>JAUIMM010000300.1:9377500-10670000 GCA_031769625.1 Taudactylus pleione
CTTGTATTACAATTTATAAACAGGTTAGAAAGTACTGAACTTCTTCATGTATGTCTCATCTATATTCAGAATGATGCTATTCTGGATTTTGTTATTATTTTCTGTTAGGTGAAGTGTGTACTACACCCTGCTTTCCTGAGTCCATTAAATCATCGCTTTAGCTGCTGTTCAATGATCCAGATAATGCAGTCTGGTGTTCCCTGGTGCAGAAGTCTGAAATCAGAGACAGAGTGATATCAGACTTAAAGGGTCATTTGACTTAAAATACAAGTTCATTGAAAATCAAGACCCATCTTGTTAAATTCATACTTGTATATCTAAAGTGGCAATAACAGAATTAAATACTCTATGTAATATCCTATTTGACAGGCTGTTTCCTACTTTCTGAAATACACCTGAAATTAATCTAAATATGTCCCTCGTGTTGCCTCTCACCTCTCAGGGCATGTTGCCATATTAGGAGGGTGTTGCTTCTCTGGCTGAACAGGATGTGACTGACAGACCAGCAGACTTGCTCGGTAGAAATGCATTTTATGTAGATGTAGTTATAGGGGTGGGGCCTGTGATGTCACAGCAGATCACATAACTGCGGTCTCCGTCTTCAGATCATATTAGGACGCTGCCCCAAAGGCGTGGGAGTGGGATTGCTCTAGTGTAGTGTCAGGCTGAAGCTAATCATTGTACTTCAGCTCCATCAATTCAGTCTTTTAAGGGGTCATTTAAGATATTTGTTTGCATGTAATATTATCTTTACCACTGTGAACTTTTTTCCACTATCATTAACCATTTTAGGAACGTACAACTCTCAGGGGTGGCATCCAGAGAGTTTACTGACAGGAAGCCTGATGTGTATCTGAAAAAAAGATTACTTCAGCTTATCTGAAATATTTTTATAGTGTGTTTTATTTAGTTTTTTTTTACATTATTGAATGTTCAGTGTTGTTTTTTTGTATACTGTGAGATCTAAAGAAGTTTTAGCAATACTTATATCCCAAGTCCTCTCCCTGCAGGTCGCCTGGAGTTAAAGGAAGACAGCATTGAGAGTCTCCTGTCTACTGCTTGCCTTCTGCAGCTGCCTCTGGTAGTGGAGGCTTGTTGCAAGTTCTTAATGAAACAGCTTCATCCTTCCAATTGCCTGGGCATTCGTTCATTTGCTGATGCACAAGGATGTACGGACTTACACAAAGTGGCCCACAGTTACACAATGGTGAGCATGTGTGTATGATGTGACATGAACTGCATCTATATCATAGGATAACAAAATACAGATTTTTCCTCATACACCTTTTGCTCTAGGCGCGCCAGGGTCCTTACGACTTAGCCGCGACAAGCGTCCTTTTTTCATGATTTGGCCTCCCCCATAGGACCTGGACCCTTCCCCACTCTCTTCGGCCCTGCTGGTGCTTGCGGTACTTGTACATCTATGTGCGACCAAGTCACAACCTAGTGTTTCTGGTACATTGTGAGCAGCTTTGTATGCGGCAACAATTAGACTATGATACAATATTTGATAAAAAAAAAAAAGTATGCTACACTACCCTTGTCAAAGCACCTAAGTCGCACTAAGGGCCGAATTCAATTAGTAGCGAAAAGTCAAGCCGCGATGGTTTCGCCGCCTTCGCCTGTTTTTAGGTGATCATTTTTCCCTGCGTCCTCCCGCTTATCTCCTTATTTAATTCTGAAAGAAAACGGAAGCACACAAAATCGTCGAATAGTGAAACTGGCGAAAAGTCCCTAAGATTTTGGGGTAATCAGTCCGTACCCCAGAAAAGCTGCACTAACACTAGAAATCAATATAATAGCACTAATAAAAGTATTTTATGTTCTTAAAGTTTCAGAATTGGCTGTTGAATGCTTATATGTATAAGTGCTGAAAAATTATAGAAAGCAATTTCTTTTGTGAAAAATAAGTACTGAGGTTAAATATGAGGTACATGAAAAGGGGTACTAGCATATTTTTAGGTCTCCTAAAGTGAAGATTTAAATAAAATCTTAAAAATACACCTGCTGCAGCCTTGTGCAATCCCAAAAACACCTGTCCCATACAAATAGCCCCCCAAAGTACCAGGCCCCCCACTTATTACCCATTTTCTAACACATTTTACATTACGTAATTGGGTCTTCTAAAAAAAAGTTTGATTTTTTAACTGATTAGTCATTAGGGGGAGGTGACCAAAGGGTTCTGGACCAAATCCCCACATTTGTGCCCCAAAATATAGATTTTGCACTTCCAATTCACCTGCCTATACATGGAGAAAACTCCAGGAATTGAATAGGGCGAAACTTTGAAAACTGTCAAAGTCCAAATCGGCGAAAACTTTTCGCCAAACTGGGCTTTTCATCTCTAATTGAATTCGACCCTAAGCGCTTTGTGATGTATTGTGTAAAAACGGTAGGTATATTAGGGCGAATCTGTATTCCAGTGAATATTGACACTACATTGGAAACTAATCTGGATATTTAAAATAAGGAAGGACTTAACTGAAAAAAAAAATCATAGTTTGATTTCAGATCATGTGTTCTATACTGAGAAATCTTCATTTGTGTTTATCTAAATCCCAATCTCATATCTCATAAGAAAAAGATTTATTTATCTTGCTATTTTTTCCCCCTCCAGTTATTGAATTTTATTTTATATAATGCGACTCTGAACACATTCTATATTTCCAGCTTTAAGTACCACGATTTAAAATCTGTTTTCTAGAATCTGCTGTGTACGTGGGAGTTCTGGCTGTTCTGGAATTAAATAGTTTTGTTGTATTTGATGTTTCCTTAGTGTTCTCTATATACAGTATATTGTGTATAATATATTAAGTAGCGAAAATAGCATACACTGCCTCACTTTTTATATTATTACACTTCCGGTATTATTATATGACGGTAAAGAACTTTGCATGGGGATTCTCTGTATTTATACTCTTAAATATAATTTATGTTTTATAACTCAGTTTATGGCTTAGATCAGCTTCGTAAAGTTGTTTTTCTCTTTCCTGTTCGGGATTATGAAAGATGGCATCAGAGTCCCCTGATTATCTGTGTTTCCTCTGGTTATATGCTATGAATATTTCTCTGTTGCAAGTTTATTTCCCTTTCCTGTGTAAAGATTTACTTTTATTTTCCGAGAGGAGTAATAAGATCTTCCGGATGGACATCTCTCTGGACCTTTTGATGATGTTTGGTTTACTGATGCACAGAAATTGAATTTCAGCAATTCGTATTCTGAAAGGAACTTTGTGGCATAGAAGCTTCTGTAACGGTGGGAACCATAATAGCTGTCTCATACATATTTGTTTATGATACAGTATCTTCCTGGGAATCTATTTTATGTAATGCAATTTTGCAAATGCTGGTTAATTTATATAGATGCTAATTTAGCCATGCTATTGATTCACCTATTATCTGTATTTTGGAAATATATATATTTATATATGTAGTTTCATTAATTCTAATACTTGTCAAGTTCCTCCTTTTATATACTAATTTTGATGGTAAAAAGTTGGCTTGGCTGAAGAGGAGATCTTCAGTCAGTGTATATGTGTGTAATTGATTTGCATTTTCCAGCTGAATCTGCTGGTCATCTGCTTGCTAGAAATTACTGATGCTGTCTACACATAATCATGTTTTCTGGGAACATTCCAACATGGTAAGCTGGTACGGAAGCAAGCACTGAAGGCAATATGGAACATTCTGCTGCTGGTGTCCATCTGTCAGCACAGGCTGTGCAGTGTTGTACCAGTGCCATACTGAGAACATATACTGCGCCTAACACCTTGACGCTTAATTGTGCCCAGGAATGTAACAATCAGGAAGGGGGTTACATATTTATGCAAACAGGATTTGTCAGGGTTTTTTTTCTTAAGACGTTTTTGTAACATAACTGTGTCGCTTTAAAATGAGTCATTTTGAGCTTCAGCGCCTTGAAATAAAAATATCACAGAGAACAAAAAGGTACTTTCTGTCCTTTTGTGAATGGAGGATTTCCAACATGTTGGATTGCCCCGGCATCGGCAGAACATGGAATTGGGGCAACGCTTCGCAAAGTCTGGCACAACAAGTAAGCACATGAGTGCATTTGAACAGCATGAAGATCTTGCGGGTATATTAACTACGTGGTGGACTTCCAAAGCCGCTGATTGTCAGTGGTTTTCCCCACAGGATTTAAAACGGAAATAATATCAAATGCAAAATGAGTCCTGTTTGCATTTCATATTTCCACTTTAAATCCCACAGGCAAAACAGCAGACAGCTAGTAGGTTTCGAAACCTGCTGCTTAGTAAATATACCCCTCGGCCCTTGTCTTGGTGCGGAATTGATACACGCCCACAACTTGCACCCAGATTTAAAGTTGCCTGTGTTTTGCACTTGTGGCCACATGTGCTTGGAGAGGCGGGTTAGAACGGTATTAGCTCGCATGTGCTGTCAGTAAGTCCAACTTTGAAGCTGTTGACGGTGATCGTTGCGTCACAGACTCATGCTAGAATTTAAGGTATCTTCAGATGCGTGCACCTCAAAATACTTACATTGAAATGCAAATATGCGGTCAAGTAAACAGGGCATTGGCAAATTCAGGTCAACTGTAAATATGGTGCTAATCCTCAGATGTTTTTAAATTCCCTTTTTACAGGTTTGGCTCGAAGTCAGCCAGGCTGCTTTCTAATTTCTGTAGAGGAGACTGGGAGCTTTCCAGTATTATAACACTTAAGAAAAAACACCGGGCCAATTAAAAACACATTACAAATAACTTAAGAGATTTGTAGACTAGACCAAATTGCTCAGGAAAAAGCAGTTTTATAATCAGGAAAAGTCCTCTGAGAAGCGAGCACAGGTTGTGGCTGCTTGGATTACTATGGAAGAGGTGGTTAAGGTTAATAAGTCACTTAAGATGTTTAAATCTCTGGGGCCAGATGTTTTCAAGCTTGTAAAGAGTCACAGTGGTGAAAGCTTACAAGCTTTTATTTGAATTGTATCTTGGATTCTCAAATCTTATATTCATCATTTAAGTAGTCTAAAAGAAGTTTGTAATTCAAGGTGTGGTATATTTTTTGACATTCATAATGTCTCCATGCTTGGCATGTCGACATTTACCATGTCCATATTCATCATGTTGGCACTGGTGCAATGATGACATGGTTAGAATGTCGACAAAACGTTCCTGGAGGGCTAGCGGTGACTTACCTGGTTTGTAGGGTCCAGCGGCTCCTGCGAGCAAAAAGGGAGGTTCTGTATTATTCCAGGTTGTGGAAATTTGAAATTTTCTGGCACTTGAGATGTGAGTTATCAGCTTATGTACATCTGACTCTAAATTTATATGATGTCCGGTCACCGTATTCTCCAACCCCATTACTGAAATGCAGTAGTGTTTTTATTTCATCTTCATTTCACGTCTGCAGTTTACAACAGAGGTCATACACTCATGAGTGATTTGTCCCTAAACAGGTGCATATGCCTGCCTCTCATAATCCGCACATTTACACAAACATGACCATATGGTATTTTGCATTTACACAAGTCCTTTAACCACCATCCTGTCCTCCTTGGCACAAGGGGTCGTAAGTGCAAAATGCGTCAGTTGGCATGGCTGTGGTCAGGGCCGGTTCTAGACATTGAAAAATTAAAAAAAAAATTACTTTTATTAGATGGCGTTCCTCTGCGCTTGCTGAAAGCGCGAGCGCTTCCGGAAAGGGGGCGTGTTCGAGAGGGACACCCCCAATTCATCACACTGTGGGGCGTGCCCAGCACTTACACCTCGTGACGAATAATTGCCATGTGCAGTAATGCGCCTTACACAGTAATGCCCTGTATAACACATTATGCCACACGCAGTAATGCCCTGTATAATACATTATGCCACACGCAGTAATGTCCTGTATAATACATTGTGCCACACACAATAATTCTCTTTATAATGCATTATCCCCAATTCGAATTACGCCACACAGAAGTCCCTTATTCATGTTATGACACACAGTGGTGCCCCTTTTACACAATGCCCAAATTAGTGCCCTTTATAAACAAGGCCCACAGTAGTATTGCCCCTAATACAATGTCCACAGTAGTAGTGCCCCTTACACAATGGGGTCATTAGTGGTGCCCCCATGCAGTGCCCTCATTAGTAGTGCCCGCAGTGGTAATGCCCACAGTGTTAATGTCCCCATTGGTAATGTCCCATATAGTAGTGCCCCCCCTATAGATATGCATCCAGTAGTAATGCCCCCTGTTGTAACACCCCCAGTAGTAATGTCCCCATATAGCCATGCCCCCAGTAGTGATGCCCCTCTATAGCCAATCCCCCAGTAGTAATGCCCCCTATAGCCATTTCCCTCAGTAGTAATGCCGCTTATAGTCATGCCCCCAGTAGTAATGCCCCCTATAGCCATGCCCCCAGTAGTAATGCCCCTTATAGCCATGCCCCCCTATAGCCATGCCCCCAGTAGTAATGCCCCTTATAGCCATGCCCCCAGTAGTAATGCCCCCCTATAGCCATGCCCCAGTAGTAATGCCCCCTGTAGCCATGCCCCTTATAGCCATGCCCCCAGTAGTAATGCCCCTTATAGCCATGCCCCCAGTAGTAATGCCCCTTATAGTCATGTCCCCAGTAGTAATGCCCAACTATAGCCATGCCCCCAGTAGTAATACCCGTAGTAATGCCCCCCTGTAGCCATGCCCCCAGTGCTGGTGCTGAAAAAAAAAAGCAATTAAAATACAAACACAATACTTACCTTAAGCCCCGCTCCTGCGACGCTGCTGTCCGGTCCGACCGCGGCTCCACCACTTATCTATGGGAGAGGCGTCATGACGTCCCTGTCCCTCCCATAGTGCTCTCTGTGGGAGCAGGAGCTCAGGAGTGAGCTACGGCTACTCGCATCTATGTGAGAAATGTCATGACATCATGACGTCCCTCCCATAGTGCTCTCTGCCGGAAGCCGGAGCTCAGGAGAGGGAGCCGGGTGCCTGCTGATAACAAATATCAGCGGGCGCCCGGCAAATGCAGCCTCCATGTGGCGGCGGCTAGCGGGGTTTTTTAAAAAAAAAAATGTAAGCGTTTTTTTTTTTTTTGCCTCCCGGGGACTCGGTGGCGCCCTCTAGGGGCCGGCGCTCCGGGCGACGGCCCTGTTAGCCCGCCCCTAGAACCGCCACTGGCTGTGGTTGTATATGAATTTTCAGTGCTTATGTGCAAATTGCATTTGTGTCAAACTCTACATGAATTCTAAAATGTGTACAAATAATATGGTAGCCCAACAAGACATACCATTTTCAAAGTAGACATTCTAATGACGGCACCCCTGAACTTCTTCAGTCCAGGTTGGGGGAGATTTGGGCGATCGGGCCCCCCTCATCTGACTTCACAACGCTTTCTGTATTATAGGACGATATCTTCTGGTGATCACCAAACAATATCTGCTACATAGGCACATTATCTAAAAGAGGAGATTCCCTACTTTCAAATGAGGGTGCCTCCAAGTCTGTAGGTGCCAGCAGGTGGGGAGCCGGCCACTCTAAGTTCCCTCTCCCAGCCCCTGGCTTTGCTAGTATTTTTTATTATAAAGATCTGTGACATGTTAATTGTCCAATATACTGGTCACAGATATGTCAGTTTTTGTGTAAATCTCTCCGAGGAATAATGGAGCCAAATACCCTTCTCATGAAAGAACAATGAAAGCATCATCATCTCACTTATTTAAGGGTACACATCTCAAATCACTTAATAGATCAAAAAAATACTTCAAGCTTAGAGAAAGCATATGGCTGTAGGCGAGTCTTGAATCTGTTTGACATGTAAATTACCAAATGCTAACTTAATTTGTTGTATCTTAAACTGCAGCAATAAAAAAAAAATCTGGGACGTGGTCCTACATTTCATATATACGTCTTTATAAATAATCTGCAGAAAAATCCTGTTATAATTAATATGATATATAAATGATAATTGGAAATCCGCAGTATCCATACATGATAGTAAACCTGCATTGACTGGTATCGCAGAAGCCATGAAATGTTTTCTGCATTTGGATATGTTCGTAACCTCAATAAGTTGATGAACTGAAAGTCGATTTTTAAGAAACAATTCATTATGACTGAAGAGCAGATTTTTGGTGTTCAACATTTACAAGCTTTGGATGATGTTTTCCGTTAATTAAGATCTATGTAAATAAAGTTGATTCATTGTAGAAAACTTCAGAATAGTACTGAAAAATATTATACATAATACTTTACCCTTTTAGCTATATTTTATTGCTTGTCTATTATTAATTTGTACATTTTATTCTTTCATTACCCTTTTTTTTTTTTTTTTTTTTTTTACACATGTTGTCGGTCCCAATATCTAGTCCATATGTCCTGTGCCGTTTCTTTGCAGTGGAAGCCTATGATTCAGTAGCTTCTTCAATCCCCTTTAAAGGCAGTGACTTAACGGCATAGTTTTCTGTATGCATTGATTTGAGCTGGGTACACACTTTTGCAATCAGTCGGCTGATCGGGTAAATGCTCCCGATCAGCCGAGTACTGTGTCCCCAGCTTGACCCCCTGCTAGCCCCGTACACACTGCTAGAAATAGCTCAGTGTGTAGGGGCTTCTTTTGCGATCGGGAGGTCGCGCCGATAGATATTAAACCGCACATAAAATGCGACCTCCCTATTCCGACCGTTGCAGGAGCGTTCTAAGTCGTTAACCGTCCTGCAGCGACCCTGCATACACACCTATACATTCATTGGGGCCGAAGATTGTATAGGTGTGTACCCGACTGTAGTCTGCTTCAGGTTATTGATACATTTGTTTCAGCTCTCTGTAAGTCCCGCCACAGCATTTCAATGGGTTTGAGTTGTAGAGCTTTGACTTGGCCACTCCAAAATCTTGAATGTGCTTTTACTTGATCCAATTTTGAATGAGCATTAGCTGTTGGACATGTGGCCTCAAATTGTCACTTAGAATATTCTGAAAAGCAGCTCAAGGTGAACTAAGGTGATTGGAAAGCATTCTGGTCTCTGCAAGATAAACCTAAATCATCATCAGACATGGTATTGTATGTTAAGACCAAACTCCCTGTGGGTTTATTCTGTCCAGAGGATATTTTTCCACAAGTCTTCTGTTTCCTTCCAAACTTGGGCTGTAGTGATGGAGTCTTCACCCTAGCTATCCCTCCATGAAAGCCATATCGAAGTCTGTTTTTTGAGATTTGTAGAATCATGAGCTTTAACATTAACCATGTTGATGGAGGCCTGTAGATTACTGGGTGCAGACTCTATAGGTTCTTGCAATATCTCAGAGGATCATATGGTCTGCTCTTTGGGTGAATGTTCTAGGAGCCCCACAACTGGGAGGATTGGCTACTATTATCAGAGTTCTTCATTTGTCATTTACTATTTCACACTGTGGAATAATTGGCCTTGAAATTGTTAGGAAATTCTGTTCTAACCCTTCCCTGACTGATTATTAGCAACAAGAGCTTCTCCAAGCAAAGGTGAAAACACAAACTGAAATGTTTCAGACCAAACTTCCAAGGAGTTAAGTCTTTAATAAGGATGAGGGTATGATTAGCTTTCTGGCCAGGTAAATCTGTACTGTGGTTGTGAAGTTACTCCCACGGAAATGAGCCACAGGTAAATGTATGAGAATTTCATCAGAGATATTCCATTGCATGGTCTGATAGAGCCACAGTTTTATTAGCCAATTGCCATAATGACAATTCTGCAGAAAAGAGCTTTAAGAAGACACAAAGTGCTCTCAGACATACACACACGTGTGACTATTGCAAGAGGTGTTTGCACAATAGAGACATACATTACATAGCTCTCTGCTTATTATTTGCAGGAACACTTCATGGAAGTAATAAGAAATCAAGAGTTCCTGTTGCTGCCTGGGGCAGAAATCGCTAAGCTGTTAGCAAGCGATGATATGAATATTCCCAATGAAGAAACCATTCTGAACGCTTTGCTCACGTGGGTACGGCATGATGTGGAGCAAAGGAGAAGAGACCTCAGCAATCTGCTCGCTTATATCCGGTTGCCTCTGTTGGCGCCACAGGTACATTACGTCACCGCTATTTACATATTTTATCAGGTTAAAAAAAAACAGTGATGTTCTAAGCATGTATGATGTATTAGTGTCATATAGAATGATTTGCTATAGTTGATGTTTCTTTTCAAAATTACTACATTTTTAATTGCAAACATTTTTTTTTATTTTAACTTAACATTTTTAACAGAATAGCTTTGAAGTAGTTTGCTTTGTTGCTGTGTCAGTTACCTTTTGCATTGCATCTGCTTGTCATAGGAGTTTTCTCTGGGAGCTTAGAAAGATGGCCTTAATTCTTTATAAATTATATTATTCACCTATCACCAGCCAAACTACCTGAATTGAACAGTGACAAAACTTGGACAGTCAGTTGCAATCTACAACTGGTAGCTGCAGTTTGAACTACAAAAATATATTAGTTATCACTTACAATTTTGAGAATTGTCACATGGACTATAAGTTAGCACATTGAAAAACCATTGTAGAAACACCGTAGGCCTGATTCTGGGACGCCTTCAGCGATCGGAAGACCTATGGAAATATCCGCCAGTAATCTGAGTCGGACGCATTTATGCGACAGCACAGCCATGAGCCCCCTGCTTATAAGAGCGGCCATCGTTACTAGTAACGGCACATACACCTACCCCATACTTGGTGCAGGAGATGTGAATGAAAATGGCGTGCAGTCTGTGTACACTCAACTCTTAATCGTGCCCAACTCTGGGCTGCCCAGTTGCCACCCGGTAACGCCCATTCAGCCATCGGTGAGAGGCGATTGAGATGCGTACAAATTGGAGTAGCTCTAAGTTGCGTATGTCAGCTGCAACACATGTGCAGTCTGCTAAATCTCACAGCTGCATTCAGACTGGTGTGCAACCCAGAATCAGGTTATCAGCACACGCTAATACGAGTGACGTAACTGCAGCAACAACTTGCACAGAGGTAACTGCCGTGTGACATTGACATTCAGAAAGTTCAGTGTCCGAGCCATGAAACACTGATGGTTCCTATGACCATAGATTGCGCACACAGTGTCTGGTAGGAGGAATCATGTTCTAGAATATTGCGTCACTGTTGTGCAGTGCTGTCGCTATGCAACGCTCTCACAGTATTTTAGAATGTGTGCGCTTATTTTACTCCCTCCTATTCCCGTCTTCTGCTGTTCTTCAGATGCGGGCAGGGAGAAGAAGAGGAGGCAGGGAATGGGGGCCCAGATTTCCACCTGCACTGGGGACCATGGGTCAAAAGATCCACCACTGGGTAATGCCTTTCTACCGACTTCCAATGTTTTCCAGTAAAAAAAACGGTCCCTGGTGCTTCCATTAAACAGCATGTAGCAAAATAAAAAAGATAAGAAGTAAATATAATTAAAATGTGTTCTACAGTACATAAACCCAGATTAGTGCTGCACAAGGCGGGCGGTGAGTTTGCCCATATGGTAAATACAAACTTCATTCTACAGACACCAATAATGATGTGTTATTACCTAGACGATATGAAAACGCACACCTCAGTGTTGCAGACTTCTTTTGTCATTTAACTCTATGGAAGTGTAGCAAGATCATGTATGTCATTTAAAAGGCATTAATACAGACAATATGACCAATACAATTCCACGCTAGTAGGAATTCCTATTTACCGTAGGTCACATTGTCCTGAGGAGCTCATTCAGTCGGTCGCTAGCAAGCGGCCGCTCGTTGCAGACAATGTTCACTAATGTGCGCATGCGTGTAGTTCGCAGTGCGTGTGCGCAAACTAGTACGAGCGATCAGAAATTTCTCGCTATCCCTGCAAAGACAGCCCAGTGACAGGAGAGGCCGTTTGTGGGTGGTAACAGGGGCAGGCCAGTAGTAACGGGGGAGTGAAGTTGCGGACGCAGGCGTGCCAGAGTGTTTTCACGCCGTTTCTGGGGCATGCATAATTAACAGGCAGCGTCATAGTACACGCCACCTGGTTGATTTTTACACAGAACTGCTCGCAGTGCTTGTGGTAGGGTACAGTCGACTGCAAGCGCTGCGGTCAGATTAGAAGGTTACCGATGGTTGTATATACTTCCTGGAGATGACGTACGCAAGTGGGCGGCTAAAGACAGGCTGGTGGGTGTCTATAAACACACAGTGATCGCTCGCCCAGACCTAGTGGGCATGCTTATGCCTTGCTGTACGAGTGGCTGCCTTGACGTCACTTAGCTGAATTTCCATACGCTGGGAGCGAGCGGCCGCAACTAACGAGCGGGTCTCAATCAGGCCCTGAGTCTCTTATTGGCTATTATTGAGTATATTGGTAATTTCGTCTGCTTTTTGCGTCCTTGCACAGCGGAGGAGGAGATCATCAAGTCTCTACTCATTTTACAGGAATTGGGATCTGGGTGGGTGGCCTGAACTCCCAGGAATCTGGGAGGGCACCCCAAAAATATGGGGTCTCCTGGTCATTCCGGGAGAGAAGGAAAATATTATATACAGCATATGTGCAGTATTTACAAACATGCTTTTTTCACCATTTTATTGCATTATTCATGGATATACTTGTAGTCTCACAGCTGACAAATGGGCTGGGAGAATAAGTAATGGAATAGTGTCTTGGTGTTAGTTTCTTGCAGACATGGAGAATAATGCACTATTTAGGGATGACATTGAGTGTCAGAAGCTGATAATGGAAGCCATGAAATACCATTTGTTGCCTGAGAGGAGGCCTCAGTTACAGAGCCCTCGCACCAAGCCCAGGAAGTCCACGGTGGGGGTGCTGTTTGCTGTTGGTGGGATGGATGCCACAAAAGGTACGAACAGTGTGTTTCAGGGATGAAAGATCCAATAGTGAAATAAATGCAGAATTTAACATTGACATAAGGTTAGAAGAATGCAGAAGTCTGTTGTAGTGAATGACAGTGGGATACTTGGTTCACAGATGGGAGTGGTTGCCTAGTGTAGGGACAGATAGGAATCCTTTTCACTACACATGATGCTACCATATGTTCCTGCCTTTGTAAAATACATCATAACTGCACGCTTTATCTTCCATAGTGCCTAGAATTTATCATCGGAAACTAGAATATTTATCTATTTTATCAAATGTATTTGAAATAAGGAGTTCATTATAAGCACATTGCATATGTGTGCAGAATGCGTGGGGTCAAAACTATTATATTGCCTGTAGGAGAAAGATCTCCCTGTATGTGGTTGGCTTATCTTAGCCTAAAATAGTTGCTATAAGAGTAAGATTACCTACGGCTCTGTAATAGCGCCAGTGGCTGCAGGGTGCCGATGTAGCCACATTCAGGTGCTACGTTCAGGTGCTGTGTAGAACTAGAAAACCTTTAATAGCAGCTTGAAGAAACAAACCAAGGAAGACGATTGTTACTAGGATTCTTCATTCATATTGGATCATTTTTTATTTTATTTATTTTTTAGATTTTGCACTGGGGAGAAGTGGTGAACAAGTTCTACATGTATAGCTAACTAGGTCCTGCTGACATTAGGAATGTACTAGATCAGAGGTTCTCAAACTCCACCATTACAGTCTACATTTTAACAATCTCCATGCTTGAGCACAGTACCTCCAGTCAATTAGATGTAACCATCTGGACTCAAGCATGGATATCCATGGCGGGGTTTGGGAACCTCTGCACTAGACTCTATTAAGGGTATTGTCAGACTGACGATTTTTAGAATGCTGTCAATTTCCAAACTACATTAAAAAAAAAAAAAAAAAAAAAAGAGAATCTCAGTAGTTTGACCGGGGAACAGCGTTTGCCATACACTTTAATGGTATACGGATCAAGAGTATCATAATTTTCCTGGGCGATAAACTGTGGTGATCTAAGTCACCTGTTTGACCCTTCACTAGAGAGGGCATCTGAGATCTGAGCATAAATCACATAGGGGTAGTTGTATCAAACCAGTCAGCATCTACCTATCATTTTATACAGTTAGAATGGGGTTGGGTATGAGTTGCCGGCAGTCAGAATCCAGATATTGGGATCCCGATAGGGTTAACATACCGACACTTGTTGGTTGGTATGCTAACCCTCCCCCTCTCCCTACCCTAACCCTCCGTTTGTGGTGCCTAACCCTAACCTCCACCCCTAGTGCCTGAACCATAAAACCCCCTCCCTGCACCCTAAACCTAACCTTTCCCCCTGGTGCCTAACCCTTACCCTCCCCCTAGTGCCTAACCCTGCACCTTAATCCTCAATACTTCCCTTAGGGATGCCGATGGTCAATATTCTGGAGCCGAGATTCTGGCACCTGTATTTAGACCGTGAGCATCCCGTCAGCCAGGATGCTGACTACATCCCGGTAGAATGTACTTGATAAATGCGAGCTAGTAGCTGATTGATTGCCATGGGCAACTTCTCCCCTCTTTAGCAGCTTTGATACACCTCCCACCTTGTTACTAAGAATGAATAACTATACGCGCGTCTCCCTGTCTAGGAGCTACAAGCATTGAAAAGTATGATCTGCGCACCAACATGTGGACGCCTGTAGCGAACATGAATGGGAGGAGGCTGCAGTTCGGCGTTGCCGTGTTGGACGACAAACTGTATGTTGTAGGAGGGAGAGATGGACTGAAGACGCTGAATTCTGTGGAGTGTTACAATCCCAAAACAAAAACATGGAGTGTTATGCCGCCCATGTCAACACATCGACACGGCCTTGGTAAGTGCAGAGGTCCGATGCTAGCAAAAGTGTCATGCAATCCAAAAGCCTTTATTATGCGCTGATAATGAGTCTGCTTTTTACTAGAGGATTGTGTTGTGTCATTTAGTCTGAAAATCAATTCGCATAATGTAACTTGTCAAAAATTAAATGGGACAAGGGGACAAAAAGGGAGCCGTTTCCATCCTTTCATATTATTATTTCATATCGCTCTGGTAAAGTCCTATAATTTGAATTAGTAACTATTCGTATAACCGTTTGCAATGTTAGTATCTAAAGCAACATTGCTGTATTGTCTTTGTCTTGTACCTATTACTATATATGGTGTACACAATTACTGTTCTCCACAGTTGTTGATAGGACCATAAGCCATTAAGCCAGAGCAGCGTAATAACTTGTGATGTTAATAAGTATTCACATACGTATACTCCTGCGTTTGTGTAATAATAGGTGTGGCTGTCCTGGAAGGCCCTATGTATGCTGTAGGTGGCCATGATGGTTGGAGCTACCTGAACACAGTGGAACGGTGGGATCCTCAGGCCAGGCAGTGGAACTTTGTTGCTAGTATGTCGACACCCAGGAGCACTGTTGGTGTAGCTGTCCTAGCTGGAAAGTGAGTGAATGAACGCTCATCAATACTTATATTTAGTAACAAACAGAATATAATCTTCCACACCGGGTTTGGCATGACTTGTCTACATTCAGAAGGTCGACATTCAGTATGTCTACACCATAATGTCGACAGAAGGTCTACACAGCAATTTGGTCGACAAACAATGTGTCAACGTGCATTTAGGACGACGGTTAAAATGTTGACATGTTCAGAATGGGTACACATGGGACGATCTGTTCAGCGAACTATACCGCTGAACGATCTCCCTTGAAATTTCCGGTGTGCTGGATGAAAGATATTGTTCATCCACAAACCAAAGATATCATGAACGACCAACGATCGTTCTCCCATATGGAAAATGAACGATATCGTCCAGGTTGGCCTACATGCATGTATGATATCGTTATCGTCCAGCGTGAGCGTGCATCGTTAGCCGTTCATTGCATACACACGGAACTATATGAACGATATATCGTTGAATGATATCGTTATCGTTCATAGACATCGTCTCGCGTGTTTGTGCCTTAACCCTAAACCTAACTCCTAATTCTAGCCCTAAAAAAATCAGCAACAAAACCTCCTTATGTCGACATTTTTGGTGTCGGCGTGTTAATCGTCGACATTCTGAACGTGTCAACATTTTAATCATGTCGACCTAAATGCATTCGACATGTTGGTTGTCGACCAAATGACTGTCACAGATGGCTCTTACTCGTCGACATTTTGGTGTCGGCGTGTTAAACGTCGACATTCTGAACATGTCAACATTTTAATCATGTCGACCTAAATGCATTTCGACATGTTTGTTGTCGACCAAATGACTGTCACAGATGGCTGTTTAAAATATTTAATGTTTTGCATTGCATATAATTCACTTCTAATGATGTATTGTGTTACATTGTATGAACAACGTTGACATTTAATATTGCAATGTATGCATTTGTCCTTTATTACCTCCTATGGCAATGGAATTTCGCGGTCTCCTGCTAAATAAGAAACAAGAATGCATCTGTGGTGTACATTTTACTGTTTTCTTTACTATTCTGTTGTAAAATGTGGATTATTACCATAAATCAAATGCCTTCTTTTTCTGGATAGTGGTAATTAATTGGAATATACGATATTGACAACAGACCAATCCATCTAGTATCAGTATAACCGCAGCTGCAAACTGCTCAGTCCATGTTTTTGCAAGATATCCTATTATTCTCATTAATGCCTAAGCAGAGTACGTGCACATTCCTGATCGTGTTAGCTACAAATGTTGGGCTATTTGTGAGACCCGCTGAACAGAATGGCACATGCTGCTTTGATTGTCTTCCAGGCTTTATGCAGTGGGTGGCCGGGATGGAAGTTCCTGCCTGAAGTCTGTAGAATGCTTTGATCCTCACACCAATAAGTGGACCCTGTGCTCGCAGATGTCAAAGAGAAGGGGGGGAGTTGGGGTCACCACATGGAATGGTTTCCTGTATGCTATTGGAGGACATGACGCTCCAGCTTGTAACTTAACATCCCGACTGTCGGATTGTGTAGAGAGGTAACACTTTACTTATACTGTTAAGCAAGGCTGAAAAACAAAGAGCATAGAATATGCTGTAGATATAAAAACATTATAGCCTTTACAGGAACATAGTAACATTTATGATCTTTTCTGTGCTATTATTATATATAAATTGAAACAATTGGTATTTGCTGTTTAAAGCTGTGCTGCCACCTAAATGGCTGAGCGCGTCAGTTTGGCTGCGGAGCCGGATGGCCAATCAGTAGCTGCAATGTTCATTATAACAACTTCAGATTGGTTCTTGCCCCTCTGCAGCATAACACAGCCCTGATGTTTTAACCAAGTAGTCCTGGAAAAAATTGGCTGCACAGAGCAGTCTTCCAGGGGGGAGGGCGAAGTTCATTCATAGTTTGTAATGTATGCCATTGCCTACTCACTGGAGGCAGCAGCCATTTTGTGGATTGAAAAAATATTCATAGGGATGGACCCTATCGATTCCAGGTCTACTAGTGACATCACTCAGGCATTAGTGACTCAGTGATGTCACTAGCTCTTAGTGAATTGACTGATTGCAGACTTCGTGCAGCATGTCTTAAGCTGAGTTACACTTGTTCAATTTTTCAGCAGACCTCCAATCTGCGTCTGCTGGAACAGTCTGCTGAAAGGATTGTATAACCATACACACTCTTCCAATCTTTGGCAGACCGGCTGCCACTCACTGGGATGAATTGGGAGAAGAATTTGACAAACCAGCCTCGGGAGCGTACACACTTCTAAATTGGTTTGGTGATTGGCGATCTGGTCTCCTGATTTTTCAGCAGGTTTAAAAATCTTTTTGGAAGACCAGAAGACCAAGATTGTATGAAACCAGAGGTCTTGTGAGCGTACACACTTTACCAATGTCTGACAAACCAGTTGGTCTGAAGTTGGATTGGATACGAATTGGACAAGTGTGTACCCAGCTTAAGTGAAGTCTCTAGTGAATGGATAGGTGTCATTCCCATGAATAATAGTTCAGTCTGCAGAAAGGCTGCCTCCACTGACTCTTGCCTGTGGCACATTTTTACAGCAGATCGAAACAACAAGGTAGATGACCCCATCACAATAGGTGGTGATCACGATTATCACACGACGCACACAGTCTAAACATACAACTGTTACAGCACCATGTGAATGCTACATGTATATGTCATATATGATATAACTTTTTAGGTATGACCCCAAAACAGACATGTGGACATCAGTGGCCTCCATGAGTATTAGCCGGGACGCAGTAGGAGTGTGTCTGCTGGGGGACAAGCTTTATGCTGTAGGTGGATATGACGGACAGAGCTATCTCAATAATGTCGAGGCTTATGATCCGCAAACAAATGAATGGACGCAGGTCAGTAACTTATGGTTTTTGAATTTACTCTGGTTTGTGATGTCATATCAATTTCATAATCATAATGTAATTGCAATAGCTTACGCTCTTTTTAAATGTCGCAAAATTGGGTGGTGTTTGTTTTCCTCTGCAGGGCTGCAGGCAATAAATCATGATATCTTAAAGAAAATAAATATTTACCCACAATCCCGTCTTTATAGGTTTTCAGTTTTTGATAAATTAAAACTAAAATTAATATAAATAAAAAAAATGACACTTTTAAGGGATATATATTGAATGTGTTTAGGAATAAAAAGTTTGAGAAACCTCACTCCTAGACTACTAAGGGACATTAGAATCCCTCATCCCATTATTTATTTATTTTTATTATGTGGGTGAGTTCCCATCTGATTAATAAACAAATATATGATCAGATAGGAGCTCACCTTCCTTCGTTAATCCATCCATGAACTGAAACCACTGGGCTCCCTGCACTTGGGGATTGAAGTATCAAGCCGTGAAAACAGTGGAGAAGTGGACCAGCTGAGAAGTTGCCCATAGCAACCAGCTTTGAGGTAGCATTTATTAAGTACAGTCTATAAAATTATAGGTAGAAGATTCTTGGCTGCTATGGGCAATCCAAACATATACTGGCAGGTTAATTGACTCCTAACGAAAATGAACCCTAGGGACTGATGTGAATGGTCAAATATTCTATGTAAAGCGCTGCGGAATATGTGTGCGCTAAATAATAACTTCTCTACTGGGCCCACTCTTTTTACTGCTTGATACATCAATCCTCTGGTCTCTATTGCTCTTCTGGGCCAGCACTGGTGCCATTAGATCATTGAAGCATGGAAATCGCTGTGTCATTTTATACAGTGCCTTGCAGAAGTATTCACCCCCTTTGCATTTTTCATGTTTTGTTGCATCACAACCTGGAATTAAAATGGATTGTTTGAAGGTGTGCATCATTTCATTCACAGAACATGCCTACAACTATGAAGTTGTGGGTTTTTTTTATATTGTGAATCAAACAACATTTAGGACAACATAACAGAAAACTTCAGCGTGCATAACTATTCACCCCCCCTGAAGTCAGTACTTTGTCGAGCCACCTTTTGCGGCAATTACAGCTGCAAGTCGCTTTGGATAAGTCTCTATGAGCTTGCCACATCTTGCCCCTGGGATTTTTGCCCATTCCTCAAGGCAAAACTGCTCCAGCTATTTCATGTTGGATGGTTTCCGCTTGTGAACAGCAATTTTCAAGTCTGCACAGATTCTCAATTGGATTGAGATCTTGGCTTTGACTAGGCCATTCCAACACATTTAAATGTTTCTCCTTAAACCACTGGAGTGTTGCTGTAGCAGTATGCTTCGGGTCATTGTCCTGCTGGAAGGTGAACCTCTGTCCTAGGCTCAAATCACAGGCAGACTGAAACAGGTTTTGCTCAAGAATATCCCTGTATTTAGCACCATCCATCTTTCCTTCGACTCAAATCAGTTTCCCAGTCCCTGCTGCTGAAAAACATCCCCACAGCATGATGCTGCCACCACGTTTCACTGTGGGAATGGTGTTCTTGGGGTGATGGGATGTGTTGGGTTTGCGCCAGACATAACGTTTTCCTTCGGGGCCGAAAAAAGTTAAATTTTAGTCTCATCTGACCAGAGCACCTTCCTCCATTTCAGAAGTCGCCCACATGCCTTTTGGCAAACTCAAATCGTGTCTTCTTATTTTTATCACTAATGGGTTTTTTTTGGCCACTCTTCCATAAAGCCCAGCTCTATGGAGTGTACGACTTATTGTGGTCACATGCACAGATACACCAGTCTCTGCTGTGAAACTCTGCAGCTCCTTCAGGGTTACCTTTGGTCTCTGTGCTGCCTCTCTGATTAATACCCTCCTTGCCCAGTCTTTGAGTTTTGGTGGGCGGCCCTCTCTTGGCAGGTTTGTTGTGGTACCATGTTCTTTCCATCTGATGATGATGGATTTGATGGTGCTCTGAGGGATCATCAAAGATTTGGATATTTTTTTATAACCCAACCCAGAATTGTACTTCTAAAACAACTTTGTCCCTGACTTGTTTGGAGAGCTCCTTGGTTTTCATGGTGTGATGCCTCTTGCTTAGTGGTGTTGCAGCCTCTGGGGCCTTTCAGAAAAGGTGTGTTTATAGTTATACTGACAGATGATGTGACACTTAGATTTCACACAGGTGGTCTTCATTTCACTAAGTATGTGACTTCTGAAGGTAATTAGTAACACCAGAACTTTTGAGGGGCTTCATAGCAAAGGGGGTGATTACATATGCACATGGCAATTTTCTGAATTTTATTTATAAAGATTCTTTTTTGTATATATTTTTCTCATTTCACTTCACCAAATTAGACTACTTTGTGCAGATCCATCACATAAAATTCAGATTAAAAAATAAATAAATTATAGGTGGCAAAGTAACAAAGGTAAAAAGCCAATGTGGGTGAATACTTTTGCAAGGCACTGTATAAAAGAAACAAAAACAAAAGTACTGATAGTCACCTAACTGCTGGAGGTCCTGTGGCCAGGTTAGTGTCTCCCTGGTCTATTAAACAACCGGAATGGGCTAGTTTGGTGGTACAAGTTCTATGTTGTTTTTTTGCTTTCATCGCATACACGTATGTCCGAATTGTATCTGGGATGGTTTTTATTACCAGACTGGCCCTATATTGTTACAGTACTTCATTTACATTACCTTATGTTGACTTTGCTTCTCATATGATGTCAGCAGATTTGTAAATGTGTCTTTGTTCTCGCAGGTTGCCCCATTGTGCCTTGGAAGAGCCGGAGCCTGTGTGGTCACCGTCAAGCTATAGCCTGCAAGTCTTTTACATCCCCTGCACAGACTTTCAC
Source organism: Taudactylus pleione (assembly GCA_031769625.1). Lineage (NCBI taxonomy): Eukaryota > Metazoa > Chordata > Amphibia > Anura > Myobatrachidae > Taudactylus > Taudactylus pleione. The sequence continues at coordinate 9,398,531 of JAUIMM010000300.1, forward strand.
ATTCCCAAAGAGCTGAGACTTTGCGATTCATTTTAACGATACAATATACTATTATTGTGAATGTTTAAAATATATTACTACTATTTATCACGTTAAAACATTCTACCTAGATGCACACGTTTTTAGATGTTGATCGTTTATTTACGGAAGAGTATTTAACTCATTATATTGGACCAACATAAAGCACATGTCTAGAATAGAGATATTTTATTTAAATATGTTACTGGAAAATTTGCAGGGCAAAACAAAGTAACAAGGCATTAATCAGTCTATGTATCAGAGAATGTTGCAGTATAATATTGCTGTATTCTACTTGTGCAATTTCCTGCAAAGCCATCACGTAAAAAAAACTAAGTGCAATCAGGGCTTCCAAAGGACCATGTCACGGGTGGGTTTACCACCTGTTTTAATTGACACAGTATGTGCAAAAGATTAATTGTGTCCGTTTTATAGGAGACATGCGGACGAAGTGTGTCTTATTGGAGAACTAACCGTAATGAAGGAAAACTTTTTTTTTTTAGATATGTGATCTGGGAAATGCTGTTTTGTTTTTTTGCTTTTGCGTGACCAAAGGTTTTTTTGTTTATTATTGTCATTTTACATAGCAGTGTAGCATTAAACTTGACAGCTAAGCCCAAGTTTGGAGCATTGCTGCTATGTGATTCTTGGGCATGCAGATACACAAAAATGTCAAGTCGCTTTGAATCTTACTGTATCAATATAATATTGTTTGGCACAGAGCTATGTGATCATATGTCCTAGAAAATGTTGGAGACATTGTCAGGAAGTGAAATGTTGGAATATCTCATTGATGAGGTCATTGAGGAAAGACGCGTTAAACACTGCAGTAAGTGTTTCAAGGTGGAGGAGATAGTGAGACTTTACTGCGTAGAAGGATGTCAGGTTGGAAGTCTTGTGTAAAGCTCTAGGTTTGGCTTCATATGGTTTTATTTTTCCAGCTGAGCAGGATATCTCTAGGGAGGGTTGAATCTTGGTGTAGATTCTTATAATCTAAAGGATTTGCCCCACTAGCAGGCACTGGGTATCACAATACATTTAATGCCAAATGAAGAACACCAAAGTTGTCTTGATAACAATTTGATATCTTTGAAAATAAAATCTGATTTTGATAAATATTAAAGTCTTAATAAATGTAAACCATTTGCGATTATTTTGTTTTTTATCGTGCTTTTCACTTTAAAATTAGGTCAGCTATATCTATACATATTAGGATAATGTACTAGATCATTATGATACTTTACTTGGGTATGAAATCCTGACCCTGGAAGCATGAATGGTGAAAATACAGACGAGAGAAGGTAAGAATGCAATCCCTCCCTTAGCCCTCCCTTGGTGGTGCCTAACCCTAACCTCCCCCTGGTAGTGCCTAATCTTTACTCCCCTTCCTGCACCCTAAACCTAACCATCCCAGGGTGGGGGGTACCTAACCCTAATTTCCCCCCGTGGGGTGCCTAAACCTGACCCCCCCTCCCTATCCCGGTGGAGAAGACGATACTTATCTGGCCTGGACGTACGGGATTCCGGCGGTTCGGTACGCCGGTATCCTGATCTCATTCGGGATATCGGCGTCGGCATTATGCTGGGCGGCGGGATTCTGGCATCAGTATATCAATCCCGTCACCGGCAATCTAACTACATCCCAGCAGAAGGATACTGTATATGTCTACCGATACGATTTTTGATGGCTAAATGGTAGATACTAACTTGACATGGTCTACGGCAGTAATTGTGAACCTGCTTAGTAGTGTTTAAATAGTGGTAACAGAGGAATATATGTGGTTTATGTAGATATACAAGATACAGGTCTTGTATATCTTTTTTCTCCTTCAACACACCATGGTATTACAGTGGGTGGCATTTCATCGAAATTAGGTAAAGATGAAAACGGATCTATCTTCTTCCCCTGTGTCTTTTCCTGTCACTAAGCATAGGTAGGTCAGGAAGATTATCATTAATCACCAAGAAGTCTCTAAAATGGCAACAAAATTCTAGATTAATGACTTTAGTTTTCAGAACGACAAATCGACTACATTGCTCAAGTGTGTACTGACGATTGCGCGCTCCCGCGGTCACTAGGTTTGTGTGCTGCACATCAAATCTAGTGATATCACTAGCCACCTTTAGTAAGTAAATGAATACCGGAACAGTGATCATTCCATCGTTCATTAACTTGTTCAAGTGTGGACGGACAATCTCCGTTCTAGGGCATTTGTTCTGATGTTGGAACGAATGCCCATCTCTCCAGTGTGTACCAAGTTTTAGACCCAGAATTGCTAGTACTGGCCACAAACTCCAGGGCTACAGGCTGGTGGAGAGCTCACTTCTGCATAAAAGCACGTGGTCATACAATAGAAGAAACTCTACATAAATGTACTGGAAATTAGATCAGTTTGGAAAGCAAACCATTACTTGGGAAAGCATCTCCAGGTATTCTCAGACAACAGAACTGGGGCGGCCTTCTTAAATCACCAGGGAGGCACCTGATGCAAAGCAATGATGGTGGTGGTAGTAGCAGCAAAGTTGATATCTCGGGCAGAATGAAATCTAAGGTCACTTTCAGTGTTCCGTGTAGCAGGCAGGGAAAGTGCAGCGGCATATTAGGTGATTAGGGTTCCCCTTATTCAGTATCTACATGGATTAAGTGGTTCTAAGAGCCAATCCAACTTTCTTGGCAATGCTGTTTCTACAATTCATATCAACCAGGACATCTTTTTACCCACAGCCGATGGATGGAAGAGAGGAAACAGAAAGGTCATGCCCCTTCCAGGCAAGCCATTCCCAGATGGATTCGAGAAGTAATCATTCGGTAAACAAGTAAGATGGGCGTAAGGTACCTAATATGTTAAGATGTCCACTCAACTTTAGGCAGAGAAGATTAAGGCCTCGGTGACAGAGCTTACCTTTACTGGCTATCAGACACTTCAATGAATGTTTAATTATGCAGCTGACGTGGCTCCGTTTTTTCTTCTTAACTTTCACAATATTATTACTTGAGTTTATCCCATTGTATTGGCTGCCATGGAGTATTGAAGGAGATAACAGCTTATTATAATTACAGGAAAATAATATTTCAACCCAGATTTCCCATCCGTGTCGTTTCTAGTAGGGTTAGATATTGACACTTGGGGGTTTATGTATCAAGCAGTGAAAAGCGTGGAGAAGTGGGACCAGTGGAGAAGTTGCCCATAGCAGCCAATCAGCTCCTACCAATTATTTTATAGACTTGATAAATGCTACTTCAAAGCCGATTGCTTTGAGAAACTTCTCCACTTGTCCACTTCTCTAAGCTTTTCACTACTTGATACATAAACCCAAGGGACAGATGAAGAGATAGAGAAGAGAACATAGTATTTAATTTTTTTACAGAAAAGGTGCTGCATTATATACCATCGGATGTGGATTGAAAGATCTACAGTAAAATGTAGACCATTTTCATGTCGACCTTTTGACCCCGTCGACCATTTGTATCCGTCGATCTTCTTACACGACGACCTTTAGTGTGTCGAGATTTTGTCCCTGTCGACCAATTGACTGTCTAACATCTGGTGTCTATCTAGACATTGTCTACCTTTTATACTGTGGATCTTTAGACCGGATCCTGTACTGTCACGACAGGCTGTATGGAATCCCCTGCAAGCTGAGGTTCAGGGCTAGAGGAAGTCTGAGACGTGGGGCCTGTACACAAGGTCTCCTCATCAACGAGTACCAGTCGTTGACTAAACCTGACCAAAGGTGCGGAGTCTAACCAGCCGGGAGGTGTTCTCCAGTGAGAAGTGACAGCGGTACTGAGACTGGACGCTGTGGTGACAGTGGTACTGAGGCTGGATGCTGTATTGACAGCAGAACTGAGGATTGCTGTGAACACGGGTGAGATATTGTGGACGCACTTCTGCTCAACGAGGTGGAAAATGATCCACAGACAGGCAAGGTATAGTGGATGCACTTCTGCACAACGAGGTGGCAAATGATCTGCAGATAGGCGAGATGTTATGGACGCACTTCTGCGCAATAGTCGGCATTGGTAAGCACAGGGAAAACACGAGGTAGGACCTGGAATGAGATCTTCAGTAGACACTGGAAAATGGCAACATTGCTCAGGCAACTTCCTGTGGTCCGCAGTCTGGCTTTATCCCCTGCAGTAGCAGATCATTGGTGGCCAGCGTCAGCGTCAGCTGACCACTGGCATTCTACCATTGGGTATGGAATCGTCAGGTGATGCAAACTGTCATGCTGCGTCCATGACGGCAACTGCAGAAACCAGACACGGCACAGACCAAGGCAGTTCACATGGCCCTAGGTAGAATACTCAGTGCGTACCCTCCGCTGCACCCGACGTCTGACCCCACTGGAGATCAGGGGAAGCCGACGCAAAAGTGAGTAACGGCCGATCCTAGTCTGCAACCTGACACCGTACCATCTGGGGGGCATTTTTAGTTACTGGTCTCTACCTAACTTAGAAGGAAAGCTGCTCATTGTAAAGGCTGACTTGAATTTTTTTTCCAAGAAAAGCTCAGTATTTATATTGTGTTTTTCTCAGTACATTTTTTTTTAGAAAGTATAATGCTTCTATTCTCAGACCTGACTCATCGTGTAGCTGTATTACTCAGCTTAGTGACCATTCGGTCACAGCACCAAGTAACCAGATCACGGGGACATGTTAGATCATCCGGCTGATAAATCTCATTATCTATTATAACAGGGTATGAAACCTGCTTAAATATTACTAAATGAAAATGTTGCAACAATGTGATTTTGCAAATACATAACATACAACCACAATGGTCATATAACCCATATTATACAATAGCCACAGCAAGGCTTATACAGTGTATCTTGCATAAATTCACTCTGCACATGTTCCAAAAATGGCCGCACATCCGGATGGGCAATGCAGTCATATGTATTTTGATCAACCTCTAGCTTTAGGCCCGGAGGAGGCAGTTTGGGAGTGGGAAGGGACGTGATCACGTAGACAAAGCTCAGGAATGGCGTGTTCACACACAAGCCCGTTACATGTCGCAGCTAATGTAACTGATGATGATTATGACCATTGCATATTCTACACCTGTAGAGGTGGTCACACCCTGAGATGCATACAGCTTTTTGGTACAGCCAAATATACACATTTTTCTCATGCACTTTTCAGCTATGTACATCCAAGTTACTTCCAGCTCTGTATCAACCCCATATTGACTAAATAGAACCATTCTTTTAAACCAAAAGCACACTGCTATGTTTTCTATGTTATAAGGAAGGAGACAGATGGAGGAAAGGTAGGCTAGGGTGAAAGGGTAACATAATGACATAAATTAGGACATAAAGGGTGACAATGACACAAATTAGGACATAAAGGGTAACATAATGACATAAATTAGGACATAAAGGGTAACAATGACACAAATTAGGACATAAAGGGTAACATAATGACATAGATTAGGACATAGTCATTATTAAACTTCTTAAAATGGGACACTCCATATTGTAAAACCCCTTTTTTATTTGCCTTGCCCCGTTCTGATGTCATCTCTGACGTAACACGTCAAGGCCTGGCTTTTTTCACTGCACTATATAACGCCCACTCTTGTTGGGTTCACAGATGGTACAAATCCTGTGAGCATTCAGGTGTCTTTTATAAGGGAAGCAAATTTCTAGTCAATGAGTATTAGGAGCAGATGAAATTTGGCACGTGGTCCTGTAAGAGCCCCGCTCAATGTTCGGCTGTGCGTTCTTAAGCAGAACAAAAACTTATTGTGCAGATGTTTCGTCAGACTCCGTTTAGGACTTGGTAGTGCTAATTTCCGCAGAAGCATGATCGGAACAGTAACTTTCACTGCAATGCTGTGAGCTGGAAGTCCAGCTGCACTGCCTTGTAGATCCCAAATCCATTGCTATTTAACCTACAGGAACACTGAAAAGTTGCAAGTAACATGATTGTTGTAACTGAGGTCAGATGATTTTTAAGCGCTACACACTTCAGCACTTGGCAGTCCCGTTGCTTCCAGAAGTTTCCACTTCACAATAGCAGCACTTAATTTGACTATCTGACTTATTGGGAAGGTGGCATCCTATGACAGTTCCATGTTGTAAACCACTGAGCCATTCTACTGTTAGGGGCAGATTCAACTATCCACGGGACTTACAGCACGGCTGTAGCTCTGGACTATTCATTTCTGACCACTACCCCGTGTGGTAAACCCCAGAGCGTCACTTAATGCAGGTTTTTCCTCGCAGCCTAAGGAGCTGCATGGAAAAATCTGTGTAAAGTTCATCCTTTGGCGTGTACCGTGCGAGGTAATTCTATAGCTCCAGGCACTTAATCCAGGAGCTATGAATTAACGTGCGTTAGTCGCAGGCTTCCCTGTGCGTGGAAATTGCAAAGTAATTAAATAGTGTTGAACTTGGGAGTTGCTGAGGGGTGGTCTACAAAGTAGCCTGTAAGTGTCAAAAAGTATGCTCAAATATTGAAGTGGAACATAAGCACAATAGTTTTATAAAAATGTCATAGTTTAAAAAATAGTGGTTGTTTTTATGTTTTAAGACTTTATTTTTTTAAGACTTTATTCTTTAAGACTTTATTTCACAAAATGTTTTGAAATATGCCTTTTTAAAAAAAGATATGTGTTGAGAACATTGGTCATACTGTTAATTGTTGTTAGAAATTTTACAACTTCAATTAATAAGCTGTTTTAAAAGTCATTCTGATTATAGGCCCTCATTCAGAGCCGCTCGCTATTTGCGGTCGTTTGTTCTAAAACAAGGGGTGGCTATTCCAATGAACCGTTCGCTAATTGCGGCCTGTTCACGCCTCTAAGTCTGAACGAGCGAGCAAAACTTGCAGTTGTTATTTTGAAATATACGCCCCCTTGCCGCTCGCATCATACGTCATGTCCGCTATTTATTAGATTAATCGAGTACATCGAACAGCGTATGAACTGCTCGCTATTCTTGTGGCTGGTTTTTTCAACCGCTATTTTGCGAGCAGTTCGGAGTAAAAAAAAAACAAGTGACGTGGTCAATGACGCTGCTGTATTAATTATGTACTCCCTTAAAACGCCCGTTTTGACCTTTAAGCACGCCTGCGATCTAATTCCACACCCCCGTTTTCAAGCACCTTCCCCTGTTACCACCCACATACGCCTCCTTCTGTCACTCAAAATAGCAGGCATTCGCTATATAGCGAACAAACGATTTTCGGCCGCACTGACTGGTTCGCGCATGCGTATTAAAATCCGTACGCATGCGCAGATGTGCGAACATCGGTCAGAACGAACGAGTGGCCGCTTACGAGCGGCTCTGAATGAGGGCCTTAGTCAGTTATCAGTTTAGCCAGTTCATTTTACTAAAGTTTAACACAAAACCCTTGTTTGATTTTGGAGAACCTCTTCCAATTGTGTCATTTAAAATAGTCCTATAAGTGATGTTATTTTAATTTTTTTGTAACCTCAAACCCTGGCCATTTTGGTTCATTTGCAGGCCATTTATAGTTTGTGGTATGTTTTTACATATAGCTTGAATTTTAATTTATTATCGATAGTTTGTATATGGCCAAAATATTGCTGTGCTCTTTCCAGAGGATGCTGAATCAGGGCCTGATTCAGAGCCGGACGCTCGTTCAGAAAAAAGGGGCTGGCTATTTAAATTGAGCGCTCGCTCTTTGCGGTCTGTTGACGCCTCTATGTCTGAGCGAGCGTCCGAAACATGCGCTCGCTATTTTGTAAAGACGCCCCTTGGCTGTTCGCATCATACGTCATCTCCGCTATTTATTAGATTAATCGAGTACATCGAAAGGCATATGAACTGCTCGCTATTCTTGTGGTAGGATTTTCCTACCGCAATCATGCGAGCAGTTCAGGCTAAGAGACAACCAAGTGACGTGGTCAATGACGCTGCTTTGTTAATTATGCACACCCTTAAAACACCCGTTTTGACCGTTTGGCACGCCTGCGTTCGGATCTCCACTCCCCGTTTTCAAGCACCTTCCCCTGTTACCACCCACAAACGCCTCATTCTGTCACTCAAATTAGCAGGCATTCGCTATTTTGCGAGCACACGATTTCCGACCGCACTGACTGGTTGGCGCATGCGCATTACAACCCATACGCAGATGTGCGAACATCTCTCGGAGCGAACGAGCGGCCGCTTACGAGCGGCTCTGAATCAGGCCCTCAGTCCCTGCTTCAGTGGAGCTTACAATCTAAATTCTCTACCATAAAAATGTGCCCACGTACATCCGTTTTTTCAGCAATTGATTAACCTATCAGTAGGAAAGAATTGATTTGAATCTTGAGCAATATGTGGCTGCACACTTTTCCGTGTCATTACAGGAAGGAAACCTTGCTTGTTTTCTGTTCCCATCTTCATGGTATATGACAAAAACAAGTGAGGTTTTTATGCATTGCAAACCCGAGTAGTATTAGTGTTGGTACTTTGTGGCTAATTGAATATACCCCAGTATGTTTTTAGACTGTAGGAGGAAACCGAAGCAATGAGAGGAGATCCACTCAAATATAGGTAGAACACTCAAACACCATACAGATTATGACCTGGTTAGAATCAAACCCATGACCCCAGCAATTTGAGGCTGCAGCTGCTACTTATAAATTTAGAATTACTTATTATTTTATGCACATTGCACAGTTAGTGCCCTAATATTTTTTTTTGTTACCAGCCCCCAAACATCAACTACAGGGGCAGTAATGTAGATATCTCAAGCCAGGTTTCTACTGAGTTCAAGAACATCTACCTAGGGCCGTATTCAATTAGCCGCGATAAGTCTGTGGAAAAGTATCGTGAGTGATGTCATTTCGCCTAGCGAAAAGTTTCCTCCGTATTCATTTCCGAAGAGTTTTCACCGGTGCGGAAACTCTGGGACCTGCAAAAAAGTTTCGCCTATGAATAGGTGTTGAAAAAAAGTGCAGAATTGGGGTTTTGGGGTGCAAAGCTGCGGGAACCCCCCTGCACCCATGGGACAGTCCCCCAAAGGCAAACTGCATTTAAAAAAGTTTTAGAAAGTCTTTAGATCACTCCAAAAAAGTGCTCTCGTTTTTGGGGTGAAAAAGTCCAAAGTTGGGGGACACTTAAAAACTAGCGAAATAGACTCCATGGGGGTCCCCAAGTATGCCCCAGTTGTTTTTAAGTTGGCAGGTGCTTTCGGGAGGTGGATTTTTAAAACTTCACTTTAGCAACTTAAAAATATGCTTGCACCCATTTTCAGGTACCTCAAATTTACAGGGACTACTTAATGCTAAATGCTTTTCTTCACCACTTATACAAAGACGCTAAATAGCAGCTATTGAGAGCATTTAAGTACCCCAAATACCTTCAGCAGGGCTATTCGAGGGTAACTAGAGTGATCCCCAATGTCAGTGCATCTTTTGGGGGGTGTCAGGCTGATTTCCCCAATTCTGACAGTACTTTTCGCATGTTAGAGTTTCGCCGGGTCCCGTTTTCGCTGATTTCTAACTGAATAGGGGAAAAGCGGGGACACACGCGATACTTTGCAGCATTGAAAACCATCAGTGTCGACGAAAAGCCCTGCATGCGAAAAGTACGGGAATTTTCGCTTGGAATTGAATATGCCCCCTAGAGCGTTACACCGAATCCTCGCACTGACAGTGTAGAAATTTAAAATCCAAAAATCTAAACCGTGCTGTGTTTCTAACGCAATGGGGTTTCTAACACAGATGTTGATTGGACAGATCCACGGCTCGGTGAGTCATATTGCACATTCTTTTGCCCATTTCGTGGACAGTGATAGGAGAGGTAAGTCCTCACAAGCAGTACAGTTCCCTGCGATAGCTAGTGGAAGGGATGGAGCTGTAGTGACTAAAAATGTACCTGGCTGGAAATAATGATTAGCAGAATAACTGATTTTATTTTTTAATTTTTTTTTTTTTTACATGCAGTTTATTGCCAATATAATTAATTACTTTGTTACTCCCCATGTAGAATTAGTTGGCAGGTAAAAGTGATACCCCTTAAGCCTTCCATCTAATATTTGCATTTATTTTGTTTTGTAATAGTTATCTCATGGGTATCGTTTTTTTTATAATGCAGTAATTGGTTTCTAGCAATATGTGATTTTTTTTTTAGAGTAGGTAAATATTCTTTATTTTAAATATATTCAAGATTAAAGCTTTGTATGGTAAATGTGTATACACTATGTGCCTTCCTCTTCCATTACACACATCACTGACCTTATCACAACTTCCCGGCAAGGCCGATCTAATGATCCACATCCATTAGAACATCCTAAATCCCAGTTCTTTCCTCTAATGTACACTTGCCTGATCTGCACTTACTGTTTTTCTACATTCATCTTTGTGTAATATTTTGGCTTTATTTATTATGTGCAATATCATCTGTTGTTTTATGCTTTTTTTCTTGTTCTGTACTTGTGTTGCTTTTATAAAAATATACAATATATATATGGTTTCTGAACATTTTTACTACCAAATGATATGCTGTAATAAAACATTTATGCACTTTGGTTTTCCTGTGTGTTCTTCAAGCTACCCAAAAACAATAATAATAATAAAAAAAACCACTGCATGTTATTGCTGATCGGCTATAATAATTACAGTTTTGTTGATTAAAGAGCTATGCAGTCGGCAAATAGAATGCTAATGTTTTTACCTACATAGTAACCCAACAAAATTCTAAGTTATCTGTGACAATTTCTGGCATTCTGTTAGCATATTACATGTTTCCACCTAGATCATTTTCAGTTGCCATTTATTAGCCAGAAAGAAAACCCATAAAAACCCACTTTTTAAAAAATGTTTAACAGTATGCAAATAATAATTTTTTGAATATGTAATGCATGAAGAAACATGACCTCTCTCAACATCAGAGGGTGATCGTCAACTTTTCCAGGCATACTTCCCCACCTACTCTTCGAGGTCAAGTATGACCTTGACACTATATCTCACCCTATCGTATTCTGGATTGGCCATGTTAACGCCATGAAGATGAATGTGCCTCCCATGTTGTATCTTTTTCACTCACTTCCTATTCATAATGATATTAATAAAAATATATCCTCATGTTATCAAATCCCTACAACATCACATCTCATATGGGAGGAAAACATCCCAGAGCAATACTTCATAATTTACAGAGACCTTCGCAGTGCAACTCTCTCACTGTCCTCACCATCCTAGCTTCTCAAACACCCTCAGTTGGGGAGCCCTTTTGCCACTCTTCAGCCTTCTTTGGTCCCTGGCTAGCAGGTGGTATTATGTACTTCAATGTATTCCGTATGACCACTCATTCCCTTTCTTTTCAGATACCAAATTTGACATTCCCACCAAACACCTTTTCAAGTTCTTCCAACTCGGGCATATACATAGCAAGATTAACAATGCCTCTCATGTTGGCCTCTGTCTACTGATGAATTGCTCTGTTGAAGACAAGCTTCTAGGAAAGGACTAGTTTCTTCCTTACATTCAGAACTGCCAATAACAGTTTTGTTTTCTCACAATACTGATGATCACTTGGGAGAAGCTTGAGAGGACAGAGCAGAGATCAAAGGGGATGCTACCTCAATTTCTATTTGTGTTAGGATTAAAGAAAATGTATGTAAATTGTTATCATGACGGTATTATGTATTAGGATCAAAGAGTTTCCCCCACACATAGCATATTTTTCCACATCTATTAGAGCTGGCCGAAGCTCTCTGGTTGGACGTTTATAACTTAATATTCATTCCTCCGAATCGTCATTCACATGGTTTCAAAGTTCTTTCTTTTCAGGGAATACCAATGGCATCCTATAAAGGCAAAATCATATGTCACATACTGCCGACATCTGACTGCCGAATGTAAAAACCCATCCCCCCTCCCTCAGTGGTTAGCGACAGGGTTTGGGACGTCCATCAATTGGAGTACATGAACGGTATTAGCAAAAATTCTCCATGGTTCTTCGATCAAGTATAAGGTCTATGGTCGTTGTTCATTAACTTCCACTCTCCATTCCAATTAACCAGTGTTCTCTCTCTCAGTGCTGACCATCTGGCATGCCACCTTCTCACCCTTAATTCTTACAGTTTGCTGCACTGTTTCCTCTACCATACCCAATTCTCTCCCCACACATAGGCTTAGGCCTGTATTATAAACTGTTATGATGATGTTTGTACTTTTCTAATATAAGATTGCTCCTTATTTTCTTTTTAATTTCCTGCCAGCTTGCTATATGTGTGTAATATGTATATGCTTCTTCTGGGCTATGTATATATATATATATATATATATATATATATATATTGTGATAGGATCACTGGTAAAGTGGTCTGTGACAGGGACATTTATCCCAGATTCCTGTCTTATGTGTTTTAAAACCCCCAGGAGAAAGTCTGCAGTGTAGCAGGCTTGAGTCTTGGCTTTTTGAAAAGCCGGTTTGGGACCTGGGGGTTGTGGGTGAGAGGAGAGGGAGGGCTCCACCCACGGCCACTCCAGGTTTTGGGCCTTGCAGCCTGGTAACAGACTTGTTAGGGTTTCCACCTGAGAGTGGCCAATATAAGCCTAGTTTGTTGAGGGCTGATTGTCTCACCTGGGAGAGCAGACAGGGAGTTTGCTCAGAGACACTGGAAAAACCTATCTGTGAGGGTTGTGCTGTGCCTTTGTTGCTGGTGAGGGCATTAGGCCCTGCCAGGTTCTGGTAGTGAGGGAACCACTTGTGAAGTTAGAGCCCCGACAGGGCTAGGATTTATGTTTATGTTTTCTTTGTGTTATTTCTGACATTGTACAATAAAGACTGGCGCCGACCAGCTTGTACTCGCATCCAGACTGGTGTGCTGCTTCCCTGCTGCTGTGTGTGTGTGTAAGGAAGGAGTCCCCTACCCAGGAGAGGGACCTCCTAATCTGACTGTGTCACAATATGGTGGAGAATGCGGGCACCCACACACACTGAAGTTGCAGCGAGAGAAAAACTTTCCGTTTAAAAATTAAAGGGACAGACACCCAATTTGTGAGTGTGGAAATAACACTGTGTCCTTGGAGTCCCATAGAGGAGGCGTCAGCCAATGCTCAGAGAGGCAAGGTTCAGCTTCCAACCTACACCCCAGGACAAAATGGAGGACATTATTAAGGCCTTGCTCCAAGCTACAGCAGCTCAGCAGGAGACGAACAAACTTCAGCAGGAGACGAACCAACTTCAGCAGGAATCTACCAGGGCTCAGCAGGAATCCACCAGGGTGCAACTGTTGGCCTTGGAGACAGCCCAGAGGCAACAACAGGTCGCCATCGCGGAAAACAGCCAGGCCATAAAAGAGGTGATACAGCACCTGGTCGCCCGGCCCAGAGATGTTAATACTGGTCCTCCCACCACCACTCACTCCGTACGAGCCAGTCACTTCCTCCAAAAGATGACTTCGGGCGATGATGTGGAGGCCTATCTCGCCGCATTTGAAAGAACGGCCGAAAGGGAGAGTTGGCCCAAGGAGCAGTGGGCAAGTCTGGTGGCACCTTTTTTGTCTGGGGAGCCACAAAAGGCCTATTTCGAATTATGCCTGGCTGATGCCAAGGACTATAAAAAACTAAAACAGGAGATCCTAACTCGCTTGGGAGTCACCACCTTCGTTCGTGCCCAACGGGTCCACCGCTGGGAGTTCCATATGGACAAGCCTCCACGTTCACAGATGCATGACCTCGTCCATCTGTCCTCAAAATGGCTACAGCCCGAGACGCTGACTGGACCACAGATCGTGGAAAGGGTCGTGATGGACCGGTACCTGCGATCATTACCTGTGACTCTACGCAAGTGGGTGAGCCATGCAGACCCTAAGTCCGCGGACCAGTTGGTCGAGCTGGTGGAGAGGTACGTGGCGGCTGAGGAGCTGATGAGTATGCCCCACCGAGCCCCGATGGCGCACCGGCGAACTCCCACAGACACTGGTAAGACTGTTCCAGGGGAGAAGGGTGCTGGGAGGTGGGATGTACCTAAGACTGAGGGTGTAGAACCTGGAGACAGGCCTGCCAGGCCAGGAAGGTTCTTGCCCCGTAAACGACCAGACATTAATATGATTCAGTGTTTCCGGTGTGGTGACTTCGGCCATATTTCCGCTAATTGTTCACTTACAACTGAACCTATGCAATGTGATACTGCTCATGTCTACCGCAGGGGGTCTTTCTTTGCACAGACAGTCTGTACGGCTGACCGGCAGGCTGAGACTGATAAGCACATGTGTGTACTCACTGTAGATGGCAACCGAGTAGAGGCACTGTTAGACTCTGGTAGCTTGGTGACACTTATAAAAGCTGAGCTGGTGAACCCCTTGAGGCATACATGGGAAAACTGTTGGTGTGACCTGCATACATGGGGATACTCGATATTATGTTACTGCCGAGGTGAACATCGAGACACCATCTGGTTCTGCTATAGTTTCTGTGGGTTTGGTGCATGGTCTGATGTACGATGCAATATTGGGGAGAGACTTTGCTCACTTCTGGAAGTTGTGGGAAAGCCGCTTTGTTCCAGAAGTGAACAACCCCGATCCATTTGAGAAGGTTGTCGATGTAGTGGAGGAGGGAGTTTCTTCTGAGTCAGAGTTATTCCCTTTTTCTACTATGATTGGCGAACTAGAGAATGCGGAGCGTGACGATGGCCCGCCAACTGATGTGCCTCCCATTGAGGTGGGAAGTGTTGTTGGGCCAGTGGATCGTCTGCCTGATTTAGAGGTCAGAAGAGAGGTCTTTGCCGTGGAGCAGTTGAATGACCGTACTTTGGTAAAAGCCAGGGAGAATGTAAAAGTAGTTGATGGTAAACCCGTAGACCCTGATAGTCCTTTGTCCTATCCCCACATGGTAATGTGTCAGGATTTGTTATATCAGGTGACTAAGAAGGGGGAAGATATTGTGGAACAACTAATAGTTCCCAAAGCCTACAGAAGAACAGTGTTGGATCTGGCCCATGGTCATATAACGGCAGGCCATCTAGGGGTAGAGAAAACCACTGAGCGAATAATGCAGAGGTTTTTCTGGCCCAGGCTTCATAAAGAGGTATCTGACTTCTGCGCATCCTGCCCTGAGTGTCAGTATCATGCTCCCAGACCACATTTTAAGGGTCCACTAGTTCCATTGCCTATTATAGAGGTGCCGATAGTGAGAGAGCACCTGGAACAGGCTCAACAGGCACAGCAGAGGGTATACAACCGCAATGCTCGGTTACGCAGCTTTGCTCCTGGGGACAGAGTGTTAGTGTTGGTTCCCACTGTGGAAAATAAACTTTTGGCTAAATGGCAAGGCCCCTTTGAAATCTTAGAAAGAGTGGGACAGGTCAATTACAAAGTTTACCAGCTGGGGAAAAGAAAGCCGGAACAGATATACCATAAAAATCTGTTAAAGCCCTGGAAAGATAGAACGGTACTGTCGACCGACCGAGCCCCTCCAGTAAATCTAAAGCCCTATAGGTTACCAGTAGCACAAAGAGAATCGTGTCGAAAGAAATTAAAAATATGCTAGAGTTAGGGGTTATTGAAGAATCACATAGTGAATGGTCAAGTCCCATTGGGTTGATTCCAAAGCCCGACGGGAGTGTGCGTTTCTGCAATGACTTCCGAAAGTTGAACAGTGTTTCAAAATTCGATGCCTACCCTATGCCAGAGTGGAGAAGGAGGCGTTGGCCATAAAGTGGGCGTTAGAGGCTCTCAGGTACTACTTGGTTGGTAGAAAGTTCAAATTGATCACTGACCATGCCCCTTTGAAGTGGATGTCCGAAAATAAGGACAGTAATGCGAGAATTACGAGATGGTTCTTGGCGTTACAAACTTTTAAATTTTCAGTGGAACACAGGCCAGGGGGCCTGTTGTCTAAAGCAGACGCGTTGTCACGCGTTCATTGTTTGGGGGCTTCAGTTGTTCCGCCCCATAGGTCGAAACAAAGGGGGGGCATATGTGATAGGATCACTGGTAAAGTGGTCTGTGACAGGGACATTTATCCCAGATTCCTGTCTTATGTGTTTTAAAACCCCCAGGAGAAAGTCTGCAGTATAGCAGGCTTGAGTCTTGGCTTTTTGAAAAGCCGGTTTGGGACCTGGGGGTTGTGGGTGAGAGGAGAGGGAGGGCTCCACCCACGGCCACTCCAGGTTTTGGGCCTTGCAGCCTGGAAACAGGCTTGTTAGGGTTTCCACCTGAGAGTGGCCAATATAAGCCTAGTTTGTTGAGGGCTGATTGTCTCACCTGGGAGAGCAGACAGGGAGTTTGCTCAGAGACACTGGAAAAACCTATCTGTGAGTGTTGTGCTGTGCCTTTGTTGCTGGTGAGGGCATTAGGCCCTGCCAGGTTCTGGTAGTGAGGGAACCACTTGTGAAGTTAGAGCCCCGACAGGGCTAGGATTTATGTTTATGTTTTCTTTGTGTTATTTCTGACATTGTACAATAAAGACTGGTGCCGACCAGCTTGTACTCGCATCCAGACTGGTGTGCTGCTTCCCTGTCACATATATATATAAAACAAGGCTTTGGGGCAGGGACACTTGTCCCCAACCAATATTCCCTCCTAAGCAGCCATTAATCCCTACAGCGATCATAACAAGTGTGACTCTTCCTCCAAATATACATTAAAACTGCTAAGGATGTCCTAAGCACTACAGGAGTTCAAAGTGAGTGGGGGAGGAACTTACCTAAAAGTTCTCTCCTCAGCTGCTGGCTGTCGTTAGGGGTCTACTTAGTAGTTCTTACTAGTTGATCTATGTGGTCACCAAGCACCCCTATATTACAGAAATCATTATGAAGTCCAGGGATGTGGATGATCTCCACCATTTAAGGAGAGTTTTCTATCTATCTAACTACCTTTTCAGGAGATGTAATTTAAATTCCGGCTATCGGGACACCAGTTCTCAGAATACTAGCGTCGGAATCCCGACACCAGTCAGAATCCTGATGCCAGCATCGCGACCGTAAGTACTGGGGTTAGGGTATAGGGTTAGGATACTTGCCTGCAGCTGTCGGTATCCTAACCCTGTCGGGCTGCAGGGATCCTGAGCGCTGGCATCCCGTACCCAACCCCTTTTGAGCTCTGTAAATAGTTCAAAGTGATCCAAACCATTTGATTGCAGCTCAACCTTGCTGCAATCCACTCCAGCCGGAGGATTATTGGAAACACCTATGAAAGGAAAACAAGGGAGCGCTAATGGTGCCCCGTATCATTCAAATAATGTTTAAAAGAAATAATAATTTTGCACGTAACTTTTAAAATATATAGGAGAGTTTATCTAGACTGAAATTCCTTCAGGCCACACTGCACCTGATGTTAATAATCCTCTCCAATGGTCATTGCAATGGAAATTTTCCAACTAGTGTATTATTGATAAAAGTAATACATTTATTAAAAGACAGCATAAAATATGCTCACAAGTGAGCTCTTGATAATAAGCTTATCCGAAAATCTAAGGTGCCAGATCACTCGGGCGCAGACCACTGGACCAATTCGATAACACCGAGGACCAGAAGACGACAGCAAAAAACACCAGGCTGAAACGTGTGGAAGGTCACCCAACGCACTTTGTCGCAAGGACACGTATGTCTGTAAGATATAAGATCAATCTATCTACATGTGTGTCAGTATAGCATCACCATATACAGGCCCACTTTGACCACTGTATGTTTGTGTGAGTGTGTGTGTATATAAACTAATATATATATATATATATATATATACACACACACACATACATACACACTGTATATAATACAAGCAGCACTCTTAATTGCCAAATACTTCATATGCAATGTGGTGCACAATCCATATAATCATTAAATAACTCCTTTCCAAGAAAAAATGAGGGATCAGCACTCACTTGATAGTACAGGTATAAGGTGTATATTTTCGGTGTAACAACATAAATCCAGTCCACCTGATGACTGTTTCAATCACCTAATATGTAAAAAAAATCGACTGCTAATAAAAATTTACATTATCTTGAGAAGCAATGACAGTTGTGAACTCTGGGCCCAATTCAGAACCCGCTCGCTAGGATGTGTATGCACGCAGCCTGCCGATGTTTGCAATGTGTGCATGCATCGCAATGCGCAAACTAGTCCAAGCAATCGGGAAGCATTCGCTCGCTGCGCATAGCCACCTCACTAGAATGAGTGACAGGACGAGCCGTTTGTTGGTGGTGACGGGATGGTCGATGGAAACGGGGGAGTGATGGTGCGAATGCAAGCGTGCCTGAGCCTCAACGCCGTTTCAGAGGTGTGCATAATTAAGACGCAGCGTCAAAGTACACGTCACATGGTTGAAATTCGCACTGAAGCACTCGCAGTGCTTGTGGTAGGGTATGGTCAGCCACAAGTGCTGCGAACGCTACCGATGGTACTCGACGTTACCAATGGTTGCATACACTTCCTGGAGATGACGTGTATAAGTGGGCGTCTTAAGTCAGGCTGGTGGGCGTCTGCATACACAGCGCGATCGCATGCCAAGACATTCTCAGCCAAAGGAGTGGGATCACTCACAATTTTGCCTAAGAACACAGCCATGAATAAAGAATGGTACCAAAACATCCTCCAAGAGCAACTTCTCCCAGTCATCCACGAACAGTTTGGTGAAGAACAATGCCTTTTCCAGCATGATGGAGCACCTTGCCATAAGGCAAAAGTGATAACTAAATGGCTCGGGGAGCAAAACATCTAAATTTTGGTTCCATGGCCAGGAAACTCCCCAGACCTTAATCCCATTGAGAACTTGTGGTCAATCCTCAAGAGGCGGGTGGACAAACAAAAACCCACAAATTCTGACAAATTCCAAGCATTGATTAGGCAAGAATGGGCGGCCATCTGTCAATATGTGGCCCAGAAGATCATTGACAGCATGCCAGGGCGATTTGCAGAGGCATACTTGCCGACATTATTGGGGAGATTTCCGGGAGCAGCAGCAGGGGACCTGCTGCTCTCCTCTTTGGGGGGCGTGGCCAGATGCTAGATGACATTAAGCCCCACCCCCTTTACAGAAAATCCCCGCGATTTGCGGGTCCGTGAGGAGGGAGCGGGGCTAAATGATGCGATTTGCGCCATTTAGCCCCGCCCCTTCCCTACGGACCCAAAAATGCCAGGTAAAATCTCCCCTTCCTGCCCACTTCACTAGGAAGTGGGAGGGATGCGGGACATATGTTTACACACGGAGAATATACAAACTACAAACAGTATATACAAACGACCACTGAGGGTGAGACTATGCCCCACTGTTCACACCTCCAAACAGCAACTATGAGACCTCCAATTACGGTGTGGCATGATATAATCAATTGACATTACTGTGTGACATAATCAATTGGGGGCACTACTGTTTGGCATATCATCAATTGGAGACATGTGTGGTATAAAAGATCGGTAGTGTATAGTCAATAGGTCGACAGTTAAAAGGTCAACATGGACAAAGGTCAACAGGTTCAATTCTGTCAACACAAATTTTTTTGTTATTTTAGCCCTAATCCTCACCCAGGTAACTAGGTATTTGAAAGCCCCATAGCAAAAGTTTGTACGGGCTCCTATGTACCACCCAATGGTGAAAAATGTATATACCACATGTAACGTTGACAAGGAAGATGGACCCCCCTAAGCTATGGGCAGCTGCACCACTTGCACCTATGGTAGTTACACCCATATCTTTACCCAAACCTGCCCGCTTAACCATCCGGTGTCATCCTATTGACTGTCTATCTAGACCACAGGTTCTCAAACTCGGTCCTCAGGACCCCCACACAGTGCATGTTTTGCAGGTCTCCTGACAGAATCACAATTGAAATAATTAGCTTCACCTGAGGATCTTTTAAAATGTGTCAGTGAGTAATGAGTACACCTGTGCAGTAGCTGGGTGACCTGCAAAACGTGAACTGTGTGAGGTCCTGAGAACAGAGTTTGAGAACCACTGATCTAGACACTGTAGATCTTCCATCCAGACACAATTGGGGACACTGCTGTGTGGCATATAATGAATTGGGGACACTGCTGTGTGGCATATAATGAATTGGGGACACTACTGTGTGTCATATTATGCACCTTATCACAGTGAACAAAATTTAAATCTAAAATTATTCAAAATGTTTCTTTCAAGATATTTTTAGTAGTTTTAGTGTTTTTAGACTAGGATGTAAGATGCAAAGAACCTTACCTAACTGCGGGGAGCCTAATGGTGATAAAATATTTGTGGCCCTCTGTCCAAAGTCATTTTCTTAATACGTCAGTCCAAGAAGAAAAAAGGTTTGGGCTCTCTTGTGCTAAACATTGTCCCGGCACACACAGACTGTCAGCGGATCCCGGCAATACCCCAGTGACCCATTCCCACGCTGCATAGCCCTCAAATAGGGACTGTCCCAGAGGAGAAAGAGTGTCAGGAGCGCTGAAGAGAGAGAGGAGGAACGAAAGAGAAAAAAGCCCAGGCAGTGCGGGGGACAACAGTTTGTGTATATATTGATTTTTTGTTTATATTTTTATACACTGTAAATCCTTGAATTTATTAGTGATTTAAGTTCAACTTTAAATGACCCCACTGGGATGTGTAATACATTTTATTTACATTTTTAAAACTGAATTTAAGTGAGCGAATGCTAGACTAGAAAAGATATGTACCGTTCAGTTAAGTTAATGTAGCTAATGACGTCAGGGTCCTCTCCGCGAAGGGCATCTAGACACGGTAGAGATTATTTTCCCAAAGGGATTATTCTGGATTCTGGTAGTGTCTGAAATAAATCCCCATCACGGAGAGGACCCTGACGTCATCAGCCAGTGTCCCCTACCATAACATTTAGAAAATTGTCTGACGCCAATTATGTCTCCACTCTAGCGGCCATAGCAGGAGTGCCGAATCCATCGCTTATAATCAGTGCTGGCTTCATAACAATGGCCGCCTCCATGAGCCTATGTGTGATGGTTTTGGGGACACATTCAGATTAAAAGATCCAAGGAAAAATCTCTTCTCGCAAAATAGGAGCGCGCCGTTATGACCTCATTCGTTTATTTTCCATATGATTGGCTGAGAGGTTACCATGTAAAAAAGTGACGCTCTACATTCTACCGCCCGTGGTTGCCCAGGGTACACGCATGCGCAGTGCGGTGCTGCGGAGACTACACTATGAAGGTAAGGAGGCCGGAGATTTGGGGGTACCCTCTGCACACTGTGATAGCAGCCGCCCCTAACTGTCACCATGGTTACTGCCTGTCTTAGATTACAAGGGGGAGCTCCATAATACTGAAGGAAGCACTAAGACAGTGGATGTAAACTAACTCCATATTACTAGCACATGTTGTTCTAGACTGGGGTAACAGTGATGATATTTGTTTTATGGAATATAGGATTAATCTATCTTCATTTATAAACTTCATTTATATATTTTCCTTGTATTAGATCACATATTATGGGTACATATACTTTTGACTTTCGAACAATACGTATTGCACCCCTGTGTGTATGTATGTATGCATAATATATATATATATCTTGATAAAAGTCTAAGCGACTGAAACGTTGAACTAATTTACCCAAGTGTGATGTCATCCTTTATTTTTAAGACCCATGAGTGCCGCTGCTTTACTGTATGTATATATATATTAAGCAAAGCCTACAGATACATCATGGTCTCACAGACATACCTGACCAACTTTACGGTGGGAATTAGTAGTTCTATTCGATTGTTCAGCGGTCGTTATGTCAACAATCTCTATTATGTGAATACTCCTGTATGTGTAGAGTAAATTTTCTGTGTTTACAGCTATTTATATAAAAAACAAGGTCATGTTAATGGCTGCTGTTTCATATTTTAATAATTTTTGTATCGAAGAGACTTTAGCAATCAGCAATGACCGCACATATACATGATTGCCGGTTTGCATTGTTGGCACATTTGTTTGTGATGTCCTGGTGACTGAATGTAATGGTTGTTGTGTTTCTCAGCGGGTGTTTTCTTTGACGGAAAAGGCATTGCTTGGACATCCCATCCAGTTTGTCTGGCAAAAGACATTAGGAAATTACATTGTTGTCACAGGGTAAGCAAGTCATTATCATACTGTGTTTCCGACATTTCACTCATCCTAATTGTTTTATGATGAAGTTATACCAAAAGAGGCGCGTACTGCAGGGCTTGACAAATTTTTCTAAAATCTAGGAGCCAGGATGAAATTGTAGGAGCCAGACCACCATCCCCCCAAAAAAATTACAGGAGTGAGTAAGGAGCACAGCTCTGTGTTAAATACACACTATACTAGTCCACAAAATGGCCACAGTTGGAGGCCCCCTCACTGCTCTGCACAGCTCCCCTGCTCCACCCCCCATCCTCCAGTAATAATGGACCACATTTCACATAAAACAATGATGCAAGAAAGTACAAAACCCCCCTCCCCTCGTCGTCACACCGGAATCGGTGTGAATTACCGCCGGTCCCCTGGCCGGCGTTTGGAATCCCGTCACCAGGAGGCTGGCAGAGGAGGAAATCCCGATCGTCTAAGGTAAGTATACACTAACCTAATTCTAACCCCCTAACCCTCCTTTAGGGTGCCTAACCCTAACCTTCCCCCCCAGTGCCTAACCCTAAACCCCCCTTCCCCGCCGCCTAAACCTAAGTCCCCTGAGGGGGTGCCTAACCCTAAGTCTCCCTCCCACTAGACTGACCCAAACCTCCCGGCAGGGTGTATAACCCTAAGTCCTGCCCGGGAACCCTAAACCTAACCCTCCCCCACCACGGCTGTCTGCAGCCGCGCCCGGCATCACTTCGACCGGGATGCCGGGTGCCGGTCTCCCGGAGTCGGTAAAATGACCGGCGTCTACATCTATACGCCGGTCATTTAACCCTCACCGGGATATGACAGTCGGGAAGCCGGCTGTCGGTATAACGTCAGCCGGCTTCCCGATTGCATACCGTCACACCACTATCCCTCTGAAGCTTCTCCGCAATTCCTGGCCACGCATAGACCCTACTAACGGAGAGCTCTATGCAGCCGGAGACAGTAGACAGCCGGGACGTACAGGAGGATCAGCGTAGACTGGGACAGATAGCAGTGATCAGAGCAGGCCAGGATGGAGAGGAGTCGTCAGCGCAGGCTGGGACGGATACAGGCACAGCAGTCACTGCAAGCGACACTCAGCACATGCACACAGCAATACTATAGGCATGAAACTCTGCCAGAGCTGATGAGGATCTGCTTCCTCCCTCACTGCAAAATCTGGTAGCCAGGCAGCAATACCTGGTAGCCATGGCGACCTGACCCCCAGGACTTGTCGAGCCCTGGCGTACTGGGACCTTTGGTAACAATGGAGAATAACTGCGTAGGATTACGTTTACACTGGTGTTATCATTAAAATAATAATACTTAAAACATAATTCCAATGTAAAAATCCATATAGTATGAAGGAGGTTTGGGTAAGTGCATCTCCCGTACAATGCTCTCCTATAGAGGGGAATGTAACTATTTAACTGTGTCGACATGTGTCCAACGCACTGTGAATGAACAAGAGGTGCTGCAGCCCATTGCAAGTTATTATTATTATTATTCTTTATTCATATGGCGCCACAAGGGTTCTGCAGTGTCTTACAAAGTACATAAGCAAATGATCCCACAAGAAAACCTGGGTCAAACCTTATTAAGGTGCGACCCTGCGGTGCAATGTAACGATACATTACGTCGCCATACAACGGCGCAATGTAACGTTACATGCTGCATATAACAACAATGCATCGGCCATGGAGTCGTCCCATCTGACGTGCAGTACAGCAGATAGGACGATTGACAGAACTGCGGATCAGGCATACACACTTTGCAATGTGTGCAATATATTGTTTCAATCCGCGTTGGGACGATTTATCGGACGATAGATTGTATAGTGTGTACCCAGCCTAAGTCTGATGTATATTCAGTATTATCATTATTGTTACTGTCCCTTCTTGGTGGAACAGTCTTTGTTAATGCTCTAGCTATTATCTCATCCTCAGTTGCCTGGCGTTCATGACTGGTGTAGTTTGGGCAGTCATGTGACCGGCAGCCGCAAGGCCGCCGGTCACATTTCCGATGGCAGAATGCCGGCTAGGGATTATTGATAGGCGTCGAAATACCAACGCCTATCATAATCCTGACGCCAGAATCCAGAACGACGCGGGACCAATCGAGGTAAGTATGGCTTGCGTGCCCTCATAGCCGCGGGGGGCAGAGGCTTAGGCTGAGGGCACCCCCCGGGAGGGTTAGGGTGTAGGGAGGGGGGGGGGGGTTAGGTTTAGGTACCCCAGGGGGGAGGTTAGGGTTAGGCACCCCTAAAGGAGGGTTGGGGGGGGGAGGGGAGGGTTAGATAGTTTACTCACCTCCATCGGGATCTCCGCTGTTCGGCTTGCTGGCGTCGGGATTTCGACCGCCAGGCTCTCGTCCAGCGGTCATTCATACCGATCCCATAGTTTGGGTAGCCTGAGTCAGGCTTATTAAGTGAAGAAAGCAAAAAATATCTAACTAGTGAGATCTGACTGCTGTGTGAGCCTCTTCTGAAGATCCAGGGCAACTGTACTCAACATTGTGTATTTGTTTCTTTACGTCTTCTAAAATGAAAGGTTAATATTACTTATTAACACTCAAATGTTTCATCTCTTAACAAAGGAGCTTTAAACATTAGTGTTTATTTTTCAGGATGAATATTGCAGTGAATATTCTGCATTCATCCCCCACTTCATCCTGTCACCGCTGGTGCATCTGAACACTGCAATTTTCTCCTTGAAAATAAATGCATATGAGTAAATCACCCATAGGACACCACCCTAATATATCACCATCTTTTCTCATCTGCAGCTTTATCCCTTATTGCAGCTTCATCAATAATGATAAATACTAATATAATTATTGGTGTATTCTTTATTTAGTACCAGTTATTTATACAGCGTACACATATTCTGCAGCGCATTACAGAGACGGTATTTGGCTATTCACATCAGTCCCTGCCCCAGTGGAGCTTACAATCTATCTTCCCTACACATACATATATACACACTAGTGTTAATTTTTTTTGGCAGCCAATCAACCTACCAGTATATTTTTGGGTGTGGGATAAAACCCACGCAAGCACGGGGAGAATATACAAACTCCATACAGTTAGGGATGTAGTGGAAATTGAACCCAAGACCTCAGTACTGTGAGGCAGTAATGCTAACCACTACACCATCCGTGCTACCACAGATTCTTTACCCTCATATTTCTCCAGAGCGGACCACACAGTGAAAATCTATGATCGTCATGGCCAGAAGAAAAATGAAATCAATTTACCAGGGTGAGTGCAGCTGAATTAAATGTTCCTTGTATTTGATGTACGTATAGAATGTTCAGTTGGTTATGTGTTACTTTGTTATGGGGGTAATATTGTTATGCCCTATCGTTTCCTCTCTATTTAGCACATGTTTGTCTATGGATTGGGACAAAGATGGCAATGCTCTGGCTGTCGTTGCTGAAAAGTCAAGTTCCATCTACATGTGGGACCCTAATACGCATAAAACCAGCCAGTTAGACAGCGGCATGAGGTACGAACCACCTCCTTACCGAAATACCTTGCTATAGTATTTGACATGGATAACACATTTACTATCACCGCACATCTGATGACAGCAACATACCCTTTAAATATCCAATAACGCGTAGGGTAAATCATCTCTGACTGTGAAGCTAACACTGACACTAATATTTCCTCTTTATTTTAATCTGCAAATTAAAGACTAAGAAAATACACACATAAAAAACTATAAAATTCAATTGTGTAAAACTGTATAAAAGCAGATTTAGGCAGAACATGCAGTTTGAGTTACAGTATATTCATTATACATATATAATATTGCTTGCCTCAAAGTTAGACATTAGGTAACTGATGCTGAGTTGAAGGTACGCCAGTTGATTGAGCATATGTTGCATGTGCCGGGCCGTAAATAGGGGCATGTGAGTGGTGTCGCCGCATTAGGTGCAGCGCCCTGGGGGAAGCACCGTCGCTATCCCATGGCACCTGCATGTGGCTCCCAGGGTGCCTGAAATGGCGCCCTCTAACCAGTAGCACTGCTGCAGAGCCACCTGGAGCGTTCATATGGACCCTGCAGCCTGTGGCGCTGTCTGTGCAGTGTGGCTGTGCCCCCTAGACATGTTGCCATGATGTCACCTGTTTAGGGGGCGGGAGCGGCGCAGGGTGATATAGAGCTCTGTTCCGGCCCTGTGCATGTATTTGCACTACGCATGCCCCGGATCTGTGTGTACATGTAGTTGCAGAGTTGTACCCATTTTATTTGCCATTACCACTACGATTGAAGAGGCATGATTGGTCTCATGTAGGCAAGGTTCAGTGAGGGCGTACTGGCACAGCTATGAGCTATACAGAGTTGGATGTAAGAGTTAATGCTAGTGCTAGTGCAAGGGTGCACTGACGATGATGATGGCGACTAAATGAAAGGACAGGGGGGTGCTGCAGCACACTATACGTACAAAACTACATACGGGGTATATACGCCTTTATTCCCGCGCCTGCATAACGTGAGCACATACGGCCAAGTTTTGTCTGTCTGATCATCAGGCCCTGGATGGTTAGAACCTATTTCTCATTAAAGAAGGAAGCTTGAGCTAAAGTATGAATGAAGCATATGTTGTTAATTGAATCATTGTATACCTGCAACATATATGTATATTTCAAAGAAAGTGTATTTTTATGTTTCCGTTAAATGTTCCATCAATAATTAGAACTTTTCTATGCTAGAGATCAAATGTCTTTCCTGCTGTGGTCCAAGGCTGGCTCCTTACTAGCTGTGGGGACCTCCAAGGGGAACTTACTGATTTACAATCTCCAGACCTCCCGGAAGGTGCCTGTCCTTGGTAAGCTGCTGCACATAGTACTACTTATAACAATGATGTGTGTGTTGTATACACTCCACTTCAATGTAATAAATAATTCATTTAAAAATGACTAAATTGATTATATATTAATCCGTAAAGTTTAAAATGATAGGTAAATTCCTAGTTAATAAGCAAAAATAATACATTGCTGTTGATTCAGAATGTCTTTTAACATCCCACCATATCCGATAAGATGCTGTGTTCAGGGCTCCCCAGAACAATACTCATTAGTAGCTATAAATCACAACTAGTACAGAGGAACTCTAATCAGAACTGTCCACCCACCACCCTACAATAATTCTCTGGAAGGAATTCAGTTCAGCGCAATGGCTGCAAATTGACTCAACGGAACGGCCAGTAACATCGCTAATCTTCCCTTAGAGGTGCGCAGGGAAATCGGCAATGTTTGGCTACCATAACATATGGCGATGTGACGCAGCAGCGGAACATTACATTGAATTGAATCCCCCCTTAATCTGCTAGTATTATATACTAGGTCAAAACATATTAAGTACAATGGGGGTTTATATTGACAATTTTCTCACCACATTCTAAAGAAGGGTCCTAATAAAATTAGCAATTATTGTTGGTATCTGGAATTTTATTGGGTATGCAGTCACAATGTAGACAGTGAGGGGTAAGTTTACTAAGATGGGAGTTCTATTTAAGATGTCATGTTGCCTATAGCAACAATCAGATTCTACTTCTTATTTATCTAGCACCTTCTAGTAGATAATACATGGAATCTGGTTGCTATGGGCAACATCACTTCTTAAATAGAACTCCCATCTTAGTAAATTTAGCCCTAAATGTCAGGGTTAGGCTGTGGTTAAGGTAGGGTTAGGACTTAAATACAGGAGAAAACGTTATGTCAGCGTGCCGACTGTCGACTTCCACAGTGTCAGCATCATGACCATGTTGTCATTCTGTATGTCGACATACATTATCCTGCTTTCCCTGATGTAACTTGCTTATGTATGCTGCACACTCATATTCATTTCTTACTAAGAATCTAGTCGGTAGATGATCACTGTTGGTCTGTTTGTATGATATGTGGCTCGCACTAATAGGCCCACATGTGACCTGATCAGGCCTGTTCAATTTAAGCACTAAGTGAAAAATTAGAAGTGGAATCTGTCTCTCGACTCTAGGCCAAGCGTCAGGATTGGCCCTATGTTGTTGCGTTAAATTTAAAGAGAAATAGGTGCAGATACAATGAAGCGCGGTAGCCATTGGAACCTATACTGTCGGCTACACCTGTTAACTCCCAGGTGGATCATCCTGCTCGCAGCCTTTGGAGGTGTGAGCAGTATCTGCCTACCGTAACTGAAATGCGCCAATGGCGGCTTGCGTGTAATTGAATCTGACCCATATTGTTAACTGAAGTCCTCATATAGTAACTACCAAACTTTGGCATGTCTCATTGCAGGTAAACACACCAGACGGATCACTTGTGGGTGCTGGAGCTCTCAAAATTTGCTGGCTCTAGGGGGAGAAGATAAAATGATTACTATCAGCAATCAGGAAGGGGACACAATCAGACAAGTATGTCCTGTATCTATCACAGCATTTTGGTATCCTTTCTTTTTCTTTTTTTGCAAGTAAATTTTATTAATTTTAAATTGACAGAAACATAGAAAATTCATGTCAAAAAGTGTCCAATACAAATGAAAATAAACAAAATATAACAATAATCATGTAAACACATAAAGAAATATAATATCAGTTTAGACAAGGCGTATGAGCAACATGAGAATTAGACATAAAACACAACAGAAAATAGAAACAAACAAAGAACAACAAAGAAAAGAAAAAGGAGAAACAAGAAAAAAAAAGGGAGAGGGAAGGGAAATAGAGGGAAGAGGATGACAATGGGCTCGGGAAATCCAAAGTCTAGATCAAACCACTTAGAGGGGGATAGGATCTATAACGGACATGTGAGGTATTTGTATCGACCAGACACACAAAATTCCAACCAATTACACCAAATTGCTGAATAGGTCCTCAACTTGTCAGGAGAAGACATAATAATGTCATCCATTGTCCTATACAATTCTGTCCTCTGAAACCAGTCAACAAGGGTTGGAGGGGAGGTGAATTTCCACCGCACGGGAATCACAGCCGTAGCCACACTGTTAAGATATTTCAAGAATGATTTTTTTTTTTATACAGATAAGGGTCTATGTCTATGGTATCCTTTCTATAGAAGTGATGTAATTGTACTGTATAAGTTAGACATGCTTGTTACCTTTCTGTAATGTGTAATACTATTGATATGTATTCTCAGTTATGAGCTGCTAAGAGGACAAGACTTTAGAGCCCGTAACACACAAAATACTGCAGAATATCCATAGAAAATAAGCCCTAAATGTAAATGTGAGTAACTGCTTTCTTGCTGCGCAGACCTCCGTGAGAATGGACCCGAGCGATATCCAGTTCTCCGTGATGAAGACAGACGAGCGATCATCCCCAGGAGAGAGCACGGTAAGATTTCTGCCCTCATAGCTTTAATCTATTTGATTGCCTTTTACATTTTGATTAAACAATGGCCCTCATTCAGAGCCGTACGCTCTGAGCAGAGCGCACGCTCTGAATGTGGGCCGTCCTCCATAACTATGGAGCGTCCTCCTGGACGCTCGTATAGCTGTGGGTCACCACCCACAGCCTATACGAGCGTGCAGTTTGATGGCCGCGATGGTCGTGACCATCGCGACTATCGAAACTGCGAGCCGGAGCCTGCGGTTGAGGTTTTCAACCGCAAGGTCCGGAGTGATTTTGGCTCTATCAGAGCCAAAATCACTCCCACTGACATCACTAGTGATGTCAGTGGGCCGGCTTCTGACGGGAGGCGTTCCCTTGGGAACGCCCCCGTCAGGGAGGCACGCCTCCGGCACGCCCACCAAAGGGGGCGTGCTGTCAATCAACATCGACAGCACGCCCCCTTTGATCAGACACAACGAGCGAAGGACTTTCCTTCGCTCGTCGCGTCTGGCGCATGCGCACGACGGAGCTCCCTCCGTCGTGCGCATGCTCAGTGCAGACCAGCGGACAGCCGCTCGCGAGTGGGTCTGAATCAGGCCCAATGTTTGTAGCCAATCATACATGAGCTCAGTGCGGCAAGAGTTACAAGAAAAGTTGTGCATACAAATCATGTAACTGATAGCCATTCCCAGGTCCTAGGAAAAGCATCATACCTGCTTCTCTGTAACTGCTGATCTCTGCTTTGGCTGGAGATTGCTGGCAGAGCTTTATAAATTGAAGCAGACGTCGGTGCCGTAAATGACGCAGTACTATTGGCTGTGAGTGTTGCCCCAGTTCAGTGCTACAATCTGTGGCACTGATTGGCCCCTTCCCTTTTCCGGTATTTTGCTGCCAATCTATCTAGAGCAGGAAAGGTTGTCCAACCCCTTCAGTAGATGGTCCCAGACCTCTGTGGTTCTATGTATTGTGTATCTGTTTCTGTGGTATGGATACTGTGTATATATAAATCAATCTCACACCATTGTATTGCTCATATTGCAGGTGAGCGTCGTCGTGGGTAAGAAAACCTTGTTCCTGTTCAATCTCAATGACCCAGACAACCCAATAGAACTGGCCTTTCAGCAGCGCTATGGCTCCATTGTGTCCCATAGATGGTAAGAGACTCGGTGCTCCCTGGTTATGTGCAGTGGAAGCTTCACTATATGATTGTCTCATTCCGATGCTGGAGTTCCAGATTAGTCTGTTCAGATCTACTTGTCTGTGTGCAACCTCTGAGTGCAGTTGTAGTGCAGTACTGAAACAAGTGGGCTGAATTTTTAAGTAGGGTTTATTTTATATTTCTAGAGATGATTCGTAAAACATATTGGCTGAGAGCATAATTTACAGAGAACTAAATGTCCCTGCTTAGTTACGCCCCATCGGCACCCACTTACATTCTTTAGCCTCAAATGGAGGGGTTTGGTACAGGATACATGTCAGTAGGTAACCATCCGTCCCCCCCTCTCTAAACCTAACCCTCCCCCCCCCCCCCCCCCCAGTGCTTAAACCTAACCTCCCCCCCACACAGCCTAAACCTAACCGTCCATCTAGTGCCGAACCCTAACCCCACTACTTACCAACGGGATGCCAGCACTGGGATTCTGACTGGTGTCGGGATTCCGGCGCCTGCATTCAGAGCGCCGGAATCCCGACACCCGGGATTATAACTGCATCCCAAATGGAGATGTGACTGAGTTGCCTATGACACTGCATGGCTATAGTTGCATACACTCCGGTCTGGAGCATGTGCAGTGTGAAAACACGCAGCGTCTTACCGCAACACCTGACCTGTGTTCAACTCTGCATCAGACCCCTTAGTGTTTGGGAAGCAGCCGTTGCTTATAGCTGATTGCTGTGAGTAGTGCACTGTGATTGGCTGTGCTGTCTGGTGATGGATCTCTGATTAGTTGAGAAAAATGTATTGGAAATAACGCTGTGGGTCAGTACCATTAATGCTACTGATTAACTTCTCATCAATAGTTGTTGTAAGGATTTTGTAAAATTGGGGAGCACAGAAGGCAAAATCAGGATGTGGGAAGAGGGGGACATTACAGCATGAGTGGGGGGATAGGAGGGGGACAGTGCTTATAGTGGTCCTAGGGAAGTGGTGGGAGGTCGTCGTCCCCCACCCCTCCCCTCGGAACAGCATGCACTGTTGGTGCGTGCCACAAAAAAGGGGGCGTGGTCTCCAAAAAGGGGCAAGGTCTCACAATAGTATGCCCAATTCAAATTACACCACACAGTAGCACAGTCGTATTCACATTACACCGCACATAGTGCCCCTGATTCACATTACACCACAAAGTAGTGTCCCTTATTCATGTTATGACATACAGTAGTGCCCCATTTACACAATGCCCACATTAGTGCCCCTTATACACAACACCTACAATAGTAGTGCCCCTAACACACATGCCAACAGTAGTAGTGCCCCTTACACATAATGCCCACTGTAGTAGTACCCCTTATGCAGTGCCCCCAGTAGTGGAGCCCCTTATACAGTGCCCCCAGTAGTGGAGCCCCTTATGCAGTTCCCGCATTAGTAGTGTCCCCATTAGTAGTGCCCCCAGTGCTAATGCCCCATTAGTAGTGCCCCTTACAAAAAATAATAGAATTAAAAATACAAACACAGTACTTACCTTAAGCCTCGCTCCTGCGTCCGCTGCCGTCTGGTCCGACTGTTCCTCGGAACTAAGGGAGAGACGTCGTGACGTCTCTCCCATAGTGCCCGTGGGGGGAGCCGGAGCTTAGGAGTGAGCTCCGGCTTCCGCTGCGTGGAAGAAGCTGGATGCCCACTGGTAAAATCTCAGCATGCGCCCAGCAAATGGAGCTGACTGGCCGGGTAAGGTGGGCCGGAGGAGGCGGAATTGGTTCCGCCTCCAAATGGAACTGACGGAAAGCAGTTCCACCCCGTTCCAGCCCACTTTAACCCCTAGAGGGGGGCACACATAGTCACAAGAATAGCATCGCTAATATGCATTTGCAAATCAGTTTTAATATAGTTCAAGGGATGGGAGTGGGTAGCTGGCTAATTGCCTATAAGGGTAATGGTTGGTTATTGCATTATGTAGTGTCAAAAGCTGCCGCACAGAAATGTTACCGTCACGTGTTCCGTCTATAGCACCCCTCCCCAGACGCCGCATCCTTCGGCCGCAGGGTCAGACAGTGTCCCCGGTCAACAGGCATTATAGACTCCGAACTGGGACGGTGCCTGCGGTTGCTGGGAGACCAAGATGCCGTGCAGCCGTATGTATGGCTGGGATCGCTGGATGACATGCACTGCCTCAGCTGCTGGCTATCAGTTAATCTTTGCTCTTGCATGTTATTGTGCAGTATCTTTTAAAAGCTTGCCGGACCGGCACCATCTTGCCGGTTATACAGTAGTTTACTCCTAGCGTGTAAATCCTGGTACCCGTCTGTTCTGTCAGAATTCCTCCCTGCCGGTATTCCGTCAGTTCCTGCAGATTTCTGCCCATTAAAGCTGTGACTCCTGCTGAATTACTGCCTGCTCTCGTCTTTGCTGCTATTACCACACGGAGCAGCGACTCCGCACCTGTCATCTTCACCGTGAGCAGTGACTTCAGACACCAGAATCACTCGCAGCGTAGCTGCTTTACCATCTCAACCGCGGCCTCTGATTGCGGCCCCGCTGCACCTGCGGCATTACCTCCCTTAGACGACTTCCATCTAAGGCCTGACTCCATCTGTCGGTCGCATCTCGGCCCTCAAGGCGCACCTCTGCCAGCAAGGTCGCATCTCTGCCATCGAGGGTGCACCTCTGCCCTTAAGGCCGCACATCTGCCAGTAAGGTAGCACCTCAGTTAGCAAGGCCGCAACCTTTTGTGCAATACGACCATTGTCGTGACCTGAATCTGCCTAAACTACCATCAGCTGCTTAACACACCTGCGATCACCAGAATTGCTGTGTAATCCTTTTCTGTCCCAAGTTTAAGTCCAGGCGGCAACCTAAGTACCGTTGAGCATACCAAGCTCTAATGAGATAACCTTCGGGCTGTTACTGGCAGAAGACATCGCCAGCGTGACTTTAGAGGTCTTACACAGCGACGGCGTGTGGTGATCGTAACATGTAGATTGTATCGTGCTCCAGCACCATCTGTGCAGCATTCACTTTATTAAGGAAAGAGAAGGAAGGAACACCCAGCATTTCCTGGCTGAAGTACTTTATTTAGAGCTTTTCCAATATTGAGCAATAGCTGCTTTTGTTGCTAGAAATACATGTCTCAAAAGATGCCTGTTATGTTTGTTGCTAGAAGTACATGTCTCAAAAGATGCCTGTTATGTTTGTTGCTAGAAGTACATGTCTCAAAAGATGTCTGTTATGTTTGTTGCTAGAAATACATGTCTCAAAATATGTCTGTTATGTTTGTTGCTAGAAGTACATGTCTCAAAAGATGCCTGTTATGTTTGTTGCTAGAAGTACATGTCTCAAAAGATGTCTGTTATGTTTGTTGCTAGAAGTACATGTCTCAAAAGATGCCTGTAATGTTTGTTGCTAGAAATACATGTCTCAAAATATGTCTGTTATGTTTGTTGCTAGAAGTACATGTCTCAAAAGATGTCTGTTATGTTTGTTGCTAGAAGTACATGTCTCAAAAGATGTCTGTTATGTTTGTTGCTAGAAGTACATGTCTCAAAAGATGCCTGTTATGTTTGTTGCTAGAAGTACATGTCTCAAAAGATGTCTGTTATGTTTGTTGCTAGAAGTACATGTCTCAAAAGATGCCTGTAATGTTTGTTGCTAGAAATACATGTCTCAAAATATGTCTGTTATGTTTGTTGCTAGAAGTACTTGTCTCAAAAGATGCCTGTAATGTTTGTTGCTAGAAGTACATGTCTCAAAAGATGTCTGTTATGTTTGTTGCTAGAAGTACATGTCTCAAAAGATGCCTGTTATGTTTGTTGCTAGAAGTACATGTCTCAAAAGATGCCTGTTATGTTTGTTGCTAGAAGTACATGTCTCAAAAGATGCCTGTTATGTTTGTTGCTAGAAGTACATGTCTCAAAAGATGTCTGTTATGTTTGTTGCTAGAAGTACTTGTCTCAAAAGATGCCTGTAATGTTTGTTGCTAGAAGTACATGTCTCAAAAGATGTCTGTTATGTTTGTTGCTAGAAGTACATGTCTCAAAAGATGCCTGTTATGTTTGTTGCTAGAAGTACATGTCTCAAAAGATGCCTGTAATGTTTGTTGCTAGAAGTACATGTCTCAAAAGATGCCTGTTATGTTTGTTGCTAGAAGTACATGTCTCAAAAGATGTCTGTTATGTTTGTTGCTAGAAGTACATGTCTCAAAAGATGCCTGTTATGTTTGTTGCTAGAAGTACATGTCTCAAAAGATGCCTGTTATGTTTGTTGCTAGAAGTACATGTCTCAAAAGATGCCTGTAATGTTTGTTGCTAGAAGTACATGTCTCAAAAGATGTTTGTTGCTAGAAGTACATGTCTCAAAAGATGTCTGTTATGTTTGTTGCTAGAAGTACATGTCTCAAAAGATGTCTGTTATGTTTTAAGAAGTCTGAGGGGTATAAGTGCAACAAAGATAGATCATGGAGTGGTGATTGTGGTACCAAGAACATTGATAGCTTGGCTGAAATCTCTATATATAGGTTTCGGATAGCTGGGCAGTCCCGGTAGATATGAATTAGGGGTAGATTTACTAAAGCTTCTAAAAATGAAAAGTGGTGCTCTGCAGTTTGCGAATGTGTTATTTATATTAGGTGTTCTATATATTTGTGATGGATATGTTTCACGATTTAGATGTGTGATAATTATTGTGTTTTTTTTATTTTAGTTATTGTTATATTGTATTGTTTAATTGGAAAAACATTGTCAATAAAAAATACTTAATTTAAAAAAAAAAAATGAAAAGTGGTGGTTTTACCCATAGCAGCCAATCAGATCCTTGCACCCTAGAAAATGATACAGAATCTGATTGGATGCTTTATGCAACAGCGCCAGTTTTCATTTTTAGAAGCGTTAGTAAATCTACCCCATAGGTCTCCCAGCACTAATGAAATCTGAACCAACAGAGTTTCCATTGTGACGGCCACATCTGGTGTAGTTTGGTTGGAGCGTGTTAGAGCCGGTTTATCAATGTAATCAGCACCTCAGTAGTGTGGGACAAGCATTTGGACCTATGGTGGAGTTACTGGAGATATATTTCCATTGTTGCTCTGAGATGGATATAGGTAGTTTCCAGTGACGTTCGGTGAGGTCAATGGCTACTGAGGCACACGTGTATAAAAACACAGGGCCTACCACCGGGCCTGTCACATATATTCTTTTTCCTCTCGACCTTGCACCTCATCGAACGTTCCCTGATTTTACTGACCTTCAGTCTCGTTTTTCTTTACCTCATAAAGCTACTGGGGGCATCGCAGGCTTTGAGAGTATGGATTGTATGTTTACAATTCGCAGTCATAAGTTACTTATTATTAGGTGGTATGTTATTTGGTGCATGCAGGCGGTTTGTATGTATATTAAGTATTCAGATACACACTAGATCATGACTTAAACTATTTAGGAGATGTGATAATCTACTTAACTGGGCACACTGAAATACCCACATACTATGCTGATCTTTTCATAAAATATTTATACTTGATGTGATTGGAAAGTTCAAAATTGCATGTATGTGATTCCTGTCTGTATAGAATTGCATATATGTGATTCCTGTCTGTATAGAATTGCATGTATGTGATTCCTGTCTGTATAGAATTGCATGTATGTGATTCCTGTCTGTATAGAATTGCATGTATGTGATTCCTGTCTGTATAGAATTGCATGTATGTGATTCCTGTCTGTATAGAATTGCATGTATGTGATTCCTGTCTGTATAGAATTGCATGTATGTGATTCCTGTCTGTATAGAATTGCATGTATGTGATTCCTGTCTGTATAGAATTGCATGTATGTGATTCCTGTCTGTATAGAATTGCATATATGTGATTCCTGTCTGTATAGAATTGCATATATGAAAGCAAACAATTTCATGATTTAACGCATGATATCATATGTACCCAACTTTATTTGATTACTCGGAAGTTTCTATACTTGAATTGATGAGGTAAAATAGTGCCACATATATAATGTTTCTTTATAATGTGGTAAATTATTTTGACTATGGTACTTTAATGAAGGATGTTACATCCATAATGTCATTTAATTCTGTCTCAGTTACATGTTTGATGACTATTCTAATCAATTGCTGTTATTAACAACTACGCTGATAATTCATTCATTATAATTTTTAGTTGTTATATACTAAGATATGTATTGTGCAATCGCTGGACTTTAGCTGGTAATTGTTTCAATAGTTTTGTGGTCAAGTGCTCATTAATGATAAAACACATATATTGATAATATTTCGTCTGGCTTTTTTTTATCCCATTTTCTTACAAAAAATATATATATATTTTTTTGTATTTGCTCACCTTTTTAATAGCACCATAATAAATGCTATGTTTTAAATTAGGCTATATTAGCCAATTCTCTATTCCCATAAGTGTGCCCCCAAAAAGAGTCCTTTTGTTTTTTTTCTCCTTTCCAATATGAGCACCAGAGATTGCAAGACCTGAGGCGCCCACTTTTAAAGTCCGTGGACAGTGGTAATCCACCGGTATACTCAAACACTCCATCATCGGCGCATAATCGTGCTTACCTTCTACATCTACGACGCCCTGTGGTTGACGCAGTGTGCCTTTCTGCACTTTTTCTAAACATGGGCTTTGCGTTGGTGCCTCTGTGTTTGAGAATGCAGTCGTGTTCATTGACTCGCCTGTGTAACTCTCCCATGAGACAGCCTTTTTTTTTTTTGCAATCAATTTGACCCAACTCCTTGTCACCTCCCTGGAACACCAATGAATTTCCACCACCAACTGAAATAATAGAGATTCCGTACACAACAGCGGCCTCTGTGTACATTTAGTGGTATGCGCAATAGGGGTTTCCAGAAATTTTTTTTTACGCATGAGCTGTAGCAACTAATCGCTCAACTGCACAAACATAGACACTGTGTCCTCCTCTAAATCAGGCCCTGAGTGACCTCACAAATAAAACCCCACACATTCTGACAAACTCCAAGCATTGATTAGGCAAGAATGGGCGGCCATCAGTCAGTATGTGGCCCAGAAGTTGATTGACAGCATGCCAGGGCGAATTGCAGAGGTCTTAAAAATGAAGGGTCAACACATAAAGGCTGATTTGCAATGTAAGATACTAACATGTTCAGCCTACTGATGTTATAAGACTCTACCTGCATGCATTTCACCATTGATATTTCTAAGTGCATGCCCAAGCGCTCTAAGATCGATTTATCTTGTGGTGGGGGCAGCTATAGGTATAGAAGGTAAACACCCTCAATTCACATATGGATTTATAAATCATTACTGGTAATACCTTAGCGCTCAACCTGTATGTAATATATTATTATAAATGAATAAAAAAGTCTGTGTATCTCATTGAACGTCTATTTATTAAATCCTTAGTTTCATCATGAATAATAATTTGTTCACTAAGAAACGGCCAGCTTGCAATATGTTAGTATAGGACGTCAACATGTAACAAAACAGTGCGTTTAAATCAAGTATGACAGAGGAAGGGGGTGGATGTGTGGGAATGTGTAGAATAGACAAATACAATGTGTAGAATAGACAAATCACCATTGATGCCTTCCTATTTACTGTATCATTCTATCTCTCAATCTCTATATATTTGTCAGTCTTTATTGCTCCATCTGGGGACTATTCAGCAATAGTGACGATGTTGCCCAGATTATTATCAGGCAACATCGTCACAATTTTTTAGCAATTATAAATATTTATGGCTGCTATTCAGCATTAATTTGAGCAGGGACAGCGGTTGCGGTAACACGCTGTCCCTGCAATGTTACAAAAGGCATTGTTATCGGTTTACGAAAACAATCCCTTCTGTTACTGCTCCTGCATATGCTCAGTCATGCGCTTGGCAACAGTCTCCATCCCTGCTTTGAGATGACCGCAGACTGGTAAGAGCATCTCCAGCCTGTCCAAAATGATTGACATGTGTATACAGGCTTTATATTAGTATGTATACATGTATATTGTTTTAAATTTAACATTTATATATAAATGTTAAATATAATGGCACTTACATATAATTGTATACAGACTAATATAAAGTCTGTAGACACATGTCAATCAATTTCGGCAGGTTTAACAGGCTCTAGCGTGACTTACCTGTCCGCGGTCACTGCAAACCAGGGACGGAGACTGGGCGGTGTTACAGGATGCTGCAGGGACTTATGGGAGAATTTCCCTCTCTTCCTGCAGTTTTCGGGGAATTTAATGTAATTTCTTCATAGAACGCCATTCTGATATGGCGATATATATACTCAGGATTTATCGAGTAATTCAACACTTTTTGCTTTGCTGAATACTAAAAAGCGTTAAAGCACTGTAGAGATCAATGGCTGATCCCTACAGTGCGGTACTCTGCGAGATGGGAATTAATGGAGAAGGTAATTGCGTTATCTTCTCCATTATCCCATTGCTGAATAGGGGATTTACATAAAAATTGCGGAAATAATGATTTCCGCATTTTTTTATGCAAACAAATCATTGCTGAATAGACCCCTCTGTATCTATAAAACTAACATTATTTGTATATAACAGCTTACAATAAACATACCTTACACTGTGAGATGTCATATGAGCATATACAGCTAATTACTGACAGTTCTATATCATTCATTGAATTGTATATCAACACTGAGTGACATCACAATGGCTTATTACGATATAACCCACACATGATCAGCTCACTGATGTAATATAACTATACCTGCATACATTTCACCACTGATATCTACATAATAGTCTATCTCTATCTGTAAATATCTATTTATCTTTATCTCTCTCTGTATTTATGAATCTAACATTATTGCATATAACATTTAGGATACAATAAGCTTACTTTATTTACACTGTGAGATGTCATCTGCATATACAGCAGATAACTGACTGTTCTATATCAAGCATTTGGTTGTATACCAACACCTAGTGACATTATAACAGCTGATAACTATAGTATTCCTAGGATCAGCCTACTGAGGTGGTAACTCAACCTCCATGTATTTTTCATTCGATATTTACTTATCTGTGTATCTCTATTCATCTAACATTATTTGCATATAACATTCAAGTTACACGTCATGTTACATGTCATATCAGCATAATCAGATGATATCTGTCTGTTTTATATCAAGCATTTAGTAGTATTCTAAATCTGAGTGACATCACAAAGGCTGTTTATGATGATAACTAGTTACATGATCAGCCTGGTGAAGTGATAAATCCCAAATTGTGTAACCACTGCTATCTATCTATCTATCTATCTATCTATCTATCTATCTATCTAATACAGCTGATCCAGGGGCGTATCTCTAATGGGTGCAGGGTGTGAGCCCCTGGGGCACACCCTGCACCCATTATAGTCTTTATACTTACCAGTCCGTCGTCTCCAGAGTGCTGCTCAGCAAATGGCGGCGGCCATTTTCCCAGTGACTCACACATGTGCAGTACAGCTGCCCTCGGGAAAACGGAGCGGGCAACATTTTCCCGGAGACCCGTGCATGCGCAGTAGATTCTGGCACTTAGCCAGAATCTACTGCGGCCACCACGGCAACACCGGAGAGAGGAGGGGGCCCACATTGAGTCTGCACATGGGGCATGCAGTCGGGAAGCCAGCGGCTTCCCGACTGCTTAATCCCGGCGAGGGTTCATTGACAGGTGTCTAAATCTAGATGCCTGTCATTTTGCCGGCGCCCGGCATCCCGATCGAAGTAATGCCGAGCGTGGACAGCCGCGGGGGTGGGATGGTTAGGTTTAGGGCTCCCAGGGAGGACAGGGTTAGGCACCAACCCCCCTGGGAGGTTAGGGTTAGGCTAGGGGGAGGGAGGGTTAGGCTAGGGTGAGGGAGGGTTAGGGTTAGGCAACCCCCCGGGGGACTTAGGTTTAGGCGGCGGGAAGGGGGGGTTAGGTTTAGGCACTTAGAAGGGGGATTAGGGTTAGGCACTGGGGGTGCAAGTTAGTGTTAGGCACCCCTAACGGAGGGTTAGGGGGTAGAATTAGGTTAGTGAATACTTACCTAGGGACGATCGGGATTTTCATCCTTGTCGGGCTGCCGTTGTCGGGATTTCAACCGTCGGCCAGGGGTCCGGCAGTAAATCATACCGATTCTGTACACGGGACCCTTCCTCTCTTAAAACGTCCCTGAGCTGATTACTGACACCTCTATATCATGCATTGAGTTGTATATAAAGCTGAGTGACAGTACAAAGGCTGTTTAGGATGTAAGCCACTCGCATGATCAGCCCACTGATGTTATATAAGGAAACCTGCATGCATTTCACCACTGATAGCTACCTAATTATCTATCTCTATATCTCTATCTGTATACTATATATCTGCAAACATTATTTCTGTGTAACATTTCATTTACAATAAGCTTACCTTACACTGTGAGATGTCATATCAGCATATTCAGCTGATAACTGACACTACTATATCACACATTTAGTTGTATTCTAAATATCACAAAGGCTGTTTTTGTTATACGTCACATGATCAGCCTAGTGAGGTGATCTATCCCAGTCTGCCTGTATGTCACCACTGCTAGTTAGCTATCCCATCAGCATATACAGCTGGTTACTGACAATTCTATGTCAAGCATTGAGTTCTATACCAACACTGAGTGACATCACAAAGGCTGATTACAATGTAACTAGTCATATTATCAGCTTACGGAAGATCTGTAATTCAAACTGCTTGCATTTTTTTTCCGATATCAACCTACAGATGTGTCCATTTACATCTATCCTCCAATCGCTACAAGTCGCGTTACGCATAACGTTTGAGTGCCACCTGACTCGGTAACGCTGAGCATCTTTTTGTGCAACTTTTTCCCTTCAAATGTGTCTGAATTACACTGTGAATAGGACACACAAGCAGCTTCTGCTGATTAAAATGATATGTAGCATGCCTATGTTCTGTGTGCGGCTGCGGGTGTATCTGTATACAAAATGCTACGGCTGTGACAGTGTAATGTAACATATCACATACAGATACACCAGCAGTTATGCCTACTGAGGTGATACTGTATAACTCAACCTGCATGCCTTTCACATCCGATATCTGCCTACAGATGTGTCCACATACATATTATCTCTGTGCGCTACAAGTCGCGTTAAACATAACTCGTGAGTACTGTGAGACTCGGTAGCATTAAGCGTATTTTCATGCAACATAATTGCATCTTTTTCACAAAGCGATGTGAATGCCCATATTCTGTGTGCGTCTGCGGGTGTGTATCTGTATGCAAAATGCTACGTTACAGTCTCACAGTCTGTAATAAGAAGCATTTGAAGGTAAAAAGTCACACGAAAAGACGCCACTGCATGGCGCGACTAGAAGGACTGTTTGCCGTGCATGGAAGTAGGATGTATGTGGACACATCTGTATCTGTTTATCTCTCAATCCAGGGGGATCCATAAGAAAATGACAGGGGGTAACCACAATAGGAATGGGGGGGAATAGCAGAAAAGGGGCATGGTCACAGGTTATGCCGTACCCACGAGCCACGCATCAGGTTTTCGTCACGCTGGGGGCATGGGGTAAATACAAGAAACAAGGCTAAGACAAGTTGTGTCCTACCACTCGCTGCATTGACAATTTGTAGCTGCCAGTTGCTGCTTGTCTAATTCTTGGAAAGTTTCCGACCTGTCTGGAAAAGATATAGGGAATAAATCCCTGTATTTATTAAGTGTCAAATTATTTATATCCCTCCTCCTGAATCTGCAACTGCCAGCTAACATAACATATTACAATGCAGGGATCTCTCTTATTGTCCTTTTCCTGAATATCTCTCACTGCCCCTTCATATGTCTCTCACTGCCCATATCTAGTTTACTGCCATATCCATAGCTGTCTCATTGCCCCCTCCCTCCATATCAGTCTGACTGCCCCCACCATTGTCGTCTCATTGCCCTTACATACAGTAGCTTTCTCATCATGCCCTCCCTGCATATCCCCCTGGGCTCCCCTGCACAGCTGTTTCATTGCTCCCTCACTTCATATCACACTGACCCCCTCACTGCACACACTGACCCTCTCTCTGCCCTCTCAGTGTACAGTGACCTCCCTCCCAGCCCACTTATTGCCCCCCACAGCACACTGAGCCCTTTACAGCACACACAGTGATCCCCTCACTGCCCACCGTACAGCACTCACTGACCTCCTACTGCCACCTTCCCACAGCTCACAGATTGATCCCCACCCCACAGCACACACTGACCTTACACAGAGAGCCACATATTCTACCTTCACTCCCCACCTCAAAGTACATACTGTACTGCCCCCTTCACAGCACATACTTCCCCTTTTACTACCCATTTTGCAGCACACCCTCCCTTCCCTCCAGCTCTAGCAAGTGTGCAGGTAATGCACACAGTGGTATTGCAGAGGTTAAAGCAATTGTGGTATTAGAGTGTGGAAGCCTGGAGCATACTGGGGTTGCTGGGCATTGTAGTGTACCTGGTGCAGAATGCACGGTCAGGCTGCACACTTACTGTAAAGGCAGTGGGGTGCTAGTGCACTTAAGCGGCGGTGATATAGAGAAGATTAGCAGCTCTAATGGCTACAGCAGAGCCCGGAAGCCCGTGGTGCGTCCATATACATAGGTCGATGGAGGTAATGGCATGTATGCAGCATTGATGCGCAGTAGTGCATGTTGCAGGATAGACCTGCTGTGTAGCCGAGGCGGGTCCTAGTGCCCGTTGACTATATCAAACCTGACTGAGACAGAGCATAGTGCTGCTGCTGATCTAGTTTCAATAGGAACTACCGTATCCACCAATGTGTGGAGGCATGTGATACAGTCTGTGGCATGGCGGTGGTAGGGTCACATGTTGGCCTTTCTGAGTCGAATTTGGAGACATCTTTGTGCATGTGGGGTGGTCTGAGTGGCGTTCACAGAAGTCTGGCTTTCAGTACGGTCTGAATAGCATTGGGGTCATTTGAGGAGGTCTGAGTGGCATGTGAGGATATGTCTGAAATATTTGAGGAGATCTGAATGGCATGTTGGGAACATGTGGAGAGGTCTGTGTGAAGTTCGAGGAGGTTTGTGGCAAGTCATTGATGAGAGGGACTTTTTTAGGTCTGTGTGGCATGTGTTGATATGTGTAACAGCATGTGGTTGTGGCGTGGGTAGCATGTGAGGTATTTCAGTGGCATGTGGGGAGGTTTGAGTTGC
Source organism: Taudactylus pleione (assembly GCA_031769625.1). Classification (NCBI taxonomy): domain Eukaryota; kingdom Metazoa; phylum Chordata; class Amphibia; order Anura; family Myobatrachidae; genus Taudactylus; species Taudactylus pleione. The sequence continues at coordinate 9,442,202 of JAUIMM010000300.1, forward strand.
ATGTGAGGTGGTCTAAGTGGCACATGGAGAGGTGTAGGGGGCATGTGTGCAATATTTGGGAAGATCTAAAGAGCATTTTGGGAGTTCTGAGGAGCATTCTGGGAGGTCTGAGTGGCATGTGATAAGGGATGTAGGGTGGTCTGTGTGGCATTTCCAGAGGTCTGAGTGGCACGTCCAGAGGTGTGTGGAGCACACCTCTGGACGTGATCATTACTGACCCAGAAGAATAGATGAACTCACCTGTGCATGATTTAAAAAATCCACAAAACTTTACCTGTTTATGGTACTTGATGACTGGATTAAGCATGTGTGATCATTCGGGAATGTCTGAATGGCATGAGAGAAGAGCTAAGTGGCAGTCGGGGAGATCTGTGGCAACTAGGTGGCTTAATGGAAGGGCTAAGTCTAAAGTTGGGAGGTGTTGAAGCATTTGGGGACATCTGAGTGTCATGTGGAGGCACTCTGGCCCTGATTCAGAACCGGACGCTCTGAAAGAGCGCTCGCTCTGAATCAGGGCGTTGTTTTTTTTTGGTGTGGCCTCCTGGCCGCTTGCATAGCTGTGGGTGACCACAGCTATTGCGAGCGGCCAGGATGATGGTTAAGACCATCGCGACCATCGGGCTTGCGACGAGACCCTTGTGGTAGGGTCTCGTGGCTGCAAGCTCCATAGAGCTTCTGGCTCTAATAGAGCCGGAAGCTCTCCCACTGACATCACTGGTGATGTCAGTGGGGCCGCCCACAAACGGCAGGCGCTCGCATGGGAACGCTTCCGTTTGTGAAACCACCCTGCGCCACGCCTACAAAATGAAGCGAGCTATCGATCAACATCCACAGCCGCCCCTTTTGTAGTAAGCCACGGAGCGAGTGCTTTTTGCGCTCGCTCCAGGCCACGCGCAGTGTGCGCACTCGTCCACCATCAACCCGCTTGCGAGCAGGTCTGAATCAGGCTCTCTGTGTGGCTTGGGCTAGGTTTGGGAAATTTGTAAGTACTTTTGGGGTTTGATGGCTTGTGGGAGCATTTTGTGAAACGTGAGTGTGTAAGTGCATGTGATTTCATTTTGCTTCAAGTGAGGTCTCAGTGGAATGTGGAATTTTGGAGCAAATCTGGGGCGTTTGGAAAAAGTGAGGAGGGGATAATAGGTCAAGTCATTTTAGTGTTTTTTTTCATACCTGATATTGAGGGTAATTTGTGGCCCTTTTGAAGGTTGAGGGGCGCACATGCGGCCCTTGCCATATGTCAGGTTGCCCATCACTGCTTTAGGGTTAGGGGTTTATTTAACTTGAAGCACATCTACAGGTTCCTCAAAGAAACTGCTGCTTCTGTGAGGTCGCCAAGCCCCTCTCACCCCTAGATTTGATTTTTTTAATGGTCTCCATTTCCAATATTCTATTATTGGTTAATATTTGACTGTACCTTAAATATAAGGATGCATGCTAGTATGTAGTCCTTATTGAAATGTCCCTGCAGTATAGAGTAGCAAGAATGCAAAACTCTGCAACCTATCCCTCTATACCTTGTGCCACTAGGTTTTCCTTATTATAATTGTATTATGTAAGAGACACTAAGGAGTTTTTAGATGTGGAGATGTTACCCATAGCAACCAATCAGATGCTATCTATTATCTTCTAGATGGTGCTAGTTAAATGTTAAGTAGAATCTGATTGGTTGCTATGGGCAACATCTCCACTTCTAAAAACTCTCACTTTAGTAAATATACCCCTAAGAGCATAAAGAGTGTGGACATCATTTGCAAACTTAGGGCCTGATTCAGAGCCGTTCGCTATTTGCGGTCGTTCGTTCAAAAACAAGGGGTGGCTATTCAAATGAGCCCTTCGCAAATTGCAGTCTGTTCCCACCTCTAAGTCTGAACGAGCGCGCAAAACATACGCTCGTTTATTTGATAAAAACGCCCCCTGGCCGCTCGCACCATACATCTTGTCCGCTATTTATTAGATTAATCGAGTACATCGTACAGCGTATGAACTGCTCGCTATTCTTGTGGTTGGTTTTTTCAACCGCTATTTTGCGAGCAGTTCGGAGTTAAAAAAACCAAGTGACGTGGTCAATGGCGCTGCTGTATTAATTATGCACTCCCTTAAAACGCCCATTTTGACCTTTAAGCACGCCTGCGTTCGAATTCCACTCCCCCGTTTTCAAGCACCTTCCCCTGTTACCACCCACATACGCCTCATTCTTTCACTCAAAATAGCAGGCACTCGCTATATAGCGTACAAACGATTTTCGGCCGCACTGACTGGTTCGCGCATGCGTACTAAAAACCGTACGCATGCGCAGATGTGCGAACATCGCTCGGAACGAGCGTACTGCCGCTAGCGAGTGGCTCTGAATGAGGGCCTTAATGTGCACAGATTTAGTTTTTCTCTGGTGCATCTAGCACAATCCAAGTACTTTTCTATCGCCCACCATTGGTAGACTGCACCACTTTAACTGATGTGTTAAATGTGCAGGTACGCAGTTTGAAGTCCACCACTGGTGAGTATAGCTGTTTGCTTATTAAGTGTATTCATTTGATGGAAAGAAGGGAAAGAAGAAGCCCTTACTTGTCCATAAGATTGTGCCAAATTGTAGGGATCTCCACAATTAGCTTCTGTATCTGCTTGGTTCAATACACAGTTGCTCCAACAGGCCCTTACTGTACTCATCCTAGGTTACCATCTCTATGTGGACAGTAGGGGCTCATTCAGACCCGCTCGCAAGCGGGTCGATGTTGGGCGAATGCGCATGCGCACGACGGAGGGAGCTCCGTCGTGCGCATGCGCGAGACCCGGCGAGCGACGAGGAATCCGTCGCTCGGGGTCTCGCACCAAAGGGGACGTGCTGTCGATGGTGATTGACAGCACGCCCCCTTTGGTGGGCGTGCCGGGGGCATGGCTGCCAGACTGAGGCGTTCCCATGGGAACGCCTACCGTCTGGGTCAGTGGGAGTGATTTGGCTCTGATAGAGCCAAAATCACTCCAGGGCTTGCAGGGTCTCGTCGCAAGCCCGATGGTCGCGATGGTCTTGACCATCGCGACCATCATCATGGACGCTCGCATAGGCTGTCGGTGGTAACCCACAGCTATGCGAGCGTCCAAGAGGCCGCTCCATTTTTAGGGAGGAGGGCACTGATTCAGAGCGAGCGCTCTGGTCAGAGCGTTCGGCTCTGAATCAGGCCCAGTGTCTCACTTTACTGCATTACACATAGGGAATATGGGAGTGGGATAAGGAGGTTAGAGGGAGGCACAAACTATTGCACTGGCCAGGCCCACACATGACCAAACACGCCCAAACACTACTGGCACCACATCCACTGCTTCTCACAGTAGGCTCTTGATTATTTTGAGCCCAAGGCCAATGTGGCTCTTAATCTGGCCCTGCCTTATTTTCTCATTATCTCTATACAATTCGAGGACCAGTCTCCATGTCAAGAGACATAGGCCCTCATTCAGAGCCGTACGCTCTGAGCAGAGCGCACGCTCTGATTGAGGGCCGCCCTCCATAAAAATGGAGCGTCCTCCTGGACGCTCGTATAGCTGTGGGTCACCACCCACAGCCTATACGAGCGTGCATTTTGATGGTCGTGACCATCGCGACCATCGAAACTGCGAGCCGGAGCCTGCGGTTGAGGTTTTCAACCGCAAGCTCCGGAGTGATTTTGGCTCTATCAGAGCCAAAATCACTCCCACTGACATCACTAGTGATCTCAGTGGGCCGGCTTCTGACAGGAGGCGTTCCCGTGGGAACGCCCCCGTCAGGGAGGCACGCCCACCAAAGGGGGCGTGCTGTCAATCAACATCGACAGCACGCCCCCTTTGATCAGACACAACGAGTGAAGGACTTTCCTTCGCTCGTCGCGTCTGGCGCATGCGCACGACGGAGCTCCCTCCGTCGTGCGAATGCTCAGTGCAGAACATCGACCCACTTGCGAGCGGACAGCCGCTCGCGAGTGGGTCTGAATCAGGGCCATAGTTTGTGGTATTTGTAAAGGTCAGGTAAGTGAAGGTCGCCACTTTGCTTAGGAAGAATAATTTTGATGTAGGTAATACAAGGTGTCTTACTGTTTCAGATGTATTAGATTATTAATGAGTAAAGATTGTCAAAGTGTTTCTAGTGAATGAGGAGGGGCACTGTACGGTAAATGTAAATAAGTTTGATAGCTGCAATTCTGCTCAACTCATATTTAGCCTTAACTTTATAAGACGTGAACTGTGAGCTATTAGTTTAATTAGGAAATTAATCTTGAATAGTATTTTTTATGTTTGATGGGATCTGGATTCCCATATAGGAGTGAGTCTGTTGTCCAAGACTATTTATATTTTCTTTTCATATATATTAATTTTTCTGCTGGTATATTTAGAGGAAGGGTCTCTGATTTTGAGTCAAGTTCGTAATAGGAGGCTCTGCTATATTGATCTTGTATCGTGTGGTGGGCCGCTAGCGAAGACTTAATTTTGACTGTGAAAAGCCATCATCAGTAAATAAGCATCATTAATGTATAGTTCAGGCAACATTAGTACCTGCCAGGTGTTGAATTGCTAGATCAAATATCAGAGGCGAGCTGGGGTATCCCAGCTCGCCTCTGATGCCTCGTACCATTTGTGATGGCGAATTTGTTGAATAGGGATCCATTTTTGTATACCTTAGCAGATTGGCCCCTAAAGAATGATAGGGTGGCTTTTATTTATATTGGTTTGGAATTAATTTCTTTTGTGTGTTTCTGTCATGTAGGTCATGATCCAATAGCCTTCTCAACATCTATGGGAAGCAGCAATAGGTATATATGGGATTTAGCGCTATGTTCTATAGTGTTAAGGACTCTTGGCGTCCTATGACAAATATCACCTGATCTGGGCAGATTAGTTTTGGGATGATTGGGCTTCCCTGGTTTGGGTATGGTGACTATTTGTAATTCAACATTTCTGCTGGGAAGTTTCCTAAGGCAGTTCCTTCTTTGTAAAGACTGAGAATGGGTGTGAGTTCTTGTTGCGAAGTTTGGTAGAAGTTCTTAATATACCCATCTGGTCCTGGTGCCATATCATAAAGGAGATTTTTAATAGTTTTTTAGTAGCTGTCCAGAGACTGTTAAAGAGCTGAAATAGATTCCTGGTCTATTGTGGTGTGCTGTTTATCTTTTAGGTTTTATAGATTAGCATGGCATTTAGCAAATACCTTTTTTGGTTGGAGAGTTTGAAATGTTGGACCCTTATTGGTCCATTAGATGCCTTATTCTATTTCTGGCTTGTTTTCCAATGAGTTTCCTCACCATGGCCCTACTGACTCTATTGTCAGAGATGTAGACGTCTGATGAGTTCTTGTGAGGACAGCTTGAGACTGAGCTAAAAGGATCATTTACAATTGCATTCTGACCATTTTTTATTTTTTTTTATTTGCTGATGGCTTTGGACAGGTGTACCTTATAATGGGGTGCAACAGATGCATGTTTTGCCTCCCAGGTTCCCTCTGTGAGTGCTTTAATTCCGGTTTTTTTTTAAGTATTGCATTAGTTTGGATGGCAAGAGCATTCAGGGAGCACCAGTATTTGAATATATAAGTATCTTCAAGTTGGTTGATTTAATTGAAGGTCTGAATGGAGTCTTTGAGAGCTGTTTTGGTTTAGTAAAGAGTTTAGGAGACGCTAAAATCTAGGGAGAGTGTAGGTTTTAAATCCCAGCGAATAGGGGCACGGGCCATCTAGGTAATTGGTATAATGTCTATTGTAATCTTGACTATATCATTTGTAAGTAATATCTTGGTTAATAAATGGTAAATGGGGCTCACCTTTTTATTGGTGAGATTATAGTGTTGATATAAATTTTATATATCTCCATGTCTCATTCTAAAATGGGGATTATTGCACTCCCCTGATTATAGTGACATAAAAGACTGAAGCTTGGAGCTTAATTTTGACGTGGTTGCATATAATAAAAGAAATCAGTATTTAGTGCAGTATTACTTTGAAGAAAATCTAGTGATGATCATTGAAATGGTGCTCACCATAGAAGCTTTTACCTTGAAATTAAATCCTCAATGATCTCCTGTCTATTTATTACTTTTACAGAAGAATTGTAAAGTAGTGTAAAATCAACTAAAATGATTTGTCAATAAAATTGGGGGCACTCACAGTGCTAGCAGAAATAAGGCACTCAGTATAGACAAGGTGTTATTATGGCTGCAGTGCACAATTTACTTAGAATGATGTTCCTTCTAGTAGCAAATCCTTATTTCACGTCATCTCTTTTTACGCGTTTCGCAGCTTTTTGATCACTTTCTCAGTTAAGAGAAAAGGAATGTGACCGTTAACAATAAAAGTTGGCAATTGGTGAAATCTATATACAAGACTGCTTGGTATTATCCTCGCTAACGCTTCCATGTCTCTGATCTCCTGTACATAGAGGAGTGCTTTTCAATTGGGTCCACACTCACCGCCTGATTCAGCAAAGATCGCTATTCTGCTAGAGCGCACGCACCGCAGTTGCTAATCTTAGCGGTGAAATGAAAATTTTTTCAATCGCATTGCGATCACAGCTTACCATAAGGATGCCCACTTCCCCTTACACACATCTGTATACTTGAGCAACATAGGGATATAGTCGGTAACATCGAGGAACATCGGACCCATATGCACAGTTAAGGCTGGTCAGACATCACTCAGAAATTGCTAACTTCAACCCACGCTATGAGGCCTCATGCTGCATATGGTATTGCTGTGGATAATTTATGCACATCCTTGCAACGGCGTTGCAATGCACTGGCACGCCTGCGTTCTCCCGATCACCATCCACAAACGGCACTTCCTGTCAGTCAGTGTGCTCTGGGTATGAGTAGCCTCTGCAAATGCATTTCCCATCGCAATTGCTAGTTCACGCATAGCGACTAATACGCATTTGAATGCGAATTAATCGACCAATTGCGTGCGTCTTTGCTACTGAGATCTTTGCTGAATCAGGCCCTCAGTTTCTTAGAGGTCCACTCACTTTACCTTATTACCATCTACTTTTGATATTGTTGGATCAGTTTTCATCTAAAGGCCTTTTAATAATTCAATAAATGATTCACTTGTAAAGTGTGGGACCACCTTGAGCACTTGTTGAATTCCTCCAAAATCCTTAGTAGGTCCTTCTCCATTTTGCTTATGTTATCTATAATTTGTGCTGTAAGTGTTTCAGCTGCAATAATAGATCAGACCTTTGTGGGGGAGGTTGCAGGTAGACATAATAACAGTGGGCCTGGTTCAGAGCTGAACACTCTTTCAGAGCGCTTGCCCTGAATCAGGGCGGCATTTTTTTTTTTGAGAGCCGGCCTCCTGGCCGCTCACTAAGCTGTGGGTGACCACCAACAGCTTTTACGAGTGGCCAGATGATGGTCACGACCATCTGGCTTGTGACGAGACCCTTGTGGTAGGGTCTCGTCCATTGCAAGCCCCAGTGAGCTTCTGGCTCTAATAGAGCCGGAAGCTCACTACTGAGGCCGCCCCCAAACGGCAGGCGTTCCTTCGGGAACGCCTCCGTTTGGCCAGCCACCCCCCCTGCCCGCCTCCAAAACGGGGCGAGCTGTCAATCACAATCGACAGCCGCCCTGTTTTGGTGCGAGACCCGTAGCGTGCGCATGCGCAGTGGGGGACCATCGACCCGCTTGCGAGCACTGTGCGCTCCCGAGCGGGTCTGAATCAGGCCCAGTATGCTATGTTACTGACCTATACATTTCTCCTCTTTGGACAGGTACGGGGATGGATACATCATGATTGGATTCTCTTTGGGGTACTTTGTGGTGATTTCCACACACATGAGTGAAATTGGTCACGAGCTTTTCCATGCCTGCAACCACAAGGATAACCTAACCAGCATCGCTATTTCACAGTCGCTGAACAAAGCCGCGTCTTGCGGCGATAACATGTGAGTAGATCGATTAATCTATAGTTCTCTCCTTAATATTCTAACACGCTCCATCCTTATGAGTGGCGATGTTTCCTTTGAGAATGATTAACCTGGTGCAGTGCTTAATAGAATTCCTTACTAGTAATGCTTCACCCTCTCTCTGTCATTTCGTAGTACTGGCATGTATAACTTATGTAGCTTCTACCTAAGCTGTTTCAGTTTAATATTCATTATATGTTTTAGCATAAAAATCCATGACTTGACTGAGCTGAATGAAATGTACGCCATCATTACCATGGACGATGAAACCAAAGGTAACCTATCTGTTAATACAAAGATATTTGCTAAGACTGGGTAAGACTGACACTTCAATAACCATAAACATCAACAGATTTAAAAATGCGGCATCGCTCTATGGCCGTTCTAAAGTACAACAGATATTGTGTATTTGGCATCACTGAGCATAATTTTGCATATTTTAGAATAATTTTGCATAATTGAGCATATTTGAGGTCAACCATAGTCTTAGTTTTTTTTAGTGCTGCTAGATGTTATTTTATTTTTCAGTAAGAATGATTGAAGTGAAGTCTAGTCTTAGTTGTGTTAGCACAGAATGTTATAGTAGGTAGCAGTTGCTCGATCATAACGTTCTCTGGGCCTGATTCAGCAAGAAAGGCAGTTGGTTATACGCACGCAATCGGCCAATTGTTGCATACTGTACTATGCATGCGTCCGCGTCGCAGTGCACGAACCCTTCAATGCGATCAGCTTGCGATTGCAGTGAGCACACAGCGTCATTATACAGTGAATGACAGGAAGTGACCGTTCGGGACTGTGACAGGGGTGGTCAGTGAAACGCAGGCGCCCCAGTGCGTTCGAACGCCGTTACAAGGGTGTGCATAATTAAGCCCCTGCGACGGAAGACGCAGCTTGAGCTCTAGATACACACAGGAAGTTTAGCAATTCTGAGTGAGGTCTGGTCAGCCACTATTGTGCGTATGGGTCCGATGGTTCTCGATGTTACCGATGTTTTCGCCAACTTGCTAACTACTGAGGCTGTGAGTAAAGGTAATTGGGAAGCATTATGTAGTGCTGGGCGTCTGCATCTAGTGCTGCGGCGGCAGTGCGAATGCAATCATTAGCATATTTTCCCAGCGTACCGTAGTGAATCGGGTCCTCTGTCCGTTGTAGCATCACATCACTCAATAATCAAACGCTAATAATACAGATAGAATGCGGGGACACATTATATAAACAGCTGTGTATTCTTCTAGGTTTAGATAAAATTTCCTGGACAGATGATGGTCAGTTGTTGGCTGTATCCAGCCAGCGAGGGTCACTCAATGTCTACTTAACCAAGCTTCCTATCCTTGGAGATAGGAGTGGCACAAAGATTGCCTATCTCACATCGCTGCTGGAGGTCACCGTGTGCAATCCCGTGGAAGAGGTAAACTAAAAAATGCTCTCAGGTTAATTCTTATCACATCTGTACTTTCCACTGGTTATTTTGTGGGGGATGTAGTCATGTGGCTGCCGGTCACAATCCCGACAGCGGAATATCGGCTAGGGATTTATGATAGGCGGCAAAATACCGACGCCTATCATAATCCCGACACTAGAACGCCGAGAGCGACATCCCGAACGAAGGTAAGTCCGGGGCACCCTTGGTGTTAGCCGCATAGGGGGGGGTTAGGATTAGGGATTCTAGCGGGGTTAGGATTAGGTTTGGGGGGAGGGGGGGAGATTAGGGTTAGGCACCCCTAGGGGGCAGGGTTAGGGTTAGGCACCCCCAGGGAAAAGTTAGGGCTAGGTACCCCCCGGGAAGGTGAGGTTTAGGGAGTGGTAAGGGGGGGGTTATGGTTAGGCACCCCCGGGAGTAGGGTTAGGCACCACTAAGGGAGGGTTAAGGTTAGGGGGGGGGACAGGGCAGGTTAGGGTGCTTCTCTGCCTCTGTCGGGATCTTGATCCTGTCGGGCATCCGCTGTCGGGATTTGAACCAGCAATTTCAAACCCATTCCATTTTGTGGTTCTATGTAAATCTTAGGACAGTTTGTAGGTAAGTGCAGTAACACTGGGCCCCACACACTAGAGGCCATGAGATACACTTGAGAGCGGTGCGCTATTTGCTTTTTATTATCACATTTACTAAAACTTTCCAGTCCTAAATTTTACATTAAATTCCACTAATTAACAAGAGCATAACATACGTTTGAGGGATATACCATATTATTATATTATAGGGAGTGATTTAATCTGACATGAGGTTCTGTAGTAACTTTGCAGCTATGTTACCGCACACTGTTATAGTCGTTACTCGTTTCTGCGTGCAGGTTATAGGGATGTGCGCAAAAATTTGCAATTTTTTTTTCCTGTATTAATTTGTTATTCAACATATAATATTTCTTCTTCTTTTTTTTTCCCTGCAAGTTGCTTACGGAATATCAAAAAGCTTTACCAACTGATTTGCTGATATCCACTGAAGCGATATATCGCCCCGATATGTTGTTTCTGGCCGAAACAGAATGACATATCGGTAGAATAATTTTGTGCGTACGCCCAATCTGCGCACTCCCGTGGTCGTTAGCGATATCTTCCGTTTTGCTGTGCTGCACGGCCTACCGGACGATATCGCATGCGGTAGCTTGCAAGGTGATGAAGGACGGAACGAGGGATGTAGTAAAGTACATATGATCTGTTTGTCACTTAGGAGTTACCAATCACCGTTTCTGTTGAAGTGGAGCCCAATTTTGTGTCGGTTGGTCCTTATCATGTTGCTGTGGGAATGAACAATCGGGCCTGGTTTTATTCCCTGTTAGATACAGGTACGATTATTTCTGTGTTATACTGGTTTATTGCATAAGACTGGACTGAGCCTGCACTAGTATTCAACCCGCCTAAAAAGTCAACAAATGTGTCTGTTTTACAACTGATATTTACACAGATTGTTCCAGACAGTATTGTAGAGAACCAGTAGCCTGTTAACGTAAATTTTCATACTCATAATTCATTATATTTGTCTGCAGTTTTTTTTTTTCCTGAATAAAAACTAAAAAATGCTGCTTGCTTACAGTCTTAACCAGTGCAGACTAGCACATGGTGGAACCATCTTTTCATGCAACAACACCTTTAAGTCTGTTGGGGTAAGTTTCTACCAGGTTTGCACACTGTTTGGGAGTGATTTTTGGCCATTCTTTCTTGTAGTATGTTTAGGTTGTGCAATGTCCCCTTTCGATTGCAATTCTCATATACTGACACAGATTCTCTATTGGATAGAGCTCTGGACTTGTGGCTTGGCCATTATAGATCATTCATCTTTGTATTGTTTAACCACGCCAGTGTTGCTTTGGCCTTGTTCTTAGGATCATTGTTCTGCACTCTCTATCCCACATTTAGCTGGGTCACTGATGTTTTCTGGCAAACTCCAGATGTGCTTTGAGGTGGGTAATGGCTTCTTTCTTCTTCGGGGTTCATGGGGTCCACAGCCATTACGTTGGGGTATGAATCCTGGTCACCAAACAGTTAATACAAACGAGCTCTCTGCTCCCAGGATGCATCGGGTCCCTCCTCATATACCCCACCCCCTGCCCCAGGTAGCCAGTTCTTCCTGTTTGGTGTGTACACCACATAGACAGTGGGACTGCAGGAGCAGTCCTGCAGACGAGTAAACCCAAAAAAAAAAGAGAGAGTTTTACTCTCTATCTCAGCAGGTGGTCTGAGCTGCCCTAGAAGCAGCCTCGCGCATGATCGGAGACGCATCGGCCACGCGCTGCAACTACCTCCTCTGGCGCCGCACCGCTAGCCTTGGCAGGTCCATGGCTAGGGCTTCGGCAGGGGCTCTCATGCCCTGGACCGCACCCGGATCAAGGGGATGGCAGGTAAGCGGGTGGTTGCGGCGGCCGCTGACGCCGGGACCACGTGGCGGTCCGGCCTCCGGCGGTGAGACTGGCCGGAGGCATGCTGCAGTCGGGAGGCATACAGCTTGTTTCCTACACTAGACCGCCGGGATATGATGTTCCTGACCAGCCGGGGCTTGTGGCGGCGGCCAGGTCATTTTACCGGACAGGTCCAAGCAGCATATGGGAGGTACACTTCCCCGACGGCCCCTCCCCCAATCCACACGCTAGTTCAGTACTCTGGCGCGGTGATTGTGGGTTGCTCCTCCCAGCCTCCATATAAGGCAGCCAGCGTGTATGTCAGTTTCCTTCTCTGATCGCTGCTGCTGCAGGACGCTGGGCAGTCTCCCTGTATACCTTTCCTACTGCTGGTTCAGGTTTTACAGGGCTCTATCCTACCTAAGTCTAGGCTGATTGTTGGTAGTGAGAGCTTATATGCGTATGACTCGTAGAAGTGTTTATGCATGACATGTGATTGTTGTCTATGGATACTGTTTCTTCTGTAAAAGTACTGTAATTCCTGTATACTGTCACTGTCTCTCCCCTTCCCTTGCTACAGGCGTGTGGTTTGAGAGTAGAAAGCAGCACATATACGCTCAGAACCAGTGGCATAGTTGACATGTCTAAGGAGTCTGAGGGTCAGGCGGGAGCCCCGTTGCTGATATTCTGTATAGCCTGCTTGGCAGGCTTGTCCCCACGGGACTTTCTACAAAATGGGCTTTGTGGGAACTGTTTTAGACAGCCACCACACCAATTAATTCTGCCTGTTACAGGCCCTGAGCCTCCTTGGGCATCATTTTCTCAAGTTATGGCTCAGGTGGTGGAGCGGCTGGCTGCCCCGGTACCACCGGTTTGGGGTTTGCCTCAGCAGATGCATCCTATGCCCATGATGTGGCCGCCTTGGATGGACCCTGGTGCGGCTAATGTTATGGAATCATCCTCGGGGGTTTTTCAGCCTCCTCAGGCTGTCAAATCAAAGCAGCCTAAATCTAGGCACCATGGGTGACTACTCCAGTGCCTCCGAGGAGGAGGAACAGGCACAGGACTCTTTACAGCAGGCTAGCTCCGAGGAGGGTGATGATCATTTCCCAGTAGCCGATGTCCCCTTTCTGATAAGGGCTGTAAAATCGGTGTTAAATATCGAGGAAGGGGATCCTCCGCTTAGGAAGGCCCCCCTGTTCAAGCGCCAGAAGGTGGTTAAGGCAGAACTCCCAAAGTCTAAACATTTATCAGAACTTATGGAGGAAGCGTGGGTCTGTCCGGATAAGAAAAGCCATCCTTCTAAAAGAATGGCGCTTCTATATCCTTTTCCAGCAGAGGACTGTGCCAGGTGGGAGAATCCACCGTCAGTTGATGCACATGTGGCGCAGCTGATTAAACGTACCACTCTGCTAATCCCAGCGGCTTTGCTGAAGGAAGCGACGGATAGGAGACAGGAGAGTTGCCTCAAATCAATCTTCTCGCTTGCAGGATCGGCCATCCGTCCAGCTATGGCCACTGCCTGGGTAGCAAAAGCTATTGAGGAGGGGCCAAAACTTTAGAGGAGTCTTTACCAGATGCCTCTAAGGAGCAACTGGATATGATCTCCTTTATTAGAGAAGGGGCCTCTTATTTGGGAGATGCCGCCTTGGATGCAGGGATCCTTTCCTCCAGGGTTTCAGCGGAGTCCGTGGTGGCACGTAGGATTCTCTGGATTGGAAGGCAGATGCCGGGTCCAAAAAGGCCCTAGAATCACTTCCATTAACAGGGGGTGTTCTTTTTGGTCCAGAATTGGACAAAATTGTAGCCTCCATGGCAGCCTCAAAGACGGCAGGTTTGCCATCAGCAACCTCGTCTAAATTGAGAAGGGCGTCCTTTCGGGGGTTTCAGCCGCAGGGCAAGGCCAAGGGTCAGCCCTCAGTGAGATTTCCACCAAAAAAGGCAGGACCCAGGAAGCCCTGGCAGAACAAACGTCCAGGATCTAGGGTCCAGGATAAACCAGTGGCCTGATGGGACGGGCCTCCCTCTGGGGGATCCCAGGGTGGGGGGGCCGACTACTTCGGTTCTCGGAGCCCTGGCACCTCACGACGGAGGATGCCTGGGTTCGACGAGTTGTCTCCCGAGGGTACGCCCTGCCGTTTTGGAGGACTCCTCCTCAAAGGTTTTTTTGTGTAAACCCACAGGAGGGTTCAGAAAGAGCTTTTGGCCCTTCAGAAAGCAATTCTTGCCTTACTAGCATCGGAGGTAGTGATTCCGGTTCCAGAGAATCAGTTCCGAGAGGGATTTTACTCCAATCTGTTCTTGGTTCAAAAACTGAACGGGTCGTACCGGGCTATTCTGAATCTGAGAGAGCTCAACAAATTTGTTCGAGCCCCCGGGTTCAGGATGGAAACATTGCGATCGATTGTGTTGGCAATGGAGCAGGGGGACTATATGGTATTCTTAGATATACAGGATGCCTACCTCCACATACCAATCACACAGGTTCATCAAAAATTTCTTCGTTTTGCGGTAGGAGGGGAACATTTTCAATTCCAGGCCCTACCTTCTGGCCTGTCCACAGCCCCTCGGGTATTCACCAAGGTGATGGAGGTGATGATGGCATGCCTCAGACGCCAAGGCGTCAGGATTTTACCTTACTTGGACGACCTCTTGTTGCTAGGGCAGTCCCCGCAGCAGTTACAGGATCATTTGAGGCTGACAGTATCATGTCTGTACAGTCACGGCTGGATCATAAACTGGCAAAATTCGTCACCCTGTCCGGTACAACAGATGTGTCATTTGGGAGCAAGATTGGACTTCGTGGTGCAGAAAATATATCTGCCGGAGAAGATTCTTGCCTTACAATCACGAATACGCAGGTTGCTTCGCAACAGGCAGATATCTGTTCTAGTGGCCATGCAAGTCTTGGGGTCGATGGTGGCCACCTTCAGGATGGTGGAATACGCTCAATTCCACTCCAGGCCACTGCAGCAATTAATTCTGTCTCGCTGGGACAAGGATCATCGCACGATCAGGTCTCAGTTGCTGCGTCTCTCTCCAGAGGTGTGGTTGTCCCTGTCCTGGTGGTTGCAGAAAAAGCATCTCAGGCAGGGTCGCCACTTTTGGGTGTCGGATTGGACATTGCTCAAAACCGACGCCAGTCTTCAAGGTTGGGGGGCGATGACGGGGTCACACACTTTCCAAGGAAAGTGGTCAGTGGCAGAAAGCCTGCTACCGATAAACATCCTGGAACTAAGAGCTATATTCAAAGCTTTAATGCAGGCTCAGGAAATCTTAAAGGGCGGGCTGGTGCAGATACAGTCGGACAATCGCACCGCGGTTGCCTACCTAAATCATCAAGGGGGCACAAGGAGGCGGGCTGCCTTGGCAGAGGTATCAAATATCTTGGTCTGGGCAGAGACTCATCTTCCCACGATATCTGCCGTGTTCATTCCGGGGATCCTGAATTGGGAGGCCGACTTTCTCAGTCGGCAGGAGATAAATGCAGGAGAGTGGGCCCTATATCCACAGGTTTTTCGGAACTTTGTGGACAGGTGGAGTCTACCAGAAATAGATCTGATGGCGTCAAGAAGGAACAAAATGTTCCCAGGTACGGATCCTGGACAAGAGATCCGGGAGCAGAGTTTGTAGACGCACTGACAGTAAAGTGGCGTTGCAAGCTGGTATATCTGTTTCCCCCGTTTGCTCTTCTTCCCAGAGTTGTCAGAAAGATCAAACAAGAGGGCAGCACCGTGATCTTAATAGCTCCGGCATGGCCGAGACGGCACTGGTTCACAAATCTACGGTCTCTCTCCATAGACACTCCATGGCCTCTGCCATTGAGACCGGATCTGTTGCTACAGGGTCCCTGCTGGTACCCGGATCTTCATCGGCTATCTTTGACGGCATGCCTCTTGAGGCCTCCGTCTTGAGGAAGAAGGGGTTTTCCGAGTCTGTTATACGGACGATGCTGAAGGCACGGAAACCATCCTCAGCCCGTATATACTATAGAATTTGGCATACTTTCTTTCAGTGGTGTGAACTGAAAGGGTATGACCCACAGAAATTTCTGATATCCAGAGTGCTTGATTATCTTCAAAGCGGTCTGGAAAAAGGGCTCCGCCTGGCCTCTTTGAGGGTACAGGTGTCTGCTCTTTCAGTCTGGTTCCAACATAAAATTGCTCTGAGACCAGATATAAAGACCTTTTTTTAGGGGGTGTTGAGGATTCAGCCTCCCTTCGTTTCCCCGGTTGTTCCATGGGACTTGACTCTAGTTCTGAAGGTTTTACAGGCTCCTCCGTTCTAGCTTTTTAATTCAATAGACATCAAGTGGCTAACAGCAAAGACAGTGTTTCTTCTTGCTATAGCATCTGCACGCAGAGTGTTGGATTTAGCTGCACTTTCCTTCCGTGAGCCGTTCTTGGTATTTCATCAAGATAGAGCAGTACTACGTACTAGGGAGGGTTACCTTCCGAAAGTAGTGTCTATATTTCATATTAATGAAGAAATGGTAGTTCCAGCATTTCAGGGCACTAGTCTCTCGCCAGGTGAGGCTTCCCTGGATGTGGTCCGTGCAAAATGGAGGAAGTCTGATTCACTTTTTGTGCTTTATGGTTGTCATAAGCGTGGCTGGCCAGCCAATAAACAGACACTGGCCAGGTGGATTCGCATGGCAATTTCATTGGCTTATACACAGGCTGGCATGCGGGTGCCGGATTCAGTAACTGCACATTCTACTAGGGCGGTAGGTCCATCATGGGCGGCCCGCCGGGGTGCTTCTGCTGAGCAATTATGCAGGGCAGCCACATGGTCTTCCATCCATACCTTTGTCAAATTTTATTCCTTTGACACTTTTGCCTCTCAGGATGCCTCCTTCGGGCGTAGGATTCTCCTCTCTTCCGAGAGTCAGGAGCGTCCCCGCCCGTAGGGTTAGTGCTTTGGGATATCCCCAACGTAATGGCTGTGGACCCCATGGACCCCGAAGAAGAAAATAAGAGTTATGGTATGACATACCTTTGTTAACTCTTTTTCTTCGAGGTCCATGGGGTCCACAGGACACCCACCCAGACGCACCTGTAGTTCTGGGGGAGGTTTCCGTAAATTTCTTCTCTGGAGAGTCTGGACTCATGAATATGGGTTTTTTCTTTTTTACCCTTTGTTTTGTCTCTGCCTGCTTGAGCTTGGTAATGAACTGGCTACCTGAGGCAGGGGGTGGGGTATATGAGGAGGGACCCGGTGCATCCTGGGAGCAGAGAGCTCGTTTGTATTAACTGTTTGGTAACCAGGATTCATACCCCAACATAATGGCTGTGGACTCCATGGACCTCGAAGAAAAAGAGTTAACAAAGGTATGTCATACCATAACTCTTATTTTCTAGCCTCCCGTACAGGCCAGTTGTATGCAGAGCTCTTGATATGATTGACTGGTGCACCTTCACTCCAGTCTCAGCCACATAAGCCTGTAGCACTTTCAATGTGATAGTTGGCCTCTCTGTGACTTTCTTGCTCTGATGCTAAGTTTTGAGGGACGGCCTTGTCTGGGCATTGCCTGGGTGGTATGATGTAGCTTCCGTTTCCTCACAATTAATCCAGCAGTGCTCACTGCGATATCCAAGCATTTGGATATTATTTTGTAGCCTTTCACTATCTCGTGCATGTCTATAACGTTATCATTTTCTTACAAAGCTATATGGTCGTCATTCTCACAGCTTTCCTTCAGATTCATAGTATGACCAATGTTATTTGAATTGAGGAGTATTTTTCTCTATAAAAGCTGTGGAGAAGTTGCCCATAGCAACCAAATCAGCTTTGAAGTAGCATTGATTAAGTACAGTCTATAAAATAATAGGTAGGAGCGGATTGGTTGCTATGGGCAACATTTCCACTGGTCCACTTATCCACGCTTTTCACTGCTTGATACATAAACCCCATAGTGTGCCTTCTAGGGTGGACAGGGGGCAGAGTGGCTGTTGCTGAAGGGAACTACTCTGTGCGCACCCGAAAAAGGTGCAGGATCAATAGAAAAGAGTGCATGTCCTTTAGATGTGCCCCCTTTTCATCACTGTAGGGGGCGAGCCCAGCACTCACTGAGATCCAGGGCTGCCCCCAAGCTCTCCCTGCTTTATTGAAATTGAAATAAAAAATTTGCAAACAAATAATGAATTTTGAGATGAGAATTTACTTTAAGACCCTACTGCAGGGATTCCCAACCACGGTCCTCAAGGCACACTAACCGTCCATGTTTCAAAGATAGCCATACTTGAGCACAGATGTCTTAATTAGTTCCTCAGTTATTTTGATTTAACCATCTGTTCTCAACCCTGGATATCACTAAAATCTGGACTGTCAGTGTGCCTTGAGGACTGAGGTTGGGAAACACTGCCCTACTGGTTCACAATACAAATACTGCCTGGGGCAATCTGTGAGTAATTTGTAATACAGACAGATCTGTTGGCTTTTTAGAGGTCTGAATACTTTTGAAAGCCACTGTATATGTGAACTTGTCACACAACAGTGGTGGTAAATGTTACATATTATAGCAGATCACGGTGGCTGTCTGGCATAATTTGCTGAAATTATCTGAACAATGACTTTTGCATGCAAGTGTTACATACAAGTCTCTGTTATGTGTGATGTGCAGGAGTGCAGCGGCTGAAGGATATGGAATATCTGGGGACAGTTGTCAGCATGTGCTTAAATTCTGATTATGCTACTGCTCTGTTTGAGGGAAAAGTGCAGCTTCACATGGTAAGCATTCTAATTTATCTCTACGTCTTATTGAAATGTGGATTTAAATTTTTGTTTTAGCTGATATATGACAAACGCTATTGGCACTTGCTGGTTAGCAGTCAGGCACCTATCTTGGAGGAGTCCTGGGGTAAATGGTATATGTAGTATCTGTATGAGCTGGTATTATTCTTTCATATGGGGATATCATATAATTCCCTGTAGCTTCTCTGTTGGTTGGGTTTCTTGCTGGACCTCTGGCACAGACCATGGAAATACAGAGGGAGTCCAGCTTTACCTCCCTCGTCCACTTCTGTTACCCCAGCTTTAGTTTAGCGTCTCAGGTGGTTGGATATTCGGGGGCCTGTATAATTTGGTTATACAGGCCACTTCTTATCAAGGGGTTGATTAGAGACTTTGGTAGTGAGACTGGGGGGGTAGTAGAGATGTTGCCCATAGCAACCAATCAGATTCTAGCTACTCTCTTATGAAAGGTGCTAGATAAATGTTAAGTAGAATCTTATTGGTTGCTATGGGCAGCATCTCCACTTTTAAAAACCCGCACTTTAGTAAATATACCCCTGGTAGTCTGGGTCCTGACATTGAAGCAATTCCAGTTAGATTATTAAATATAATTCCCAAATAGGACTAGTCCAAAATGTAAAATTCAGGATGGTGATGTTACATTCAACGATTCCGTCTATGGAAATTAGGTATCTTTCTGCTCCATAGCAATAAAACTTACATACACATTCTCACTGCAACTTCCAATCAGTAATGTTTCATAGTTGTAATGGGTAACACCTTTTCCATTTGAGGGGATAGCAGCGCTGTGCACCCTCTCTTTGGAGGACATATTGATTAATGTGTGATCTCAGCAGTTGACCTATTAGGATGACATTTATGCCCTAACTGACTGATTCCCAGCTAGATAAAGGTATGCTGGGTTAGTTAAGAGTGTCAGCCATGATACTGTTGTGACGCCTAATAGGGTTATGTCCTGTGTCCATTTCCACGCGTGTGGTGTGCAATGTGTGAACCTGCTCCAGTGGACTGTAAGTTTCGAATATCTAAGTACATTGGTGACTTCTGTTTGATGTTATAATAAGGACAGAATAGGGTTGTGTACGGAACACTATGTCCGAGGCTTTAGAGAGAGTCCGATGGCTGGGTTATGTCTGGTCCTCCTCCCATCATTTTCCAATGTCCCACATAAGAGATGTACAGAAAAAAATATCAATCTATAAATTTGCGCAAAAAAAACACAATATCAGCCTGTAGACACTATGGAGCCTTCACCAATCTTCAAAAATAGACAAGCACAACAAAATAGTATCCAAAACTGGCGCTAATGTGGTTCACATCCAGAGGTAACACATTTTAGAATAGAATAGAACAGGGCTGTCATTTAGAAACCGCTGCAAAACCGCCACCAAACCCCCGGGGTTTAGAACAGAATAGAACCTGCCGTCAAACCGCCTGGATTTAGAATAGAATAGAAACCGCTGTCAAACTGCCGCTTAGTAAATTTTGCCCTTTATCTCTAAGGGGCAGATTCAACCAAGTGCAAGCTCCTGACGTCAGCTTGCGCTGCGCACTTATCAGCCCATTGTGGTAGCTGATTTCTTTTCACACTCCATAGGCTGTGACCAGTAATGGGAGGTAATGCACAAAGCCATTCCAGCAGCACTTATTATTTATTTATTACCAGTTAGGTATATAGCGCACACATATTCCGTAGCACTTTACAGAGAATATTTGTCCATTCACATCGGTCCCTGCCGCAGAAGAGCTTACAATTTATATTCCCTATCACATGCACACACACACATACACACTAGGGTTAATTTTGTAGGGAGCCAATTAACCTACCAGTATATTTTCGGGGTGTGGGAGGAAACTGGAGCACCCGGAGGAAACCCACGCAAGCACAGGAAGAATATACAAACTCCACACAGTTAGAGCCGTGGTGGGAATCGAACCCACGACCTCAGTGCTGTGAGGCAGTAATGCTAACCATTACACCATCTGTGCTGCCCACTTGCACTTGGGGCCTGATTCAGACCCGCTCGCGAGCGCTGAGTGCTCGCAAGCGGGTCGATGTTGCCCAAGTGCGCTTGCGCACGAGGGAGCCGGCTCCGTTGTGCGCATGCGCGAGACCCGAATAACGATGGCCAAGTCGTCGTTATGGGTCTCGCACCAAAGGGGACGTGCTGTCGATGGTGATTGACAGCACGCCCCCTTTGGTGGGCGTGCCGGGGGCGTGGCTGCCCAGACGGAGGCCTTCAATGGGCGTTAACACATAGAATCTGTGATAAGTTCACACAGTAAATTACTGCGACTAATTAACACCCCCCCCCCCGCCACCCCCCGAAGTCTATTCAACTTTTACCTATTTGCTCACGTTCAGGTTATTTGTGTGCTCTCTTTTAGTTTCATTTACCGTAAGCTAAGTGCTGCTTTCTTCTCCCCAGATTGAAAGTGAATCTTTGGAGGCTCAAGAAGAGAGGGAGACCCGTCTCTTCCCGTCAACAGATGACAAGTATCGGATACTGTGCCACGCACTGACTGGTGATTTCCTTGTTTATGGGACCAATGTAAGTGATTTCCTCACTTACAGTGCAGGTATTTCATGTAAAGCCAAACATGACATTTATATACCTACCTGTGCATAGAATGAGTATTTCTCAGCATACAAAAAGGATGTTAAAAAATGATCATACTCTAATAGCCGAATTTAGGCCCTCATTCAGAGCCGTACGCTCTGAGCAGAGCGCACGCTCTGAATGAGGGCCACCCTCCATGAAAATGGAGCGTCCTCCTGGACGCTCGTATAGCTGTGGGTCACCACCCACAGGCTATACGAGCGTGCAGTTTGATGGCCGCGATGGTCTTGACCATCGCGACCATCGAAACTGCGAGCCGGAGCCTGCGGTTGAGGTTTTCAACCGCAAGCTCCGGAGTGATTTTGGCTCTATCAGAGCCAAAATCACTCCCACTGACATCACTAGTGATGTCAGTGGGCCGGCTTCTGACGGGAGGCGTTCCCGTGGGAACGCCCCCGTCAGGGAGGCACGCCCCCGGCACGCCTACCAAAGGGAGCGTGCTGTCAATCAACATCGACAGCACGCCCCCTTTGATCAGACACAACGAGCGAAGGACTTTCCTTCGCTCGTCGCGTCTGGCGCATGCGCACGACGGAGCTCCCTCCGTCGTGCGCATGCTCAGTGCACACCATCGACCCACTTGCGAGCGGACAGCCGCTTGTGAGTGAGTCTGAATCAGGCCCTTAGTTAGCTGTGAACACAACATCGGTTTCCAGCATCTTAGCGGGACATGTCTGAGAGGTCTCTGCTTGCAGCTTATGGAAGTGCAAGCAGGTCTCTGCCTACCATTATTGCTGTCTACACCAACAGTACTTGTTGGATCTTCCCTATAGGAGCATACAAGGATTAATAGCTAGGTCATCCGCGTTTCTGGTATTACAGTAATTAATCCTCCTGTGGTCTCAGAAGAATCTGTAGACAGCATTCACCCTATAAAATACAAGCGTTGTTTATCTAATTTCGCTGCCTTTGTGGCTAGCATTGCTTGTTTATCATGTGTGCTTATAGAGAACCTTACAAGTAATTCCAAACATTTGTTTCCTGGAAAGTCATTATACAACATGTCCAGTGTTACTGCTACTCAAAGTCAGATTAATCACTGTATACGTCCCCATGTCTTCAGTAGAAGCAAATCGAATTTCTTTGTCCCTAGACTGGGCTCATTAAGTACTTCTACCTTGAAGACTGGCAGTATGTGAATGAATATCGGCACCCGGTGAGCGTGAGGAAGATCTTTCCTGATCTGTCTGGAACTAGATTGGTTTTAATTGATGAGAAGACTGAAGGCTTTGTGTATTGCCCGGTAAGCAGTATAAGGTCTCTGTGTTAATAATACTGTATAAATATATATATATTTTTTAATTTGATGCTCAATTCTGAATACAACATCCCCTTGAAGTGACCATGCATCTAAACACTTTACCTATTGCAAAACAGTATTCATTGTGTATTTATTTTTTTTTTAAACATAATTTATTAGTGAGATAAGAGACAATACGAAAGCGACCTACACAGAGGTCTAAACATATAAACATACCGTATTACAAAGATGAGTAAATGCACAGTACATCGATAATAAACAGGTGTGCAATAAAACAGTCTCATCTAATTTTTTCAATATTGAAAAAAAGAGAGAAGAGGAGGAAACAGAAGAGAAAAAAAACAACGGAAGAGAAGGATAGAAGGAGGTTGGGGAAGAGGGTAGGGGATAGATCCGACTGGACTGGACGCGGCCGCAGCAAGTTAGCACAATAAACTAGAAACTGGGATAAGATAACAAATGAACATATCAAAAAGTGTTCACAGAAATGCTGGGGGGACCTGAAAATAAGAGGTCCAGGGTTCCCAGACCTTAATGAAATTTGTGGAGGAGCCCCTCATTATGCTAGTGACGTATTCCATGGAGTGGACATGCCATATTTTGGCTATAATCAGACCCAAACTAGGCGTTACAGACTTCTTCCATGCTGATGCAATAACGCATCTGGCTGCCAATACCACCTGAGTAAATAATTTATTTTGGTGGGGAGATGCCCCAGGAATGCCTATAGGGAGTAGAAAATATTTAGGGCTAAAAGGGACCTGAATACTGAAGACAGAATTGGCCAATGTACACAGTTCCTTCCAAAGGGAACTAATTTCGAACAGCTCCACCAAATATGTAGGAATGTCCCGTCTGTTATGCAGCATCGCCAACACAATGAGGAAGTCCCAGGGTACATTTTGTTTAGACGAGTAGGAACATAATACCATCTAAAAAATAACTTGTACGCATTGTCTTTTATGCGAACACATATTGAGCTTTTGACCAAGTTAGAATAGATATCAGTCCAGTCATCATTGTCTAAGGTTTCCCCCAAGTCAGCCTCCCAGGCCCTTTCATGAGAGTCTCTAATGTCCGGTGATGGGGACAGGAGCAAATTGTATAACGTGGAGATGAGTTCTTTAGGGGATGCCATACGAAGGGCCAGGCCCTCCAACGTGGTGAGAGACCTGTGGGTCAGTTGAGACCCCAATGTGGAGTGAAAGTGTCGTATTTGCAGGTATTGGAAAAAGAAGGTATGAGGGATGGAAAGGTTGGCCTGTATATCCAAAAACGTGGGAAAGGGCGTGGTCTGCGTAATATCATTTAGTAATCTAATTCCACTGTTCTTCCAATGCACCAAGGCGGAGGAAAGACAGCCCGGATGGAAAAGTGGATTGTCAAACAGCGGAATCAGAGGACTAGGATGTGGGGCAATATTGTGTTAGCGGTTAGCCGTATCCCAAATATCTAAAGAATGAGAGATCACAGGATGATGCAGGGCAGCCTGAGGGCGGGCCGTTTTGGGAAGCCACAACAATGAAGAAATGAAATGCAGTTTAAGTTCATTAGTTTCTATCATGACCCACACCCTCTCAGACTTGGGTCCATTCCACAATACACATTGTGCTAATCTGGTGGCAAAATAGTATAATTTAAAATTAGGGACCCCAAGGCCGCCACCAGAAGCGTGCCTCTGCATCACCAGGCGTCCCACCCGAGGTCGTTTATTGGACCAAAGAAATTGTGCAGTTAGGTGTTGTAGATGCTTAAAAACATAAGGAGGTATCCGGATGGGCAGAGTCTGAAATAGATATAACAACCTTGGCAATAGGTTCATTTTGATGACATTAACACGGCCGATCCAGGAGATGTGACAACCTCTCCAGTCCTTAAGATCTTTTTGAAATTGTGCTAGCAATTGTAGAAAGTTTGCTTGGAAAAGTTGTCTATAGTGTTTGGTAATGTAGATCTCCAAGTACTTCAATTGGCGTCGATTCCAACGAAAGTGGAAGGATTGTTCTAGGGTATGCTTAACAGCTTGTGGGATATAGAAGTCAAGAACTTCAGTTTTTTGTGCATTAATTTTAAAGCCAGAGAGAGCACCGAAATCCTCTATCTCCCGAAAAAGATGAGATAAGGAATGAGCTGGATCGAATATAGTGAGCAAAATGTCATCTGCGTAAAGTGATATATTATGTAGACCCAATCTTAATACCCTTTATATATGGATTGACACGTATACGTGCCGCAAGAGGCTCTATCGTCAGGGCGAAAACGAGGGGGGACAGTGGACAGCCCTGTCGAGTCCCGTTAGAAATCGGGAAAGGGGAAGATGAAATCCCGTTGGCCAGCACAGTTGCCCGGGGGGATCTATATAGAGCGGTTACACCATGGAAAAAACGATCAGAAAGACCCACAGATCGGAGGACGTGAAACATGAAGGGCCAATGGATCCGATCAAACGCCTTCTCAGCGTCCAACCCCAGCACCAAGGCTGGCGATTTTTTGTTTGTGGATAGCATGGATCAGATCAATTGTCCGGCGTGTATTGTCAAGGGCCTGTCTCCCAGGTATGAAACCAACTTGGTCGGGATGTATTCATTGTGTATTATACTCGGCCTTGTCACCAGACACCATGGGGGAGATGTATCAAGGAGTGAAAAGAGTGACTAAGTGGAAAAGTTCCCCATAGCAACCAATGAGCTTTGAGGTAGCATATAAAGCACATTCTAGAAAATGATTGGTAGAAGCTGATTTGTTGGTATCGGCACCTACTCCAATTGTCCATTTCTCCACTCTATGCACTGCTTGATACATCTCCTCCAATGATTCCAACTCTCAAACACAGGATCTACATGCCTATCCTATATATGATAGTGGCGACTATGAATGTGATGAGCTTAGTTTATGAAAAGAGGGGGTGATTCAGCTTTGGATGGAATTGCAGCTGCATGCAGGCAGCTTTGCAGTTCCGCCTTGCTAATATGCAAATGTAGCAGGGGGTGCATGACACCCCTTGCTGCATTTGCGATCCCTGCTCTGCGACCAATGGCATCGGTCCTCCGTCCAGCTGAGTAAGTTGAGGCTGGCTCAGGCTGGCCAGCTTGCGAGGCCAGGAAACTGCGTCCACTGTGGCCTTGCCACTTCCGGAAAATGTGACCGACATGCCTGCCAATCAGGCAGAGGCATAGAAGGGAGGATCTGTATGCGATCACCCAGGACCCGTTCTGCACATTCTCAGAACAGTTACTGCGCACGCGGAGATTCACGATAATCGGGAATCTGCGTTCGGCATGGCACATACGACCTGGTTTTTACTTGTTAATAAAATGTTTGCATCATAGAAAAGTATCATGTAAACATGGCAGCTCTGAATCTTGTTGGTAAATATAAGTATGTAGATTATTATTTTCTTATGCAGAATATGACACTGAGGCACACTGAACGACAATGCTGTTCTGACAGAGATTAAAAATAGTAAATAATAAAAATTTACAAAATGACTTGGGGGGGGGGGGGGGGGGGGGGATCTATTTTTTTTTTTTTTCCCCTGATCAGATTTGTCACATTTGTTATACTGTGTTTGTGTAATAATGGTTTGTAGAAATACTTCATGGCTAAACACACTATGAATGACCTTAAATGGAGCTTCTCTATGGTGAGGAGTAATAAGTGAGAGGTGCTTTCGGAAGAGGAAGAAGCATATAAAAGAAAAAAACACATTTATTGCTTTGTGTCCGGATTATAATATTTATTGGTGTATTCATTTGTATGCAATTATTTCCATAGCTTGGCAAATACATTTCAATTTACAATTGAGAACATGAAATATCTCTTTAGTTTTATAATTTGTGTTTTGCTTATTTTGTTACAGCAAAATGACAATTTGTACGAGATTCCGAACTTCTCTCCAACAATTAAAGGCATTTTATGGGAGAACTGGGCATTGGATAAAGGGGTCTTTTGTGCGTTTGATGATGATAAAGTTTTTACATATGTTTTTCATAAGGATACCATACAAGGTACGCTACTAGATGTAACTTCTTGTATTGCTCACATAATTGTACATGGATAATAGATTGCCCTCTGACTACAGGAGATGTTCCCGGTTACCTGTTTCTGAGTGGAAAACTGTTATGTATTAGATTCAGAATATTAGGAACTGGCGTGATTTAGGTGTGTTTCACACTAAATTTAAAGTGCCAGTCAATTATAAGGCAAATCCAACCTTGTAACTCACTGCCGCTCTAATTTTAGCGATGAACTTGCCAAAATAACACTGGTTCCTTAATCTCGGAAACCTATTACATAACCTACAATATTTTTTTAGTCGCATTTGCGACCAAACTCAAGGCATCTAATACCCCTTTTACACCGGAGCTAAAATCCGGGTTATTGCAGGGTTAACCCGGGCAGCTCCCTGGTGTAAAAGGGGAGAGGGTTGGATCGCCAGGTCGAGTGACCCGGCAATCCAACCCAGGTAAATAGCAGGGTTTAACATGGGCATAGCCCGTGAAACCCTGCTATGGGAACAGCGCACTCCGGGTCACGATGACCTGGAGTGCGCTGCTAGCCGGCCGATTGGTCCAGCTTCAGTGGCGCTTGGAGATGACGTCATCTCCAAGTGTCCACTTTCACACCGGGAAAGCCGGGTCTATGCAGACCCGACTACGGTGTGAGCGGCGCCGACTCAGGAATATCCCGAGTCGGCGCCTGCTAAATTCCAGGTCTGATCCGGATAGGAACCCTGTTCCAACTCCGGGTCAGACCCGGAATTTTGGTGGAAAAGGGGTATAAGAAGCATATCCAATTGCAGACAAAGTTTTGAAAAACCCAGCATTGTAGGTTTTTCCAACAGCCACAAGGTATTTATATTCAATTGCCAGGTAGAAAATCAGTCGCTGTCATTTCTATTGGAATTACCGCAGCTATTTTCTCACAGAGCAGGTCTAAAAAAAAATAAAACCTAATGACTAATTAGGCAATTGGAAGTTTTCAATTAGCCTAATTGGTCCAATAATTACATGTCATTATTGGTTGTTAAGACCAATGATAACTTCAAATTACCCCTAAATCAACTGTTTCCTTAATTTATGCACCCCAAATTTAATGAAAGCAATTGTTTAAACGAAAAATAATTGCATTATATCTTTTAACATTTTAGTTTTAATTGGCCTAAAATTGCCTCAAAAATCACATTATTTTCTACTTTTTTTTTGCATTTTTTTTGTAATACAAACAAAAAAAGTTTGCTTTGTATAATTTTTTTTCCCACAAGGTTTTGGCCTAAAAAAATTTGTGACCCATGTTTTTTCTATTGGATATTGTGGGTATCTGGAGCGCACATACCCTCGCACGGTGATAGGAAATTGGTTGCAATGCCTTCAAAAAATTTTCCCCTAAATATTTTGAAAAGCAAAGGCATAAATGTAACAGTCAATATATAGACAGAGGTTTTAAAAATACATTTAACTTATGTAATTTAAAGAGAATACAATTCTCAACTTTAAAGTTTGTGTCTGGTAATGTAGCTAGGGGCAGTCGTAGTGCTATGTATGCGTGAAATTGCTGGCTTCTGAATAAAGACGGAACCCTGACTGATTCCAGTATTTGTTGATGATACTATTATTCTGCCACAAATATTAGTAGCCACTTACACCAAGTCTACTAACTTTCTGATATCAAAACCTATCAACCTTTATTGTGTTGTGTTATTGATTTTTTTTTTTGCAGGCTCCAAAGTTATTTTAGCAGGTGGTACCAAGCTGCCTTATGGTCATAAACCAATTCTCTTGCACAATGGGGAACTTACCTGCCAGACTCAGAGTGGGATGTTAAACAGTATCTATTTAAACACTCACAACTTCCTCATCAACAAGAAAGATGCCGATTCCAATGAGCTGATGAAAATGCTAACCCAGTCTCTCATGCTGCGAAGGTAGGTCTGTAATTCCTCAGTCTTCATTGTAATAACAGGTGTGTGATTTAATGATGACAGGGGTGTTCCTTTTTGTAAGGAGCCCAATTTGTTTGGTTCTTGATGAAGGTTAATTTCATGCTGTTCACACGTGCTGTGATATTGCAGCTGATATAGGCCTCACTTGGGTGGATGCCCTTCACTCTGGTTTTCCCAGAGTTGGATGTCCATCATGGCACACCCATGAATAGAGGAGCTGGATGGTGATAGTAATACCCCTTTCAGACATTTCGAGAGTCCCAGGAATTTGGCCTGCCTCAGCCAAATTCCCGGGTAGCCAAGTCTGTCTGAAAGGTACCTAGGTACGTTCCCGGGTAGCCGCCCCTTCAATCGACCAGGGTTTTTCCCGGGACTTATGTCCCAGGAAATTACCCTGCTTCTGTCTGAATGGTGCTACCCGGGAATTTACTACTCCCGGGCAGCACCAAGCAGCTTTTACATTGGCAGCGCAGAGCGTCCTATAGGACGCTCAGCGCTGCTACTCATTACAATGAGTTGGCAGCAGAGAGCGTCCTATAGGATGCTCTGCGCTGCTGCCCCCCATCCCCCGCGCCGGTGGCTGTGGCGCTGACAACAGAGTCAGCAACCATGGCCGGGTCCTCAGGCACAGAGAACCCCAGCCGGATGCCGGGGACACACACCGGCGCTGGAGACCGCCGGTGGGTCGCAGCCACAGTGTGCTGGACCACCAGGGTAGGACCACCCGCTGGACCACCAGGGCAGGGGCAATTATTTATTTTTTTAACTATTTTAATAGTGGCTGCATTTGGATTGGACGGCTGCCTGCTGCATGATGATGACATCATCAGCGGCAGCCGGAGAGGGGATAGGTTAGGAAGAGCAGAGGAGAGGCAGGTAATATTTAAAACTAAAAAACCTGGCTTATGTCTGAAAGGGGTCTACCTGGGAATTTCCCGGGAAGACACTGTAGTGTGAAAGGGGAGGGGTCTTGACAAATACCCGGGAATTTGCACAGGAGAAATTCCCGGGTCTGAGCAGGAAATTTCCCGGGTTGTATATCTGAAAGGGGTATAATAGAGTAAAGAATAGGGGAAGATAAGGCGCTCTCCTACTTAAACCGTATATATTTAATAAAAATCAATATAATATATTAATTTCTTGTAGGCAGCAGCTGTCAAAAATAGGTAAATGCTCAACCCTATAGAAAACAGACAGTACAAAGAGAAAATAGACAGCGCTAATTTACAAGAAATTTAATAATATAAAAAAATATATATTAAAACATTTTTTATAAAAAATCTAATCCAATAAACTGGCTGGTGTGACCACTAACATGTTATGATTATTAATCCATCAGGATATACATATGCAGCAATAAAAATAAATGACAAATATACAGTATGTCAGACTTGAGCTTGTATTAGATCTAAAATATACAGGAAGTACTCAGTGAACCTTTGGGATCCTAAATAAGGACTTTCATAGATTCCTCTCCTATAATTGTTATGAATCCATTTTCACTAGTACAGAACTAATAAGATGTAAAAATCAGCTGAAGATGGAACTGAGGACAGCTTGGGATTATTTATAAATAGTTCAGTTTTCGATAGCATATGATCAGTCAGGCATGTTCATAAAGCAGGCCGCTGAAATTATTATTGCAGATGGTAAGATAAGTTTTAGAGCAAGCAAGGAGAAAGCAGTTAGTTTGGCAGAAACAGAGATATTTTCGGATCTTGGTTAGTATGTATATAAAGCCATGCAGAAGGTTCCTAGCGTTTGTTCAGTCCTTAGCATGCATGCATAGTTAGATAGGAGCATAGCAAACGTCAAGATTAGAGGATCCTCTCTATCAAGTTTCCAATAAAAGCCATCCACTGCCTTTAGTCGGGTTTATTAGTCACGATTCTCCTTTGCAAAATGGTGGTATATACCAGCTGTTGTCTTATGGATCACAATCCTTTACGCGTTTCTCCGCCTGTGTAGCTTGTCAGCGGCTTTCTCAGAAGTGTGGATCATTACTCCATTGTTCCCGGTTTATATCACGGGGATAGGCGCTATGCGCCTACGTCATCAGTGTGTATCCGGACCTCAGTGCAGGGGGAGTGTCGGAAGAGTTCATATACACTTCCTTGCGTTCTATCCGATTTGACTCATTATACTAGCTAGACATTACTGCGCATGAGCCACAGCTTTCATGCATTCCAGCAGTTTATCACTGTAGTTAACATACCCGAAAGAGGTCATATGTCTGTGTATGGACAGGGCCGTAACTAGGGTAGTGCGACATGTGACACCGCACAGGGCACCGCAGGGCAGGGGCGCTGTTTGGGACTGTCAATTTTCTGTTTATTATCATTCTCACTTATAGCTTCCTCTTCTTTTATCCCCAGCATCTCCTGCCCTCTCTTATCTCTTCCCTGGCCCTTCTCCTTGAGGCCATGGCCCTTTTTCCGGTGTGTTAGCTCCCTATTTAAAAAATAGGGGGGCGCCAATGCTCTTTCTGGCACAGGGCACCAAAAAGTCTAGTTATGGCTCTGTGTATGGACATCTTTATATGAACTCTCCCTCTATCACATAATAGATCAAGATAAATACAGGGATGTACAGTATCAAATCATCACCTGAAAATAGAGAGATGTGTGCACAATAAAGTCTTAAATGGATATGCTTTAGTAATAATAGAAAAATACCTTTAATTATAGAGACTAAAATAACTTCAGCTATCTATTAATTTTACTTTATATAAAGCTCTACCACAATATTTTTGTTTCTAGATTTCTACTGTGGAGCAGCCTATATATATATATATATATATATATATATATATATATATAGATATAGTGAATGTACGTATATACATAGTGTATATGCTATATATTTCCATGTCAGCATTAGACTAATATTATTCATATACATTCATATACACATATTATATATATGCTCTGGCAGTTGCTTATTTCCTCCTAGCACATTTTTATATGCCACAGGCTCCAATGTTGGTCTGCAATGTAAAAAATTAAGGCTGCAGATGTACTTCAAGGTCCATTCTTCAACATGGGCAATGCCGGGTATCTCAGCTAATTAATAATAAATAAATAAATAAATAATTGTAATGTAATAGTAGTAATTGTAATTTACTAAATAGTTGGTAAAATTGACATATAAAGCAATCCATTGCTTTGTGCTGTTTTATTTCTCTATTTGCATAGTCGTCAACCCGAAATGCCCAAAGTCACGGAAAGACAGATCCGACCAAGTTCCATCCAACTCGGAACAGGACGGACATGCCCAAAAATGCATAAATTCACATCTGCGCATGCGCCTGTATCAAAACTCACCGATTGCGCCCGTGCAGAGAGATCTGTACGACTCAGAATCGGACCCTATTTGAGAAATTCCCCAACCTAGTTGTTGTCCCTAAGCTACAATTACAAAAAGAACTTTCATTTAAGGAGGATTTATTTATAATTAATTCCTACAAAACTACTGAATTGTATGTAGGTATATAAAATTACACATAATGTAATTTATATAATGTTGTTATACTAATGTATGCATTACTAACCCTTACTGTATATGCATGTTATATATTGAATGTTTTCTAACGATTTATTACTAAAATGTCATTTTAAATGTATTATAATTTCCCTTAATGGTTTGTTTATATGCTTATCTATATATAGAACTAGGGTGATATAAATGTTTGATGTTTTTATACTTTACGGAATAAATTAAATTCAATTTTTCTTTTGAAAATGTACGTATGTAATTAGCGCAGCTTCGTTTTCTCCCTTCCGGTTATTATGTAGGTATAATGACTATTCTCCTTCGTTGGAGCAGCAGCATTTTGACCTGATACCTTTCTGATTATCTTCATCACGCGTTTTGCTTATTTTTCCTTTGATCTGTGCGTGACAAACTGTGCAGGAATACACGCACATGATTAGAGGCGATTGGTAACAATAGCGCAGGGAAAGACAAATAGCGTTGTTTGTAATTACAGACCTATATATTGGCTCAAGCGTTGAGTTGATATCATTAAATCAACATGTAATACAGGTTGAGTCTCCCATATCCAAATATTCCGAAATACGGAATATTCCGAATTACGGAATAATTTTGGCATGACTGAGATAATAAAACCTTTGATTTTTGATGGTTCAATGTACACAAACTTTGTCTAAGGCACAAATTATTAAAAATATGGTATAAAATTACCTTCAGGCTGTGTGTATAGGGTGTAAATGAAACATAAATGTATTTCATGTATGTACACAAACTTTGCTTGAGCCACAAAATTATTGAAAATATTGTATAAAATGAGCTGCAGGCTGTGTGTATAAGGTGTATATAACACATATATGCATTCTGTGTGTATATTGGGGTCCCATTCCCAAGATATTTCATTATGATATGCAATTATTCCAAAATACGGAATATTCTGTTATCCAAAATACTCCTGGTCCCAAGTCCCAAGCATTTTGGATATGGGAGACTCAACCTGTATAGAGATTGGTGAGTGTGAGAAGCGGTGTAATCTCCCAGCGCTGTAACATCATCTGCCGGTTCTGGCGATTTCTCACACTGATTGACCACTTACAGCAACACAAAATCTCCACTATAGATAATGGGGCTGAAATTCATCCATATAGCAGCCTTGCTCATAGTATGAGAGCAAAACGGTATGCTCGATAGAACATGTGACCAAGCCTGTTTGGCAGAGCTAAGTAGTCGTCGTATCAACTGAACAAAATGAAACATAAAAGGTTTGATTCTGAGTCTGGCGCAAAGCAGCTGCAAGTGCGTAAGTCTGTGTCAGCCAGGTTTACTACTGTGTCCATGCAGCTTCATGGTTGTCCCTTGGGCCAGTATGCAGAGACACATGGGGTCGTGCTGTGAGGCCACACCCCAGGGATTCGTGACATGCCCCCATGAGGTGTGGCCTTGCCCCTTTTTCGTGCAGCTGCACACACAGAGGAACGCCGGGGCTAAAATACAGCCCCAGTCTGTCCCTGGCCACAGCTGTTGCGGTTAGTATGGGCACTTGCACCCATTCCATGCTGGGTGCGAAAGGTCAGTCTGAAACAGGCTTACCGTCTGTCCGCATGCAAACAAGCACAGAAGTTGGGCTACATGCCTATGACACACTGTAGTAACACTTAATTGAGACACATCTGTACCGTGCGTACGCACGGTAGCCACCCACTTTCCTCCCAATAACGCCCATTTTACAGGAGGCTATGTCTGAAGGAGATCTGCGGATGCTTTGTGGAACACATGGGCAGACCGCTTTTGCTGCTTACGGTGCATGCGCAGTCTGCTGATAATCGCAAGAAGCTTTTACTTTTCAACTTGTATCTGATTTAGAACCTGGCTGAAAAACGCTGCATAGACTGTAGTTATGAGAGCTGCAATCTCCAGCAGGCGCTGCTACCTTCCCCACCAGTAGTGCACCTGAAAAGCCATACGCACTGTCTGACACATCCATACCTATAACTTGGATGTAAGACAGCCCTGGTAACACCGCTGTGATTGCCTCCTTGTTGCCTAGGTTTTCCGATGCCTGGGACATCTGCAGCCTGCTGAGTACACAGGAGAGCTGGAATGAGCTAGCCCGGGCCTGCCTGCACCACATGGAGGTGGAATTTGCTGTGCGTGTTTACCGGAACATTGGAAACGTGGGCATGGTGATGTCTCTTGAACAAATAAAGGTATACAATGCAAAAGGTGCACAACTAGCTACTTGTATGACCTCCTGGCCTGCAGGGTTCTCTGCATAACAGGAAAACTTTGTTTCTTTGCACTTATTTCAATCAGAGGGGACTTTAGGATCCAGGCTCTCACCAGCCGGTTAATACATTTATGACATATG
Organism: Taudactylus pleione; assembly: GCA_031769625.1. Classification (NCBI taxonomy): domain Eukaryota; kingdom Metazoa; phylum Chordata; class Amphibia; order Anura; family Myobatrachidae; genus Taudactylus; species Taudactylus pleione. Next base: position 9,476,382 of record JAUIMM010000300.1, read on the forward strand.
TGAAGTAATTATAAATGTGGAATATAGGCTATGCCCAGTATAGACCATTCCCAGGTGGGCCCTTGGGGCATCAAGGGCCCACCTGGGAATGCAGTGGTAGGGGACCATGCTTAAGGGGTGTGGCAGCCACCACAGGGGATCTTGGCCAGCAATTAGAGAGCACATAGCTGGCAAAGTACAAGGACCCTTTATAAAGGAGGGGACAGGGGTGCGTCAAGACCACCCACTATGTTTGGCAGGAGGGCTAATCTTGGTGCAGTTTCCATAGAAATGAACAAAGCCCTCAAGTTCAACCATGATCAAAGTTACTGACCCCTAGAGGAGAGGGACCCACAGGGGGATTCCCCTGTACCCCTGTGGGCCAGTCCGACCCTGGCTTTGTCTGTTAGATTAAGGTCAATTTTCATTAAATTGTGTGTTCTCATTTTATAGTTGCATGTAACTGTTTACTCCATTCTAATACAATTACAGCTTTATTGTATTTGTGTGTTTCCTTACAGGGAATAGAAGATAACAATCTGCTAGCAGGCCATCTTGCCATGTTCACCAATGACTTCAACTTAGCACAGGATCTCTATCTGGCATCCAGCAGCCCTATTTGTGCACTTGAGGTAACTGTATACTTGCTGACTTTTAAAATTCCCCCGGAGGCCACAATGATTCAATGCAATTCAGACTCCTGGGCCTCTCACTTCTAGACTGGCCCGCTCTTTCATTTATCCGGGACTCTTCCTGACATTCCAGTCCCCTGCTCAACAAGGTAGTATGAGTCTGTTACTAATATTGATTGTACATTCCCTCAAAACAAGCCACATATGTACGTATGCAGATGTGCATGTACCTGACCCTTGCGACTGGAGCAGCAGGACATGGAAGGGAAGGGGCGGTTTACAGTAAGGACGTGTTTGTAAAATATCTAATAGATACACACTGACACAGCACAGAAGCCCTATCTATTTTGGTTGCTGAAGTCAGGCCCAAATACATGCTGATTAAGGAAACGGCTAGCTGCTTCTGATTGGCTGATTGCAATATCACCTATGAAGCTGATAGGTGCTTTATTCATTGATCATGTACTTATTAGAGGACTTTGTATGCTTATGTTATAGGGATGTAGTTATTATTATTTATCATTTATTTATATGGCACCACAAGTGTTCCGCAGCGCCTTACAAAGTACATAAACAAGTTGTAGACAAGCGACTTACAGAACAATACAATACAGGACCAGGACATGGATAATATATATTGCTACATTAGCGACCATAACACCCAGATAAGCAACAGAGCATAAGCAACCAAGTGTTATAAATAATACAGACAGTCAGGATCCCGGCTATGAAAACATATGTAACAAAGGTTTCTTGTGCTAATGATCTGGTTGTGTGTGTGTGTGTATGTATACGTGGTATAAACTTGGCGTACATTAATTCTTGTGACTTGTTACGTTTATACTGTCCATGTAATAAAGGGTTAATGGGTCCTTTATAAAAAATAATGTTGGTTAATTGCATAGAATGTGTATTTGTGTAACTCATCCAATAGTAGAGGGAGGAGTAATGCAGAGCGACGTTTAGTAGGCGTCCTGTCAGCTGCACCATGAGGAGTTACATTTTGCACCTGTGATAGGAGCAAAATCCCAAATTCTAATTATTTAATTGAAATATTGTTTTCCAAATCCTGTAGAAAAGACCTAATAATTGTCATAGTGTTTTGTTTATGAATGTTTTCTGTACTTTCCTGGCGTTACCTGGCTGCTGGTCAGCTGAGTGTCCTAGATGTGTGAATAATAGCACTGTTTGATGTAACACAAACCTATCTCTTACACCTGGCTGCGGTCTCTACTTATCTGCTATAAATACTCCTAGTTTTAACCTCTTGTGAGGATTAATAAATAAAGATAGTAAATGCAGCTATCTAGTGGTACATCATAGTTGTAGGCTTTGGAATTTGACCATACATATGGAGGATAACAATATTAATATTTATAGATTATTTATTCTAAATGTAAATTAATTATTCTAAATGTAAATAATAATGCATTGGTGCAATCAGCAATTATAATAGAAATAATATTGGGGTGGGAGGGAGATTACACTAATGCAAGCGTTTTGCTACAAGAATCTTAAAGCCGCGTATCCACTACATGATATAATGAATGATAACGACATTGCTATTGTTCAATCGTCTGCAATATCGTGCAGTGGATATGCCGTCAACGACCAGCGATGGGCGCTCCTGCTGGCCGTTGACGCCGTCGCTCATCGCCCGAACCTGCTGTCCAACCTGACCATATCGTCAGGTTGTGCAGGTTCGGGGATGAGGGAGGAAGCCGGCACTGAACGACATATTGTTCAGTGTGGGCTCAATGTTCACTGCACAATATAATGAATGATTGAATGATAACGATATCGTTCAATCGTTCATTATATTGTGTAGTAGTGGATACACGGCTTTACAAGAGCCTGCTTTCTATTCCCGCTGGGTTCTGGGTAACAGGGCAATCCGGTTATGGTGTCCTAGACCCAACTGTCTGATATCACAACTGGTTTGGACCTAAAAAAAAAAAAAGGTTCCCATTTGCAATCATAGGCCCTCATTCAGAGCACATCTGCGCATGCGTACGGTTTTTAGTACGCATGCGCGAACCAGTCAGTGCGGCCGAAAATCATTTGTACGCAATATAGCGAGTGCCTGCTATTTTGAGTGACAGAATGAGGCGTATGTGGGTGGTAACAGGGGAAGGTACTTGAAAACGGGGAGTGGAGATCCGTTCGCAGGCGTGCTTAAAGGTCAAAACGGGCGTTTTAAGGGAGTGCATAATTAATACAGCAGCGTCATTGACCACGTCACTTGGTTTTTTTTAACTCAGAACTGCTCGCAAAATAGCGGTTGAAAACACCAACCACAAGAATAGCGAGCAGTTCATACGCTGTACGATGTACTCGATTAATCTAATAAATAGCGGACATGACGTATGGTGCGTGCGGCCAGGGGGCGTTTTTATCAAATAAACGAGCGTATGTTTTGCTCGCTCGTTCAGACTTAGAGGTGTGAACAGACTGCAATTTGCGAACGGATCATTTGAATAGCCACCCCTTGTTTTTGAACAAACGACCGCAAATAGCGAACGGCTCTGAATCAGGCCCATAATCTTTTAACTATTTGTTGGAACAGACAATAAATACATTGGGCTCTACCCACATGTGGTTGGGTGCTGCCCGCAGAGCGTTCATTCAACTGCGCAGATGGGTTCCGACCAATAAAACTACAAGATCCTTCAGATATGGGCATGTAAATGTCTGGTGAAATCTGGCATAGATGTGGGCAGTCGGACTGAGTGATTGGATCAACAATGTGTGATAAATTTAGTTTAGAGCTATCTGGTGTCTGATTCACATTTAAGAGAAGCTTTAGATGACTAAATAATCCTCCAGCCACATAACAAGTCATAATTACGGTGTATTGAATCTAGGTCAGACGAGACTTGCAGCATTGGGATAGCGCCCTACAGCTGGCGAAACGCCTGGCTCCCAACCAGATACCCTTTATATCAAAGGAATATGCCATACAGCTGGAGTTCACGTGAGTCCTCTATATGTGTTCTCTGTCGGTGACCGTCACAATATATCATGCTTTATTAGAAATAACGTACCTTATCTAAGTAGCTGTGTACATGGGATGTTACTTCGTTATAGATCATATTTCAGTTAATGTTTATTACAATTGATGTATAATCTTAAAACATTAAAGGGGTTGAACACGCTCCCTTGCTGACCTTGCTTTTGGCAACTATTGGTGGTGGGTTTGGGTAGCGGAGGGGACATTTACTGCTGTAGAAGGTGGTTGGACATGAGAGGCTCCAATCCAATCAATCATATGCTGCCCCCTCCCACTTTTCCACCCCCTGCCAATAGGTGTCAGCAGTGGTCGATGTACAGTACAACACATTTAGGCCCGTATTCAATTTGAAGCGTTAAGTCCAGATCCGCGTTGAGTTTCCGCCGATGACGACATTATCGCCTGTTTTGGTTTTACCCCGTATTCAATTTGACAGACTTTCCACCTAGGCGGAATGCAATGTAATGTAATAGGCGGTAAAGTATCGCCTATGAATGGCAGGCGGAAAAAAGTGCAGAAATTGGGTTTTTGGGGTGCAACGTTGTGGGAACCCCCTGCAGCCTTCAGACAGTCCCCCAAAGGTAATCTGTGTCAAAAAAAGAAAAAAAAAAAAACTTAAGGACACTCCAAAAATTGGGCAAAAAAAAAAATGTTGAGGTGCAAACTTAAAAACTAGCGAACTTGACTCTGGGGGGGTCCCTAAGTATGCCCCAAATGTTTTTTTGATTGCAGGTGTTTGCGGCAGGTGGATTTTTCACGATTTTTTCAACTTCACTTTTTCAACTTTAAATATGCTGACCCCCATTTTCAAGTACCCCAAATGTGCTGGGATAAGTTATTTTCTGGAAAAAAAACATCCTAAATACTATTCTGCATGAGGTATACAAAAACGCTATTTAGCAGCTATTGAACCCATTTAAAAACACCAGATACCTTCAGCAAGCCAAATCGGGGGTAACCATAGCTAACCCCCATGTCAGAGCATCTTTTGGGGGGTGTCAGGCTGATTTTCCCAAAACTGACAGTACTTTTGGCTTGTTAAAGTCCAGTTTACCTGTACTTTCAAATTGAATACGGGGTAAAGCGTGCACGCGCGCAATACTTTTCCGCCTCCAAAACAGGCGAAGTCGGCGTTAAGTCCGGGCCGCGTTAACTTAACGCGGCTCAGCTCAAATTGAATACGGCTCTTAAATTGGTACAATGCTGAGCAGATACACATGATTCTCCTTCTACTCGCTTTACCTTTTTCAGTCACTTTTCACTTTTAAATTAAACCTGATTTTTTTTTTGCATTGTGCTGATGATTTGCTTATAGTTATTCATTCATTAATTTATGCATACATTCATATATACATACATAAACACATACCTCCCAACTTCTAGGATCCCTGAAGAGGTACGCATGCGTTCCGAAAAGGTTTGGAGCTTCAGGGGGGAGGGGGGGGGGGAGGGGCGGAGCCTCTGGAAAACAGGACGGAGCCACGCGGCTCCCCCGATTTTGTCACTATGGAGGAGTGCCCAGCACTATCCGAGATGCTGGGCCGCCCCTGGCTCTCTGTACACTGGTGAATAGATGCCGTGCACATTCGCATGGCATCTGTTCTCCTTCTGCTTACGGTTTATGCTCCCCCCAACTTCCCCCCCCCCACCGAGGGACGCTGCGGCCCGTGGGTGGAACAGTTCCAGAAAAAACGAGACGCATGGTCATATGCCCACTCTCCCTCTCAAGCTTCTTATAAATCCTCATAAAAATATATATAATCACAAAAAACAGTATCAGAAGAGCATGCACATCCACTAATTACTATAAAACTCCATTAACTCTAATAACATTGTAATTACATGCATTTAGTTAAACTTCAAAACTGCGATTGAAGTTAGGGCCACATGCAGTTACCATAATGCTATTACTTTATAACTGTGGCCATAGAAAGCCACATACAGATCTGGTGCTGAGTCCAAGATAGTACATTTCACCATTCCATAGTACAATAGTTACATCTAGTGTCTTTATGCTTATTTCTGTATTACTCTGATAACTTTTATATTCTGATCGTTTTCTCCTGCAGCGGTGACTACGTTAATGCGCTTGCTCATTATGAGAAAGGAATGACTGGAGACAACGTGGTAAGTATTGTCATGTACACTATGCACAGTTTACTGGTGTTCTGTATGTGTCCAGATGACGGAATGCGCTAATGCAATTCACTTTGTAAAAAAAAGCGAGGCTTTCCATTAAAAAATGTTTTTGAAAAATACTATAGAAATGTACTATTTTTGATCCGATCATAGCATTATATGGTTATATAATGGGGACACAGGATAAATGTAGGGGTTAGAATGGTACCCGCATGTTACAGGGCTCATTCCCAAGAGCCTCCTCTTCCTGGCTGAAACTTCCCTTTTTCCAGCAAAACTTCACTTTTTAATATCTGCCGAAGCATTAGGAGGTTTGAAGATTCAAGTCTGAAGCATGGGCTGCACAATTTTTATTTAGAAATATTAAGATTTATTTGGAATATGTCTGACAAATGCAGAACCAAGTGTAGTATCGCTTCATCCCATACTTCTTCGTTCATTTGTCCCTCTCTGTTTTACTGATTTGCAATTGATATGAGTGCAGGACCCTTGCTGATTTCTTTGTACTCCTTAATTTTTTACCGTTTAGCATTACCTTTCCCCACCCTACTGAGTTATATCACACTGCTGACATCTAAAAATCTCAACAATTTACATTCAGAACCTTCATCATGTCGCTGGTAGCACCTCCCCACCAATCCTTCCCGTGGGCGTCCCGCCGGCTTCTGTCCACGACTCTCTCCTCTTTCCTTTATACTCCTCCTCCCTAGGTGAAATCATCAGTTCTTACGGGCTCTAGTATTACCTCTATGCCAATAACACTCAACTCTACCTCACCTCTCTCCAGCTGCCTCTTTGCTACTTCCTCCTGGAAGTCCAAGCGTTTTCTCAAGCTTAACCTGGCCAAAACTGAACTCCTTGTCTTCCCTTCTACAAGAGTCTACTCCATTCTCGATCTCTCTCTCACTGTTGACATCACTCATATCTCCTCTGCTCCCCAACTCCGATATTTGCGGGTCATTCTTCGCTCCTCCCCCTCTTTTGCCCCACCCCCCCTTCCTTCATATTCAGGACCTCATTCAGAGTCGGTCGTTGCGGCCGCTCGGTCGTACGCAGCCGATGTTCTCTAAACTGCGCATGCGTAAAATTCGCAATGCACATGCGCAAACTAGCTGTTACGATCGGAAATATCTCTCTCCTTGAACTTGGCCAGGTCGTTAGTTTGAGTGACAGGATGAGGCGTTTGTGGGTGGTAACGGGAAGGTGCTTGTGAACGGAGGAGTGGAGATCCGAACACAGGCGTGCCTAATTATGCGAACGGCGTTTTATGGGAGTGCATAATTAACAAAGTAGTGTCATAGCACATGTGACATGGGAGGATTTTACACTGACTTGATCGTAGAGCTTAAGAGAGGGTAAGGTCAACCTTAAGCTCTACGACCAGCTCCGATGGTCTCGATTAATCCTTATATGCCCGGAGATGACACGTAATGCGAACGAGAAGGGGGCGTATTTTTAGTCTTCCGGCCACATCCTCCCCTTGGTCGTCCAGCTAACAATCCCATCTTAACGACGCAACTTGCTAGTGCATCATTTGCATATCCGGCCACCTTTTCCCTTACGACCGTGCGGCCACAACGACCGACTCTGAATGAGGTCCTCAATCCCTTGCTCAATGTTGTCGTTTCCAGCTCCGTAACTTCGCTCGCATCAGGCCCTACCTCCCCCATTTCTCATTTTTTACTACATCAAGCTTTTCCTTTACCGTCCTCCCCCGCTACCATCTTGCTTCTATCCAATCTATACTGAACGCTGCAACTAGACTTATCCTCCTGTGCCACCTCTCCACATCTGCCAACCCTACACTGGCTCCCCTCTCCTACAGGACCCTCTTCAAACTCCTTACCCTCACGTACAAGGCCCTTTCCAAGTCCACTGCTCCCTACATCTCCAACCCCATATCCTAGCATACTCCCATCCTCTCCACCCAGCCAACAACCGTCGCCTTTCCTCCCCTCTGCTTACCACCTCTCATTCCCGAGTTCAAGACTTCTCCCATGCTGCTCCCCACCACTGGAACAATCTCCCTTGCTCCATCAGACTATCCCTTAGTCTCAAACAGGCGATCAAAACCCACCTGTTCATTACAGCATAGCTGCTAACCATATCACCACATATTTAAACTAACCATCTTTCTTCCACCTTCATTCCCACTCTTGCTTCCAGCCCTCAGCTCTACTGTGTCATCCGTTTGTCTCTCCCTTCCTTGAGCATGTAAGCTTGTATGAGCAAGGCCCTTCTCCCTCCTGTCTCATCTACATCTACTCCTGCTCACCAGCTACACTTTTCACTTCCTCCGTGGGCTCTCTCTCCCTTTTTTTTTTTATCTTTGGCTTGCACCTACTTCAGTGACTCTAAACTTTTTAGCTGTTTCCGCCAAGTCTATGGGTACAGGCTTCTTCTTGCACTGAGTATTTACCCTACCCTCCAACCCCTCACCCACCCACTCTAGCACTGTTGCCTTTGTGGAACGGTGTAGTAAAATATATATATAACTTTGTGTACTATAATGTACTGTTTACTGTATTGTACTGTTTTGTTGATACATCTCCCCTGAATTTCTTTAATCAGTAATGTTTCGATCATAGAAAATGAAGAGTTGTGTTAACTGTATTTAATCGAAGGCTATATTCCAACAGTTTATAAGAGAAAGAAAAGAAACTCTATTTGGTGAGCACTCTTGGTCATATATAGAAAAAGAAAAAAATATATAGGTCTATCACAGACCCCTTAATATTCAACTTTTAATAAGAGTAATTTAAAAAGTCGGTCATATTAATTGATGACCCAACCTAACCAAATAAGACACTCAATATTAAACGTACAAAGACACATACAACATATAACAAAAAAAGGATATCATATTCGCATCTATGGAAGCGGAAAAAATGATAATCTCCTAATAGGCGAAATATTTGTAAAAACAATGTTGTAATCAATATATAAAATATACAGATCTACTAAATATCAGATAGTACCCATAATAGCACATGCATAATGAATCCAATTGTGGAGTATAATAGAAAAGTCAGAGCATAGGACTGCTGCTCCTCATTCTACTTCTCTTCACCTCTGCTAATTGCTATCTGTGAAGAGTGAGGGATTACCGGAGAGCAGATTGCCCTTAGAAACAACAGTTAATCGGGGATTTTACTCACATTTCATTTCTGCTGTTCGGTGTCATACTCAGTGCATTGGACACCCAATGAGAGAACTACTTTAATGAGATCATCCGCAGTTAATAGAGCGAAAGAATGTATAGTGAAAATATCTTATGTGGAATTCATTTGTGAAAAACAAAGAACAAAACAATAATATACCCCGTAAGGCTTTTAAACAGCGTTTATGTATCACATCCAAGTATCCTAGTAATCAACTTGATGTTTCACATTTGAGTGACCAAATTGTTGGTTTCTCTGTGAGGATTATAAATTTATAGCACATATTGGATGTGTTTTGGATGTATGTGGCTATGACTTACTACAATGAATAACCCGCTGAGTTATATACACTTATTTTTTGTGGATATATGATGATATGAACTGTGATAGTTCACAACCCCAGGCATTTACTATTTTTATTTCCTTTTTGCACCACATTTGCACGATTATTTTTTAGACTCTCAAGATAGATGAGCTTTTCCTTTCTTCTCTTACTTTTTTGGTTTATCTTGCTTCAACAGTCTCTTTTAGTGGTCAGCATGGCCACAATTGTATTTATGGTGCTTGGAATATTTTTGTTCCACACCCATGCATGATTTTTTAATATATGTATATACAGGTAGATGTTATTTACAGACTGAAATCTGCACTTGCCAAGTAAGGTCAATACTTGGTATACACAACAACTTAAAGCCTTACGGGGTATATTATTGTTTTGTTCTTTGTTTTTCACAAATTAATTCCACATAAGATATTTTCACTATACATTCTTTCGCTCTATTAACTGCGGATGATCTCATTAAAGTAGTTCTCTCATTGGGTGTCCAATGCACTGAGTATGACACCGAACAGCAGAAATGAAATGTGAGTAAAATCCCCGATTAACTGTTGTTTCTAAGGGCAATCTGCTCTCCGGTAATCCCTCACTCTTCACAGATAGCAATTAGCAGAGGTGAAGAGAAGTAGAATGAGGAGCAGCAGTCCTATGCTCTGACTTTTTCTATTATACTCCACAATTGGATTCATTATGCATGTGCTATTATGGGTACTATCTGATATTTAGTAGATCTGTATATTTTATATATTGATTACAACATTGTTTTTACAAATATTTCGCCTATTAGGAGATTATCATTTTTTCCGCTTCCATAGATGCGAATATGATATCCTTTTTTTGTTATATGTTGTATGTGTCTTTGTACGTTTAATATTGAGTGTCTTATTTGGTTAGGTTGGGTCATCAATTAATATGACCGACTTTTTAAATTACTCTTATTAAAAGTTGAATTTTAAGGGGTCTGTGATAGACCTATATATTTTTTTCTTTTTCTATATATGACCAAGAGTGCTCACCAAATAGAGTTTCTTTTCTTTCTCTTATAAATTATCATGTGTATTACTCTAGTGAGCACCGCCACTTCTTCTATTGTTTTCTATACATACATGGATGATCTATCTTCCAAGTACTAGTTGAGTATATATAGTGGCTTTGTCAACATATGTTTATTGGATTTAACTGTATTATAACAAGCCAGTGCGATATTTCCCTTCCCCCCTTTTTCCCTGACGTATATCTATATTCCAACAGTATCAGGAACATGATGAAACGTGCCTCGCTGGTGTAGCGCGTATGTCCATCCGCATGGGAGATATCCGGCGCGGGGTGAATCAGGCGCTCAAACACCCCAGCAGACTGCTGAAGAAAGATTGCGGTGCAATACTGGAAAGCATGAAGGTATATTGGGTCGGCCCTGGGGTAAATGAGGAGTCTGCACTGGGATAGTCATTCATCGTTTTCCTCTCTTCTTTCTACACCAGCAATTGTCAGAGGCAGCCCAGCTGTATGAGAAGGGACAGTACTATGACAAAGCCGCTTCTGTTTATATCCGATGTAAAAACTGGTAAGAAGTGTAACCTGTGATACGTGTGTGATGCAGACTGTCTGTTATGTAACAGCCCCTCCCACCACCATTACACCTCCAGGCGGGGAATGTTTGATTAGTGCAAACTGTGTGTGGCCTATGTGTGCATTCGCTTTCTGAGCATGTACAGTGCTAACTCACGCTAGGTACTCTGTGCACACACATTCATTGTATGCAAATGTATGACTCCATCCCTGCCACTGTGAGGTCTATTTCTCACCCATCAGCACTTTATTCCTGTTGGTGAATCTGTCCATGATATTTAATGATTTTAATGTATTATTATTCTGTTGCATTCTGTAATAAAAAAAAAGGTTATAACCGACCTGAATATGTGCTATCTACTTGTGAGCTTCCATTTAACATGTATCAATGCTCTTTGAGAATATAATTGTCATTTGAAACAACATCCTCCCCACTTCCTATTCCCTATATGAGAATGTGGCAGACACCCAGGGGTTTTGTTCAGAGGCGTAACTGGGTATTTGAAGGCCCCATAGCAAAGAATTGTAAGGGCCCCTATGTACCACCCAGTGGTGAAAAATGTATATAACACATGTAACTCTGACAAGGAAGATTGGCCCCCCTCAGCTCTGGGCCCCATAGCAGCTGCTCCCCTTGTACCTATGGTAGTTACACCCATGGTTTTTTTACCTTTTAAAATGTTTGCAGATATTTAGCAGCGCTCAGTGCTTTCTATTAATGCTCTAAATAATCTGAAAATGGTAATATTTGTTTTCACCCGGGAGTAATCTTCCTATTTGGGGGACATTGCTAACCTTTATAGAGGCTGCCAGTGCTGGAAGAGGCAGTAAATTGGCAGCACTGTCAAACCGTGGTTAGCATTGCTGCCTCACAGCACTAAGGTCATGTGTTTGAGGTTCCTATTTGTGTGGAGTTTGTGTTTTCCCCATGCTTGCGTGGGTTTTCCTCGGGGAATAGAAGCTCCAATTTTATTTGCGTGTCCATCAAATAGGGCACCAGTGCAATCTATTAGATTCTAACTAAATTTCTTCTTACAGTAGACAGATCCCCAGGGGCTGCTCCTGTTCTTCTCACAGCCAGAGCCATACTGAAGTGAGGGCTTCCTGCATCCAGGGCCATACCAAGAGCGTAAAGCTGAGCGGGTGGCACCTGTCTCCAGATTGTGAGGTGCCTGGAGAGAATGAGGATGCGTCCTAAGGTGGCACCTGATGCCAAGCTTCCCGCTCCCAGGCCTCTATTCTGTGACATTATGACGCCACGTGTTTAGAAGGCAGAAGGGGTCAGGGCTCGGCCCAGTGCACTTGAGTGGTGAACAAGATTTTCCAGCTCTGTATAACAGAAGTGGAGGAGCCGTGGCAAAAACAGCTAAATAGAGCTGCTTCCAGGGCTGTACCTAGGGGAAGGAGGAGGTTACTGGACTGTATACAGCATTTGGTGGTGCAACTACTACACAGTGAAGATTGTGCTCTATCCACAAACTGTATTACAGAGCACATCTTCCTAAAACAACTGTGTAAATAATATTCCATTCTGTTATTTTTCAGGGCAAAGGTGGGAGAGCTGCTTCCTAATGTGTCCTCTCCAAAGATCCACCTGCAGTATGCAAAAGCAAAGGAAGCTGATGGAAAGTGAGTTAGACAAACCCTATTTTATCCATGTACAAGTTTATTTTATTATATAATATTAGTATTTTACAGGGACACTATATGCGGGAGAATTTCCTGTGGTGATTATTATGGATTATATAAAGATATGTTATAACCTAATATATTGTACATAAATAGTGAAAGGTAGTGCCATAGCAGTGGTAGCCAACCCTGGTCCTCAAGAGCTACCAATGGTGCATGTTTTGCAGGTCTCCTCACAGAATCACAAGTGATATAATTAGCTTCACCTGTGGATCTTTTCAAATGTGTTAGTAATGAATACACCTGTGCACCTGCTAGGTGGTCTGGAAAACGGAACTGTTGGTAGCTAACGAGGACCGAGGTTGGCTACCCCTGTGCTATAGTCTGAAAGGTGCACCCCTATGGATGTACAGCTGTTGGAAGAGACTTGTTATGTGATTAGGTATATTTACTAAAGAGTTCTTCTGACTGCTTGTAAAGAACGCCAGGGCAATGAGCTTTTGTTTGTTCCTACAGGTATAAAGAGGCGGCCTTGGCTTATGAGAATGCACGAGACTGGGATAACGTCATCCGCATCTATTTGGATCACTTAAACAATCCTGAAAAAGCGGTTGGTATAGTGAGAGAGACTCAGTCGCTGGAGGGAGCTAAGATGGTAGCCAGGTAAATCCTATGTCACCGGGGTCTGGTATATGCTAGATTACAGGGGCATGTAGTGTGTGTAGCAGCAGACGCGATTATTTACAATTTCTATTCCTGTACATTTACCATCCAGAATATATCTGTCCTGTACATTTACCAACCTGAATATATCTGTTCTGTACATTTATCAACCAGAATATATCTGTCCTGTACATTTACCAACCAGAATATATATCTGTTCTGTACATTTACCATCCAGAATATATCTGTCCTGTACATTTACCAACCAGAATATATATCTGTTCTGTACATTTACCAACCAGAATATATCTGTCCTGTACAATTTACCAACCAGAATATATATCTGCTCTGTACATTTACCAACCAGAATATATATGTTCTGTACATTTACCAACCAGAATATATATCTGTTCTGTACATTTACCAACCAGAATATATATCTGTTCTGTACATTTACCAACCAGAATATATCTGTTCTGTACATTTACCAACCAGACTATGGGCCTGATTCAGAGCCGGACGCAATTAGCGCTCGCTCGTCCAGAAAATAGGGGTGGCTATTCAAATCAACCGTTCGCTCTTTGCGGTCTGTTCACGCCTCTAGGTCTGAACGAGCGAACAAAACTTGCGGTCGTTTTTTGAAAAAATACGCCCCCTGGCCGCTCGCATCCTACGTCATGTCCGCTATTTATTAAATTAATCGAGTACATTGACCAGGGTATGAACTGCTCGCTATTCTTGGGGTTGGTTTTTGCTACCACAATTTTGCGAGCAGTTCTGGCTACAAAATAACCCAGTGACGTGGTCAATGACGCTGCTGTTTTAATTATGCACACCCATAAAACGCTCGTTTTGACCTTTAAGCACGCCTGCCAACCAGGAATATATATCTGTTCTGTACATTTACCATCCAGAATATATCTGTTCTGTACATTTACCATCCAGAATATATCTGTTCTGTACATTTACCAACCAGAATATATCTGTTCTGTACATTTACCAACCAGAATATATCTGTACTGTACATTTACCAACCAGAATATATCGGTTCTGTACATTTACCAACCAGAATATATCTGTCCTGTACATTTATCAACCGGGGTAATAAATTGAGTAAAAACTAGGAAAAGAGGATTCATTCTTGGCTGTATAACTAACGGTATCAGCAGAACCTGTTTTGGTATGCAGGGCTTGTTAGCATTCCCATAGCTGCCTAAGCATCTTGGCACATTTAGAACTAGAAGTGCCAGCATACCCTAGGGCCTGCAGAGACCTGGAGTCCAGCTGCAATAGGAAAATGTTTGCATTTACTCCCATATGCAGATCCGTGTAGCTCGTCCTATGTGGCGCATGTAGGAAGCTTTGCATACTCTGCATCAGCCCTTTATGTGAATTTTGTCTCACTAGAACTATAAGCAGTGCAGTATACACTGGTGTCAGGCAACTTAACTAATCTTGATTGTGGGAATACATATGTCATATTGTAAAATAGATGTGTCATGTTATAACAATGATCTTTTGTTGTATGTAGATTCTTCCTCCGTCTGGGAGACTATGGCTCAGCAATTCAGTTCCTAGTCCTATCCAAGTGCAACAATGAGGCATTTCAGCTGGCCCAGCAACACAACCAGATGGAGATCTATGCTGATGTTATAGGTGCATTCTCTTTTTTATATTGATACTATATTATGCTGATGTTGTAGCCAGATGCTTGTGAATCTACTAATCTTACTGACAGTCATTGTGTCTGATCCAACATACAGATCAGCACAGATTATAGAGGTACATGTTTGTGTCTATAGTTATATTCTAACCAAAGTATACTGATAGTCACCGTGGGCCTGAGTCAGAGATTGTTGGTAATGCAGCCGTGATTGCAGCTTCTCTCTCAATAGCTGTTGCGGGAATATGCAAATGCTTATCTCAGCCTTCCTCTGGTGCGGGACGGTGCGATGTAGTGTATGAGCGGTGAGACGCCCACTCTCAGGCTCCATGGTCTGTGCATTTGTGATGAAGATTGTAAACACACGAAGCAACATCAACTGCACCCTCGACATTTGCAATAGCCTAGGGTCTTCTCTAGCTACTTTCCACAAATCCTAAACTAAACATGGCCTCTAAAGCATTGCATTTACAATTGGGAACGCAGCAGCGTTTACAGACACACCTGTGACCCTCCCATAGCACACCCATGAAATGGCCCTTTTTTGCGATTTAGTTTAGGTTGCACTCCCTGCCTCCGCCCTAAAACGCCCAAGGATCGCAAACCCCTTCTCAAGTTTTAGTGATGTCATACGCAATTGCAAACGCCATCAGACACTTGGGTTGGGTGTGCAGTAAGGGATTAATGGACTTTTCCATGCATGCACAATAGCAAAGATTGTTCAACTGTATAATCAAGTCCTGAGTTTGATGCCACATACAGATCTACACTGATGGTATAGGTAGATGCTTGTTCATCTACTATTCATACTGACAGTCACTGTGTCTGATGTCACATACACATCTACACTGATGGTATAGCTAAATGCTTGTGTATCTACTAATCATACTGATAGTCACTGTGTCTGATGTCACATACAGATCTACACTAATGGTATAGGTATATGCTTGTATATCTACTAATCATACTGATAGTCACTGTGTCTGATGTCACATACAGATCTACACTGATGGTATAGGTATATGCTTGTGTATCTACTAATCATACTGACAGTCATTGTGTCTGATGTCACATACAGATCTACACTGATGGTATAGGTATATGCTTGTGTATCGACTAATCATACTGACAGTCACTGTGTCTGATGCCACATACAGATCTACACTGATGGTATAGGTAGATGCTTGTTCATCTACTATTCATACTGACAGTCACTGTGTCTGATGTCACGTACAGATCTACACTGATGGTATAGGTATATGCTTGTACATCTACTAATCATACTGACAGTCACTGTGTCTGATGTCACATACAGATCTACACTGATAGTATAGCTAAATGCTTGTGTATCTACTAATCATACTGATAGTCATTGTGTCTGATGTCACATACAGATCTACACTGATGGTATAGGTATATGCTTGTACATCTACTAATCATACTGACAGTCACTGTGTCTGATGTCACATACAGATCTACACTGATAGTATAGGTATATGCTTGTGTATCTACTAATCATACTGATAGTCACTGTGTCTGATGTCACATACAGATCTACACTGATGGTATAGCTAAATGCTTGTGTATCTACTAATCATACTGATAGTCATTGTGTCTGATGTCACATACAGATCTACACTGATGGTATAGGTATATGCTTGTGTATCTACTAATCATACTGACAGTCACTGTGTCTGATGTCACATACAGATCTACACTGATGGTATAGGTATATGCTTGTGTATCTACTAATCATACTGACAGTCATTGTGTCTGATGTCACATACAGATCTACACTGATGGTATAGGTATATGCTTGTATATCTACTAATCATACTGACAGTCACTGTGTCTGATGCCACATACAGATCTACACTGATCGTATAGGTAAATGCTTGTGTATCTACTAATCATACTGACAGTCATTGTGTCTGATGTCACATACAGATCTACACTGATGGTATAGGTATATGCTTGTATATCTACTAATCATACTGACAGTCACTGTGTCTGATGCCACATACAGATCTACACTGATCGTATAGGTAAATGCTTGTGTATAGATCTGCAGGAATTGTACAAATCAGATATTTTATTCTTTCTTAGAAACAAAGATTTCACATTTCTAATAGCACCTTAATTATATACATAATAGCATCCTTTTTATACTGTAACCATTATTTGTGGAAACCTATTTATTTGCAAACAATGGGCGTGACTCAGAGATGTACACTATGCAGATGTATACGGATCTGAGCGATTATCAGTAAACCCTGCATGCATCTAAGTCGCACTGAGCATGCCTCAAGTTACATTACCGTAATTGTACACAGCGACTTTTTACTTGCAGTGTGATTTACAGTCATGAAGCGTTTGGAGGATTGGCAGCAAAGAGTGCAGATATATCAAAGCCGTTTGGGAGGGGGGGTGTCACACTTTGGGTTTGCAATCCCATACGCAAGAAATATGGCTCCAGCGTCTCCATTGCTACAACCATTCTGTGGGACCATAGACTCAGACAGGACTGCGATAATAGAATAATCTGTGACTGGTGCTGCGCCTTTGTACGCTGATGCAATCTCCCGGCATCTGTGACACTTGCATATTTACGCACAGAGACGCTGCAGAGGCAGCATTAGGGTACAGCTCTGACACAGGCCCAGTGTTCACATATAAGGCTGCACATGAGTCTCTGCACTGAGCTGGCAGAGGGTGTAAAATAAGTGCGCATGTCTGTGTGTTGCAGGATCCGAGAACACCAGTAATGAGGATTACCAGAGTATTGCCCTCTACTTCGAGGGGGACAAGAAGCATTTCCAAGCTGGGAAGTTTTTCCTGCTCTGTGGACAACATGCGAGGGTGGGTGAATGAATTGCGGTAACAAACAAATAAAACAGTAACCACTGTATGTATTTCCACAGCACTATCAATCATAGTGATTTATTCTAAGTAGAAGAGCTGTAGCTGGGAACCCCCCAGGTACATAGTCTAATCTATCAGCAATAGCTCCCTCTTCACACTGCGTCACCATGAGCAGGAAATGGAGAGATAATAATACATACATCTGCATCACCTTCATCTTTATTTCTTCTTCAGGGTCCACAGGGGAGACAATGGGGTATAGGTGGTGGTTAGGAGGACTGGACACCAACAGTTAAACCCTTTCTGTCCCAGGATGCTCTGGTGCTTCCCCCCCCCTATACCCCGCCCATAGCCTGGGGCAATGCAGTTTGTCTTTTTGTTGTCCGGCAGGAGCTGGATCACCGTTTACAGTAGTGGGGCTGCTTTTAAGCTGCCCAAGCTTTATTTTATGTTTTCTTTTATTTTGTGTTTTTCCTGAAGAGCAGGCAGCGCTAGGCAGTACTCTGGATGCCAGCGTTGCTGCTCCATCACCCCTCCGCTGCGCCGCAACTCCAGCCCCGGGCTTGGTACTTACAGTGGGGCATCGGGGGGGCCTGGCTAGCGCGGCTCCACGGGAGGAACCCAAACTGCATCTGGAACACGGGACAGGGAAGGCGGGTTCCCCGTCTATGTGCAGTCTTACCTCCGGTCTCGGGAGACTCACTAGACCACAAGGGCATAAAAGTATACAGGCGCAGGGTATCACAGAGGCCAGGGGACCAGGTGGTTGATGTCAGCTTAGGGGAGGTCAGCAATCTCCCTGCAGCCCCTCCCCCAGCTCACGGCGCCATTCCACTACGGTCTTGCCGTTCCTGATCTTCTCCTCCTTCACTGTCCGCCCTCTCAGAGACTCACCGCGGCCATTATCTTCAGAGCAGCCACAGGTCTCTGGGAACGCTGGGTCCAGTCTCCCTGTATACCTCTCCTAGGAACCAGGTTATACAGCGCTATTTCCTACCAGCCACTGCAGTCTGTGTAGTTGCATTTAGTTCCCATTGCAGTTATATTTTACACTCTGCATTGTATGTGACTTGTGCTAAGGCTGCTGTCTGTTTTTTTTCTGTCAGCTTATACCTTTTCCCTTCTTTCACAATAACCCTGGGATACTGGCAGTGGCGTATCTATAATGGGTGCAGGGGGGCCCCGCACCGCGCACACTGCACCCATATTTTTTTTAAACTTACCTGCCCGAGGTCCCGCATCGGGTGTCACTGCTGCTCAGAACACTGGAAAAATGGCCGCCGCGGCCATTTTCCGGTGTTCTGCACATGAGCAGTAGACTCTGGGCACACTCTAATGCCCGGAGTCTACTAATGCTCCGGTGGCTGGCCAGCCGCGTCAGTCGGCTGCCAGCCACCAGGGAGAGAGGAGGGGGCCCCGCACGAGGAGTGCACATGGGCCCCCTCCTCTCTTAAAACGCCCCTGGATACTGGTATATAGGGGGTTCACTGTACTTCACATGTATTTGTGTAGGCTGTCACATACTGCGTGTGTTGCACACTGCTCAGTGCCATGTTGTGTTATACTCTCCTTGTAGCTATGTCTAGCAAAGGCAAGTGTAACAAGCAGTACTGGTCTCTTACAGTCCCTGCGGTAGCTTCCCCTATGGGATTACTACAACAGGTACTTCTGCAGGAACTCCTATGCCTCTTCCATGGGTAGACATGCTCTCTACCTCAGTGCAGAGTCTAGTGGCTACTTCTACAGCTTTTCAACAAATGCTGCAAAGTGAGAGGCCCTTACCCAGTAACACTACTAAACATGCTGTTATCCTCACAGTCCACACAGTTCTCAGATTCTGAGGTATCGTCTGGGGAGGCAGAAGACAGATCTCTCTCTCTCACTCAGTCTCCCTCAGGGGAGGAGGAGCTTAAGTCTAAATTGAATGTACCTTCTCTAGTGAGGGCTGTCAAATCAATTCTTCAAATAGAAGATGCAGAGCCCATTCCTAAGGCAAAAGAGCCACTCTTTAAGAGACCGAAAGTGGTTTTGGCAGAATTTCCTCACTGATCAGCTTTCGGAACTCATGAGTGAGGCATGGAATAAACCATGTAACAACTATGCAAGGCGGCCACGTGGTCTTCTGTCCACACCTTTCTTAGGTACTATACCTCTGATACCTTTGCCTCTCAGGATGCTTCCTTTGGGTGTTGGATTCTCCTCCCATCTCAGGAGCGTCCCCGTCCTTGAACAACTGCTTTCGGACATCCCCATTGTTTCCCCTGTGGAGCCCTATGGACCCTGAAGAAGAAAAGGAGAGTTATGGTAAACTTACCTTTCTTCTTCAGGGTCCATAGGCTCAACAGGGAGACCTTGGGGTGTAGGTTGGATCTGGATCCCAGGCACCACGCAGTTAAAGCTTTTTCTCCCTGGATGCACTGGTCCATCCCTTCCTATACCCCGCCCCCGAGCCAGAGGCAACTCAGTTTGTGTTAGTGCCCGGCCGGAGTCGGGTCACTTTTATTGCAGAGGGGATGCTTAGCAGCACCTAAAGCTATTTTATTTTATTTTATGATTTGATAGTTAAAAAAAAACTATCTTCAGAGCGCACAGCAACAGACTGTCCTTTGGACATCTGTGCTGCCGCTCAGTCACCCCGCCAGCGCCGCGATTCCAGTACCGATGTGGAGTTCTCGGCGGGACCCCGGGGTCCGTGCTAGCCGGGCCCCGCGGACTTCCCAGACTGCGGCCGGACGTACAGGGACAAGGCAAGGTGGGTCACCGCTTGCGGTGACCTGCATATTAGCTGCCATTGCCTCCGGTCTCAGGGGACAGACTGGAGACGCTGAGGTGGACGCAGGCACCCCCATACTATGCGCTTCCACTAGACCACCAGGGACAGTATCGGCGCGGGAAGCCAGCGTCCCAGGGGTTAATATTCAGCCAGGGGAGTCAGCCTTCCCTGTTGTAGCGGCTCCTCCCCTCAGCTCAGCGCGCCTTTCCAATGCGGTCTGGCTTTGCTGAGCTGTCTCCTCTTGTGGCCACACCCCCTTTGAGGTCTTCGGCGGCCATTTTCTCTGATGGTTAATCGCAGATCTCCCAGGCCAGCGTGTGGCCCAGTCCCCCTTCATCTTCCATTGGGTTGATGTATGCACCACTGTAGCCTTCCCAGACACTGAATCTGGGCAGTTGATTGTAGTGCTACTTTGCAGTATACTTTCTGCATTGTATGTGACTTATGCTAGCGCTGCCTGTCTGTATCTTTGTTTCCTAACTGTAAGCATATATTTATACCTCTATTTCTGCCCTAATACAGGTGTATTTAAGGTGGTTCTTTTACCTCACATATATAAAAGATAACATTTGTGAGGTCTGACACATACTGTTGTGTGCTGCACTGTGCCATATTTAGGCAAAGGGGCTCCTGCAGCTTACCAAAGTGTCAGACAGGACCAGTGTGTTACATACTGAGACAGTGGGCTCCTGCAGCTTATCCAAGCATCAGTCAGGACCAGTGTGTTTTTTTTTTCTCGGACTATTACCTTAACATACAGGTGTATTCAGGGGTTTTCCATGTGCCTCACATTTATAGAACTAAGTATTTGTGAGGTTTTGTCACATACATTAGTTGCACTGTGCCATATTTGGGCTGTGTGCTCCTACAGCTTACCCAGGCATAAGACAGGACCAGTATATTGCTTCCTACTAGTATCCTACATACACAGTGGTTGCATTATACCCAGTGCCATACTGTGTGCCATTACTCTGCAGCTATATTTATCACAGCTGGACTTAATGCCCCTTTGGGGAGATACAGGTACCTCCTGTACCCCCACCATGGGTAGACTAACTCTCTAACAGAGTCTGATGGCTACATCTCATGCCTTTCAAACCATGTTGCAAGGTGGGAAACCTCTACCCAGTAAATCCTTTACACCAGGACAGGGCTGTGCTTCGCACATGTCCTGAGCGTCTTCCTAAGGTGGTTTCCATATAAATAGGAAATTATAGTACAGGCCTTTCAGTCACCAGACCTCTCGGCTGGTGAGGCTCTCAGGATTTCTGTGGACCATACCAGTTCCCTTTGGAATTCGGACTCCTTTTTGTGATCTATGGATTTCACAAAAAAGGGATGGCCAGCCAAAAAACTAACATTGGCCAGATGGCTTCATATGACTATCTCAGAGGCTTACACACAGGCAGGTCTGCCTGTTCCGGCTTCTGTTACTGCTCATTCTACTCGGTCTTGAGGCTCCTCGGGGGGCGGCTTGCCGTGACACCTCGGCTGTTCAGCTTTGTAAGGCGGCCATGTGGTCTTCTATTCAGACGTTTCTAAGGTTCTATGCATTTAATACCTTTGTCTCTCAGGATGTTTCCTTTGGGCGCCGGATTCTCCTCTCAGCGCAGGAGTGTCCCCACCCTTAAAAGGACTGCTTTGGGACATCCCCGAGGTCTCCCTGTGGAGCCTATGGACCCTGAAGAAGAAAATGAGAGTTATGGTAAGAACTTACCTTTGTTAACCCTCTTTCTTTGAAGTCCATAGGGTCCACAGGGCACCTGCCCTGACGCACCTGGCTTCATATGGGCTATATTTTTGGTCACCGGTTTCCCGTCTCCTCTGTGAGAGTGTGATTCTTGTGTGTACCAGTCTTCCTTCTCTCTTATCCTCCTCCGGCCTTTGGCTACTTACCAACTGAAGTGCCTCTGGCTCGGGGGGCGGGGTATAGGAAGGATGGACCAGTGCATCTTGGGAGCAAAAGCTTTAACTGCGTGGTGCCCAGGATCCAGATCCAACCTACACCCCAAGGTCTCCCTGTGGACCCTATGGACTTCAAAGAAAGAGAGTTAAAGGTAAGTTCTTACCATAACTCTCATTTTGTTAACTCTTTCTTCAAAGTCCATAGGGTCCACAGGGCGTCCTCCCTGACTTCTATGGTTTCTTCTCTTGGTCACCGGTTTACTTCTCTATTGTGTGAGAGTGTGATTCTTAAGTGTACCAGTCTTCCTTCTCTCCCATCTTGCTCCTGCCTTGGGCTTGTTGACAAAACTGAATTGCCCCTAAGCTGTGGGCGGGGTATAGGGGGGAAGGACCGGAGCTTCCTGAGATAGCAAAGCTTTAACTGTTGGTGTCCAGTCCTCCTAACCACCACCTATACCCCATTGTCTCCCCTGTGGACTTCGAAGAAAGAGAGTTAACAAAGGTAAGTCTGCCATAACACTCCTTATTGCCTGTTTCAACTCTATTACTTGTGTTGTCTGATTTTTGTCTGATGTTTCAGATGTATTTAAAAAAAGGTCTGTTTTATTCTGTGTGTTTTAGGCATTAAAACACTTCTTAAAGTGCTCAGCTACGGATGAAACCACAGCTATAGAAATGGCAATTGAAACGGTGAGAAGGTGCAACATTAAGCACAGATTAGTTAATCAATTATTATTAGCTAGCTGTTGCCCACGATGAAATCGCTTCTGTCAGCATATTTTGTATATCAGATGTTGTAGTTGTATTGCTTTGCATAGGGGCCCTGTCGCAGGACTGACCCATGTGACCAACAGCGCTATAGAGACTGGTGGCAGCAGCGCCTTCACCCACCACTCACAATAGTCCATGGAGGTTGTCATGAATGTCAGCCTGGGATGACAACGTGTATCCATGGGGTGACCTCTACCCCATAACATATCAAACTCTGTTGTGTACTGTAATTCTCTATCACCTGTACCCGCTCTCTGTATCGCTGGTGTTGTACGGTGTTACACTTGCTTGTTGTGCTGCTCTGCTTCTGACTCTCGCCTTTAGTTGTGGGTCTTTACCATGAATTATGCTATGATTTCTAACCTCGTCACCCTTCTCTCTGAATAGGTTGGCCAGGCCAAAGACGAGCAACTGACCAATCAGCTGATAGACTATCTAATGGGGGAGAATGACGACATGCCGAAGGTGGTATTCTCCACCCGAATTCTTGTTATACATAACGTAGTGTAATATTCATCACAGACATCACAAATTGTTATTTTTCTCTCTCAGGATGCAAAGTATCTCTTCCGCTTGTACATGGCTCTGAAGCAGTACAGAGAGGCAGCCCGCACAGCGATCATCATAGCCCGAGAGGAGCAGTCTGCAGGTACCTAGATCATTAGTCTGTAGTCACACTTTCCATCCAGGGGACGTTGTATACAAACTAAAGTCAGAAGCTCCAGGGCCAAATATACATATAATCAGATTGCTCTGTGCTCCATGTGACCGATGACACTCGGGTTTGGCCACTCACATACACATAATGGCTACACATTGGGCCCGATTTAGAGTTGCACATAAGTCCCATTACGGCCATAAAGATCCACTTTGCAGCATTGAGCTTTCATAGTAAAATGTGGACGTATTTATGGGTTTATGTAAGCGGGGGATCAGGGCTACGCACGTGGGAGGGGCATGTATACTGACGTGTGGCACACCTCCTGCATATTCCTCCGATTAGACTTAGATCTTCAGATCCTTTAACAGGCATATATAGATCCTTTAGCAGGCATGCATAGATCCTTTACCAGGCCTGCATAGATTCTTTACATGCCTGGTCAAGGATCTATGCCGGCCTGCTAATGCTTCTATATATGCCTGGTAAATGATCTATATATGCCTGGTATAGATCATTTAACAGACATGCATAGATCCTTTAGCAGGCCTGCATAGATCCTTCAGCAGGCCTGCATAGATTCTTTACATGCCTGGTAAAGGATCTATGCCGGCCTGGTAATGCTTCTATATATGCCTGGTAAATTATCTATATATGCCTGGTAAATTATCTATATATGCCTCGTATAGATCCTTTAGCAGGCATGCATAGATCCTTTAGCAGGCATATATAGATCCTTCACCAGGCATATATAGATCCTTTAAAAGACATGCATAGATCCTTTAGCAGGCATATATAGATCCTGTAGCAGGCATATATAGATCCTGTAGCAGGCATGCATAGATCCTTTAGCAGGCATATATAGATCATTTAACAGACATATATAGATCATTTAACAGACATGCATAGATCCTTCAGCAGGCCTGCATAGATTCTTTACATGCCTGGTAATGCTTCTATATATGCCTGGTAAATTATCTATATATGCCTGGTATAGATCCTTTAGCAGGCATGCATAGATCCTTTAGCAGGCATATATAGATCCTTCACCAGGCATATATAGATCCTTTAACAGGCATGCATAGATCCTTTACAAGGCATATATAGATCCTTTAGCAGGCATGCATAGATCCTTTACAAGGCATATATAGATCCTTTAGCAGGCATATATAGATCCTTTAACAGGCATATATAGATCCTTTAGCAGGCATATATAGATCATTTAACAGGCATATATAGATCATTTAACAGACATGCATAGATCCTTTACCAGGCCTGCATAGATTTTTTACATGCCTGGTAAAGGATCTATGCCGGCCTGGTAATGCTTCTATATATGCCTGGTAAATGATCTATATATGCCTGGTATAGATCTTTTAGCAGGCATGCATAGATCCTTTAGCAGGCATATATAGATCCTTCACTAGGCATATATAGATCCTTTAACAGACATGCATAGATCCTTTACAAGGCATATATAGATCCTTTAGCAGGCATATATAGATCCTTTAGCAGGCCTGCATAGATCCTTTAGCAGGCCTGCATAGATCCTTTACCAGGCCTGCATAGATTTTTTTACATGCCTAGTAAAGGATCTATGCAGGCCTGGAAATGCTTCTATATATGCCTGGTAAATGATCTATATATGCCTGGTATAGATCCTTTAGCAGGCATGCATAGATCCTTTAGCAGGCATATATAGATCCTTTAACAGACATGCATAGATCCTTTAGCAGGCATATATAGATCCTTTAGCAGGCCTGCGTAGATCCTTTGCCAGGCCTGCATAGATTCTTTACATGCCTGGGAAAGGATCTATGCAGGCCTGGTAATGGATCTATATATGCCTGGTATAGATCCTTTAGCAGGCATATATAGATCCTTTAACAGACATGCATAGATCCTTTACCAGGCCTGCATAGATCCTTTATATTGATGATGATGTCCGATCCTGAACTATTCTTATTGATTTAAAATGAAAAAACCCCATAATACAGCAACACTACTTGCAATGAGAATGAATGATGTGGCCAGTCCCTGCTCAGCCAATGGTAACGGCTTGTATCAGGGTCTGGTCACTTATTGACCCCTCTAGTACTTAGTAAATTCTTTCTCATTGCAACTTAACTTAAAATAAGTAAATACTTTTTTTTTTTGTAAATAAAAAGGTAATTATCGGAATGCGCACGACGTGCTCTTCAGTATGTATATGGAACTGAGAACACAGAAAATCAGGATCCCTGCAGAGATGGTTACAAACCTGATGATACTCCACAGCTACATCCTAGTCAAGGTATTGGGAGCTTTTATATGCTACAGTGATGCTATAGATGTGTAATCTCCTATAGATAATGGCTGGAAACCACGAGACCTGATGTCATTACATTATTGTTCATTAGGAAAATATGTGTATTATCAGGGATCTGCTGCAAATGATCCCAGATATTAGAAGTAATCTCGGCTTTCTGTGACCTAAAGGCACTGATCTTACAGCCTCTCCTTTCATATGGCCACAGAGTAACTAGGCGATATACCTTAGGGGCTGTATTGTAACGTACTATATATAACATAGATTTGGAGCATCTTCATGCGTTAACTTATTTTTCTTCACATGGTTTCACCTCTCCATTATTTTTCAGATTAGCTACATTATAATGAAGCTGTTTCATCACATGGTGCTAATAGCTACATTATGCTGCAACCAGTCAGACAGTAGCCATCATTTAATACAACTCAATCATTAACTAACATCCTAATGGATGATGTGGGATACATTTTTACTAAGGCTATTAAATAATCCACCTTTCTTCGTGTTTCATAGTGTAGTGTCTATACATAGCTACCCTGTGCCACCTTTTATCTGAAATTGTTTAACTAGAACAGTTAACTGATTATTTCTACTTCAGGGTCCATAGGGGGTCCACAGGGTTGACCTTGGGGTATAGGTTGGGAACCAAATCCGGGCACCACGCAGTTAAAGCTTTTAGCTCCCAGGATGCACTTAGGTCCACTCTCCCTATAACCCCACCCCCAGCCAGAGGCACCTCAGTTTAAGTTGTGCCCGGCCGGAGTCGGGTCACCGTTTAGTGCAGTGGGGAGCTGATTAACAGCCCCTAAGCTTTATTTTTTCTAAGTACAGAGTTTTTTTTTATTTTTACTTTGGACTTTCAGAGCGGCAGCGTCGGACTGTCCATAGGACGTCTAAGCTGCCGCTCCGTCACCCCGCCGGCGCTGAGACGCCAGTACAGATCTGGGGATCTCAGCGGGACCCCAGAGTCTGTACTAGCCGGACTCTGCGGGCGCCCAGGACTGCTGCCGGATCTACGGGGAGCAGGTAAGGTCGCGGATCACCGCTTGCGGTGATCCGCGCATTTAATATGCAGTCCTGTGCCTCCGGTCTCCGGGGACAGACCGGAGGCGCCGGCAGTGGCGGCGGGCCCCCCATACCCCGTGTCCACTAGACCACCAGGGACTTACTGATCGGCGCTGGGAGCCGGCGTCCCGGGAGGTTAATAGCCGGCCAGGGGAGGAAGCTTTCCCTGTTACAGCGGCTCCTCCCCTCAGCTCAGCGCGCCTTTCAGTATGTATAGTCTGGCGTCGCTGAGCTGCTTCCTCCGCGGGCCACGCTTCTTCTGAGGTCTCCAGCGGCCATTTTCTTGTGGTGCAGCAGCAGAGCTCCGGAGATGGCAGTGAGTCCAGTCCCCCTGCGTACCTCACCATCAGGTCAGTGTACACAGCGCTGTAGCCTTCCCAGACACTGAATCTGGGTAAGTTGAATGCAGTGTAATAGTGCAGTATATTATATGACATGTTTATGTATATATGTATATATCTGCATGGTATGTGACTTATGCTAGTGCTGACTGTCTGTATTTAATTCTCTCACCTGTCAGTGTATATCTATCCCTTTTCCTTATCTGCCCTAATACAGCTGTACTTAGGGTGGTTCTGAGACCTCACATTTATATACTCGTTGATATTTGTGAGGTTTGTCACATACTGTAGCGCGCTGCACGTTTCCACATTTTCGTTGGAACTGTGTGTTGCATACGCTGAAAATGGGTCCCTGCGGCTAATTTTAGCATCAGTCAGGACCAGTATAGCACTGTTTGATATTTCCGTCAAGATTGGTCAGATATGTTTGACCAGGAGATAGAGCATTATACTGCACCCATTTTTGCTATCCTGCAAGTCATGTGCTGCAGGTGTTAGTGCGGAGGATTTGTTTCATAAAGGGTTCTGTGTGTGGCGTCATCTGGTGCCGGCCCCTTTCACGACCCCCTTGGGAGGTTTGTTTTCTCGGGATCCTCTCAATTGCGGATCGCCGGGTGGGCCCCATTGTTGTACCTCACCTGGGGGTTACTTCACCATAATGCCCTTTTCATCTCAGGGTATCTCGCAGTTTCTTGCACTCTTCCCCTGTGACACAGACTACTGCTCCCTGCAGGGGGTTTTCGCAGTATATGAAATCCCCCTGGTGCCACCATAGTCTGTCATTCCCCTTGCAGGGATTCCCACGGCCACCCTGGGTGGATGTCGTTTTCTACGAAACGCAAATTGGCGTGGTTGACGCCCTGTGGTTACTTCCCAGTTGGCTCTGCGTGAACTGGATACTGTTTTGGGCTCTTTCCCTCTTACACGGGGGGAAGCCTATTTCAAGTATTATTATCCCTGCTTTGGGCTGGTGGCAGGTCCATTCTGGTTAGAGTGAATGTTGACCTGCACCTGTATCATACACCCTCAGTATTGCGTGCCTTCTGGTTCCCTGTTGCTGACTAGCGGGGGGATCGCATGGCGGGACTCTGGCTGTTGTCAGTTATGAGGTATTACAACAGTGTTTGGCCTCCTGTCCCAAATTCCCTGAGAGTCATCACGAGCCCCTCATGGGGTGGATGGGCGTGTTACTCGTCAGATTACAGACGTTACTATGCATCCCATTCCTGCGTGGTCGGATTCTTCTGATCCGTAGGTGGTAACTCTGCCTGAAATCAGTATACTCGCTTTCAGGGGTTGTTACCCATCCTACCATGGCTATAGCATGGTTGGTTAATACTATTGCATACTGAGCTGATGCATTTGTAATGTTTTTTCCCCACCAACACGTCTGGGGTTCAAATGTATTTGGTCGCTCATGTAATATATGCAGTTGTCATAGGTGGACATGCCTATATTGGATACCAGTCTCCTAACTTTCAGAGTTCCGGCTGCGACGGTATCCTCCGTAATACCCTATGGCTGCGCTCTGGGAATGCAGAGGTGCAGATACCGTCTATAGGGTAGATCTTGTTGGGTCCTGACCTTGACAGTGGCAGTACAAATTTCCCGCCTTCAGCTATGCCCACTACAGGGCCTCAGACTAAGTCTATTAAGTCTTTTTGTCCTCTGGGTCAGCCTAAAGGTCTGTTTCTTCAACCGAGCAGGCCTGGACTGCCAGCCGATCCTGCTTCTGAACCTACGGATATATCGTCAGCATGACGAGACAGGCCTACCACTGGGAGATGGCGATTTTCTTAGTTCGCCCGGTACTAGTGTCTAGTTGCCGTGGGTAGGAGGGTACGCCCTCTCTTTGCTCAGGCGGCCTATTTCCATGTGATGGTAAGCAGGCCCTTATTCGGACCCGAACAGGGCCTTACGAATCCAGAAAGCTATACAGTTGTTGGGGTAAGCGGAGCTAATTGGGCCATCCCCAGTTTCTCAGCGAGGGACTGGTTGTTCTGCTTTCTTTCTGGTGCGGTGGCTGAATGGTCCTCTTTGGCCTATTCTCTGTCTCAATTCCCTGAACCAGTTCCTAAAGCTACCTGGGCTCAGGAGGCAATCCCTATGCTCCATCATACTATGTTTGGAACCTGGGGACTTTATGGTATCACTGGATATACAGGACGCGTGCCTACGGGCACTTACAGAGACCTTGCCTCAGCATGGACTGAGGTTTGCTGTATCACAGCACTTACGGTTTTCAGGCTCTGCCTGTTGTGACTGTTCTCAGCCCCACAGGGGTTTACCAGCGTTTTGGATTTTCTGACAGTTCTTCTGTTCAGTATATCCCAATGCTCCTGTACCTGGATGGCCTCCTGCTCTTAACAGGATCACCGGGGTACTTTACAGCCGGGTCAGGTTGACTGTGGCTTCTTCAGGGTGCAGAAGTTTAATCAATGGGGAAAAAGTCCTCCCTGCATCCCTCTCTGGGTATTCTTCACCTAGGAGCCCTGCTGGATTCTCAGAATCTGAGAATTCTTCTGGCGTAAGACGGCATCTCCACTCTTCCATTAGGAGTACATGGATGTCTGCGCAGTCGACATATGTCTTTGCACTCTGGGATGCATGGTCCACTATTCAGTGTCTGCCTTTGGAAGGGTGGAATGGGCTTAGTTCCATTCCAGGCCTTTCCATAATTGGCTTATCTCCAGATGGAACAAGTTTTTTTCTGTCTGATCACTGTTCAAATGATGCTGCTCTCCCCGGAGGCAAGTCTGTCCCTTTTCGGGTGACTATGACCATCTCGTCCAGGGTATTCTTTGCTAAGGACAGTGTCTGGTTCGCATCCATTTCAGTGCAATTGGATGTCTGTCGATTCCACCCTGTCAATTAACTTGTTGGAACTTTAGCCTGTCTTGGGCCTTCACTCTGGCATAGCCCTTGTTTCCCGGTGAACCTGAAAAAGTTCAGTCCGACAGGGTCAGAACAGTGGCTTCCTTTTTAGCAATACTGTTCGTTGGGTGGCAATGTCAGGTATGTCATACATTCGGACATTGTCTGAGGGTCTCCTCCCGACCATCTCGTTCATTTCAGGTGCTCTCCATTGGGAAGCGGGAGTCCTCAGCCGTTACGACGTGCATCCCGGGGACTAGTCTCTTCCCCAAGAGAGGTTTCATCTCCTGGTGAGCAGGGGGGGGCCCTCCTGAGGTGACCCTCATGGCCTTCTGACTCTATCACACTATGGTGTTACAGTCCAACTCTGGGGATTCTGAAGCAACCTTCAGTGACTCTTTGTCGGTGAAGGGGTTCTTCCACTTTGCGTACCTGTGTTCTCCAGTCTCCATTCTTCCTCGAGGGAAGTGTTTCAATCGAGACAGAGATGCTTTCCTGCTGGTGGCTCCTGATTGCCCCAGATGTCAGGGGTACTTGGTTTTTCGGAGTCTCTCCATCGATACTCCATTCCTGATGCTTCACTACCCAGACCTGTTGTCTCAGGGTCCTGGGGTTTGCCTTGGACCTGGGTCATTTGTCTTTGACTACGTCCCTACAGTGGTCTTACGGCTTCCATGGCTTTGTCATCGTTGGAATGATTGGAGCACATGGATCAGCTTTTGCTGGGACCTACCACAAACTGTGGCAGCCATAATTCTTATGGTATTATACCTATCGATACGATCCTCTGGTGTCCAGGATTTCCAGATATTCTGGCATTCCTTCCGGCTGGCTTGGGTTTCACCCTCGGCCTGGCCCTCCTGACAGTGCAGATCTCTACACTGTCAGTATGATTAGGTTATGGAATTGCTCCGCTCTGATATCCAGTTCATCCTTTGGAGTGTTTTCTGGATTATGCCTCCATTTGTCCTCCCTAGGGACTCCTTGGGAGTTAGTAGTGGTTCTTCGTTAACTCCGGGGAAAGTTAATGGAACCGCTGGTTGTGATAGCCATTACATGGTCTATTGCTTTGGCTTTCTCTCTTTCTATCAGGGAGTTTATATCAACCAGGTGAGTGTCGGAATTGGGAGCGTTCTCATGTGGCTCCCTCTTCTGGAGGGCATCTTGTCAGGGTGTGAGTTGCTCTCACCCTGTGTTTCTTCTTAGTGATTTTCAGGTTCCATATTATTCTGGAACTTATGGTGCGGCCATTCAGTCCCCAGTCCTCTCGGCTGGTGTGGCCTCATTGACTGTGGTCCAGCCTCTGTGGATTTATGTGATCCATTTAAGTTCCTGACGGAAATCGGACTCCTTATTGGTGGTCTGAGATTTCTGGTTTTAACAGGAAAGGATGGCCGGCCTATGGCCATATGTTGGCTGGACGGCCTCGTATGTCTTCTTCAGGGGCCTACCCATGGGTAGGCCTTTCTGTTGTTGCTGCTTGTTTTTTCTCGGGCCATGTAACCCTCGTGGGTGGCTCGCTGTGGCGCCTTGGCTGTTTTGCCTTGCTAGGTGGCAACGTGGTCTTCTGTCCACACCTTTTTAAGGTTCTAGGCATTGTTTTCCTTTGCCTCTCAGGATGCTTCCTTTTTGGCGGCGGATTCTCCTCTCAGCACAGGAGCATCTCCTCCCTTGGTTGAACTGCTTTGGGACATCCCCAAGGTCAACCCTGTGGACCCTGAAGTAGAAAACAAGAGATATGGTAAGAACTTACCTTTGTTATCTCTGTTTCTACGAAGTCCATAGGGTCCACAGGGCGCCCGCCCTGACGCACCTGGCTTCAAATGGGCTGTGTGACTGGTCACCGGTTTTCCGTCTCCCATTTCTGTGAGTATGGTTATCGAGTGTTCCAGTTTTCTCTCTTTTTTTCTCCTCCTCCGGCCTTTGGCTACTTACAAACTGAGGTGCCTCTGGCTGGGGGTGGGGTTATAGGGAGAGTGGACCCAAGTGCATCCTGGGAGCTAAAAGCTTTAACTGCGTGGTGCCCGGATTTGGTTCCCAACCTATACCCCAAGGTCAACCCTGTGGACTTTGTAGAAACAGAGATAACAAAGGTAAGTTCTTACCATATCTCTTGTTTTTTTTTATATTGTAAGTAATGGAGTAAAATATATCATGCCTGCCTTCATTTTCATGGGAATAAAATGATGTTTACAATCCAATAATTATTATGGCTAAACATGATTGTCATATGAATCCAGCTGCCTTCTCCTCCTTTCAGACAAGTTTATTAAAGTCCATTAACCAGATCACTACAGGGGGCCCTTCATAGCTCCCATACCGTTTACTCTCTTTGGCATTGGTATGCCCTGGTGTCATCTATGTACTATAATACCATTATCATATACACACGTGTAACTGATACCATCTACTGCAGCTTCGTAATCTTTCACATTTTACTTAAACATTTAATCATTTTTATCTTTTAGATCCATGTTAAGCGCGGGGACCATTTGAAAGGAGCGCGCATGCTGATACGTGTTGCTAATAATATAAGTAAATTCCCCTCCCGTAAGTATTGATAGAGCTGTGTGATTATGTGGGAATGATGCTTATGCTGAAGTCTGTTTTAGTTGTATCATGAGACAGAACTAGAGAACGTTCAGTATAACATGCAGAGAAGTCATTTTATCTGTCATGGGTAATTTTAAAAGGGGATTTGCACAATCCCCTTTGCCCTGAATACCCTATATTGGGGCCTCTGCTTCTGACCATATATGCACACTGAATCTATTAAACAGCTTTTCAAAAATAAAAAAGGAAAAACTGATGAGTATAAGCACTCCCCTAAAAACTTAGTGTTAAGAAAAAGCTGCTGCCAAAAAATGAAGACTGTGCAGATACTTCAACAAATGTGTCAAAAAGGGATAATCGGCTGCGCTTCTCAATAACAAATAAAAGATTTAGGGCCTGATTCAGAGCTGAACGCTCTGAATCAGGGCCCTCCTACCTTTTTTTGGAGCGTCCTCATGGACGCTCGCATAGCTGTGGGTTACCACCCACAGCTATAGCAAGCATCCATGATGATGGTCGCGATGGTCTTGACCATCGCGACCATCAGGCTTGCGACGAGACCCTGCGGTAGGGTCTCGCTGCCGCAAGCCCAGGAGTGATTTTGGCTCTATGAGAGCCAAAATCACTCCCACTGACATCACTAGTGATGTCAGTGGGGCCGACTTCAGACGGGAGGCGTTCCCATGGGAACGCCTCCGTCTGGCAGGCATGCCCACCAAAGGGGGCGTGCTGTCAATCAACATCGACAGCACGCCCACCAAAGGGGGCGTGCTGTCAATCAACATCGACAGCACGCCCCCTTTGGTGTGAGACCCGGAGCGATGGAGAGCCCGTCGCTCGCCGGGTCTCGCGCATGCGCATGATGGAGCTCCCTCTGTCATGCGCATGCGCAGTGGGGGAACATCGACCCGCTTGCGAGCGTGCTGCCGCTCACAAGCGGGTCTGAATGACCCCCTTAATTCATATAAAATGAATCCCAATATATATAAAATCATATAGACAATAAATCCCTTCAACAAATTAGAGGTGTAAGGAAATATTAATCTGCACACCCGTGTGCTGGTGCCGTATGGCAAATGCGCTCTCTTGTGGTATGCGATCGGCACGGGGAATGAAGCTGGTAAGTCACCACATATGGTTTCGGCAGGGTCTCGTATCAGAATATCACGGGTGTGCATATTAATATTTCCTTGCACCTCTACGGGATTCTTACCAAGACAGCCTATAGACGCTGCGACCCCATACTTCAAACGGGTGAGCTCACTCCTACTTATACAGACTACCTTTTCAAATATATGCCGGCATAAAGCTAAAATCCTCTAACTGCTGTTGAGGTATATTACATTGCCACAAGCACAGCTGCTTTGTATTGTCTATCCAAATAGACAAGAACTATCTATTTCTACTTCAGGGTCCATAGGGGGTCCACAGGGTTGACCTTGGGGTATAGCTGGATCTGGATCCACGGGCACCACGCAGTTAAAGCTTTGCTGCTCCCAGGATGCACTTGGGTCCGTCCTCCTCTATACCCCGCCCCGGCCACAGGCACCTCAGTTTTAGTTGGTGCCCGGCCGGAGTCGGGTCACCCTGTCGCAGTGGGGCTGCAGGAGCAGCCCCTAAGCTTTATTTTAAAATAATTTTTTTTTATTTGTTTTCTACTTTTTTACACTGTTAGAGAGGCAGCATCAGACTGTCCTTTAGGACGTCCACGCTGACGCTCCTTCTCCCCGCTGGCGCCGCGACGCCAGTACAGCTCTGGGGATCGCGGCGGGACCCCAGAGCCTGTACTAGCCGGGCTCTGGGGACTCCCTTGACTGCTGCCGGACGCGACGGGGATCAGGTAAGCCGCGGGTCGCCGCGTGCGGCGGCCCGCGGATACTTTCTATGCAGTCAGAAGCCTCCGGTCTCTGGGGACAGACCGGAGGCGCTAGCGGCGGCGGCGGGCTCCCCCTCACTTGAGGAATACCCCGCGTGTCCGCTAGACCACCAGGGTATCAGGCTGGTAGCGGGACCGGCAACCCGGGGGTTAATTGCTAGCCAGGGGAGGCAGCCTTCCCTGTCTAGCGGCTCCTCCCCTCAGCTCAGCGCGCCTTTCAACTAGGAGTCTGGCGTCGCTGAGCTGCTCTTATCTCTCGGCCACTCCTCCTCTGAGGTCTCCGGCGGCCATCTTTACTGGCACTTCGCAGACTCCCAGGCGGTATCAAGTGGACCGGTCCTCCTGTGTACCTCTCCCCTGCTAAAGGACAGTGTACACAGCGCTATAGCCCTCCCAGACACTGAATCTGGGCGGTTGATTGTAGCGGAAGGTGCAGTGAGTACTAACTTTTCTGCATTGTATGTGACTATTGCTAGTGCTGCCTGTCTGTGACTTATTCTCCTTGCTGTCAGCTTATAACTCTCCCTTTCCTTCTCCTACGGCCCGGCAGGTGTGTGGGGGAAGGGCGTTTTTCTGAGACCCTCACTTATATAAAACACGTATTTGTGGGGTCAGTCACATACTGTTGGGTGCTACACAGTACCATATCTGGGCTGTTGTGTCGCATACTGGTGAGTGCGCGGGTGTTAAAACCGTAATTCCTCTGGTGATACCTATTTCTTGTGATTTACGGTATCATGTCTGATGAGGAGACTGAGCGCTCTGTGGCTCCTGTGCTCTTTTCCTGCAGACGTTGTGCTGCTGGAGTTGATGGGGAGGATTTATCTCAGGATGGTCTGTGCGGGCGGTGCCAGCTGGTACCGGGCCCCTCCAACCCCCCTGTATCACAGGACCCTCCTTGGGCGATGTTTTCACAGGTGCTGGCGTCTATTGCGGACCGGTTATCGGTCCCATCAGCGGTCCCTTCTAGGGCGTTGCCGCAGCCCACCATCCCCCATTCCCCGGGGGTTCCACAAATGTTGCGGTCTACCCCCGGGGCCCAGACTGTGGGTCCTTACTCGGGACTGCCTGTGTATGTGCAGTCTTCCCCAGGGACGCGTCAGTCTGTAGTGCCTTTGCAGAGTTTTGCTCCGACGGCTCCTCCGCCTTGGGTGGATGTTCTATCCAGCTCCGTACAGAGTCTGGCGGCTTCATCCTCGGCGTTTCAGTCCATGTTGCAAGGTGATGTGCCACCAAGGGTGTCTAAACGTCCGGTTGTGAGTTCACTAGCTTCGCAGTTGTTGGACTCGGAAGTGTCCTCAGATGATGGAGAAATCCGTGAGGACTCTGATTCTGATGTCATGGGGCAGGAGGTGGAAGCTAAGTCCTCCATTAATGTTCCAGCCTTAGTTAGGGCGGTGCGGGCTATCCTACATGTTGAGGATGATGCGCCGGCTCCTAGGTCGAAGTTTCCTAATTTTAAAAAGGCCAAGGTGACTTCAACTGTGTTCCCCCTGTCTGATCAATTATCGGATCATATGGCGGTGGCCTGGCAATTACCTAGTAAGAGGTTCCATCCACAGAAGAGGTTGGCGGCGAACTATCCTTTTCCTGAAGCTCATTGCAGGAAATGGGAAACTCCGCCGGCGGTGGATTCCCACGTTACCCGCTTGATCAAAAGCGCAACGCTGCCATTGCCGTCTATCTCCTCTTTGAAGGATCCCACGGACAGGAAGGTGGAGACTTGTTTAAAGTCCATTTATTCTCTTTCCGGGGCGGTGGCTTGCCCGTCCATGGCTATCTCCTGGGTGGCTAAAGCCATTGAGGCATGGGCCAATGCCTTGGAGGATACCTTTCCTGATGAGGCTCCGGATATCCAGAGAGCGTTAGTGGGACAGATGCGGGATGCAGCTTCCTATATTGGGGAAGCGTCTTTGGATGCCAGCCTGCTCACTTCTAGGGTGTCGGCTGCAGCGGTGTCTGCTCGGCGCTCCCTGTGGCTGAGGTCCTGGAGGGCTGATGCAGATTCAAAAAAGGGTCTGGAGGCCTTGCCTTTTAATGGTGATTTACGATTTGGTCCGGATTTGGACAAAATAGTGGATACTTTGGCTAAGTCCAAGTCGGCTTTTCTCCCTTCGGCCTCTGCGCCGGCTAAAGTGAGGAGCTCTGCCTTTCGGTCCTTTCGGGTTCAGGGTATGGCCAAGGGCCAGTCCTTCCCGAGACATTCGGCGACCAAGGCCGCACCCAAGCCCAAGAAGCAGGCATGGAGTGCTCGGCGCCCTTCTTCCAAGCAGGAGGATAAGCCTGCTGCCTGATGGGACGGGCCTCTCTCTGGGGGACCCCAGAGTGGGAGGCCGACTTCTCCAATTCGCCCAGTGTTGGCACAATACCACCACGGATGCCTGGGTTCGAGAAGTAGTCTCTCAGGGGTACGCCCTGTCTTTTCGGTTCAGGTCGCCCCACCAGTTTTTCTGTACGAGTCCTTCTCTGGACAAGACCAAAGCTGGTCAGATTCAGGTAGCTATAGAATCCTTGCTACAAGCAGGGGTCATTGTTCCCGTTCCGCAGTCTCAGCGCGGGACGGGGTACTATTCTACTCTGTTTCTGGTACAGAAACCCAATGGTTCTCACCGCCCTATCCTGAATTTGAAGTCTCTGAACAGATACCTCAGAGTTCCCAGGTTCAGGATGGAAACGTTACGTTCCATCATTCTGGCGATGGAACCCGGGGATTATATGGTCTCCCTCGATATCCAGGAAGCCTATCTCCATGTGCCCATAGCACCGGCACATCAGCGGTATCTGAGGTTTGCTATCCTGAACCATCACTACCAATTTCGGGCGTTGCCTTTTGGCCTTTCCACGGCTCCGAGGGTGTTCACCAAGGTGATGGCGGTTATGGCTGCCCACCTTCGGGGTCAGGGTCTACGTCTGTTGCCGTACCTGGACGATCTTCTGCTGCTGGCGAGCTCCCCGGAGATGCTTCTTCGACATCTCCACCTGACCATTGCTTGTCTTCAAGCACACGGGTGGTTGATAAACTGGAAGAAGTCCTCCCTGATTCCATCACAGCGGATGGTTCATTTGGGAGCCCTGCTGGATTCTCGTCAGCAGCGGATTTTCCTGACTCCAGAGAAGGTCTCCTCCCTGCAGCTGCGGATACACAGTTGCCTGAGCAGTTGCCGCCTGTCGGTCCATTCAGCTATGAGAGTTCTGGGGTCCATGGTGTCGACTTTCGACATGGTGGAATTTGCCCAGTTCCATTCCCGGCCCCTGCAGGGGCTGATTCTATCGGAATGGAACGGGTTACCTCACCGGATCCGCTCTCAGATGCTGGTGTTGTCCCCGGAGGTTCGGCAGTCTTTGGCTTGGTGGCTTCATACGGCGCATCTGGTCGAGGGGCGCCCCTTTTGGATCCCGGACTGGGTCCTGCTCACGACGGATGCCAGTCTTCGGGGTTGGGGGGCAGTGACCGGCTCATTATCGCTTCAGGGTCGTTGGTCCGCGGAAGAAGCACTTCTCCCCATCAACATCCTGGAACTGCGGGCTGTGTACAGGGCCCTGCAGTCATCCGGCCCCGCTCTTCACGGAAGGGCGGTTCAGGTGCAGTCCGACAACGCCACCACGGTGGCGTACATCAACCACCAAGGGGGAACTCGCAGTCGGGCAGCAATGTCGGAGGTGTCTCGCATTCTTGCTTGGGCGGAGTGTCACGTTCCAGCGATCTCGGCAGTCTTCATTCCCGGAGTCCTCAATTGGGAGGCGGACTTCCTCAGCCGTCACGACGTGCATCCCGGGGAATGGTCGCTTCACCCAGAGGTGTTTCAGCTACTCGTGGACAGGTGGGGGCTGCCGGAGCTGGACTTGATGGCCTCCCGTCACAATCACAAGTTGCCCGTTTACGGGTCAAGGACAAGAGACGCAGGCGCCTGTCTGGTAGACGCTCTGTCGGTGAAATGGACGTTTCACCTGGCGTATCTGTTTCCTCCGATATCCTTACTTCCTCGGGTTCTGCGGAAATTCAAGCAGGAAGGCGGCACACTCGTGCTGGTGGCTCCGGCGTGGCCCAGACGTCCTTGGTACTCCGATCTGAGGTGCCTCTCCATCGACGCTCCGTACCTTCTTCCTCAGCGTCGGGACCTGTTGTCTCAAGGGCCCTGCCTTTACCCGGATCTGGGTCGGCTGTCTTTGATGGCGTGGCTCTTGAGACAGCCGTCTTGAGGTCTAGGGGTTTCTCCAGTTCGGTGATTGGTACCATGCTTAGGGCACGCAAGCCTGCTTCCGCGCGGATTTACCACAGGGTGTGGCGCACTTATTTTCAGTGGTGTGAATCCAGAAACTATTATCCGCAGGTGTTTCGGGTTTCCAGAATCTTGGAATTTCTTCAATCGGGTTTGGACCTCGGCTTACGCCTGGCCTCTCTGAAGGTTCATGTGTCTGCTTTGTCCGTGTGGTTTCAGCGACGGATTGCTACACTGCCAGACGTTCACACCTTTTTCCAAGGTGTTCTCAGGATCCAGCCTCCCTTCGTGCCTCCGGTGGCTCCGTGGGACTTGGCGGTGCTGCTGCGGGTCTTGCAGGGTCCTCCTTTTGAGCCGCTTGAGTCGGTGGAGCTCAAGTGGCTGACGTTTAAGACCATTTTTCTCCTGGCAATTGCTTCTGCCAGGAGGGTTTCAGAATTGGGGGCGCTTTCCTGTCGCCCTCCCTTTCTGATTTTTCACCAGGACAGAGCGGTGCTCCGCACGCGTCCTGAGTTTTTGCCCTAAGTGGTTTCAAAGTTCCACATTAATCAGGAACTTGTTGTGCCAGCTTTTCAGTCACCTGATCTTTCTGCTTGTGAGGCTTCCTTGGATGTGGTCCGGGCACTTAGAATCTATGTGGACCGGACTGCTTCGGTTAGGAAGTCGGATTCTTTGTTTGTCCTCTTCGGTTTTCACAAGAGGGGTTGGCCTGCCAACAAGCAAACGTTAGCCCGTTGGCTTCGTTCAGTTATTTGTGAGGCTTATGCGCAGGAGGGTTTACCTGTGCCAGCCTCCGTTAAGGCTCATTCCACTCGTTCTGTGGGTCCCTCTTGGGCTGCTAGACGTGGCGCCTCCGCTGTTCAGCTGTGTAAGGCGGCTACTTGGTCTTCAATTCAGACGTTTTTGAGGTTTTATGCGTTTGACACCTTCGCCTCTCAGGATGCATCCTTTGGGCGCCGGGTACTCCTTTCAGCACAGGAGCGTCCCCGCCCTTAGTTGAACTGCTTTGGGACATCCCCAAGGTCAACCCTGTGGACCCCCTATGGACCCTGAAGTAGAAAACAAGAGATATGGTAAGAACTTACCTTTGTTATCTCTGTTTCTACGAAGTCCATAGGGTCCACAGGGCGCCCGCCCTGACGCACCTGGCTTCAAATGGGCTGTGTGGCTGGTCACCGGTTTTCCGTCTCCCATTTCTGTGAGTATGGTTTCTTGTGTGTTCCTGTCTTCCTTCTCTCTGTTTAGTCTCCTCCTCCGGCCTTAGCTGCTTACCAACTGAGGTGCCTGTGGCCGGGGCGGGGTATAGAGGAGGACAGACCCAAGTGCATCCTGGGAGCAGCAAAGCTTTAACTGCGTGGTGCCCGTGGATCCAGATCCAGCTATACCCCAAGGTCAACCCTGTGGACCCTATGGACTTCGTAGAAACAGAGATAACAAAGGTAAGTTCTTACCATATCTCTTGTTATCAGTTCTGTTGGTTCTAATTAATTTAATTTTTTATTTCACTATAATTAACTTATTTAGGTACTATGATCAAGATTTATTTATTTCTTTATATTGACTGTATTGCATTGAATTGTATATTACTCATGTGTAAAATTCTCTATTTGTTGAAGGGATTTATTGTCTATATGATTTTATATATATTGGGATTATTTTTATATGAATTAAATCTTTTATTTGTTATTGAGAAGCGCAGCCGATTATCCTTTTTTAAAAAAATAAAAGAAACAAATCATAAACTATAATAAAATTCCAGGGATTACATATCCTGGTGTAAACCTGGCACATATACTACTGCTCTCTGCTGGTGTAGCCCAGGCACATATATACTACTGTTCTCTCCTGGTGTAACCCAGGCACATATACTACTGCTCTCTCCTGGTGTAACCCAGGCACATATATACTACTGTTCTCTCCTGGTGTAAACCTGGCACATATACTACTGCTCTCTCCTGGTGTAACCCAGGCACATATATACTACTGTTCTCTCCTGGTGTAACCCAGGCACATATACTACTGCTCTCTGCTGGTGTAACCCAGGCACATAATATACTACTGCTCTCTGCTGGTGTAACCCAGGCACATAATATACTACTGCTCTCTCCTGGTGTAACCCAGGCACATATACTACTGCTCTCTGCTGGTGTAACCCAGGCACATAATATACTACTGTTCTCTC
This sequence comes from Taudactylus pleione, assembly GCA_031769625.1. Lineage (NCBI taxonomy): Eukaryota > Metazoa > Chordata > Amphibia > Anura > Myobatrachidae > Taudactylus > Taudactylus pleione. Next base: position 9,517,552 of record JAUIMM010000300.1, read on the forward strand.
CTGGTGTTACCCAGGCACATATACTACTGCTCTCTGCTGGTGTAACCCAGGCACATATACTACTGCTCTCTCCTGGTGTAACCCAGGCACATATATACTACTGCTCTCTCCTGGTGTAACCCAGGCACATATACTACTGCTCTCTCCTGGTGTAACCCAGGCACATATACTACTGCTCTCTCCTGGTGTAACCCAGGCACATATACTACTGTTCTCTCCTGGTGTAACCCAGGCACATATACTACTGTTCTCTGCTGGTGTAGCCCAGGCACATATATACTACTGCTCTCTCCTGGTGTAACCCAGGCACATATATACTACTGCTCTCTCCTGGTGTAACCCAGGCACATATACTACTGCTCTCTCCTGGTGTAACCCAGGCACATATACTACTGTTCTCTCCTGGTGTAACCCAGGCACATATACTACTGTTCTCTGCTGGTGTAGCCCAGGCACATATATACTACTGCTCTCTGCTGGTGTAACCCAGGCACATATATACTACTGCTCTCTCCTGGTGTAACCCAGGCACATATACTACTGCTCTCTGCTGGTGTAACCCAGGCACATAATATGTTACTGTTCTCCCCTGGTGTTACCCAGGCACATGCTGCTCTCTGCTGGTGTAACCCAGGAACATATACTATTGCTCTCTCCTGGTGTAAACCTGGCACATATACTACTGCTCTCTCCTGGTGTAAACCTGGCACATATACTACTGCTCTCTCCTGGTGTAACCCAGGCACATAATATACTACTGTTCTCCCCTAGTGTTACCCAGGCACATACTGCTCTCTGCTGGTGTAACCCAGGAACATATACTACTGCTCTCTCCTGGTGTAACCCAGGCACATCTACTACTGCTCTCTCCTGGTGTAATCCAGTCACATATACTACTGCTCTCTCCTGGTGTAATCCAGTCACATATACTACTGCTCTCTCCTGGTGTAATCCAGGCACATATACTACTGTTCTCTCCTGGTGTAATCCAGGCACATATACTACTGCTCTCTCCTGGTGTAACCCAGGCACATATATACTACTATACTACTGCTCTCTCCTGGTGTAACCCAGGCACATATACTACTGTTCTCTCCTGGTGTAACCCAGGCACATATACTACTGTTCTCTCCTGGTGTAACTCAGGCACATATACTACTGCTCTCTCCTGGTGTAACCCAGGCACCTATACTACTGCTCTCTCCTGGTGTAACCCAGGCACATATACTACTGCTCTCTCCTGGTGTAACCCAGGCACCTATACGACTGCTCTCTCCTGGTGTAACCCAGGCACATATACTACTGCTCTCTGTAACCCAGGCACATATACTACTGCTCTCTCCCGATGTAACCTATGCACCTACTATATACTACTGCTCTCTCCCGATGTAACCCAGGCACATATACTACTGTTCTCCCCTGGTGTTACCCAGGCCCATATACTACTGTTCTCTCCTGGTGTTACCCAGGCACATATACTACTGTTCTCCCCTGGTGTTACCCAGGCCCATATACTACTGTTCTCTCCTGGTGTTACCCAGGCCCATATACTACTGTTCTCTCCTGGTGTTACCCAGGCACATATACTACTGTTCTCTCCTGGTGTAATCCAGGTGCATATACTACTGTTCTCTCCTGGTGTAATCCAGGTGCATATACTACTGTTCCAACTCTACCTGAGCCACTATATGTATAACTTGTATCTCGGAGACAATTTACCTTGCACTGATTTCAAACCAGCCGACACCTCTTCTTAGACACAGCTTGTAGTAAAGTTCTGCTCTCTTACCTGAAATCAGACATATTTCCCTTAGATTACTCATTTGTGATTCATGTTCACACATTTCAACTAAATTATTCACCTCATTTATAGTTACTGCCCCAAACCAGCTCATGCCATACATCACATGCAGCTCCTCATCTATCAGCCATCTTCAGTCTCTCCTGCCATGTAAGGAGTTAGTCATGCAGCTGCTCCCCTATATGTACTATGAGTTACATCAGCAGCTGCTCCCCTATAGGTACTATGAGTTACATCTGCAGCTGCTCCCCTATAGGTACTATGAGTTACATCAGCAGCTGCTCCCCTATATGTACTATGAGTTACATCAGCAGCTGCTCCCCTATATGTACTATGAGTTACATCAGCAGCTTCTCACCTATATGTACTATGAGTTACATCAGCAGCTGCTCACCTATATGTACTATGAGTTACATCAGCAGCTGCTCCCCTATATGTACTATGAGTTACATCAGCAGCAGCTCCCCTATATGTACTATGAGTTACATCAGCAGCTTCTCACCTATATGTACTATGAGTTACATCAGCAGCTGCTCACCTATATGTACTATGAGTTACATCAGCAGCTGCTCCCCTATATGTACTATGAGTTACATCAGCAGCTTCTCACCTATATGTACTATGAGTTACATCAGCAGCTGCTCCCCTATATGTACTATGAGTTACATCAGCAGCAGCTCCCCTATATGTACTATGAGTTACATTAGCAGCTGCTCCCCTATATGTACTATGAGTTACATCAGCAGCTGCTCCCCTATATGTACTATGAGTTACATCAGCAGCTTCTCACCTATATGTACTATGAGTTACATCAGCAGCTTCTCACCTATATGTACTATGAGTTACATCAGCAGCTGCTCACCTATATGTACTATGAGTTACATCAGCAGCTGCTCCCCTATATGTACTATGAGTTACATCAGCAGCAGCTCCCCTATATGTACTATGAGTTACATTAGCAGCTGCTCCCCTATATGTACTATGAGTTACATCAGCAGCTGCTCCCCTATATGTACTATGAGTTACATCAGCAGCTTCTCACCTATATGTACTATGAGTTACATCAGCAGCTTCTCACCTATATGTACTATGAGTTACATCAGCAGCTGCTCACCTATATGTACTATGAGTTACATCAGCAGCTGCTCCCCTATATGTACTATGAGTTACATCAGCAGCTGCTCACCTGTATGTACTATGAGATACATCAGCAGCTGCTCATCTGTATGTACTATGAGTTACATTAGCCGCTGCTCACCTATATGTACTATGAGTTACATCAGCAGCTGCTCCCCTATAGGTACTATGAGTTACATCAGCAGCTGCTCCCCTATAGGTACTATGAGTTACATCAGCAGCTGCTCCCCTATAGGTACTATGAGTTACATCTGCAGCTGCTCCCCTATAGGTACTATGAGTTACATCAGCAGCTGCTCCCCTATAGGTACTATGAGTTACATCTGCAGCTGCTCCCCTATAGGTACTATGAGTTACATCAGCAGCTGCTCCCCTATAGGTACTATGAGTTACATCTGCAGCTGCTCCCCTATAGGTACTATGAGTTACATCAGCAGCTGCTCCCCTATAGGTACTATGAGTTACATCAGCAGCTGCTCCCCTATAGGTGTACTATGAGTTACATCAGCCGCTGCTCCCCTATATGTACTGTGAGATACATTAGCAGCTGCTCCCCTGTATGTACTATGAGTTACATTAGCAGCTGCTCATCTGTATGTACTATGAGTTATGTTTGCAGCAGTGATAAAGCTTCTTAAGGCAGATTCTTATTTGATGTTTGGGTCCTTTGACCTGAAAACGAATCTCCTTAGCTACTCCTTGCTCTTACAGACATAGTCCCGATCCTGACCTCAACCGTTATTGAGTGTCACAGAGCCGCGCTGAAGAACTCTGCGTTTAGTTTTGCAGCCATGCTGATGAGGCCCGAGTATCGCAACAAAATAGATGGGAAGTATAAGAAGAAGATAGAGGCCATGGTCAGGTGAGTAGCCGCTGACAGCCACAATGTCAGCTCTGCCTTAATAAGAGTATTTTGTATAACTGTGTCTTGCGTTTTCGGATAGACGACCCGACACCTCTGAGGTGGAGGAAGAAACTACTCCTTGTCCATTCTGTGACTTCAAGCTCCCGGAGTGTGAACTTCTCTGCCCTGGCTGCAAGAATAACCTGCCATACTGTATAGCTACGGTAAGCAGAGCTGTAATGCATTTACCATCTATACATTAGGTGCTGACATCAAGATTATCGTCTTTCTCAGAGTTCTGGGAATGACGTATTGGGGTAAAATTCCGCTTTGTAGGAGGGTTTAGATGCAAGAGTGATACAGTTATCCAGTCATGGGATCGTTTTATTTCTCCATCTGCAGGACAGGGACAAACATGGGAGACAGGGCAGTGGGCGGGGACACACATGGGAGACAGGACAGTGGGCGGGGACACACATGGGAGGCAGGACAGTGGGCGGGGACACACATGGGAGGCAGGGCAGTGGGCGGGGACACACATGGGAGGCAGGGCAGTGGGCGGGGACACGAGAGGCAGGGCAGTGGGCGGGAACACGCAAAAGAGGCAGGGCTGTGGGCAGGGACACGCATAAGAGGCAGGGCAGTGGGCAGGAACACGCATAAGAGGCAGGGCAGTGGGCAGGAACACGCATAAGAGGCAGGGCAGTGGGCAGGAACACGCATAAGAGGCAGGGCAGTGGGCTGGAACACGCATAAGAGGCAGGTACACGTATAAGAGGCAGGGCTGTGGGCAAGAACACTCATAAGAGGCAGGTACACGCATAAGAGGCAGGGCAGTGGACAGGAACACACAAGAGGCAGGGCAGTGGGCAGGAACACGCATAAGAGACAGGGCAGTGGGCAGGAACACGCTTAAGAGGCAGGGCAGTGGGCAGGGACACGCCTAAGAGGCAGGGCAGTGGGCAGGGACACGCATAAGAGGCAGGGCAGTGGGCAGGGACACGCTTAAGAGGCAGGGCAGTGGGCAGGAACACGCCTAAGAGGCAGGGCAGTGGGCAGGAACACGCCTAAGAGGCAGGGCAGTGGGCAGGGACACGCATAAGAGGCAGGGCAGTGGGCAGGAACACGTATAAGAGACAGGGCAGTGGGCAGGAACACGCATAAGAGGCAGGGCAGTGGGCAGGAACACGCTTAAGAGACAGGGCAGTGGGTAGGGACACGCATAAGAGGCAGGGCAGTGGGCAGGGACACGCATAAGAGGCAGGGCAGGGACACGCATAAGAGGCAGGGCAGGGACACGCATAAGAGGCAGGGCAGTGGGCAGGGACACGCATAAGAGGTAGGGCAGTGGGCAGGGACACGCATAAGAGGCAGGGCAGTAGGCAGGAACACATAAGAGGCAGGGCTGTGGGCAGGAACACGCATAAGAGGCAGGTACACGTATAAGAGGCAGGGCAGTGGACAGGAACACGCATAAGAGGCAGGGCAGTGGGCAGGAACACGCATAAGAGGCAGGGCAGTGGGCAGGAACACGTATAAGAGGCAGGGCTGTGGGCAGGAACACACATAAGAGGCAGGGCAGTAGGCAGGAACACGCATAAGAGGCAGGGCAGTGGGCAGGAACACGCATAAGAGGCAGGGCAGTGGGCAGGAACACGTATAAGAGGCAGGGCTGTGGGCAGGTACACGTATAAGAGGCAGGGCAGTGGACAGGAACACGCATAAGAGGCAGGGCAGTGGGCAGGAACACGTATAAGAGGCAGGGCTGTGGGCAGGAACACGCATAAGAGGCAGGTACACGTATAAGAGGCAGGGCAGTGGGCAGGAACACGTATAAGAGGCAGGGCTGTGGGCAGGAACACTCATAAGAGGCAGGTACACGTATAAGAGGCAGGGCAGTGGACAGGAACACGCATAAGAGGCATGGCTGTGGGCAGGAACACGCATAAGAAGCAGAGCAGTGGGCAGGAACACGCATAAGAAGCAGAGCAGTGGGCAGGAACACGCATAAGAAGCAGGGCAGTGGGCAAGAACACGCATAAGAAGCAGGGCAGTGGGCAGGAACACACATAAGAAGCAGGGCAGTGGGCAGGAACACGCATAAGAAGCAGGGCAGTGGGCAGGAACACGCATAAGAAGCAGGGCAGTGGGCAGGAACACGCATAAGAGGTAGGGCAGTGAGCAGGAACACGCATAAGAGGCAGGGCAGTGGGCAGGAACACACATAAGAAGCAGGGCAGTGGGCAGGAACACGCATAAGAGGCAGGGCAGTGAGCAGGAACACACATAAGAGGCAGGGCTGTGGGCAGGAACATGCATAAGAGGCAGGTACATGTATAAGAGGCAGGGCGGGGGACAGCAAGGTAAGCAGCGGGGTCCCGCGGTGGGTCCCCGCTGTTACATGGTCCAGAGTCCCCAGGCAGGGGGCTCCCTGGGGACTGGCTGCAGCGTGGAGCCTGGTATATAACCTGCGCTTCCACTACCCCCCTGGGACAGCGGACCGCAGCAGAGCGGTAGCGCTGCGGCGTCCTGGGGGTTAAAAGCATGCCAGGGGAGCGCGCCTTCCCTGTCTCACAGCCGGCGCCTCCCCCGCTGCACACAGCCCTCTCTGCAACACGCCGACTGGCCCTGTGGCAGCGCTCCTCCCCCAGGCCAGCCTCCTCTCTGCTCCTCGGCGGCCATCTTCTAGAACGCATGGTGAACGCTGCTGGAAGTCTGGACGGAGGCATCGTGGTCTGGGTCCCCCCGCATACCTCTCCTCCGCTGTGGTCAGGTCTGTGTATGCAGCGCTGTGTCCTACCAGACTCTGTGTCTGTGTAGTTGATTTATCAGCGCTGGTTAGTGCAGGAATTGAGTTTCTTTGCATTGTATGTGACTGTGCTAGCGCTGCTGCCTGTACTTTTCTTTTCTGACTGTCAGCCTTATTACTGTCCCTGTTCTTTCTGCTAAAGCCCTTGCGGTGCAGTGCTGCAGGGTGGTCTCTCGCCTTTTTAAAACAATTGGTGAGAGGGGTCACATACTTTCTACCATCATGTCTGAAAGTGACATTCCTCTCCGGCTACAGTGTACTACGTGTAAAGTACCTTTAGCGGAGGGGGAGGGTAGCGCGGAGGGCCTCTGTCGGCAGTGTTTGTCAATGGCGCGGCCTATTATGGTTACAGCACCGGTACAGGAGCCGCCCTGGGCTTGTTTCGCTCAGGCGCTTACAGCCTTAGTGGGCCAGTTAGCTCCGCAGCCCGCGTTTACGCAGATGGGTTTGTCCCAGCAATCAGTGGTGTCGTCACCCATGCAGGGTTTCCCAAGACAATTGATGGTACCCCGCAGTCTTCCTATTTCCCCTCTCCCGGTTTCTCAGGAGCCGGCGTGGGTTAACTCCCTGACGAGTTCTGTACAGCACTTGTCGGATGTGTTGCAGGGGGAGGCTGTGATGCGGCCACATAAACGGCCGGTGGCGTCTCTGTCGGCTTCTTATGAGGATGACGAAGGGACGTCTGATGATGGGGAGATTCTGGATCCTTACGATCAGGAACCTCTCCATACTAAGGACGCAGACGCTAGGTCCAAGGTGTATATTCCTGGACTTATTCGGCAGGTCCGCACAGCCTTGGTGATTGAGGACGAAGTTCCCCCAGCGGCTAAATCCAAGTATGCCTTTTTTAAGGATGTGAAAGGTGACGCCACAGTCTTTCCTCTTTCGGGTCAGTTGGTGGACCATTTAGAGGAGGCGTGGAAACAGCCTGGCAAGCGATACCAGCCGCAGAGGTGCCTGGCGGTGGCTTATCTGTTCGCGGATAATTATTTTGCTAAGTGGGAATCCCCTCCACAGGTGGATTCTCATGTGACACGTCTTGTCCGTAGTGCCACATTACCAATGCCATCCATGTCCTCCCTTAAGGATGCTACGGACCGCAAGGTGGAGATCTGCCTGAAGTCCGCTTATTCCCTTGCGGGGGGGGGGGAGCGCGGCCGGCTATGGCCATTTGCTGGGTTACCAGAGCTATGGAGCGCTGGGCGGATTCGTTGGAGGCGTCCTTCAATTCCGGCTGAACAGGCGGAGTTGATTGGTAATCTCCGTGATTCGGCCACTTATATCAACGAGGCGGCCTTAGACATTAGTACCCTGGTGTCTCGAATTTCTTCAGCAGCGGTGGCTGCTCGTCGCACCTTGTGGTTGCGATCCTGGAAGGCGGACGCTGATTCCAAAAAGGGTTTGGAGGCATTGCCCTTTAACGGAGAAGTTCTCTTCGGTCCGGATCTGGACAAGATTGTAGCCACGCTGGCGGCAGCCAAATCGGCATGTCTCCCGTCGGTCGCTGTTCCTTCTGGTTCAGGACCATCGTCCTTTCGGTCTTATAGGGCCCAGGGCAGGCCCAAACCACAGTCTTTTCCCAGACAGGCTGGTCCCAAGAAATCGGCCAAGCCCCGGAAGCAGGCATGGAGTACCAGACGTCCGGCCCCTAAGCCACATGACAAGCCTGCGGCCTGACGGTCCGGGCCTCCCTTTGGGGGATCCCAAAGTGGGAGGCCGCCTGCTGCAGTTCACCTGGTGTTGGTCGGTCACCACGACAGACACTTGGGTTCTCGAGGTGGTCTCCTACGGGTACGCCCTCTCTTTCCGGCACGATTTTTCACCACGGGTCTACCATCAGACCGGAACAAGGCCACGGAGCTGCGGAAGGTCTTGCACACTATGCTCCAGGCTGGAGTTATAGTGCCTATTCCATTCTCCCAGAGGGGCCAGGGTTTCTATTCCAATCTCTTTTTGGTGCAGAAACCCAATGGGTCGTATCGTCCGATTCTCAACCTCAAAGCTCTCAACAAGTCTTTGCGGGTGCCGAAGTTTCGGATGGAGACCCTACGGTCCATCATTCTGGCGCTGGAACCTGGGGACTACATGGTGTCATTGGACATACAGGACGCTTACCTGCATGTCCCTATTCTTTTGCGCCATCAACAGTTCCTCAGGTTTGCAATCCGCAGCGACCACTTTCAGTTTCGGGCGTTGCCTTTTGGCCTGGCGACAGCACCGCGTGTGTTCACCAAGGTGATGGCGGTCATGGCGGCTTCTCTGCGGCTGCAGGGAGTCCGCATGTTGCCGTACTTGGACGACCTTTTATTAGTGGCAGGATCTCTGGAGCTCCTTCTGCACCACTTGGACCTGACCATTGCGCCACGGCTGGTTAATAAACTGGCAGAAGTCCACTCTAATCCCGTCTCGGCGGATTCTGCACCTCGGAGCCTTATTGGACTCGGGACAGCAAAGGATCTTTGTGACGGGGGAAAAGATCTCTGCTTTACAGTCGAGGGTGCGCAGTTGTATGCACAGCCGCCGGGTGTCTCTACACTCGGCGATGAGGTTACTGGGCTCCATGGTGTCGGTGTTCGACATGGTGGAATATGCCCAGTTTCACTCCAGACCTCTGCAGCACCTGATCCTGTCCAAGTGGAACGGGCTGCCTCAGTCTCTAAAATCCCAGACGATAGTGCTCACCCCGGAGGTTCGCCTGTCCCTTGCCTGGTGGTTGCAGACGACCCATCTCAACAAGGGACGTCCGTTCTGGGTACCAAATTGGGTCCGGTTGACAACGGACGCCAGTCTTCGGGGCTGGGGAGCAATTTCGGGTCCACACTTGTTCCAGGGCAGGTGGACTCCGACAGAAGCGGAGCTTCCAATAAATATCTTGGAACTCCGTGTGGTCTTCAATGCCCTCCAGCATCCAGCAGGCACATCGGGTTCTCCAGGGTCGCCCAGTGCAGGTCCAGTCGGACAACGCTACCACTGTGGCCTACATAAACCGGCAAGGAGGAACCCGAAGTCGGGCAGCTCTCGTAGAGAGGTGTCTCGGATCCTGGTATGGGCGGAGCGCAATCTTCCGGCCATATCAGCTGTCTTCATCCCGGGAGTGCTAAATTGGGAGGTGGACTTTCTCAGTCGCCAGGACGTTCATCCGGGGGAATGGTCCCTGCACCCGGACGTTTTTCAACTGCTGGTGGACAGGTGGGGTCTTCCAGAGATCGACCTCATGGCGTCCCGGCACAACAAGTTGCCGGTGTACGGGTCTCGCACAAGAGACGAAAAGACGTCTCTGGTGGATGCTTTGTCCGTCCGGTGGACGTTCCGGTTCGCTTACCTGTTTCCTCCGGTTTCCCTTCTTCCACGGGTAATCCGGAAATTCAAACAGGAAGGAGGGACGCTCCTGTTGATAGCTCCCGCGTGGCCCAGACGGCACTGGTTCTCAGACCTTCAGGGTCTGTCCGTGGACAGTCCTCTGCGGTTGCCGCTACGACCGGATCTTCTGTCGCAGGGTCCTTGTCTTCACCCGGACCTGACTCGGCTGTCTTTGACGGCGTGGCTGTTGAGACGGCCATGTTGAGGTCCAGGGGGTTTTCCAGCTCTGTAGTGCGTACCATGTTACGAGCTCGGAAACCGTCTTCCGCGAGGATATACCATCGCGTGTGGCATACATTCTTCCAGTGGTGTCGACCGAGAGGTTATGCACCGCGGGAGTTTCGTCTGTCTCGGATACTCGCCTTCCTACAAGCGGGACTAGATCATGGGCTTCACCTTGCTTCTTTGAAGGTACAGGTTTCGGCCCTGTCTGTCTGGTTTGCTACAATCCGGATGTGCACACCTTTATGCAAGGTGTTCTCCGCATTCAGCCACCCTTTGTTCCACCTGTGGCGCCTTGGGATTTGGCTGTGGTCTTGAGGGCTCTCCAGGGACCGCCGTTTGAACCACTGGGCTCAGTGGATCTTAAATGGCTAACAGCTAAGACTGTTTTCCTTCTGGCCATATCTTCGGCCAGACGTGTTTCTGATTTAGGGGCTCTTTCTTGATTTTTCATGGGAACAGGGCAGTGCTCCGCACTCGGCCTGAATTTCTTCCCAAAGTTGTTTCCCAGTTTCATGTTAACGAGGAAATAGTTGTTCCGGCCTTTAACTCACCTGGCCTTTCAGTGAGTGAGGCCACTTTGGATGTTGTGCGGGCCTTAAGGACTTATGTTGACCGCACTTCTTCGTTTAGGAAGTCGGACGCTTTGTTTGTCCTCTATGGCTTCCGTAAAAAGGGTTGGCCTGCTTCAAAGCAAACTTTGGCAGCCTGGATCCGTATGTCTATTTCTGAAGCTTATCTTCATGAAGGTCTGCCGGTTTCTCCTTCTCTGAAGGCTCATTCCACTAGGTCTGTGGGTCCTTCGTGGGCAGCTCGACGTGGTGCCTCTGCAGTCCAGATCTGCAAGGCTGCTACGTGGTCCTCTGTCCATACCTTCGTGAGGTATTACAGGTTTGACACCTTCGCCTCTCAGGATGCTTCCTTCGGGCGGCGGATTCTCCTTTCAGCACAGGAGCGTCCCCACCCTTAAAGGATACTGCTTTGGGACATCCCCAAGGTATCCTGTGGATACCCTATGGACCCTGAAGTAGAAAATATGAGATATGGTAAGAACTTACCTTTGTTATCTCTTTCTACGAAGTCCATAGGGTTCCACAGGACTCCCGCCCTGTCGCACCTGTGCTGCAGATGGGCTTTGCTCTGGTCACCGGTTTTTCCGTCTCCCTCTGGTGAGAGTGTGATTCTTGTGTGTATCCAGATCTTCTTTCTCTCTCTTCCTTCTCCTCCTCCGGCCTATGGCTTGATACAAAACTGAGATGCCTTGGCTCGGGGGCGGGGTATAGGAGGGGGACCCTAGTGCATCCTGGGAGGCTGAAAGCTTAACTCTATGGTGCCCGATGACTGACGTCACACCTATACCCCCAAGGTATCCTGTGGAACCCTATGGACTTCGTAGAAATAGAGATAACAAAGGTAAGTTCTTACCCTATCTCATATTTTATTCATACGCACAAAAACACTAATATAGAATATGTGAATTTGTTTCTATTAGACCTATTTACTAAAGTAAATTTGCAGGATATCCCCCCAAAACACCCTTTTTTGGGTATCTACAGCCATGTGTTAGTCACAGATAAGTTAGTGCAATTAGCATGAGGCTCAGAGTATTCCTGATGGAGGGGAAAGCCATCTGATGTGGGTGGGGAGCCCTCCGGAAAGCCATCTGATGTGGGTGGGGGGAGCCCTCCTGATACCCCAGATAGAGGGGAAAAACAACTGATGTGGGAGCTTTGAGGACTGAGTTTTAGTTAAGATACTGTGAGACTACAAATCACAAGATGCCCAGTCTACTGTCGGCTATTTCACGTGCCGGGAAGTTGCTCCACCGAAGATCTGCCCCCAGACTCAGTCGCTGGTGCCCCAGGCCCCCGCCTCCCATGTTCTCTTACCCGCAGCTCCGTCTGGTGCTTCCTTTTTGACATCCAGCTCCTGGAAGATCTGCAGCCGCACTTGAGCTTGGGCCCGCACAGGTCTGAGCTGCCACCAGGGAGGAGTGAGATGGGGAGTTATGGTTGGGGTGGTGCCAGAGTCACACTGGTATGAGAAGCTGCTAAGCAGCAGCAACATCTATGAGTGGGGACGGGCTATACCTAGATGGAAGCGGCATCTGATGGTCTGACACGGAGCCCTCCACTAGTATATGGTTATGGTAGTTTCTGTGGTGCCGGGAAGAGGTGCCATGTATTGGGCGGCTGTGACGGTACACTCTGGGTACATATTTACAGCCCTAAGTGGGGTGAATATATTGTGGGTAATGGAGGAGATGCCCATTTCAGTGCACGCGCCTCCATTGTCTTTCATAGTTCTGCCCCTGAAGACCGGAGTTGGTATACACTTCTGTAAAGTATCAGTGGTGCCCTCTTCATGCCTACCCACCCTCTCCCATTGCGGAAGTCCCTAACCTTCACGTCTGTCCCCGGCCTCAGCCACAGGTTAAGTGGCACCACTGCAGTATTGCCGGCCCTGGTATTCTGGTCACGTCTGGCCATTTTATTTCCCTCCATTAAGTACATACTCTGAGCATGATCAAGAAAATATAAGAATTTACCAACTCTTGGCACGTCCTGAATAAGCCCAAAATAACAGTTTTACTATTGAGAAGTGAAAAATAAAGGTATAACAGGAAGATTATAACCTTTATATGCTGGGCATATATTGTCAGACCGATAGGCATTATCTGACAGCCTGATAGACACTATGCAATTATTATCCTGATACACCAATAGTAAGGTTTATAATTGCAGCCTCTTCACCAGGATCTGCCCAGACAGCTTGTGTCCAGTGATAAACTGTTTAATATATTCAGGAGCTGATTGGGCTCTTGCCCTTATGGGCTGATTCACATGAGAATTGAAATCTACTTTTCAACCACAGTTGTCTTCAAACCCTTTAGCTCTTGCAGTGGTAATGATATAAGTAAGGTGTGAGGATCAATCGCATGCTGGTAAAAGGTGAAAATCTCTTTTAAACACCTTTTAATAGCTGAAATATTTTACCCTATGGTCTATGTGCCCCACAAGTGTTGCAGGGGAAACCAGTATTAAACACAGAAAATATATAAAATCCTGGAACGTTGAACCCCCGTTCATTCCTGAAATGCGCTGTTCTGTATTACAGGGTCGGCATATGATTAAAGAGGACTGGTGCATCTGCCCCCATTGTGAGTTCCCAGCCCTGTATCCAGAGTTCAACAAGTAAGTTGTGGATATAACAATCACTTCTGTCACTAATTAGTATATTTACAATTTGTTTATTAAAGTAAGATCCTGATATGACTCAACTGCAGGCACCATCTGAATTGCTTTATTCCATGTTATAACCAGCAGTAGTAGTACAGGTTGAGTCTCCCATATCCAAAATGCTTGGGACCAGGGGTATTTTGGATAACAGAATATTCTGTATTTTGGAATATTTGCATATCCTAATGAAATATCTTGGGAATGGGACCCATATATACACACAGAATGCATTTATGTGTTATATACACCTTATACACACAGCCTGCAGGTAATTTTTATACAATATTTTCAGTAATTTTGTGGCTCAAGCTAAGTTTGTGTACATACATGAAATTCATGTAAGTTTCATATACACCTTATACACACAGCCTGAAGGTAATTTTATACAATATTTTTAATAATTTGTGCCTTAGACAAAGTTTGTGTACATTAAATCATCAAAAATCAAAAGGTTTCATTATCTCAGTCATGCCAAAATTATTCCGTATTTCGGCATATTTGGATATGGGAGACTCAACCTGTAGTAATAATAATGTTACTTTTTAAAAAATAATTAACCAAGAAGTCAAATATTGCGCAATACTTCCTTTTACTTTAACCGCAAAACCTGTGCAATAATCTGTATCCGTTTACTGTTGGTGATGTTTTTAGGAATATGCTGAAAACAGCTTTTGCTATTATTCATCCCCCTATACTCTATTTTGAAGTGAATGGGAATAGACCTTGTAGCCAATAGTCTACCAGCAGCAACACATATTTCAGGAAATGAGCAAGCTGATCTAGTAGACGACAGTGGACCTCAGTCAGAGCCAGACGCTATTTGCGCTTGCTCGTTCAGGAAATAGGGGTGGCTATTCAAATGAACCGTTCGCTCTTTGCAGTCTTTTCACGTCTCTAGGTCTGAACGAGCGAACAAAACATGCGGTCGTTTTTTGGAAAACTATGCCCCCTGGCCGCTCGCATCCTACGTCATGTCCGCTATTTATTAGATTAATCGAGTACATCGACCAACGTATGAACTGCTCGCTATTCTTGTGGTTGGTTTTTCCTACCGCAATCTTGCGAGCAGTTCTGACTATAAAATAACCCAGTGATGTGGGCAATGACGCTGCTGTATTAATTATGCACACCCTTAGAACGCCCGTTTTGACCTTTAAGCACGCCTGCGTTCGGATCTCCACTCCCCGTTTTCAAGCACCTTCCCCCGTTACCACCCACATACGCCTCCTCCTGTCACTCAAAATAGCAGGCATTCGCTATTTTGCGAACAAACGATTTTCAGCCGCACTGACTGGTTTGCGCATGCGTATTACGATCCGTACGCATGCGCAGTTGTGCAAACATCGCTCGGAACGAACGAGCGGCCGCTTAAGAGCGGCTCTGAATCAGGCCCAGAGTTCTGTTCACTTGTGAGATTAGACTAGTAAGAGGAGCAGATGGGATGATGTGATGGACAACATTCACAATCTGGCGTACATACTATACATTTCGTACAATATATCTTAGTGTGTACCCAGCTTAAGAATTAGATTGTGCTGGTACAGAATACTTCCATTCTGTAGTGATGTGAGGCTTCTGTCACACTGGTGCACAAAGATTGTGTCAAAGGCACAACTACATAAAACAATGTTCAGTCATTCGGGTTTGCGTTTTTTGAGGGGAAGCAATTGACACTCTAGTACAGTACTCCTTCCTCCTGTACTTTGTTGTCAGCATTGTTTGCTGTAACGCAACGCTTGTTTGTTATGTTATTACTGATAGGTTTCTCGTTTCATTGATTAAAATGTATTAATTTAACTCACTCCTGAGAATAAAAGTAATATGTGGTCCCTTTGAATGTTAGAGGGCTGACTGATGCGGCCCCTGAACTGTATCAGGTTGCCTATCACTTAGTAGTTAAGAACATGAAAGCAGATGTCTGGTTGCTATGGGTTACCACACATTTGTGTACATAGAACAGTTTTACTCAATGAGCCACAATAGTGTTTTTTTGTGAGTACACATGTACTGTAGTAGCCAAACATCTGGTAGAAATAAATTGACCTGTCACCTATACAGTGAGGTTACACCAATGGGTACACTAACATTGTGCTTCCTGCTGAACATTACTGTGCCTGGAACAGCTGATGGCGCTACTGTAAATATTTGTATTTAGGTGTGTGTGTGTATATATATATATATATACATACATACACATATATATATATATATACACACACACACACACACACACACACACACTCCATGTGCAAAATAAACCCAAAAGGGTGAATGTTAAGTGCACCACCCCTAACTCCTCTGCAGTGGTTAGATGTTTATACACGCTGTAGAATATGGTCTGTCCTATATACATCTCCTGCAGTACCTGCCATTCTCAGGAATGCTGCCGGCTAATTTCTATGGTCCAGGTATGGACGGAGTATAGTGAAGCAGCAAGAGAGGTAGGCATTATACAGGGGCATAGCAAGACCTATGCCCCATAGCAATATTTCGAAAGCCCCCCTGTGCAAATTATTTAGCAGTTTTAATCATTTGATAGTGCAAATATTAGATCATTTACTATCTGCCTACATAGCTGACATGCAGGATTAAATGATTAGTATACTGTAAAAAAAAAAAATTATATATATATGTTGCAGAAAAGAAATACTAGCGCACAACCTTTTTTAAAACCTTCTGTGGATAGTCTTATAAAATTGTCATTAATAAATTCTTTGTGGCACTTGTGAATGTGAAACAACACTCCTGATGACAGGTGGCTGCAATCTTCAAAAAATCCGTATGGCAAACGGAGAAACAAGGGTGCTGAAAAATAAGAAAACGTGCGCCTAATAGTGTAGTATTTAAATAAAAAGCTGATTGTGCTCAATATAAGTAATGTGCGTACCAAACAATAACTTTCAATAAAGCTTATCTGATGTCCAGGTCAACTTCCTATGGTCAGGAAACAAAACTGCCAATAGATTCCGGATATCAATCCAAGGACGGGTACCCTCTTACAAGGACTGGAGTACGCCTCGCTGTCTCCGCCACCTGTACCCCGATATTACCTCGGGGTACAGGTGGCGGAGACAGCGAGGCGTACTCCAGTCCTTGTAAGAGGGTACCCGTCCTTGGATTGATATCCGGAATCTATTGGCAGTTTTGTTTCCTGACCATAGGAAGTTGACCTGGACATCAGATAAGCTTTATTGAAAGTTATTGTTTGGTACGCACATTACTTATATTGAGCACAATCAGCTTTTTATTTAAATACTACACTATTAGGCGCACGTTTTCTTATTTTTCAGTGTGTGTGTGTATATATATATATATATATAAAATATATATATATATATATATATATATATATATGTCTCCTTACTCCTAAATGTTAAAATAACATTTGATGCTGCATAATCATCCCCCTGTAAAACGTAAACTAGCCTGGCTGGGAGAAGGTTTTTAGGGGAGGAGGAGGCCCTGATGTCAAAGTAGTTAGCCATTTGGTGGCCAGTCCTTCACAGCCCTATACCCCAGTGTTGTCCCTGTGTCCCCTGTAGTAGTGAAGAAGAAATAATATGGCACAGGTTCTCAAACCCGGTCCTCATGACCCCAAGCAGTGCATGTTTTCCAGGTCTCCTCACAGAATCACAAGTGAAATAATTAGCTCCAACTGTGGATCTTTTAAAATGTGTCAGTGGGTAATGACTACACCTTGTCGGGTGACCTGGAAAATGTGACCTGTGTGGGGTCCCTTGGACAGAGTTTGAGAACCACCGATTTAAATGATTTACTTTATCCATTGTTACTAAATTAAAAACTGCAGATAAAATAGAGGAGGTATCTGGAGGGGGAAGGGTCACAGGCCAACATTTGTAATAAAGTCCTTACCTGTTGTTCAGATTCTTTTTCTAAAGATGTTACTATTCAGGACCTTATTAGAAGATATAATCCAAAACTTATATCAGTAGTTGTTATCCAGTCACTTAAATAAAGCAGGAACTACTGACAGAGTATCCATCTAGGACAAAATGGCTGCCAGTAGCTGGGCATCCTTTATATAGGGCTGTGACCTGCACTGTGACATCACAATGCCTGCAGGCAGCAGCTAGAGATGGCTGTAGCTTGGATCAGCTCTGGGCCCAGATGCCCGGCAGCAGCACTCTTGTGAGAATAGAAAAGCCGGGGCGCAGGAGATGGCAGTGTAACTCAGTGCAGGGAGAGGTGGCCTGGGCTCCGTAGCAGATGCACACTCTGCACCTACTATACAGTGCATCCAGAAAGTATTCACAGCGCTTCACTTTTTCCACATTTTGTTATGTTACATCCTTATTCCAAAATGGAATAAATTCATTTTTGTCCTCAAAATTCTACACACAAGACCCCATAATGACAAAGCGTAAAGAAGTTTTTTTTGAGATTTTTGCAAATTTAATTAAAAAATAAACTAAGAAATCACATGTACATAAGTATACACATCCTTTGCCATGAAGCTCAGAATTGAGCTCAGGTGCATCCTGTTTCCACTGATCAATTAAGCTGTAGGAACATCTCAAGGATGGAGTCCACCTGTGGCAAATTCAGTTGTTTAGACATGATTTTGAAAGGCATACACCTGTCTATATAAGTTCCTACACTTGACAGTGCATGTCAGAGAACAAACCAAGCATGAAGTCCAAGGAATTGTCTGTAGACCTCCGAGACAGGACTGTTTCGAGGCACAAACCTGGGGTAGGGGACAAAAAAATATCTGCTGCTTTGAAGGTCCCAATGAGCACAGTAGCCTCCATCATCCATAAATGGAAGAAGTTCGGAACCACCAGGACTCTTCCTAGAGTTGGCCGGCCATCTAAACTGAGCGATCGTGGGAGAAGGGCCCTAGTCAGGGAGGTTACCAAGAACCCGATGGTCACTCTGTCAGAGCTACAGCATTCCTCTGGAGAGAGAACCTTCCAGAAGGACAACCATCTTTATAGCAATCCACCAATCAGGCCAGTATGGTAGAGTGGCCAGACGGAAGCCACTCCTTAGTTAAAAAAAAAAAAAAAAAAAACACATAACAGCCCACCTGGAGTTTGCCAAAATGCACCTGAAGGACTCTCAGACCATGAGAAACAAAATTCTCTGGTCTGATGAGACAAAGATTGAAGTCTTTGGCGTGATGTTTGGAGGAAACCAGGCACCGCTAATCACCAGGCCAACACCATCCCTACAATGAAGCATGGTGGTGGCAGCATCATGCTGTGGGGATGTTTTTCAGCGGCAAGAACTGGGAGACTAGTCAGGATAGAGGGAAAGATGAATGCAGCAATGTACAGAGACATCCTGGATGAAAACCTGCTCCAGAGCGCTCTTGCCCCAGTCTGAGGTCGGTTCATCTTTCAGCAGGACAACGACCCTATGCACACAGCCAAGATATTAAAGGAGTGGCTTCAGGACAACTCTGTGAATATCCATGAGTAGTCCAGCCAGAGCCCAGACTTGAATCCAATTGAACAACTCTGGAGAGATCTGAAAATGGCTGTGCACCGACGCTTCCCATCCAGCCTGATGGAGCTTGAGAGGTGCTACAAAGAGGAATGGACGAAACTGCCCAAAGATAGGTGTGCCAAGCTTGTGGCATCATATTCAAAATGACTTGAGGCTGTAATTGCTGCCAAAGGTGCATCAACAAAGTATTGAGTAAAGGCCGTGACCACTTACGTACATGTGATTTTAGCTTTTTTTATTTTTTATTAAATTTGCAAAAATCTCAAAAACACCTTTTACACGTTGTCATTATGGGGTATTGTGTGTGGAATTTTGAGGATAAAAATCTATTTATTTCATTTTGGAATAAGGCTATAACATAACACAATGGAAAAAGTGAAGCACTGTGAATACTTTCCGGATGCACTGTACCTATGGCATTATATAAACTTTTCTAGATATCGTATATAAGTAAACTGCTTCAGATAGGATATAATCCCTAAAATAAAGTTTATTTACACATGGATCGGCTTACAGTATTGGTACATGATACAATATTTTTACTCACCCTCCGCAGACTGCTGGAGTCGGAAAGCACCTGCCCCATGTGTTCCGAGAAGGTGACAGCCAGCCAGCTGAAGAAGGTGCTGGATTGCTCAGTGTATCTCAGGCAGGATCAGGATGATCAGTAACACACAGACTGTGTAAGTAGCTATTCGTTTTTGTTCCCATGATAAAAATTGCAAGCAAATGCCAAGTTGAACACAATAGGTGTATTCTCCTGCATGTACAGCTGTGCGATCCGCTCACCTGCCCCTGTCCATACTCTTGGTTTTCTACATATTATGATAAGTGTGGACTTGCACCAGCCTACAGTATACTTGGTGCAAATGATCAGGACTGGATTATAGGAGGGGAGGTCGTCCAGGGCCCCCCACACTGCTGCAAATATGGAACCTGGCCATTGACCCTGGCTGGCTCCCAGCAGCATCACACAGGCACTGATTGACAGACCAGACAGTGGCTGCCTATGGAAGTCCCGCCCCCTTGTTGACAATGTCGCAGGTGGATGGGTAGAGGGATGGAGCCTAATGCCGTGAAGTGCCCGTCCCCATCAGGGAGCTGGTGGCTGCTGCAACAGGAATATGTGCACGCTCTCTCAGTCCCTCCCTAACACACAATCCCCCTCCCTGTCCATTCCCCCCTCTCTCCCGGTCCCTTTCTCTGTGTCCCACTCCCTTTCCCAGTCTATATCTATCTCAATAGATATACAGTCAGGTGCATAAATATTGGGACATTGACAGAATTTTCATATTTTGGCCTCTATTCACCGCCATAATGGCTTTGAAATGAAACAAACAAGATGTGCTTCAACAACAGACGTTCAGATTTAATTTGAGGGTAATTACATCCAAATCAGGTGAACGGTGTATGAATTACAATGGTTTCTATATGTGCCTCCCACTTTTTAAGGGGCCAAAAGTAATGGGACTATCAACGCAAAAGCTATTTCATGGGACAGGTGTGGACTATTCCCTCATTATTTAATTTTCAATTAAGCAGGTAAAAAGGTCTGGAGTTGATTCTAGGTGTGACATTTGCATTTGGAATCAGTTGCTGTCGACTCTCAATATGAGATCCAAAGAGCTGTCACTATCAGTGAAGCAAGCCATCATTAGGCTGAAAAATCAAAACAAACCCATCAGAGAGAGAGCAAAAACATTAGGTGTGGCCAAATCAACTGTTTGGAACATTCTTAAAAAGAAAGAATGCATCGGAGAGCTCAGCAACACCAAAAGACCCGGAAGACCACGGAAAACAACTGTGGTGGATGACAGAAGAATTATTTCCCTGGTGAAGAAAAACCCCTTCAAAACAGTTGGCCAAATTAAGAACACTCTCCAGGAGGTAGGTGTATATGTGTCAAAGTCAACAATCAAGAGAAGACTTCACAAGAGTGAATATAGAGGGTTCACCATGCGATGTAAACCTCAAAAACAGGAAGACCAGATTACAGTTTGCCAAACATCATCTAAAAAAGCCTTTACAGTTCTGAAACAACATCCTATGGACAGATGAGACAAAGATCAACTTGTACCAGAGTGATGGGAAGAGAAGAGTATGGAGAAGGAAAGGAACTGCTCATGATCCAAAACATGCCACCTCGTCAGTGAAGCATGGTGGTGGTAGTGTCATGGCGTGGGCATGTATGGCTGCCAATAGAACTGGTTCCCTTGTATTTATTGATGATGTGACTCCTGACAAAAGCAGCAGAATGAATTCTGAAGTGTTTTGGGCAATATTATATGCTCATATTCAGTCAAATGCTTCAGAACTCATTGGACGGCGCTTCACAGTGCAGATGGACAATGACCCGAAGCATGCTGCAAAAGCAACCAAAGAGTTTTTTAAGGCTAAAAAGTGGAATGTTATGCAATGGCCAAGTCAATCCCTTGACCTGAATCCGATTGAGCATGCATTTCACTTGATGAAGACAAAACTGAAGGGAAAATGCCCCAAGAACAAGCAGGAACTGACGACATTTGCAGTAGAGGCCTGGCAGAGCATCACCAGGGATGATACCCAGCGTCTGGTGATGTCTATGCGTTCCACATATCAGGCTGTAATTGCCTGCAAAGGATTTGCAACAAAGTATTAAAAAGTGAAAGTTAGATTTAGGATTGTTTAGTTTGTCCCATTACTTTTGGCCCCTTAAAAAGTGGGAGGCACATATAGAAACCGTTGGAATTCCTACACCGTTCACCTGATTTGGATGTAATTACCCTCAAATTAAATCTGAAAGTCTGCAGTTAAAGCACATCTTGTTTGTTTCATTTCAAAGCCATTGTGGTGGTGAATAGAGGCCAAAATATGAAAATTCTGTCAATGTCCCAATATTTATGCACCTGACTGTGTGTGTGTATGTGTATATATATATATATACATATACACACACACACAGTACCCCCCACTCAAAATCCTGCATTTGCCCCTGGCAGTATATTAGATCATGCCCGCTATGCTGCCAGGAGTCTGTTCCCAGCAGTATCATGTACCTGATGTAGTATGCTGCGACCTTGCCAGTCAGTGGAGAGTCCGGAGACAAGATAAGGGGCGCAGTAGTCATTGCATGCAGCTATTTTATTGATGGGGCCCCTACAAGCCTTAATCCGGCCCTGCAAATGCTATACGGATAATGTGCACCGGTAAATAACATCTGTAATTAGTGAGTATTGAATGTGTTTCTACTTTAGTGAATTCTGCAACGTCTAATATCTGCGTTATGTACATTAGGGGATTCCCATATGTGCTGTAGTAGAATCTGATACATTTATAATATAAATATTTCACTAAAAAAAAATTGTAATCTTTTGTTTTATTGTTGTTTTAGGGCACCGGCACGATTCAATTTACAGTCTTATAAATACCTGTTACTTTGTAATTATGTGTATCATGTTACATGAATACTGTGTAAATGTGTTTGCTAAAGTAATGGAACTATTTTAATAATGTTGTTAATATTTATAATAAACAAGTTGTCTGTACAGCTATGGCTCCATTGTCATTATTTTGTGTACAAACTGGATGATCTGACACTTAATTAAATAAGTCTTCCCCTAATCTGAACCCCCCACTATTCTGCAGGATCCTTGGGGTGCCTTTCTCAGTACGGCGACTGGCCAATGCTTTCTCCCATCTATGCTGTAGTCTTACAGGCTGCTGGTCCTGTCTAATAAGGCAGAGTTATCCCGGAGATGTGAGCTCAGTGCAGACAAGCCATGCAGTAGTACACAGGTTCTCAAACTCTGTCCTCAGGACCCCAAACAGTGCATGTTTTCCAGTTCTCCTCACAGAAATCACAAGTGAAATAATTAGCGCCACCTGTGGATCTTTTAAAATGTGTCAGTGAGTAATGAGTACACCTGTGCACCTGCTGGGTGACCTGCAAAAAGTGAACTGTGTGGGGTCCTGAGGACAGAGTTTGAGAACCACTGTAGTAGTAGAACTGGTGACTGTGGCAGCATCATGCTTCCCATCTCATTGTGTGACATGCGCATTACCAATACTATAATGCAGTGCTTCTACAAGCCAGTCCTCGGGACACACTAATAACCCGGGTTTTAGCTCTGGTGTAAAAGGGGTATTGCAGGGTTAACCCGGGTAGCTCCTTGGTGTAAAAGGGGACAGGGTTGGATTCCCGGTCAAGTGACCCAGCAATCCAACCCAGGTAAGTTGCAGGGCGTAACACGGGAATGACCCATGAAACCCTGCAGTGTAAACGGCGCAATCCGGGTCACGATGACCTTCTGGAGCGTGCCGCATACCGACCAATCAGTATCTCCAAGCGTCCACGCCGGAAGAGCCAGGTCACTACAGACCCGGCTTCGGTGTGAACGGCGCCAACTCAGGAGTTTCCTGGTCGCCACCAGATAAACTCCGGGTCTGATCCGGTTTGAAACCCTGTTCCAACCTCCGGGTCAGACCTGGAATTTAGGTATAAAAGCAGTATAACCGTGTATGTTGTCTATCTCCTTGCTGGAGCACTGGTGGATTCATTACTGACATTTTGAAAGAGCCACAGGTGGTTTTAATTATTTCTAATAATTACCTGTGATTCTATGAGGACATCTGGAAACATGCACGGTTAGTGTGTCCCAAAGACTGGATTGGAGAAGAATTGCTAGAATACATTCTTAGATGTGATCATGGACCCGCAGACATCAGCTTAATCTGGATGAAAAGCAGTTGGCACAAAAGAAAGGTACAACAGCCGTTAAACTACTTGTCCATAAAACTGAATAGGCTGGCAGTGCCTCATTCAAATACTGAATGCTTAGACCAGAGGTTCCCAAACTTGGTCCTCATGGCACCCTAATGGTCCAGGTTTTAAGGATATACATGGTTGAACACAGATGGTTAAATAAAAAAACTGAGGTACTAATTAAGTCACGTGTAACCCAAGCATGGTTATCCTAAAAACCTGGACCGTTGGGGTGCCATGAGGAGAGAGTTTGAGAACCTCTGGCTCAGACATAAAGCATTAGGAATAGGCCCGTACACATTCTACCCAGCCTCTCATTACCTCTGAGCCACCTTTCCGTCACCAGACATCTGGGGAACAGCTATTAGGCAGGAGCATCGTCCTCAGTTCTACTGATAAAGGCTTTGGCAGAAGATGGCTACAGATGAGAGTCCCTCCACGGGGAGGCCTGTAAAGAACCTGGGGCTGTTTCAGAGTTGCACGTATGTTGGAATAAATGTGTATATTCGCCCATATGCAGAGTTGCCCACATGTATGCGGCCACACCACCCCTATCTGCTTGCACAATCAGTGTGTATTTACACCAGCCCTGTACGTGGTGCTAGAGAGCTCTCCAAAATCAGCTGAATCTCTGCATAGGCACTGCTACATGCCCAGTGCAAGCCCTCAGAACACGTAGTCTATGTGCAAATGCCCCATCACCACCCATGTTCAGCTGCAAGTGAAGATGCCCCTGAAATGCATATTACAGTCACCTCTGGTCGCTAAGATGTGTGCGCTCAGCCATGGAGTTGCGTAAATCTCGGAATCAGCCCCCGGTGGTCAGACTGGCTCAGTGCATGCTCGTATTATGTTCTGGTCCTGCTTATGGTCTTCAAACTGCTTTGGAGAAGGTGGAGGTTTCCTTTAAGTATATTAAATGCTTTTCTCTTAATGTATCAAAGGCCTAGAGTGTCCTTTCTATTAGTCACAGGCGCTTCTACCAAAGTACAAATAAGTCAGTGTTTTATTTCTCCTGGATCCGAATTACTGGCAACTTGTTTCCCTCTTCTCCTCCTGGTTTGGGAAACACTGGTCTCCTAGTGCAAGGTTTATAATACACTGTGTTCTCCAATCCACAACATTAGAAAAGGGTTTTCATTAAATCTAGTTATTTATCACATGATTAGTAGCAGAGGCTTCAGTCAAGAAATCAGACCAATGAAATATAAAGAGTCACCTACAAGGACAGACAATCCATCCAATGGC
Source organism: Taudactylus pleione (assembly GCA_031769625.1). Lineage (NCBI taxonomy): Eukaryota > Metazoa > Chordata > Amphibia > Anura > Myobatrachidae > Taudactylus > Taudactylus pleione. The sequence goes on from JAUIMM010000300.1 coordinate 9,542,425, forward strand.
TGACTCTGCCCACTCATCAGCCAGGAAGGGGACAGACAGGGTGGGCTAGATCTTCAATATGGGGGAAAGTCACTGTCTGCATGTTTGCACATTTTAAAACAAATAGTCCTGGAGTCCATCTGTCTTACAGGACTTTCCTTTCTTTGTGTAGAAGTCCTGATTTGTAGGTGGACGCAGAAGCTCCCGCAGCTGCATCTATAGGTGGTCGCTCCCGTCTGCACTCTCTGCAAATTCTGATACCATCTCCTTCCCTGGTGTACGGCCGTGCGTCCTAATGGACCGAGATGCTCGCTTTCAGCATCCGCAGACACAGTAATACCGATTGGTGCGTCCTTCGATGTCGCCATTGGTTGCACCATCAAAACTAGCAGCAGCCCTATGACAGGTGTAGTTTCTCTGTCCAAGTATGGCCGTCTATGTGAGCGGTTCAGTGTATACAGTCACTATCACAGACATGCCCATAAGACGGACTATCTCTGTGCATGCACTAAGACACCTCCGGTAACGCTACTACACTTCTCCCCGAGTGCACTGGAAATGACATCTTGGACTCTGCACAGACACAACCAGGACACATGCGCAGTAGCAAAAACATCGCTCCACTGCGTCCAACATCGGCAGCGCATCCACCGCTGAATCAGTCCCAGAGTCACAAACCAAAGTAATCATAATGTCAATTACACAAAGCATCGCCAGTGACCGGAAATACAGCACAGGTTACATTTCTGTGAAACTAGTTTTATTGAAGCTCCTTATAGTTACATTAAGGTATTATACAAAACAAAGTACTATTTATTTTCTATATACATCTGCAAAGAAAGTGCTGGGGATTCTCCAGAAAGATGCGGAAGCCCTTAGGGAATTTACCAGCGTGGTACCCGGGGGTAAAATAAGTGTATGTGGCTGTATGCTTAGTCATTACAGACTACTGTACATGTCTCTCAGTGCTACAACATCCTAGTGTGAGCGGTCACTGCAAGGTCCTCTGCCCCAGCGCGTGTTGTACACACATCTCAGAGGGCCGCTATTTCCAGGAGAGATGTACCAGCTGTACATGGCCGCGTCTGTCACCCATTTATCACTTCACCTTCTTGTTCTTGGCTTTGCCCGGCTTTTTGTCTCCAACTTTTTTCACTACTTTGGAAGGTTTAGATGTTTTTGCTTTCTTCACCTACAAATGACAGATGGGCAGGAACAAAATAGAAAAAACATTAGTTGTCAACCCCGTATGGGATTTTGTTTCTAATGACCTAGAAAGGACTAAATGTTCCATTTTCACCAGGAAAAACATTTTAAGATACACTGTGGTGGCACAGTAGTTAGCATTGCTCTCTCACACAGCTGGTTCATTTCCAACCAGGGCAGTGTATGAGGGGAGCAGGGAGTCAGGAATTTAGACTGTAAGCACTAATGGGACCGATACAAATTATTACATAGTCTGTGTACAGCGTAATATGATTGGCAGTAAGGAAACGATAATAGCCTAGCCGGGAGGACAATTTTATGGGTTGTTTTGTTCAGTAGTGGTGTAAGTTTAGATTTTTATGACTACTATATAGAGAGAGCTATACAAGATCAGGGGTAAAAAACAAAATACTTTGTATGATTGTGGGAAAGTAATTTATAGGTCCAATTAGTTGCCCTGAGATTTCCATGAAATACAGATACAGCAAATACAGCAGAACCACGTGTCCACATACACAGATTCCTTATTGCACCATTTGTCTTGATTTGAGGTTAGGTGTATGAGGGTACATCTGTGAATGATTTTCTGTGGTGTGATATGCTGTGGCGCCTTCATTTGTTGGGGGCGATAGCTATGTGTCAAAGGGGTCTATTTACTAAGCAGTGTTAGGAGACAGAGTGAAAAGTGATAAGTCTGTGATAAGGTGCCAGCCAATCAGCTCCCAACTGTCATTTTTCAAACACAGTAGAAAAAGGAGAGGGATTTAACCCCCTATTGTACCTCAGCACACTGAATAATACCTGCAACAATATATGAAGACTATATGGTCATAGAAATTCAGAGATATTAGTTGCATGCATTTGCAAATACATGGGAGGCTGCTGGGCCACGTCACGGCTTCTCTGTTACCAGCAGTCCCTAACACTAAGAGGTTTGCGTCCGGGCGCAGTGCACCCCAAAAAACGTCCAGCCCAGGACCCCCCAGGGCATCACACGAAAATGGAAAAAGAGTGACAGTGCAGTGTAAAGTATAGCTGTGTGTGAGTAATCATTAAGTGTGGAATGAGAGGTTAAAATATATGTGAAAAAATACATGAATAATAAACAAACATAAAAGGTGATGTGAAAAGCAACTATGTGTATTAAGTGGTGATGCCCTGAGGAGGCCCAGCCAGACCAGTCCCGGGGGCCCTACGCCCAAACGCTCACAGCTATACTTTACACTGCACTGTCACTCTTTTTCCATTTTCGTGTGATGCCCTGGGGGGTCCTGGGCTGGACGTTTTTTGGGGTGCACTGCGCCCCGGACGCAAACCTCTTAGTGTTAGGGACTGCTGGTAACAGAGAAGCCGTGACGTGGCCCAGCAGCCTCCCATGTATTTGCAAATGCATGCAACTAATATCTCTGAATTTCTATGACCATATAGTCTTCATATATTGTTGCAGGTATTATTCAGTGTGCTGAGGTACAATAGGGGGTTAAATCCCTCTCCTTTTTCTACTTAGTATGACCCCTCCCTTTCATGCACCTGATTAGTACTGCTAGATTGATTGAGCAGCTGCCATTTTTGTTTGTTTGTTATGAGTTGCATGAAGGAGCCAGCATTAGTAGGGCATGCTGGTTCTAGTAGTGCTAGTTGGAGTTCCCAGGGGTGACTCCCAGGTAAGCTGGCTCTCAATTTGGATGCATTTATGTATGTGCCTTTATCATGAGGCCTTACATTTGATAAAATTATATATGTGCCTTTATCATGAGGCCTTATAATTGGTATATTTTACATTTGGGGTGAGCGTTTGGGCGTAGGGCCCCCGGGACTGGTCTGGCTGGGCCTCCTCAGGGCATCACCACTTAATACACATAGTTGCTTTTCACATCACCTTTTATGTTTGTTTATTATTCATGTATTTTTTCACATATATTTTAACCTCTCATTCCACACTTAATGATTACTCACACACAGCTATACTTTACACTGCACTGTCACTCTTTTTCCATTTTCGTGTGATGCCCTGGGGGGTCCTGGGCTGGACGTTTTTTGGGGTGCACTGCGCCCCGGACGCAAACCTCTTAGTGTTAGGGACTGCTGGTAACAGAGAAGCCGTGACGTGGCCCAGCAGCCTCCCATGTATTTGCAAATGCATGCAACTAATATCTCTGAATTTCTATGACCATATAGTCTTCATATATTGTTGCAGGTATTATTCAGTGTGCTGAGGTACAATAGGGGGTTAAATCCCTCTCCTTTTTCTACTTAGTATGACCCCTCCCTTTCATGCACCTGATTAGTACTGCTAGATTGATTGAGCAGCTGCCATTTTTGTTTATTTTTCAAACACAGCCTGTGAGATGACATTTGGGAGCTGATTGGCTGGCACCTTATCACTTTCTTATCACTTTTCACTCTGTCTCCTAACACTGCTTAGTAAATAGACCCCAAAGTATTCATATGGCGTGCGGTGAAAAAACGAAGAGGAGGCGGTTTGTTAATCACACAGTCATGTGACATTATTGTGCGCACCTCAGCATTGTAAAATAATCTGCAATAGTCTGGTATACCAGCGAGCATTGGATCACTGTGTCCGGCCGTCCCTCTCTGGAACCAGTCATGTTAGCGACATCACTGGGTTTTCCTAAACCGCAAGGCGGAAGTTGTTCTGGTCATTGTGAAACATTAGGTTTTACTGGTCGCATCCCCAACAACTAGATGAAATGGTCACCTGCACACTACTGCAATCAGAGGCCGTCACTGCCAGCCCACTACACATATAGCACTAAGGGCCAACGTAACAGACCTACAGCAGGCAGCAGAACGTGAAGACTTTCTTTGCCTGTAAAACGACACAATATTTCCAGCTAATACGCTTTTGATTTCCCACTGGGTTAGGAATATGTAATTTTAATCCTGGAAATTACAAAGCCCTGACATGGCTGAAGGCCAGTGTATGTTATTACTTTCTTACGCAGGTATGAAACATCTAATAAGCATTATTAATCTTCAGCTACATATATTGTGCCCAGCTACAGGAGGGCAAAACACCGGATTAAAATGAGACAGCTTGAAGCAAAAATCAATGTATGACTCGAATATGCAGTGTGATTAATATTGTACGGAGAGTAAAAACGCACCTCCGACTGTAGTTACTGAGGTACAATATGAAATGGACTTTAACTTAAATTTGGTTCAGAGACTCCCAAATCCTTCTCCTTCTGCTATTTGTCCCGGACTAGTCTAATGCAGAGTTACCTTGATCATTGCATCTACGCCAACATCATCTTCCTCCTCTTTAGTCTGGGGATCCTCGTTACTCGGCTCCTCGCTATACTCGGACTCCAGTGCTGGGGTGGGGTCTTTTTTAGATGCCTTCACCATTTGTAAGGAGTAAGGGGTAAGATGTGCTTCTTTGTTGTAGCCACGAGTGAAGGCTGCTTTTACCTGGAAGAAGTGACGCAGTATTATGTAATATATTGTTGTACGATTAGTCCACAGGTTCTCAAACTGGATCCTCAGGACCCCAAACAGTGCATGTTTTCCAGTTCTCCTCACATAAATCACAAGTGAAATAATTAGCTCCACCTGTGGATCTTTTAAAATGTGTCAGTGAGTAATGAATACACCTGTGCACCTGCTGGGTGGCCTGGAAAACATGACCTGTGGTTCTGTGGGGTCCCGAGGAGAGAGTTTGAGAACCACTGGATTAGTCTGATCAAATATCCCACTAATAGAACAATGGAATAAGTTGCTTTTCAACCTGATCTATTACTGTTCAGGCTCAATAAGCATCTGCACAAAAACGTGCCCGTTTATATGGTACTAATTATTGGGAAAACAAGAGATATGGTAAGAACTTACCTTTGTTATCTCTGTTTCTACGAAGTCCATAGGGTCCACAGGGTGACCTTGGGGGTATAGCTGGATCCTGGATCCTCGGGCACCACGGAGTTAAAGCTTTCAGCTGCTCCCAGGATGCACTTGGGTCCAACCTCCCCTATACCCCGCCCCCGAGCCACAGGCACCTCAGTTGGTAAGCAGCCCAGGCTGGAGGAGGAGACGAAACAGAGAGAAGGAAGACTGGAACACACAAGAACCATACTCACAGAAATGGGAGACGGAAAACCGGTGACCAGTCACAGAGCCCATATGAAGCCAGGTGCGTCAGGGCGGGTGCCCTGTGGACCCTATGGACTTCGTAGAAACAGAGATAACAAAGGTAAGTTCTTACCATATCTCTTGTTTTCTACTTCAGGGTCCATAGGGGTCCACAGGGTGACCTTGGGGATGTCCCAAAGCAGTCCAACTAAGGGCGGGGACGCTCCTGTGCTGATAGGAGAACCCGGCGCCCAAAGGATGCATCCTGAGAGGCAAAGGTGTCAAACGCATAGAACCTCAAAAAGGTCTGAATGGAAGACCAGGTGGCCGCCTTACAGAGCTGAACAGCAGAGGCGCCACGGCTAGCAGCCCAAGAAGGGCCCACGGACCGAGTGGAATGAGCCTTAACAGAGGCTGGAACAGGTAAACCCTCCTGCATATAAGCCTCAATAATAACAGAACGAAGCCAACGGGCTAGAGTCTGTTTGTTGGCAGGCCAACCCCTCTTGTGAAAACCAAAGAGGATAAACAAAGAATCCGACTTCCTCACAGAACTAGTCCGGTCCACATAAACCTGGAGTGCCCTTACAACGTCTAAGGAAGTCTCCCCAGCCGAAAGATCAGGTGACTGAAAGGCTGGTACAACAATTTCCTGATTAATGTGGAACCTGGAAACCACCTTAGGCAGGAAATCAGGACGAGTGCGAAGCACCGCTCTGTCCTGATGAAAAATCAGAAAAGGGGGACGACAAGAAAGCGCCCCCAAATCTGAAACCCTCCTGGCAGAAGCAATTGCCAAGAGGAAAACAGTTTTAAAAGTTAGCCACTTGAGCTCCACTGACTCCAAGGGCTCAAAAGGAGGACCCTGTAAGGCCCTAAGAACCACCGCCAAATCCCACGGGGCCACAGGTGGCACAAAGGGCGGCTGGATTCTCAAAACACCCTGGAAAAAGGTGTGTACGTCCGGCATAGCAGCGATCCTGCGCTGGAACCACACCGACAGACCAGACACGTGTACCTTCAGTGAAGAAAGACGTAATCCTAACTCCAAACCGGACTGAAGGAAAGCCAGAATACGCGAAACTCGGAACACCTGGGGATCATAGTTTCTGGCCTCGCACCACTGAAAGTAAGTGTGCCACACTCTGTGATAGATCCTCGCGGAAGCAGGCTTGCGCGCCCTCAGCATGGTGGTAATAACGGAGCTAGAAAAGCCCCGAGACCTCAGGACGGCTGTCTCAAGAGCCACGCCGTCAAAGATAGTCGACCCAGATCCGGGTGAAGACAGGGCCCCTGAGACAACAGGTCCCGCCGTTGAGGTAGGAGGTACGGAGCGTCGATGGACAGGCTCCGCAGATCGGAGTACCACGGCCTTCTGGGCCACGCTGGGGCCACCAGGATCAGTGTGCCTCCGTCCTGTTTGAACTTGCGCAGGACCCGAGGCAGCAGAGATATCGGAGGGAACAAGTAAGCCAGTTGAAACAGCCATTTCACCGACAGCGCGTCTATCAGACTTGCGCCTGCGTCCCTTGTCCTTGACCCGTACACAGGCAGCTTGTGATTGTAACGGGACGCCATCAGGTCCAGCTCTGGCAGCCCCCACTTGTCCACGAGTAGTTGGAATACCTCTGGATGAAGCGACCATTCCCCGGGATGCACATCGTAACGGCTGAGGAAGTCTGCCTCCCAATTGAGGACTCCTGGGATGAAAACTGCCGAGAGAGCTGGAAGATAGCGCTCCGCCCAAGCCAGGACGCGGGACACCTCCGACATCGCAGCTCGACTGCGAGTCCCTCCCTGGTGATTGATGTACGCCACCCTGGTGGCGTTGTCCGACTGCACCTGAACGGCCCTTCCGTGAAGAGCGGTGCCGGACGACTGCAGGGCTCTGTATACTGCCCGCAGTTCCAGGATGTTGATGGGAAGAATCGCTTCCTCCGCCGACCAACGACCCTGAAGTGACAAGGAGCCTGTCACCGCCCCCCAACCCCGGAGACTGGCATCTGTCGTGAGCAGAACCCATTCCGGGATCCAAAAGGGGCGCCCCTCCAGGAGATGCGCTGTCTGCAGCCACCAGGCTAGGGACAGACGCACCTCCGAGGACAACACCAGCATCTGAGAGCGGATCCTGTGTGGCAATCCGTTCCATTCTGAAAGAATCAGCCCCTGCAGGGGCCTGGAATGGAACTGGGCAAACTCCACCATGTCGAATGCCGACACCATGGACCCCAAAACTCTCATCGCTGAGTGCACCGACACTCTGCCACTGCTCAGACAACTGTGAATCCGCAGCTGTAAGGAGGAGACCTTCTCTGGAGTCAGAAAAGTCTGTTGCTGACGAGAGTCCAGCAGGGCCCCCAAATGAACCATCCGTTGTGATGGGATGAGGGAGGATTTCTTCCAGTTGATCAACCAGCCGTGCGCCTGTAGACAAGCGACCGTCAGGTGGAGATGCTGGATCAGTACCTCCGGGGAGCTTGCCAGCAAGAGGAGGTCGTCTAGATACGGTAGCAACCGTATCCCCTGGCTCCAAAGGTGAGCCGCCATGACCGCCATCACCTTGGTAAATACCCTTGGTGCCGTGGAGAGACCAAAGGGTAGAGCCCTGAATTGGTAGTGGTTGTGGAGAATAGCAAACCGCAGAAACCGTTGGTGCGATGTTGCTATAGGCACATGGAGGTAGGCGTCCTGGATATCCAGGGAGACCATATAATCCCCCGGTTCCATCGCCAGTATGATGGAACGCAAAGTTTCCATCCTGAATTTGGGAACCCTGAGAAACCTGTTCAGGGACTTCAAATTGAGGATGGGGCGATGAGAGCCATTGGGTTTCTGCACCAGAAACAGCGTAGAGTAATACCCCATCCCACGTTGAGACTGTGGTACGGGTATAATGACCCCCGCCGTCAGCAAGGCCTCTATGGCTTCCTGAACCTGCAAGGCCTTGGTTTTGTCCTGAGAAGTACTTGTGCAAAAAAACTGGCAAGGCGGCCTGTGCCGAAAAGACAGGGCGTACCCCTGGGAGACCACTTCTCGCACCCAGGCATCCGTGGTGGTATTGTGCCAGCACTGGGCGAATTGAAGAAGTCGGCCTCCCACTCTGGGGTCCCCCAGAGGGAGGCCCGTCCCATCACGCAGAAGGCTTATCTTCTGGCTTGGAAGAAGGGCGCCTAGCACTCCAGGCTTGCTTCTTTGGCTTTGAGGCGGTCTTGGGTGCGGACTGCCTCGGGAAGGACTGACCCTTTGCCTTGCCCTGAACCCGAAAGGAACGAAACGCCGAGCTCCGGACCTTAGCAGGTGTAGTAGCTGAAGGGAGGAAGGCTGACTTGGATTTTGCCAGGGTATCTACTATTTTGTCCAGGTCCGGACCAAATAGTAATTCCCCATTAAAAGGTAAGGCCTCCAAGCCTTTCTTTGAATCCGCGTCTGCTCTCCAAGACCGCAACCACAAGGATCTACGAGCAGACACTGCTGCCGCCGAAACCCTAGAGGTCAACAGGCTAGCATCCAAAGATGCTTCTCCAATGTAGGAGGCGGCATCTCTCATCTGTCCTAACAACACCCTCTGGACGTCCGGAGCGTCGTCCGGGAAGGTATCTTCCAATGCACTGGCCCACCCCTCAATGTCCTTGGCCACCCAGGAGATGGCCATGGACGGCCGGGCTACAGCCCCTGAGAGAGAATAAATAGACTTTAGACAAGTCTCCACCTTCCTGTCCGTAGGATCCTTCAGCGAGGATATAGACGGCAATGGCAAAGTAGCACTCCTGATGAGGCGTGTTACATGGGAATCGACTGCAGGCGGAGTTTCCCATTTCTTACAATGCGCTTCCGGGAATGGATAATTGGACGCCAAGCGTTTCTGTGGCAGGAAACGCTTACTGGGCGTCTGCCAGGCCACCGCCATGTGATCAGTCAACTGATCAGACAAGGGGAACGCTGTAGAAGTAACCTTAGCTTTTTTAAAACTAGGATACCTTGACTTGGGAGCGGGTGGCTCATCCTCAATCAGAAGAATAGCCCGCACCGCCTTAACCAGAGCCCGCACATTGATGGAAGACTTAGTGTCTACCTCCTGGACTGAGGCATCTGAGGCTAAGTCATCCTGTACCTCACCATCATCCGAGAACCCCTCAGAATCCGAAAGATGCGCAGCCTGTGCCATGACTGAGCGTTTAGACGCCCTGGAGGGCACGTCACTGCGCAACATCGACTGAAAAGCCGAAGATGCTGCCGCCAAATCTTGGACAGTGTGGGAAAGCGCATCCACCCAGGGTGGAGGAGCTGTCACAGGAGCCTGAAACGGCACCACAGCCGGCTGTGCCACAGGGGTGGACTGAATATACATTGGCAACCCCGCATAGGGACCAACAGGCTGAGACCCCGGGGGAGTCTGCAATAATTGTGGGACACCCGGGGAATGGGGGATGGCAGGCTGGGGCAACGCCCTAGTAGGGGCGGCAGTCGGGACCGACAGACGGTCCGCGATGGACACCAGCACCTGGGAAAACATCGCCCATGGTGGCTCCTGCGAAATGGGAGGTTTAGACGTACCAGGGACCGCCTGGCACCGTCCGCACAGGCCGTCCTGTGACAAATCCTCCCTATCCACTCCTGCAGAACAGCGCCTGCAGGAGAACAATGCTGGAGCCCCGGAGTGCTCAATCTCCTCCTCAGACATGACTTAGGAAGAAAACGTGCGCACTCACCAGTGTGCTGAACAACAGCCCACAATATGGCACCGTGTAGCACACAACTGTATGTGACGGACCTCACAAATACGTGATCTATATAGGTGAGGTCAGTAGAAACACCCTTCCCCCGCACACCTGTAGGGCTTGTAGGAGAAGGAAAGGGATAGGTATAGGCTGACAGTAAGTAGAAAAAAGACACAGACAGGCAGCACTAGCAAAAGTCACATACCATGCAGGAAGATATACTCACTGCACCTTTCCACTACAATCAACCTGCCCAGATTCAGTGTCTGGGAGGGCTATAGCGCTGTGTACACTGTCCTTCTGCAGGGGAGAGGTACACAGGGGGACCGGTCCGCGTGCTCCCTGAGAGTATCCACGCTGCCACAGAGAAAATGGCCGCTGGAGACCTCAGAGGAGGAGTGGCCGAGTATCTGCAGCTCAGCGACGCCAGACTCCGAGCTGAAAGGCGCGCTGAGCTGAGGGGAGGAGCCGCTAGACAGGGAAGGCTTCCTCCCCTGGCTAGCATATTAACCCCCGGGTTGCCGGCATCCCGCTTGCCGCGATATTAACCCTGGTGGTCTAGTGGTCTGGCGGGGTATGCCTCCGCTGGAGGGGGGGCCCGCCGCCACCGCTAGCGCCCCCGGTCTAGGGGACATGGGACTGCATTTGAAAGGAACCCGCGCACCGCCGCTAATCAGCGGTGTGCGGCTTACCTGATCTCCCCGGCGTCTTCCGGCAGCAGTCCCGGGGGAAACCAGAGTCCGGCTAGTACAGACTCTGGCTTCCCCCGCCGCGATCCCCAGTTCAGTGCTGGCGTCGCGGCGCCAGCAGGGAGAAGGAGCGGCAGCGTGGGCGTCTGTACAGACAGCCCAGCGCTGCTGCTCTAGAGAAAAAACTTATAGTAAAAAATAAATAAATTTAACTAAGTTAAATAAAAAATTAAAAGCTTTAGGGGGCTGCTCCTGCAGCCCACCCCGCAGGGTGACCCGACTCCGGCCGGGCACCATCTAAAACTGAGGTGCCTGTGGCTCGGGGTATAGGGGAGGTTGGACCCAAGTGCATCCTGGGAGCAGCTGAAAGCTTTAACTCCGTGGTGCCCGAGGATCCAGGATCCAGCTATACCCCCAAGGTCACCCTGTGGACCCCTATGGACCCTGAAGTAGAAATAAATTTTTTTCTAAGCTACGATGGAGCAAAGGTTTCCAAAGGTGAAGCTTTACTGTGTCCACTATACTGATCACAACCGACTACATTTTATAGTTATTTTTACCAGGTGAATTATATATCCGTTTGGGTATTACTTGGTAATAGATGCAAGCAAATCAACACAGCATTTGGGCAGTGGGTGGAGCAAAGCCTCAGTTCCCCATCCCCACATAATAGCCCAGTCCCATTGCTATGACTGCCAACCCCTTCTCTGTAACTAACACATTATAGGAAACTAACCTGCAGGTGGCTAATGCCAGCGATACACCGTCAGAATAAACTCACCACCATACAGAACAATTATCTGACTTTGCCATACGCTGCCAGATAATTGGTCTGTCTGATGGCGAATAGATTCACTGTCTGATCCAAACACAAATTGTCGCTTTTTGTCGGGCATGCGGGTAGATTTCTCATGACCGTTAGCGCTAATTACTGCTTAGTCGCATCCATACACTATGTAATTATCGTCCCAATCAGCCGATAATTGGTTCATCACTAGTACTGAGAATTCTTGTCTCTGAAGCGATCAGAGACTAAAGAAGCCTCTGATCGCTTCAGAGGCCAGCGTTCCCAGTAATGACGTTAACCACGATGTGAGGTGCCCGCACGCCTGCTTGATCCAGTTAGATCCAGCAGGCAGCGACAGCATCAGCGACTGAGGGACTCAGGAGCGGTGCCAGCATGAAGAAAGTTTCTTCATAGGGGTGTGGGCGGGGAGGGGGAGCTAGTACTGGGGGCACGACTATAGGGAGCATTGCAGAAAGAGCACAACTACTGGGGGCATTGCTTAACGGGCACAACTAGGGGGCATTGCGGAAAGGGGAAAACTATAGGGGGCACTGCAGAAAGGAGAAAACTACAGGGGGCATTGCAGAAAGGGGCACAACTACAGGGGGCATTGCAGAAAGGGGCACAACTACAGGGGGCATTGCAGAAAGGGGCACAACTACAGGGGGCATTGCAGAAAGGGGCACAACTACAGGGGGCATTTCATAAGGGCCACAACTACAGGGGGCATTTCATAAGGGCCACAACTACAGGGGGCATTTCATAAGGGCCACAACTACAGGGGGCATTTCATAAGGGCCACAACTACAGGGGGCATTTCATAAGGGCCACAACTACAGGGGGCAGTGCTTAGTGGGCACAACTACAGGGGGCAGTGCTTAGTGGGCACAACTACAGGGGGCAGGTCTTAGTGGGCACAACTACAGGGGGCAGTGCTTAACGGGCACAACTACAGGGGGCAGTGCTTAACGGGCACAACTACAGGGGGTAGTGCTTAATGAGCACAACTACAGGGGGCAGTGCTTAATGGGCACAACTACTGGGGGCGGCAGTGCTTAATGACAACTACAGGGGGCACTGCATAAGGGTGACAACTACTGGCGGCATTGCTTAATGGGCACAACCACAGGCGGGGGCACTGCATATGGGGCACAACTATAGGGGGGGCAGCATAATGGTCACTGGCTTTCTCAATGTATTTTATGTGGTTCTGGATTTCAATATGTATTTTAAATGTATGTTATGTGAATCTAGCTTGTTTCTGTGTATTTTATGTGAATGTGGCTATTTCAATGTTTTCTATATAGCTCTGGCTTTTTCTTTCACTTCAACAGTGAAAAAATTATATTAGGAACTTTATGTAAATTGTGTATTTGCAATGCGCTGGGCTCGCCCCCAGCGTGACTAAAAACGGGGGTGTGACAAGGTCATGCTCCTGCGAATGTCATACCAAAGGTGTGCGCACAAAAATGGGGCGTGACAGCTAGGCCTTCGGCGTGCGCATTCAAATGTCTCTTCAACTTGACCACAGATATTTTTGGTCTCTTTGCCTCTGACTGGTTGGCCACCCCTGGTTTAAGGGAAGAGGGGTGGAAATCCCTGCACCAGGTTTGTAGGATACATGATGAAATCCATCGCAACACGTTGTACACTAATATAATAATTGCATGAGATCTATACAATGTGTGGCGTGGTGCACCCTGGATAGCTGGGCAATAAGCACAATAAAAGAAAGACGGGAATACTATTTAGAAGTGGGGAACACAAGAAAAGATCGATCACATATCAGTCAGCATTATTATGGGTTCTTCAATAAAACGTAACTTCTAATCATTATTAATACAAATGCAAAATATTAAGCAAATCTTGTTGCATTTCTGCAAGTTATCTAAGACTAATTATACGACAAATACAGTCAGAAAACAAAAAAAACTTTTAAAAGGTTAAAGCAACTTATTTTTCATTTATTTTAACAATATTAAAAGTTATGTTTTATTGAAACAAATCCTTCAATATCCACCCAGGTGACAATGGTGATCTGATCTTGTGCGCCTACTTCATATTATCAGTCCCACCCAACTTTCTTGTAAACTATGTAGACAAAAGTAATTGGACACTGACAGCAAATAGATCAACAAGATGTTATTGATGTCAGTACTTTGTAGGATGTAGGGCCACCACGGTCAGTGATTACTGCAGACACCCTTCTTGGCAAACTGCCCACAAGCTCCTGGATAACAGCTGGCGGTATGATTTACCATTCCGCCCTAAGTACAGTGACCAACTGTGACACTGAAGGGTGAGTCGGCCTAGAACGCACCTGTCGCTCCAATTTGTATTAGAGGTTCTCAATGGGGTTAAGATCTGGACTCTGAGCTGCCCAGTCCATCCGGGTTACTGAATTTTCTGTATACCAGTCCAGCATCGCCCTGGAAACATGACAGGTGTCATTGTCCTGATAACATTGGTTGTTTCTGTAGAACTGTGCATGGGCCTCCCTCCCAAGTTGCAACCACCACATTAGCAACCATTTGGAATCTGCCATGGTACGCATTTTGCTTGCGCGGGGGTGTCCAATCACTTGTCTACATAATGTACCTCTTAAGGAAAGTGGTCCAAACTGTTCTATTTATATAGTGTATACAGACATGCATATCGGTCATTACCCTAGACCTAGAGCATCACTGTACCTTGGGGTCCAGTTTGGAAAAGGGGCTGGGTTTCCCACCCCAGCTGGTGATCTCCATGATGTTATCAAAGTCTTCTTTCATTAAGTAGTAAGTGTCCATTAGATCCACTACTTCCTGTACACCCTCTGCACCGCGCTCAGCCAGCGGCCACACCAGCCTGTCCCTCATATACGATAGGTAGTCCAGGTTCAGGGCTCTCTTACTTGACCTCGTCCTGAGTTAAAGGAAATATATAATAATTAATAGTTGCTGTTCTGACCAGACACATTGGTACTACTCACATTGTGGGACCTCTGAATGCTATAACAATCTCTGTGCTACACATGGATGTTCTGCAGGTCACCAGTGGGAACAGGACCTACTGTACCAACTCTTTCCATTCTTAAGTATAAGACTTTGCAGTTAGTATTAAGTTACAGTAGGTGCTTCTATTACTGACACATGTACTGCAGGCTACCAGCTCCTTTCTACGTAGCTGATGGAAGCCAGTAATGCTTCTCAACTACTACTATAGACTGGTCTGTGGGCCATGCACAGTGGTTTTCCCAAATCCCTTATGGACATGAACATTCAAATATGTCCCTAACTATGGGTCCTAAAGATTATGCCTCCCCTGTTGCCCCTGCACCATGTTACGTGTAGTTCTGGTTCTCACAGTAGAAGCCCCTACTACTCCCAGCTGTTCTGTCCTCCATGGCTGCTTCCTCAGTGGGGTCTTCCTTCTTTCTCCTCTTATGACAGGAGATTCCACCTGGGCTTCCTCTATTTCTGCTCTTTCCTGGCTCATCTATCACAAGACTCATTCTTGGCCTTTTCATTAGCGTTGTCCCTGGCTACAAAATGCCAAGGAGCGGCTTCTTCCCAAGTTCAACATTATTCACCAAGTGGAAATTTCATGCACTCTCTGTTCTCTATGTAGTCTGTCCTAAGATTGTCATTAGCTTTCTTGTATCAGTCAGTGCAATCAGACCCTCACCACTTCCTCGGGGACCCACATTTGTGACCCCTTATTTCTCTGTCTTGTGTATCTCATCAACATATAGAACTCGCTCAGGGATATGATTTGCTAAACAAGACATTGGTAAGAGGGCTAGGAAAATTCTGTATATACTAAAAGTTAAGGACCAAAGATAAATAATTCGCCCCAGACTACACCCATGCATGTTTGACATAGATCACGTGTGCAAACTTTCTGGGACAAGAACTTACTTTCCCTTATTCTCTCTTTACCATATTATTCTTTTCCATGTGGAATTCAATTTAAACAAATAACTCATGAAGTAGACACCAAATGGCTAATTTCCATCATGATCTCTTGCACATGGTTTATAAAACCCAGATTTTACATCAGTTAAGGAGAGCGCACATTAGATCGGCTGCTATAGCTCCTACCTGAGAAACGTGTGCATGGCCAGCTCCTGCGTGATGCGATCGTGTTTCCCCGTGGATGAATATTTTCCTAGCCAGCTTGGAAAGTTTGGAAAATGGGACATGTAGCCCCTCATCAGCTCCCCAGGAAGGACACTGGCATATATTGCCTAAACAGAAAGACATGGCAGTGTATCAGGCAGCAATGTTATTTGTCCATGCAAAGCATGACCGGGTTCGGAATGCATAACCCTGCAAGTTACTGCTTAGTAAATTGAGAGCAAGTAACATTGCCTTTTGCTTCTTGGAAGAATTTGTGGTGGTCTTAAAAGACAAATGCAAGACACAGAAGTAGCAGGTATGTAGGAATACATCCTACATTATTACAGCGTACTCCCACATACTCATGCACTGGACATACATCTGGACAAATACCTAAGAGGTGGCACGCTAACACTTTTTGAAAATGTAACCTACCTTTGGACAGTGTGTGTGTGTGGGGGAACCATGATCCTAATGCAGGAATATTCTATGGTCTGATGAGAACATCTTACTCTTTAGTTTTAATGCAATGCGTTGTAATTGGTGCCGTAACCCTACCATGGCATCTGGTGGCAGAATGCCTGGGGGGTTTGGAAACTGGTTGAAAACAAGAGATATGGTAAGAACTTACCTTTGTTATCTCTGTTTCTACGAAGTCCATAGGGTCCACAGGGTTGACCTTGGGGTATAGCTGGATCTGAATCCAAGGGCACCACGCAGTTAAAGCTTTGCTGCTCCCAGGATGCACTTGGGTCCGTCCTCCTCTATACCCCGCCCCGGCCACAGGCACCTCAGTTGGTAAGCAGCTAAGGCCGGAGGAGGAGACTAAACAGAGAGAAGGAAGACTGGAACACACAAGAAACCATACTCACAGAAATGGGAGACGGAAAACCGGTGACCAGCCACACAGCCCATTTGAAGCCAGGTGCGTCAGGGCGGGCGCCCTGTGGACCCTATGGACTTCGTAGAAACAGAGATAACAAAGGTAAGTTCTTACCATATCTCTTGTTTTCTACTTCAGGGTCCATAGGGGGTCCACAGGGTTGACCTTGGGGATGTCCCAAAGCAGTTCAACTAAGGGCGGGGACGCTCCTGTGCTGAAAGGAGTACCCGGCGCCCAAAGGATGCATCCTGAGAGGCGAAGGTGTCAAACGCATAAAACCTCAAAAACGTCTGAATTGAAGACCAAGTAGCCGCCTTACACAGCTGAACAGCGGAGGCGCCACGTCTAGCAGCCCAAGAGGGACCCACAGAACGAGTGGAATGAGCCTTAACAGAGGCTGGCACAGGTAAACCCTCCTGTGCATAAGCCTCACAAATAACTGAACGAAGCCAACGGGCTAACGTTTGCTTGTTGGCAGGCCAACCCCTCTTGTGAAAACCGAAGAGAACAAAGAATCCAACTTCCTAACCGAAGCAGTCCGGTCCACGTAGATTCTAAGTGCCCGGACTACATCTAAGGAAGCCTCACCAGCGGAAAGATCAGGTGACTGAAAAGCTGGCACAACAAGTTCCTGATTAATGTGGAACTTTGAGACCACTTTGGGCAAAAACTCAGGACGAGTGCGGAGCACCGCTCTGTCCGGATGAAAAATCAGAAAAGGGGAGCGACAGGAAAGCGCCCCCAATTCTGAAACCCTCCTGGCAGAAGCAATTGCCAGGAGAAAAATGGTCTTAAATGTCAGCCACTTGAGCTCCACCGACTCAAGCGGCTCAAAAGGAGGACCCTGCAAGACCCGCAGCACCACCGCCAAGTCCCACGGAGCCACCGGAGGCACGAAGGGAGGCTGGATCCTGAGAACACCTTGGAAAAAGGTGTGAACGTCTGGCAGTGTAGCAATCCGTCGCTGAAACCACACGGACAAAGCAGACACATGAACCTTCAGAGAGGCCAGGCGTAAGCCGAGGTCCAAACCTGATTGAAGAAATTCCAAGATTCTGGAAACCCGAAACACCTGCGGATCATAGTTTCTGGATTCACACCACTGAAAATAAGTGCGCCACACCCTGTGGTAAATCCGCGCGGAAGCAGGCTTGCGTGCCCTAAGCATGGTACCAATCACCGAACTGGAGAAACCCCTAGACCTCAAGACGGCTGTCTTAAGAGCCACGCCGTCAAAGACAGCCGACCCAGATCCGGGTAAAGGCAGGGCCCTTGAGACAACAGGTCCCGACGCTGAGGAAGAAGGTACGGAGCGTCGATGGAGAGGCACCTCAGATCGGAGTACCAAGGACGTCTGGGCCACGCCGGAGCCACCAGCACGAGTGTGCCACCGTCCTGCTTGAATTTCCGCAGAACCCGAGGAAGTAACGGTATCGGAGGAAACGGATACGCCAGGTGAAACGTCCATTTCACCGACAGAGCGTCTACCAGACAGGCGCCTGCGTCTCTTGTCCTTGACCCGTAAACGGGCAACTTGTGATTGTGACGGGAAGCCATCAAGTCCAGCTCCGGCAGTCCCCACCTGTCCACGAGTAGCTGAAACACCTCTGGGTGAAGCGACCATTCCCCGGGATGCACGTCGTGACGGCTGAGGAAGTCCGCCTCCCAATTGAGGACTCCGGGAATGAAGACTGCCGAGATCGCTGGAACGTGACACTCCGCCCAAGCAAGAATGCGAGACACCTCCGACATTGCTGCCCGACTGCGAGTTCCCCCTTGGTGGTTGATGCACGCCACCGTGGTGGCGTTGTCGGACTGCATCTGAACCGCCCTTCCGTGAAGAGCGGGGCCGGACGACTGCAGGGCCCTGTACACAGCCCGCAGTTCCAGGATGTTGATGGGGAGAAGTGCTTCTTCCGCGGACCAACGACCCTGAAGCGATAATGAGCCGGTCACTGCCCCCCAACCCCGAAGACTGGCATCCGTCGTGAGCAGGACCCAGTCCGGGATCCAAAAGGGGCACCCCTCGACCAGATGCGCCGTCTGAAGCCACCAAGCCAAAGACTGCCGAACCTCCGGGGACAACACCAGCATCTGAGAGCGGATCCGGTGAGGTAACCCGTTCCATTCCGATAGAATCAGCCCCTGCAGGGGCCGGGAATGGAACTGGGCAAATTCCACCATGTCGAAAGTCGACACCATGGACCCCAGAACTCTCATAGCTGAATGGACCGACAGGCGGCAACTGCTCAGGCAACTGTGTATCCACAGCTGCAGGGAGGAGACCTTCTCTGGAGTCAGGAAAATCCGCTGCTGACGAGAATCCAGCAGGGCTCCCAAATGAACCATCCGCTGTGATGGAATCAGGGAGGACTTCTTCCAGTTTATCAACCACCCGTGTGCTTGAAGACAAGCAATGGTCAGGTGGAGATGTCGAAGAAGCACCTCCGGGGAGCTCGCCAGCAGCAGAAGATCGTCCAGGTACGGCAACAGACGTAGACCCTGACCCCGAAGGTGGGCAGCCATAACCGCCATCACCTTGGTGAACACCCTCGGAGCCGTGGAAAGGCCAAAAGGCAACGCCCGAAATTGGAAGTGATGGTTCAGGATAGCAAACCTCAGATACCGCTGATGTGCCGGTGCTATGGCCACATGGAGATAGGCGTCCTGGATATCGAGGGAGACCATATAATCCCCGGGTTCCATCGCCAGAATGATGGAACGTAACGTTTCCATCCTGAACCTGGGAACTCTGAGGTATCTGTTCAGAGACTTCAAATTCAGGATAGGGCGATGAGAACCATTGGGTTTCTGTACCAGAAACAGAGTAGAATAGTACCCCGTCCCGCGCTGAGACTGCGGAACGGGAACAATGACCCCTGCTTGTAACAAGGATTCTATAGCTACCTGAATCTGACCAGCTTTGGTCTTGTCCAGAGAAGGATTCGTACAGAAAAACTGGTGGGGCGGCCTGAACCGAAAAGACAGGGCGTACCCCTGAGAGACTACTTCTCGAACCCAGGCATCCGCGGTGGTATTGTGCCAACACTGGGCGAATTGGAGAAGTCGGCCTCCCACTCTGGGGTCCCCCAGAGAGAGGCCCGTCCCATCAGGCAGCAGGCTTATCCTCCTGCTTGGAAGAAGGGCGCCGAGCACTCCATGCCTGCTTCTTGGGCTTGGGTGCGGCCTTGGTCGCCGAATGTCTCGGGAAGGACTGGCCCTTGGCCTTACCCTGAACCCGAAAGGACCGAAAGGCAGAGCTCCTCACTTTAGCCGGCGCAGAGGCCGAAGGGAGAAAAGCCAACTTGGACTTAGCCAAAGTATCCACTATTTTGTCCAAATCCGGACCAAATAGTAAATCACCATTAAAAGGCAAGGCCTCCAGACCCTTTTTTGAATCTGCATCAGCCCTTCAGGACCTCAGCCACAGGGAGCGCCGAGCAGACACCGCTGCAGTCGACACCCTAGAAGTGAGCAGGCTGGCATCCAAAGACGCTTCCCCAATATAGGAAGCTGCATCCCGCATCTGTCCCACTAACGCTCTCTGGATATCCGGAGCCTCATCAGGAAAGGTATCCTCCAAGGCATTGGCCCATGCCTCAATGGCTTTAGCCACCCAGGAGATAGCCATGGACGGGCGAGCCACCGCCCCGGAAAGAGAATAAATGGACTTTAAACAAGTCTCCACCTTCCTGTCCGTGGGATCCTTCAAAGAGGAGATAGACGGCAATGGCAGCGTCGCGCTTTTGATCAAGCGGGTAACGTGGGAATCCACCGCCGCCGGAGTTTCCCATTTCCTGCAATGAGCTTCAGGAAAAGGATAGTTCGCCGCCAACCTCTTCTGTGGATGGAACCTCTTACTAGGTAATTGCCAGGCCGCCGCCATATGATCCGATAATTGATCAGACAGGGGGAACACAGTTGAAGTCACCTTGGCCTTTTTAAAATTAGGAAACTTCGACCTAGGAGCCGGCGCATCATCCTCAACATGTAGGATAGCCCGCACCGCCCTAACTAAGGCTGGAACATTAATGGAGGACTTAGCTTCCACCTCCTGCCCCATGACATCAGAGTCAGAGTCCTCACGGATTTCTCCATCATCTGAGGACACTTCCGAGTCCGACAACTGCGCAGCTAGTGAACTCACAACCGGACGTTTAGACACCCTTGGTGGCACATCACCTTGCAACATGGACTGAAACGCCGAGGATGAAGCCGCCAGACTCTGTACGGAGCTGGATAGAACATCCACCCAAGGCGGAGGAGCCGTCGGAGCAAAACTCTGCAAAGGCACTACAGACTGACGCGTCCCTGGGGAAGACTGCACATACACAGGCAGTCCCGAGTAAGGACCCACAGTCTGGGCCCCGGGGGGGGACCGCAACATTTGTGGAACCCCCGGGGAATGGGGGATGGTGGGCTGCGGTAACGCCCTAGAAGGGACCGCTGATGGGACCGATAACCGGTCCGCAATAGACGCCAGCACCTGTGAAAACATCGCCCAAGGAGGGTCCTGTGATACAGGGGGGTTGGAGGGGCCCGGTACCAGCTGGCACCGCCCGCACAGACCATCCTGAGATAAGTCCTCCCCATCAACTCCAGCAGCACAACGTCTGCAGGAAAATAGCACAGGAGCCACAGAGCGCTCAGTCTCCTCATCAGACATGATACCGTAAATCACAAGAAATAGGTATCACCAGAGGAATTACGGTTTTAACACCCGCGCACTCACCAGTATGCGACACAACAGCCCAGATATGGTACTGTGTAGCACCCAACAGTATGTGACTGACCCCACAAATACGTGTTTTATATAAGTGAGGGTCTCAGAAAAACGCCCTTCCCCCACACACCTGCCGGGCCGTAGGAGAAGGAAAGGGAGTTATAAGCTGACAGCAAGGAGAATAAGTCACAGACAGGCAGCACTAGCAATAGTCACATACAATGCAGAAAAGTTAGTACTCACTGCACCTTCCGCTACAATCAACCGCCCAGATTCAGTGTCTGGGAGGGCTATAGCGCTGTGTACACTGTCCTTTAGCAGGGGAGAGGTACACAGGGTGACCGGTCCACTTGATACCGCCTGGGAGTCTGCGAAGTGCCAGTAAAGATGGCCGCTGGAGACCTCAGAGGAGGAGTGGCCGAGAGATAAGAGCAGCTCAGCGACGCCAGACTCCTAGTTGAAAGGCGCGCTGAGCTGAGGGGAGGAGCCGCTAGACAGGGAAGGCTGCCTCCCCTGGCTAGCAATTAACCCCCGGGTTGCCGGTCCCGCTACCAGCCTGATACCCTGGTGGTCTAGCGGACACGCGGGGTATTCCTCAATTGAGGGGCAGCCCGCCGCCGCCGCTAGCGCCTCCGGTCTGTCCCCAGAGACCGGAGGCTTCTGACTGCATAGAAAGTATCCGCGGCCCGCCGCACGCGGCGACCCGCGGCTTACCTGATCCCCGTCGCATCTGGCAGCAGTCAAGGGAGTCCCCAGAGCCCGGCTAGTACAGGCTCTGGGGTCCCGCCGCGATCCCCAGAGCTGTACTGGCGTCGCGGCGCCAGCGGGGAGAAGGAGCGGCAGCGTGGACGTCCTAAAGGACAGTCTGATGCTGCCGCTCTAACAGTGTAAAAAAAGTAGAAAAAAATAAAAAATTTATCTTTTAAAATAAAGCTTAGGGGCTGCTCCTGCAGCCCCACTGCGACAGGGTGACCCAACTTCGGCCGGGCACCAACTAAAACTGAGGTGCCTGTGGCCGGGGCGGGGTATAGAGGAGGACGGACCCAAGTGCATCCTGGGAGCAGCAAAGCTTTAACTGCGTGGTGCCCGTGGATCCAGATCCAGCTATACCCCAAGGTCAACCCTGTGGACCCCCTATGGACCCTGAAGTAGAAATAAAGGGTAAACTAGAGGACGTAATATATAGACAAATCTGGGAGAAACACTCAGACCCAGGACTGTCGATTATTTATATTATAGCAGCATGACTATTTAAAGCCTACAGTAAAAGCCTCACCCACTGAAATGATCCAGTCAAAGCCCAGAACTCAATCCCACCGAGAACGAATCTGTGCAATGATAATTGCTGTACGCCAACAGTCTCCATTCAACCTTGATGGAACTTCAGCAATATTGTGGACGGCTACTGCAGTGTTCAGCTATGGTAGAGACCTAAGCAGACCCATAGTCGATCAGTTACGGTCTGTTTTTATATATTTTATAAATTAAGAAAACTCTCCAGAGCGTTTTTCATTTTGCATAAAAGTATTTGCTGACTAGTGGAAATAATTCCCTAACAAATCCATGTTAAGTCTAATTCCTTGATGTAAAAAAATATGAAAAATCCCGAAGGGTGTGAATCTTTTTTACAACTGTAGAAAACTACAGGTTCTATTATCTCTCATACTTTAAACATTGTTTATCTCAACCTTCCACTCAACAGACATTGCCCATTGGCCTAGACTGTTACATCATGTCCCAGATGATGCTTTGACATTGTCAGATAATTATACCTGTGTAGGCAAGAGAGTCCAGGCCTGCTTGCTGCGAATAGCCCGGTCTACCAGGTCCCCATCGCATATACTGTCAGCTGTCTTGCTCAGGAGAAGTAAATGCTTCTTCATGTTCCCGCTGGAAGTATACAAGGCCTGGTTAGAGGGTTAGGCTGGTGCAGGACACAACACTGTAAACAAATCACATTGAGAGACTCTCACCCGGCGGCAGCTGGCTTCACATGGACATAGTTCTCCTGAACAAAGAGAGGCCCCAGGGAGTAGTCATGGAAGAAGAGGTCGGACTTGTCTATGAAGGTCATGTGAGCAGTTTCTTCTCCACTGCTAAACACCTTCCGTGCAACATCGAAAGGACCCTGGTAACACCAAGCGTGACCAGTGTTAGCGTGAGGTAGAAGGTTCCCACCAAACGGATGGCCAAGATGAGAGAGCTGCCAGTTCTGCTGAACTAGGGATGTGCGGGCTCAGATTAGTTCCGATTTTTCCCGCCAAAAATCAGGTCTCAGAAAGAGACAAAACGTCATCTTTCATGGACTTTTGTCCAGGAATGATGAGGTTTGTCCACGTTTTGCCTCTTTCTGAGACCTGATTTTTGGCGGGAAAAATCCGAACTTGGCAGGAAAATCCGAACTAATCCGAGCCCGCACATTCCTATGCTGAACCTACTCTCTCTCATTACAAGCAGTATGCCAATAGGCCCCAACACGGCAACCACTCACCATTTTAATGTCCTTTTTGGCGTTGTTGGCGCTACTCTTTGCTTCATCATAGGTCAGGGCTTTGCTGCTAGCACACCACATACTGAGATTATGTAGTACCTAAGAGGGGGGGGGAGAAGAACAGCACTGTGGGTAACAAATAAGCTTGTAGATACAATACTGCTCATCACATACAGAGGATCTCACCTGCCGAATGTCTTGGTTTGCCCCAAGGATAATTTCATTCATTGCCGGTGGCGGAACCTTTAATCCCTCTTTATAAGCCACAGACATCATGGCCCCCTAAGAGACACAAGAGAGCACAGCTATGTTACTGCCAAAAGGTTAGAGAATAAAATAATCCTCATACAAGGATAAAATAAGGAGTTATCTGCTCTCAGTCTCCGCTCATCTCACCTTAATCTGTTCCACTCTCGGCCTCTGGAAGCGAAGGTCAAAGCAGTAGTTGGCGAGTGATCGGATTTTAGGGTGATTCCGGTCATTACACATGCAGATGATGGGGATCTTAGATTGTTTGATCAAAGTGATTAACTCCTGAGAGAAGACAAATGAACATGTAATGACCAATTCCACTATGGAAGGACAGCAAATAATGTATGCAGGACATGGGACCTGGCCGACACAGGAAAACCTAGCGACGTTACCTAATGGGCACAGCACGCCCTCAGATAATAAGGAAGCTGTGGCTTTATCAACTCTAGAGATACAAACCCAATATAACAGCAGACAGGAGAGAGCTATATAATAGCCAAATGATCTTATGTATAAACTGCTATAAATGAAGCATTGATGTCATCACATGACTGTGAAAATGTATATATTATAAGGAACAGCATTCTTCCTACTGTACAGCAGAAGGTTATTTGTGGTCATCAATGAGATCTACACCTTTGCCTTCATACGTTGTGTCATGGAAATCCTTCGCTCAGTGACATAATATGAAGAAATGACTATACAGTATACCATCCCATGTATAATACAGGTCGTGTTCATATAAGTGGTGTCATTACAAAGCAATGATGTAATTGCAGAATTTTGCATTACTGTGATGTGTACATGAAACAGGACATGTATCAGAGGAAACCAGTGATGTCACAAGTGGGAGAGGAACTAAGTACAGACAGACTGATCATAGCACAATAATATAGAATTATAGATAGATCCAATTGAAAACACACACACACAATATTTAAAAAGCCACCTAGGGAAAAGAAAAAAAAAACCACAAACCTTACTTCCGGTCTATATATAATTAATAGCGGTTACCGATGTGACATTACCTGCATTAATCTGAACTATGATGCTTCTCACAGAAGAGCTATTGTGTAAAGATGAGCACACACCTATGTCATTATCAGGCATCAGAGCGTTTATCAGATCTACAGTGTGTACCCTGCTTAAACCATCAGTATACCGCCCATTGCAGATGCCCTCAGGGATTCAAGTGGTAACAAGGAAAGTCGGACATTGCCATTGCAGTGTAACGTCTCACCTGTACTCCCCCTCTGTCTTCATTTCCTGCCATACCGTCCACTTCATCCATGATCAGGACATGTTTGGCGCTTACCGTACTGCTGGTCCCTAAGGAAACAGGAAGGAGGATAAACACAGAAGCCTGATACAGAGGTGCACGCTACAGCAGATGTGACTCAGTCTTTATGCCAATGCCGCAGTTGATGGGACTTCATACAGTGACGATAACTCTCCACTGTGCGCATCGGCCGCACCATCACACATTGCACCAGCCCTACAGAGGCGCAGTTTACCCATCTGAACATGGCTGTCTGCGTCAGTGCAATTGCTACAAAAGGTACCCCCCCCCCCCCCCCATCTGTCTAGCTGCCCCTGTTACCACAGTGAAAGGCCCACTGAAATCTCCTCTCTCTTTGTCCCAATACGTTCTGCGACTTTCTGCGGTAACCATCGGGACGCATGCGCAGTGTGGCTCAGACGCATTCGCAGGCTGAGAACATCGGCCGCTTGCGTGCGGCATCGACACTGCGTCCATCTCCGAATCAGCCCACAGTGTACAACACATAGACAAGGAAACCACGTACCAGAATAAAAACCTTTAATACTGGTATTGTTCAGTGACTCTGCCACCACTTCCTTCATACTGTTCTTGCTGCGAGTGTCACTGGCATTTAACTCCACATAGCTGTAGTCAAGTTCCTAATACACACACAGGACAGCGTCTTAGATACAGAAGAGAAATGATCATCATATACCATGACTCTGTAATAAGACACGCAGCTAATGGGCATTGAACACGCCCGCATCAATGGCCAGGTTTGTTTCATGTCCACTGGCAACAAAAACAAGCAACTGGACAGAAGGACACCAGGTATGCAGTGACAGCTGCATGTGGGCACGTACAAACTAAAGCTGGGCACACCACAGACAATGTGTACCCTGCCTGACGGGACCCGGCAAGCAGCCAGTGCATATACACATGCCAATGCTGGGCAGACGGACGCGTATCATGGGTAGACACTAGACCAGTGGTTCTCAAACTCAGTCCTCAGGACTCCACACAGTTCATCTTTTCCAGGTCACCCAGCAGGTGCACAGGTGTATTCATTACTCACTGACACATTATAAAAGATCCACAGGTGGAGCTAATTATTTCACTTGTGAGACCACCTGGAAAATATGCACTGTTTGGGGTCTTGAGGACCGAGTTTGAGAACCTGTGCACTAGACTACGTACCCGAAAAGTTGTTCCGATCCGCGGGATCAGACGACATATCATCTAGTGTGTACCCAGTTTAATATTCGTTCTATCTGAAGGTGGAGGAACGGTGCTGTAACTGAATATGTTGCTGGAAGTAGATCACTAACCATTACTATAAATGTGTGTGTCTTGCCAGGAAACCAGACCATAGGACTAAAAGGCTACAGAATCATGTAACCCAAGCCGCATTCTCTGCCCCATGTGTCAGACACACGTAGGGAATTATAAATGCACCCAGTAAATATGCCTGCCAGTATAAGCTGTGACTCGCCTTCACCAGGCATGACTTGGGACACATCACTTTTCCAAAAAGATAATAAAGAAAAAGTTTTTCAGTTATTAAATCCCTACCTTGTATAAAAGAAGGTTTAGTTTAAAACATATTATTAAAAAAAAAAAAAAGAAAAGTTTACCTTGCACACCAGCACAGCTGTTGTGGTTTTACCAATTCCCGGGGGACCTGACAGCAGGGCAGCTTTATAAGATGATCCATCGTCCTTGCCCCCAAACTTGTTGACTTTTCCTGGAATAGTCAAAATACAAAAATGACAGATACATTTTCTAAAGACTAATATCGAGGAACACAAGTCAAATACATATTTTTACACATATATTACGTACAAGGCACAAAGTAGCCTTAACATGTACAGAAGCACATTTACAAAACTCAAAAGCCAGGTAATGGAATTGGTAAACCTGGGCAAAATCTGCTATATGTTCTGATGCAATAACAAGAGATATGGTAAGAACTTACCTTTGTTATCTCTGTTTCTACGAAGTCCATAGGGTCCACAGGGTTGACCTTGGGGATATAAGCTGGATCTGGATCCATGGGCACCACGCAGTTAAAGCTTTAGCTGCTCCCAGGATGCACTTGGGTCCGTCCTCCTCTATACCCCGCCCCCGGCCACAGCACCTCAGTTGGTAAGCAGCCAAGGCCGGAGGAGGAGACTAAACAGAGAGAAGGAAGACTGGAACACACAAGAAACCATACTCACAGAAATGGGAGACGGAAAACCGGTGACCAGCCACACAGTAAACAGAGAGAAGGAAGACTGGAACACACAAGAAACCATACTCACAGAAAAGGGAGACGGAAAACCGGTGACCAGCCACACAGCCCATTTGAAGCCAGGTGCGTCAGGGCGGGCGCCCTGTGGACCCTATGGACTTCGTAGAAACAGAGATAACAAAGGTAAGTTCTTACCATATCTCTTGTTTTCTACTTCAGGGTCCATAGGGGGTCCACAGGGTTGACCTTGGGGATGTCCCAAAGCAGTTCAACTAAGGGCGGGGACGCTCCTGTGCTGAAAGGAGTACCCGGCGCCCGAAGGATGCATCCTGAGAGGCGAAGGTGTCAAACGCATAGAACCTCAAAAACGTTTAAATTGAAGACCAAGTGGCCGCCTTACACAGCTGAACAGCAGAAGCGCCACATCTAGCAGCCCAAGAGGGACCCACAGAACGAGTGGAATGAGCCTTAACAGAGGCTGGCACAGGTAAGCCCTCCTGTGCATAAGCCTCACAAATAACGGAACGAAGCCAACGGGCTAACGTTTGTTTGTTGGCAGGCCAACCCCTCTTGTGAAAACCAAAGAGGATAAACAAGGAATCAGACTTCCTAACCGTCCGGTCTACATAAATTCTAAGCGCCCGGACCACATCTAAGGAAGTCTCACCAGCTGAAAGATCAGGAGACTGAAAAGCTGGCACAACAAGTTCCTGATTAATGTGGAACTTCGAGACCACTTTGGGCAAAAACTCAGGACGAGTGCGGAGCACCGCTCTGTCCTGGTGAAAAATCAGGAAAGGAGGGCGACAGGAAAGTGCCCCCAATTCAGACACCCTCCTGGCCGAAGCAATTGCCAGGAGAAAAACAGTCTTAAATGTCAGCCACTTGAGCTCCACCGCCTCAAGAGGCTCAAACGGAGGACCCTGCAGGACCCGTAGCACCACCGCCAAGTCCCAAGGAGCCACAGGAGGCACAAAGGGAGGCTGGATCCTGAGAACACCTTGGAAAAAGGTGTGAACGTCTGGTAGTATTGCAATCCTCCGTTGAAACCACACGGACAAGGCGGACACATGAACCTTCAGAGATGCAAGGCGTAAGCCGAGATCCAATCCTGACTGAAGAAATTCCAAGATCCTAGAAACTCGGAACACCTGAGGATCATAATGTCTGGACTCACACCACTGAAAGTAAGTGTGCCACACACTGTGATAAATCCGTGCTGAAGCAGGCTTGCGTGCCCTGAGCATGGTACCAATAACCGAACTGGAGAAGCCCCGAGACCTCAAGACGGCTGTCTCAAGAGCCACGCCGTCAAAGACAGCCGACCCAGATCCAGGTAAAGGCAGGGCCCCTGAGACAACAGGTCCCGACGCTGAGGAAGAAGGTACGGAGCGTCGATGGAGAGGCTCCTGAGATCGGAGTACCAAGGACGTCTGGGCCACGCCGGAGCTACCAGCACGAGCATGCCGCCGTCCTGCTCGAATTTCCGCAGAACCCGAGGAAGCAGGGATATCGGAGGAAACAGATACGCCAGGTGAAACGTCCATTTCACCGACAGCGCGTCCACCAGACTTGCGCCTGCGTCTCTTGTCCTTGACCCGTAAACGGGCAACTTGTGATTGTGACGGGAGGCCATCAAGTCCAGCTCCGGCAGTCCCCACCTGTCCACGAGTAGCTGAAACACTTCTGGGTGAAGCGACCATTCCCCGGGATGCACGTCGTGACGGCTGAGGAAGTCCGCCTCCCAACTGAGGACTCCGGGGATGAAGACCGCCGAGATCGCTGGAATGTGACCCTCCGCCCAAGTCAGGATACGAGACACCTCCGACATTGCTGCCTGACTGCGAGTTCCGCCTTGGTGGTTGATATACGCCACTGTGGTGGCGTTGTCGGACTGCACCTGTACCGCCCTTCCGTGAAGAGCGGGGCCGGACGTCTGCAGGGCCCTGTATACTGCCCGCAGTTCCAGGATGTTGATGGGGAGAAGTGCTTCTTCCGCTGACCAACGACCCTGAAGCAACAAAGAGCCGGTCACTGCCCCCCAACCCCGGAGACTGGCATCCGTCGTGAGCAGGACCCAATCCGGGATCCAAAATGGGCGCCCCTCGACCAGATGAGCTGTCTGAAGCCACCAAGCCAAAGATTGCCGAACGTCCGGAGACAACACCAGCACCTGAGAGCGGATCCGGTGAGGTAACCCGTTCCATTCTGATAGAATCAGCCCCTGCAGGGGCCGGGAATGGAACTGGACAAATTCCACCATGTCGAATGTCGACACCATGGACCCCAGAACTCTCATAGCCGAATGGACCGACAGGCAGCAACGGCTCAGGCAACTGCGTATCCGCAGCTGTAGGGAGGCGACCTTCTCCGGAGTCAGGAAGATCCTTTGCTGACGCGAATCCAGCAGGGCTCCCAAATGAACCATCCGCTGTGATGGAATCAGGGAGGACTTTTTCCAATTTATCAAACCCGTGTGCTTGCAGGCAAGCGATCGTCAGGTGGAGATGTTGAAGCAGTACCTCCGGGGAGCTCGCCAGCAACAGGAGGTCGTCCAGATACGGCAGCAGCCGTACATTCTGGTTCCGAAGATGTGCGGCCATGACCGCCATAATCTTCGTGAACACCCTCGGTGCCGTGGAGAGACCAAAGGGTAGCGCCCGGAACTGATAGTGGTGTTGAAGGATAGCGAACCTCAGATACCGCTGGTGTGAAGATGCTATCGGAACATGGAGGTAGGCGTCCTGGATGTCCAGGGACACCATGTAATCCCCCGGTTCCATCGCCAGAATGATGGAACGTAACGTTTCCATCCTGAACTTGGGAACTCTGAGGAATTTGTTCAGAGACTTCAAGTTGAGGATAGGGCGATGAGAACCATTGGGTTTCTGCACCAGAAACAGAGACGAATAATACCCCGTCCCTCGTTGTGATAGAGGAACGGGAACAATGACCCCTGCTTTCAGCAAGGACTCTATAGCCTCCTGAACCTGTAACGCCTTGGTCTTGTCCTGAGAAGGACTTGTGCAGAAAAACTGGTGGGGTGGTCTGTGCCGAAAAGACAGGGCGTACCCCTGGGAGACCACTTCTCGAACCCAGGCATCCGTGGTGGTATTGTGCCAGCACTGGGCAAATAGAAGTCGGCCTCCCACTCTGAGGTCCCCCAGAGGGAGGCCCGTCCCATCAGGCCGCAGGTTTATCTTCCTGCTTGGAAGAAGGGCGCCGAGCACTCCTGGCTTGCTTCTTGGGTTTAGAGGCAGTCTTACTCGCAGACTGTCTCGGGAAGGACTGACCTTTTGCCTTACCCTGAACCCGAAAGGAACAAAAAGCCGAACTCCGAACCTTAGCAGGCAGTGCCGCCGAAGGGAGGAAGGCCGACTTGGATTTAGCCAGGGTATCCACTATTTTGTCCAAGTCCGGACCAAATAGTAATTCCCCATTGAAAGGTAAGGCCTCCAGACCTTTCTTTGAATCAGAGTCCGCTCTCCAGCACCGCAACCATAAGGATCGGCGGGCAGACACCGCTGCAGCCGATACCCGCGAGGTCAGCAGACTAGCATCTAAAGAAGCTTCTCCAATGTAAGAAGCAGCGTCCCTCATTTGTCCCAACAACGCCCGCTGGACATCCGGAGCGTCGTCCGGGAAGGTATCTTCCAATGCACTGGCCCTCCCCTCAATGGCCTTGGCCACCCAGGAGATGGCCATGGACGGTCGGGCCACCGCCCCGGAGAGGGAGTAAATAGACTTTAAGCAAGTCTCAACTTTCCTGTCCGTGGGATCCTTCAGCGAGGATATCGACGGTAATGGTAAGGTGGCGCCCCGAGTTAAACGGGTGACATGGGAATCCACCGCCGGTGGAGTTTCCCATTTTTTACAATGTGTCTCAGGGAAGGGGTAATTAGAAGCCAACCGCTTCTGAGGAAGGAATCTCTTACTGGGCGCCTGCCAAGCTACCGCCATATGATCCGTCAACTGATCCGACAGGGGAAACAGCGCAGAAGCCACCTTAGTTTTTTTGAAACTAGGAAACTTCGACTTAGGAACCGGTGCCTCATCCTCTATAAGAAGAATAGCTCGCATCGCCCTAACTAGTGCTCGCACATTAATGGACGACTTGGTATCCATTTCCTGGACCGAGGCGTCCGAGTCAGTGTCATCAGGGACCTCCCCATCATCTGAGGAACCCTCTGAGTCCGATACCTGAGCAGCCCGTGTCGTGAGTGGGCGTTTTGAAATCCTAGAAGGCATGTCAGTCTGCAACATTGACTGAAAAGCCGAGGAAGCGGCCGCCAAATTTTGCACGGAGTTGGAGAGCACATCCACCCATGGTGGAGGAGTCGCTATAGGGGCCTGAAAAGGTACCACAGGCTGCTGCGGCACAGGGGAAGCCTGTATATACATAGGCAACCCCGCATAGGGACCTACTGATTGAGACCCAGGAGGACTCCGCAATAACTGCGGGACACCCGGGGAATGGGGGATGGTCGGCTGGGGCAACGCCCTAGTAGGGAGAGCAGTCGGGACCGACAGACGGTCCGCAATAGACACCAGCACTTGAGAAAACATTGCCCACGGTGGTTCCTGCGCCAGAGAAGGTCTGGATGGGCCAGGAGCCACCTGGCATCAACTACACAGGCCATCCTGTGACAAATCCTCCCTATCTACTCCTGCAGAACAGCGTCCGCAGGAGGCCAACACCGGAGCCACTGAGCGCTCAACCTCCTCGTCTGACATGACAGAATATATTATATAGTCAAAAAATATATCTGGCAACAGGGCAGAAGAAAACGCACTCACCGGTGTGCTAAACAACAGCCCACAATACGGCACTGTGTAGCACACAACTGTATGTGACGGACCTCACAAATACGTGATTTATATAGGTGAGGTCTGCAGAAACGCCCCTCCCCCACACACCTGTAGGGCTTGTAGGAGAAGTGAAGGGATAGGTATAAGCTGACAGTAAGCGGAAAATAAGCACAGACAGGCAGCACTAGCAAAAGTCACATACCATGCAGGAAGATATACTCACTGCACCTTTCCACTACAATCAACCTGCCCAGATTCAGTGTCTGGGAGGGCTATAGTGCTGTGTACACTGTCCTTATATCGGGGGAGAGGTACACAGGGGGACCGGTCCGCGTGCTCCCTGAAGATCTGCGCTGCCACTTGTAGAAAATGCCCCCCAGAGACCTCAGAGGAGGAGTGGCCGTGTAACTGCAGCTCAGCGACGCCAGACTCCGTGCTGAAAGGCGCGCTGAGCTGAGGGGAGGAGCCGCTGACAGGGAAGGCTTCCTCCCCTGGCTAGCATATTAACCCCAGGGCTTGCCGGCATCCCGCTTGCCATATATCCCTGGTGGTCTAGTGGTCCCACGGGTTATTCCTCCTCAGAGGGGGAGCCCGCCGCCACCGCTAGCGGCCCCCGGTCTGTCCCCTAGGACCGGGGGCAAAGGACTGCATGTGCAGGCAATACCCGCGAACCGCCGCTAATCGGCGACTCGCGGCTTACCTTGTCCCCGGCGACTCCGGCAGCAGTCCAGGGAGGGACCCAGAGTCCGGCTAGTACGGACTCTGGCCTCCCGCCGCGATCCCCAGTGCAGTACTGGCGTCGCGGCGCCAGCGGGGAAGGAGAGCGGCAGCGTGGGCGTCTGCATAGACAGCCCGTCGCTGCCACACTAGAGCCTCTGTTTTAAAATAAAAATCTAACAGGCTCTTTCTTTTTTTTTTCAATAAAAATAGAAAGCTTTTGGGGGGTGCTGTGGCCGGGGGCGGGGTATAGAGGAGGACGGACCCAAGTGCATCCTGGGAGCAGCTAAAGCTTTAACTGCGTGGTGCCCATGGATCCAGATCCAGCTTATACCCCCAAGGTCAACCCTGTGGACCCCCTATGGACCCTGAAGTAGAAATTGATCTTTACAAATACTTCCAGGTCCCTAGTGAGCACAACTTCCCTAGAGGTCCCAGACTGGTACAAGACAGACAGGATGGCTTTAAACACAGGAATGTGAATGTCAGAGACTGACATTTATATAGCGGTCATTGTGGACCATTGTTGGCTGTAGTGAGATCTGCCCTATGTATGCCAGTACCTCTCCATTACAATACCCCCCCTTCTACACACACTGACATGTACTTACCAGCAGGTTTCTTGTCATCGGTAGAATGGTTCTGGTACCAGGCTTTCAGCCATCTCACAAGTTTGTTGGCACAGCTCTGGTCTCCTTGCTGTCCTATAATCGCTTTGATAGACGTTGGTTTGTATTTATCTACCCAGAGTAAACTCTCCATCTTGCCGATGACTGGGGCTAAATCCAATTCTTTAGTACAGGTTGTGGTTTCCTCCCGTTTTATGCTCTTCTCCTTCTCAGTATCACTCAGCTTCATATCACTGGCTAATTTCTTGGCCCGTGGGGACTCTCTCTTTTCTGGGGTCAATTTCCTCTTAGCCGGACTCGGCTTTTTTACGACTTTCTCTGGGGTCTTATCAGTTTTTATTTTAGGTTTCACCTAAATAAGAAATACATTGACATAGGCTTGTGATAAATGTGAAATAAACAGCATGATGTTCTAGAGCAAAAAAAAAAAAAAAGACTATGAGGTTATCCTACCCGGATGACTCACGTTAGAACAGGAACCTCACAGAAACTTGAATCTTCCTAAATGACATCAGGAAGATGGACACTAATAACTAGACTAGATTAACAAAAAAAAAAAAAAAGCCTATAATAAAGCAGAGCTGCTGACTTTACCTATTGGAAAAACCATGTGGCAAATTAAATCACGATCAAGGTCCATCCAAACCATAATCAATCCACCAAAATCACAAATTCAGAAGGCTATGCCCTTTTCTAATCACTACCCTTAAGAATGTTTTACAATAAACTGGAAAGTATATTTACTAAAGACTTCTATTATAAAAAAAAAAATAAAATGGAAAAGCCCAACCAATGATGTTCTAGCTATCTTATCTAGTACAGTAGTTCTCAAACTCGGTCCTCAAGACCCCACACAGGTCACGTTTTCAAGGTCACCCAGCAGGTGCGCAGGTGTACTCATTACTCACTGACATAATTTTAAAGGTTCACAGGTGAAGATAATTATTTCACTTGTGATTCTTTGAGGAGACCTGGTAAATATGCACTGTTTGGGGTCCTGAGGACCGACATTGAGAATCTGTTATCTAGTACATAGCAGTGCTCGAAGTGAGGCTGTATACAACGGTATGGCATACCGCCTCTTCATTCCCCCACCAAATTTTTAGGAACCGGCCATTCTCCCTGCTCAGCTGCGAATCTTACTCACAGCTGTGCAGACTTCGCAGCCACGCTCAGTGTTTTCATTTCCGCACTGAGCGTCTGCTGCAGATTATACTGACAATCCCTCTTCCTTCTCATTGGTGGATAGAGAGGAAGGTGGTGTGCAACAATTATAAAGCAGCAGCGTGCAGGCAGGATATGCTGGCCTGCTAAAGCTGCTGCATCATGTAATCAGCGCCGCGGTGCAAATGCAGATCCCAGAGCTGACAGCAGCGGGGACGTGTCGGCACGAGCTGATGGAGCTGGAGAGGGTGCAGTGAGGAGGTGCAGATGCGCACCGGACACGGGCACAGCGACGAGAAGCCATTAAGGTGCGGGCAGCAAGAGGAGGGACTCGTGTATCCAGCAGCGGAATGGTGAGCAGCCTGTAGGTTGGACACGAGCAGGGAGCCTGAATCCGGATCATAGTGCATATATCATCCGCATCCAAGCTCCCTGCTTGTGTCCCGCCACATTGTGGACCACATTTGGATGGGTAACAGGACACAGGCTGTAGGGAAGTGCATGGTGGCTGGGACCAACTACGCTGCTGAGGGGGGACAAGTTTTTAGGGGGCGTGGCTACATCTCCCTAGATTTGGCCATGCCTCCTCTGTACCATACCCCTACTTCTAAAGGCTCACTTCGACCACTGGTACATAGTAGATAATGATAGCTATAACCCAATTGGTTGTTATGGGAAACAACTCCACTTTTCTATTTTAGAAGAAGTTTTTATAAATATACTTCTGGAACTGTTGGCAGGTACTGTATGCGGAATCCAGTTTTCAAGCAGAAAACCAGGATTCATCAGGAACTAAAAGTAAAAGGACAGGCATGTTTGGATTTGGAAAAATTGTATTATCTAATTTTAATTAACATCCACGATCATAATTTAGGCAACTAACATGTAAACCAATAGCCTGTAGAATAACCCTACTCTACATTGTATCTGCTGTGTAAACAGAATAAAGCCACTATATGCAGGCTGACCGAACCCTCAGCGATGCCACTTGTGATTTCATGTTGTATTTTTCTTTATTTTTCTTATTTAGCCCCAGTGATGAAAGAACATATACTATTGTTACCAAAGAGTGGGGTCCTGGCAATACCAATTCTAGGTGTGGCTGTACACATTTTACCAATTTTTTTTATTATATTATTACTTGTTTTTGAAAAGTCATGAACTAATAAAACAGAATAATCCTTAGACCATTTATCAGCCTTGTGTCCAATTTCCAATGTTTATGTGGAGTTTAGCCCTTACCTCCGCTTCTGCCGCTATAACGTACTTTGATTTCTTGCCGGGCAAAGTTCTAATTAAATTAAGCAGACCATCCTCATCAAGAATCCTGGTCCCAAAACTCTCTGCCTGCATAAAGACATGTCTGTTAATATGGAGATTCAGCAGAAGGACATAATATAGGTTATGAGAAGAAATTGAAGTGAGTACAGTTACGCTGCAGGGCTACAGCTTCTCAGGAGGTTTGTGAGGGAAAAGTCTGCTTGCATCTAACACAACACAGCGCAACAGTCTGACCCTAGAGATGATGGAGAACGTAGCTTGTGGTAGGGACGGAACTGTAATAACACAGAGCAGGAAGCTACTCGGTGACACGCTCTGTTAATAACATATCTCATTGAACATGTATTACCTACATTTTATTATGTACATGTGAAAATAGGGGAGAAAAGGATCTTGTTTTGTCCACGGTTCCTCAGTGTGTATAACCCCCTCCCCTTAGCTCTCTAGAACGCTACTGTACACTACGAGGCGCCACTGAGCCAGCAGCTTCAGCCACCTCACTTCATCCCCAGTGCACTAAGGGCCTGATTCAGAGCCGGACGCTCTGACCAGAGCGCTCGCTCTGAATCAGGGCCCTCCTCCATGAAAATGGAGCGGCCTCCTGGCCGCTCGTATAGCTGTGGGTGACCACCCACAGCATATGCGAGCGGCCAAAAAGATGGTCGCGATGGTCTTGACCATCGCGACCATCGGACTTGAGACGGAGACCCTGCGGTAGGGTCTCCCTGCCGTAAGCCCTGGAGTGATTTTGGCTCTATCAGAGCCAAAATCGCTCCCACTGACATCACTAGTGATGTCAGTGGGGCCGGCTTCAGACGGTAGGCGTTCTCATGGGAACGCATCCGTCTATCAGGCACGCCCCCGGCACGCCCACCAAAGGGGGCGTGCTGTCAAACAACATCGACAGCACGTCCCCTTTGGTGGGAGACCCGGAGCGATGGAAAGCCCGTCGCTCCCCGGGTCTCGCGCATGCGCACGGCGGAGCTCCCTCACTCGTGCGCATGCGCAGTGGGGAACATCGACCCGCTTGCGAGCGTACTGCTGCTCGTGAGCGGGTCTGAATGACCCCCTAAGTCCCAAACTGACAATACAAACTCACTACCTTTAGAAGTACCCCTGCTCTGCGGTGTTCCAATATAGGAAATCCCCATCCGATGTCAACTACATTCACTTCAAAGTCATCCTCTCTTCCTGCTATTCTTCCATCTCCCTCACCAAACAAACATAAGTCTAATCTCTCATCGCCACCACCGTCCCTCTTCTTTGCCTCCCCTTACCGCACAAGTTAATTTAAAGACCATATACACGCTTATTCACCATGTCATCAGCTCTTGTAAACTCTTCCTCCTGCTACCCTTATTGTCTTTTGTTACAGGAATAGAATCTCGGATCCTTTCCTTCAATCTGTCCTCTCAAAACTGTCCCTTCCAATTCCTATGGTCGCTCTTCCAGCACCTTGCTCACCTCCTCAACCTTTCCCTCAGCCTTCAAACATGCTCTTATATCCCTAATCCTCAGGAAACCGTGCCTTGATCTCTCCAACAACCGCCCAATCTCATATTGCTAGGTGAACGCTCCTGCTCCTTTCCACTATCACCTCTACTAGGACAACGATGAAATCCACATTACCACCCGTAATCACTCTTCCTTTCTTAGTGTAGGAGTCCTGCTGCCAGACCCAACGCCACATCAAACTTAACATGCCCAAACCAGAGTTCATTACGCTTTCCCCCTCTAATGCCAGGATTCCGCCCCAATTCACTCACTCTCGAAATACACCCCTTACTCACTAAAACCTTGGCACACATCTTTCGCCTTGCTATAACCTTCCACTTGTACTCATTGGCCCTCCCCATACATGCCTCCCCTCTCTCTATCCAATCCATCATGACCGTTGTGGCTATACTTCTTTTGGGATGCAGTCATTAGGTAAATAGTCACAATGTTTACAATCATATTGTCGACAACCACAATGTCAACAGCTCTGATGTAAAAGAACTGAAATGTTAACATGTGAAATTCCGACATTCTCAGTATGTCGATATAAGGGTTAGGCTGTGGCACAGGCACCGGGGGAGGTTGGTGTTAGGCTGTGTGTGTTGGGGAAGGGAAGGGGGGTGTGTATGTTAGGGTTAGGCACTGGGGAAGGTTGGTGTTAGGCTGTGTGTGTTGGGGGGCTATGTTAGGGTTAGGCACTGGGAGAGGTTGGTGTTAGGCTGTGTGTGTTGGGGGGCTATGTTAGGGCTAGGAGAGGTTGGTGTTGGGCTCTGTGTGTTGGGGGCTATGTTAGGGTTAGGAACTGGGAGAGGTTGGTGTTAGGCTGTGTGTGTTGGGGGCTATGTTAGGGTTAGGCGCTGGGGGAGGTTGGTGTAGGCTCTGTGTGTTGGGGGCTATGTTAGGGCTAGGCACTAGGGGAGGCTGGTGTTAGGCTGTGTGTGCTGGGGGATGTGTTAGGCACTAGGGGAGGCTGGTCTTAGGCTGTGTGTTTGGAGGGGGGGGGGATGTTAGGGTTAAGGGGGCACTAGGGGGGAGTTGGGGTTATGCATAGGGGTCAGGGTTAGGGGGAGAATACTCACTGGAATGCCGCTCGTCAGATGTATGCCCCAGAACTGCTCCACACAACCACTGGGAAGATCCCGCTGCCATTCTATAATGCCAACATTTCAGCAGTGTCCCCATGATGAATGGCGACATGCTAAGATGTCAACATTCTGATGTCAAAATTCTGAATGTTTACATGATGAATGTGGACCTTGTATACCCACACACCCCTTATCTTCTACTCCTAACAGCTGCACCTGTCTGCAATCCCCTTCACTGGCACCCCATTCCCTCCAGCATTTCAATTTAATCTGCACACCCATGCTTCCCCACCATGTATCGCTAACACACCTCCTGATTGACATCACCTCCCTGCTTATAACGTCTTCTCATTACCATCTCCAAAGAAAAGCTCCGCAACTTTGGTTCGCGTTACCTCGCCTTATCAGACTTTCCTACATACACACTTTCAAATCTCACCACTTCATGCCCGCCTACCCTTTTCCCCTCACGCTCTACTCTTCCTTCACCCTCCATGGTCACTTGTGCCCCAAGTGCTTCCACTCCCAACCTACCATCCAGTATGTAATCTCATCCTGTCAACACCATCTGGTCTACCTTATATGTCCCGGTTATGTCTTGCACACAATAACGTGGGGTTGTGTCTTCTTCATGTAGTTCCACAATAGCTGGGCACACTATATGCTCCCCACCCCCAAATCTTCATAATTCCATGAGAACATCTATGGAATTAATGTAAACATTTAAATGTCAATTTAGGCTGTAGGAAAGTACCAAGTGGGCATTCAGTCAGTCAGGATCGATACACGAACGCCTTACGGAAAAACTACTGTTGGCCAAGATGACCGCAAGCACCTATCAGGTCACCTATTGTCTGCCAATGCATTACAGAAAGAAATTGGTGCTGCCAACATGCATAATTAGGTTGTGTTACAAATATCTGAGGTTTTGAGATCATGTTCTGGCATTTTATAATCCACCTCTTCAACATACTAAACTCTACCTTCTCACGTTTGGACTCTCCACCATCACGGCCCATGATGAGGTAGCTGGTCTTCTTGCTGACATTTCCAGTAACTTTGCCACCATAGCGTTCCACTAATGACTTGGCCTCATCCCTTTCTATAGACTCCAAGACCCCAGTGATGACAAACGTCAGGCCTTCCATGCAGTTATCTGCTCCCTATCAGGAGAGCATGTACACAATGAGAATCCATCACATCATCTCTCAGGAATGCGTTTCCAAGTGACAACTATAATAGATACTGTACAATCCATACTAAACAAACAGTAACCTATTATTATTGATACGAGTTACTTTATTGGCAAGGTATATATAGTGGGCATCACTCCATCAAATTCCCCCTTAGCAGGAGACGTCTTCCTCCAGTACTCTGTACTGTATTATCTGCTATTGTTTTGTAGATGGCTCAATATGTTCCAAGCACATTTAAGTAAATATAAGATCAGAAAATATTCCCTTCCTAAATACAAAATGTATATGTATTAAAAACTAAAAATGTCCCCCTGTTATATTGAACAAGTAATACCATGAAGACTAAATGTATTCTCTGTGTATCTGGGGAATGTTAAAGGGAACTTTGCTGCAGTCACGACAAACAGCCCCTCTCGGCGCACCTGGCCCCGTGAGACACTGCCAGCGACGGGCATCTGTTTTGTTGAAAATGCGTCTAAGTCCCAATGTGATGTGACTAGAGCTGGGTACACATTAGACAATGTATACCCGGCACGACATCGTTCACGGCGGACCCGTCGGGGGTGCCGGCATTGGCAAGTGCATACACTTTCCGATGCCAGCAGCAACGGAGCAACGGCTGGGGGGGGGTAGCGGAGGCCATGCTGCTTTCGGCAGCATGGCATCGCTAGCTACATCCTCAGATCGTTCTGCCTGTACAAAAGATCTAAGGATGCGACGAACAACCGGCGGGAGCGCGCATCGGCATCGTGATAGTGGGTACACACTACACGACTTGAACGACTTGTCGTTCCGATGCGTCAGAAGCGTCCAATTCGCTCAAGATATCGTCTAGTGTGTACCCACCTTAAGACGCACCAGTAGACTGTGCCGATTAATTTGATATGCGACACTTGCGCTGCATGGCGTATTGAGGCTAGATGAGCCAGGACACATCTGTAGGCTCACCATAAATAAAAGCTAAAGTTGATAGGAACCAGGATCATCAGCTCCTGGCTAACAAACAACTCAATTTGCTACAGTTTTACGAATTGCAAAACTTTAGCCCACAAAATAGATGCAACAATGCGTGTAGGTCCCACGTCACCTGTAAGCAAATGTTGGCAATTATAAAAAAAAGTGGATATGGGTGTAAGTAAAGTGGGTGTAGGAATTACGGTTCAGAAGAAAGCAGATTGCTGTGTACCCATTAAAGCCTTCATCCAACTTGCTTACCTGGGGTATCTGCTTGGAACCCAGAGCTTTAGGACCCTCTCGATTAAGAAAATTCCTATATGCTGTATAATTAGCCTTTTTCTTCTCAGAGTCTTCAGGACTGGACTGTGAAACAAGCACTGTATTATTTCTGCTCCCATACAGAATCATGTGTTTGAATGCAAGACCATATATTTTTTATTCTTGTGGAGCTTTCATGCTGCTATACTGCAGCAGGCACCTACCAAACCCTATTGCCACTCCATCAAAATGTTACATTGTAGCAGCCATCTACCAAACCCTATTGCCACGCCATCAAAATGATGGATTGTAGCAGCCATCTACCAAACCTTAATACCATTCGAACAGAGCAAGAATGTTTGTTCCAGACTAGTGGCATATAATCCTTAAGGAAACCGGCAGATTACTGTAAAATACATATTTGGTTGGTACTAGAACAAAATAAAAGAGAAATTGTACCACCCTTGTATATGGTGCTTTTTTCAATAATATTCTTTTCTAGGACTTTTAATAAAAACACAGACACAAATTCTGCAGAAGGAACTTACGTTCTTCTATAGATTTGTCTTTATTTACATGAGTGGTAGCCCAAGTGTGTTCCCTCCCTGCGTAGGTAAAATAAAATATCTGTCAAATGGCCAACACATTAGTACCGTAACAATGAAACGTGCATGGACGATGGTAGAACACTTTTTGGACGTCACCAGCCAACAACACTTACACAACTCTCATGGAAGAGTTTTCATTTTACCCATGAACAACATATACTGTAAGGCAGTGGTTCTCAACTCCAACTGGAGTTGTACTAAGGTCTTATAATACGCTTACAATAGTGTGTCCTTTATGAGGAAATTAAACTTGCTTTGCACTTTTACAGACAGCAGTTCTCCGTTGGGTGAGATAATATTCTTACCTCTGACTTCTGAGATGTGTTTACTGGGGTGCTCAGTTCCTTCTTCGGGGAAATAACCTTGGCTGTAGCAGCTGGGCTGGATACATCCTTCTCTTTTTGCTGAGATTCATCCTTCTGTTTCATCAGAGCCAGCTTGGAGCTGGTCTTTACCAGCGATGTCTTGTCTTTGAGTGACGATGAGGAGTCAGACTGTGTACGTGAAGCCTTTTTGGTCTCCGATTTGAAGTCTGTTTCCTTCTCAGTTGTGGACACCTCGGACAGGCTTGTCGTTCTGGCTGAAGACAGTGTGTAGAATGGCTTATAGGAGTTACACTTCATAGTAAGCAAATTCTGACACATGGGAACAGTTGGAAACCATCAAAATATTTGTTGTGGAAACAAAGCATCAATGTATCTGCAGACCTGGTCTGCAAATGGGCACAAACAATTCAGTTACTCCTTTTGGATGTATCCAGATAGGTGACGTAATGCCATAACCAATGTGCCTCACAATAGCGTGTAGGTCAGGTCCTCGCACCACGGGACTCCTGTAACTCAGTGCATATTGGATGTTTAGTTACAATAGCTGAAGAGCCACAAGATCTCCTGCACAAATACCAACAACATAAAAATGGCAGAAGCAGTCTGAGGTTTTGTCTATACAAATGTGTATGTAATGCCGACTGTCGGGATGCCTTCTGTCAGAATACAGACAGCGGAATCCCGATGGTTGGTATCCTGACAGGGGCCGGGTATACTTACTCTTCCCCCTAACCCTCCCTTCTTGTAGCTTAACCCTCCACACCCTACCCAGTTAGTGCCTAAACCTAACTCTCCCCATTAGCGCCTAACCCTCCCCCCAGTGGCACCTAACCCTAAATCCCCCCCGAACACTTAACCCTAGCCCCACTACGCTCTCTAAACCTAAAAATCTAAACCCCCACCCATAATGCTATGGGTGCTCCAGACTTACCTCGTTCGGTCTGGTGTCCTTCGGCATTGGGATTAAGATAGGCGTATTTCGACGCCTATCTTAAATCCCTAGTCGGGATTTCCCTGTCAGTATTGAGAACGGCGGTATCGCGGCCGCCGGTCTCATAACTATATCCCGTGTATACAAAGGGCCTGTAGGCAGAATGTGCCCGCGCATGCTGTGATTTGGACTGGCCAATATTTTACACAAATATGGTCACAAATACCAGAGAATGCCAAAAAGATGGCTGATCCTGACCTAGATCAGCTGAGGAACCATCATACACAGCCAAAAGTATGTGGACATCCCCTATGAGAAGTATGGTTGATCATTTCAGGCGTACTCATTGCTAGTAAGTGCATAAAATGAATCATACAGCCATGCGATCGCCATAGCCAAACATTAGCAGGAAATGGGTCATACTGAAGAGCGCAGTAACTTCAATGTGGCACTGTCATAGGATGTCACCTTCCCAAATAGTCAGGGGAGGGGAGGACATGCTAAAAACGCAGAGTGGGGTCACTAATATGGTATACCTGGCTGCTCTCAGATAAGCCTACATTCATGGAAGAATAAAATATAGGAGCACACAATGTCCACAATAATGGAAAAGCGCTTTGGAGGTTGTTCATTGCAGGCCCGTCGCTATGGTTGCATAGGTCTCTTTCCTTACAGCTAGGTCTATTACCTGAAGACAGAGCCTTGGCTGGACTTATTTTAGCTGCGGAGGTCGTCTGCTTCTTTCCAGTGTCTATCTGTGCCTAAATAAGTTACACAAATAAAGCACTCAATACATAAAGCTGAAGATTTATTACTATAAAGATGATCAGATCAAGTCTCACACACAAAATCCTAATCTGGATCTTGCTATTTACAAGAGTCCCTTTAGCAATCTTCATCTCTGTACTGTAGATATATAATAATATGGAATTAGGTACCGCACAGTGTAATTTATACAGATATTAGAAGACAACGGGTTGGGTATGAAAACCCGGCTGTCGGGATGCTGCTGGTCGGAATCACGACAGCCAGAATCCCGACAGCCATAGGGAAGACTGGTGAGTGTTTTTCTAACCACTATCCTAACCCTCCCCAGTGCCTAACCCTAAGCTCCCCCCCTAAGTGCCTAAACGTAACCTCCCCCTCCCCGATCTACACTCAAATTCAGCACCTGGAGTATTGGGTCTAAAAAAAAAAAAAAAAAAAAAAAAAAAAAAAACGACTGCTCGCCGTGATCATTAGGACATTTACTAAATATCCTTCAATAGCCTTTATTTACTTCTTAGCCCTAGTGTGTTGCAGGAAATCTACTGTAATGTAGCAGAGCACAGTGTATCAAAGTGCTGGTGTCACTTTCATTGAAACCAGGGCTCTCACCTTAGGCCTCGGCGGCTCGTCTAACATTTCCAGCGTTCGAGCAAATTCCTCATCTTCATGGAGTTGTCTTTCCATCTACCAAGAAAGAAAAAGAAAACCTCTATTACAGTTTTACGTGCTTTCATTTCCTGCACACATGACACGTACAGAATCTGTGCTTTTTTTTTTATGACCCTATTAACAGAACATAAAAACTATAGAAGCCAAAAAAATACTGTACATACAATATAATATATGGGAAATGTTAACTAGCTGGGCTGTCTTGTTTCCCATAACGATGTGTTTCTATACGTCATTCACTAGTTCAAAATACATCAAAATATGAGGCAAGGTTTTTGGATAAATGGGGTTGTAGTCGGCATCCTGACAACCAAGTATTAGGGGTCTATTTACTAAGCAGTGTTAGAAGTGAAAAGTGAAGAGTGAAAAGTGATAAGGTGCCAGCCAATCAGCTCCTAACTGTCATCTCACAGGCTGTGTTTGAAAAATGACAGTTGGGAGCTG
Source organism: Taudactylus pleione (assembly GCA_031769625.1). Lineage (NCBI taxonomy): Eukaryota > Metazoa > Chordata > Amphibia > Anura > Myobatrachidae > Taudactylus > Taudactylus pleione. The sequence continues at coordinate 9,587,175 of JAUIMM010000300.1, forward strand.
ATTGGCTGGCATCTTATCACTTTTTCACTTCTCCTAACACTGCTTAGTTAATAGACCAAGTGTTAGAATGCAGGAAACTAGGATTAGGATTTGGCTGCGGGAAGAGGAGGAGGTAGACTTAGAGCTAGGGCTAGCCTATAGAATACATACTGAAAATTACCAGCATTATCACCATAGAGATTGTGACCGTTGGGATGCCATGCTGAACCCGGATAAATGCGTCGGATCATATCAGCACGCTTGTACATTAAAGTAATTTGATGACGGAACACTTCTTTAAAAAAAAAAAAAAAAAAAAAAAAAAAAGCCTATAGTCACAGTACAATAGGGTACTAGACGGGCTGATTGAGAGAGGAAAGGGCCTGTGTGCAGCCTCCGTGCGGGCCGGCTCCTCTCACCTGCGCAGAGGAGACTCTGGCACTGTGTCCGCAACATTCTCCCGGTAATCGCTCTAGTGCCCATGCGAAGATCTCCGAGAAAATATCACCCGTGCCATTTCCCGGTGATATCTGCTGCCCCGATAGATATGTAGTCTATGGGTACAGAGTTTGTATTGTGGGCCCCTCTAAACCCAGGGGTCCCTGTGCACTGCACAGCCAGCAACCATTACAGCTACCCCCATTGTAACTAGACAACTTAGAGTCAGACAAGTTGCAAAGAGGATATGGGATGAGAAGAAGCTGAATGACTAAATGGCTACGATGCATGGTTTACTACAGGCTTGGGCAGTTTGTGCTATATATCACAACAAGAACATTAGACCACACTGTGCTTTATATATCTATTTATATGTCAGCCCTGACCCATCCACCTCTGCAGTGACAAGAACAATGCCTTTGCCAAGGGCAGTTTGCCATCTAATTCCAACCCCATTACCGAGAATACAAAGTCCCATCAAGATGTAAACGTGTTACACTTCACTCAGATTTGTCCTATTTTGTTATCAGCCGGAAATGAAACATAAGGCAGAGTCCGGCGCTAACCTGTTTACTGTCATCAGACTTTATTCTATGTTCCAATCACACCTTATCTGAGGACATGAGCAGCAGGTGTCAGGCAGAGGAATTGTGTAAAGAACAAAAACATTCTCGTTCTGGGAAATGTGTTTCTTAGAAGGTCAACTAATAATAATAATAATAATAATAATAATAATAAAAAAAGAACAGTTACTTTCACAAAACAAAATACAGATGGCAAGAACTACAGATATAATATAGGTAAAGCTGCATCTATAAGCCCCAAAACAAAAAGGCCATGAACTATACAAACCTCTGCAACAGGCTGCAAAATGTTTATATGGCCACCCACACACAATGTAATGAGCAGAGGTGCTTTGATATACCCCTTGGAGCTCTGTATGTTTTGTGTACTGTAAAATTCTTACCCTCCCTACCCCCCTCTCCCCTAAAATCAAGTGACATGCCAACAGCTGTGAACCAGTGTGTGTGACTGGCAGATGTGTTTTGTGCCCTCCAGGGAGATTTTGAAAATGAGATAATGATCTGTAGGACAGCTAACAAAAATGTCAGATGAATGCTTAAAATGAAGTTACTACTTAAAAGGAAAAAAAAAACTAAATAAAGTCAACCTATACGGGATAGATACTTTAAGCTGGGTGGAAAGCTGTCACAAGCTCACACTGTTACACAGCCACCTGGAGCCTAAAAAAATAGTCAACTAATTGTGACGGTATGCAGCTTCTTCTATAGATATTCTGCATTAAGTATAGATTATGCATTTTATGGCTCTCTAAAAAAGGTACTACAGGTACATTTTTGTCTTTAAGAACCCAAAAGAATATCCTTTGTTTACTAAAATAGTAAATTCCACATTAAGAATTGCTTTCTTCTTTACTGTTATTTTAAAGGAAAACTACTATTCAAAACATGTGGCTCAGACTTGGTTGTGGCTCGGACTCACCTCTTCATCCTCTGCGAGCTGCAGCTGCTTAGCAATGGCCGCATCATCCAGCGTAGAGTCATTTGTGCTTCTGCGTGGCTAAAAAAAAAAAAAAAAAAAAAAGTATCTTCTTTAGGACTATAGAAGGAATCAGTATGTTATACCACCGGCTGCAAATCCCGACAGCTGATGTCCGGCAGGGGTGAAGATCCCGAAGCTGAAAAAGATAAGTATTTACTAACCCTATTCTACCCCCTAACCCTCCTTTAGGGGTGCCTAACCCCAACCTCCCCCCTTAGTGCCTAACCCCCCCCCTCTATGTGCCTAAACCTAACATCCCCCCTTAGTGCCTAACCTTAACCCCCCCCCCTTCCCTCTTTGTGCCTAAACCTAACCTCCACTCCCTGAAGCCTAAACTCAAGTCTCCAGGGGGGTGCCTAAACCTAACCTCTCCCCGGGGTGCCTAACCCCCCCTTCCCCTAGCCTAACCCTCCTGGGGGCTGTCTAACCCTAAGTCCCCCCGGGAACCGCTAACCTAACCCCCCCGCGCGGCTGTCTGCGCCCGGCTTACCTTACATCGGTATTCCGGGTGTCGGGCTCCCGGCGTAGGTCTAATGACGGGCATCAGGATTTCGACGCCTGTCATTAGTTCCTTGCCGGGATTAGTGTCGGGAAGCCGGCGGTTGGCATTGCAACCGTCAGCATCCCCTATAGAACATAAGTGTTCTACAATAGATCATGTCAACCAAGCAAAAAAACCACCACATCACAGAAGACCCAGTGATTATTAAAAAATATATATATATTGCGTATTAGGAGGAATAAAAATACCCCCTACAACATATACAGACACACACACATATTACAGATGAACATATATGATATAAAACACAGCTATATAATAGCATAGTAACTAATGAGACTGACTTACTTGTTCCTTTTTGCTTTCCACAAGCTTCTTATTAGATCGTTTAACACTGTCAACCCCAAAATAATCTTCCATTGATGTACAGAGCCGCCGTTCGGGGGTCTTGGCTTTAGTTGGCACAAGGGTTTTCGCTGTGATCAGAGGCTTTATGGGGGTAGAAACAGCTGAAGTTCCATTTTCTTTGGGTTTCTTGGGCTTTTTCAAGTAAGCAAAGTCTTCTTCATCTTAAAGCAGAAGAGACAGATCTGACGTAAAAGGTAGCATCCAACCGGATAAGAGATTACAGAGCAACAAATATAACATCAACTGTCGTCAGGCAAGGAAATGCATGTAGTAAGACAAAATTATGACACATCAGTTAGAACAAAAAAGGGTCAAATGTCTGTAGGCAATAAAATAGTTGAGCAAAAAACTGGAATAGGGGTGCCAAATTGTACAATCCAAAATAAAGATTTAAGGCAGGGGTCTTCAACCTTGGCCCTCCAGCTGCTGTGGAACTACACATCCCAGCATGCACTGCCACATTTTTGATATAACAGCATGCTAAAACTATGGCAGTGCATGCTGGGATGTGTAGTTCAACAGCAACTGGAGGGCCAAGGTTGAAGACCCCTGCTTTAAGGTTTAGATTTAGAATGCAGATAGTACAGATGTGTCCACATACATCTTACCTCCATGCGCTACAAGTCGCACTAAACAATGTGCGAGTGTTGTGCGACTCGGTAACGCTGAGCATCTTTTCATGCAACTTATTACCTACAAATGTGTCCTATTTACAAAGTGATGCAATTAGGACGCAGAAACAACCTCTGCGAATTATAATGATATACGGCATGCCTATATTCTATGTGTGACTGTATCTGCGAAATGCTACATTACAGCGTGCATCCTATTTGCATCGCAAAGCGGCTGTAACACTAAATACATTTTCCTGCAATGAAAGTACAGATGTGTACACATACATCTAGCGTTCCCGCTAGGCTGTTTTAGCGGGGCGCGGCGCTCTGCCCTACTTCTAGAAGGCAAAAAGCACCCTGCCCTCCAGAAGGAGCGCAAAAGCGCCCTGTCCTCACAGCCTGCGGGTGCCGTCTTCACCCGCAGGACGCAGTGTCCCGCGGGTGGAGAAATGTGCGGTGACCCGGTCTGCAACGCTTGGGAGCTGCCCGGTGTGTCCGTAAGTGCCGGACACACCCCCAAGTATGCCGAAAAGGGGACGCGTCTTATAGACACGCACCCCTTTTTATGGCCACACCCCCTTTTTGGGGCGCGCGCGCACAAAGTTGCCCTCTCTAGCTCCGGCGCCCTGCCTGCCGCCGGAGCTAGAGTGAACACTCTACATCTTACTACTTTGCGTGTCAAACAGCCCTTCTAGTCGCACCATGCCGTAGCATAACTCTGTAGCGCCGAGCGTCATTTCATGCAACTTTTTACCTTCAAATGCATCTTTTTCGCAAAACGATGCGAATAGGACACACAAGTGGCTTCTGCTGAGTAAAACGACATGCAGCATGCCTATAGTCTGTGTGTGACTGCGGCTGTATCTGCCGGCAAAATGCTACGTTTGAAACCAAACAAAGCCCCCTTCTGGATTCCTGTCTGAAGCCCATTGTTACTTAGCAGCAGTTTGGAAGAATTTCTTCAAATATAGTTTTTCAAAATCATTTAATCGCCCCCCTCCCAAAATAAACACATGAAAGCCTAAACCATTAGTAGATAACCAGATGATCCATGTAAACACCAAAGGCCAAGGGTTTACAAAGCAATGATTCAGGAGCAAATCTGTCAAACCAAGGAAGCCTGGCACAGTATCTTTCCAGGAGCTCGGGAGATGGACATTGATCAAAACTTCAAAAATATAGGTGCTAGATGTACGCTATTAGGCACTTTTCCTTTAAGCTGCCAGGGGTTATAGAAAGGCCAAATCCTGTTTTAGCAGGTAAACCAACACTCCGTCACATTTAATTATTACTGTTAATGTAATCAGATAAACTTATTTATTCCCAAGAAACCAAGACGACAGTATGCTGCTGGGAACACGCAGGGCACGGAGCGGCTTCAGTACAAATAAACACCTCCTTTCTTTCCTTCCTTCTTCAGAGCGGATTATGTGTTTTCTAGCAATCACTTCAAGTGTTGTGTTCCTACAAAATTTGATTTCAACCGTTGAGGCAAACATTATTTCCAGCCAAACAGAATTACGATAATGCATTAAGCAATATTGCGAAGAGCAGATCAAAAGCAAACAAAAAGCAAAATATTATCCCCATCAATCTGATCATTAATACTGTGCATGACACCTTACTATATGACTCATGGCGGACTGATGGATGAACACTATCCCCGGGCTTTACACCTTGCACTGCTATATTACAGCTGGCAGACATGAATAGCGCTACAGGCTGACACTCGCAGATGAGCGATCTTTTAATACAAGACACTATGTTGCTTTTAAAACAAATAAAAACTGTGCCAAGATGATATAATTTTGATAGAGGTCCCGATTGCTAGCTGATATTAAGTATGTAAAATAGGAAGAAACACACGTGCAGATAAAACAGCAATGCCTTTATAATAGTGATAGGAAAAAGGAAAGAAGTTTTTAAAATGTATTTTTGTCTTCTATGTCACAGTTACATGTCATTCTTTCATGGAAAGAGAATACAAATTCGGTCTCATTTTTCACCATGGTCTGGCTCAATATTATCTTTTGGGGATTTTATATGGACCTTCAGGGGGCAATTCAATTAGTTTGGGTGCCCAATGCTCCCGTCTAAAGTGACAGTAACCATTGAATTGTTGCACGACAGCCCGGTGCTGGCTACAACGGCCACATGCTCGTGCCCGAATGCACGGGATTAGCAGCGTAAAGCGGTTTCTCCCACTCTCAGTGCCGGGCGCGCTGCAGATAAAATGCGCCCTGCGTCGCACCGAGCCCCAAAGCCCTACTTTAGGCAGATTTCTGCTTGCACTGGAAATTTTAGATAAGTGCGGCCTCTGCGCTAAGCGGCCAAAACAAATCAATAGCTTCCTTATTCGTGCTTTATGTATTGAATTACAAAAGCATTAAATACCGAACACGTCTGTTTAATCATATAGTAGCATCAGTATTGTGTTGTGTTACACGGTAAGCAGCATGATGCATTTTACAGTCTTTAAAAAAAATTCTAATCACTTGATCCTTACCAAAATCACATCAATACACCTAAAAACTTGTACGCTAATGCTGGCTGCCCTAAAATGCAATTTATGCGAATTTGCATTTACTGGTGTATTAGTGTTGTAGAATTTACTAAGACTCAGTGTGTACAGGCATGGCTAATACATTCATTTAAGCTACTACTATACCATGAATGAATAACGCACTAGTGCACAACATCCAGAAGGTGATTCGTCAGAAGTTAGATGTTTTCAAGTCTGTGAAAGACAATATTATCGGGATAATCTTCATATGCCAAAAAATAAATCAATCACACTATACACGCACCCTCAAGTCAACAGCTGCCTATGGCCACAAAGGTCATTATTTCTCATCTTCAATGTAGTTGTCCTCAAACTACACCTGATGCAATCTGTAAGAGTACGGCTTCTAATGTGATGTAAGCCTAATGCTGGGCATACACTATACAATGATCTGTCAGATATCTGTCCAATCTGGCTGGCTGAAATGAAAACCTGGTAATGTATGAGAGCAAATGATATTGAAATAGGTTTAGTATTCCTTTAATGCATATAAATGCAAAATCACGATGCTACTATGCTTTCTATTATGTATACTGGCAGTTACAGTCAGCAGATAACCAGTGAAATATATTATACTTCATGAAGGCCTTCCAGTTCTCATCCTTATTCTCTACTACATGCTCCTTCCTCCCTGTGTACCCCATGTGTGCCTGCCCCTCCCCTTTAGAATGTAAGCTCTCACGAGCAGGGCCCTCTTCCCTCATGTGCTTTTCCTTACTTATACCTTCATCTACTTCTTACTACTCACAAGTGGCAACTAACATTTGGTTGCTGACTCCCTGCTGCTTATTTTGAGTGTAATATTCGCTAATGCAGCAATGTGTATAAACCATGTCCTTGTCGTGGATTGTATCGTACTATAAGTCACTGGTTATTTGTTATGTACTTTGTAAGGCGCTGTGAACACTTGTGGCGCCATATAAATAAAGGATAATAATAATAGCACAACCCAAATACTCTGTGCTACTGTGATCATTCCAGTAGTATGATAGACTAATATAACCATCACAGGCAAGCAGGGGATAGAGGCTGTATAGAATAGTGCTTTCAGCACAGTCAATCACACCTTAAAAGTATTATTTTGGAATAAGAAGTCCATTAGTTCCTCAATTTTGTGCATTCTCCTGACCATGCATAGTGATATATTGCAATTTGTAGTACTAGCTCACGAATCACACACACTTTGTTAATAGTGGACTATGATGACACACAATTAACTTCTGATATGGTAGTAAACTAACCTGGATGGCTACAGTGATTTGTGCTCCTCCAGTTTTATGATACATATCATCTACATATTGCCCTGTGCTGTATAATCACATAATGTACTCCAAGCAAATCAGGCGGATTTCCAGATTACACACGCATGAGATTGTCCATAGCAGACCACCCTGAGGTATACATGGGGAGAGCAAACTGATTGCAGCATCCTGGAGAGAAAGGAACCCAGGGGTCAGTGCTGCAGGGCAGTAACACTGTGCTGATTGGGTAATTCCACCAATGCCAAATCCCTATAGAACACATTTTCTTTCCTAAAGTATCGGATGTAATAAGTATAAGATGGAAGTCCACACCTCCAGTAATACTCAAGCAGGGTAGGAAATGAGACTAAAACCCCTTTCAGACATACGACCCGGGAAATTTCCTGCTCAGACCCGGGAATTTATCCTGTGCAAAATCCCGGGTATTTGGTCGAGATCCCCCCTTTCACACTACAGTGTCTACCCGGGAAATTCCCAGGTAGACCCCTTTCAGACATAAGAAGGGATTTTTAGATTACCTGCTTCTTCTCTGTCGTCTGCCCATCCTAGCCTATCCCCTCTCCGGCTGCCGCTGATGAGGTCATCAAAATGCAGCAGGCCAATTCAGTCATTTTTATTTTATTGTATTAATAAATTATTTGTTTTATTCCCTGTTTGCCAGCCAACCAACCCCCCAAATGGGGAGGCGATAGGAACCCCCTTCCGTAAATATACTGCCCTGGTGGTACAGCGGGAGTGCGGGCGGCCCGCTGTGGCAGAGATCTGTTGGCGGTCTCCAGCGCTGGCGGGTGTCCCCAGAGTCTGGCTGGGGTCCTCTGTGTCACGATCTACAGCGACACAGCCACCGGAGCAGGGGGTGGTGAACGGCAGCGCTGAGCGTCCTATAGGACGCTTTGCGCTGCCCACTCAATGTAAAATCTGCTTGGTGCAGCTCGGGAGTAAATTGCCGGGTAGCACCATTCAGACATAACCAGGGTAATTTCCCGGGAAATTCCCTGGTCGATTGAAGGGTCGGCTACCCGGGTAGGTATCTTTCAGACATATGCGGCAACCCGGAAATTTGGCTGAGGCAGGCCAAATTCCCGGGATTCTCGGCATGTCTGAAAGGACTAGTGCTCAACTTGCTACTTTATACAGTAAGAACAGAAAAGTTTAAAGAAGCATTTATTTTTCTAGGAATCAGATCTCCTGAAAGAACTAAAATAACTTTAAATAATGTAAAGATGAAAGAAAAACAAGTTTGTTGGGCAAAAAGCTAACCTGAAAATAGTTTTAAATGCACTTTTGAATTAGAAAATAATTCTTCTAGCCACAGAACAAAGTTGGATTTCCATTAAAGGCTGCCCTGTAAGCCATAGACACACAAAAGTCATCACACTAAAGAAAAACAGTCATTTCACCAGGACAACTTGTTATCCCAAATTACAGGGGAGACACACAGCGATGGCTACGTGCTTCTGTAAGAGCTGTTCTCCATATTAGCGTCAACTGACAATGTTGTTTTAGTATTGTGTATGTGGGCATCACGGATGGCACAGCATTCTTCCCCCACCCAATCCAGGACTTAAGCTGGATACACACCTTGGTGATCACTCGGCTGATCAGGTAAATGCTCCTGATCAGCAGAGTACAGTGTTCCCAGCTTGACCCCCCCTGTGAGCCCCGTACACACAGTGCTAGAAATAGCTCAGTGAGTACAGGCCTATAAGAGTTCGGAAAGTCAGTCGGAAAAATATTAAACAGCACATAAGATGCGACCTCCTGATCCAGACCACTGCAGGTGCGTTACATGCAGTTTATCGCCTTATGCTCCTGCATACACACCTATACATGATCGCCTGACATTGGGTGATTGAGACGAAGATTGTATAAGGATGCACCCTGCTTTAGTCCGGCTGAGACCTCTTTCGATTAGTTCCCAGCCTTGTGCCTTCATTGTGTCCCCTGCAGTATGACACCCACTGGCGGGAAATCAGTTGTCCCTGCACCCAGTGCACAAGCTGATCTCAGAACAGGCCATCCACGATTATTAGATAAACATACTGTATAAAGGAGACACCCCTCTGCATAGATACACAGAGGGGAATTCAATTAGGAGGCAAAGTTTTCAGACATCCGACTTTTCGCTTCATTCGCCTGTTTCAGAGGCGAATTTATTCCGTGCTCGTCCCCGCTTTTCGCCTAATTCAATTGCAAAACAGGCGAAAACGGAAATAGGCAAATACGGAACAGGCGAAAAGTACTGAAAGAATTGGGGAAATCAGTCTGTACCCCAGAAAAAGATATATTAACATAGGGAATCACTATAGATGTGTACTAATAGCCCTAATAAGACTATTTTGGGTACTTAAGTTGTGCAAATTGCTTGCTATTAGCGTCTTTGTAAAAGTGATGAAGAATGGCATAAAGCTGTATTTTTTGATGAGAATAAGTAGTCCTGTCAAATTTGGGGTACTTGAAAATGGGTGCTAGCATGTTTTTATGTCTCTAAAGTGAACTTTTTAAAAACATGAAAAATCCACCTGCTGCATGCACCTGCAATCCCAAAAACACCTGACCCATACTTGGGGACCCCCAAGAAGTCTATTTCGTTACTATTTATGTTTATCCCAGCACTTTTTACATTTTCAACCCAAAAATGACATGTCTTTTTTGGTGTGTTCTTAGGTTTTTGTGTTTTTTGCAGATTTGTCCTTTGGGGGGGGGCTGTCCCAAGGGGTCTGAGTTGTTTCCCCACGTTTGCACCCTAAAATAAAGATTTTGCATTTCTTTTCACCAGCTATTGATTGGAGAATCATTTTTGGAGAATTGTTTCCACTTAGGCGAAATTGTCCTGGAATTGAATTTGGCGAATTTTTTTAGGCAAAATTTTCTCAAAAAAAAAAAAAAACAGACGAATATGGCTTTTCGCCTCTAATTGAATATGGCCCACAGTGTGAGATAAAGTTACGTATCCAAGGTGAAAAAAATGGAACCAATGCAAAAATTTAACCTTTGGTGGTGTTGCCCATAGCAACCAAATTCTGTCTATCATTTCTATATACTCGAGTATAAGCCGAGTTTTTCAGCACATTTTTTGTGCTGAAAAAGTACCCCCTCGGCTTATACTCGAGTGAAGTGTAGCGCTGACCGGACGGAGTTCGGACAGCGCTACACAGCACAAACACACAGCCGCCGGAGCCAGCAGCTGTGTTTGTTGTAATCAGCAGCCGCTGAGAGTCTGACAGACTCTCAGCGGCTGCTGCTGCTCCCACTGCGGGAGCCATCTTCCAGCTCCCACAGTGGGTAATGGGAGAAACGTCATGACGTCTCTCCCATGCAAAGCGGCCGGAGGAGCTGTTAGCGGCGGGACCAGGAGCGGAAGTTTCAGGTAAGTGATTTTTTTTTTTTATTCTTATTACGTCTCTCTCTACTGGGGGATTGGGGGGGGGGGGGGGCGGGGACTACAGGGGGCGATTACTACAAGGAGCACTACCAGGGGGCGATTACTACAGGGGGCACTAAAAGGGGGGATTACCACTGGAGGTACTACCAGGGGGGGATTGCTACTGGGGGCACTGAAAGGGGGGATTACCACTGGGGGATTACTACTGGGGGCACTGAAAGGGGGGATTACCACTGGGAGCACTACCAGGGGGGATTACTACTGGGGGCACAACCAGGGGGAAGTACTACTGGGGGCACTACCAGCTGCTGCATATCCCACCCTAGGCTTATACTCGAGTCAATAAGTTTTCCCAGTTTTTTGTGGTAAAAGTAGGTACCTCGGCTTATATTCGGGTCGACTTATACTCGAGTATATATGGTAATCTAATTTGTTGCTATGGGCAACACCACCACTTGCTTGTTTTAGTAGCTTTAGTAATTCTATCCCCAGGTCTCTCAAACGTTTTAGAATGTACGTTGCCACTTGGCCCTACCAAGCACTTTGTGCCAGTTTATAAGAGTCTGCTGGCATGTAGATCATAATAGCACGTGTGTATTCATATGTTGTCTGTTCAAATGACTGCTTACTATGTAGTTACATGTGGATGACCAATCTAGTTTAACCTGGGTGATTGCCAAACCTAAAAGACAAATTGATTATTATCATCATCATCATCATTTATTTATATGGCGCCACAAGTGTTCCGCAGCGCCTTATATAGTACATAAACAATAAGTAACCAGTGACTTACAGTACAATACAAAGCAGGACATGGACATGTATAATAAACATTGCTATATTAGCGACCTTTACGCCCACATAAGCAGCCAAGTGTTGGTTGCCCTAGTGGGGAGTAAGAGACCAATTAAATTACAGTAGGGAGAAGCACAAGAAGGTAGAGGACCCTGCTCGAAAGAGCTTACATTCTTTAAGGGAGGGGCAGACAAACAGGAGCGACACAGATGGGGTAGGCGGGGAGGAGGGAAGATGTAGCAGCAAGTTAGGATGAGAGCTGGAAGGCTTTAATGAAGCAGTGGGTCTTATCAGCTCGTTTGAAAGATTGTAGAGAGGTGCAGAGTCTGATGGGGAGAGGGAGGGAATTCCAAAGGTGAGGAGCAGCACGGGCAAAATCTTGGAGGCGGGAGTGGGAGGAAGTAACCAATTAGCATGAAAGGCGGCATGTATTATGTGAACGAAGAGTGCGGACAGAAGAGTGTATTATAAAAAGATAATAAAGGTTTTGGGAGTTTGCCGTATATATTCAATTATATTGTGACCCCTGGATGCCCCAGTAAAGTGGACAAAAAGTTCCCAAGACATTATACAAAATGTGCATAAATACATATTAGCGCAACTTTAGAATAAAATATAACCAATTACAGTAGTTGCTCCAGGAGAAATCACCACAAGAAAAGAGGGAACAGGCTAGCTGCATGGAAACACCGTCAGCTGTGTACAAAAATCAGCAGCCCGGAGCTACCGGAGGTGCAGCATATAGCCATACTTACTCGCCCGGACTTGCAGAGTTAAAATCAACCCTACAATGTGAACCAACCGTCCAGGATTTAAACTGTCCTAATCCGGGTGGGGTAACCATTATTGTTCTTTAAAGCACTACCCTTACTTTTTGGTAAAACAAGCCACTTGTGAACAATCTGATGTAAATAAATAAAACATTACCTGGATAAGAAAAGACTGACACAAAATCCCGACATGATAGAAACAGAACATGACCAAAAAATACAATATTGCCCGCTATAGCCTTAACCTATGGTTAGAGACCAGTAACCTTGAGCTACTAATTCAACAAAACATTCACCTCCCTCCACTGCCAGACAACCTTGACCAATGCCTGGCTGTCAGCGAATAGGTGTATCAAGATTAACCCTATGAACCATTCCCGCACTGACAGCATTCACGCTTGGAGTGTACCACGGAACAATGTAGTAAAACGAAGGGAACCGTGCAAGTACCAGGCAATGGGTTGTACCACATTTATATTAGCGTATGGTATAACACGGACATCATACATGGCAAACTGCAGTGAAAAGGTGGATTTGTACATATCAACTGACACTATACAAGCACTGAATAGATGCATGTCAATATAGTTTACATATTAAATAATTACAAGCTTGAAAATGAGACGTTTTGGGGTCAATTCAATTAGGTGCGAGTAGGTTCCTGAGAGCCATTTTCACAACAAATTCACAATGTGAATTCCAATTGCAATTCAAAGTCACATTGATTTTCCCAGCAAATGTGCGTATTTTTGTGCATACCCCTCCCCCGAGCAGGTGAAAAGGTAGGATTTTAAGGTAGCAATGTCAGGACACAGTGCATGAGTAATCCTGCGCTTGGAGGGGTTTAAATGCATTATTTAGGTAATAAAGACATGTCAGTTTTCAGGTGAATTTCTTTAAAATGCTTAATAATGGGTTAAATAATGTGAGACAGGTATGTGGAGGTGTAAGTGATGTGGGACAGGTATGTAGAGGTGTACATGAAGTAGGACAGGTATGTGGAGGTGTACATGAAGTAGGACAGGTATGTGGAGGTGTAAATGATGTAGGACAGGTATGCGGAGGTGTAAATGATGTGGGACAAGTATGTGGAGGTGTAAATGATGTGGGGCAGGTATGTGGAGGTGTAAATGATGTGGGACAGGTATGTAGAGGTGTACATGAAGTAGGACAGGTATGTGGAGGTGTAAATGATGTAGGACAGGTATGCGGAGGTGTAAATGATGTGGGACAAGTATGCGGAGGTGTAAATGATGTGGGGCAGGTATGCGGAGGTGTAAATGATGTGGGACAGGTATGCGGAGGTGTAAATGATGTGGGACAGGTATGTGGAGGTGTTGTATTGATGGGAGAGGTGTTTTGAACTTGCAGATGAGAGATTAAGTATTTATTTAAACTTTTTACAAACTTGTATAAAAACACTGAAAAACTACTATACAGACATTTTTTCTGAACCCCAAAATGCTGGAAAGACTTTAATTTGATGTAAAACACTGGCTTGCTATAATTTTTTTTGTCAATTAATAAAAGAAAAAAGAAAAAGCACAAAACAGCCATTTGACACCATTTAAGAACCACCAGTACTGTCCTTATGGCCACCAACAGCCTTCTATATAGTCCTGCTATCTCAGTTGCCAGTTTTGGGGTGTTGCCCTTTTATAGAGAAGTCGTATACCCTCCCCGCGACTACAGTTAATTAGCATTTCTAATTGAATCTCGGATTTCTCAGATGCGTGTATTCGTGCTATGTCTGCGAGTTTCATGAAACAAATTTGCATTCTCAAACTTGCACTTAATTGATTTGACACCTTTGTTTCAACATTTAAAAATTCACACAAAGGATAAAGTACATCCCTTAAACTGTAAATGTAGCTATGTGGAATTATGGTCTGTAAACTGCTTTAGAAACAATGATCAGTCTTCCCAAAGCAACATGCTGTAATTTCAGGGGATAAATAATCTATGTTAGTAAGCACGGTTTCATGTAAAAAGAAAAAAATAAATAAAAAATCAGCGGAGAAAAAGCCAATAGATCAGTTATAGTGGCATAAAACATATACAAGATGCTACTGTACATATATACACCCAATAATAAAAAATAAGTCCCGAGATCATTATCCTTAGTGATTCCTAAAGCGATCACGTCATAGTTAATTAGGGAAACGTGAGAAAATATGAGATATGGTAAGAACTTACCCTTGTTATCTCTATTTCTACGAAGTCCATAGGGTTCCACAGGATACCTTGGGTATAGGTGTGATGTCAGTCGCAGGGCACCAAAGAGTTAAGCTTTCAGCCTCCCAGGATGCACTAGGTCCCCCTCCTATACCCCGAACCCGGGCCAAGGCACCTCAGTTAGTTACCAAGCCATAGGCCGGAGGAGGAGAAGGAAGAGAGAGAACAAAGATCTGGACACATACAAGAATCACATTCTCATCAGAGGGAGACGGAAAACCGGTGACCAGAGCAAAGCCCATCTGCAGCACAGGTGCGACAGGGCGGGAGTCCTGTGGAACCCTATGGACTTCGTAGAAATAGAGATAACAAGGGCAAGTTCTTACCATATCTCATATTTTCTACTTCAGGGTCCATAGGGTATCCACAGGATACCTTGGGGATGTCCCAAAGCAGTATCCTTTAAGGGTGGGGACGCTCCTGTGCAGAAAGGAGAATCCGCCGCCCGAAGGAAGCATCCTGAGAGGCGAAGGTGTCAAACCTGTAATACCTCACGAAGGTATGGACAGAAGACCACGTAGCAGCCTTGCAGATCTGAACTGCCGAGGCACCACGTCGAGCTGCCCACGAAGGACCCACAGACCTAGTGGAATGAGCCTTCAGAGAAGGAGGGACCGGTAGGCCTTCATGAAGATAAGCTTCAGAAATAGCCATACGGATCCAGGCTGCCAAAGTTTGCTTTGAAGCAGGCCAACCCTTTTTACAGAAGCCATAGAGGACAACAAAGCGTCCGACTTCCTAAACGAAGAAGTGCGGTCAACATAAGTCCTTAAGGCCCGCACAACATCCAAAGAGGCCTCACCCACGGAAAGACCCGGTGAGTTAAAGGCCGGAACAACTATTTCCTCGTTAACATGAAACTGGGAAACAACTTTGGGAAGAAACTCGGGCCGAGTGCGGAGCACTGCCCTGTTCCCATGAAAAACCAAGAAAGGGGGTCTACAAGAAAGAGCCCCTAACTCAGAAACACGTCTGGCTGAAGCAACGGCCAGAAGGAAAACAGTCTTAGCTGTTAGCCATTTAATATCCACTGAGCCCAGTGGTTCAAACGGCGGTCCTTGGAGAGCCCTCAGGACCACAGCCAAATCCCAAGGCGCCACAGGTGGAACAAAGGGCGGCTGAATACGGAGAACACCTTGCATAAAGGTGCGCACATCCGGGATTGTAGCAATCCTACGGTGAAACCAGACAGATAGGGCCGAAACCTGTACCTTCAAAGAAGCAAGGCGAAGCCCATGATCTAGTCCCGCTTGCAGGAAGGCGAGAATCCGAGACAGACGAAACTCCCGCGGTGCATAACCTCTCGGTCGACACCACTGGAAGAACGTATGCCACACGCGATGGTATATCCTCGCGGAAGACGGTTTCCGAGCTCGTAACATGGTACGCACCACAGAGCTGGAAAACCCCCGGGACCTCAGCATGGCCGTCTCAACAGCCACGCCGCCAAAGACAGCCGAGTCAGGTCCGGGTGAAGATAAGGACCCTGAGACAGAAGGTCCGGTCGTAGCGGCAACCGCAGAGGACTGTCCACAGACAGACCCTGAAGGTCTGAGAACCAGTGCCGTCTGGGCCACGCGGGAGCTATCAACAGGAGCGTCCCTCCTTCCTGTTTGAATTTCCGGATTACCCGTGGAAGAAGGGAGACCGGAGGGAACAGGTATGCGAACCTGAACGTCCACCGGACGGACAGAGCATCCACCAGAGACGCCCCTTCGTCTCTTGTGCGAGACCCGTACACCGGCAACTTGTTGTTGTGCCGGGACGCCATGAGGTCGATTTCTGGAAGACCCCACCTGTCCACCAGTAGTTGAAAAACGTCCGGGTGCAGGGACCATTTCCCTGGATGAACGTCCTGGCGACTTAGAAAATCTGCCTCCCAATTTAGCACTCCCGGGATGAAGACCGCTGATATGGCCGGAAGATTGCGCTCCGCCCAAACCAGGATCCGAGAGACCTCTACGAGAGCCGCCCGACTGCGAGTTCCCCCTTGCCTGTTTATGTAGGCCACGGTGGTGGCATTGTCCGACTGGACCTGCACCGGGTGACCCTGGAGAAACCGCTGTGCCTGCAGGAGAGCATTGAAGACCGCACGGAGTTCCAAGATATTTATTGGAAGCTCCGCTTCTGTCGGCGTCCACCTGCCCTGGAACAAGTGTGGACCCGAAACTGCTCCCCAGCCCCGAAGACTGGCGTCCGTTGTCAACAGGACCCAATTTGGAACCCAGAACGGACGTCCCTTGTTGAGGTGGGTCGTCTTTAACCACCACGCAAGGGACAGGCGAACCTACGGGGTGAGCACAATCGTCTGGAACTTCAGAGACTGAGGCAGCCCGTTCCACTTGGACAGGATCAGGTGCTGCAGAGGTCTGGAGTGAAACTGGGCGTATTCCACCATGTCGAACACCGACACCATGGAGCCCAGTAACCTCATCGCCGAGTGTAAGGACACCCGGCGGCTGTGCAGACAACTGCGCACCCTTGACTGTAAAGCAGAGATCTTGTCCTCCGTCACGAAGATCCTTTGCTGTCCCGAGTCCAATAAGGCTCCAAGATGCAGAATCCTCCGAGACGGGATTAGAGTGGACTTCTGCCAGTTGATTAGCCAGCCGTGCCGTTGCAGCAGTGCAATGGTCAGGTCCAAGTGGTGTAACAGGAGCTCTGTAGATCCTGCCACCAATAACAGGTCGTCCAAGTACGGCAACATGCGGACTCCTTGCAGCCGCAGAGAAGCCGCCATGACCGCCATCACCTTGGTGAAAACACGTGGTGCTGTCGCCAGGCCAAAAGGTAACGCCCGAAACTGGAAGTGGTCGCTGCGGATTGCAAACCGAAGGAACTCTTGATGGCGCAAAAGAATAGGGACATGCAGGTAAGCGTCCTGTATGTCCAATGACACCATGTAGTCCCCAGGTTCCAGCGCCAGAATGATGGACCGTAGGGTCTCCATCCGAAACTTCGGGACCCGCAAAGACTTGTTGAGTGCTTTGAGGTTGAGAATCGGACGATATGACCCATTGGGTTTCTGTACCAAAAATAGATTTGAATAGAAACCCTGGCCCCTCTGGGAGAATGGAACAGGCACTATAACTCCAGCCTGGAGCATAGTGTGCAATACCTTCCGCAGCTCCGTAGCCTTGTTCCGGTCTGATGGTAGACCCGTGGTGAAGAATCGAGCCGGGGGTCTGTGCCGGAAGGAGAGGGCGTACCCGTGAGAGACCACCTCCAGAACCCAAGTGTCTGTCGTAGTGAACGACCAACACCGGGAGAACTGCAGCAGGCGGCCTCCCACCCTGGGATCCCCCAAGGGGAGACCCGGACCGTCAGGCCGCAGGCTTGTCATCTGGCTTGGGGGCCGGACGTCTGGTACTCCATGCCTGTTTCCGGGGCTTGACCGATTTCTTAGGGCCAGCCTGTCGAGGAAACGACTGTGGTTTGGGCCTGCCCTGGGCCCTAGATGACCGAAAGGACGATGGTCCAGAACCAGAAGGAGCAGCGGCCGACGGGAGACAAGCAGATTTGGCTGCCGCCAGCGTGGCCACAATCTTATCCAGATCCGGACCGAAGAGAACTTCTCCGGTAAACGGCAACGCTTCCAGACCTTTCTTGGAATCTGCGTCCGCCTTCCAGGATCGCAGCCACAAGGTGCGACGAGCAGCTACCGCTGCTGAAGAAATTCTAGACACCAGAGTACTAATGTCTAGAGCCGCCTCGTTGATGTAGGTGGCCGAATCACGGAGATTGCCAATCAACTCCGCCTGTTCGGCCGGACAGTCGGATTCAAAAGAAGCCTCTAATGAATCCGCCCAGCGCTCCATCGCTCTGGCAACCCAGCAAATGGCCACAGCCGGCCGTGCTGCCCCCCCTGCAAGGGAATAAGCGGACTTCAGGCAGATTTCTACCTTGCGGTCCGTAGCATCCTTAAGGGAGGACATGGATGGCATCGGCAATGTGGCACTACGGACAAGACGGGTCACGTGAGAATCCACCTGTGGAGGGGATTCCCACTTAGCAAAATAATTATCCGCGAACGGATAAGCCACCGCCAGGCGTCTCTGCGGCTGGTATCTTTTGCCAGGTTGTTTCCACGTCTCCTCTAAATGGTCCACCAACTGACCCGAAAGAGGAAAGACTGTGGCATCGCCCTTCACATCTTTGAAAAAGGCATACTTAGATTTAGCCGCTGGGGGAACTTCGTCCTCAATCACCAAGGCTGTGCGGACCGCCCGAATAAGTCCAGGAATATATACTTTGGACTTAGCATCAGCGTCCTTAGTATGGAGAGGTTCCTGATCGTAAGGATCCAGAATCTCCCCATCATCAGACGTCCCTTCGTCATCCTCATAAGGAGCGGACAGAGACGCCACCGGCCTTTTATGAGGCCGCATCACAGACTCCCCTTGCAACACATCCGACAAGTGCTGTACAGAACTCGTCAGGGAGTTAACCCACGCTGGCTCCTGAGAACCCGGGAGCGGGGAAATAGGGAGACTGTGGGGTACCACCAATTGTCGTGGGAACCCCTGCATGGGTGACGACACCACAGACTGCTGGGACAAACCCATCGGAGTAAACGCGGGCTGCGGAGCTAACTGGCCCACTAAAGCTGTTAACGCCTGAGCGAAACAAGCCCAGGGCGGCTCCTGTACCGGTGCTGTAACCGTAATAGGCCGCGCCATGGACAAACACTGCCGGCAAAGGCCCTCCGCGCTACCCTCCCCCTCCGCTAACGGTACTTTGCACGTGGTACACTGTAGCCGGAGGGGAAAATCACTTTCAGACATGATGGCACCACGTATGTGACCTCTCTCACCAATTAAGTATTAAATAGGCGAGAGACCACCCTGCAGCACCGCACCGCAAGGGCCTTAGCAGAAAGAACAGGGACAGTAATAAAGCTGACAGTTTAGAGAAGAAAAGTTACAGGCAGCGCTAGCACAGTCACATACAATGCAGAGAAATAACAATTCCTGCACTAACAGCGCTGATCACTCAACTACACAGACACAGGGCCTGGTAGGACACAGCGCTGCATACACAGACCTGAGCCACAGCGGAGGAGAGGTATGCGGGGGGACCCAGACCACGATGCTTCCTTCCAGACTTCCAGCAGCGTTCACCATGCGTTGCAGAGAAGATGGCCGCCGAGGAGCAGAGAGAAGCTGGCCTGGGGGAGGAGCGCTGACACAGGACCAGTCGGCAGCATGCAGAGAGGGCTGTGTGCAGCGGGGGAGGCGCCGGCTGTGAGACAGGGAAGGCGCGCTCCCCTGGCATGCATTTAACCCCTGGGACGCCGCAGCGCTACCGCTCTGCTGCGGTCCGCTGTCCCAGGGGGTAGTGGAAGCGCAGGTTGGTCGCCTGGCTCCACGCTGCAACCAGTCCCCAGGGAGCCCCCTGCCTGGGGACTTAGGACCATGTGATCAGCGGGGACCCACCGCGGGACCCCGCTGCTTACCTCTGTCCCCCTTGAATCCGGCCATGGTCCGGAGCATCTGGGGTCACCGCTAGCTGTGACCCCAGACGCCCACCAGCATCCCCGGATCAGTACCGGCGTTCTGGTACCGGCGGGGTGTAGGGAAGATAGCATGGACGTCAGGACTGACTGTCCATGCTGTTCATCCAGATGTGCAGCCACAGCTGCATGAAGAAAAAGCTTCAGGGGCTCTTCTAGCCCCCACTCCAACAGGTGCACCCGACTCCGGCCGGGCACCAAACTAAACTGAGGTGCCTTGGCCCGGGGGCGGGGTATAGGAGGGGGACCTAGTGCATCCTGGGAGGCTGAAAGCTTAACTCTTTGGTGCCCTGCGACTGACGTCACACCTATACCCAAGGTATCCTGTGGATACCCTATGGACCCTGAAGTAGAAATGATGCAAGAGACGCAGCCCCCCCCCCCCCTACTGTAAATTAGGAAACAGACTAAGGACTTGATTCAGAGCCATTCGCTAGATGCGATCACTCACTCCCAGCGTATGCAAATCCAGTGCACGCCCAGCAAGGCAGGCGATCGCTCGTCAAGGCATTAGCATGCCCACTATGTCTTGGCGAGCAATCACTTTGCGTAAGTAGATGCCCACCAGCCATTCATAAGACGCCCACTTGCACACTTCATCTCCGGAAGTTCATGAAAACACTGGTACATCGAGCACCATCGGATATGCTCGCAGCGCTTGAGGTTGACTATACCTGACCGCAAACACTGCGATCCCTTCAGTGTGAAATACAACCAGGTGACGTGTACAATGACGCTGCCTGTTAATTATGCACGCCTATGAAACGGCGTTCAAACACTCAGGCACGCCTGCGTTCATACAACCACTCCCCCGTTCCTAGTGGCCAGCCCGTTACCACCCACAGACGGCCTCTCCTATCACTCATTTAACTGGGCTGTCTATGCTGAGCGAGCGAGTGAATGCCAGTCTATCGCAGTGGTTCGCGCACGCGCAATGTGATGCATGCGCGGAACACAAAAATCACCTGCAACGAACGCGCGCATCCTAGCGAGCAGGTCTGAATCAGGTCCTAAGATCGAAGCCGTAAAATGCTATTAATAGCCATTATTGAAATTAAATGTTTCCATGAAAATTAATGCTGAGCTGTAGCTTGGGTTCAAAGATTCAGATGAATTAATCACGAATGGACTTCTACAAACATTGATGGGCAAACAGAAAAACACAGTAATAAAAATATTGTAAACCTTTAAACTATGCCTGCTAGGAAGTATACAAATAAATGTCACATTTATACTCGGCAAGATAAATATATATAAACCAGCGTCTACAATGGAGAGATGGAAGTGGGAACTTGACATGTTCAGAATGAACAATTGGAGCAAACAAACCTAAAAGTAACTCCCTGCAGAACACACAAATGCTGGATTACAAACCATCATCCAAATGGTACAGATCTATTGACGAGCAACGTTGGCCCAGTTACTGCCTAGAGATAGAACAGTGGTGGATTAGGAGTGGCAGCAGACAAATGAGGTGGGCTGATATATGGGGAGCGAGCAGCAAAGACTTTAATCATTTTATTACCCATTAGCCATCTCTAACCACCTTAGGAACACAGTCTTTTATACAAAATAACCTACTCATGTATTTTTAGTGTAGAGAACGGGAATCAAGGTCATTTAAAAGACTGTTTGTAACAGTTAGAGGTCAATTCAATTTGCCCAGAGAGGGGGTGAGTTGCCATTGTAGCAGGGTGGTAATGCCGCCAAAGACCCCTCAACTCACACCCTTCGCGGCCCGATCTCACCTAGGACTTGTGGATTTTAGTACACAGCCCTATGTGAACAAAAACCCACGAGCCCAGAGGTACCGTAGGTGCGGCATATAGCCTCATTACTCACGACGCAAGGGGACGTGCTGGTAATTTAATTAACCCTTTAGTGCGAGACTTGTAAAAATGTATATTTCATAAGCATAGATATTATGGTCAGGACCAATAGCTGACTATCGCAAAGCAGTATAGTAACAGGGGAGCAAATCTTCATGCACTGACAGATGGGGCCACTATTAGGTACACCTGCTCGTTACTGCAAACATCGAATCAATCACGTGACAGCAACTCTGGTAGAATGAAAGCATGGTGAAAATGCTCAGTTTGGTTGTTACATCTCATCTCCATTCTGGCAATAGGTGTGATCTAAGTGATGTGACCGTGGAAAGATTATTGCTGCCAGACGGAGAGGTTTGAGTATCATAGAAACTACTAATCTATTGGGATTTCCACCCATTGCAGTCTCTAGAGTTTACAGAGAATGGTGCCTATAGCAAGATAACATCATGTTAGCAGCAGCAGTTCTGTGAGCCGAGGGCCTGATTCACTACAAATCACACATGCAAATGCAATATCGATTACGCACACAGTCTCACTGCGATAGTATGCTAATCCATTGCGATCGCAATGCCGCCGTTGCACAACATAAGGACGCCCACTTTACTTAGCACACATCCGTAATGTTTATCAAGACTGCAAAACCATAGGTACAATAGAGCACCATCGCAGCCTCACACACTTCCACAAGCCCTGACCTTACTAAGAAATTGCTAACTTCCATGCACGCTATGAGTCCTCTGCGATCCCCGTAGGGCATCGCAGTGGCTAATTTATGCACGCCCCTGCAACAGCGTTGAAACACACTCTCGCACGCCTGCGTTCGGTCGACCCCCGTTACCACCCACAAATGGCACTTCCTGTCAATCACTCTGCGATGCGTCTGCGTAATCTCTGCGATCGCAGTCACGATCGCACTAGCTAGTTCGCGCACTGCGATGCATGCGCGGTACACAACAATCAGCCGGTAGTGTGCGTAGCAGCAACGGTCTTCCTTGCTGAATCAGGCCCTGAATCACCTGGTTGATGTGAATGGTCAGAGGAGAATGGTCAGACTGATTCAAGCTGACAGGAAAGGAAACAGTAACTCATACAACCATGCACTACAACAGTGGCACTGTATGCGGAATGCACAGCACAGAATGAGAGGATACAGTGGGCACAATCGCACCAGACCTGCACAGCGGATTATGGGAAAAATGTCACCTACTCTGACAAATCTGGATTTCTGCTGCAACATGCAGAACATGGACACTTCCTGCCATAGGAGCATTGCTTATATCCCACAGCCTTTATACCAATCTTCTAATGGCTACATCTAGATTCTAGCAGGATAATGTGCACATAGAAGTGAGATCAGTGTACTACATGAAAGCATGGACCAGAATCCGTTTCTCAAACCAGGCCCTCATGGAATCCGAACAGTGCATGTTTTCAGATCATCTAGCTGAAGCACAAGTGTGCTAATAGACTTATGCTGGGTACACACTAGACGACCAAGCAATGCGATGTAACTGATACATTGCGTCACCGTACACGATCTGGCATACGTGGAATTGATCATTACATGCTGCATGTAACATCAGAGCATCGGCCAGGAAATCGTCCCATCTGATGTCCAGCACAGCAGATGGGACAATTCAATGAACAGCGGCAGTGATCAACGGATTGGGCAAGCACACTATACGATGTGAATGATATATCGTTCCAACCCGCATCGGAACTTTATACATCGGACGATAGATCGTATAGTGTGTACCCAGCTTAACACAACAGATCTACAGGTGGCACGAATTATTCCTAAGGAAACCTTGAAAACATGCACTGTTAGGGTTCCTTGAGGACAGAGTTTGAGACAGCTCTAAGGAATGTTTCCAGCACATTGTGGAACCCGTGCCACAAAGCACTCACAAAGCACTCAGGACCTCATTCAGAGCCGGTTGCAAGCGCTGAGCGCTCGCAACCGACTTGATGTTTTGGTCCTGCGTAGCGGCCGCACTGCGCGTGCGCAAGCCCCGGAGCGAGAGAGAAATTCTCTCGCTCCGAAGCTCACTACAAAAGGGGCAGCTGTCAATGTTGATCGACAGCTCGCCCGTTTTGTAGGCGGGGGGGTGCCGCTTGCCGTTTTGTGGGCAGCCGCACTATCAGCAGTGATGTCAGTGGGGAGCTTGCGGTTGCCGAGACCCAACCTTAGGGCCTCGTCACAAGCCCTGATGTTCGTGATGGTCTTGACCATCGTGACCATCACCCTTGTCGGTCGCTAAATTGTGGGTGGTGACCCACAGCTTAGCTAGCAACCAGGAGGCCGCACAAAAAAAAAAAAAAAAAAGAAGAAGGGCCTCAGTGTGTACTGGAGGCAAGGGGGGGGGGGGGGGGGTCCTACAGAGGTTACCTCATACTCCTTTCCTTTTTGAGCCATATGGTGCTATACTTTTCCAAAGTTTTGCATCTTAGTTTCCATATAATGTGCTATTGGTATCAATTTACAGAGGAAGCATAATGACGCATGGTGCAGGTCCAATCATTTGCCTATGCAGATTTTATCCTCAGTTTTGCATCTTACTTTCCAAAAAACACTGAGCATAGAGTCTTGTCACGCTCTTCTTATTCATTGGTAGTCAGATAAAGAAAGAAAAAAAAACACATGTATGTAGCATTGCAGAAGAAATCACAATTTCCATTTTTAAAGATAAGCCTGTGTGGTATAGAAGATCCCGTATTGCGACTATGTGGTGAAGAATCGTACCATACACTATGGAAGGAAGCACATAAAGGTATCTTTGAATGGTTTTCCTTAAGTCCACACCGAAAGTGACACACGCCCAATGTATGGAGGGAAAGGGAAAACGTACCCCACTCACGGTCATTTTATAGCAGGATAAAACACATCAAAATAGGTACAATTGTCAGCACACCCAACTCACACATATACACAGCAGACCAATCTCATAAAGGTTTCTTTCTCCGATCCTCCTGGGATGTTTACAAAGGATATCCAATGTTTTAGCTGATCATCTCTACTATTTATTTAAAACCCAAATCTCAAACTGGAGGTTATAAAACAAAGGTGACCCCAAAACTTCAGGTACAGGTTATATACAGGAGTATAATCCAACAAAAAAAACAACCAGTCAGGAACAGTCTCTAGGATATAGGGGTCTATGTACTAAGCAGTGATAAGTGATAGAGTGAAAAGTGATAATTCTGTGATAAGGTGCCAGCCAATCAGCTTCCAACTGTCATTTTTCAAACACAGCCTGTGAGATGACAGTTGGGAGCTGATTGGCTGGCACCTTATCACTTTTCACTCTGTCACTTATCACTGCTTAGTACATAGACCCCTTAGTCCAGTACCTGCATGGCGCAGGTCCTATCATTTACCTCTGCATACTTTTTCCTCAGTTTTGCATCTTACTTTGCTTATAGCGTCCTAGGTACTTAGGGGAATCATAATTTACTGCCGGACTTCAAGTGAAGATCCCGATAGGGTAAGTAAATTTACTAACCCCCATCTTAGGGTTGGGGGGGTGCCTAACCCTAAGCCCCCCAGCTTACCTTCGTTCGGAATGCCAGGCTCTCCGCGTAGGGATAATGATAGGCATCAGGATTTCGATGCCTATCATTAGACCCCTGCCGGGATTTGACAGTCGGGAAGCCGGCGGTCGGCATTTCGACTGTCGGCTTCCTGACTACATACCGTACTTAGGATTAGTAATATTGTAGCAAGGGAAAGGGTTTACAGTTGCAGATTAAGCACAATGTTGCGTGGCTCATGGATATCGAACCAGTCTTCTGCCTTAGATTGTGTACCTAAATAAAAAAGGAAAGTGTGTCCACTGAGTGCATTTCCCAGACAACACTTGCTTAGTGCTTCAAAGAGAAGCTCAACAGTTTTCCAACACAAAGGGAGAGATATATCAAATCTTCGAGAGAGATAAAGTGGTGAAGTTGCCCCATAGCAACCTCAGTGACAGGAGCTGAGTGCTGCAATGTAGTATTAAGTGCAGCACTCGGCTCCTGACACTGTGAGGGAGCCGGCACTGCACACACCTCCTGCATCCCCACCCCTGGCCCTCCCAGTAAGAAGCACGGGACCACTGGGATCGGGCCGCACAGCTACGCCCCCTTCCTGCGAGGCCATGCCTACTTCCTGCGTAGCCATGCCCCCATTTCGGGGGTTCACGGCTACGCCGCGCGCACAGCATCCCTCCCTGCACCGGGTGACGCCACTGCAAACAGTCATCTTTACTATGTGCTTTAAATCCACTCTGCATTGTCATTTTGAAAAAAGGCACAAACTACTGAGGATTGTCAAACAAGGGATCATTGCAAAATGAAGCAGAAAACAATATAAAATACTGCTGGAGAATACACTGATGAGAGACAGCCTCAGGTGACCTGGCTAAACTACAAACATACAGTCAGAATAACAAGGACATAACTGCTAAACACACGCAGCATCTCGTAGGTAAAGGGACACAACATTCTTAGGGGATCGATTCAATTAGCCATGACAGGGGGTGATTTGCTGTTGTAGAAGAGATAATCGAAGAGGTATTAATCAAGACCTGGGGTGTATTTGGTAGGAGTACCAAGGATTCCAAACTGATTGGAACCTCTGAATAGTTATTCTGTAAATCTAGTAATGTACTCCATTTTCGACACAAACCATATTCTGTTCAAAAGTTCTTGTCGCCTGGGAGTGTTCAGCACTTTCCAATTACGGGCTAACTGATAATTGGCTGCGCAAGATATGTGGAGAACTAGTGGAGGCATTAGGGGCACGATCAATCGGAGCACAGAGTAGCAGATTGGCAGGGGAAAGGGAGCTCAGAAGATTAATAATATGGAAAAGTGCGGACCATGTTCCAAAATGGAACGATTAAGGGACATATCCACCAAATGTGAAAAAATTTCCTATTTGACCGCAACCTCTCCAGCATAGGTTGGAGGAGTTACAGAGCATCCAGAAAGTATTCACAGCGCTTCACTTTTTCCACATTTTGTTAGGTTACAGCCTTATTCCAAAATGGAATAAATTCATTTTGTCCTCAAAATTCTACACACAATACCCCATAATGACAACGTGTAAAAAGTTTTTTTGAGATTTTTGCAAATTTCGTAAAGAAAAAAAAAAAAAACACAACTAAGAAATCACATGTACATAAGTATTCATGGCCTTTGCCATGAAGCACAAAATTGAGCTCAGGGTGCATCCCGTTTCCACTGATCATCCTTGAGATGTTCCTACAGCTTAATTGGAGTCCACCTGTGGTAAATTCAGTTGATTGGACATGATTTTGAAAGGCATACACCTGTCTATATAAGGTCCCACACTTGACAGTGCATGTCAGAGCACAAACCAAGCATGAAGTCCAAGGAATTGTCTGTAGACCTCCAAGACAGGACTGTCTCGAGGCACAAATCTGGGGAAGGGTACAAAAAAAATATCTGCTGCTTTGAAGGTCCAAATGTATAAACCGACAGAGTCATCCCAACGGTCACAATCCCGACAGATTCAGACGGCGAGTAATAGGGTTAGGATTGGGGTTAGAATACTTATCAAACTCCATCCGGATTTTGACCGTTGGCAATGTGCCCGTCGGGATCCCGCAGGCAACCCCACAGAAAAGACCAAATAAAGAAGCTATTGCATACATTACTGCATTCGATGACTGCCGTATACCTGTATCAGAGACATAGTCAACAGGATCTGGCTTCTTAATTTTCAGTGGCTTTGTAAGTGGTGGCGAAGCCTTCGGAGGCCTTTTTGATTTTTTTACTGGTGGCGTGTCCTCTTCAGAATCTGTGGAAAAGCAAGTGCTCAATAAATGATGGAAAAAGTAAATAAAAAGCTCATATGACAGACATCGTGTCATTTACAAATGAAGGTACCATGCATGTGCATTAAATCCCAACGGAAAACTACTGTGTCCTATTTACCATCAGAGCTGAAAGACAAATGTTCCAAAAAGAAAGATGAATTCTGTAACATGTGACTTATATTCTGCCAACAGCAGTTCTCTTCATCTGCTGGCACCTCTATGTTGCCCTCTCATTGATCAGAGGCCGTTCAGTACTGAGAGAGCACTCACTGGTCCTGAATGAGCCCTGATGAGACACTGGAAGAGCTGGGGTTTAGCCATTAGAAGGCAGCGGCCAGTGGGCCTGATTCAGATCCGGACGCTCTGAACGAGCGCCCGTTCTGAAACAGGGCGTTTTGTTTTTTTTGTTGCGGCCTCTTGGCCGCTCGCATAGCTGTGGGTTACCACCCACAGATTATGCGAGTGGCCATGATGATGGTCGCGATGGTCAAGACCATCGCGACCATCGGGCTTGCGACGAGACCCTTGTGGTAGGGTCTCGTTGCCGCAAGCCCCAGAGTGCTTTCGGCTTTGTTATGACATCACTTGTGATGTCAGTGGGGCCGGCCCCATATGGTAGGCGTTCCCATGGGAACGCCTCCGTCTGGGCAGGCACGCCCCCGGCCCGCCCACCAAAGGGGGCGTGCTGTCACTCAACATCGACAGCACGCCCCCTTTGGTCCAAGACCCGGAGCGACAGTTTGCCCGTCGCTATACGGGTCTCGCGCATGCGCACTGGGCCACCATCGACCCGCTTGCGAGCGGGTCTGAATCAGGCCCCGTGTCCGGATCCCATAGAAACGTGTGCGGATAGTGACAGCAATAGAGGCTCTGATGGATCCAGTTTGTTATCGTAAAAGGACTCAGCCAAAGCCTTTGACAATGTCTGGATTCGGTCAGAGCACTGAATTGAATCCAGGATTTGTACCAATCCTATGATAAATATAATGAAACCATTAACAAAGACCAATTACAGCTAGACAGACATGAAGAGGATCTCACCTGAATCATAGATTATTCTCTTCTTCTTGTTAAGTTGCTGCTTTTTCTTCCCATCACTGTCTGGACTTTTCACCTGCGAGAAGGGAAAATACACTGTAAAACAAACTCACATTAGACAATAGGGGTTTATTTACTAAAGTGAGTTTTTAGAAATGGAGATGTTGTCCATAGCAACCAATCAGATTCTACTTAACATTTAACTAGCACCTTCTAGAAGAGAATAGCTAGAATCTGATTGATTGCTAGGGGCAACATCTCCCCTTCTAAAAAAACTCTCACTTTAGTAAATATACCCCTAGGTGTTTATATTGTAAACTCAATACATTCATTAGGGTTTTCAAACTTGACAAATGTTTAAAAATGTGGAGCTCAGTGTACAACAATGCCATTTTCTCTTACACCCTACTGGGGGGACACTGGACCATGAAAACTCCCCAAATGTTAAGCAATTGCAGTGCCTTACAGCCAATGCGAACTACTTTTTATTTATCATTGAGGTTGCCTACTGGCCGTGCATTAGTGCTACATCCCCAGTTTATATTTATTGTACACCTCCTTGAAGAAGGCACCTGTGCCGAAACGCATTGGAGACCCCCAGACACCTACCCATCTTGAACCCACCTGCATCTACATCCACCCAAATCCCAGCACCTGAACGGCAGCAGCAGCGCTTACCCGGACGCTGGTCCCCACTCACACCAGCCCCAGCCTCTGCCAAACGACAGCGCTGCACGCGCTCATCACACCACCGCACGCAGCACAGGTTTCACCTGCACTGCATCCACCGACGTGAGCCACTGAAACAGTGCACGTCCCCCACCGCGGCATCATACTGGACTTTGAGAAGAACTGATCCCACACCAACGGTCCTGGGCACCTACCGGTAGGTCAGCACCTGTTCTCCTCACCAGTGCGGGACGCCGCAAAGTGGGAGCACCCCAGATCACCTCCAACAGGACATCCCAGTTCAGAAGTCTGTCGACCATAGGCCCAGCAGGGAAGCATGCAGTGGTCAGGAACGCATGTCAAGGAGCCCCCTGAAAGGGTTGATCCTACTCCCCACACTGTGGATACGCCCTGTCACCCCAAATCACCAACAACTGGGCAGTGTGTGCTGCCACGAACCATCTAAGAGACATTTATCTTCCAGGAGCACTGTGCCTCCTACTGAGCAACTACCACCCTCTATGTGCACACACCGATACAAATAGACGTATTTGTTTCTTCCACCATCCATCCAGCCTCCAGTATTTCTGTTCTACAAAAACACATCCACCACAACACACAGCCATCTGCTCCCCCCAACCTCCCCCCGTTTTTTTCCCCTCCTCACTCTCCCCACCAATACACACACACAACCAAGGAGCGCACATACCCTCCAATCTTACCATATCTATATTCTCTCCCCCTCTCCCTCCTTTTTCTGTCCTCACACCTTCCCCC
The DNA here is from genome assembly GCA_031769625.1 of Taudactylus pleione. Lineage (NCBI taxonomy): Eukaryota > Metazoa > Chordata > Amphibia > Anura > Myobatrachidae > Taudactylus > Taudactylus pleione. The sequence goes on from JAUIMM010000300.1 coordinate 9,617,339, forward strand.
CCTCCATCATCCAACCCCCTATATCCCACACCACCACCACCCCGAAGCGCATCCCAAACCCAGTATTACCGACTATATTTATTGTATGTTTTTTTTATTACTCCAGGATGCTGCTGGAGAGACATTCGCTCTTGGAGAGATCTAGGAAAAGGACCTCGGAAAAGAACACTCTCTGAAATACCATACTGAAACGGACACTGAGGAAAACCATTGAAGTTTTCGAGTGAGAGTCACTGATGATACACAAGCATTGCTGTAGGGGGCCATTAACTTGATAGAGACCCACAGAGCTAACAACATATTGTACTACCGGAGGAGTTGTCTCTCCAAAGTGAAAGTTGCTTTTGCTGTTCAGGCGGTTACAAAGGCCCAAACAGAAGGGGAAGGGAAAAAAACATTATAGTGTTAGATGGTCTTTAGAGTCTTCTAAAGGTCATCTAACACTTTGCTCAACAGGTAATTAAAGAGTGCTGCATCAGAAGATAAATACTGGCTCTCCTAAATAACTGCAAGCAATGGGCCACCATCACTGAGTCTCCTAGGAAGGTTACAGCAATGAGAGGCTGCTGCACAGGCTGAGTCACATCTGAATGCTGGAAAAGGCTGAGCAGACCGGCTTCAGCAGGAATTTGGAACCCTCTGTCCACGTAAGAGCTGTAATACCTAATGCTTTGACTATTTGCTAGTCTTGAAAAGCCAAACGAGGTACTCAGATGTTGCACAATTAGGAACATAGGGGGAGATGTATCAAAAAGTGGAAAAGTGAAAAAGATACACATAGCAACCAACATTCTATAAAATTATAGGTAGAAGCTATTTAGCTGCTATGGGCAAGTTATCCACTCTATATGTTTGATACATTTCCCCCATAGTGCGGTGTGTTCCAATAGCAAATTAAAAAAAAAAAAAAAAAAAAACTAGAGAACACGAGCCTTTAATAATCCACGGACTGTCAAATGGTAGATGGGGATAGAGGACGCCATTCAGCCCTCCTCTGCCTGAGACACTAGGTTGACTGGTACTAAGGGATCATGGATTCTGCAGGGTTGCACAGCACTGACTGATCCCTCCTTATTCTAGGCAGCCAATGGCCGATTTGACCTGCAGCTAATGCTGGGTACACACTGACCGATATATTGGCAGATCAATTGACCGTCAATATATCTGCTGTCCGTCGGGCAGGGTGTACAGACATTATGTCTGTGAACCTCGTCGTCACAGACATATCTGTGCTGCACAGCAGATCGATGATATGTCTGCAGACATATCTGTCCTTCGGCAAGTGTGTACGGGCGATCAGCCGATCGCCCGTACACACACAGCGGCAGCCGTGGAGAGGGGGCGGCCCTGCTCCTGACCCGCGGCTCTTGCATAGATGATGGTCGTTCAGTATGTATGAACGACCATCATCTTCACATATATCTACAGATCACTCGATCTGCAAATACAGTCAGGTGCATAAATATTGGGACATTGACATAATTCTCATATTTTGGCCTCTATTCACCACCATAATGGCTTTGAAATGAAACAATCAAGATGTGCTTTAACTGCAGACTTTCAGATTTAATTTAAGGGCAATTACATCCAAATCAGGTGAACGGTGTAGGAATTACAACGGTTTCACCTCAAAAGCTATTTCATGGACAGGTGTGGGCTATACCCTCGTTATTTCATTAGCAATTAAGCAGGTAAAAGGTCTGGAGTTGATTCTAGGTGTGATATTTGCATTTGGAATAAGTTGCTGTCGACTCTCAATATGAGATCCAAAGAGCTGTCACTATCAGTGAAGTAAGCCATCATTAGGCTGAAAAATCAAAACAAACCCATCAGAGAGATAGCAAAAACATTAGGTGTGCCCAAACCAACTGTTTGGAACATTCTTAAAAAGAAAGAATGCACCGGAGAGCTCAGCAACACCAAAAGACTCGGAAGACCACGGAAAACAACTGTGGTGGATGACAGCAGAATTATTTCCCTGGTGAAGAAAAACCCCTTCACAACAGTTGGCCAAATCAAGAACACTCTCCAGGAGGTAGGTGTATATGTGTCAAAGTCAACAATCAAGAGAAGACTTCACAAGAGTGAATATAGAGGGTTCACCACAAGATGTAAACCATTGGTGAGCCTCAAAAACAGGAAGACCAGATTAGAGTTAGCCAAACAACATCTAAAAAAGCCATTACAGTTCTGGAACAACATCCTATGGACAGATGAGACAAAGATCAACTTGTACCAGAGTGATGGGAAGAGAAGAGTATGGAGAAGGAAAGGAACTGCTCATGATCCAAAACATACCACCTCATCAGTGAAGCATAGTGGTGGTAGTGTCATGGCGTGGGCATGTATGGCTGCCAATGGAACTGGTTCCCTTGTATTCATTGATGATGTGACTGCTGACAAAAGCAGCAGAATTAATTCTGAAGTGTTTATGGCAATATGATATGCTCATATTCAGTCAAATGCTTCAGAACTCATTGGACGGCGCATCACAGTGCAGATGGACAATGACCCAAAGCATACTGCAAAAGCAACCAAAGAGTTTTTTAAGGCTAAAAAGTGGAATGTTATGCAATGGCCAAGTCAATCCCCTGACCTGAATCCGATTGAGCATGCATTTCACTTGATGAAGACAAAACTGAAGGGAAAATGCCCCAAATACAAGCAGGAACTGAAGACATTTGCAGTAGAGGCCTGGCAGAGCATCACCAGGGATGAAACCCAGCGTCTGGTGATGTCTATGCGTTCCAGACTTCAGGCTGTAATTGCCTGCAAAGGATTTGCAACAAATTATTAAAAAAAGTGAAAGTCAGATTTAGGATTGTTTAGTTTGTCCCATTACTTTTGGCCCCTTAAAAAGTGGGAGGCACATATAGAAACCGTTGTAATTCCTACACCGTTCAACCGGTTTTGGATGTAATTACCCTCAAATTAAATCTGAAAGTATGCAGTTAAAGCACATCTTGTTTGTTTCATTTCAAAGCCATTGTGGTGGTGAATATGGTAAGAACTTACCTTTCTTATCTCTGTTTCTACGAAGTCCATAGGGTCCACAGGGTTGACCTTGGGGTATAGGTTGGGAACCAAATCCGGGCACCACGCAGTTAAAGCTTTTAGCTCCCAGGATGCACTTGGGTCCACTCTCCCTATAACCCCACCCCCAAGCCAGAGGCACCTCAGTTTGTAAGTAGCCAAAGGCCGGAGGAGGAGAGAAAAAGAGAGAGAAAACTGGAACACTCAATAACCATACTCACAGAAATGGGAGACGGAAAACCGGTGACCAGCCACACAGCCCATTTGAAGCCAGGTGCGTCAGGGCGGGCACCCTGTGGACCCTATGGACTTCGTAGAAACAGAGATAACAAAGGTAAGTTCTTACCATATCTCTTGTTTTCTACTTCAGGGTCCATAGGGGGTCCACAGGGTTGACCTTGGGGATGTCCCAAAGCAGTTCAACCAAGGGAGGGGACGCTCCTGTGCTCAGAGGAGAATCCGCCGCCAAAAAGGAAGCATCCTGAGAGGCAAAGGAAAACAATGCCTAGAACCTTAAAAAGGTGTGGACAGAAGACCACGTGGCCACCTAGCAAGGCAAAACAGCCAAGGCGCCACAGCGAGCCACCCACGAGGGTTACATGGCCCGAGAAAAAACAAGCATCAACAACAGAAAGGCCTACCCATGGGTAGGCCCCTGAAGAAAACATACGAGGCCGTCCAGCCAACATTTGGCCATAGGCCGGCCATCCTTTCCTGTTAAAACCAGAAATCTCAGACCACCAATAAGGAGTCCGGTTTCCGTCAGGAACTTGAATGGATCACATAAATCCACAGAGGCCGGACCACAGTCAATGAGGCCACACCAGCCGAGAGGTCTGGGGACTGAATGGCCGCACCATAAGTTCCAGAATAATATGGAACCTAAAAATCACTAAGAAGAAACACAGGGTGAGAGCAACTCACACCCTGACAAGATGCCCTCCAGAAGAGGGAGCCACATGAGAACGCTCCCAATTCCGACACTCACCTGGTTGATAAACTCCCTGAGAGAAAGCCAAAGCAATAGACCATGTAATGGCTATCACAACCAGCGGTTCCATTAACTTTCCCCGGAGTTAACGAAGAACCACTACTAACTCCCAAGGAGTCCCTAGGGAGGACAAATGGAGGCATAATCCAGAAAACACTCCAAAGGATAAACTGGATACCAGAGCGGAGCAATTCCATATCTTAATCATACTGACAGTGTAGAGATCTGCACTGTCAGGAAGGCCAGGCCGAGGGTGAAACCCAAGCCAGCCGGAAGGAATGCCAGAATATCTGGAAATCCTGGACACCAGAGGATCGTATCGACAGGTATAATACCATAAGAATGATGGCTGCCACAGTTTGTGGTAGGTCCCAGCAAAAGCTGATCCATGTGCTCTAATCATTCCAACGATGACAAAGCCAGGGAAGCCGTAAGACCACTGTAGGGACGCAGTCAAAGACAAACGACCCAGGTCCAAGGCAAACCCCAGGACCCTGGGACAACAGATCTGGGCAGTGATGCATCAGGAATGGAGTATCGATGGAGAGACTCCGAAAAACCAAGTACCCCTGACATCTGGGGCAATCAGGAGCCACCAGCAGGAAAGCATCTCCGTCTCGATTGAAACACTTCCCTCGAGGAAGAATGGAGACCGGAGAACACAGGTACGCAAATTGGAAGAACCACTTCACCGACAAAGAGTCACTGAAGTTTGCTTCAAAATCCCCAGAGTTGGACTGTAACACCATAGTGTGATAGAGTCAGAAGGCCATGAGTGTCACCTCAGGAGGGCCCCCTCCTGCTCACCAGGAGACGAAACCTCTCTTGGGGAAGAGACTAGTCCCCGGGATGCACGTCGTGACGGCTGAGGACTCCCGCTTCCCAATGGAGAGCACCTGAAATGAACACTGTCGAGATGGTCGGGAGGAGACCCTCAGACAATGTCCGAATGTATGACATACCTGACATTGCCACCCAACGAACAGTATTGCTAAAAAGGAAGCCACTGTTCTGACCCTGTCGGACTGAACTTTTTCAGGTTCACCGGGAAACAAGGGCTATGCCAGAGTGAAGGCCCAAGACAGGATAAAGTTCCAACAAGTTAATTGACAGGGTGGAATCGACAGACATCCAACTGCACTGAAATGGATGCGAACCAGACACTGTCCTTAGCAAAGAATACCCTGGACGAGATGGCCATAGTCACCCGAAAAGGGAGCGACTTGCCTCTGGGGAGAGCATCATCGTTTGAACAGTGATCAGACAGAAAAAACTTGTTCCATCTGGAGATAAGCCAATTATGGAAAGGCCTGGAATGGAACTAAGCCCATTCCACCCTTCCAAAGGCAGACACTGAATAGTGGACCATCCATCCCAGAGTGTAAAGACATATGTCGACTGCGCAGACATCCATGTACTCCTAATGGAAGAGTGGAGATGCGGTCTTACGCCAGAAGAATTCTCAGATTCTGAGAATCCAGCAGGGCTCCTAGGTGAAGAATACCCAGAGAGGGATGCAGGGAGGACTTTTTCCCCATTGATTAAACGTCTGCACCCTGAAAAAGCCACAGTCAACCTGAGCCGGCTGTAAAGTACCCCTGTGATCCTGCTAAGAGCAGGAGGCCATCCAGGTACAGGAGCATTGGGATATACTGAACAGAAGAACTGTCAGAAAATCCAAAACGCTGGTAAACCCCTGTGGGGCTGAGAACAGTCCCAACAGACAGAGCCCGAAAAATCGTAAGTGCTGTGATACAGCAAACCTCAGTCCATGCTGAGGCAAGGTCTCTGTAAGTACCCGTAGGCACGCGTCCTGTATATCCAGTGATACCATAAAGTCTCCAGGTTCCAAACATAGTATGATGGAGCATAGGGATTGCCTCCTGAGCCCAGGTAGCTTTAGGAACTGGTTCAGGGAATTGAGACAGAGAATAGGCCAAAGAGGACCATTCAGCCACCGCACCAGAAAGAAAGCAGAACAACCAGTCCCTCGCTGAGAAAGTGGGGATGGCCCAATTAGCTCCGCTTACCGCAACAACTGTGTAGCTTTCTGGATTTGTAAGGCCCTGTTCGGGTCCGAATAAGGGCCTGCGTACCATCACATGGAAGTAGGCCGCCTGAGCAAAGAGAGGGCGTACCCTCCTACCCAAGGAGCCGCGGCAACTAGACACTAGTACCGGGCGAACTAAGAAAATCGCCATCTCCCAGTGGTAGGCCTGTCTCGTCAGGCTGATGATATATCCGTAGGTTCAGAAGCAGGATCGGCTGGCAGTCCAGGCCTGCTCGGTACTGGATATGTCGGCCCATGTAAAGGCCCACAGCCTATGAAGAAACAGACCTTTAGGCTGACCCCGAGGACAAAAAGACTTAATAGACTTAGTCTGAGGACCTGTAGTGGGCATAACTGAAGGCGGGAAATTTTTACTGCCACTGTCAAGGTCAGGACCCAACAAGATCTACCCTATAGATGGTATCTGCACCTCTGCATTCCCAGAGCGCAGCCATAGGGTGTGACGGAGGATACAGTCGCAGCCGGAACTTTGAAAGTTAGGAGACTGGTATCCAATATAGGCATTTCCACCTATGACAACTGCATATATTACGTGAGCGACCAAATACATTTGAACCCCAGACGTGTTGGAGGGGAAAAAACATTACAAATGCATCAGCTCAGTATGCAATAGTATTAACCAACCCTGCTATAGCCATGGTAGGATGGGTAACAACCCCTGAAAGCGAGTATAAAGATTTCAGGCAGAGTTACCACCTACGGATCAGAAGAATCTGACCACGCAGGAATGGGATGCGTAGTAACGTCTGTAATCCGACGAGTAACACGCCCATCCACCCCAGGAGGGGCTCGTGAAGACCCTCAGGGAATTTGGGACAGGAGGCCAAACACTGTTGTAATACCTCATATCTGGCAACAGCCAGAATCCATGCGATCCACCCGCTAGTCAGCAACAGGGAACCAGAAGGCACGTAATACTGAGGGTGTATGATACAGGTGCAGGTCAACATTCACTCTAACCAGAATGGACCTGCCACCAGCCCTAAAGCAGGGATAATAATACTTGAAATAGGCCTCCCCCCGTGTAAGAGGGAAAGAGCCCAAAACAGTATCCAGTTCACGGCAGAGCCAACTGGGAAGTAACCACAGGGCGTCAACCACGCCAATTTGCGTTTCGTAGAAAAACGACATCCACCCAGGGTGGCTGTTGTGGTAATCCCTGCAAGGGGCATGACAGACTATTGTGACACCAGGGAGAATTCATATACTCGAAAAACCCATGCAGGGAGCGATAGTCTGTGTCACAGGGGAAGAGTGCAAAAACTGCGAGATACCCTGAGATGAAAAAGGGCAGTATGGTGAAGTAACCCCAAGTGAGGTACAACAATGGGGCCCGCCCGGCGATCCGCAATTAAGAGGATCCCGAGAAAACAAACCACCCAAGGGGGTCGTGAAAGGGGCCGGCACCCGATGACGCCACATACAGAACCCTTTAAGAGTTAAATCCTCCGCACTAACACCTGCAGCACATGGCTTGCAGGATAGTAAAAATGGGTGCAGTATAACGCTTTATCTCCTGGTCAGACATATCTGACCAAGCCTTGCGATCAAGCAGCGCTATACTGGTCCTGACTGATACTAAAAATTAGCTGCAGGGACCCATTTTCAGCGTATGCAACACACAGTTCCACTCAAAATATGGCAACGTGCAGCACGCAACAGTATGTGACAAACCTCACAAATATTAACAAGTATATAAATGTGAGGTCTCAGAACCACCCCAAGCACAGCTGTATTAGGGCAGATAAGGAAAAGGGATAGATATACACTGACAGGTGAGAGAATAAAGTAGGGATGTGCAGGCTCGGTTCTACTCGGTTCCGTTCGTTTTTTTTTTACCGAATCTTATTGGCTATCCAAAACTCGTGACAGCTGAAACCCAATAAGATTCGGGAAAAAAAAACGAACGGAACCGAGTAGAACCGAGCCTGCACATCCCTAGAATAAAGTACAGTCAGCACTAGCATAAGTCACATACAATGCAGATATACACATATATACATAAACATGTCATATAATATACTGCACTATTACACTGCATGCAACTTACCCAGATTCAGTGTCTGGGAAGGCTACAGCGCTGTGTACACTGACCTGATGGTGAGGTACGCAGGGGGACTGGACCAACTGCCATCCTGAGAGATTTCTGCTGCACCACAAAGAAATGGCCGCTGGAGACCTCAGAAGAAGCGTGGCCCGCGGAGGAAGCAGCTCAGCGACGCCAGACTATAGATACTGAAAGGCGCGCTGAGCTGAGGGGAGGAGCCGCTGTAACAGGGACGGCTGCCTCTCCTGGCCGGCTATTAACCCCCGGGACGCCGGCTCCCTGCGCCGATCGTTAAGTCCCTGGTGGTCTAGTGGACACACGGGGTATGGGGTGCCCGCCGCCACTGCCGGCGCCTCCGGTCTGTCCCCAGAGACCGGAGGCACAGGACTGCATTTCAAATGCGCGGGTCACCGCTTCCCCGTGGATCCGGCAGCAGTCCTGGGCGCCCGCAGAGTCCGGCTAGTACAGACTCTGGGGTCCCGCTGAGATCCCCAGATCTGTACTGGCGTCTCAGCGCCAGCGGGGTGACGGAGCGGCAGCTTAGACGTCCTATGGACAGTCTGAAGCTGCCGCTCTGAAGAATCCAAAGTAAAAATAAAAAACTTTGTCCTTTAGAAAAAATAAAGCTTAGGGGCTGCTAATCAGCTCCCCACTGCACTAAAGGGTGACCCGACTCCGGCCGGGCACCAACTTAAACTGAGGTGCCTCTGGCTTGGGGTTATAGGGAGAGTGGACCCAAGTGCATCCTGGGAGCTAAAAGCTTTAACTGCGTGGTGCCCGGATTTGGTTCCCAACCTATACCCCAAGGTCAACCCTGTGGACCCCCTATGGACCCTGAAGTAGAAATATGAAAATTCTGTCAATGTCCCAATATTTATGCACCTGACTGTATATCTGTTTAGTGTATACCCACCTCGATTCTGCACCTTGCCAGCTGAAGCACAGCTGGCTGCATATGCATCCCATACAACCACGTCAGTTAAATGCGCACACATTTTCTAGGCAGTTACAGTAGCATGTTTTCTAATTGTACCTCAATATGCTGCAAGCAGAAACCAGAAGGTGCAAGTTAATGCACATGGCCACCGGAGACCACTATGGCAGCTACCAAGCTTAACTGAACCTGCCCCTAAAGACCTATAATGTTTGCCAACCTTGGTTAAAGGAGAAATTAAATATAACCAGCAGTAACGTTACAGTGGAAAGTATGATCCTCATTATTATAAAGTAAACTATAAATAAAATTACCTTGTTGTCTTTTGAGTTTTTATGTCCAGCGACTCTGTCAGGACTTTTGATTTTCTCTTTTTTAACATCTTTCTCATTAACGGCTTTCTTGCCAGCCGGGCTGGCATTAAAAAACCTTCGAATATCCTGAAACCGAAAAAAAAACAACACAAATAAAAAGAACTGTTATGGGAAAAAAAAAACACTGCTGGGAAGTTTCGGAATAACAGTCCCCCATTTTAACTAGATGAAAAGGCACCAAAGCAGACGTGTGCGGGTGTGACAGTGGTAATTCTGAACACTGCCGGATTCCGACTCCAACGCTGCTCAGTTTCCGACTGAGGGGGTCTATTTACTAAGCAGTGTTAGGAGACAGAGTGAAAAGTGGTAAGAAAGTGATAAGGTGCCAGCCAATCAGCTCCCAACTGTCATTTTTCAAACACAGCCTGTGAGATGGCAGTTGGGAGCTGATTGGCTGGCACCTTATCACTTTCTTACCACTTTCACTCTGTCTCCTAACACTGCTTAGTAAATAGACCCCTGAATCTAGTGACTACTAGCAAGCAGCGCATGCGCAGTAGCGAATATACTTCGCATATCTCTGTGCGATTCTGTGTCGGTCGGATCACGGGCATATCTCCGTTAGTGAAGTGGGCAGTTCTGGTGTTGACATGATGGCAACTTCGCGGACGTATGCAAGTGAAACATTTCGTGGGAGTGTCATGGCGTGCAGCCAGACTTCTGTGCTATTTTGAGGGGATGAGAATGGCGAAGGGAAGTCTGTTTCAGACGGATCTCTTGCAACCAGCATGGGGTACATGTTAAGCGGCGAAACCAATGATGGTCAGGTCTACGCACGGAAAAACATTGCGACTTATAGGCACGAAGCCGTGTGGATGCTAGCATTAGCGCACGGTTCCAAATCTGGCTGCAGCGGCCGTCAGACTTGCAGCCTATTTCTGCGCGACTCAGGATCAGGCCCTGCACTGACAGCGCTGCCAACACAGCCTATTGGCAGCATAAAAACCTATGTTTGTTAGCACTATGCAATAAGATACTGTAACCCCCACAGCCATTAGGGATTTATCCAAAAATGGCATGGTGTGCCCATACATACATCTATGCTCTAATACTGTATACACTATGAACTCAGTATGTACCATTCGTTGGTGTGCTTCGTTGACTGTCATGGAGTAATTTTAATAAAGCTTTATGATACAAAAGAAAAAAAATCAATAAAATGTAAAAGCGGCTGGTGTTTACATCTGACGTCACATAATGGAGGCCCAGCGGCAGCCAATGAGAGCGGCGCAGTATTCCCACCCGCGGGATGCAGCCCACCGTGACCATCACCACGCACATAATATAATGCAGCCCCTAATAAACGTTATTCCCCCCACCCCTTCATCTAACACGCAGGCCATGTATACAGGATACCACTATATCCGTGCTGGCGTAGCACTACAAGTCTCAGCATGCCCCACGGAGAGCCAGGACATGGCGGGGAGGAGGGTCAGGGCAGTGCATGAGCCCATACAGGCAGCTGACCCCCTCCCCCGTTGCACGGCGTGTGTCAGGCCCCCTCATGCAGCCTGGGATCCGCACTCCTTATGTTATGCACACAGATCCTGTCCTTACCATGGCCGGCGGGTGGGCTGCTTTTCACACATCCACCATCTCCATCACCCAGCACTTGGCGCCAATGCTCGGAATTCAGGCAGACAGCCCGGGCCCTCCCACCTCCGCCCCACCACGCGTGACACCTATCACAGACATGCGCAGGGGGATCGGGTCACTGTCCTGATCATTATCATCCCCCCCCCCCCTTATCCCGAATCAACGATATATATATATATATATACACACAGACACACACAGACAGACAGACAGACAGACAGACACACAGACAGACAGACAGACAGACAGACAGACAGACAGACAGACACACACACACACACACACACACACACACACACACACACACACACACACACACACACACACACACACACACACACACACACACACACACACACACACACACACACACACACACACACACACACACACACACACACACACACACACACACACACACACCAATGTAGGGGCCCACTCCTGTATATCAGTGAGACAGGCAGTGGCGTGTCATTGCTTATTATAAATATACTAAATAATATGTGATAAGTGCAACTAGTGGTAGAGACAGCTAGGGCCTGATTCAGCAAGGATTGCGACTGCGATTACGCATGCAATCTCCCGACTGCACTCAGGTGTATGCATGGCAATGCACGTGCGTGAACCAGCCACTGCGATGGCAAGCGGCTACGCAGACCCATTGCAGATTGATTGACAGGAAGTGACCATTCAGGGGAGGTGACGGGGAGGGTTAGGGGTCGCCGAAACATTGTCGTGCTAGTGCGATGCCATATGCAGCTCGAGTACTAGACGAGGTTAGCAATTCCTGTGTGAGGTCAGAGTTTGTGCAAGTGTGCCTGAGGCTGCGATGGTTTCGCAGTCTTGCTAAACATTACGGATGTGTGTAAAGGTGCCCACACACATAGCGATATTTTACACGATCTGGCCGATTCTGACGCATTGGAACGACAGATCCTGTAAAATATGGCCAAATCGTGAGTCCCCACTCACGATGCGATGCGTGTCCCCGCTGGTCGCACATCGCATCGTTAGATCTGCTGTGCAGTAGGGCAGATCTGACAATCTGGGACACAATGCACTGGGAAAAAAAAAAAAAGTTAAGATGCACGATAGATCTTAAGTCAGATTGGATACTTTTTACTCCAAATCGTGTGTAGGAGCTGCCGGGGGAGAGTTCAGGGGAAATCGCACACATCGTGGGATCGTGTGCAGATCGGTATGTGTGTGGGCACCTTAAGATAAGGTGGGCGTCCTTATGTAGTGCTGCGACGGCATAGCGATCGCAATAGATTAGCATACTTTTGCAGTGAGACTGCGTGCGTATTCGCTATTGCATTCGCAGTTGCGATCCTTGCTGAATCAGGCCCCCAGGGTGATGTGCAGCCAGTATAAATGACCAGCTGCCTTATTATTCTCCATTGCACTGCCAGTAAGCTGGTTTCTCTTTTACAGCATCTCAGTCATAGTGCTGGCAACTACATTTATCCATTGAGAGATAGATGTCCTACTGTATTATCAGCTGTCATCTATACTTATGCTTCATTTGTGCCTTGTCTGGCATTTGTTTGTAATAATTCATGTTTTGCCTGCAGGATTTGGCCACACTGGGCCGTCCTGATGACCAATTGGTAAGTTTTATGCACACACTCTTACCAATCGTCAGGCCAACAGACTCCATTTGAATATGCCCGCCCACTTGTGACATCATATTACATGGATACTGCGCCCAATAAACAGTTTGATCTTGTGTACACACTGAACAAAGTAACAATATATCTGCATGTCATATCGCATCTGCTGTGCAGTACAGCAGATGCAATATATCTAGTAGTTGACAGATACAGTCAGTTGCATAAATATTGGGACATTGACAGAATTTTCATATTTTGTCCTCTATTCACCACCACAATGGCTTTGAAATGAAACAAACAAGCTGTGCTCTAACTGCTTTACCTGCTTAATTGATAATGAAATAACGAGGGAATAGCCCACACCTCTCCATGAAATAGCTTTTGAGTTGATAGTCCCATTACTTTTGGCCTCTTAAAAAGTGGGAGGCACATATAGAAACCGTTGTAATTCCTACACCGTTCACCTGATTTGGATGTAATTACCCTCAAATTAAATATTAAAGTCTGCAGTTAAAGCACATCTTGTTTGTTTCATTTCAAAGCCATTGTGGTGGTGAATAGAGGCCAAAATATGAAATTCTGTCAATGTCCCAATATTTATGCACCTGACTGTATATAATGCGTACAAACACTGACCGATTGTTGGGACTATATATATTGTTTGTCAGTTGTACAATCGATATATCAGCCAGTGTGTACCCAGCATAAGTGTTCCTAGACCTACCCCAACCACATCACACTTAGGAGCTTATTCAGAGTCGGTCCTGAGCGCTGAGCACTCGCGACCGACTCGATGTTGCCCCACAGCGCATGCGCACGACGGAGCCGGCTCCGTCGAGCGCAAGCGCGAGACCCGGCTAACGACGGGCACTCCGTCGTTAGGGGTCTTGTAGCAGACGGGGCAAGCTGTCGATGTTGAGTGACAGCTCGCCCCGTTTGCTGGGCAGGCCGGGGGCGTGCCCGGGCAAACGGAGGGGTTCCAGTCGGAACGCTTGCCGTTTGGGGGTGGCCCTACTGACATCATTGCTGATGTCAGTGGGGAACTTCCTGCTCAAACAGAGCAGGAAGGTGACAGCGGCATCCCGGCAGAGGAGGAAATCCCGATCGTCAAAGGTAAGTATATACTAACCTATTTCTACCCCCTAACCCTATCCCTCCCTTAGGGGTGCCTAACCCTAACCTTCCCCCCCAGTGCCTAACCCTAATCCCCCCTCTAAGTGCCTAATCCTAACCCCCCCCCTTCCCTTCCGCCTAAACCTGAGTCCCCCGGGGGGTTGCCTAAACCTAAGTTCCCCGGAGGGTTGCCTAACCCTAAGTCCCCCCCGGGGGTGCCTAACGCTAACCCCCCTTTCCCCTAGCCTAAACCTAACCTCTCGGGTGGGTGCCTAACCCTAAGTCCCCCCCCGGGAACTCTAAACCTAACCCTCCTTCCCGCGGCTATCCGCTCTCGACGCCCGGCGTCCCTTCGTATGCCTCATGACAGGCACCACCACGGAATATCAGTAACACTGACAGCGGAGACCTCCAGCACATAGAGATGTAATATAACACTAGCCCGCCGACAAGAGCTCTGACAGCGGACTGGTGTTAAATTACATCTCTATGTGCCTGGAGGTCTCCGCAGTCACGGTCAGTGTTACTGTTGTTCCATGATGGCGCTCCCTAGTTGTAGGGGACGTGTATCAGGGGCGTGACAGACACTGACGGGATCCTGGCTGCAAACTGCTTTAGGGGTCTATTTACTAAGCAGTGTTAGGAGACAAAGTGAAGTGATAAGAAAGTGATAAGGTGCCAGCCAATCAGCTCCCAACTGTCATCTCACAGGCTGTATTTGAAAAATGACAGTTGGGAGCTGATTGGCTGGTACCTTATCACTTTTCACTCTGTCTCCTAACACTGCTTAGTAAATAGACCCCTTAGATTCATAGGCAGAAGTAGCAGTGCATAGGCAAAATCATTGGCACGCTGCGGGCCCCCCTCTGAGCCTGGGCCCGGTACATTAGTACTGGCTGTACCCCCCTGATGGCGACCATGCATGTGCAGTACGCACCATCGACCGAACTGAGGGCCTGATTCAGAACCGGACGCTCTGAACGAGCGCCCGCTCTGAATCAGGGCGGGTTTTTTTTAAAATGGTGCGGCCTCTTGGCTGCTCGCATAGCTGTGGGTTACCACCCACAGCTTATGCGAGCGTCCATGATGATGGTCAAGACCATCGCGACCATCGGGCTTGCGACGAGACCCTTGCGGTAGGGTCTCGTTGCCGCAAGCCCAAGAGTGCTTTTGGCTCTATCAGAGCCAAAAGCACTCCCACTGACATCACTTGTGATGTCAGTGGGTCCGGCCCCAGACGGTAGGCGTTTCCATGGGAACACCTCCGTCTGGCCAGACACGCCCACGGCCCGCCCACCAAAGGGGGCGTGCTGTCACTCAACATCGACAGCACGCCCCCTTTGTAGCGAGATCCGGAGCGACGGCTTCCCCGTCGCTATCCGGGTCTTGCGCATGCACACTGGGCCACCATCGACCCACTTGCGAGCGAATAGCGCTCGCAAGCGGGTCTGAATCAGGCCCTGAGTACGCGGTTTCAATTGTGATCCATGATTAATCAGGCCCCTTATTCCATATATCGTTTTTGAAGTTCTCTGTTATCCTGACCTCTGCTTTTCTCCTGACCGTGATTTTCATGCTGCCAGCCTTGATCCCGGAATGTTTACATGTTTCTGTCTGTCTCTAGCCTTTGACGTGAGCGCAGGGTTGCCGGTGTTCTGGCTGCCCCTTCCGGGAAAGAGCAGCCAGATCGGCCTAGCAGGGGGCGTGGCCAGCACAAGGGGCGAGGGCGGACATAGTTATGGACGGAGCGGGTGTATGGCCACGCGATCTCGTGATGCCGAGATTACCGGCATTGTGAAGCAGGGGACGGGGCCAAAATTATGCGTTTCCGCATGAACCGTGTCCATCGGCAGGTGTGTAGGGCGGTCTGCAGACCACACCCGGCCGCCGGGACCCGAGGGCACGAGCAGATGATGGCCGTTCAGTGTGTATGAATGACCATCATCTGCAGATATAACTGGATATCACTCGATCTGCAGATATGTCTGTCAGGTGTGTACCCACATTTGCAGCGCTGAGAAGGGGGCGCTGTGTGCCTCTCAGCCCGGCGCACAGCCGATGGGGGGCGCGATCAGTGTGAATGCTCCCCCCCTTTGGCATAGGAGACTGTTCGGGCTGCTGCTTTTGCAGCCTCGGACAGTCTCCCAGTGCAGCCCAGCACACAGCAGTGTGTGCTGGGCTGCTGTGGATTGGGAGCTGTGCCGGACCCGGGTAAGTAGTACCCACTCGCGGCTTTCCCCCCCCTCTCTGCACCCCTGTGTACAGGCGATCGGCTGATTGCCCTTACACACTTGCCGATGGACAGATATGTCTGCAGATATATCTGTCCATCGGCTGTGCAGCACAGCCAATGCGATATGTCTATGAACGACGTTGTTCACAGACATATCATCTGTACACACTGGCCGACGGGGGCACGATATATTGGCCTATCAATTGATCGGCCAGTGTGTACCCAGCATTAACTTCAAGGGTTATCTTTATATCCTCTGCCTTTGCCTATGCTGGACCTGTTAATCTGAAAAAAATCTTTAAACCTGGTTTACATGCCCTGCCCATTTTTAAACCACAGCAATAGTGATAAGCCTCTACTACTTGGAGTTGAAGTCTTGGTGCCCAGTGGCGTAACTAAGGGGGGTCGAGCAGGGCGTGTGCCCTGGGTGCCGTAGGACCGGCGGCGGGCACGGTACCGACCCGCCCTAGTTAGGCAGTGTAGCGCCGACCGCAGTGTGTGTGGTCAGCGCAACACATTTACAAAGGACCGGCGCTAGGCTTCCCTGCACCCAGCGCCGGTCCTTTGCTGCACATCCGAGACCTTCTCACCCCCTGAGCTGTTACCCAATAGCACCAGGAGGAGGGTGGGAGGCGGGCGGTCTCAGGCTGTGCAGTAATACACACATCGCCACCAGTGCAGCAGCGATGTGTGTGTTAACTAGTAGCCAATGAGAGTCAGACAGACTCTCATTGGCTGCTGCTGCTGCACACACATCACCGCCGCGTGGCAGTGATGTGTGTGTTAACCAGCAGCCAATGAGAGTCAGACAGACTCTCATTGACTGCTGAGCTCCCACTGCAAGAGCCAGCTCCCTTCCGGCTCCTGCAGTGGGTAATGGGAGAGACGTCATGATGTCATGACGTCTCTCCCATAATGCAGAGCGCGCCAGCCCGGGAGGACTGACTTGCGGCGCCAGGAGCAGTGGCTGGAGCCGGAGCGTGGATTCAGGTAAGTGTATATATATATTTTTTACTTGTGTTGTGTGTCTGCACATCGGGGGGGGGCACCATTACAGGGGGGGACCACTACTGGGGGCACCATTACAGGGGGGGACCACAACTGGGGGCACCATTACAGGGGGGGACCACTACTGGGGCCACCATTACAGGGGGGCACCATTACTGGGGGGGACCATTACTGGGGAGGACCTCTACTGGGGGTGGGGCACTACTGGGGACTACACCTGGGGGGGACTACTATTGGGGGCACTATATAAGGGGCTTACTACTAGGGGACTACTACTGGGGGCACTAAATAGGGAGGAAAACTACAGGGAGCACTGTATAAGGGGCACTGGATAGGGGGGATCACTGCTGGGGGCCTGCATAATTGGGACCACTACTGGGGGCACTGCATAAGGTGGGGGGACTACTGCTGGGGGCACTATATAAGGGGCTTACTACTAGGGGCACTGCATTGGGGGGACCCCTAGGGGCACTAAATAGGGAGGGAAACTACAGGGGGCACTGTATAAGGGGCACTGGATAGGGGGGATCACTGCTGGGGGCCTGTATAAGGGGGACCACTACTGGGGGCCCTGCATAAAGGGGGGGGACTACTGCTGGGGGCACTATATAAAGGAGCACTACATAAGGGGGACCACTACTGGGGGCACTTCATAGGGGGGGCACTGCATAAGGGAGACCACTACTGGGGTACTGAATAAGGGGAACTAATGAGGGGCTGCATAAAGGGAACCACTACTGGGGGCATTGCATACTGGGGTACTGTATAAGGGGAACTAAATGGAGGCTGCATAAGGGGGACCACTACTGGGGGTACTGTATAAGGGGCACTACTATGGGCCTGCATAAGAGGGACCACAACTGGGGACATTGCATACTGGGGGTACTGTATAAGGGGCACTACTGGGGTTAAGGTGCATATGGAAAGGAATGTTCAGAGTGATGATAAAGGGGTGTGTCATGTTGACACGCCCCATTTTTAAATGGCCACGCCCATTTTTTTGCAGCGCGTGCCTTCGCCGCGCACACAATGGGGGGGTGGGGGACATTTTTACATTTGCCCTGGGCTCCAAATACCCTAGTTATGCTGCTGTTTGGGCCATATACTGGTAAGCATGTTCAGCTTTAAGGGAAAGGTGGCTGCTGCAAGTGAAGACCTTAATATGTAGTTTTAGAGGTTTTATCACTTCTCCTCTGGTATTGTCATAACAGCAGGAAATTCTATAAAGGTGAACTCGTCTTTAATTCTTTCATCAGTCCCATGCCAAAAGGGTTCCATCATTGCCTCGTTGGTCCAGTTCAAATCAAAAGCTAATGTCCGGAACTGGATCGCACACTGGGCCTGATTCAGACCCGCTCGCTAGCAAGCGATCACTTGGAGCGAGCAATGTTTTTCAATGTGCAAATGCGTATGCATCGTATTGCGCGTGCGCGAGCTAGTACGAGCGATCGGGAAGCACTCACTCGCCAAGCATAGACAGCCCAGCTGAATGAGTGACAGGTCAAGCCGTTTGTGGGTGGTAACAGGGGCAGGCCACTGGAAACGGGGGAGTGGAGGTGCGAACGCAGGTGTGCCTGAGAATCTGAACACCGTTTCAGAGGTGTGCATAATTAACAGCCAGCGTCATAGTACACGTCACTTGGTTGAAATATACACTGAAGTGCTCGCAGTGCTTGTGGTAGCGTATAGTCAGCCTCAAGCGCTGCGATCGCATCCGATGGTGCTCGATGTACCAATGGTTTCATGCACTTCCGGGAGATGACGTGCGCAAGTGGGCGTCTTAAGACAGGCTGGTGTGCGTCTACATACACAAAGTTATCGCTCGCCAAGACATAGTGGACGTGCTTATGACTTGCCGTGCGATCACCTGCCTTGACGTCATTTAGCCGAATTTGCATACGCTGGGAGCGAGCGATCGCATCTAGCGAATGGGTCTGAATCAGGCCCACTGTCTAAAGCTAGGTACACATTAAACGGTATGCATACCCAGTGATCCGACGGGTGATGGGCCGGTACACATTAGACCAGTTGTTCTCAGACTCTGGCCCTGATTCAGAGCCAGACGCTCTGACAGAGCGCTCGCTCTGAATCCGGGCCGGTCGTTTTTTTTTTTAGAACGGCCTCCTGGCCGCTCGCATAGCTGTGGGTGACCACCCACAGCTATAGCGAGCGGCCAGGAAGATGGTCGCGATGGTCAAGACCATCCCGACCATCGGGCTTGCGACGAGACCCTTGTGGTAGGTTCTCGTTGCCGCAAGCCCCAGAGAGATTTCGCCTCTAACAGAGCCGGAATCTCTCCACTGACATCACTTGTGATGTCAGTGGGGCCGGCCCCAAATGGTAGGCGTTCACATGGGAACGCCTCCGTTTGGGTAGCCCCCCCCCGGCCCGCCCACCAAAGGGGGCGTGCTGTCACTCAACATCGACAGCACGCCCTCTTTTGGTACGAGACCACCATCGACCCAGTTGCGAGCGCTCACTGTCCTCCCCACACAGTTCACGTTTTGCAGGTCACATGGCAGATGCACAGGTGTAGTCATTACTCACTGACACATTTTAGGTAGAGCTAATTATTGTAATTCTGTGAGGAGACCTGGAAGACATGCACTGTTTGTGGTCCTGAGGACCGAGTTTGAGAACCTGTGCATCAGACGAGCCGCTGCCTGACCGCCCGATATGTCGGCCCCAGCCGCGTCCCGCTGCATGGGGTCGACAGTCGCATCGTCAGATTGAGCTGCATTTAGGGACGATCTGACGATGCGACTGGCGACCTAACAGTAGCGCGCATGGCCCGACATACACATTAGACAATATTGACAATATATCGGACCGATTAGTCGGATCAGCCGAAATATCGTCTAGTGTGTACCCACTATCACTTTCTCACAACCGTAAGACCTCGCAATCCTGAGTATACACCAGTAACATCGGACCCTCACGGAGAATTACAGCAACTCTGACCTTATTTAGAAATTGCACCTGTCGTCGCACGCAGTGACTACTCAAGCTGCGTATGCCTTCAAGGTGGGTTATTTGTGCACGCCCAGAAAATGGCGTTCAAATGGAAAGGCGTGCCTACGTTTCCCCACCCACTTCCCCGTCACCACCCACAAACGCTGACGTCCTGTCACTCACTCTGCGATGGATTCGTATCTGCGTAACTCACACGCACTGTGGTGCTTGCGCAGTACGCACCATCGATCGATCTGTGTACGCTATTGCAATTGCGATCAGTGATGTGCGGAGTCAGCCTGTCTCTTTTAGCACAAAAATGAAGAAAGCTACTTTGGCCTTTTCAGTTGCAACATTCACAGGGAACATATTTTCCACAAGCTGCATTTTTAACACGGATTGTGGTAAATATTTTTCGGGTAAATGTGATAATGAATATATTCACATAAATGTACTATTCTGCTGTTGCCAGGAGACGGCGTTCTAGCGAAGAGCTGGGAGCAGTGTGATAGATTAAAGCTATCACACTGCTTCCGGGTCCTTGGTGCACATGGCGTATGTGCGGCTGGTGACTGGCGCAAGCGTCATGGGTGCGGGAGTGGGATCCGGTAGCCCTTAGGCTACTGTAGGATAACGCCATGTGGAGATGGCGTTACCTATCGGGGCAAAAATGAAGAAACACACAAACACACATGTACTGTACACCATGGTGATCAAAAGCAAATTTCTATATTTTCATGAATTGTTTTCTCTCAAATGGCTGGAATAGCTGGAGTTTTTTTTATTGATATTTCATTTCACCGTGCCAGAGTTAGCAGCCACTAAGTTATCGCTTTTCACCAAAGTCTGTTACTGATAGATTCCAAATTGTAAAGGGCATTAGTTTTATCATTCTAACATTTATCCTAGCAAAGCGGATAAAATTAGACCCACCAACAAAGACCTGTTGGAGATGTAACTCTGCTGCGGGTAGCATGTTCCATATATGGTGGGATTGTCCCTCCCTAGCCCCATTTTGGTTGAATGTGTTTGAGTGTTCTAAATTAATCCTTGGAGGAGAAGTTCCTAGATATCCGGGTTTCTGGCTTTTAAATATAACTTCATCTTCCACGGCTTTCTACAAGAATTCTTTGCTGAGGCACTTGAACAATGCGGCTAAAGCTGTCATACCTGTCTATGTGGAAATCTACCTCCCCTCCCTCCATCAGAGACTGGTTTAAGAGGATAGATTATTATATGGATATGGAGGACATTGGACCTCATTCAGAGCGATCGCTTGCTGCAAGCGATCGCTCTGAATGAGGGCGTTTACTTTTTTAAGTGCCGCCTTCTGGTCGATCGCTAGGCTGTGGGTTACCACCCACAGCTCTAGCGACTGACCAGGGTGATGGTCGCGATGGTCATCACCATCGCGACCATTGGGGCTTACGACCAGACCCTAAGGTTGGGTCTGGGCTCTCGTAAGCCCCAGGGAACTTCCTGCTCTGTTTGAGCAGGAAGTTCCCCACTGACATCATCAATGATGTCAGTGGTGCCGCCCCCAAACGGCAAACGTTCCGACTGGAACGCCTCCGTTTGGCTGGGCATGCCCCCAGCCTGCCCAGCAAACGGGGCGAGCTGTCACTCAACATCGACAGCTCGCCCCGTCTGCAACAAGACCCCTAGCGACAAAGTGCCCGTCGCTAGCCGCGTCTCGCGCATGCGCACGACGGAGCCGGCTCCGTCGTGCGCATGCTCTGTGGGGACCATCGACCCGGTTGCGAGCGCATCAGCACTTGCAACCGGGTCTGAATGAGACCCATTGTATCTTTCTCTAAGGGTAATCCCACCGATTCTACTGCTGTTTGGCTCCCCTGGTTGATGTTCAAAGATTCCACACAATACTCCAAGTTTGAAGGGTCGCATAATGTTTCTATATTTGTTTTTCCCTGACTTCAGGTATGTCTTATTAGGAGGCAATTAATTAATGTATATTTGAGCTGTTTCTGAAGATGTGTTGGATTAACCCTTCAGATTGTGCTTTCTCATGTTCAACCCGCTCAATCCCCCCTTTTTCCCTCAGACTTTCCTTCCCCGATCTTCCTTCCTTTTTCTGATTTATTCTTTTTATTATCAATTAAATTTTTATTTTTCTTATTCTGTTTTGTTTATTGATTTATTGTCTAGTAATTTTGAGACCTAGTTATATTAGATTATGAATCTAATTGTATTATTCAAATTGGAATGATTTATTGTTATTAATTGTATCTGCTCCTCTTTTTTGTATTCTATTTGGATTTGCTTGGTCCTCTCACAATAAAAACAGTTTGTGTAAAAAAAAAAAAATTAGACCCACCATTGACCCATGTATGACAAGCCAAAATTCGAACACAAAAAAACTCTACCTAACACTGCCCGCTTATGTCCACTTTCTCACTAACCACACCCACTTTCTGCAGGCGCCTGCCCACTTTCCCATGTGGTCCTCTTTGCTGGTCCACAGATCTAGATAGTTGGGAAGCATGAAAGGGAGATATTTGCACATGTTTTGACATATTCCCATAACATTCTATTGTATTCTGGATTATTGTTCCTATGTACCTTCACAGATCTAGCTACAAGGGGGCCCTGTAATACTGCACTGCAAGATGTAACACCTGTACCACTACACTGTAAGATCGTACACCCATTTCTGTTCCTGGCAATGCAACACACTATGGGCCTGATTCAAAGTTGAACACTGTGCCGATTTTCAGGCAGTTGAGCGATATTTGCTACTACACATGTGCAAAACGTCGAAGAAAGTCCCACTGCAACCACATGAAGTAAAATTCAACACGGCATTCGTAATGTCTCCATGATCGCAAGTTCCTGAGCAGAGCACATCGGTCCATGGGCGTTCCTTGGTGAAGTCAGGGTGGTGACCTAAAGTGTTCGTAAAAGGATGCCAGCCTGTGGGGGTGTTATGGGAGTTCCAGGGGTGTCTCTGCGCTCTTGGCTGCATTCCCAAACGCAGAATCACAGTCTCAGAAGCCATTGTCAGAGAAACAATTGATTCGGAATCTGCGCAGGACTTACTGGAGAAGTCGATGTGTGTCCGATGGTGCGTCAATGGTGGTGGGTTCTCAACTATCTGCACGCAACGCAGATAGGGGTAGTGGGTGTAGCAACATTCACACAGTCTGTCGCACGCTAATTCAGGTGGGGAGTCTGTTAGCAGGCATTAGCCTGTTTTCACAAATACATTGCAAGCACAAGCGCAGCTGGGAGTGCAATAGCGTAAAACTCACAATCAGGCCCTATAAACTTAAAGCAACTAATGTATTTGTCATTGGGAATAAGCATGAAAGTGTACATGGAAGAGGTTGTGGGCGAGCTGTCTTTATTACTAAAGCCCCAAAAAGTAACCTGAACCATTTCTTCTCTTGCTCATGGTTATGTAATGTACAGTATTCTCATATCTACTTTATGTTTTCCCATTACCAAACAACAACAACATCTGAGAAAGGAAACAAGAAAAATTGAAAGGTAATTTCTGTTGCAAAAACGACACTCAGACCCCCCAGAGAGCATCTGGCATCTGGCACCACATCCTCTGCACTGCACTCTCTGCTATGTGACAAGCAGGTGGCACTTACATTCATGTTACTTTATAAAGGAAAAGAACAATCTATTTGAATTCACTCCTGTCATGGTTAACTGGCGTTGAAAGCGTAGATCACACCCAAACATGTTCTGTATTCACCTGGACATGAAGGTGCTGATTGTGAGTAACACGT
Source organism: Taudactylus pleione (assembly GCA_031769625.1). Lineage (NCBI taxonomy): Eukaryota > Metazoa > Chordata > Amphibia > Anura > Myobatrachidae > Taudactylus > Taudactylus pleione. Next base: position 9,641,062 of record JAUIMM010000300.1, read on the forward strand.
AAAGAGCGGACAGGTGCAGCAGCCAGATTTTATACCTTACACTAATGAGCGTATCTGTATGGATAAAACTGGAAAGCTGCGCTGCCTTCCGATTTTCCATTCGCAGCCACAATTGTCTGCACTAACACCTGCCCCATGCTGGTTGCAAGAGATCCATCAGATCCGCCACAAACAGGCTTTCCTTCACTGTACATGCACCTCAGAGTAGCATGGAACTCTGGAGCTGATTCAGAGCCGCTCACTAGATACGATTGCTCGCACGATGTGTATGCAAATTGCGTAGGCAGTGCTATCGCACAGCAATGTATTAGCTCGCCCAGTATTTCTTAGTGAGCGATCACATAGTGTATGCAGACACCCACCAGCTTGTCTTAAGACGCCCACTGGTGCACGTCATGTCCAGGAAGTGTATGCAACCATCGGGTAACATCGGATGCGATCGCAGCGCTTGAGTTTGACCATACCCTTCCTCAAGCACTGCGAGCACTTCAATGTAAAAACAAGCCAGGTGATGTGTACTTTGATGCTGTATTATAATTATGCACACCTCTAAAACGCCGTTGAGATGCTCAGGCACGCCTGCGTTTGCACCTCCACTCCACCGTTTTTAATGGCCAGCCCCTGTTACCACCTACAAATGGCTTCCCCTGTCAGTGCAATGTGAACTTTCGCTAAGGTATGCGTACAGTGGCCCTGATTCAGAGCCGGACGTTCTGACAGAGCGCTCGCTCTGAATCAGGGCCGGGCTTTTGTTTTTTTAGAACGGCCTCCTGGCCACTCGCATAGCTGTGGGTGACCACCCACAGCTTTTGCGAGCGGCCATGATGATGGTCGCGATGGTCAAGACCATTGCGACCATCGGGCTTGCGATGAGACCCTTGTGGTAGGGTCTCATGGCCGCAAGCCCCAGAGAGATTTCAGCTCTAACAGAGCCGGAATCTCTCCACTGACATCACTCGTGATGTCAGTGGGGCCGCCCCCAAATGACAGGCGTTCTCATGGGAATGCCTCCGTTTGGGCAGCCACCCCCCTGGCCCGCCCACCAAAGGGGGCGAGCTGTCACTCAACATCGACAGCTCGCCCCCTTTGTTGCGAGACCAGGAGCGACGGATTGCCCGTCGCTAGCCGGGTCTCGCGCATGCGCATGACGGAGCCGGCTCCGTCATGTGCATGCGCTGTGGGCCACCATCAACCCGGTTGCGAGCGCTCAGCGCTTGCGGCCGGGTCTGAATCATGCCCTGTATGCGCACAATGCATACACACTGCATACCATTGCCAGCAGCGAGAGTATGCATCTTAGCGAGAGGGTCTGAATGAGCTCCTCTGCTTGCAGACCCATGACACTCCCATGACACTATATTGAGATGGATCTCTTGTGTGCATCCTCAATGTTGCTGCCAAAAAATGCCCTTTTCACAGACAGAGAGATCCAGCCAACATCTGTCCAACTCAGAATTGGTTAGAGATCTGCCAAAATACATAAATTCGCTACTTCGCAGTTTGCTAAAATGTCTTTGTCCGACCGTATACGGAGCTAGGTGCAACCCAGAATCAGGGCCGAAAACTTCAAGATAAGGCCTCTTGACCGCAAAGGTACAACCTAGGTGCTCCTGTTCTGCTACTGCAATAGAAACATACTTGTGTATTAAATCTAATTATAAGCTCATTTATACCTTCTATCATGCTATTCTACATAATTTGTATTATAGCCCCCCCTTCCCTCCTTAATGAATCATGCTTCATAATATGTTGACACTATAAATTAAGGATAATAATAATAACTGATATAGTTGTGACACGATCACTAGTGCCAGACAGGGCCGTTGAGAGCTGACACGGTCCCGGGCAGTGCTGCAAATGGATACAATAACCCCCTCAGCAGCTGACCATACTATGCACCACTATGCTGTGCCTCGAGCTGCAAAGGGGGACATTTGTCCCCATGAGCAACTGACCCAGGCCTCTGCAAAAAGGGTAATCAGTACTTTGCCACTCTCTCTCGGCTCCCCAGGCATCAGCTATTGTGAATAAAGGTTTAGCCTGCCTGACACCCCATGTTGAACAGACTGTCTTATTATGTGTAGCTGTTTGCTATCATGTTTGTGTCTAAGTGTATTTATTGTAGAATCATGTATATCTTGTATTATTCATTGTCGTCAGGTGGGGTTGTCCACACTGCCAATGTAAATGTTTATTTGTTCTGTAGGAGATGCATCTATTCACAATCTGGTCTGCACAGACATGCTGGAGCTAGGTCCCACGTGATGGCCACGTGGGACCTAGGGGGAGGTACCAGGAAGGGGGAGGTCCCAGGGATGGCCACAGTGAACCAGCACAGTCGCATAGCAAGTGGGGGTTTGTTGTTGGATGTAACCTGGTCAGTGATGACACAGAGGCCCTGATTCAGAGCCGGACACTCTGACAGAGCGCTCGCTCTGAATCAGGGTCGTCCCTCTTACCTTTTGGAGTGGCCTCCTGGCCGCTCGCATAGCTGTAGGTTCCCATGGGACAGCCTCCGTCTGGACAGCCACGCCCGCGGCACACCCACCAAAGGGGGCGTGCTGTCAATCACCATCGACAGCACGCCCCTTTTGGTGCGAGACCCATAACGACGGCTTGGCCGTCGTTATTCGGGTCTCGCACATGCGCACGACGGAGCCGCCTCCGTCGTGCGCATGCGCACTTGGGCAACATCGACCCGCTTGCGAGCGCTCAGCGCTCGCGAGCGGGTCTGAATAAGGTCCTGAGTCTACACTCTGGCTGGACTGAGGGCCTGATTCAGAGCCGGACGCTCTGAACGAGCGCCCGCTCTGAATCAGGGCTTTTTTTTTTTTTATGCGTTACCACCCACAGCTTATGTGAGCGTCCATGATGATGGTCGCGATGGTCAAGACCATCGCGACCATCGGGCTTGCGACGAGACCCTTGCGGTAGGGTCTCGTTGCTGCAAGCCCTGGAGTGATTTTGGCTCTATCAGAGCCAAAATCACTCCCACTGACATCACTAGTGATGTCAGTGGGGCCGGACCCAGACGGTAGGCGTTCCCATGGGAACGCCTCCGCCTGGGCAGCCACGCCCCCGGCGCGCAAATCCGGCTTAGTAACAGCAAGGCAGGTGATCGCACGGCAAGGCATTAGCACACCCACTATGTCTTGGCGTGCGATCGCTCTATGTATACAGACGCCCACCAGCCTGTCTTAAGACGCCCACTTATGCACATCTCCAGGATGTGTATGCAACCATTGGTAACATCGAGTACCATCGGAAGCAAACGCAGCGCTTGTGGTTGACCATATCCTACCGCAAGCACTGCAAGCACTACATTGTAAAACCAAGCCAGGTGACGAGTACTATGATGCTGCTTCTTAATTATGCACGCCTCTGAAACGGCGTTAAGATGCTCAGGCACGCCTGTGTTCGCACCTCCACTCCCCAGTTTTCATCGACCAATCCATGTCACCAACCACAAATGGCTTGTCCTATCACTCACTCAGTTGGGCAGTCTATGCGCGGTGAGCGAATGCTTTCCGATCGCTCAGACCTCTTTGCACATGTGCACTGCGATGCCTACGCATGGGCAGAATGTAAACAGCAGCTGGCTGCGTGCGAACGCTTCCTAGCAAGCGGGTCTGAATCGGGCCATTAATCCCTAACATTTGAGTAATGGAGGAAAGATCGTGGCCCAACAGATGGAATTGCAAATCAATGTGATTGGGGAAAGGGTGCAGGAGAGGGAGGAGTGCTCGTATTTGCAGCATGGTGAACCCCCATTTGTATAGTCGCACAAATTCGAATTCATCTGGTGGTGTGTTTGTTTACATGTAAGGACATTGTTGCCGACCTTTTGGCTGCCCCCTCTGGGATGAGGCAGCCAGGTCGGCTCTGTGGGGCTTGAAGGTCTGGGGCGGTGATGGACAGGGATAAGTGGAGGAGGGGCATGTCTGGGGATGTGACAATGCAGTTATTATTATTATTATTATTATTATTATTATTATTATCCTTTATTTATATGGCACCACAAGGGTTCTGCAGCGCCTCACAAAGTACATTAACAAATGAGCAAACTCGTAAAACAGCCACTTACAGTACAAGATAATACAGAATAAGAACATGGTTTATAAACATTGCTGCAGCGATCATAACACTCAAAAAGCCAGTAGGGCGTCAGCTACCAAGTGTAAAGTGCCCTTGTGGAGAGTTTTGAGTAGATGATCATATGAGTGAGGGAAGAAAAGGCACATAAGGGAAGAGGGCCCTGCTCGTGAGAGCTTATAGGGGGGGAGACAGACAGGGGTGAGAGCTTATAGGGGGGGAGACAGACAGAGATGACACAGATAGGGTAGACAGTGAGGAAGAAGCATGTAAGCAGCAGGTTAGGATGAGAGCTGGAAGGCTTTGAAGTAGTGAGTCTTGAGAACCCGTTTGAAGATTTGTAGAGAGGTGGAGAGTCTGGTAGGGAGAGGGAGAGAGTTCCAGAGGAAGGGAGCAGCACGGGCGAGATCTTGGAGGTAGGAGTGGAAAGAAGTGATCAATAGGCAAGAGAGGTGGGATGCATTTGTAGGAAAGGGAGGGAGATTAGTGTGATATAGATGAAGGTGTGGTAAAGTGATAGGGAGAGGAGGGTGGGTGCTGAGCTTAGTGGTTGGGTAGTAGGACCATTGTGGGGGAGAAAAGAATGAAAGAGAAGTAATGGGAGAGGAGAAGGAGGGAAGCAGAGGGGAGGCATACAGACAGAGGAGGGGAGAGAAGGGGAGGAGACTAAGGGGGAAGGATAGAGGTGGGAACAGGGGGGAGAATAAAGGATTAGGAAGGCACTGAGTAAAGTGAGAATTTGAAGAAACCATGGTCACGGTGTGGATGAGGTAAAGATAGTGTATGTGTGAGAACGTCAGTTACGTTATTGTAGCCCAACCCCCCGTTATGCAATGTCGAGATTACCTAAATTTGTGGTAGGGTGAATTTAAAGTGATATTTTCATTCTAGCCACCGTGCAAATTTCCAGTCAAACTCCCACAAACGTATGTAAAGATTGATTTTTCTGGAGCGGTTTCTAAAACCATGATATGAGGTTGCACATTTGTGTAGCTATAAAAGTTGTCTGCACTGCATATTTTGCACTCATGACCTTTTTAATGGGTCTGTTTTTACTTGCAGTGCTGGAACAGGGCGGCACTGCGCCCTGTGCCGGTCCTGTCCCCTGAGCGCATGACGTCATGACATCACACCAAGGGGGCGAGGCTGTACAGGGTGCGTGTCCGGAGCATCCAAAGGACACTCTGGGCAGCACTGCAGCAGAGATACTGGCTGCAGGCTGCCTTTCCAGATAAATCCAACTATATCCATAATTATTACTTTTATTATTGTTATTATTATTATTATTATTATTATTATTATTGTTATTAATAAAAAAAACACACACATTGCCCCCCACAGAATTAAAAAAAACACCATTGTCCTATAGACGAACAACACACACACACATTGGCCCCCATAGGAAAAACAATAAAACTCATTGGCTCCCACAAGACTGACCTGACCCGTCGGTAGCAGAAGAGAGAGAAAAGCTTTCTCAGATGGCCGATGTTGCAACCAATGGTCGCAATGGTGATCTGATGCAGCGTCTTTGAACGCAGCAGCGATGTGAAAATATGCTAATGCAGCAGGAGGCGTCTGAGGAGAAAAAAAAAGCTGAAGACTTAGCATCAGATCACCATCGCGACCATTGGTTGCAACATCAACCATCTGGGAAAGCCAAAGGCTACTCAGAATGTCCGTCTTACCTGCGTAGCTGAGGCCCGGAAATCTGCATCTTCTGACACAGTGCCTGGCCTTGGAACTCCCACGAAATGGGGGCAACTCGCCCCCGTTTCCAGGAACTCAGGTCAGTGCCATCCCCTTCCCGCCCCCAAATGGCCGCTGCCTGTCAATAATGCTGCAGCTTTGGGAAACTGCTCACTCGCAGATGGAGGCCTGCACATGCCTAGTACACATCCTGTGCATGCGCAGTCCTCCCAGCATCATCGGAGTTGTATGACCATTGGGTTTGCGTACCTTTCTGAATGAGGCCCATCTCACGTATATCTTTGAATGAGGCGAATGCACGGAACAGATCCGTCCCATCAGGGCCGCCATCAGGGGGGGACTGCTGGGACTGGAGTCCCAGGCCGGGACACTGGGCCTGATTCAACAAGGAACGCACAGATGCAGACGCACGCAGTCGATGCTTTTGCTCTGCGCATGCATCACAGTGTGCGTGCACGATCCGGCCAGTGCAATGGAGTATGCGTACGCAGGGAGTTCGCAGCCCCTGGGACAAGTGATTGACAGGAAGTGCCGTTTGTGGGTGGTGACGGGGGAGTGGTCGGGCAAACGCAGGCGTGCCTGTGCATTTGGATTGCGTTTCAGGGTCGTGCATAATTAAGTCCTTGCGGTGGCGGACGCAGTTTGAGGTCTAGTTGCATACAGGAAGTCTCACTATGTCTGCGGGATGTTATCGCTGTCTTGCTAGGTATAGAGGACGCAAGTAACGGGAAGTGGGTGGTATTATGTAGTGCTGGACGTCTGCTTATTCTGCTGCAATTGCCGTGCGTATGCATTTGTTAGCATTTTCTCGCAGCGGCTGGGTGCGTGCGTCTGCATCCGTGCGTTCCTTGCTGAATCAGGCCCACTGGCAGAATGGGAGGGGGCCCGCGCCTGCTCCTACCCACCCCTTCCCATGGGCCGATTCCCCTCTCCAGCCTCTGAATGCAACGGGTGCGGAGCCAATGCGGCAAGCACCGCCACCTATACACCCTCGAATCACGTCATTGCAGAGGGGGCGGGGCCTAATAATACGAGGTGCCTGTCCGCGTTACGTAATAAGTATGTATGTGTTTGTTTACCATGTGTATGCATGTATCTGTAGGCTTTAGTGTGTCTGTGTTAGTGTGTATGTGTTAGAATGTATATCTCTGTATGTATGTGAGTGTGTATGTATGTGTTAGTGTGTGTGTGTGTCTGTTTGTTAGTGTGTATATATGTTAGTTTGTATATATGTGTCTGTATGTGTTAGTATGTATGTACTGTATGTGTTAGAGTGTATATATGTTAATGTATGTATGTGTTAGTATGTGTATACGTGTATGTATATGTTAATGTGAATATATGTGTGTTATATATAATATATGTTTGCTATATACTGTATATATTATATATGTGTGTTTAATAAACACACACATATATATATATATATATATATATATATGTGTGTGTTATCGATACCCCTTAATCTATATACCCCAAATGTAGCTGTTTAGCGATACAAGTTGCATAAGAAATAATTGCTTTCCAGACTTATATTGTGGTTCCAAAGCACAAAAGTTCTTATTGCAATAAAAGAAAGTTACACGCTTTGATCTAGCACAATTAGCGCAAAAGACAAATAAATACAAAAGGTACAAGCCGATACATATGCATGCGCACTGGTTCCAGTAAACAGTCGTCTCTCCAGAAGCCTGTGGTCATCCAAGAAGAATGGCTGTATACCATAACCAGTAAGCATATACCTTACAGAACAAAGGAACCAGTTAACAGGTTTCCATTGGGTCTTGCTCCTGGACATTCTGGTATGATGCAGGTCATTGGACAGTTCATTCAGCATCACTGGGGTATGTCCCAGTTCCTCAGATGTTGCTTTGTGTGGTTTTCCCGCCGAAGAACTGGTTTAAACTAGTCAAAAGACACTACATACAGCTTTGCATTCTAACCACTAATTTCATATAGTTCATAACTTGCAGACGCATGAAGCAATCTCTTTGTCGATAGAACCGGAAATCTGCAAATAAACAGTGATTTAGAATGGTACCAAACATATGTTTACTAGCTTATGTACCTTAAATATCGTATACATTACATTTCACCACATAAGTATTCGCTAATAAAACCTCTAATATTACTTTTAATGCGGAGGAACCTTTTTATAAGTTATTGTATGTGTAAGTGTGAGAATATTGCGTAAAGTCGCTAGTATGCGTGGTGCGTTTATGTGTTTAGTGCTGATCTGTGAACAGCGCAACTGTGCGTTGTGCATCTTATATATTTTATATGTATTATTTAATGTGCGTTTAGGTTATGGTAGGACTTTCAACAATATGCGGTAGCAACGCAGACGCACAACGCTAATAATCGCATATAGCATGGCACACAATGGTTTCGTGCTGACTAGCAAGATGGTGTCATCGGGGGCGACACAAAATGGCATCGCCTGATATTAATGTAAGATTTAGTCTCAGCCAATCATCCGGCTTCAACAGTCCATCCTTTGATAGCAACCAAAATGCTATCACATTCTGGGCCTGATTCAGAGCCGGACGCTCTGACCAGAGTGCTCGCTCTGAATAAGGACCCTCCTACCTAAAAATGGAGCGGCCTCCTGGCTGCTCGCATAGCTGTGGGTGACCACAAACAGCTTATGCGAGCGTCCAAAAAGATGGTCGCGATGGTCAAGACCATCGTGACCATCGTGACCATCGGGCTTGCGACGAGACCCTGCGGTAGGGTCTCGCTGCCGCAAGCCCAGGAGTGCTTTTGGCTCTATCAGAGCCAAAAGCACTCCCACTGAAATCACTAGTGATGTCAGTGGGGCCGGACCCAGACGGAAGGCGTTCCCATGGGAACGCTTCCGTCTGGGCAGCAAGGCCCCCGGCACACCCACCAAAGGGGGCATGCTGTCAGTCACCATCGACAGCACGCCCCCTTTGGTGCGAGACCCATGCGACAGCTCCCTCCATCGTGCGCATGCACATTAGGGCACCATCGACCCGCTTGCGAGCGTCCTGTACTCGCGAGCGGGTCTGAATTAGGTCTTCTGGTCTTAATTTATTCAGTCATACATTATGAAATATTATTTAATGTTATATTATGGGATGGCACAATTCGGTCATTAAACCATCAATAATACGCCCCTGGGAGGGACATAAAACTACCCTTATACGCACACCGCGGATTTCGGAAGATCATGGGAAAGATGTGGGGATGCATCTAACCTATAAAGGAAGTTTTGAAGGAGGTAGGGACTTCATTATTTAAAATGTTTAAAATAACATTTGATAATACATTTCATGCATGGCTAAATCTATATACATCATCTGATGGTACATTCTAGTTCAGGATTGTAATGCAGTTCTTCATTTACCTTTGTATTCATAATATTACTACTAACCACCATCATAATCTCATTCTCCCGGTTTACCTTAGCATTACATTTTCCACACTTCAACACAGCAGGAACACATCTGACACATAAGCCAATTACTAAGATGACAACCAATATGAGGATCAGGAGCTTACCTACACTAGCAACCATTTCCTGACCCCACTCCTAGACCGGAGAACCATGTTACAGGGTTCAACCATGAGAACCACTCTTCTACCTTTTTCTCTACCTCAGTCAATGAGGCATTATGGTTCTTTCGAAATTCCCATTTCAGCTGCAGAATCTCATCCATCTTTCGGTCTATCACCTATTTGAGATTACTAGTATTATTTATGATGTAAGTACAACACTTGACACCAATTTGGGTGGCCAGAGTCACACAGTATCCACCAGTAACAGCTGTTAAATAATTTAACACTAATCTATGTTGCACAAGTTCTTTCTTATAGGCCTGTAGTTCCTTACCAGTGTACCTGAACGTGGGATCTTATGCTACCAAAATTTGGAAGCCAGTTGTTTCGCTAATCAATTGTGTGGCTGTATGTACATCACCAGGTAAGTGAACCACTTGTACGCTTTCCTTCCACATATAAAATACACTTACATAAGGGATAGAATGCATGCATCATTATCATCGGGCACAATTCTCTGACAAATAATCCTACCCCAGATTATCCCATTTGGCTGATACACAGTTTAGGTTGTACAATAACTGCACAGTACCTTTCTGGTACTCTGCCAACCATTACCTTGGTAGCACTAAGTGTATACTTATACCGGAAGTATCTTCCACTGGTAATGTTGCGTATAAGTCCACCATCTACTGGTTCATTATCAGCTCTGTGTGAAAAGGTCATTGTCTGATTGTTCCCAGACACCTCCCAATTTCCTGGTTTATTGGAATTGATGATGTTTAAACATAACAGGGATCTATCCACCTGGTACTGATGGAGCTTAAAATTTGGAGGCTTGGGGCCAAATGTAATAGGGTGAGAGTTTAGAAAAGTGAGAGTTTCTGACACTTTTTAAACTTTGCCAATGTAATAGAGTCCAAAAACAAAGTAACAGAGCGAACTTGCATGTTTTTTTAGACTTAGAAAACTCTCACGATTTAAAATCTCATTCAGATGTTTTCCCATTTTGAAGATAAAACTCAACCAATGTGAGAGTTTACTGCTAAACTCTTAAACTTTCTAAACTCTCACCCTATTACATTTGGCCCTTGGACTTAACGAATTTCCCATCCAGCGTTTTCCCTTTAAGTAATCCAAGAACCTCAGAGACATTTAACGGGAGTGGTACTAAACCTACATTATGTTGTCCCTGAGGCACATGAGTGCAAACCCAACTCTCAGTCTGGTTTAAGACCTTACCCACTAAGGAATGATAATCCTCTAAAGGATGCTCGCCCAAATACAGATTACTCTGGACTGGCACCGCTGGATGCACTTTTCATCAATTAGGGATCCACAGTTTGCACACATACAGTATTCCTCAGACAATAGACCTTCACACTGACTCCGAGTTTCTGGGATTACAGATCTCTTAGCAATTACTGTACTGAGTTTAGGTAGATACCGCCCTGGTGAATGTATTGCTCCTTCTCCCGACTCCACTCCATCGGTATCACCATCGACCTCTCCCTCCATTATCTGTCCACCATTACAGAAACAAGACATCCCGAACCAAATAAGGATGATGAGAACTCTGGAAGAAAATAGGAACGCAACCCCAGCCCGCCACTCCATTGATTGAATAGTGGGCTGCAAACTTCCCTATCTCAGGTATCTCACTGCAGTCTTTAACTCTCCTGGAACAATCTCGCAATTGACAGGTCTGCGTTATTTGCCTCGACTGCGCCTTGTATCTCCATCGGTTAGTTGACATTTCTGCAGTGAGTGGAATGGACCCAGGTATCTCTCTCTGCCACTTTCAAGGATGTCGTACTTGTCAGCAACACTGGATACGGACCTTCCCACCGATCTGTCAGACAACCTGAACGTAAGAAATTTCTGATCACAACAAATTCTCCAGGTTCAACATCATGACAGTTTGTTTCTGGCATATCAGGTGACAACAATTTAAATTTCTGCTGCTGCTGTTTCAACTGTTTACTCATTGTTATAAGATACTTCACAGTAACCTCGTTGTTACTCTTCAAATCTTCTGTGGACTTACAATCAGATGAGGTTGTCTCCCAAACAGTATCTCAAAAGGGGACAAATGAAGAGGGGGTGTAGGAGTTGTCCTGATGCTATGAAGGACTAGCGGTAAGGCTTCTGGCCATCGTAGTCCAGTTTCTGCCATGATCTTACTCAGTTTATTCTTAATTGTACCGTTCTCTCTCTTCACCTTTGCACTGACCTGTGGTCGATAGGGGGTGTGAAGTCTACTATTAATACCCATTAACTTACACATGTTCTGGAAAACGTCACCAGTGAAATGAGTACCCCTATCACTTTCTATGATTCTAGGCATACCGTATCTGCAAACAAATTCCTGAACAATCTTTTTAGCAGTATTAGTGGCAGCTGGATATGCCTCTACCAAATTAGAAAACACATCTGTACAAACTAATACATACTTGAGATTACTGCAGGGTGGTAATTGGATGAAATCAATTTGTAGTACCTGAAAAGGTCCATCTGTCGGAGGGATGTGGGATGGCTCAGTCGGTATTGTTTTCCCGACATTCTTCCTCAAGCAGGTCAGACAGGACATTGCCCTTTTCTCAGCTTGAGAAGATAAGCCTGGTGCACACCAATATACTCTGACCAACTTGCACATACCTTGTTTACCTAGGTGAGTCAGACCATGCGCTGCCTCACCTAGGCTTGGGTAGTATGCCTTGGGAGCCACCGGCTTACCTTGTCGATCTCTCCAGAGTCCAGAGGACTCTTTCCCATATCCTTTTGATCTCCAGACTGCCTTTTCCTGAATGGAACACAAATTTTGCATCTGAATTAATTTCTGCGTATTGCCTGAAAAACCATCATTTGATTAACAGGTATATTAATTCTTAACCCTGCTGCCCATTTGGCAGCTTCATCTGCTCCATTATTGCCCAGTGACACTGTGTCTTCTTCACATGTGTGGGCTTTACATTTGATGACAGCTACTGCCTTTGGTAGTTGGATTGCTGTCAAGAGTCCTTTCATGTGATGAGTGTGCAACTGGTCTGCCTGCTGCTGTCATAAAGTTCCTAAAACGCCAAAGAGCCCCAAAATCATGCACTACCCCGAAGGCGTACCTAGAGTCAGTGTAGATATTAGCTGATTTACCTTCTGCCAGCTCATACGCTCTCCTTAATGCTACCAGTTCAGCCACCTGTGCTGAATGAGGTAGACCAAGTGGTTCAGCTTCTACAACATCCTCGTCATCTACAACAGCATAACCTGTGCATAATTCTTCTGTGTCAGTTTGTCTATGACAACTTCCATCCGTGTAAAATGTCACATCTACATTTTCTAAAGGTGTATCTGATTCAAATATTCCATACAATCATGTGCATCAGTATACCTGCATAACTCACCTTCCACCAGTGACTTACCTCTCTCCACCCATTGTGCATCCTGAGGCACGTATGGTAAATACGTTGCTGGGTTTAACGTACTGCACCGTTTAATGGTAATATTTGCAGGTGCCATTAAAGCTAGTTCCCATTTCGTGAACCTAGCTGAGGAAACATGTCTGGCTTGGGCAGAATTCAGCAAAGCAGATACAGTATGGGGTGTATAAACAATCATATCATGGCCTAATACTAAATCCTCACTCTTACTGACCAAAAGAGCGGTTGCTCCTACACTTCTTAAACACGTTGGGAGTAATCTTGCTACAGTGTCCAATTGTGCACTGTAGTATGCTACAGATCTATTAGCATCATCATGTTTTGTGTGAGGACACCTGCTGTGCAGCCATCAGCCTCCGTACAATATATATCAAAAGGTTTTTGTAATCTGGTATTCCCAATGCAGGTGCTCTTGTCAGACTGTCCTTAAGGTTAAGGAAAGCCTGCTCTGTTTCCTCAGTGTGTGTGACATGGTCGGGTTTTGAGGATGACACCAATTCCTGCAAAGGTAAGGCCAAAATAGAAAAACCTGGAATCTACATCCTGCAGTATCCACACATGCCCAAGAAGGTAAGGATTTGCTGTTGGTTCTGTGGCAGTGTCATGGTCTGTATGGCCTGTATTCTGTCAGTTGTCAAATGTCATAAGCCCTGGGTTAGACAGTGTCCCAAGTATTTAACCTTAGTCTGGCATGACTGTAATTTGTCCTTAGCAACCTTGTGTCCTGTCTGTGAGAGATGAAGCAACAGTAGTTTAGTATCATTTAAACATGACATAAACGAATCAGAGCAGAACAATAAATCGTCTACATATTGGATTAGAACAGATCCATTGCCTGTTTGAAAAGTTTTCAAACAGTCATGTAAGGCTTGAAAGAAAATACTGGGACTATCTATGAAACCCTGGGGCAATCGTGTCCATGTATATTGTACCCCCCTGTAGGTGAATGCAAAGAGATACTGACAATCAGGGAGAAGAGGGACAAAGAAAAAAGCATAACATAGGTCAATGACAGTAAAATGTGTTGCAGAGTGTGGAATCTACATGAGGATGATAGCTGGATTGGGTACTACAGGGAATTGGATATCAACTACTTTATTTACACCCCTAAGGTCCTGTACTAACCTATAACCCCTCCCCCCAGTCTTCTTCACTGGAAAAATGAGACTATTAGATGGGCTAGCTGTACGAATTAAAATCCCCTGTTGAAGCAATCTCTCAATTATAGGATACACCCCTAGCTCCACCTCTGGCTTTAAAGGGTATTGAGGGATTTTAGGAGCCTGTCTTCCACCTTTTAAGCTAACCATTACAGGCGCTACGTTTGCCATTAATCCAGTGTCCTGTCCATCTTTAGTCCAAAGGGAACCTGGTATTTGAGATAACATCTCTTTTACCTGAGATGGACTTTGCTCTAAAATGGTAGACTGAAGCAGTAACCTTTGTGGAGTGTCCAATATATCCCTTACTTCATGCTCAACTCTCTCTGGGATATCTAGGAATATACTACCAGGGGTACAGTAAATTACACATCCTATTTTACATAAATCCCTTCCCAGCAAGTTAGTAGGAGCCGCCGCTGCCAGGAGAAAGGAATGCTTGGTATGCAGTGGCCCAATAGTAACCTCTGCAGATTTGGTTAAAGGATAATGCTGCACTTTACCCGTTACTCCCAGTGCTGGTACTGTCTTGTTGGTCACCTGTAAATTTAATGGAGAATTTAACACAGATCTGGTCGCCCCTGTGTCTACAAGAAAAGAGTGTTTAGTACCAGCTACAGTATATCTACTGTCATTGTAGGTTCTTCCCTAGTACTCTCAGTTAACCTGACTGGTTGTAGACTACAGGTATGACCTAACCCCTAGAGCTGACTATCATTCTCTAACAGAGCATTCACTGCCACAATGTGGGCAGGTGATTGCTGGAAATTTCCTGAATTATGGGGTTCTCCCCTCTATACCTTACAGAACCTACTTACGTATCCTAATTGGTTACAATTAAAACACCTCTGTGATTGAAATGTGTTTTGTGGCTGTGTGGTTTGGGGTGCGTGAAGAGTTTGTGGCTGTGTATGGTATGGGTTTTGTGGCACAGTATGTTGATATGTGTTTTGTTGCTGAATGTGGTATGGGTGTTGTGGCTGAGTGTACATTCCCTCTAAAGCTTGAATGCTCAGTGCCATTAGCTTCTCATTTTGTGTTTCTCTCTTCCTGAGGATGCTTTTATCATGTTCTATAGCTGACTCCCTAAGAGCATCTACCGTAATTCCTCTCCAGTTAGGCTGAGAGGTTTGAACCCTGGTCTTCAGACTATCTCTGAGACCATCCATAAGTACCGTGACTGCTACTTCCCTGTGGTGTGTGTTCTCTATACCAGTATACTGAGTGATTGTCTGCAGTGCTCGGGTGAAATAATCTGCTGTAGACTCACTATCCTTTTGTCTGATAGTGAAGATTTTACTCCAGTTCACTACAACTGGAAAATATACGGCCAATTGTGTGACTATGCGTGTAATGTTTTCCTGATTATCCTCGTCAGTTAAAGGGTCGTCTCCATCCAATACACACGCCGTGATAAACTTTTTCATGTCGGTATTGGAGGAGAGACATGCCCGTAATACCACTCGCCAATCTTTATTCGTTGGCTCGTGGGCATTACCCAAATCCTTAGCAAACTTTTGACACTTAGCTAATTCTTTTCTAGGATCGGGGAAATCTGACATTATGGAATGTAACTCTGCCCTCGTCCATGGACAATGCATAGTTACTTCCCTCGTGGGAACTACACCATCTCCGTTCGGATTCCCATTGGGAACAGTTATTGTCCGGACAGGATGGACGCCTACCACTTTGCTATTGTTAGAGTTAACTATGGGAACTTTGGCCTTGGTACTTGGGGGGTTCAATCTGCTACTGCTACGTACTGCACTGTTCTCACCGATCTCCACAGTCTTTACGGCAGGTGGGTTCACTTCTGCTGCTACACTTGGTGAGGTCACTTCCTTTTTCTGTATCAGTGCTGTCTCTAACAGATTAATTACATGTGAGACGGCTGACACTACAACAGGTTCATCATCTACATACACATTTTCCTTATGATTACTCAGGACAGGGTACAAATTACTTGTTACATTTTTATAAATTTTATTATTGGCTGTACCTACACCGCCCACCGCATAGGGCGGTGGTGGTGTGCATGCGCTATTCCCTTTGCTATTGGAAGCGCTACCTTGCGGTATGTGCGTGCTCCCATGAGGCGCGCACACGACACTGTTTTGCGTCACGTTCGGACCACACAGCCACATGTTTCCCTCGTGCTGCCACAATTTTAAACAGTCATTGTACTTTATATGTGTCTTCAGGGATTTGACTACACATATCCTATCTCTTAAATTATTTAGCACCGCCAAATCGAAACTGACGATTTTAGGGAAAGGCTTCACACATACCTCGGTCATCTTAACCCATACATCACAGTACGCAGTTGCATACGCACCATACTGAGAATACATTATATGCCTTGCCGATCCTGTCAGTCCTTCCATGAGCAGCCTATCATCGACCATGACTAGCGATTGTTTAGCACCCATCTGGGAAAATGCCAAAACCTCACTAAGAAAATGTCGACTGGTACACGATTTCACAAGCTACGTGTACGCACTCCTTCCCGTTATGCCTGCCGATCCGCTAGCCATTTTGGTCAGCTTGCACAAAGAGGAGCAAAATACCTGCCTATTGCAATCTACCCGGCTTGCGGCAAATTCAACCAAGCTTCACCGCTAGCTTGTACACGATGTCAATGAGCTACGTGTACGCACTCCTTCCCGTTTCGAGTTACTTTCCACTGGTAGCATGTAATTGTTCCAATAACGCTTACCCTTTCCAGTGATTTGACTCCATACGCCCCCCATCACAATCACGGTCTACCCAACCGTGCACTCTAATCGTAATGCCCAGAGAACCTAACTGATCAATGGGTTTTGCGATCACCCTGAGGGGCCGATCAACAGTTAACCTCCGTATTCCCGACGCACGGGAAACTTATGGTTAGCTACCGATTACCACAATGTACCTGCTCTGTACACTGGTCCAGTAGTTTTCTAGCCCCGTCGGGCACCTACCGAGTTTCTCTAGGCCTAACAGACCTATTTTCATCATACGCATACATTCTCTTTCATACACCTTTTGTTTTGGAGCATACACACGGTCAGATTTGTCAGACTTGTCAGATTTGTCAGATGAACGATTGAACGATTAAACAATTTGAACGATTTGAACGATTTTACCAAAGTTTTGAATGATTTGAACGATTGAACGATTTTTTACTGCATTAAAATGAATGGAATCGTCCAAGTCTGACTGCAAACACATCAGATGTCAGATATCGTTATCTGACAAACGGGAACGCGCATCGTTGATCATCCATCGTTCAGGCATGTCAGATATGTCAGATTTTCCTTCTGATATGAACTACTGAACTATTTGTAAATCGTTTTCGTTCATATCTGAAGGAAAAATCTGACCGTGTGTATGCACCATTTTCTGCGTAGAAAAACTTTTACTTAAATTTGGCAGTTGCAATTTAAAGGGGTTAACCAGTTAACTACGCTATGCATATAACAAGACTATTTATCAAAATGACTGTTTAAACCCATGGCAGTATTACCGGATACACGTGTACGCTATTGTGCGACTAGTCGCATACACAATAATGCGACTGATACACAAATACATGAAAATAAAAATTACGCTATTGTACGACTAGTCGCATACACAATAGTGTGACTAACACACAAAGCATGAACAGACAATAAAAGAAACAAACCTTTCTCTCTTGTCCCAGGTTCCTAATCAGCGCCCCTTAAAATCACACACTAAAGGACATAGGGCCTGATTCAGACCCACTCGCGAGCGGCTGTCCGCTCGCAAGTGGGTCGATGGTCTGCACTGAGCATGCGCACGATGGAGGGAGCTCCGTCGTGCGCATGCGCCAGACGCGACGAGCGAAGGACTTTCCTTCGCTCGTTGTATCTGATCAAAGGGGGTGTGCTGTCGATGTTGATTGACAGCACGCCCCCTTTGGTGGGCGTGCCGGAGGCGTGCCTCCCAGACGGGGGCGTTCCCAAGGGAACGCCTACCGTCAGAAGCCGGCCCACTGACATCACTAGTGATGTCAGTGGGAGTGATTTTGGCTCTCATAGAGCCAAAATCACTCCGGGCCTTGCGGTTGAAAACCTCAACCGCAGGCTCCGGCTCGCAGTTTCGATGGTCGCGATGGTCAAGACCATCGCGGCCATCAAACTGCATGCTCGTATAGGCTGTGGGTGGTGACCCACAGCTATACGAGCGTCCAGGAGGACGCTCCATTTTTATGGAGGGCGGCCCTCATTCAGAGCGTGCGCTCTGCTCAGAGCGTACGGCTCTGAATGAGGGCCATAGATTCCACAACACTGAATGGTAGCAGGGTTTTGAACACGGCCTGATTCAGACTGGCTCGCGAGCGGGTCGATGGTGTGCTCTGCGCACGCGCAGCGGCCGCACTGCGCGTGTGCAAGCCCCGGAGCGAGAGAGAAATCTCTCGCTCCGTGGCTCACTACAAAAGGGGTGGCTGTCGATGTTGATCGACAGCTCGCCCCATTTTGTAGGCGTGGCCAGGGGTTGGCTTCACAAACGGAGGCGTTCCCAAGCGAATGCCTGCCGTTTGTGGGTGGCCCCACTGACATCACCAGTGATGTCAGTGAGAGAGATTCCGGCTCTATTAGAGCCAGAAGCTCTCTGGGGCTTGCGGCCACGAGACCCTACCACAAGGGTCTTGTCGCAAGCCCGATGGTGGCGATGGTCTCGACCATCACGATCATCATCCTGGCCGCTCGCTATAGCTGTGGGTGATCACCCACAGCTATGTGAGCATCCAGGAGGCCGCACAAAAAAAAAAAAAACGCCCAGATTCAGAGCAAGCGCTCTTTCAGAGTGTCCGTCTCTGAATCAGGGCCACAGTGCGTTCTTAACTGCATATGGCGCCTTCCACCCTTTGCTGCGGAATCAAGATCTGTTCGCTTTCGTGCGACTTCTGGCGGCGTGATATCAGCTGTGAGCCCCCATCTATCGATACCCCTTAATCTATATACCCCAAATGTTGCTGTTTAGCGATACAAGTTGCATAAGAAATAATTGCTTTCCAGACTTATATTGTGGTTCCAAAGCACAAAAGTTCTTATTGCAATAAAAGAAAGTTACACGCTTTGATCTAGCACAATTAGCGCAAAAGACAATTAAATACAAAAGATACAAGCTGATACATACGTGTGCTCACTGGTCCCAGTAAACAGTCGTCTCTCCAGAAACCTGTGGTCATCCAAGAAGAATGGCTGTATACTATAACCAGTAAGCAGGCTATATACCTTATAGAACAAAGGAACCAGTTAACAGGTTTCCATTGGGTCTTGCTCCTGGACATTCTGGTACGATGCAGGTCATTGGACAGTTCATGCAGCATCACTGGGGGTATGTCCCAGTTCCTCAGATGTTGCTTTGTGTGGTTTTCACGCCGAAGAACTGGTTTAAACTACTCAAAAGACACTACATACAGCTTTGCATTCTAACCACTAATTTCATATTGTTCATAACTTGCAGACGCATGATGCGATCTCCTTGTTGATAGAACCAGAAATCTGCAAATAAACAGTGATTTAGAATGGTACCAAACATGATATGTCTACTAGCTTATGTACCTTAAATATCGTATACATTACATTTCACCACATAAGTATTCGCTAATAAAACCTCTAATATTACTTTTAATGCGGAGGAACCTTTTTATAAGTTATTGTATGTGTAAGTGTGAGAATATTGCGTAAAGTCGCTAGTATGCGTGGTGCGTTTATGTGTTTAGTGCTGATCTGTGAACAGCGCAACTGTGCGTTGTGCATCTTATATATTTTATATGTATTATTTAATATATGTATAGGTTATGGTAGGACTTTCAACAATACGCGGTAGCAACGCAGACGCACGACACTAATAATCGCATATAGCATCTCACACAATGGTTTCGTGCTGACGATGCAAGATGGCGTTGTCAGGGGCAACACAAAATGGCGTCGCCCGATATTAATTTAAGATTTGGTCTCAGCCAATCATGCGGCTTCGACAGTATGCATATATATATATATATGTGTATATATATATATATATAAATATATATATATATATATACATATATATATATATATATATATATATGATCAATCCAGTAGGCTGCACTCACTTAACAGAGTGTGTAATCCAGGGTGCTCCATCTAAAGACAATAAAGTCCAGAATACAATAAACGAAGTTGGGCACTCACCACTCAGTAGAAAGTTTTTTAATTACTCACGGATCACATAACAAAGTCGACGTTTCGGTCTCGCAAGGACCTTTGTCAAGACAGATTTGCCACCAAAGAGCTACCACCAAACAGACCCATAACCCAGTTGTCCTCCAGCTGACTTGAAATAGCCACACCAATTAGTCAAGCTCCGCCCCCGGCAAAACGCCGGGAGTAGGAACGTATATACTGAACAACAGCACAAATATAGATAGTGAGACTACTCCCCACTTAAATGACATGGCCATTGCCTATAAAGAAGGCACAGTGGCCCACAAATGCAATGTAAAGGGCTGTAAACAGCTGCGGTACCGCAAACCGGAAGTGGCATGCGCTCCACGAGGTGGAACGCATCTCAACCGGAAGTGACATGGCCAACCAAGCCAATATGACAAAAGTGGTTGCTAGGCAGCGCTGCTACACTCTGCTGCCGGCGCTGACAAGCGCGCAATTGTAAACAAAAGGTCTAGAACAGACCTAACTCAGAAGGACACATAAGTGAAACTGTCACACACTGGTCACAAGATCACCAGCGTGAAGAGGCTAAACAAATGCCAACAAATTATCAGACCAATATCTAAGGTGGCTAAATCAATCAGCACCAGGGAGGGAGGACATCCCTAATCATAAACGTGACACATAACATATAGACACATAGAAATAATCACAACACATACACTTCTAAAACAAACATATATAAGTATACCAGTAAAATATAAAGTGCATACACCATAGGGATGTATACAAGACAATCGACAACAATGGTTATGCAATTATATTGGTCGACACACAGTGTTTACAGAGTCAACCTAAAACCTATATAAATAATATATATATATATATATATATATATATATATATATATATATATATATATATAAATAAATGTGCCAAACTCTTATTATACGTCTCACTGCAAAAACTAAATCTAAGTAAAAATAAAAATAAATTATATACTTCACCCCAAAAAAATATTGTAAGGATGGTATTCGTTCAGGCCTTTTGGGGCCGCAGTGTCCAACTTGAATATCCATCTGGCCTCACATTTCTTCAGGAGTAGCTCCCTATCTCCACCATGGATTGGCTGTGGAACATAGTCAATCAGCATACACTTCAAAGTAGCCGCAGAGTGGCCCAAAGCCACAAAGTGTTTGGCCACTGGCTTATCGGAAATTTTAGATTGCAAGGCAGCCCTGATCGTGTAACGGTGGTTAGCCATGCGATCCCTAAACGGTCTTGTTGTCATGCCAACGTAGTAGAGACCGCATGGACACATCATAATATACATGACAAAGTCCAAGGTGCAATGTAACCTATGGCGAATCGCTATACTCTTCCCACTATGAGGATGGGGGAAGTGAGTCCCAGTTGTCATTGAGTGGCAGGTGATGCAATCTGTGCATCTATAACAACCAGGACGGCGAGTGGACAGCCAACGTGGCTGTGGCTCCTTGGGCTGTTTGGTGGGCCGCATTAGTAGTTGGCGTAAATTCGGACCATGGCAGTATGCCATCATGGGCGGTTGTTTACTGATACTCTTGAGAGCTGGATCGGTGGCTATAACAGGCCAATGACGTTTAATGGCTTTGTTGGTTGCCATGGCTACCAAATCGTAAGTGGCTGGATATATATATATATAGATATATATATATATCTATATATATATAGTCACGACAAAGGAGCAGCGGCACTCGTCAAAAAAGACTATTAAAGCAGGGTTGAAAAAACCTCTAATGACACTTCAACGTTTCAATCAACAAAGATTTTCGTCAGGAAGTACAAAAACAGACATACAACACTTACCTATATACAGAGACAAACACCACGAGTGTAGCTGACCGCGTCCACCGGGATCACCTCTGACGTCATCGCTATGCACTATGCAGCGGGCGCGACGTCTGACGTGTCCGTTGCTATGGAAAGCAGAATCAACAAAATGATAGTGACATACCTTCACCAACATAACAAACATTGTTACATGTGCATAAAAGTCAAAACTATGCACAAAACTGAATATATCAACGGGGCTGAGCAAAAATAGATGCACATATGTTACAGAGTAGCAGGAGAGCATATCATTGCAACAGTAGTTAAATCAGGACAAATAGATCTAGATAAAGATGAGGCTATAGGTGATAAACCGGCCGAAAGCACAGACAGTGGACTAAGCTGAAACAGAATATCAATTAAAGCACGAAAGAGACAATGTCTCATTAAGGCCATGAGGTTGCAGAGTGTTGAGGCGATGTATCCATTGTGCCTCAATCTGCAACAACCGTTTGGATCTATCACCCCCTCTCACACTCAAGGGGACGTGGTCTATCATTTTATACCGTAATGTCGATAGACTGTGTCGATGACTTTTGAAGTGGCGTGCTACTGGCTGATCAGTGTCACCACCTACTCAGGGCTTGTCGAATGGCCGATCTGTGAAGTGCCATCCTTTCACGTAACTGGCGGGTCGTTTTCCCAACATAAAGGTAACCACAAGGGCACCTAATAAAATATACAACGTATTGGCTGGTACAAGTAAGGACATAATTGATCTTGTAACGATGACCTGTATGTGGGTGTACAAAGGTGTCACCTGTCTCAAGAAAACCACAAGTCGTGCATCCTAGGCATTTATAGTTGCCAGGTTTTTTGGTCATAAAATGAGATTTAGTAGGGTTCTCAAAACTGGTGATGTCATTGTGCACCAGCCAATCGCGAATATTTTTACCACGTTTGTAACATGGTAGTAGGGTGGAATTATGTAATGTGGGGAGATTGATGTCGGTGCTAATCAGCGGCCAATATTTTTTTGCGGTTTTAATGATTTGGCCACTACTGGCACTGTATCCATTGACCCAAACTAGTTTGCCCTTAGCATCATTGGTTTTGTTTCTTGACTGTGTTACAGACTTAGGGGCCAGGAGGGCGTTCTGTCTGGCTTGTTGGAGGGTACTTGCTGAGTATCCCCTCTGCCGGAAATTTTCTGTCATAGTATCCATATGTAAAGCCTCATCGATGGGATTACTGCAAATTCTATGTATTCTTAAAAATTGGGAATAGGGCAGTCCCCTAATTAGACTCTGTGGATGATGGCTGGACGCATGTAACAGGTTGTTACGGTCTGTAGGTTTTTTATAGATGGATGTACTAAGCTGACCATCAGAGAACGTGATCAGTACATCCAAAAAATGAATGCGCTCAGCACTGATGTTATAAGTGAATTTAATATCTGGGTCCAGATCATTAACCTCACTCATCATCAGTAGGAACTCATTCCTACTGCCTAACCAGATCATAAATATGTCGTCTATGTACTGGGTGAAGAACCTGATGTTATCAGCATAGACTCTGTTTGTAAAAAACAGGTCTTTTTCCACCCGATACATGAATGCATTGGCATAAGCTGGGGCCGCACAGGAACCCATAGCACAACCGAGGGTCTGTAGATAGTAAGACCCATCAAATAGAAAGTAATTCCTGGTTAAGGAAAGAGACAAAAGTTGTAGAAAAAAAGATAAATTAGGGCCATGGAATTTAGGATTATTGCACAATAATTGCTCAACTGCTATCAATCCTCTGTTATTTGGAATGCTTGTGTATAAACTCACTACATCAATAGTGCATAACAGGCAATCAACAGGGAGATCAGTCAGGTTACGTAATTTGTGCAAAAACGAAGAAGTGTCTTTCAGGTAAGTATCTTCAGCTTGTATTACAGGCTGCAAATGGAAATCAATAAATCTGGATACTTCATAATAGAGCGAGTCTCTGGCCGCTATAATGGGCCTCCCCGGTGGATTTAATAAGTCCTTATGCAATTTAGGCAAGGTGTAGAAGACTGGGACACGAGGGTGGCTGGGCAATAAGGCATCCATGATGGTTTTGGTAATCAGATGGTGTTCGACTGCCGTTTGCAGTATTTCCACAAGTTCATCATGATACACCTTAGTGGGGTTAGATGATAGTCTATGGTAAACCTTAGAGTCTGATACTTGCCTCAGGGCCTCGGTCCGATATGCGGAGATGTCCTGTATCACAATACCGCCCCCCTTATCTGCAGGGCGGATTGTGATACTAGTATCACGGCTAAGGCTCTTGAGTGCTATCATTTCTCTTTTAGAGAGATTAGGATGGGCATAGCATTGCTCGTCACAAATGGTAATGCTGTTATCTACCATATTGGAAAAGCTCCTTATAGAGATATTCTACGAAATCGGTTCAAAAGTAGATTTGGATTTGCTGGGTAAAAATTGAGGACATGTATTAGAAATTTCCAATACCTCACTGAAATGCTCCTTCAACCGCAATTGGCGATTGAGTCTGTGCAAATCAATTTTGCTTTTTAGTGAGTTATGTTGTACAGTAGGTACAAAGCTCAGTCCCTTATGCAAAACTCCAAGTTCATCTATGGTAAGGATTCTCGTCGATAAGTTGTAAACTATCTCCTTTTCTTGGGAGCTTGTCTTGACCTGCCTCTTGCATTGGCCTCCACGCCTGGTGAAGGGCCTGATTGTAGATCCTTTTTTGCCCTTGTAGTCACCCCTAAAGGGGGTCTGCGAAATGATGTGGTACCACTGGTACCAGCACATTCTGGATCACTGGAGACACCACCACTGGAAGTATCAGTTTCTAAGGGAAACTTTTTAAATCTGTTGAGGTATCCTGTTTTTTGCAATCTTCTCGCTGCAGCGGGATTGTTAGCCCAAGAATACACTTTTTTCACACTTCACAGATCGGCCATTCGACAAGCCCTGAGTGGTGGTGACACTGATCAGCCAGTAGCACGCCACTTCAAAAGTCATCGACACAGTCTATCGACATTACGGTATAAAATGATAGACCACGTCCCCTTGAGTGTGAGAGGGGGTGATAGATCCAAACGGTTGTTGCAGATTGAGGCACAATAGATACATCGCCTCAACACTCTGCAACCTCATGGCCTTAATGAGACATTGTCTCTTTCGTGCTTTAATTGATATTCTGTTTCAGCTTAGTCCACTGTCTGTGCTTTCGGCCGGTTTATCACCTATAGCCTCATCTTTATCTAGATCTATTTGTCCTGATTTAACTACTGTTGCAATGATATGCTCTCCTGCTACTCTGTAACATATGTGCATCTATTTTTGCTCAGCCCCGTTGATATATTCAGTTTTGTGCATAGTTTTGACTTTTATGCACATGTAACAATGTTTGTTATGTTGGTGAAGGTATGTCACTATCATTTTGTTGATTCTGCTTTCCATAGCAACGGACACATCAGACGTCGCGCCCGCTGCATAGTGCGTAGCGATGACGTCAGAGGTGATCCCGGTGGACGCGGTCAGCTACACTCGTGGTGTTTGTCTCTGTATATAGGTAAGTGTTGTATGTCTGTTTTTGTACTTCCTGACGAAAATCTTTGTTGATTGAAACGTTGAAGTGTCATTAGAGGTTTTTTCAACCCTGCTTTAATAGTCTTTTTTGACGAGTGCCGCTGCTCCTTTGTCGTGGCTGTATGTTTACATTATATGCAGAAGGCACCGACTTTACATTGGGACTTTGAGTGCCAGGCCCTTGCTACTCTCTCTCTCTCTCTCTATATATATATATATATATATATATATATATATATACGCTCCTACTTCTGGCATTTTGCCGGGGGCGGAGCTTGACTAATTGGTGTGGCTATTTCAAGTCAGTTGGAGGACAACTGGGTTATGGGTCTGTTTGGTGGTAGCTCTGTGGTAGCAAATCTGTCTTGATAAAGGTCCTTGCAAGACCGAAACGTCGACTTTGTTATGTGATCCGTGAGTAATTAAAAAACTTTCTACTGAGTGGTGAGTGCCAGGGCCGTAGCTAGGGTAGTGCGGCCGGTGCCATCGCACAGGGCACCACATATCAGGGGGCGCTGTTTTGGCCTGTCAATTTTCTGTTTATTATCATTCTCACTTGTAGCTTCCTCTTATTTCATCCCCAGCATCTCCTGGCCTCCCCTATCTCTTCCCTGGCCCTTCCCCATGAGGCCATTCCCCTTTTTTGGGTGTATTATGTCCCTTTGAAAAATGAGGGGGGCGCCAATGCTCTTTCTGGCACAGGGCACCAAAAAGTCTAGTTACGGTTCTGGTGAGTGCCCAACTTCGTTTATTGTATTCTGGACTTTATTATCTTTAAATGGAGCACCCTGGATTACACACTCTGTTAAGTGAGTGCAGCCTACTGGATTGATTAGATAATGGGGTAATTTTTGCACCTTTAAGCTGGCACCCGCAAGATTTATACACGTTTTTTTTCTCTGACTGAAGCTGGATACATTTTTTGTGTTTTTATTTTGCCTTTTCTACACTGGACCACAGGAATTCCTATATTCCTTTTTGTATGGACTGCACCTAGTTCAAATAGGATGTGACAATTTTCTTATGCTGTTTTGTCTTATTCTTGTGTGCCATTAATACTCTTTGGGTCGTCTATTGCATTGAGGATTTTATGTATTTAGATTAATTATCTGTGTGTATGTTCGTCTTAGGGACATTCTCTTTGCTAGTTAGCTTTCATTTCCCCTGACTCACCCAGTAGTTGTGATACTGTGGCCAACCTAGGGTGTACTATCTATTAGGGATATATTAGGTCTGATTTTTACTGTTATTTTTACTGTTATCTTTCTGAACCACACCCCATGTTCTCACTCCTAGTTTTATATCAGCGTTGTTTGACATGGCTAATGATTGTGGACAAATGTTGGACGACGTGGCATGGGAGTTAGCACAAAATATCTTTGTCTCACTTAAAGATGATGACGCCGATAAAGTCCTATTTGACCATACAGAATTTGCTAGACTACCGGATGAATCCAGTGTAGACTTACTGAGGCTCAAGAAAAGAGAAATTGACCTTACTTTGCATGGTCAATTTCTCTCTGACTATTACCGCAATAAAAGGATTCCTCGAGGTTTTAGGGTGAACAATACCCCCACCATTGGGCGCAATAATTTGGCATTTTGCACCAAATGGTGTGGGGTACTTAATAAATGTTCACTAGATTTAATCTTATTAGTCATTGAGGAGGTGGGGACTGAATTGCCTAAGGTGAGAGATGAGATTAGATTGTTCAATAGTAGCCACCTTATTACCTTGACCAATGATACCACTGAGGGTTGGCTAGGGAAATTGCAGGATCAAATCAACATCTACCAGAGAGACCTGATCACATTTAAACGTAAAAAATTAGCAACAGTTAATTCTGACTACACTAATCATGAAGTTTATCGGTGGCTTAGGGGTGACAATTTTGTCAGACGGCATGTGGGATTTTCCAAATATAGACCCCCTGTTCGATTTGAGAATTCAGAGAGTGAATCGACCAGTCTAAGACCCCCTAGTGGAGCTTTTTTTTAGGCAGGGGTCAGGGGACAAGCCCCAGATGCGCTCCAGATACCCAAGCAGGCAGGGTGGTAAATATAAGAAAGCGGGGAAGGGGACGACCAAGGAGGTAGAGCCCATTTACAATCTCTCTAGCAGACCACTGTCTCAGGCTGAAACGGAGGTACTCTCACTTGATCTTTCATTTGTACCCATGGTGCAGCGCGATAAATTTAACTGGTCCATTGACCATTATAAATTTGGATGAAAATTACGTCTGTGTGAACACTTTTCTAACTCTAGAGACATGACCATTTCCAATAAATTTAGGAATCCTAGTACATTCAATCCCCAGTCAAACAACGCTAGTATTAAAACCTACTTACGACTAGTAGAGCATGAAATGTCTGGTTTCAATGCCGCTAGGAGATATGATCATTTCACGCATTCACAGAGACAAGCTTTACAAGGACTGATTCATGATGATGCAGTGGTAATACGTCAGGCTAATAAAGGCGGAGCAGTGGTGGTCCAGGATTGGCATGCGTATGATAGTGAGGTATGTCGTCAGCTTGGCGATGTACGTACCTATGCCAAGGTGGCATCTAACCCAATGTTTGAGATTAAACATAAGGTCGACCAAGTAGCTAGTAGGGGAGTACAAAGTATGTGGATTGATGAAGGGGTGGCAGCTTATTTATCAGTGCAGCATCCGATATGCCCTTTTATCTACTTATTACCCAAAATTCACAAGTCTTTGGTTGACCCACCAGGCCGTCCCATTATATCAGCCAGGAGCTCTGTGTTACAACCCCTTGCAATCTTTGTAGATATGGGTTCCTTCAACCACATGTGATGGGTATGGAGAGTTTTGTATGTGACACTACTTATTTTCTTGACAAAATTCTGATACTAAATTACCTCACTGATGATATATGGTTAGCCACTATGGACGTATCATCTCTTTATACGGTGATACCCCATCAAGAGGGCATTGAAGCGGTGAGAACCACTCTGACTTCTGGTACGCATGTGGGACCCCCAGTTGAGTTCCTATGTGAACTGTTTGAATTAGTATTGGGTTCTAACCACTTTTGTTATGGTGGCGACCAGAATATCCAGCTGTCAGGCACAGCCATGGGGTCCAATTTGGCCCCATCATATGCCAACCTATACATGCAGCTATATGAACAGAAGTACATTTTGGGCCGTTTCGGTTCAAAGATTATCTGCTATAAGAGATACATTGACGTTCTGTTCCTCATCTGGAATGGAACGGAAGTCGAGTTTTTGGATATGGTCTCTGTCCTCAATGCATTAGACAGCCCGATATGCTTCACTGCTAGTGTAGATACATTTTCTATTAATTTCCTTGATGTGACTATTTCACTCAAAGCTGCTGGTTTGAGTTCTACTCTGTACTGCAAATCTACTGATCATAATACATTGCTTCACGCATCCAGTCATCATGCGAGTAATCTAAAGGAGTCTCTCCCCATATCACAGTTTGTTCAGGTCTTACGGAATAACACGGCTCATGATGCAGCTGAAACACAACTGTTAGAGTTGCGTGCCAGATTTCTTGCAAGAGGATACTCACCATCAGTAGTTAACAGGTGCTTGGTAAAAGCACGATGGCGGCATCTTCAAATTACCACTAAGAAAACTGTTGATCCTACAAGAATGATATATCCAGCCACTTACGATTTGGGAGCCATTAAACGTCATTGGCCTATTATAGCCACCGATCCGGCTCTCAAGAGTATCAATAAACAACCTCCCATGATGGCATGTTGCCGTGGTCCGAATTTACGTCAACTACTAATGCGGCCCACCAAACAGCCCAAGGAGTCACAGCCACATTGGCTGTCAACTCGCCGTCCTGGTTGTTATAGATGCACAGATTGCATCACGTGCCGCTCAATGACAACTGGGACTCACTTCCCCCATCCTCATAGTGGGAAGAGTATAGCGTTTCCCCATAGGTTACATTGCACCTTGGACTTTGTCGTGTATATTTTGATGTGTCCATGAGGTCTCTACTACGTTGGCATGACAACAAGACCGTTTAGGGATCGCATGGCTAATAACCGTTCCACGATCAGGGCTGCCTTGCAATCTAAAATTTCCGATAAACCAGTGGCCAAACACTTTGCGGCTTTGGGCCACTCTGCGGCTACTTTGAAATGTATGCTGATTGACTATGTTCCACAGCCAATCCATGGTGGAGATAGGGAGCTACTCTTGAAGAAATGTGAGGCCAGATGGATATTCAAGTTGGACACTGTGGCCCCAAAAGGCCGGAACGAATACCATCCTCACAATATTTTTTTGGGGTGAAGTATATAATCTATTTTTAATAATTTTTATTTAGATTTAGTTTTTGCAGTGAGACGTATAATAAGAGTTTGGCACATTTATTTATATATATATATATATATATATATATATATATATTTACATAGGTTTTAGGTTGACTCTGTAAACACCGTGTGTTGACCGATATAATTGCATAACCATTGTTGTCGATTGTCTTGTATACATCCCTATGGTGTATGCGCTTTATATTTTACTGGTATACTTATATATGTTTGTTTTAGAAGTGTATGTGTTGTGAATATTTCTATGTGTCTATATATTATGTGTCACGTTTATGATTAGGGATGTCCTCCCTCCCTGGTGCTGATTGATTTAGCCACCTTAGATATTGGTCTGGTAATTTGTTGGCATTTGTTTAGCCTCTTCACGCTGGTGATCTTGTGACCAGTGTGTAACAGTTTCACTTATGTGTCCTTCTGAGTTGGGTCTGTTCTAGACCTTTTGTTTATGTTTGCGCGCTTGTCAGCGCTGGCAGCAGAGTGTAGCAGCGCTGCCTAGCAAGCACTTGTGTCATGTTGGCTTGATTGGCCGTGTCACTTCCGGTTGGGATGCGTTCCACCTCGTGGAGCACATGCCACTTCCGGTTTGCAGTGCCGCGGCTGTTTACAGCCCTTTACATTGCATTTGGGGGCCACTGTGCCTTCTTTATAGGCGATGGCCATGCCATTTAAGTGGTGAGTAGTCTCACTATCTATATTTGTGCTGTTGTTCAGTATATACGCTCCTACTCCCGGCGTTTTGCCTGGGGCGGAGCTTGACTAATTGGTGTGGCTATTTCAAGTCAGCTGGAGGACAACTGGGTTATGGGTCTGTTTGGTGGTAGCTCTGTGGTGGCAAATCTGTCTTGACCTAAACGTCGACTTTGTTATGTGATCCGTGAGTAATTAAAAAACTTTCTACTGAGTGGTGAGTGCCCAACTTCATTTTATATATATATATATATAGATATATATATATATATATGTATATATATATATATTTATATATATTAGAACCCCCCCACACAGAAAATCCCTGCGTGCATGATTCCATGCATGACGTCACGTCACGCTGCTGGAAGAGGTCAGAGGAGCCGTGGCGTGTGAGGAGCAGCAGAAGCCAGACCTGGAGTAGAAGTAGCCAGAAGGAAGGAGCATTTTTCAAGGCGATAAGGTAAGTCATGACTCATGAGACTTAGCGGTATCGGGGGGGAGGGGGTGCCCTGCCTGTTTTGTCAGTCCCGGACCCCACAATTTCTAATGACAGCCCTGCATCACATGGTGTTGTGGGCATGTTGGTTGACTTCCGTGTTTGTTTGGGATGTGCAGACGGATGTTTTGCACCCAGCATGGGGTAGATGTAAGTGCTGATACTAGTGATGATGGCTGTGGCTGTGGACAGAAAAACAGTGGGAGGTGCAACCATAAGCATGAAGACTGATGTACACTCGCATTAGCATAAAGTAATGTCGGGCTGCCCCGGACCTCTGCATTTATGGCTGCTTTCAGTGCTTTGTGTCCAGCTCAGAATCAGGCCTCAAATATGCATTAAAAATGTACCAGTTTTTAATGCATTCTTGCATTTCTTTCGTGTATGGAAAACCGCTTTAGAAACACAAGTGTGAAAAGGCCATATCACTGAGAGTACTCCTGGCGAACAGGCCATATCACTGAGAGTACTCCTGGGGAACAGGCCACATCACTGAGAGTACTCATGGGAAACAGGCCACATCACTGAGAGTACTCATGGGGAACAGGCCACATCACTGAGAGTGCTCCTGGGGAACAGGCCATATCACTGAGAGTGCTCCTGGGGAACAGGCCATATCACTGAGAGTACTCCTGGGGAACAGGCCATATCACTGAGAGTACTCCTGGGGAACAGGCCATATCACTGAGAGTATTCCTGGGGAACAGGCCATATCACTGAGAGTACTCAGGGGGAACAGGCCATATCACTGAGAGTACTCCTGGGGAACAGGCCATATCACTGAGAGTACTCCTGGGGAACAGGCCATATCACTGAGAGTACTCTTGGGAACAGGCCATATCACTGAGAGTATTCCTGGGGAACAGGCCATATCACTGAGAGTACTCATGGGGAACAGGCCATATCACTGAGAGTACTCATGGGGAACAGGCCATATCACTGAGAGTACTCATGGGGAACAGGCCATATCACTGAGAGTACTCATGGGGAACAGGCCATATCACTGAGAGTACTCATGGGGAACAGGCCATATCACTGAGAGTACTGGGGAACAGGCTATATCACTGAGAGTACTCTTGGGGAACAGGCAATATCAGTTCTGAGAGTACTTCTAGAGTGATCATTATAATAACATAATCCCCCTATCTCCTACAGATTACTTAAATTATTAAAGGGTGAAACAGTTGTTTCCGCTTGTCATATTGTCCTATACATCAGAGGGCACTGCTATCGCCAGCAGTATCCTCTAGCCTTGGTAGGATTCGCCGGCACCTTTTTTTGGGGAGCACCATTTAAAAAGTATTGTGACAGTACTTGTATTTAGGAAGTATTGTGGCGGGCCTAACAACATTTGTAAATATATAAGTAATTGCTTCCTTCAGGCCAGGATTTGGGGAAGTGCTACATTGTCATAGGCCTAGAAAGACAGATTTTCAGACATTATGCATCTAATTTTATCACTTTCTAATTTTTTGTTTCCTAGTTTCCTATATATACCTGCAAGTGTAACACATACTCGTGCTCTCCATGTTTGCAAGGCAACCAGTCCCTCCACTGGCAGCACACATCCTCCAGCCGCAGAACGTTCCTCCTTGTAATCGTGTACGGTTCACTACAATTCAACCATAACTGCTGTGTTCTGATTGTGCAAGACAGTGTGGGTTACGCAAACATATCCACGTTATTTATTTATTTTTTTAATCCATTTGGTTCAAAACGAAAGTTGGAGCTCTGGTTCTCTGAATGGTGGAGAACAGCAACAGTGTCCCGGGAACATCAAAAATCATAAATCTGCTTCTGCTTACCCTGACAAACATTTTACATATTTGCATTTGCTTTGTACCTGGGAGCAAGCTATTGTTATCTGTTATCAGTAATTTTCTGCATAAGGTGGCAAAATGAGACTGACTAGTATATTTTACCACTAGCAGGAAGGTGACAATGGTTAGGAAAATATTTCCTCATTTTATCTCAATTATTTTATGTTCTGAAAATCCCCACAAAACGTGACATATTTACCAATGTTACTAGTAGCTCTTATATACGGCCCCTGATAATTAACATTCTAGCTCACCACAAGCGCCGGAGCAATTCAACAATGTTAATTTTCACCGGCTTTTGTAGAAATTTAGTGATGATTAATAGACCCCTAAATATGTTAGTAGCAAACTACCCATCTACAGCAGAACTCATCTCAGCACATATTTGAAATGATTGGTTATTTACATGTGATTTTTTATCTTAGATAAAATTGCTGGTGTGGTGGTAACCAGATGTGTGGTCTGGGGTCTATGATTAATGGTTCCTCATTATGTTCTCCAGTAATCTTCCAGACCCTGCTCTGTGTGTCTCATTTAACCAGTTAGCCATCAATTACAGACAAATGCCCCATAGGATTGCCTTCCAATACCAGTCCCTCTGTAAATTATGAATCCTGCCTGAGTCATATTCTCTTTGTTTTATCTTCTGTTGATACATTTGTTTATTTTATATAATATTTAAAAGTTTAATGTAATATAGGGTTTCCATTCATCAGTAAACTTATTGACAACCAAAGTTACTTCCTTTTGTGAGTTTTCATCCCAAAGGGGCTTATTCTTCTTAACTTAAAGATGGATTTTTACTAACTTTTCCCTTTATATTGTACAGTAAATGTAAAGTAACAAATATATTAATTAGTTAGTAATGCAGGAGTTATCACTGATATTTACTGGTTACAATTCTCTCCCAGTAATTTCCACGGGATGTAGATGGGATCCCGGTGCACAGAATGCCAGCGCTCAACCTTTTGGCTCCTAAATCCTGACAAGGGTGAGAATGCCGCCATCCTGGCGCCTGCGATCCCGGCGGGTAGCTATGAGGGTTATGTTTAGGGTTAGAGTTATCACTAGGGTTAGGGCTAGGCTGCGGGGAGGGAGGGTTAGTGCTAGGCTGCGGGAAGGGAGGGTTAGTGTTAGGCTGTGGGGAGGGAGGGTTAGGGCTAGGCTGCGGGGAGGGAGGGTTAGTGTTAGGCTGCGGGGAGGGAGGGTTAGTGTTAGGCTGTGGGGAGGGAGGGTTAGTGTTAGGCTGTGGGGAGGGAGGGTTAGTGTTAGGCTGTGGGGAGGGAGGGTTAGTGTTAGGCTGCGGGGAGGGAGGGTTAGTGTTAGGCTGCGGGGAGGGAGGGTTAGAGGTTAGTGTAGGGGTACTTACCTTTGGGCACTGGGATTCTGACTGTTGGGATGATGATGTTGGTGTTCTCACCGCCGGCATCCTGACCGCTTGGATTCTTTACCAAACCCATTTCCACAGCCCCCATACTTTAGTACGGGACATAGAAATTGTCATTCATCAAGTCCAGAAAAGCATTTATTTTGGAACTTGGTAGTGTTACTATTTGCCATCCTGAGATGACATACAGCACCCGAATGTATTCACAAGCTGTCGTTTACACGTCCTCCCTGCCTATGGCAGAGAATGCAGGGAGGGAGCGAGGACTCTGGGGAGAGGATGCGGGAAGGGAGCGAGGACTCTGGGGAGAACATGTGGGAAGGGAGCGAGGACTCTGGGGAGAGGATGCGGGAAGGGAGCGAGGACTCTGGGGAGAGGATGCGGGAAGGGAGCGAGGACTCTGGGGAGAGGATGCGGGAAGGGAGTGAGGACTCTGGGGAGAGGATGCGAGAAGGGAGCGAGGACTCTGGGGAGAGGATGCGGGAAGGGAGCGAGGACTCTGGGGAGAGAATGCGGGAAGGGAGCGAGGACTCTGTGGAGAGGATGCGGGAATGGAGCGAGGACTCTGGGGAGAGGATGCGGGAAGGGAGCGAGGACCCTGGGGAGAGGATGAGGGTAGTGAGCGAGGACTCTGGGGAGAGGATGCGGGAAGGGAGCGAGGACTCTGGGAAGAGGATGCGGGAAGGGAGCGAGAACTCTGGGGAGAGGATACAAGAAGGGAGCGAGGACTCTGGGGAGAGGATGCGGGAAGGGAGCGAGGACTCTAGGGAGAGGATGCAGGAAGGGAGCGAGGACTCTAGGGAGAGGATGCGGGAAGGGAGCGAGGACTCTGGGGAGAGGATGCGGGAAGGGAGCGAGGACTCTGGAGAGAGGATGCGGGAAGGGAGCGAGGACTCTGGGGAGAAGGGAGAAGGGATACTAGGGAAAAGTGCCAGTTTCCCAATAGATGCTGCACTGTAACCGGAGCCACCACAGGTGTGATCAGTGTCTGAGCCGAATGAGAAGCGGCATTAGGGAGAACAGGTTCCGTGTATAAAATATATATTTATTCTAATAGATACATATAAATGATAAAACATACATTATCAGATCAAGTAATATATAATATCAGATCATTCAAATATAGCAACAATGTTGCACATTGAGCAAAACATTCATTGTGTAGCCACAAGTCCAGGATTGAAGCACAGTATGCTTAATCTTTTAGTATGCTAATCAGTGAAAATACATGAAGGTCTCATGAATCAACTGTTTTGATTCAGTTAATGTGCTACAAATGTAGTGGTTATAACATATTTTGCAGTTTGATATTACAATCAAATCAAATAATAGCAGGTAACTGAGTCATCAGTATTACCTGCACAAATTATATCAGGAGTATAGGAGTTCAGGAGTACAGATAGCTGTTACTGTAGAGCTGGAGCTGCACCTCCAATACCCCTAAGGCTGGGCAGGAACTTATTCTTCCGCTCTTACCCGATGACTGTTCTGACTCACTCCAACAGTAAGGAGACTGCGCTCCTGTCCTGGGCTGATTGCCGCTTTCTGTGCACTTGCGGAGCGGTGGTTCTGTAGGAGCTTAATATCCAGAAATTAGCAGAATTGTAAATATCCACAGGAATAGCTCCGATTAACAGCCCTGGATGCCTGTATAGATCCGGTTAGCAGCAGTCACAGGTCGCACAGTTTACTAACATGTTTGCCCAGTTCATTCACGATGTCATTCACAGACATATCATCTGTACACACTTACCGATGGCCTACATATATCGCCCGTTCGCTTCTCTGTGTACTCAAGCTCACTTTGTGCCCCCATGTACACACACTCACGTGGCACTGTCTCCATGCTCCTCCTGAGTGTTGTACCTAGCCCACGTGAACTTGCAGATGATCTTTCTGCTCTGTATGGACTGCACCGTCCTGCGGATTGGGAACGGGACTTTCATCGGTGCTGCTGCATTAGAGCAGGAACATGGACTGGAGCATTGTGACACTGCACAGTGCAACCCAGGAATCAACTCTGGCTGGGGATGGAGCATGCCAGTTACTACAGTTTAACCCAGTGGTTCCCAAACTGGGTGCAATGACACCGCGGGTTACCGCAGTGCACTTGCAGGGGTGTCACGTGTTGGTGGTCCAGGACCAAATCAAATTAGTTATTGTTAATGTGATAAGCAAAACAAGTGCTGGTGGCTACCAATGATAAAATATGTGGACAAGCAGAAGCACACCCCTGTCCACCACCACATACAGGAACTGACCCTAAGGATGACAGGTTGGCACAATTTAATTAATTTAATAATTTTTGCTGAATTTCTGTGATTCAAGAAAGTTTGGGAATCATTGGTGTAGTCTTTGAGGGGCCCATTTATTAATAATTGCATTTGCAATGTGATCTTGGTGGGATATTAGCGCCCATGATCGTATTGCAGGATGTGATCATAGCGCAAAAATGTATCAAATTCAGTCCGCAGGGACAGGGGACCCTGAACAGAGCCCATCCCTGCGATGTGCCGGGAAAGAAGTGACCTCGTCAGCGGTCTCTGCTGGGAATCCTACGCATGTACGGTCTACTGACTACACATGCGCACTGGCCTTTGCTGGGGAAGATTCCTATAGTACCCTCTCCCGGTAAGTTTTGCGATGTGTAGTCCATAGGCTACAGTGCCTTGCGCCATCTTCAGGTGGCGTAAGCTGCGGGGACTAAGTTCCATAATGCTTTGCAACTTGGCAAATCTGACAGTATTGCACCCCCCATAGAAACCTATATGGGGGGTGGCTGCTGGTGGAAATGAAGGGATCCCTCCATAATACATTCAGGGGATATTAAGCATTTGTGGGCTACACCCCCGGGAAATGGGTGTTTTGGGGGAATATGCTGCAAATATTTAATGATAAATAGACCCCAAAGTAAGGGAGAACAGCAGAACTAATTGTAATTAAAGAGTATTGCCTTCATAGTGAGAGTGCATCATTCGGTTAACGTTCTATTGCCAATGGTAACAATTACACTACATAATGGAGCAGCTAATAAGTAATCAAGTGGTTTGGTGCATCTGTATTGCTAAGTACAGCGTATGGAAATAGGATTTATTTTTCTTTTATGGCAACTTTCAAAAACACATGTAGGAAACAATATTTATTTGTGTTAAATGAGTGTCCAATGCAGTGTAAAATAAAGTGGCTTGAAAACACACAGTTGAATCTATTGTATTTGCATACATGGGTTTGTTTTTAATGTTTGCAAACAATCAGACGCAGTCATAATCATTAGTGTGCAACTTACAGCGTCATTAGTGTGCAACTTACATCATCATTAGTGTGCAACTTACATCATCATTAGTGTGCAACTTACAGCATCATTAGTGTGCAACTTACAGCATGATTAGTGTGCAACTTACAGCATGATTAGTGTGCAACTTACACCTTCATTAGTGTGCAACTTACAGCATGATTAGTGTGCAACTTACAGCATGATTAGTGTGCAACTTACAGCATGATTAGTGGGCAACTTACATCATCATTAGTGTGCAACTTACAGCATCATTAGTGTGCAACTTACAGCATGATTAGTGTGCAACGTACAGCATCATTAGTGTGCAACTTACAGCATCATTAGTGTGCAACTTACAGCATCATTAGTGTGCAACTTACACCATCATTAGTGTGCAACTTACAGCATCATTAGTGTGCAACTTACATCATCATTAGTGTGCAACTTACAGCATCATTAGTGTGCAACTTACAGCATCATTAGTGTGCAACTTACAGCATGATTAGTGTGCAACTTACAGCATCATTAGTGTACAACTTACATCATCATTAGTGTGCAACTTACATCATCATTAGTGTGCAACTTACAGCATCATTAGTGTGCAACTAACAGCATCATTAGTGTGCAACTTACAGCATGATTAGTGTGCAACTTACATCATCATTAGTGTGCAGCTTACAGCATCATTAGTGTGCAGCTTACAGCATCATTAGTGGGCAACTTACATCATCATTAGTGTGCAACTTACAGCATCATTAGTGTGCGGCTTACAGCATCATTAGTGTGCCGCTTACAGCATCATTAGTGTACAACTTACATCATCATTAGTGTGCCGCTTACAGCATGATTAGTGTGCAACTTACAGCATGATTAGTGTGCAACTTACACCATCATTAGTGTGCAACTTACAGCATGATTAGTGTGCAACTTACAGCATGATTAGTGTGCAACTTACATCATCATTAGTGTGCAACTTACAGCATCATTAGTGTGCAACTTACAGCATGATTAGTGTGCAACTTACAGCATGATTAGTGTGCAACTTACACCATCATTAGTGTGCAACTTACAGCATGATTAGTGTGCAACTTACAGCATCATTAGTGTGCAACTTACAGCATGATTAGTGTGCAACTTACATCATCATTAGTGTGCAACTTACAGCATCATTAGTGTGCAACTTACAGCATGATTAGTGTACAACTTACAGCATGATTAGTGTGCCGCTTACATCATCATTAGTGTGCAACTTACATCATCATTAGTGTGCAACTTACAGCATGATTAGTGTGCCGCTTACATCATCATTAGTGTGCAGCTTACAGCATCATTAGTGTGCAGCTTACAGCATCATTAGTGTGCAACTTACAGCATGATTAGTGTGCTACTTACAGCATGATTAGTGTGCAACTTACAGCATCATTAGTGTACAACTTACAGCATCATTAGTGTGCAACTTACAGCATGATTAGTGGGCAACTTACATCATCATTAGTGTGCAATTTACATCATCATTAGTGTGCAACTTACAGCATGATTAGTGTGCAACTTACAGCATCATTAGTGTGCCGCTTACAGCAAGATTAGTGTGCAACTTATAGCATCATTAGTGTGCCACTTACAGCATGATTAGTGTGCAACTTACAGCATCATTAGTGTGCAACTTACATCATCATTAGTGTGCAACTTACATCATCATTAGTGTGCAACTTACAGCATGATTAGTGTGCAACTTACAGCATCATTAGTGTGCCGCTTACAGCATGATTAGTGTGCAACTTATAGCATCATTAGTGTGCAACTTACAGCATGATTAGTGTGCAACTTACAGCATGATTAGTGTACAACTTACAGCAGTGTTGGCTATCCTTGACACTCCAGCTGTTGTGGAACTATATATCCCAGCATGCCCTGCCACAGTTTTAGCATGCCCTAATAGCAAAACTGTAGCAGTGCAAGCTGGGTTATGTAGTTCCATAACAGCTGGAAAGTCAAGGTTAGCCAACACTGACTTACAGCATCATTAGTGTGCAACTTACATCATCATTAGTGTGCAACTTACAGCATCATTAGTGTGCCGCTTACTTCATCATTAGTGTGCAACTTACATCATCATTAGTGGGCAACTTACAGCATCATTACTGTGCAACTTACAGCATCATTAGTGTACCACTTACATCATCATTAGTGTGCCACTTACATCATCATTAGTGTGCCACTTACATCATCATTAGTGTGCCACTTACATCATCATTAGTGGGCAGCTTACATCATCATTACTGGGCAACTTACATCATCATTAGTGTGCAGCTTACATCATCATTAGTGAGCAACTTACAGCATCACTAGTGTGCAGCTTACAGCATCACTAGTGTGCAACTTACAGCATCACTAGTCTGCAACTTACATCATCATTAGTGTGCAACTTACATCATCATTAGTGTGCAACTTACAGCATCATTAGTGTGCAACTTACAGCATCATTAGTGTGCAGCTTACATCATCATTAGTGTGCAACTTACAGCATCATTAGTGTGCAGCTTACATCATTATTAGTGTGCAGCTTACATCATCATTAGTGTGCAACTTACATCATCATTAGTGTGCAACTTACAGCATCATTAGTGTGCAACTTACAGCATCATTAGTGTGCAACTTACAGCATCATTAGTGTGCAACTTACAGCATCATTAGTGTTCTACTTACAGCATGATTAGTGTGCAACTTACAGCATGATTACTGTGCAATTTACAGCATCATTAGTGTGCAACTTACAGCATCATTAGTGTGCAAATTACGGCATCATTAGTGTGCAACTTACAGCATGATTATTGTGCAACTTACATCATCATTAGTGTGCAGCTTACAGCATCATTAGTGTGCAACTTACAGCTTGATTAGTGTGCAACTTACAGCATCATTAGTGTGCCGCTTACAGCATCATTAGTGTGCAACTTACAGCTTGATTAGTGTGCAACTTATAGCATCATTGGTGTGCCGCATACAGCATCATTAGTGTGCCGCTTACAGCATCATTAGTGTGCAACTTACATCATCATTAGTGTGCAACTTACATCATCATTAATGTTCCGCATACAGCATCATTAGTGTGCCGCTTACAGCATCATTAGTGTTCCGCATACAGCATCATTAGTGTGCAACTTACATCATCATTAGTGTGCCGCTTACAGCATCATTAGTGTGCCGCTTACAGCATCATTAGTGTGCCGCTTACAGCATCATTAGTGTGCCGCTTACAGCGTCATTAGTGTGCAGCTTACATCGTCATTAGTGTGCCGCTTACATCGTCATTAGTGTGCCGCTTACAGCGTCATTAGTGTGCCGCTTACAGCGTCATTAGTGTGCCGCTTACAGCGTCATTAGTGTGCCGCTTACAGCGTCATTAGTGTGCAACTTACATCGTCATTAGTGTGCCGCTTACAGCATCATTAGTGTGCCGCTTACAGCATCATTAGTGTGCCGCTTACAGCATCATTAGTGTGCAATTTACATCATCATTAGTGTTCCGCATACAGCATCATTAGTGTGCCGCTTACAGCATCATTAGTGTGCAACTTACAGCATCATTAGTGTTCCGCATACAGCATCATTAGTGTGCCGCTTACATCATCATTAGTGTGCCGCTTACAGCATCATTAGTGTGCAACTTACAGCATCATTAGTGTTCCGCATACAGCATCATTAGTGTGCCGCTTACATCATCATTAGTGTGCCGCTTACAGCATCATTAGTGTACCGCTTACAGCATGATTAGTGTGCCGCTTACAGCATGATTAGTGTGCCGCTTACATCATCATTAGTGTGCCGCTTACAGCATCATTAGTGTGCCGCTTACAGCATCATTAGTGTGCAGCTTACAGCATCATTAGTGTGCAACTTACAGCATCATTAGTGTTCCGCATACAGCATCATTAGTGTGCCGCTTACAGCATCATTAGTGTGCCGCTTACAGCATCATTAGTGTGCCGCTTACATCATCATTAGTGTGCCGCTTACATCATCATTAGTGTGCCGCTTACATCATCATTAGTGTGCCGCTTACAGCATCAGTAGTGCGCCGCTTACATCATCATTAGTGCGCCGCTTACAGCATGATTAGTGCGCTGCTTACAGCATCATTAGTGCGCTGCTTACAGCATCATTAGTGCGCCGTGCTTACAGCGTCATTAGTGTGCCGCTTACAGCGTCATTAGTGTGCCGCTTACAGCGTCATTAGTGTGCCGCTTACAGCGTCATTAGTGTGCCGCTTACATCGTCATTAGTGTGCCGCTTACAGCGTCATTAGTGTGCCGCTTACAGCGTCATTAGTGTGCCGCTTACAGCATCATTAGTGTGCAATTTACATCATCATTAGTGTTCCGCATACAGCATCATTAGTGTGCCGCTTACAGCACCATTAGTGTGCAACTTACAGCACCATTAGTGTGCCGCTTACAGCATCATTAGTGTGCCGCTTACATCGTCATTAGTGTGCCGCTTACAGCGTCATTAGTGTGCCGCTTACAGCGTCATTAGTGTGCCGCTTACAGCGTCATTAGTGTGCCGCTTACAGCGTCATTAGTGTGCCGCTTACAGCGTCATTAGTGTGCCGCTTACAGCGTCATTAGTGTGCCACTTACAGCATCATTAGTGTGCCGCTTACAGCATCATTAGTGTGCAATTTACATCATCATTAGTGTTCCGCATACAGCATCATTAGTGTGCCGCTTACAGCATCATTAGTGTGCAACTTACAGCATCATTAGTGTTCCGCATACAGCATCATTAGTGTGCCGCTTACATCATCATTAGTGTGCCGCTTACATCATCATTAGTGTGCCGCTTACATCATCATTAGTGCGCCGCTTACAGCATGATTAGTGCGCTGCTTACAGCATCATTAGTGCGCTGCTTACAGCATCATTAGTGCGCCGCGCTTACAGCGTCATTAGTGTGCCGCTTACAGCGTCATTAGTGTGCCGCTTACAGCGTCATTAGTGTGCCGCTTACAGCGTCATTAGTGTGCCGCTTACATCGTCATTAGTGTGCCGCTTACAGCGTCATTAGTGTGCCGCTTACAGCGTCATTAGTGTGCAATTTACATCATCATTAGTGTGCCGCTTACAGCATCATTAGTGTGCAACTTACAGCACCATTAGTGTGCCGCTTACAGCACCATTAGTGTGCCGCTTACAGCATCATTAGTGTGCCGCTTACATCGTCATTAGTGTGCTGCTTACAGCGTCATTAGTGTGCCGCTTACAGCGTCATTAGTGTGCCGCTTACAGCGTCATTAGTGTGCCGCTTACAGCGTCATTAGTGTGCAGCTTACAGCGTCATTAGTGTGCCGCTTACAGCGTCATTAGTGTGCCACTTACAGCATCATTAGTGTGCCGCTTACAGCATCATTAGTGTGCAATTTACATCATCATTAGTGTTCCGCATACAGCATCATTAGTGTGCCGCTTACAGCATCATTAGTGTGCAACTTACAGCATCATTAGTGTTCCGCATACAGCATCATTAGTGTGCCGCTTACATCATCATTAGTGTGCCGCTTACAGCATCATTAGTGTGCCGCTTACATCATCATTAGTGTGCCGCTTACAGCATCATTAGTGTACCGCTTACTACATCATTAGTGTGCCGCTTACATCATCATTAGTATGCCGCTTACAGCACCATTAGTGTGCCGCTTACAGCATCATTAGTGTGCCGCTTACATCGTCATTAGTGTGCCGCTTACAGCGTCATTAGTGTGCCGCTTACAGCGTCATTAGTGTGCCGCTTACAGCGTCATTAGTGTGCCGCTTAC
The DNA here is from genome assembly GCA_031769625.1 of Taudactylus pleione. Taxonomy (NCBI): domain Eukaryota; kingdom Metazoa; phylum Chordata; class Amphibia; order Anura; family Myobatrachidae; genus Taudactylus; species Taudactylus pleione. The sequence goes on from JAUIMM010000300.1 coordinate 9,684,381, forward strand.
AGCGTCATTAGTGTGCCGCTTACAGCGTCATTAGTGTGCCGCTTACAGCATCATTAGTGTGCAATTTACATCATCATTAGTGTTCCGCATACAGCATCATTAGTGTGCCGCTTACAGCATCATTAGTGTGCAACTTACAGCATCATTAGTGTTCCGCATACAGCATCATTAGTGTGCCGCTTACATCATCATTAGTGTGCCGCTTACAGCATCATTAGTGTGCCGCTTACATCATCATTAGTGCGCCGCTTACAGCATGATTAGTGCGCTGCTTACAGCATCATTAGTGCGCTGCTTACAGCATCATTAGTGCGCCGCGCTTACAGCGTCATTAGTGTGCCGCTTACAGCGTCATTAGTGTGCCGCTTACAGCGTCATTAGTGTGCCGCTTACATCGTCATTAGTGTGCCGCTTACAGCGTCATTAGTGTGCCGCTTACAGCGTCATTAGTGTGCCGCTTACAGCTTCATTAGTGTGCAATTTACATCATCATTAGTGTGCCGCTTACAGCACCATTAGTGTGCAACTTACAGCACCATTAGTGTGCCGCTTACAGCACCATTAGTGTGCCGCTTACAGCATCATTAGTGTGCCGCTTACATCGTCATTAGTGTGCCGCTTACAGCGTCATTAGTGTGCCGCTTACAGCGTCATTAGTGTGCCGCTTACAGCGTCATTAGTGTGCCGCTTACAGCGTCATTAGTGTGCAGCTTACAGCGTCATTAGTGTGCCGCTTACAGCGTCATTAGTGTGCCGCTTACAGCGTCATTAGTGTGCCGCTTACAGCATCATTAGTGTGCAATTTACATCATCATTAGTGTTCTGCATACAGCATCATTAGTGTGCCACTTACAGCATCATTAGTGTGCAACTTACAGCATCATTAGTGTTCCGCATACAGCATCATTAGTGTGCCGCTTACATCATCATTAGTGTGCCGCTTACAGCATCATTAGTGTGCCGCTTACATCATCATTAGTGTGCCGCTTACAGCATCATTAGTGTACCGCTTACTGCATCATTAGTGTGCCGCTTACATCATCATTAGTGTGCCGCTTACAGCATCATTAGTGTACCGCTTACAGCATCATTAGTGTGCCGCTTACAGCATGATTAGTGTGCCGCTTACATCATCATTAGTGTGCCGCTTACAGCATCATTAGTGTGCCGCTTATAGCATCATTAGTGTGCAACTTACAGCATCATTAGTGTGCAACTTACAGCATCATTAGTGTGCCGCTTACAGCATCATTAGTGTGCCGCTTACAGCATCATTAGTGTGCCGCTTACATCATCATTAGTGTGCCGCTTACATCATCATTAGTGTGCACCTTACAGCATCATTAGTGTGCCGCTTACATCATCATTAGTGTACCGCTTACAGCATCATTAGTGTGCCGCTTACAGCATCATTAGTGTGCCGCTTACATCATCATTAGTGTGCCGCTTACAGTATGATTAGTGCGCCGCTTACAGCATCATTAGTGCGCTGCTTACAGCATCATTAGTGTGCCGCGCTTACATCATCATTAGTGTGCAACTTACAGCATCATTAGTACGCCGCTTACATCAACATTAGTGCGCCGCTTACAGCACCATTAGTGCGCCGCTTACAGCACCATTAGTGTGCCGCTTACAGCACCATTAGTGTGCCGCTTACAGCACCATTAGTGTGCCGCTTACAGCATCATTAGTGTTAGTGTGCCGCTTACAGCATCATTAGTGTGCACCTTACAGCATCATTAGTGTGCCGCTTACAGCATCATTAGTGTGCAGCTTACAGCATCATTAGTGTTCCGCATACATCATCATTAGTGTGCCGCTTACATCATCATTAGTGTGCCGCTTACAGCATCATTAGTGTTCCGCATACATCATCATTAGTGTGCCGCTTATATCATCATTAGTGTGCAACTTACAGCATCATTAGTGTGCCGCTTACAGCATCATTAGTGTGCCGCTTACAGCATCATTAGTGTGCCGCTTACAGCATCATTAGTGTGCCGCTTACAGCATCATTAGTGTGCCGCTTACAGCATCATTAGTGTTCCGCATACATAATCATTAGTGTGCCGCTTACATCATCATTAGTGTGCCGCTTACAGCATCATTAGTGTGCTGCTTACAGCATCATTAGTGTTCCGCATACATCATCATTAGTGTGCCGCTTACATCATCATTAGTGTGCCGCTTACAGCATCATTAGTGTTCCGCATACATCATCATTAGTGTACAACTTACAGCATCATTAGTGTGCCGCTTACAGCATCATTAGTGTGCCGCTTACAGCATCATTAGTGTGCCGCTTACTGCATCATTAGTGTTCCGCATACATCATCATTAGTGTGCCGCTTACATCATCATTAGTGTGCCGCTTACAGCATCATTAGTGTTCCGCATACATCATCATTAGTGTGCACTTACATCATCATTAGTGTGCAACTTACAGCATCATTAGTGTGCCGCTTACAGCATCATTAGTGTACCGCTTACAGCATCATTAGTGTGCCGCTTACAGCATCATTAGTGTGCCGCTTACATCATCATTAGTGTGCAACTTACATCATCATTAGTGTGCAACTTACAGCATCATTAGTGTGCCGCTTACAGCATCATTAGTGTGCCGCTTACAGCATCATTAGTGTTCCGCATACATCATCATTAGTGTGCCGCTTACAGCATCATTAGTGTTCCGCATACATCATCATTAGTGTGCCGCTTACATCATCATTAGTGTGCAACTTACAGCATCATTAGTGTGCCGCTTACAGCATCATTAGTGTACCGCTTACAGCATCATTAGTGTACTGCTTACAGCATCATTAGTGTGCCGCTTACAGCATCATTAGTGTGCAACTTACAGCATTGTGATTGCACTCGCAACCCTGACCCCTATAAGCAACTACATTTGCGACTCTTCGACACTTTGCACTTTGCGTCTGCATGCCCACAACACACCGTTACTGTACTTTGGCCATGGATGCACGCCCATCCCAGCCCTGGCCCCCTGGTCGTGCAGAGTCTCAGGTTGGGCATATGGAAGAATAAAGACATGTATTGTGAAAATGTGCACATATAAAAAAAGGGGGAGGGGATCTGAACTAGGACATTATGGCCCTGATTCATTACGGACCGCTATTGCGATCACAGCTCCGTAATCGCACGCAGGTCTGCTGTGAAAATATGCTAATGAATGCAATTGCAAAGCTGTCGCACTGACAGCATAGAGACGCCCACTGCCTCCCACTACTGCTATCTCACATCAGTAATACCGTGCACACCTCCATAAACATCGGTAACATTGAGTACCATCGGCCACTCATGCAGACTTACAGCAGCCCTGACCTTACTTATAAATTGCTAACCTCATTGCACTCAGTAAGTACTCAAGCTGCACATGCAATCGCAATGCTCATTTATGCATGCCCATGCAACGGTGTTCAAACGGACAGTCACGCCTGCGTTTTGTGACCACCCTCCCATCACCACCCTCAAACACTCACTGCCTGGCACACTGCGACGGCTCTGCGTGATCTGCTTGAATGCATAGCGATCACAGTGGTGCCTACACGTACTGTGATGCATATGTTTGCGCAGTACGCAACAATCGCCCGTCTGCGTATGCTTTAGTAATAGCGATCCTAGCTGAATCAGGCCCTATATGTGGAGAGGGGTGATGCTACTATGACGCAATTTAGCACAAATCGAGTCATCCCCTCCCTCCCTCCTGACTGTACACTTTTGCTTGGTAAGTGGGCAGGTGCGGGCAGTGGCGGGCAGCTCCGGAATAATTGCACACTCATCTGGGTGGCCGGGAGCGCCAAGCGATTTTTGGGAGCCTCCTGGCCATACTGGGAGAGTAGGAAAGTATCACTCACCACACTGCTCAGCTCACTGAGTTCAGCTGTGGCAGGCGGCCGGCCCTCCCATGAGCAGTGAATGAACGCCTGTGTGCACACACTGGCTGCAGGGAAGGGAGTGGTGTGAGCAGAGAGAAGTGAGCACAGCAGCCAGGTTACAATTGACAACAGGGAGTCTTCACTCTGCACTGCAGTTAAATAGCAATAACCACATCCCTGGGTGTTATGGGGTCTGGGGAATGTATTTTCCACAAGGCGGGAGTGTCATTATCTCTGGTTTTAATATTTACTAAAGAAATGCTGTAAACTTTATATATTTTCTATGCTTCCAAATAATAGCAAACTGTTCTGTTCACAATAAAACACTTGTTTGGACCTGATTAAACTAAATTGTATTTTGCCTGACTCTGTGTGGCATAATGTGATTCGCAGGCAGACGCGGCCTTGTCTTTTGCAGCAGTTGTAGCTGCGCCTTTTGTTAATTCCGTTGCTGATGTTCATTATACTGAGCTGCCCACTTGCAGCGTCTTGCGGAAATGTATTTCTATCCTGGTGCATCTTGCATTGGTGCATTTCTATCTCAGTGCATCTTGCTGTGGTGTATTTCTTGTTGCATCTTGCGGTGATGCATTTCTATCCTGGTGGATCTTGCATTGGTGCATTTCTATCCCGGAGCCATGGGCGCCGAGAGGGTGGGGGGAACGGGTACAGTTTACCCGGGCACGGGCTTGCTAGAGGGTCCCAGCAGGGTCCAGGTCCGTTGTCGCCCCCCCCCCCCCCCACCCTCACAGCAGCTCAGCACACAGCTTGTGCTGGGCTGCTGTGTGAGACTGCCCGTGGCTGCTGCAGCAGCCGGAGTAGTCTCCTATGGCTGTGGGGGGGCGCGATCACACTGATCGTGCCCCCCCCTGCTTAGCAACAGACTGGGGGGCTTACAGCACCGCAACGTGGCGCTGAAAAAGTGATGATTTTTTTTTCAAGGGGACGTGGCCACGCCTTCTGCGATTAGGCCACACCCCCTCCTTTACCCGAGCCCGACCAGTGCATCCCGCAGTAATGCAATTCTATCACGGTGCATCTTGTGGTGGTGTATTTCTATCTCGGTGCATCTTGCGGCTGTGTATTTACAGTACGTCTCAATGCACCTTGGATGCACCATTGAAATTTACACCAGCCCTTTGGCAAGTGCAGTTCCTCCATCTGGTCATGGCCTCCTGTGTGGGCAGTTCTGTGTCTTTGGGCGCTTACAGTGACACATCTACGACACACCCTCATCTGCTTAGCCCCCCCCTATTGCCTCCCAGGAATGCCCACTTAATTCCACAGACTGTGCTCCCAAATCTTTTCCGCGTCTCTGATCGCTTAATCTCGGTACACCGCAGCCTGCGCAGGCTTAAAACATCGGCCGACGGCGTGCAGCATAGACAGTGCATGCGACTCAGAATCGACTTATGCGACCACCCACAGCTATAGTGAGCGGCCAAAATGATGGTCGCGATGGTCAAGACCATCGCGACCATCGGGCTTGCAACGAGACCGTTGTGGTAGGGTCTTGTCTGCCGCAAGCCCTGGAGTGCTTTTGGCTCTATCAGAGCCCAAAGTACTCCCACTGACATCACTAGTGATGTCAGTGGGGCCGGCCCCAGACGGTAGGCGTTCCCATGGGAACGCCTCCGTCTGGGCAGCCACGATCGACAGCACGCCCCCTTTGGTGCGAGACCCATAACGACAGCTTGGCCGTCGTTATTCGGGTCTCGCGCATGCGCACAATGGAGCCGCCTCCGTCGTGCGCATGCACACTTGGGCAACATCGACCCGCTTGCGAGCGCTCTGCGCTCGCAAGTGGGTCTGAATGAGGCCCAGAGTTTCTAGCCAGTACCATCCCCCTGTATCTCACCAGCACCAACCCCCTGTCACTCTCCAATGCCATCCACTTGGGTCTCTCCAATACATTCCACTGTCCTGCTCCAGCTCCTCTTTGCCCCCATTGCCATCTCCTTTTTGTCCCAGCACCATCTCCTCTGTGCCCCCAGTGTCAACCCTCTCCCCACATCATGACAAGCTCCCACAGCACAGCACAGCACAACCCTCTCCCCTCACAGCACTCCTCACAGCACCCTTCAGCACAGCCCTCCTCACATCAAAGCCCCCCTCACATCAGAACCTCCTTATATCATAGCCCCCACACATCATAGCCCCCTCACATCATGGCCCCCCTTACATCAAAGCCCTCCCCACATCTTAGTCCCTCAACACAACCCTCCTCACATCATAGCCCCCTTACAGCCCTCCTCACATCATAGCCCCCCTCAGCACAGCCCTCCTCAGATAATAGCCCCCCTCACAGCCCACCTCGCTTCACAGCCCCCCTCAGCACAGCCCTCCTTACATCATAGGCCCCCTCAGCACAGCCCTCCTTACATCATAGCGCCCTCAGCACAGCCCTCCTCACATCCTAGCCCCCCTTACAGCCCACCTCACACCATAGCCCCCCTCAGCAAAGCCCTCCACACATTAGCCCCCTCAGCACAGTCCTCTTCACATCGTACCCCCCTCAGCACAGTCCTCCTCACATTGTAGCCCCCTCACAGCCCTCCTCACATCATAGCCCCCTCACAGCCCTCCTCACATCATACCCCCCCACAGCCTACCTCACACCATAGTCCCCCTCAGCAAAGCCCTCCTTACATCATAGCCCCCCTCAGCACAGTCCTCCTCACATGTTAGCCCCCTCAGCACAGTCCTCCTCACATCGTACTCCCCTCAGCACAGTCCTCCTCACATCATAGCCCCCTCACAGCCCTCCTCACATCATAGCCCCCCTCAGCACAGCCCTTCACACATCTTAGCCCCCCTCATAGCCCTCCTCAGCACAGCCCTCCTCAAAAAAGCCCCTCTCATCACCCCACCAGTAGTCAACTTACCTGTCGGGTCCTGCCTAGCGGGGATTGGCAGTGGCAGCGAGGGACTGTGGATGACAGCACAGCCGCTTATCTGGAGAACGGGCGGGCCAGCAATATATGTGCTGTGACATGTTTGCCTCTGAGGAGAGGGGAGGGGAGAGAGCGGAGGGAAGGAGACGGGAGGAGGGGGAGGGACCCGGCCAGGGGGAGGCAGCCGGCAACAACAACACTGCAGCAGGCAGGGATAGCGCCTCTCTAGCCTGGCGCCTCCCTGCAATGCAGGCTTTGCTGAGCGTGTTGCACCAGTGATGCCCGCACCACTTCCTCACCCCTCGATGACATCAATGGCAAGCTGGGTGGGTGGGACTTTAATAGGCTGGCCTCTCCTTGAGAGAGAGAGAGAGAGAGAGGCTCAGCCACGGCCTGGCACTAACAGGCAGATGGGCTGTCTGTGTAAAACACAGATTGTACAGGGCCGGGCCTCAATTGAAAAGTGGCCCCGCAACCAATCGGCCCACCAGGATTCTTCCCGCAGAAAGTAATGGGCAATTCGCTCCTGGTGCTGTGGCATAATGTGAATTAGGGCATCGAATTAACTAGGATACTACTATGGGGTATAAATGAACAACTGCTGTGGTGAGAGGTGTCTCTAGATGCTTTGGGGTGGTGCCACTTTAAAATGTTGCTATTGGGCCCACAAAGGTGTAGAGTGTTCTGAGAGGGGATTTCTCTTGGTCTGCGGCCATGGTTATTTATCACCCATATTCCAGCTCTGATCACGGTTCTCCCGCTGGTGCCTTCCTGGCTAGCATCACCCCCCTAATTGTGCCACTGCTAATAAGCATTATCTCTCATCCTGTACTTGTAATGAGACACATTCCTAATATTCCACTTGCACTTCTGTGGAGAAGATCATCTGTAGACACCCTTTTGCCCAATGCAAATAAATAAATAATAAAAAAACTACCATGTGTAAGCTGTATGTGAGGCCAACAGTTTAACTCAATTAAAGGTGTTGTACTTTACTAGCAGGACGTTGGACATATATGCATACCTACCTAGTAAATTTTGGGGTAGTACCATGAACTCTCAAGAGAACAGTTCAGCCTCCTGCATCCCTCCTACTTTCGGCTGTGCATGGTGAAAGGATCCGCTGAGAGTCCCGTCATAGCTCTCCTGGAGGGGAATGTAGAAAAATGGGCATATATGCTTTTATACGGGCTTGATCTAAGTGAAGGGGGCGAAGTGCCATTCCAATGGCATAGAAACGCCAGGTACGGCACAGCACTTTATCCCCTCGCTGCCCGATCTTACCCTGGACTTGCAGATTTTTGTGCCAGTCCGGGAGGTACTGTAAGTCCAGCACACAGCCACACTTACTCGCAGGTGTGAGTAATTCACACCTAATTTCATCGAACCTCGATCCAATTAGAAGCGAGTTTCCTCGCGGCGCAACTTATAGTACTACTAGGACTCGCACATTTTTGTTCGCAGCCATAGGGCTGCAAGCAAAAGTGTGCGAGTCCGTAGTGAGATCAGTATGTGAGGGGGGCGAATTATACGCTGTTACAACGGCAATTTGCCCCCTTCGTACCTAATTGGATCGATCCCTACACTTCTAGTTTGCAGAGGCATCACAGGAAACAAGTGGGCATACAACCTGAAGTGTGATGGTCAGACTGTACGTATAGGTCCACAGTGATTTTCTTTGTGTGTCTACAGACTGTCTGACATATTTGTATGTAATTGATCACCTACCAGTAATCGCAGTGCTGACATTATACTATATGGTTATAGTGCAATATAGGGATAATATATCCCAAAACATTCACATTCCCTGTAATAACTGTGTAACAATTACTTGCAGTGGGTAAAAGGGTGTAAGAGAAGAACAGGTTGGGTGCATTATTGTATCGCCCACTTCTCTGTGATTAGAACACCAGGGGGTGTATTTACTAAAGTGAGAGTTTTTAGAAGTGGAGATGTTGCCCATAGCAACCAATCAGATTCTATCTGTTATCTGCTAGAAGGTGTTAGTTAAAAGTTAAGTAAAATCTGATTGGTTGCTATGGGCAACATCTCCATTTCTGAAAACGTTCACTTTAGTAAATATACCCCTAGGAGTACATTGTCCCTAGCAAGAATGGAAATTAGCGATCTTTGGGCCTGATTCAGCAGCGTACACAATGGTGATTACGCACGCAGATCGAGCAATTGTTTGACATTGCCCATGCATATAAGCCGCACTGTGCATACCCTGCAATCTCACTGCGATTACAGATACACAAAGGAATGCATTGCAATGTGAGTGACAGGTTGTCATCGTTTAGGAGTGATGACGCTACGGGGGGTTTCAAAAACGCATCCATTTCATGGGCGTGCATAAATTAGACACTACGATTGCATACGCAGCATGAGAGCTCTCTGCGTGCAAGGAGGCTTGCAGTGTCTGCGACTGGTCAGACATGTAAATGCTCCGCGACTGGCCGATGTGCGTTGATGGTACCGATGATTACGCAGGAGAGCGACATTGGACGGATATGAGAGTGCAGCAGTGGGCGTTTTTATGGCAGCAGAGCTTTGGCAGGCTCACCCATTTCTGAGCTTACAACATACCTGAGACATGTTAAGGGCAAAGGTCTTACAGTAAAAACTCAGCATAACAAGAAGCTGTAGATATATGACAGGGGTTATCTAGTGCAGCAAGCTCATAGGGAACATGGGAATCCCTGCAATGCACAAGCCCTGGAGAGCACAGTGTGATGCAGAGATACTGACGTACATTTGCGTTTCATTACCTGGAAGATTGATGGAGAAACAGCTCATCAGAGTGATATTACAATGTTTAATATGTATGATTTCCCAGGCTGTGAGGAATATGATGCCGCTTACCTCATTCATTAAGTATTATATCCTTCCAATATTAACTTCAGATCTTATTCTAGAGATTCTCAGGAGTGATGCTACAACACATATATTCATATCAAGAACACAGCAACATAATATCAAAATGTAGTGATACTGAAGTCAAAATAGTATTATGTAAATATTATTACAAACATTATTATTACAGAAACGTGTAAGATACTTATTTCTGTACCCGGAGAAATCTTACCTCAAATTGGGAAGTGTTTGAATATGAAGCATATTGTTCTTCCAGGGTTTAATAATGTTCTGCTAAATGAGGACAATGGAAATTTCCATTACAGATGGCTTATTTCTTATGCTGGGTACAACTAAATATCTACAGTCGCACAAGAATCATTATTTCTCAATTAGATAGAACAATAGAACCCTCATATCATATATATCAAGAAAGACAAACAATTATTTGATTGAGGGGTGCTACCACTGACACCTATATCATATACACAGGGAAAGAAGGACAGAAATGAACCTTTTGGCGTTAGGGTATACATGAGGAAAATAAGTCTGGTCTCTTGCTTAAGAAGTTCACAATCCATATCTCCTCCCCTGATGTTGGTTTTAATTCTCCTCATTCCATACGCTCTCAAACCTGCAGATTTGCCTTCATGATATCTCAAAAAATGTTTTGCTGCTGACAGGGCCGGATTAAGGTCTGTGGGGGCCCCTGGGCAACAAACATGTGGGGGCCCCTATTACATACCCTTTATGCAGTGCACCCAGTAGTAGTGCCCCCAGGAGTGTTGCCCCTTATGCAGTGCCCCCTATGCAATGCCCCCTGTAGTTATACCCCCAGTAGTAGTGTTCACAATAGTAATGCCCCCTGTATAAATACCCCCAGTAGTAATACCCCTGTAGTTGTGCCCCAGTAGTCATGCCCCCTGTGTGTGCCCAATAGTAATGCCCTCAGTAGCAATACCCCTGTAGTTGTGCCCCCTGTGGTAGTGGCACCAGTAGCCCCCTGTGGTAGTGGCACCAGTAGTAATGCCCCCCCCAAGTAATGTCCCCTGTAGTAATGTCCCCCCCAAGTAATGCAGGCTTGCCTACCCTCCTGATTTGGCCGGGAGCCTCACGATTTTCGGGTGCCACTCACGGCCCCCCGGAAAGGCAGGCAAGCCTCCCGGAAGCCTCTGACCCTCCCGTCCTCCCCCCTGAAAAGATTAGAGACCCCCGCAGCGGGGGAGCCGGTGACGCGATTCGCGCTGAATCGCGTCACCACGGCCCCGCCCCCTGCTTCACACTGCCAAAAATAATGGCATTGTGAAGAGGGGCGGATGCAGACACAGACCTACTCCTGGACCAAGGAGGGAAGGGAAACGCGCTACATGAGGATGACCCCCCTGGGATCAGTGGTGGATCATCATTGGCACTTTTGGCCTCAGACTGGTTATGCCTTAGTGCCAAGCACCAGGGGGGTGCCTGAACTAAACAGCCCGAAGGGAAGGGTGTGAGCATGACATATGGATTATGCTCACCAAATCTACTCTCATCTTCTTGATGGACGAATGGTCCTGAGCTCGGCACCTGCCAATAAATGACCCACCCACATGGCTTACCTATTTTCCCTAGTGTATACCAACCAAAACAACCTGGTTACTGATTAACACCTCAGGCCCTAAGTCTGACTGTCAAGGAGGACAACAACAATCACAGGCTGGGTGTAAGTGCACTCCGTAACACACACTTCTACTAATTCCCCACAATGCATTCACCCGAACAATACAGACACAAACAAGGCAGCAGTACAGTTACAGAGCCAGCTTATATACGCAAGCAGGTACCTTACCAACAGCCTACCTCTAATTGGGGCCTGACTGTAGGGTATGTAAGGACTTACCACAGTCTGAGAAAGATGTACTAAGCTCTGGAAAGTGATACATTAGAGAGTGATAAACTTCCAGCCAGTCAGCTCCTAACCATAGGCGAAACTGGGGGGTGGTCCGAGGGGTGCACAGGACCACCCATTAGCCCAGTTAGCTGAAACGCCGCTGCCCGGCACCGCCCGCATTGAGCATTACGCATGCGCAGAAGCTTACCTTTAAAGAAAAATGGCCGCCGGGGGAGCTGCTGCGCATGCCCAGCAGCAGCTCTTCCCACAAGCAGCCAAACAGGAGCAGCAGGTAAGTGGTGGCGGCGGCGACTGCAGGGAGGGGGGGAGATTGGTGCTGACTGCACAGGGGGAGGGGGGGGCATTTTAGCTGACTGCACAGGGCTGGGGGGGATTGTAGCTAACTGCACAGGGCTGGGGGGATTGCAGCTGACTGCACAGGGCTGGGGGGATTGCAGCTGACTGCACAGGGCTGGGAGGATTGCAGCTGACTGCACAGGGCTGGGGGGATTGGAGTTAACACAGGGCTGGGAATGAAGCTGACGCACACTGGGGCCGGGGGAATGGGGCTGACAGACACACTTGGGCCAGAGGAATGGGGCTGAGAGATGCACACTGGGGCCAGCGCAGGCTTGCCGATATTTAGCTCCCTCCTTCCGGGAGGGAGCTGTCGGGCATGCATGGCTGGGGGTGTGAAGCAGTCAAAGGGGGCGGGGCCCGGCAGGTGACGTAACATTGGGGGCGGAGCATGGGGCGTGGTAGCGCGATCGCGACATCGTGGCTCCGCCCCCTCTTCACAATGCCGTGATTAATGGCATTCTGCAGCCGGGGGCGGAGCCACGATGACGCGATTCAGCGCGAATTGCGTCACCGGCCCCCCTGCTGCCGGGGGTTTTCTCTTATAAGCGCGGGGGGGTGCGGCGATTGCGGACACATCGCCGGGGGCCTGGAGGATTGCCTGCCTTCCCGGGAGGTCGGGAGCGGCACCCGATTTTCGGGAGGCTCCCGACCAAATCGGGAGGGTAGGCAAGTATGGGCCAGCGGAATGGGGCTGAGATGCACTGGGGCCAGGAGAATGGGGCTGAGAGAAGCACACTGGGGCCGGGGGAATGGGACTAAGAGACACACACTGGGGCCTGGGAAATGGGCCTGAGAGATGCACACTGGGGCCGGGGGAATGGGGCTGAGAGACTCACACTGGGGCCAGGGCAATGGGACTGAGAGACTCACACTGGGGCGGGGGCAATGGGACTGAGAGACTCACACTGGGGCGGGGGGAATGGGGCTGAGAAACGCACACTGGGGCTGGGGGAATGGGGTTGAGAAACGCACACTGGGGCAGAGAGAAGCACACCAGATCTCTAGATTCGCCTATGCTCCTAACATCTCCTGCCATATTATAGGCTGTGTTTAAAAAATTACAAGAGCTGATTGGTTGGTAGTTTATCACTCTTAACTTTATCACTTTACAGAGCTTAGTACATCTGCCTTAGAGTTTCTTTAATGGGGGCTGGACTTCGGGAGATTAAATGATGAAATTAACTAGTAATGGGGACCTTCCTAGCAATGCCCATCTAATCAATGGGGCTTATACAATACTATTATACAAGGCCTAATGCCCTCTGCAGCCTCTGCCTAGTGCCACCTAACCTTGGGGCAATACAATTCCTATTGGACTTATTGCCCTCGGTTGTTTGGGCCTAGTGCCCGCATAAACCGTGTGGCCAATACCTATTGGGCATGATGCCCTCTAAACTCTCCACCTAACCAGAGCTGAAACAATATCTATAGGGCCTAATACCCCCTTTGGCTCGGCCTAGTCCTGCCTAAACAATATATAACAATGCAATAGGGGCCAGTACCCTTGTGGGTCAGCCTAGTGCCTCATTACAGTGAATACCAACCCTACCGGGCCTGGCCCCTCCTTATGCCCCCAGGGCCAAATGCCCAACACAGTGGCACACGCCTAGTGCCTGAGAATGCCCCCCCCCCGGGCCTGTTGTCCGAATCATGGTGGTCAAGGGAGGGAATAGAACAATGGAGTCCTGCTGTCTTCAGCTGGACCAAGCTTGTTTCAGCCACGAGCAAACCTTTTCCTTCACCAGAGTGGGACACCTCCTGCCACCTCTGGACTTCCTGTAGCCTTCACCTGAGGCAGGCCAATTCCCACCACTTCAAGGGCTTACAGCAGTCTTCATCTGAGGAGCAGTGGCCAGCATTAGCTCTTTTGCGTGGCCCACTATTGCTTCGGTGCAAACGGTGTCTTCGCCGACTCAGTCTTCCGACAGGTGTCAGCTCTTTTGTCTTCACCTGGTGTGCAGCGGCCTGTCTATAGGTCTTAGTAATGACCGCCGCTCTCCAGGACTTCTGGTGTTCTCACCCTTCTTCAAGATTCAGGAACTCTTCACTGCTCCTTCCCAACGTTAAAATTACTGCCGCTCCCTATATGAGCTAGAGCCAGGGGACGAGGCGCTAACACAGCGAACCATGATTGGCTCGCCGCTGCCATCTTTGATTGGCCACCAGACCGCACGCCGCGATTGGCTCGCGGCTGGCGTCAAATTTGAAATGCCGCACTGTGATTGGCAGACAGTATCCGAACAAAGGCAAGCAACAAAGACTGGAACGTAACACAGAATGGTTTTGCTAACACTAAACACATTAACATTTAGTAAAGGTTAATTGCATGCTTTATATTATAGAATTGAGGTAGTACTTTCTTCACATGAAAAAGATGAGAAAGGAGTGTAATCGGACTTCAAATGTGCACCAACGCAAGTGTAATGGTGTGTACACATGGGACGATTGACAACGATAACTTTATCATTGTACGATCTCCCGGGTGTGCTGGATGATCGATATCGATCATACAGCACACCACCAATTCACCAACGACTGTAACGACCCGCGATCAACTAACGACGAGGTTGGCCTGCATGCACGGTCGATGGACGATATCGATATCGTCCATACGTGCCCGCGCATCGCAGGTCGTTGGGCACCCGGAAAATGCACGATATGAACGATAACGATATGATCGATATTGTTATCGTACATATTGTCCATTTTAATCGTACCGTGTGTACGCTTTATAACTGCCCAGAATTTGAGTGAGATTTATTGCAGTATAGTATAATATTATAGCAAGTTTATTACCTTCGTTTGCATGTTGATGTGATAAGAAAATTGCTCATTGCTTCTTGTTTCATAGCACAAGAAAGAAGTGTTCCGTTTCAAATGTTCTGCAAAGAGTGTGTGCTTTACTGCTACAACTGTCACTAATGTCATTATTTGATGTGGTGTTGACAACATAGTGACTCCATTGAATAATTGTACTTTTCTCTGATGTTATTGTAACTGAATAAACAAAACATTATAGTATGTAGTATTTCTCTATGTGTTTGTGTGAGTAATATCCCTTTTACACTAGAGCTAAGACCTGGGTTATTGCAGGGTTAACCCGGGTTGCTTCTGGGTGTAAAAGGGAACAGGGTTGGATTCCCGGGTTGAGTGACACAGCAATGCAACCCAGGTAACTTGCAGGGTTTAACACGGGAACGACCAGTGAAACCCTGTAGTGTAAATGGCGCGATCTGGGTCCCGATGACCTGGATCGTGCCGCATGCCTGCCGATTGGCCGGCTTCAGGGGCGCTTGGAGATGACGTGATCTCCAAGCGTCCACTTCAACGTCGGGAGAGCCAGGTCACTGCAAACCCGTCTCCAGTGGGAATGGCGCCGACTAGGGAACATCCTGGGTCGGCGCTGGGGAAGTTATGGGTCTGATCTGGATTGGAACCCTCTTCCAACCTCCGGGTCAGAACTGGAAATTAGGTATAAAAACAATATATGAAACCTTCACCTCTCTACCTAAAGAGATCCGTGGAACCCAATAGGGGAACAGATTAACTCGGTGAGTGTGACACATACACAGTTGACGATTTGAATGATTTGTATTTCCGATCTGTCGGAATTGACCAAATCATTCCAAAAATTGTCTAATGTGTACCCAGTTTAAGTTATTTTGTTTGGTTTTTTACTATAAAAATATTTTTTCAAAAAAATTTCACCAAGATTGTGAATTTATATTTAATTATCACATTATTTAAACTAGCTATTTAAACTTGATTTCAATTTTTTTTCTAAAAATGTATTATAAAATATATTATAATAAACCCCCACCCCCGACAATTTTGGGGACATTTTTGCAATATTAGCCATTTAAGTGGTTAAATAGAGCAAAGACTGCACAGATCATAGTGATCTATGCAGTACTGCTCCCAAACTTCTCCCAAACAGGTCTATTGTTCGGTTGATTTTCGCAGAGGTTTAATAGTGGTTTTTAAAACCCCTGCTTGATAAATCCAGGGTTCTAGTCTTTTCTTCCTATGTTCTAAAACGTCGATGGTGCTTTGCTATTCTATTCTATTCTAAACTGTAGTTTGACAGATATTTTGCCCTTAGTAAATCTGTGGATAACCGCCAAACCGCCACCAAACGCTGGGGTTTAGAACCCGCTGCTTAGTCAACTTAGCCCTAAATCCATATATTATAGATGAGGCATCAAGCAGAATACGCAATAAAGGATACATAGGGGTAAATTTACTAAAAGTCGATTTTAATCAATCAAAAACGATCTCAATCGATCAACATCGATGTTGTGTTTCAGGGGCTAAATCAGACATTTACTAAGACTTAAAAATCTAACTAAAAAAAAAAAATGCCTGTTAGTAAATATGTGATTTAGCCCATGAAACACAACATCGATGTTGGTCGATGTAGTTCAAATTTTATCAATGAAAATCGTCCTTTTGTAAATTTAACCTCTCGTGTTACATAAAATTTTGTATTTGTGGTATATGCACACTGCATCAGTACAATGCCTATGGGCAGGCTTGCCGACATCCTGGCGGCCCCCTCCGGGAGGGGGCAGCCAGGTCGGACAAGCAGGGGGGCCTGGCCGGGCATACTACCCGGCAATGGGACGGGGTGGGGTGTGGGCACGGCATTTGGTAGCGGTGGCCTCAATGACTCAATTCAGCCACGCCACCCCCCCCCCAAATGCAGGGGTTTTGTAGTAATCGTCGGAGGGGGGGTGGCTGGACGGGTGGGAGGCTTGCCTGCCTTTCAGGGGAGGCTGGCAGCCGAATCGGGATAGTAGGCAGTTCTGTCTTCTATTAGCTATCTCCTAGTTCTGTATTCACCACTGCTACAGTATGTGGGAATGTGGATTATACAGGTTTTCTATAATAAAAATACCTCAGCTCCAGAGCAATGTTATCTCCATTCCAAGCTGTGAATAGCAGAGGTTTAACCCTTTGTATGTTGACACAGGTTCCTGTTCGGTCCCACATTTATTTATCTGACTGCACCTTTCCCTGAGTGCGTTACTGGGCACTTAGCAAAGGGATTACGTAGATCAGGATTAGGTAACAGTAGTTGCAAAACCACAATGGGTCTATTTACTTAGCAGTGTTAGGAGACATAGTGAAAAGTGATAAGGTTCCAGCCAATCAGCTCCTAACTGTCATTTTTCAAACACAGCCTGTGAGATGACAGTTGGGAGCTGATTGGCTGGCACCATATCACTTTTCACTCTGTCTCCTAACACTGCTTAGTAACTAGACCCCCAAGTCTCTTATGTAGTCCCACAACAATCGGCTATCTATGCCTGACATAGTTCTTCCTTATATGCTGATCTATACATTTGCTGACAGGGCGTGCTGGTTCTTGTAGTTCCACAATGGATGATGCTCAGTGAGCCGACTCGCCAGTACTATTGAGGGGGTGTGGTCTAATCTCGGGAGGCGTGGCCACACCCCCTTAGAAAAACAAATGGCAAATGTGCTGGGGAGGGGGACGCTGTGAGCCTTTTAGCCCGGCATAAATCCGGAGAGGGCGTGATCAGTGTGATTGCTCCCCTCCACAGACAGAGGGGACTGCTGCTTCTGCTCAACAACAGCAGTCTCCCTGCTCCAACTGCAGCCCAGCACACAGCAGCGTGTGTTGGGCAGCTGACAGGTAAGAGGGAGGGGGGAGAGCGGTGGTGCACCTGAGCATAGGGACACCCACTGCTGCCTTCTCCTATCCGTCCGATGTTACGCACTAGAGTAAACATTGGTAACATCGACGCAGATCGGGCAGCCATGCAATATATGCGGCAGGTCTGACCAGCCAACACTGCAGCTCTCCTGACACACAGGGAACTCTCATGCTGCACAGAGGAACACAATGGCTAAATTAGGCACACCCATGAAATGGCATTTAAATGGTCAGTCACACCTGCGTGGCACCAAAAGTCAGGTTTTTAGTAGTGATTTTCAATGTCTGTGTAGGGGTGTGCGAATGGTATCAATTAGTTCCAATGACCTCATACCCAGTATCTTTAACCTGCTATTTGCTCTCTTTATCCGGAGTGCCCTCCACTGAGCCACCCACCACAATGATCTTGGCATATGGACGGTGTTACTGACGTTTTCATAATAAAGCTAGGTAACCAGCCTTACATTGATTTACAAAGGGATACATATGGTAGCTCCTAAATCATGCATCTTATATGCATCCCTATGGGGCTGTAAACTACAATGCACGATTAGGGGTGAAATCAATTTAGGTACAATGAAGGGTGCTGTTGCCAGTGTTCCAACACCATTCCAACTGCACACCGAGGGCATTACCCATAAATCACTAATTGAATGGACCCCAAAGTGTTTCCTATGTACTGACCTATAAACAGCATGCTAGTATATGTAGTTCCACAACAGCTAGTACGCCACAGGTTGGCTATCATTGATGCATGCTGACTGTCTTTCAAAATGACCTCTTCAGTCATATATGCAATCCTCTTCATTCCTCTTTTACAGACCACACCTTGAGGTCAATTCAACTAGATACGAGTTTGCTTTTGCTAAACGAGCATACATTATGTGTGGACCCATAAAATGCTAGATTCTATTAGAAATGCTGATTTGCAGGACTTGCGGCGAAGTTGGGTGAATTTTCTACAGTAAGTGGCATGAGAGAAGTATATGAAAAAGTGGAGAAATCAACCTGGACCCCAAAAAAATGACAACTGAGAGAACAGTTAGTGGCCATAAGGAAAGTACTGGAGGTTCTTAAAAGGTGTCAGGGGGCAGATTTTTGGATTTTTTATTCATGAAGAAAAATTATAGGCAACAAGTGTTTTATAGCAAATTTAAGTCTTTACAGTATTTTGAGGTACAGAAAAATGTCTGTGGAGTGATTTTTCAGTGTTTTACATACGTTTTAAAACGTTTGGGGAAAAAAAATATTTTAGCTCACATCTGTAAATTCTAAAACCTCTCTCCTATCAATACATCACCTCTACATACCGGTCCCACATCATTCACACCTCTACATACCTGTCCCACATCATTTACACCTCTACATACCGGTCCCACATCATTTACACCTCTACATACCGGTCCCACATCATTTACACCTCTACATACCGGTCCCACATCATTTACATCTCCACATACCGGTCCCACATCATTCACACCTCTACATACCTGTCCCACATCATTTACACCTCTACATACCTGTCCCACATCATTTACACCTCTACATACCGGTCCCACATCATTTACACCTCTACATACCGGTCCCACATCATTTACACCTCTACATACCGGTCCCACATCATTTACACCTCTACATACCGGTCCCACATCATTTACATCTCCACATACCGGTCCCACATCATTCACACCTCTACATACCTGTCCCACATCATTTACACCTCTACATACCGGTCCCACATCATTTACACCTCTACATAACGGTCCCACATCATTCACACCTCTACATACCGGTCCCACATCATTTACACCTCTACATAACGGTCCCACATCATTCACACCTCTACATACCGGTCCCACATCATTTACATCTCCACATACCGGTCCCACATCATTGACACCTCTACATACCGGTCCCACATCACTTACACATCCACACACCTGTCCTACATTAATTACACCTCAACATACCTGTCCCACTTCATTTACACCACCACATATCTGTCCTACATCATTTACACCTCTACATACCTCTCCCACATCATTTACACCTCTACATACCGGTCCCATATCATTTACACCTCTACATACCGGTCCCACATCATTTACATCTCCAAATACCTGTCCCACATCATTTACACCTCTACATACCGGTCCCACATCACTTACACCTCCACACACCTGTCCTACATCATTTACACCTCCACATACCTGTCCCACATCATTTACGCCTCTACATACCTGTCCCACATCATTTACACCTCCACATACCTGTCCTACATCATGTACACCTCTACATACCTGTCCCACATCATTTACACCTCTACATACCGGTCAACATCATTTACACCTCTACATACCGGTCCCACATCATTTACACCTCCACATACCGGTCCCACATCATTTACACCTCTACATACCGGTCCCACATCACTTACACCTCCACACACCTGTCCTACATCATTTACACCTCTACATACCTGCCCCACATCATTCACACCTCTACATACCGGTCCCACATCATTTACACCTACACATACCGGTCCCACATCATTTACACCTCTAGATACCGGTCCCACATCACTTACACCTCCACACACCTGTCCCACATCATTTACACCTCTACATACCGGTCCCACATCACTTACACCTCCACACACCTGTCCCACATCATTTACACCTCTACATACCTGTCCCACATCATTTACACCTCTACATACCGGTCCCACATCATTTACACCTCTACATACCGGTCCCACATCATTTACACCTCCGCATACCGGTCCCACATCATTTACACCTCCACATACCGGTCCCACATCACTTACACCTCCACACACCTGTATTACATCATTCACACCTCCACATACCTGTCCTACATCATTTACACCTCCACATACCTGTCCCACATCATTTACACCTCTACATACCGGTCCCACATCATTTACACCTCCACATACCTGTCCTACATCATTTACACCTCTACATACCTGTCCCACATCATTTACACCTCCACATACCTGTCCCACATCATTTACACCTCCACATACCTGTCCCACATCATTTACACCTCCACATACATGTCCTACATCATGTATACCTCTGCATATCTGTCCAATATCATTTACACCTCCGCATACCTGACATTGACACTTTTCGGATAAGTATTTGGGTAATGACCCTTACACACTAGACGATCTCATTAGAATGACAAATCGTTAAAATCGTCCTGTATGTATGCACTACATTGTGTAGTGCATGCTCCCGTGGGGTCGTCAGCCGTATCGCCTGATCTTTTATACATGCAGTCAAATCAGGCGACGCTGTTGTCAATCCCATGCAGCGGGGGCTGGCATATCGGGAGGTCAGGCACTGGATCGCCCAGTGTGTACTGACCGCTCGATATGTCGGCCCATCGCTAGGGGGGTCTTGGGTCACATTGCTGGGTACACACGTCGTTTAGCAAAGCTTATACTATGTTACAAATCAGGATTAATCTATCATTCTTAAGCTGGATACAAACCTGGCCAAACTATCTAATGATAGTAAATCTATACTCACCCATCATTCGGCCAATGTGTGTGGCAATAAGAGTCATTTGAATATAACCACCCACATGTGACGTCATATTCAATTAGCTCTGCTGCCGACGTATCGAGCGGTTGGCAGGTCGGCCATACAGACAGCCAGATGACATGATATATCAGTATACAATCGGGATCCGCCTGCCTTAATACCGACAGCCGGCTTCCCGAATGTCATATCCCGGTGAGGATGAAATGCTGGGCGTCTAGATGTAGACGCCTGACATTTCCCCGACGCCGGGAGAGCGGCGCCCAGCATTCCTTTCGAAGGGATGCCGGGCGCCGCGAGCAGACAGCCACAGGGGTGGGAGGGTTAGGTTTAGTGCACCCAGGGGGGACTTAGGGTTAGGCACCCCCCCAGGAGGGTTAGGGTTAGGCTAGGGGGAGGGAGGGTTAGGGTTAGGCACCCCCCGGGGGACTTAGGTTTAGGCAGCAGGGAAGGGGGGGGGGGTTAGGCACTTAGAGTGGGGATTAGGGTTAGGCACTTGGGGGGGAGGTTAGGGTTAGGCACCCCTAAGGAGGGTTAGGGTGTTAGGTTAGTTTATACTTACCTTAGCGACGATCAGGATTTCCAGAGCTGTCGGGGCTTCCTCCGCCGGAAACTCTGCTTTTGTCGGCCAGGCGGTATTTCATACCGATTCCGATATATCTGCTAGATATACCTGGTATACACACCCGCCGATGATAGAATGATATATCGCTTGTGCTAGATCGAGTTCAAGTGTGTACCCAGTTTTACAGTATATATGTAAAGTCAGGTATCAGGATGGAATTGCTGGGTTGCTGTGTATGTCTTTTATTGGCTATTAGTCTGTACCTACCATTGTTATTATTATTGCCATTATTATTGCCATTCTTTTTGTCATTGTTATTATTACTGTTGTTATTATTTTTATTATTATTATTATTAATAATAATAATAATAATAATAATCTGGTTATTATTTGTATTATTACTAATATTATTGTAGCTGTTATAATACTATTATTATTATTATTATTATTATTATTATTATTATTATTATTATTATTATTATGTTTTTTATAAAGTGCCCACATGTTCATCAGAGGATAACAATCACAGTGGTTACACAAGCTACCTGTATGCAACACGCTGCTCTGATTGTCACTTTGTGGGACATTTTATATCATTATCTCTAATCCTTTATGATAACATCATGAATCGGTTTCTATTTGCCCAGCCACAGGTATGAAGACCACTGTACATGAGGAGACCCCAGGTGATTGCTGTGTAAAATAAACATTTCAGACATAAAACAGGGAACGGTATTTGCAAGTGTCACCAGGACAGATGCCTCCTGAGATTACAATGCGCTCACTCCATAACTTTGCATTGCAAAAAGATACATTTCACCGTACAGTACATTTAAATAGTCACATAATACACAAATGCATAATAGCATCTCGTCTCGTGCGGGGTCTGGTATGAAGAGGATCCGTGCCGTTTGCAAAAATAAATGTTGTCCCTTAGAAGCAACTATTTGTTATTTAGAAGCAACTATTTGTTATTTTATTACATGTACAGATATTGTGGTGATATTACTTGTACATTACAAGATATATGCATTCACTTCTGCATGCAATTTTATTTTATCTTTAATTATCATCTGTAAATTATTTTATAGCTTTGCTTGCAGAGCAAATTAGCCCCCTTGCACTTAAATAGTTAAAGAGTAAGGATAAATATTTATTATAGTCTTGTAATGGGGCAGACGTATATATTTATATATCTAATATGATCAGGCTCTCCATAACTGGTACAAGGACACGCCACCCCCTCTGGCAGAAACTCCTCCTGACCACACAGTTCAAGCTAATCATTGACCGGACTTTTACAATGCAGTTCTATAGAGCAGCTGAGATAAGACAGTCCCAGCGCTCGGAGTAGGAGACAGCTAGCAGGGTCAGTGGGACACCCATTCTCTCTGCAGCCCATTGCCCCTGAATGGAAGCCTCTCCATCCTGACACATGAAAGGAGCCCCATTGCCAGAAGACTCGGGGGACACAATGGTGGCTTTTTGGCTGAAAGGACTCTGGCTTTATGTAGCTATCATTTTCCCAAGAGAAGTCACTGGAAGCCCAGGAGAAGGCAGGAAAGTCTGGGAAAGGATGGGTCAAGTAAACCCTATAAATGGGGGACAACTTTTAAGCCATGGAACGTTCCCCAAAGACTTTCTATGGGGAGTGGGAAGTTCTTCTCTGCAAATAGAAGAGGACCATTCCGGCAGAGGACCTTCTGTGTGGGACGAGTTTATGAGATCCCACCAGCCCTGGCTGGCAAACCACACCACTGGGCAGCCTGCAGACACCTCAGCCAGCTTCCTGGACAGGGAACTGCCAGCCCTGGACTTTTTAAGGGTGGATTTTTACCATTTTTCCATCTCTTGGCCAAGGCTTTTCCCCCAGGGAGATAATGTCCCCAGTGAGCAGGGAGTCCTGTACTACAACAGCCTCCTCAACCTGCTGATCAGCAAGCGCAAGCAGCCAGTGGTCACCCTGTACCACTGGGACCTGCCGGTGCCCATCCAGGAGAAGTACGGGGGCTGGGCAAATCAGAGTGTCACCCATCTGTTCAATGACTATGCCAAGTTCTGCTTCCGACAGTTTGGAGACCGGGTGAAGTATTGGATCTCCATGCACAACCCCTACCTGATAGCCCGGCACGGGTATGGCTCAGGGATAAATGCCCCTTGGGTGAGAGGAGACGATGCCAGGGTGTCTGCAGTGGCACATAACCTCATTAAGGTAAATCGGTGTATGGGATGTATGTATAGGTGAATGATGTATAGGTGAATGTTGCTGCGTTCTCAGGTGGTGTGTGCCGTATGCACTAAAACAGTGACTGCACTGGCAAGCAATACAAACTACATATTATGACATGCAATGTAGTTTGAAAATAGTCGCTAAAATGTTACTAAATATGCAAATATCTATATATATATAAATATATACACGCACACATACTATATATATAATATATATAAAAATATATACACGCACACATACTGTGTATATATATATATATATATATATATAAATATATACACGCACACATACTGTATATATATATATATATATATATATATACATATATATATATATATATATATGTACATACATACACATGTTCTATGTAGCAGCTGGATGGTGAGATCTGAAAATACATATAGACTGTAAATGAATATATTCTGCTGCATAGTTTACCATCTAAACCGTAATTCTGCAATTAAAATGTATTTACTTACCGTATTGGTTGGCTGATTCTTGGTAACTAAAGACTTTTATTGATTTCCAGAACAATGCAAATCAAACTGAACCTCACTGTGCAAACACAAAACTAGATTTTTGTTTTACATTTTATCTGCACCAAGGTATCATTAACCATGCGTATCCCAACCATCCACATGCATGGAGTATAACGCAGAACACCTATTTCAATATGTGCAAACATTTTAAATGTGAGCTGCATATTTTCAATCTAGATTACATGTGGCGACTATTAACCCTAACAGACAAATTGCTTCTCTACAAAGAATTGTTAATAGCATTCATAGTTATTTAGAAATATTTGAAAACAGGGTTGTAACATGTGGTGGATTTTTCTCCTATGCTGATTGGACTTACTGCCAGTAAAACCAATACTAATTAATATATAGTAATATATACAGCCTCTATAAACCTAAAATGACTGATTATGGTGGACAGTAGCCTGTGATGTGTGGTGAAGGCAATGGCTGGGGAGGCACACATGTATAAAAGCACAGTTTTTATATCAAAACTCTGGAGCATGACAGGGAGTATGACTGGGGAGGGAATATGACAGGGGAGGCTCTGCCTCCCCTGCCTACCCTGACTGCAGGTACTGTACATAAAGAGTCAAACATCAGAATGTTACAATATAGCTTTTTATACAGGGTCAGTTTGCACTTAGGTGTAGTGACACTTGAAATGACTTAAGATTAAAAGAATATTCATTGGAGGTAAATCCGTCATTTGCTTACACTATGCAATTAATAATTACCTTTCTCAATGCTTTGTGACTAGTTTATCCTTGACTTTTGTCACTCGTGTGTATTTTTGCAGTCACCTCGGGTACTCATCCAATGTTTACCTTGTCAGGGCCAGTGCTGGCTAGTCTCTACTCACACCAAGGTTGCAATGTAACACACAAACAATACATGAGTTCTTCATCTATCTATCTATCTATCTATCTATCTATCTATCTATCTATCTATCTATCTAAATATCTATCTATCCATCTGTGCCCTATCTATCTATCTATCTATCTATCTATCTATCTATCTATCTATTATCTATCTTATCTATCTAAATATCTATCTATCCATCTGTGCCCTATCTATCTATCTATCTATCTATCTATCTATCTATCTGTCTGTGCCCTATCTATCTATCTATCTATCTATCTATCTATCTGTCCGTGCTCTATCTATCTATCTATCTATCTATCTATCTATCTATCTATCTATCTATCTATCTATCTATCTATCTATCTATCATCTATCTATCTGTGCCCTATCTATCTATCTATCTATCTATCTATCTATCTATCTTTATATATGTTATCCCTCTCCTTTTATCTCTCTCTCTCCTTTTCAGAGGTGGACGCTAATGCAAGCGTGGCTGCGATTTATTTCGGATTTGCAGCTGTGATTATATGTAAATGCTAGTTCCAGTCTTTCCCTTGTACTTGCGAGCGCCGGAGATTGCAAGCTCTGAGACACCCAGTTTCAATGTCCATGGACAGTGCAAATCTGCCGGTGTACTCAAACACTCCACCATCGGTGCGTCATCGTGATCACCATCGACACTTGCGATGCCCTACGGCTGGTGCAGTGTCTGTTTCTGAACTTTTGCTACACATGGCCTCTGTGTCTGCGGTTCTGTGTACGAGAGTGCAGCTGTGTTCACTAACACGCCCGTGACACAGGTGCCTTCAGACTCCCATGGCTGTCCAACGCCAGCTCAAATATGAGATTCCGTACGCAACAGCAGTCTCTGCGTGCACTCAGTTCTACACATGCGCAACTGTGGTTGCGACTATTCCCACATGCGCAATAGCAAATAATCGCTCAACTGCGCAAACATTGACACTGCATCCACCTTTGAAACAGCCCCTATCTGTGTGTGTGTGTGTGTGGGGGGGTGTGTTGTGTGCAATATAGATTGACGTTATAGCATTATGTTTGTTCTTCTGATTTTCAAGGATGACAGTAAAACAAATAAAAAGAGACCTTCACCTGTCAGCCTGAACTCTCATTTCATTTCTGAGTGCTGGCTGTGTTCCAGGGTTTAATATCTCCCAAACTTGTTGAAATTCCTTTAATGCTGTCCTCTGCATCCCCTTATCGGGCTGCCATTCCGTGCGTCCACCACTCATTTCAAAAGTAACACAATTTCAAAACATGCTTTATTTTCAGTCATTATTAGATATAGACACTGCTTTGCAGAGGGATCTTGTGACCTTTAGCAACAGCACCTGTGTCTGAGCCGAGTGCATCTAGGAGCATTTCAGAGTAGCCAGCATATATCTTGTGGCTGAATAGGTGTAACTGGGTGGAAACGGGGTAGAAACGGGGTGTTCGCAGCCAGCTTGCATGCATTTCTGAATCAAGCACTCTATGGGGGTTGTGTAACCCTGATTGCCTCTAAATTTAAATCGACAATCGGTTATTAGGGTTCCTCATAACTGATCGCAGCTTTAAATTCAGAAGCAATCTCACTGAAATCCAGCCGGTTCCATAAGATCGGAACCAGTTACATAACCCTTAGGGGTATATTTACTAAAGTGAGAGTTTTTAGAAGTGGAAATGTTGCCCATAGCAACCAATCAGATTCTAGCTATTATCTTTTAGAAGGTGCTATTTAAATGTTAAGTAGAATCTGATTGGTTGCCATGGGCAACATCTCCATTTCTAAAAACTGTCACTTTAGTTAAAATACCCCTTAATGTCTACATTTCAACTTTGTCCCTGCGAATCCTTTCCCTGCACAGTTCACAGGGTGTTTTATGCAAAAAATACCCTGAGAGCGTGACTGTGCATGTGCCGCCAAGCACTGCAAACCAATCATTAATGCCACGACTCCCCCCACCTCACTAGGGACCAATGGCAGGATCCAGGAGGGCTGGCCTTCTCTAAATCGTCATCTGAAAGTCTTCCAGACACTCAAGGAGAATAGGCAAGAATCTTCTGGAGCATTGTACCAGAAGTGTTGCCAGGGAGGTGGAGGGTACTCTTGAGGGACCAAGGAGTGCAGGAGAAGCATAACCATGCGATGACCTGACCATACACGTCATAGGAACAGACTCTAACCACAATTTTATAGAATGTATTAGATAGATGACTAGATGATAGCTAGCATATGATTGGTTGCTATGGGCAGCTTCTCCACTTGTTCGTGTTAGGGAGTAGCCGCATGCAATAGGGGCTCCAGGCATGGGCAAGCAGGTCCGTCGCCCGGAGCGCTACTGTTTCCGGAGGGCGCAGGAAACTCCACCTCCCTCCCAGTGCTATAGTTGATATTTAAGCTCAGGGGGAGGGAGCGGAGGAGGGAAGGGGCGGCAACACAGGACGTCGCTGGGCGCAGCACAGCCTAGTGCTGGCCCTGGCCGCATGCCCACTAGTACAGTGGCTCCACCCTATCTAGGGATGGCCATCGGTGATTTAACCATTGATGATGCCATCGACAATTAACATCGATGGCATGGAACCATCATGAGAGAACCATTAAAGGTTTGCACCCATTAATGTGGGGCACGATATTCTGTGGGCCAATCAAGTTTAGGGATGGGGCGTAGTTGCACGATGCAGGGTAGGGGCTAATCTCAGTGCTTCCTGCTTCAGGAAAAAAAGACAAAAAAACCCCATTGCTGACAGGCATCTATCGACCATCAGTAGCAAACCTTCAGTGGTTGCTAACCGGCAATGGATGATGGCCATCCCTAGGCCTGCATCCCTCTCTGCATTATCATGGTCTGACAGCGATGTACTGATCAGTGGCTAGGGACTAGGGAGAGCTTCATCTCAGATATTCCCTCCCAGGCAGGGAGCGAGCTCGGCCTCATTATCAGCATCATCCCTCATTGCCTGTCCATTACATTATGTGTATATACCATGGAAACACAGTGAGACATAGATGTACATTACCTGGGTCAAAGGTTTACCCATCTGCTATACATTACTTCAGGCAATCACTTAAACAGTAATTTAAGAAAAAGCACCATATGTTGACTTTGCTGTCCCTAAATGAGCGGTGACTTACAGGTGCACAGCTGCTATTATACAAGCCCTGAAGTGATGGTATCTGTAATGTTACTTACATTAGTTTACAAATGAATTTCACTTGTGTATTACACATCTTCCTAGAGAGGAACAGCAAGTGTGCCCCTAAAATATTAGGGTTTTAGGCCTAACCTGTTTGTGATATGCTTATTAATAGATCTGTCATATATTAATGTTACAATATACAATATATCAGTTACCAGCTTTTCTCAATAATTTGTTATTTAAATTACTTATATGTTTCTAGTATGTAGGTGAAAACTTTATTATTTTAAATAGTAATGCAAAAGGCAGTTCTGTAATACCATTATATAGTATACATTGTGCAAAGTAACAATGCTATTCCAGTATATGAAATATGTTCACATATTAAGATTTCGACTTATGGATATGACATATTAATGACCCTCTGTCCGAAACTAGTTCTATAGGAGGTGACTGAGGTCATGTACCAAGCTCTATTGAGATGTGACGTGTACCTGTTGGCGCTTTATAACCCAAGATCCAGTGTTTAGATCAGAGATTCAAACTTACAGCAGACCCGAGACTGGACTGGATTCTATTTGGAACCCTAAAGTGATCCGAGTCAGGACTCATTTTGATTTGGAACTCCAAAGTTCAGGTGTGTTTGGTTTTCAGCAATACCGAACTGCTCATCATATTTATAATTGCCCCTGTAGGCAGATGGATTTTAACATTTGTAAGCTTCTAGCAGTTTTGCGCTAGATGGGGATCCCCTACAAAGTCTCAGATCTCATAACCTTGCGATCCTGCTAGCTAAATCGCATCATCATAGCCCTCTATACAATGCCTATTTGCATAGCAGGAGACAGGGACATGAGGACGCAGCAAAGTTGCTAAGTATGGGTAGAGGAGTGGTTTAATGCATACTTACCGACATTCAGCTCCCTCCTTCCGGGAGGGAGCTGAATGTCTGCATACAGCGGGGGCATTGACGGGCAATGACTACATAGTGGAAGCGGGGCCAGGGGCATGATAGCACGATTGCGTCATCGTGGCCTCGTCCCCTCTTCACAATGCCAAAATTAAATGCGTCATCGGGCCCCCACCGCTCTGGGGGTTTCTATTAGTAGTTGGGGGTGGGGGGGGGGGCAGGCGGCCGCCAGAAGGCTTGCCTGCCTTTTCGGGGGGCAAGGTGCGGCACCCGATATTCGGGAGGCTCCCAGCCAAATTGGGAGTGTAGGCAAGCCTGGTTTTTAGTCTTTCATATTGAATTATTTAATTATTGTAAATGGAATTATTTTATAAAGCAGCACACTACTGTACATACACACATATGATTGTGTTGTTACTCTTTAGGGAAGGGTGGTTGCATCGTCTTTTGCTTTTGTTTTAAATTTAATAGCTTAAGTATTTCTTTTGCTGTGCTGGCATTTATTTTATCCTCATCTATGCATTCTTTACAATTTGTATAATTTTACAAGTGTAGTATTAATTTTTTAAAACACTGTGTGTGTGTGTACACACATGCGCACGCACGCACGCACGCAGGCACCACACACACACACACACACACACACACAATTGTAAGTCTGTTTTCCAGCAGACAAGTACATTGTGTGACTATGTTCACCAGGACTGATGACAGGGCAGTCTGCCTTACTGCTCACAAGATAGCACCTATCTGTGGACCTTGAGAGTACACCTGTGCTGTGCTAACTCGATTCTCACTGCAGTACAGGGTGCTCATATATTGCACATTGCAACTCCATGTTCTGGATGAGTCACTCCAAGGAAACTCCATACAGAATCTGATCATTTACTGGTTTGCCAGCATGGATGTAACTACCATAGGTGCAATGCGTGCAGCTGCCATGGGCCCCAGAGCTGTGGGGGGCCTATGTCGCTTATCAAAAGTACATGTGTTATATACATTTTTCACTATTGGGTGGTACATAGGGGCCCTTAAAAATGTTTGCAATGGGGCCTTCAAATACCTAGTTACGCCCCTGTTTGCAAGATATCGTTATTCACTTCTCTGCTGCCTTGTGATGGAGTAATAAGCAGGGCCGGATTAAGGTCAGTGGGGGCCCCTGGGCAACAAACATGCGGTGGCCCCTTTTAAATGTGATGAACTGGGGGTATGCGCAATGGGGACCTTATGCAGAGCCCCCAGTAGTGTCAGTAGTGGTGCCTTTTATGCAGTACCCCCTATGCAATACTCCCATTAGTAGTGCCCCCTTTAGTAATGCCCCCAGTAGTAATGCCCCCTATGGTAGTGTCCCCAATAGTAATGCCCCCTGTAGTATTACCCCTGTAGTTTCTCCCCAATAGTAATGACCCCCAGTAGTAATGTCCCCAGTAGTAATGCCCCCTGTATAAATGCCCCCAGTAGTATTACCCCTGTAGTTTCTCCCCAATAGTAATGACCCCAGTAGTAATGTCCCCAGTAGTCATGCCCAATAGTAATGCCCCCGGTATAAATGCCCCCAGTAGTAATACCCCTGTAGTTGTGCCCCCAATAGTAATGCCCCCAGTAGTCATGCCCCCTGTGGTAGTGGCCCCAGTAGTAATGCCCCCTGTAGTAGATCCCTCTGTATAAATGCCCCAAGTAGTAATGCCCCTGTATTAGTGCCCCCAATAGTAATGCTCCCTCTGTAGTAGTGTCCAAGTAGCAATGCCCTCCCCCCAATAGTAATGCCCCCCCCGAGTAATGCCCCCAGTAAGCCGCTTGCATTAAAAAAAACCCAACCTAATACTTACCTTACGCACCGCTTCCACGTCCGCTGCCGTCCATGTCCAGTCCGCTCGGCTACTCCTCTGCACCATGGGAGAGACGTCATTATGTCTCTCCCATATTGCACTGCATGAGCTGGAAGCCGGAGCTCACGAGCGACCTGCCGCAACGGGGAGGGAGCCGGGCGCCCACTGGTTACAATCTCAGCAGGCGCCTGGCAAATGGAGCCTCCCTATGGCGCTGGGGTTAGGTTGACCGGAGGAGGCGGAACTGGTTCCGTCTCCTCCGGCCCACTTTAACCCTAATGGGTGTGGGGGCCCTTCAAGTGTGGAGGCCCAGGGACGACCGCCCCTGTCGCCTCCCCGTTAATCCGGCCCTGGTAATAAGTATGTAATAAAGTTGTTTCTAACCTTTCTAATAGTATCTAAATATTTCTGCAGACAGGTATCAAACTAGCAGTTCATAGAATTCTGGGATCTAATATCACGTTGTGCTCCCAAGTTGTTAGCCCCAGCCACTACTGTATAACGGAAAACCATTGGGGGTCTATTTCAGGCCCGGCCCTAGCCCAAATTTTTTGCTAAGCGAGTATATTTTTTGCGCCCCCCTATGCAGTGCCCCTTTTACAGTGCCCCCGGTAGTGGTCACCCCTGTGCAGTGCCCCTTGTGCCCCCAGTAGTAAGCCCCTTATATAGTGTCCCCAGTAGTAGTCCCCCTATGCAGTGCCCCCAGTAGTGGTACCCCCTATGCAGTGCTCCTTATATAGTGCCGCCAGTAGTGGTCCCCCCTGTGCAGTGCCCATTGTGCCCCCAGTAGTAAGCCCCTTATATAGTGTCCCCAGTAGTAGTCCCCCCATGCAGTGCCCCCAATAGTGGTACCCTTTATGCAGTGCCCTTTAAACAGTGGCCCCAGTGGTAGTTCTTCCCCCCTATGCAGTACCCCCAGTATTGCCCTTTATATAGTGCTCCCAGTAGTGGTGCCCCCCCCCTCTTGTAGTGTCCCTAGTAGTAGTCCCCCTCTTGTAGTGCCCCTAGTAGTAGTCCCCCCCTTGTAGTGTCCCTAGTAGTAGTCCCCCCTCTTGTAGTGCCCCTAGTAGTAGTCCCCCCTTGCAGTGCCCCTAGTAGTAGTCCCCCCTTGTAGTTGTCCCCCCAGTGGAGGTTCCCCCCCATGCAGTGCCCCCAGTAGTAGCCCCCTTTGTAGTGCCTCCAGTAGTAGCCCCCCTTGTAGTGCCCCCAGTAGTAGTCCCCCTTGTAGTGCCCCCAGTAGTACCCCCCCCTTCTAGTGCCCCCAGTAGTAGCCCCCCTTGTAGTGCCTCCAGTAGTAGCCCCCCCTTGTAGTGGCCCCAGTAGTAGCCCCCCCTTCTAGTGCCCCCAGTAGTAGCCCCCCTTGTTGTGCCCCCAGTAGTAATCCCCCCCCGCAGTAGAGAAACACATAATAAAAATAAAAAAAACCCACTTACCTGAAACCCCGCTCCTGCTCCTGGTCCCGCCGCCGCTATCAGCTCCTCCGTCATGACGTCTCTTCCATTACCCACTGCGGGAGCCGGAAGATGCCCGGCTCCGGCAGTGGGAGCAGCAGCCGATGAGAGTCTGTCTGACTCTCTTAAGCTGCTAAAGCAAACACACAGCTGCCGGCTGACCGAACTCCGGGCCTGATTCAGAGCCGCTCGTAAGCGGCCGTTCGTTCGCTCTGAGCGATGTTCGCACAACTGTGCATGCATATGGGTCGCAATGTGCATGCGCATGCGCAAACCAGTAATTGCGGTCGGAAATCGTGCGCTCGCAAAACAGCGAGGGGATGCTAATTTGATTGACAGAATGTACCGTTTGTGGGTGGTAACAGGGGAAGGTGCTTGAAAACGGGGGAGTGGAGATCCGAACGCAGGCGTGCCAAATGGTAAAAAGGGCGTTTAATGAGAGTGCATAATTAGTAAAGGAGCGTCATCGACCACGTCACTTGGTTGTCTTTTAGCCTGAACTGCTCGCAGTGATAGCGGTAAGAAAAACCTACCACAAGCACTGCGAGCAGTTCAGATGCCTTTCGATGTACCCGATTAATCTAATAAATACCGGAGATGACGTGTGATGCAAACGAGCGTCTTTACAAAATAGCGAGCGGATTTTTCGTTCGCTCGCTCAGACATAGAGGCGTCAACAAACCGCAAAGAGCAAGCGCTCAATTTAAATAGCCAGCCCCTTTTTTGAACGACCGTCCGCAAATAGCGTCCGGCTCTGAATCAGGCCCCCCGTCCGGTCAGTGCTACACACGCGGTGCAGCTGTGTCACAGAGACACAGTCTGCCCGTGGCCCGCATGGTACTATGTGGCGCCCTACGCAGCTGCGTACCATGCGTAATGGGAGAACCGGCACTGATCTATTTACTAAGCTTTGTTATTATTATTATTATTATTATTATTATCCTTTATTTATATGGCGCCACAAGTGTTCCGCAGTGCCTTACATAGTACATAAAACTAATTGAACAAAAAAAAACAAGTAACTTCTAGTACTGTGAAGGACATTATATATATTGCTGCAATAGTGATTAAAACACTCACAATAAGCAGCAGGGAGTTGGCAGTCAGGTGTTAGGTGCCCTTATGAGGAGTAAGGAGTAGAAGAAAGTGTAAGGAGAGCACATGAGGGAAGAGGTCCTTGCTCATGAGAGATTACATTCTAAAGGGGAGGGGCAGACAGACAGGCGTGACACAGAAGGGGAAGATAGGGAGGAGAGAGTATTATGTGGGTTAGGATGAGAGCTGGAAGGCCTTGATGAAGTTGTTAGGAGGTAAAGTGAAAGGAGATAAGGTACCAGCCAATCAGCTCCTAACTGTCATTTTTCAAACACAGCCTGTGACATGGCAGTTAGGAGCTGATTGGCTGGTACCTTATCTCCTTTCACTTTATCTCTTAACAAAGCTTAGTAAATAGACCCCTTGGTGCAGCAAACAAGTTCCTGACACACTCGTTGGGAATCACTGATCTATACAGTTAGAATGTCAGCTCACAGGTAGATTCTCCGGTCACTTCAACGACCTTAAACCGGGTGCACCTGTCATCATGACACAGTAAAGAACTAGTACTCCAGTAAAACCAGATTTAGGGCCTGATTCACTACAAATCGTTATTGCAATCACAGCTTCGATTATGCAAGCAGATCTGCTGTGAAAATATGCTAATGTGTGCAATCGCAAAGCCAGTACAGAGACGCCTACTACCGCTATCTCACATCCGTAAGACCTCGCAGACCTGCGTATACATCGGTACCATCGAGTAACATCACCCTCTCACGCACAATTAAAGCAGCCCTGACCTGTCTCAGAAATGATAACTCTCGTCGCACACAGGGCAGGGTGCACTAACATAGTGTGCTACTTACCACCAGACACCGCATTCGTACTGATCGCATATGCACTAACATATGCGATCAGTACAGCAAAGGACAGCACTTCCAATAAGAGCTGTCCTTTGCGATCCACGCCGCCCCGTGGATTTCCGTGTTTATGACCCGGGAGTCAATCTGCGCATGTACAGAGTGACGCGGCGGCCGCGGGGCATGCTGTTATGGATCCCTCATACCAGCGCGATGGTTCAAACGGGCTGGCACGCCTGCGTTTCTCCGACCACTCCCACGTCACCACCCCTAAACACTGACATCCCGTCACTCACTCTGCGATGGCTTTCTTTCTGCGTGTGTGATAGCAGAGCGATCACAATGCTATCTCATGCACGTGCTCTGCGATGCATACGCAAGCGCAGTACACACCATCGACCGATCTGTGTACGCAGTTGCAATTGCAATCCATGCTGAATCAGACCCTTAGAGCAATATCTACGGCAGACAGACACCGAATAAAGTGTCATGGGTGCATCTACCATAAAGTTAGTAGGTGCAGGAGTGCTGTGAGGATGTGGAGCAGGTACGTATTATCTGGGCCTGGGATTGCAGGGGAAGCGTACCATTCCACCCCTGCAATGCTGGAGCCACACCCACACTGTGTGCAGCATAGTTACAGCACAAGGAGGGGATGTAGCCACACCCACACTGTGTGCAGCATAGTTACAGCACAAGGAGGGGATGTAGCCACACCCACACTGTGTGCAGCATAGTTACAGCACAAGGAGGGGATGTAGCCACACCCCTTCACTAGCTACTTCTAAACTGTATTATAATAATTCCCAGTACACAGGTCATGTAGTGTCCTATACATTTTAATATAACTATTATAATCATTGCCAGTGCATACTTAATGTTGGGTAGATGTAGCCTCCTATCCTATACATTGTAATATAACTGTTATAATCATTGCCAGTGCATAGGTCATGTAGTGTCCTATACATTGTAATATAATTATTAAAATCATTGCCAGTGCATAGGTCATATTCGGTAGATGTAATGTCCTATGCACTGTAATATAACTGTATTATAATCATTCCCAATGTCCTAACCATTGTAATTATAATTATGGTCAGAGCACAGGTCATGTTGGGTAGATGATGTAGTCTCCTATCCTATACATGTAATATAATTATATTACTGTCATTCCCAGTGCACAGGTCATGTTGGGTAGATGTAGTGTCCTATGCACTGTAATATAACTGTATTATAATAATTCCCAGTGCACAGGTCATGTAGTGTCCTATACATTGTAATATAACTATTAAAATCATTGCCAGTGCATATTTAATGTTGGGTAGATGTAGCCTCCTATCATATACATTGTAATATAACTGTATTATAATAATTCCCAGTGCACAGGTCATGTAGTGTCCTATACATTTTAATATAACTATTATAATCATTGCCAGTGCATATTTAATGTTGGGTAGATGTAGCCTCCTATCCTATACATTGTAATATAACCATTGCCAGTGCATAGGTCATGTTCGGTAGATGTAGTGTCCTATGCACTGTAATATAACTGTATTATAATCATTCCCAGTGCACAGGTCATGTTGGGTAGATGTAGTGTCCTATACATTGTAATATAACTGTATTATAATCATTCCCAGTTGCACAGGTCATGTAGTGTCCTATACATTTTAATATAACTATTATAATCATTGCCAGTGCATATTTAATGTTGGGTAGATGTAGCCTCCTATCCTATACATTGTAATATAACTGTTATAATCATTGACAGTGCATAGGTCATGTAGAGTCCTATACATTGTAATATAACTGTATTATAATCATTCCCAGTGCACAGGTCATGTAGTGTCCTATACATTGTAATATAACTGTATTATAATCATTCCCAGTGCACAGGTCATGTTGGGTAGATGTAGTGTCCTATACATGTAATATAACTGTATTATAACCATTCCCAGTGCACAGGTCATGTAGTGTCCTATACGTTGTAATATAACTATTTTAATAATTGCCAGTGCATATTTAATGTTGGGTAGATGTAGCCTCCTATCATATACATTGTAATATAACTGTATTATAATAATTCCCAGTGCACAGGTCATGTAGTGTCCTATACATTTTAATATAACTATTATAATCATTGCCAGTGCATATTTAATGTTGGGTAGATGTAGCCTCCTATCCTATACATTGTAATATAACTGTTATAATCATTGACAGTGCATAGGTCATGTAGTGTCCTATACATTGTAATATAACTGTATTATAATCATTCCCAGTGCACAGGTCATGTAGTGTCCTATACATTGTAATATAACTGTATTATAATCATTCCCATTGCACAGGTCATGTTGGGTAGATGTAGTGTCCTATACATGTAATATAACTGTATTATAATCATTCCCAGTGCACAGGTCATGTTGGGTAGATGTAGTGTCCTATACATTGTAATATAACTGTATTATAATCATTCCCAGTGCACAGGTCACGTTGGGTAGATGTAGTGTCCTATACATGTAATATAACTGTATTATAATCATTCCCAGTGCACAGGTCATGTTGGGTAGATGTAGTGTCCTATACATGTAATATAACTGTATTATAATCATTCCCAGTGCACAAGTCATGTTGGGTAGATGTAGTGTCCTATGCACTGTAATATAACTGTATTATAACCATTCCCAGTGCACAGGTCATGTAGTGTCCTATACATTGTAATATAACTATTATAATCATTCCCAGTGCACAGGTCATGTTGGGTAGAAGTATAGAGAAAAAAGATAATGTTGCCGGCTGCGCTATTCATGGAGCCCTACATAATCTTATTGGGTCATAGGAATAGGAAGGAAAAGCAAACGGAAAACCCTTGTACAGCCCCCTAGTAAGTAATAAATGTCTGTTTATTTATGATCTATAAAACCTATTAAAAAAGTGTGCTTAGGTATAAAAAACATCTGATTTATAT
This sequence comes from Taudactylus pleione, assembly GCA_031769625.1. Lineage (NCBI taxonomy): Eukaryota > Metazoa > Chordata > Amphibia > Anura > Myobatrachidae > Taudactylus > Taudactylus pleione. The sequence goes on from JAUIMM010000300.1 coordinate 9,721,877, forward strand.
CAATAAATATAATCTAAAACAGTAGAAGCAAGTGTATATAGTGAATGAGTATGATATACCGCCAGCCATCCAATCTCGACAGGGAGGCCCGGCAGGGGTGAAGATCCCGAAGCTAAAATAGGTAAGTACAACTAACCCTATTCTACCCCCTAACCCTCCTTTAGGGGTGCCTAACCTTAACCTCCCGCCCAAGTGCCTAACTCTACCCCCCCTAAGTGCCTAAACCTAACCCCCTCTTTCCCGCAACCTAAACCTAAGTCTCCCGGGGGGGGGTGCTTAACCCTAACCTCCCCCCGGGGATGCCTAACCCTAACCCTCCCAGGGGCTGCTTAACCCTAAGTCCCCCCCGGGTGCCCCTAGCCTAACTGCTCCCCGCGCCCGTCTTACCTTCGATCGGTATGCCGGGTGTTGGGCTCCTGGCATAGGTCTAATGACAGGCATCAGGATTTCGATGCCGGGATTTGACAATTCTGCATTGTGACCGTCGACTTCCTGACTGTATCCCGTATATAGAAGTCTAATACCAGTAAAGACAAAGGAGATAACGCACTACCAGGGCCAGCTTTAGGCAGCTGCCTAAGGGCACCGGGACCTGAGGGGCGGCATGCTGACACTGATTTGAAGAGGAGTAATGATATTAACTCTCCCGGAAGCTGCTCCCTTGAAACTTGCTTGCCCCAGCGGCGGGCACCCATCTGCAACCAATGACCACCTCCCAGAGAACAATAAAAAAAAACACACATAACAACACCAGAGACAGCTGTAGCTTCATTATGGGTCTGGCGCCGGTGACGACACTGTGTCATCGGCCAGCCCTCTCTGCCACTCCGCCGCCCTCCAGTCTACCCGCCTGCAGCATGTAGCTTCATGGGTCTGGCACCGTCACTGTCACCGGCCAGCCCACTTTGCCGCTCCGCTGCCCTCCAGTCTACCCGCGGGCTGCGTCTTCAATAAAGTTATGTCGAATTTTCACAATCTCCCTGAAATGCTTTTTGAAAGGTAGGCAAGTATGCAGTGCACAGGTCATGTTGGGTAGATGTATGCACTGTAATATAACTGTATTATAATAATCCTTCCCAGTGCACAGGTCATGTTGGGTAGATGTATGCACTGTAATATAACTGTATTATAATAATCCTTCCTAGTGCACAGGTCATGTTGGGTAGATGTATGCACTGTAATAGAACTGTATTATAATAATCCTTCCCAGTGCACAGGTCATGTTATGTAGGTGTAGTGCATGGTGCATAGCATAACTATATAGTCATATCCACTGGTCAGCCCATGTAGGGGTGTAGTGTCTGCAAAGAGTGTAATAGAACTGTATTATAATAATCCTTCCCAGTGCACAGGTCATGTTATGTAGGTGTAGTGCATGGTGCATAGCATAACTATATAGTCATATCCACTGGTCAGCCCATGTTAGGGGTGTAGTGTCTGCAAAGAGTGTAATATTTTATTTATTTATTTATTTATTAACAGTTTCTTATATAGCGCAGCATATTCCGTTGCGCTTTACAATTGGAAACATTGATAGAACAAAACAGGGTAATAACAGACAGACATAGAGGTAAGAGGGCCCTGCTTGCAAGCTTACAATCTATAGGGAAAGATAGAACTGTATTAAATGTTGTTTGAAGATCATGTTGGGTTGTGTAGTGTCCTATAGAGGAATGGCTGCAACATCGGAGCGGGATGTGGACTGTAGTATTCAGTGAGGAATTCCATGATTTAATCTCTACAATTCAGGCACCTACCGTTTCTTAATTCAATATTTAACAAAACATATAAATGTAAACAAACAAAAAAAGCAACAACTAAAACACCCAAGTACCATGCATAACACAGCTTAGTAGCATGCATAACACAGCTTAGTAGCATGCATAACACAGCTTAGTAGCATGCATAACACAGCTTAGTAGCATGCATAACACAGCTTAGTAGCATGCATAACACAGCTTAGTAGCATGCATAACACAGCTTAGTAGCATGCATAACACAGCTTAGTAGCATGCATAACACAGCTTAGTAGCATGCATAACACAGCTTAGTAGCATGCATAACACAGCTTAGTAGCATGCATAACACAGCTTAGTAGCATGCATAACACAGCTTAGCAGCATGGATACAGTATGCAAATGAAGAACTGTGAGGGTCTGGTTTAAAGGTTTACAGCTTGTGGTAAAAGCACTCTACATGAACCCAAACTGTTGCATCCAGGTCCCCTTCACTAGACCATAGAGATAAGATCCTACATTTTATTTGCTCTGTTCCAACAGGCACATGTTGTATCTCTTGCCCAGCGCCCCTCCCAGCAGCACTGCTAGCTGTCAAACTCTCACTCCAATGTCTTTGTGTGTCTAGCTGTTTGTCAGTGAGCAATGGGTTATGGACCCTGCCTCTCCCTTCCAGCTATGTGTATTAGGAGCACAGCTGTGAGGCAGAGAAAGTGAGAAGGGCTAAGACATTCCCAAAATTCCATGGGTCATTTAGCCTAAAGCTTTAATAGGACCTGTCTTATTGGAAAATTGTGGAGGAGGACCTGCAAGTCACAAAAAATTCAAAAGGGGGTGGATGATGGCACAGTGGGTAGCATTGCTGCCTCATAGTGCTAGGGTCATGGGTTATAGTCCAATTATTATTATTACCATTTATTTATATGGTGCCACAAGTGCTCCGCAGCGCCTTACAAAGTACACAAACAAATAATTTGACAACTGACTTACAGTACAAAATAGGACAAGGACATGGATAATATACATTGATACATAAGTGACCATAACACCTAGCTATGCAACAGAGCGTAAGCAACCAAGTGTTAGGTGCCCTGGTGGGGGGTAAGAAGTAGGGGAAAGTAAAGTAAGGAGAAGCACAAGGGGGTAAAGACCCTGCTCATAAGAGCTTACATTCTAAAGAAACACTCAGACCAGGGCCCATTCTGAATAGAGTACGATCTGTATGTTATACATTTGATCGTTATAGAGCAGGGATAGGGAACCTCAGACCCAGGGGCCGAATAAGGCCCCCGGAGTCATTTGGTCTGGCCCTCAGAGCTGTTTTCTGCTAGCCTCATCTGGATAGAATCTATGCAGTAGTGCCACCTGGAGCGTCCTTAGGACACTTCAGACGGTCACACCGCTGCCCTTACAATTCCCCGAAGCATCCTCAGGATGCTCCAGGCATTGCTGTAATCACTGGCGATTGTGGCCCCGTCCCCGTGTGACATTACACTGAGGGGGCGTGGCCGGCAGCAGACCCACGAATAATGTTGTATATATCAAAATGGCCTTCGCCAGAAAAAAGGTTCTCCACCTGTTTTAGAGTGACTAACTAACCATTACATTTATCTTCCCACTTAGATTGATCAACCCTTCTAAAGAGGACAAGTAGATGTTTTGTCCGTAGCAAACAATCAGATTATACTGTAGTTGTCATTTATCTAGTACATTCTATATTATTATAACTACAATCTGATTGGTTGCTATAAGCAACACTTCCACCTATCATTTTAGAAGGTTTGATCAATGTCCCCCTAAAGTGTTACAGCAGGAGAAATGTTTTCTGTACATTAACCAGAAGAGATCTTAATGCTCATTGTAGAGTAATAATACTTTATTGATATAAAGCAATTGTATAGTTTTGAGATAGAAAAACATTGAACAGTGAGCAGTCAGTGGAGACTTAAGTGATCGTATTGTATCGAGCATTTGGGGCGTGGTATGAAAAATCAACAATAGAAAGGTCAACAGTTAATGGATCGACCCCATATGGTTGACATGCAGTAGGTCGACAGGGACAAAAGAACGACAGAAAAAAGGCCACCATTTCAGAAGGTCGACAGAGTTAAAAGGTCGAGAGGGATAATAAGTCAGCAGGTTCAAATGGTCGACGCACAAATAGTTGACACTTTTTTATATAATTTGATCCTAATCCTAACTCTAACGCTAACCCTATTCCTAGTGCCTAAACTTACCCTAGGCCAGTGGTTCCCAAATTTTTTTGAATCGAGGCGCCCTAGTGCATCAGCATTGTTTTCACAGCACCCCTAAGCTAAAAGTTTGTTGTTGAGAAATTCTGAAAAAAATGTAGTGAAGTAAGTTGTGCTACCTGTCATCCTTAGGTTCATTTATGTGGTGGGTGACAGGTTTGTGCTTCTGTTTGTCCACATATTTATATTACATTGGCCATAAATAATTTTAATTAGTGCTGGAGTACCATCCTGAGGCACCCCTGCAAGTGTCCCGAGGCACCCCAGAGTGCCATGGCGCGCAGTTTGGGAATCACTGACCTAACCTTAAAAATGTTGAAAAACCCCCCCAAAAACCGTGTTGACAATTTTTTTAATTTCGTCCATATGTGCGTCGAAAAATTTGAACCTGTCATCCTTTTAACCATGTCAATCTTCTGCACTGTCAAGCTTTTGCCTGTTGGCCTTTTGTACCTGCCAAATTATTGCATGTCAACCATTTGGTGTTGACCCAGTGCCTGTCGACCTTTACATTGTCAATCTTCCATCCGAATACCGAGCATTTGTTTATCTTTATAATGTCTTTAGAGGCTCCATCAGTTAATTTTCCCCCTGTTCTGGCAGATGACAATGTCAAAAATGTACAAAACATTCTGCAGCTTAATGTTTTGGTGACTGAGATCACGTGTGTGAGGGAAGAGGTTCTTCTAATCTGAGTCATGTGCTCAGGATACACACATAACAGATAAACCTTACCCGTACATATTCTTTTATTCTACATAAACATTACATTCTGGCTTTCCTTTGTTAGAAATCTCTACTGATCCCACTCTTTATAGATTAAATAACAGTGCAAAGAAAAGTTGTTTGATTAAACTTTTTTCCATTCATTATAGCTGCACAGTAGTGACCCCTATAAGCTTCTAGTAATTACCAGCACAGGAGGTGATCTGCTTCATTAGACAGGCCATGTAACGGATTGGTTACAGGATGCAGGTGGTCGGGATCCCGACAGTCAGAACCCCGATGCTGGCATCCAGACGAGGTTAGGATATCCTAACCCTCCCCCTCTCCCTAAGGCTAACCCTTCCTCCCCAGTGCCTAAACCTAACCTTCCCCCGCATTCTGAGCGCTGGAATCCATGCGGTCGGTATTATGAACACATCCCCATGTAACTGCTGCCTCTCAGTCCCTGGTGCCCAGGGTAACATGGCTGGGTGTGTAATGCTAAATCTGGAGCTTCTGAGTTTTTATTCCTAGATATCGTACCTGCCTACTCTCCCAGAATGTCCAGGAGGCTCCCGCATTTCGGGTAGCTCTCCTGGACTCCCGAGACTATAGGCTAGCCTCTTGGATGCTGAAGTACTTCCCCAGTAAAGTGGGGGGACTGAGGGCTTGATGGTCACCCCTGGCTGTTGTCCAGTGCCTCAAATCACAGCATTCCACAGTGAGGGACAGGGCCACAATGATGTCCCCCGCACCTCCCACCTCTATCGCCCCATCTCTTCCTTATTTCCTAAAGTGGTACTATCCCATATATAAATGTATGTATATATTCAATTCATTTATGTACAAAGAGAACATAATTGCCTGTATGTGAAGTTAGAACCAATTCATATATTTACACAGTTCTTAAGTTAAAAAGACTGTCAGTCTAATTATTATACAACCCACCCCCCACACGAGGAACAATGCAGTTGGCTGTTCACTCCAGGCACCTGGGGTCAGTGAGCGCGCGGCCCAGGACGGTTGAATTACACCTTGGACATAGGGGAAACTGCCCCCATAGAACCAGCCCAGGATGCCAGTGGTCTAAAGCGGCGTGTGCGGGCGGCGGGAAGAGGACCCACACGTGACCGCTTATATATGGAGGGCCGCGGGAGCCGTTGGGAGTTCACCAGAACCTGAGGTGACAGGACCTGAGAAGGAGTTGCTTTAGGTGAGGAAAGTGGGTCTTACCGACGGGCTCTGTGAGGAGCCGCCGCTGCCGTGAGGTAGGGATTGGAATCATTTGATGTTTCATCGGAAACATCAGTCAGTTGGTTCCGATGTTCGATGTTTAACCCTGCAATGTTTCATCACCATCGCTAATTTCTCCCCCGATGTTTTTCCCTGCTTTTCCAATGTTTTTTTTTTTTTTGTGACACTGTGTGGTGCTGTCACTTGTGTGTGATACTGTGTGGTGCTGTCACTGCTGTGTAACACTGGGCCTGATTCAGAGCCGCTCGTAAGTGGCCGCTCATTCGCTCCGAGCGATGTTCGCACATCTGCGCATGCGTATGGGTCATAATGTGCATGCGCCAACCAGTCAGTGTGGTCGGAAATCGTGGAATCGCAAAATAGCGAGCGCCTGCTATTTTGAGTGACAGAATGAGGCGTTTGTGGGTAGTAACAGGGGAAGGTGCTTGAAAACGGGGAGTGGAGATCCGAACGCAGGCGTGCCAAACGGTCAAAATGGGCGTTTTAAGGGTGTGCATAATTAACAAAGCAGCGTCAACGACCACGTCACTTGGTTGTCTCTTAGTCTGAACTGTTCGCATGATTGCGGTAGGAAAATCCAACCACAAGCACTGAGAGCAGTTCAGACACCTTTCGATGTACTCGATTAATCTAATAAATAGCGGAGATGACTTATAATGCGAACGACCAGGGGGCGTCTTTAGAAAATAGCGAGCGCATGTTTTGTTCGCTCGCTCAGACATAGAGGCGTCAACAGACCGCAAAGAGTGAGCGCTCAATTTAAATATCCGGCCCTTTTATCTGAACGAGCGAGCGCAAATAGCGTCCGGCTCTGAATCAGGCCCACTGTGTGGTGCTGTCACTGCTGTGTGACACTGTGTGGTGCTGTCACTGCTGTGTGACACTGTGTGGTGCTGTCACTGCTGTGTGGTGCTGTCACTGCTGTGTGATACTGTGTGGTGCTGTCACTGCTGTGTGACACTGTGTGGTGCTGTCACTGCTGTGTGGTGCTGTCACTGCTGTGTGGTGCTGTCACTGCTGTATGACACTGTGTGGTGCTGTCACTGCTGTGTGACACTGTGTGGTGCTGTCACTGCTGTGTGGTGCTGTCACTGCTGTATGACACTGTGTGGTGCTGTCACTGCTGTGTGGTGCTGTCACTGCTGTATGACACTGTGTGGTGCTGTCACTGCTGTGTGACACTGTGTGGTGCTGTCACTGCTGTGTGACACTGTGTGGTGCTGTCACTGCTGTATTACAGTGTGTGGTGCTGTCACTGCTGTGTGATACTGTGTGGTGCTGTCACTGCTGTGTGACACTGTGTGGTGCTGTCACTGCTGTGTGATACTGTGTGGTGCTGTCACTGCTGTGTGACACTGTGTGGTGCTGTCACTGCTGTATTACAGTGTGTGGTGCTGTCACTGCTGTGGGATGCCAGCTGGCTCTCTCCTTGTTTTATAGTCAATCACAGCTTAATAAGAGAGTACAAAACACTGACTGGGCTACTACTGCTGCTGGCATGCTGCTGCTGGGGGTGTTGGCTGACAGAGTGAAAGACACTCTGGTCAGGCAATCAGGTGCAGCACATACTGTAGGACAGCTCCACCCCTGGCTCACTGTCACTGGTGCTGCTCTCAGTGAGCACTGGTTGGCTGCTGGGGTGTCTGGCTGCTGCAGCTCTTCTTGGTAAGCAGCAGTGAGCTGTTTCATTAGTTAATACATAATGTTTTATTTCTTCAATAACAAGTTTAAGTTACCACAAAACAAGTTTTACTTCTAAAAATCCATACATATAATTTTTGCACCAATTATATACTGTTTGCCTCCATAAAGGTAGCCATAGTATAATAAACATGTAATAGACTAATAAACTATTAAAATAATTAAGTAGAGTTAGAGTTAAAGAAAAGAAAACATAGGTAAACATCGGTTCCAAGGAACCAATGTTTATATCTAAATAATGTTTTGGATTCAATGTTAAAATCATTGGTACTTCCAATGTTTTCTTTCGATGCCCCATCCCTACCGTGAGGAGATCACCGGAGCACACAGGAAGCTGCTTCCGGGACCCTGAGAGGAGGAAGCAGCATCAGCAGTGGATCCGCTCTTCCTCCCCCTTCCTGGTGACTGACAGCTGGGGCTGGAGAGTGACAAGTGCTGAGGCGCGGCTTCCACAGGATAGGACAGACCAGAGCAGGTGACAGGTGGAGCAGTGAGTACCCGCTCTTAACTGTCAGTCAAACATAGCCCCTTTTATAGTTAGTGGATCACAGCTGGGGAAGAAGTTCTATCAGTCTTTAAGCAACCTGGATCCCTAGTGACTTTAGGCCCTGATTCAGAGCCGGACGCTCTGACCAGAGCGCTCGCTCTGAATCAGGGCCCACCTCCATTAATATGGAGCATCCTCCTGGACGCTCGTATAGCTGTGGGTCACCACCCACAGCATATACGAGCGTGCAGGATGATGGTCGCGATGGTCTTGACCACCGCGACCATCGAAACTGCGAGCAACAGCCTGCGGTTGAGGTTTTCAACCGCAAAGGCCAGGAGTGATTTTGGTTCTATCAGAGCCAAAATCACTCCCACTGACATCACTAGTGATGTCAGTGGGGCCGGCTTGAGACGGTAGGCGTTCCCATGGGAACGCCTCCGTCTGGCAGGCACACCCCCGGCACGCCCACCAAAGGGGGCGTGCTGTCAGTCAACATCGACAGCACGCCCCCTTTGATGAGACACTACGAGGAAAGTCCTTAGCTCGTCGCGTCTCGCGCATGCGCACGACGGAGCTCCCTCCGTCGTGCGCATGCGCAGTGCAGACCATCGACCCACTTGCGAGCGGACAGCCGCTCGCGAGTGGGTCTGAATGAGGGCCTTAGTGCAAACCATATGGTGAAAATGTATTGAATTGCAGTAAAAGGCAGTGTCCTATGCAATGAGAGTACCCCATCCTTCAGGGAGTCTAGCAGAGACAAGGGGCAGATTGGGATGGAAAACCAGCCCGGGAAATTTCTGGAAGCAGTCCTAATGGGAGCGGGTCTGCTGAGGGGGTGGGGATGTTGAGTGGGTGGGGTCTGTGGAAGAGGGCAGTATACTCCCTCCTCTTAGGGCCTAGAGGGGCTTTTGCAAGCCACTGAGGAGAGCAGTGTCGGCAACATAAATTTTGGTGAACGATGCACGTTTTTGGGGGCCCCCATCCCTCTGCACTAGGTACAGGCAGGGATGGACAGACCTGATTACCGATGGGAAGCTGCACATTTTTTGTGCGCCTCCCTCCACTTTCCCTTTCCCCTCCCTCAAGATGCCTGTTTACGTAGAAATATAACCAATGTCACCATCATAAGCAGATAATGTTTAGTAACAGAAATTTTTGTGCAGGGCAAAATGTGAATTTCCCTGATTAAACAATTTCTGACTCTCTCCAGGACCCCCTGTGTTACTCCAGACCCCCCTACGTCTCCATCCCCAGGCCCCCCTATGCTTTTCCAGGCCCACTGTGGCTCTCCAGGCTACCTGTGCATCTTCATTTCCAGGACCTCCTGCCTCTCTGCAGGCTCCCTTATGTCTCTCTCCAGACCCCATTATGTTTCTCTCCAGGACCCCGTTATGTTTCTCTCCATACCCAGGGTCCCCTGGGTCTCTCCATCCCAAGGACCCACTGCGTCTCTCCATCCCCAGACCCAGTGTGTCTCAGCCCCATTCCCCCAGACCCAGTGTGTGTCTCTCAGTCCCATTCCCCCAGCACCACTGTGGCAGTCTCAGCCGCACTCCCCAGCACCACTGTGGCAGTCTCAGCCGCACTCCCCAGCACCACTGTGGCAGTCTCAGCCGCACTCCCCAGCACCACTGTGGCAGTCTCAGCCGCACTCCCCAGCACCACTGTGGCAGTCTCAGCCACATTCCTCAGCACCACTGAGGCAGTCTCAGCCGCACTCCCCAGCACCACTGAGGCAGTCTCAGCCACACTCCCCAGCACCAGTGTGTGGCAGTCTCAGCCACACTCCCCAGCACCAGTGTGTGGCATCCCCCTCCCCAGCCCTGTGTCAACAGGTCCAACACCAGGTCCAACCCTGTGTCTTCAGGTCTAACCTCCCCGCTCCCCCTCCCTCCTGCCGCCACCAACACCACTTACCTGCTGCTGCTCCTCCTCCTCTGTTTGGCTACCCGCGGCACTGAATGTCTGTGGACTGTGTGGGCTGAGGCAGGCGTCACCGTGCGGCTGCCTACTGTTGCAGCATGCAGGGAGAAGAGGGTCTGGGCAGCGGAGGTGCTGGAGGCGGAGCTGTCAGTAGTGACTGACAGGTGCCGCAAAGGTTTGTGGGAGGAGCTGCTGCGGCTGGGCAGCAGCTCCCCCGTTAGCCATTTTTACTTTTTTTTTAGCAAGCTACTGCGCATGCGCAGAAACTGTACAGCTGTCCAATTGGAGCTAACCTCCGATCGCGGCAGCAGTTGAGGGTGGGCATGACTTGGCCGCCGCCAGCGGCCACTGTATGGACCGGCCCAGCGGGAACCAGTCCGGTGTCCCAGCGGCCCAATCCGCCCCTGAGCGGAGATAACAGAGACGGTGTATGTAAGTGAGCAGCCATACTTTCAGCCAGGATGCAAGGAGTCTAGCCAGTATAAATTGCAACAATATTACTACAATTAACTATTATTGAGCCTAATCCGATACATTACAGCAGCTATAATACAGTTACTATTATAGAGATATTGTTGCATTCAACATTGTACTCAGGCAAATTCTCTAGTATTATCCAGCAAGAGAAGGCAGAGAAGATTACATTGTGAATATTAATATCTGTGAAAAGTAACTTTAACTGTTTAAAGAGCATCAGTGCAGGATTTTGCATAAAAAGAGGACACTTCATCTGATCCTCCAAATATTGGACCTCATTCAGAGTCGGTCGTAGGCGGCCGCTCGGTCGTACGCCTAACGACCGCAAAACTGAAAAAGGAAGTGATCATACGGCCATTCGGTCATAACCAAAGTGACGCCCATATGTGAACAATGCACCTCCTCTAGCTAACGAGTGATAGCAGCTAGCGATCGAGTCAATCGTTGTCAGTCGCTGTATGTTAATTTTCTTCTGATGCTTGCGGCCACTTGTGTTTTGTGCAAATTACTCCAAAAATTACCAAAAAACCGCATAGAATAAGCCATCCCCCTGAAATGTATTTATTCTTATTATTCGCTAATGCAAACGCAGCTGAATCAATTGCATGCCAATTAGCAGTGTTATTAGCTACAACAAACGATTATTAGCTGCTTGCATTGTGTGGTTCAAAATAGAAACATCACTCCGAACATCAGTAACATTCGATAGTATCGATTGTACTCTGGGGCTTGAGAGAGCACGTACCCAACCTTAAGCTGTACGATCAGTCAGGCCTCGAACCTGCTCGCAGTGTGACGTTTTACTACTTCCGCACTTCTATGTCGGTTGTAGCCGGTAATTTATGTACGCCCCTAAAACCACCACCCCTGTCACCACCCACAAACGGCCTTTCATGTCAATCAACTCTCGGAAGCCAATTCCTGCTCGTAAGCCGTACGATCGACAGCATTTTGGATCGCAAGGTCTCGTACACACATGCGCACAACTAACCGTACGCATGCGTGGTTTGGAAACATCGGATGCGTACAACCGAGCAGCCGCTTACGACCGACTCTGAATGAGGTCCATTATCCTTCAACCCGGGCAACGTTTTCAGTTATTGATTACTAGGTAGACAATCTCTTGCATGCAGAGAAAAGACTAGAGACCATTGTATTCTGTTGGTTTGGTGCACCAAATAACCTTTGGTCATAGTTTATCCATTTATGCTATTACACCTGAATTTGAAGATATATGTATGTTTGCTGTTAACCCATTTTTTCCCGCAGTCGGATCGAGGATCCAGAGTTCCAGTTCAATAGAATTCACGGATCCAAGTGTTATTTATTCGCTTAAAATGTGTTGAGCCAATTGTATTGCTTCTTGTTACATGCATACTGTTGAATAAATACATCTTTTAACTGTACACTAATGCCTGTATCTAATCATCACCTTGTGGAAGATTTCAGAACTATCCAGGGCTGTGTATTGGTAAGGAAATATCTGCTACACCACACTTAACATTATCTGTCTGTATAGTGGGTGTCACACTGCTGCTTAGCTATCCCAGCAAAAGTTTTGTTTGTTAAATAGGCAGTGTTGATAAATAGGCCTCTAAACTTCATGCACCAAAAGCCTACTGTCTATAAGATTGCAAGCAGGGTCCTTTTATCTCTTTGTTTCTTCCATATGTCTTGTTGTATTACTATATTTGTTGGCAATTGTAAACAGGGGTATGGCTATAGTGGGTACACTGCAGGGGGTGCCATTGCTGAGGGGCTCTAAGGCTTAGGGTGCCCGCAGCCTGTCTCTCCTGCTCACAGTGCTGAATGCTGCTGGGAGAGACACTCCCATCTTCCACTGAATAACACGGGGGAGTTTGCGTGCAAACTATAAATGAGTGCAGGGGCACTTCTATGCAGTTTATTATAATTTAGGGCACAGTTTGACTAACTACTGCATATACAAGAGGCATTACTATAAAGCGTAACATGAGTATATCAGGAGGTGCTGGAATGAGGAATGGTAGTATATGTACTGGGCAGTGGCGTACCTAGGGGGGTGCCCTGGGCGCCATCGGACTGGCGGCGCAGGAGGGGGGCGCTGTTGGCCTCGGTCCAGGACGGTGGTTTCAAGTAAGTGTAGTGCGGACCACACAAAGTGCTGTCCACACTACACATTAACAAACACGCTGGCGGTGTGTTTGTTTTAGCAGCCAGTGAGAGCTAGACAGACTCTAATTGGCTGCTGTACCCATGGCCGGAGCCGGGCTGGAGCTCAGTCATGGAACGTCAAGTTCCTTTTTTTGGTGGACTGTATGGGCAGGGAACCGCAATTCCGCCCTCACTGCATGTCACTTCCAGGTACAGAACTGAAGGGGAAATATACCTTTCCATTCAGGTACAGTAAGTGTTGTTTTTTTTTGTGTCTCTGTTATATACAGTATATGTAAGGGGCACGGCATAGGAAGGGACTACTACTGGGGGCACTGTATAAGGAGCAGTTCATATGGGCACCACTACTAGGGGCACTGTATAAGAGGCACTGCTGGGTACACTGCATAGGGGGGACCACTACTGGGGGCACTGTATAAGGAGCACTGTGTAAGGGGGACCACTACTGGGGGCACTCCATAGGAGGGACCACTACTACGGGCCCTGTATAAGGGGCACTACTTGGGGTACTGCATAGGGGGGGACCACTATTAGGGACCCTGTATTTAGGGGTACTGCATGGGCGGAGCACTACTGGGGGCACTGTATAAGGGGCACTACTGGTGGCACTGCATAGGGGAACCACTACTGGGGGCACTGTATAAGGGACACTTCATAGGGGGGACCACTACTGGGGGCACTGCATAGGGGGGACCACTACTGGGGGCACTGTAAAAGGGGGACCACTACTGGGGCACTGTGTAAGGGGAACTACTACAGTAGGGCACTGCATAATGGGCACTGCTACTAGGAACATTGCATAAGGGGCACTGCTACAGTGGGCATTGCAAGAGGGGCACTACTACAGAGGGCATTAAGGTGCATATGGAATGGATAGGTATGTTCCCAGAGTGACGAGAAATGGTGGTATGTCATGTTGACATGCCCACATTTTCAGTGGCCACGCCCTTTGTGGCATGTGATCACGCCCACTTTTTGGAGCTTAATTTCTTAACTTGTCCTGGGCATCAAATACCCTAGTTACGCCACTGGTCCTGGGGGATGTGTTGATGAGTGGGTAGTGTATGTCCAGGGGGTGGGTATAGTGGGTAATGTATACATTTTTGCTTGTAATATCATTGCCGTGTTTTGTTTGTAATATAATTTCTGTGTTTTGTTTGCTGTAATATCATTGCTGTGTTTTGTTTGCTGTTACATCATTGCTGTGTTTTGTTTTTGTAAAATGATTGCTGTGTTTTGTTTGCTGTAATATCATTGCTGTGTTTTGTTTGTTGTAACAACATTGCTGTGTTTTGTTTGTTGTAATATCATTGCTGTGTTTTGTTTGTTGTAATATCATTGCTGTGTTTTGTTTGTTGTAAAATCATTGCTGTGTTTTGTTTGTTGTAATATCATTGCTGTGTTTTGTTTGCTGTAACATCATTGCTGTGTTTTGTTTGTTGTAACATCATTGCTGTGTTTTGTTTGTTGTAATATCATTGCTGTGTTTTGTTTGTTGTAACATCATTGCTGTGTTTTGTTTGCTGTAATATCATTGCTGTGTTTTGTTTGTTGTAATATCATTGCTGTGTTTTGTTTGTTGTAAAATCATTGCTGTGTTTTGTTTGTTGTAATATCATTGCTGTGTTTTGTTTGCTGTAATATCATTGCTGTGTTTTGTTTGTTGTAACATCATTGCTGTGTTTTGTTTGTTGTAATATCATTGCTGTGTTTTGTTTGTTGCAACATCATTGCTGTGTTTTGTTTGCTGTAATATCATTGCTGTGTTTTGTATGTTGTAATATCATTGCTGTGTTTTGTTTGCTGTAATATCATTGCTGTGTTTTGTTTGCTGTAATATCATTGCTGTGTTTTGTATGTTGTAATATCATTGCTGTGTTTTGTTTGCTGTAATATCATTGCTGTGTTTTGTTTGTTGTAACATCATTGCTGTGTTTTGTTTGCTGTAACATCATTGCTGTGTTTTGTTTGCTGTAATATCATTGCTGTGTTTTGTTTGTTGTAACATCATTGCTGTGTTTTGTTTGCTGTAATATCATTGCTGTGTTTTGTTTGTTGTAATATCATTGCTGTGTTTTGTTTGTTGTAATATCATTGCTGTGTTTTGTTTGCTGTAATATCATTGCTGTGTTTTTTTTGCTGTAACATCATTGCTGTGTTTTGTTTGCTGTAATATCATTGCTGTGTTTTGTTTGCTGTAATATCATTGCTGTGTTTTGTTTGCTGTAATATCATTGCTGTGTTTTGTTTGTTGTAATATCATTGCTGTGTTTTGTTTGCTGTAATATCATTGCTGTGTTTTGTTTGCTGTAATATCATTGCTGTGTTTTGTTTGCTGTAATATCATTGCTGTGTTTTGTTTGCTGTAACATCATTGCTGTGTTTTGTTTGTTGTAACATCATTGCTGTGTTTTGTTTGCTGTAACATCATTGCTGTGTTTTGTTTGCTGTAATATCATTGCTGTGTTTTGTTTGCTGTAACATCATTGCTGTGTTTTGTTTGTTGTAACATCATTGCTGTGTTTTGTTTGCTGTAACATCATTGCTGTGTTTTGTTTGCTGTAATATCATTGCTGTGTTTTGTTTGTTGTAACATCATTGCTGTGTTTTGTTTGCTGTAATATCATTGCTGTGTTTTGTTTGTTGTAAAATCATTGCTGTGTTTTGTTTGTTGTAATATCATTGCTGTGTTTTGTATGTTGTAACATCATTGCTGTGTTTTGTTTGTTGTAACATCATTGCTGTGTTTTGTTTGCTGTAATATCATTGCTGTGTTTTGTTTGCTGTAATATCATTGCTGTGTTTTGTTTGTTGTAATATCATTGCTGTGTTTTGTTTGCTGTAATATCATTGCTGTGTTTTGTTTGCTGTAATATCATTGCTGTGTTTTGTTTGCTGTAATATCATTGCTGTGTTTTGTTTGCTGTAACATCATTGCTGTGTTTTGTTTGCTGTAATATCATTGCTGTGTTTTGTTTGCTGTAATATCATTGCTGTGTTTTGTTTGTTGTAATATCATTGCTGTGTTTTGTTTGTTGTAATATCATTGCTGTGTTTTGTTTGCTGTAATATCATTGCTGTGTTTTTTTTGCTGTAACATCATTGCTGTGTTTTGTTTGCTGTAATATCATTGCTGTGTTTTGTTTGCTGTAACATCATTGCTGTGTTTTGTTTGTTGTAATATCATTGCTGTGTTTTGTTTGCTGTAATATCATTGCTGTGTTTTGTTTGCTGTAATATCATTGCTGTGTTTTGTTTGTTGTAATATCATTGCTGTGTTTTGTTTGCTGTAATATCATTGCTGTGTTTTGTTTGCTGTAATATCATTGCTGTGTTTTGTTTGCTGTAATATCATTGCTGTGTTTTGTTTGCTGTAACATCATTGCTGTGTTTTGTTTGTTGTAACATCATTGCTGTGTTTTGTTTGCTGTAACATCATTGCTGTGTTTTGTTTGCTGTAATATCATTGCTGTGTTTTGTTTGCTGTAACATCATTGCTGTGTTTTGTTTGTTGTAACATCATTGCTGTGTTTTGTTTGCTGTAACATCATTGCTGTGTTTTGTTTGCTGTAACATCATTGCTGTGTTTTGTTTGTTGTAACATCATTGCTGTGTTTTGTTTGCTGTAATATCATTGCTGTGTTTTGTTTGTTGTAATATCATTGCTGTTTTAAATTTTGGTCTTAAACTCACTCAGAAGTGACGGTTTGCAAAAGCCGCTGCTTATTTACCCCTCAGTATCTAATCTCAGGGTAGGGTATAAACTGATATAGTTTGGCAACATTTAGCTGAACAAAAAATATATATCACCTTGAGACACTGAAGCTAGAGTATATACAGTTCCTTATTAACTACAAGCACTCAGTGTATTATATAACCTCAGTTGTATTTGCCATGTGCACTAGTATTTGCTGTTACTGTAACAAAGTTTTGCTGATGTATTACAGGCTCACGCTATGGTCTGGCACACCTATAATACCCATTACCGCCCATCTCAAAAGGGGTACCTCTCTGTGACATTGGGCTCCCATTGGATAGAACCAGACAAAAGAAATATTGACTCATCAGCTATTGAGATATGTCAGGAATCCATGGACACTGTACTTGGGCGATTTGCTAAACCTATCCACGGGGACGGCGATTACCCTGAGAGTCTGAAGAGGAAATACGGCTCAATCTTACCTGAATTTTCAGAGCCAGAAAAAGCTCACATTAAAGGGACAGCGGACTTCTTTGCATTCTCCTTTGGGCCCAATAACTTTAAGCCATCAAATGATGCCAGTAAATCAGCTCGAGTTTTACTCCATCTAAGGGGGGTATTGAACTGGATTAAGTTGGAATATGATAATCCCAGAATCCTAATCATGGAAAATGGTTGGTTCTCCAACAGCAACATCCAAACTGAAGACACCACCACATTATACATCATGAAGAAATTTATCAATGACGTCCTACTGGGTAAGTAGATGTTGGCTCCTTAATGTGAGAGTGGTGTAACACACAGGTACGTCGGGGCTGACTTATTCTGAGTTGGACGCAGCCGTGGCCTTCCTTGCGCCTTTTGCCGACTTTATGCTAATGTCGCTACAAAGCCCTTCCCTGGTGTACGTCTGTACATCCGAATGTACAAGGACTGAGACGCTCACTCACAGCATCTGTAGACACTGCACTGCCGCCTGGTAGATGCACAATCGATTGCCCCATAAAAAGGTGCACCAGCGCTGTGGCAGGTGCAGTTTCTCCGGCTGAGTAGGGCCTCCAGGGCGGGATGTACTAAAGGAAAAATGCATTTTCAGTATGTATCAACAGTTGGCCGCCAGAGGGCAACGCCAGCTTTTGCTGGTGTTACCCTATAGAAGCCTATGGGCTTCTACTGCATCGCGCTGCTATGAGGGATCCGATCGGATCCCTCCCAGCATGTCCCACGGCCACGTCACTCTGGGCATGCACAGATGGACTCCCGGGTCATAAACCCATAAGTCCACGGTGCAGAGCGGGTCCGCAGGGAACAGCTCTTATCGGAAGAGCTGTCCTTTGCTGTACTGATTGGATATGTTAGTACATATGCGATCAGTAGGGATGCGGTGTCTGATGGTAAGTAGCGCCAATGTTAGTACATCCCGCCCCCTATGTGAGCAGTTAGGAATCTCTGTACTGTACACAACCGCTTTCAGCAACACGCCTGCAACACTCCCATAAAGCATCACCTCAGTATGTGTCTGATTAGTCACAACCCCCGCCTGTTACCTCCCAGTCACCACCAAATATATTCCAGAGACTGTGGGCCTGATTCAGAGATGGACGGTAATGCAATCGCAGCTGCGATTTTGCGCAGTTCGCAATTGCGAAAGTAGGCTAATGTTTCAAAAGCTTACCTGAGCATGGGGACGTCCATTGCTGCCCTCTCATATGCGTCCGATGTCGTACACCAGCGTAAACATCAGTAACATCAGTGCAGATCCGGCAGCCATGCAGCTTATACGGCAAGTCTGACCTGTCTCAAACACCTGACCTCACCTGAGATTAGCAATGGCTACTTTATGGACGTCCATGATACGGCGTTTAAATGGTCAGATACGCCAGCGTTTACCTAGCCACCCCTGTTACCTCCCCCAAACGCTGACTACCTGTCACTCACTTCGTGAGTGAATCCTCTGTGTGAGCATAGTCGCAAAACAATCGCTGCATGTGAGCAGTGCGGCTTACACAAATGCGCAATGGCGAATAATTGCTCGATCTGTGTAAATATCGTCATTGTGTACATCTCTCAATGAGGCCCTGTGGGTCCAAATCCGTACAAACACCATCAGGGTGCCTGCGCTGTGCAACTCAGACTCATGCCATATGAAAAATTACTCAGCGGCGTCCCACATCGCCGCTACGTCCAACGCAGGATTGGGCGAAAAACATCTAACTACCTGATAATAGACCAGTAAAGTTATGATCCATTACAGTAATTAATGAAAAACTTAAACTGGTCTCAGATCTTTTTTTTTTTTACTATTATCAGAAAATAAATTCCCTCTAAATGTAAATGTTTTACCTGTAGATTAAATATTAAAGAGATATAAAAACAATGCAAGTAAAATATCAGTCAGCACATACCATGTCTGTCATCTAAACTGTATGGAGAAACCAACAATCTCTTCCTGTGCTGTGGCATGGATTTTGCCCTGTAACCTAGTCATGGCTAATGGAACATATAGACAAAGGGCCTGATTCAGACCCACTCGCGAGCGGGTGTCCGCTCGCAAGTGGATCGATGTTCTGGACTGAGCATGCGCACGACGGAGGGAGCTCCATCGTGCGCATGCGTCAGACGCGACGAGCGAAGGAAAGTCCTTCGCTCGTTGTGTCCGATCAAAGGGGGCGTGCTGTCAATGTTGATTGACAGCACACCCCCTTTGGTAGGCGTGCCGGGGGCATGCCTCCCTGACGGGGGCGTTCCCACGGGAACGCCTCCCGTCAAAAGCCGGCCCACTGACATCACTAGTGATGTCAGTGGGAGTGATTTTGGCTCTGATAGAGCCAAAATCACTCCGGAGCTTGCGGTTGAAAACCTCAACCGCAGGCTCCGGCTCGCAATTTCGATGGTCGCGATGGTCTCGACCATCGCGGCCATCAAAATGCACGCTCGTATAGCCTGTGGGTGGTGACCCACAGCTATGCGAGCGTCCAGAAGGACGCTCCATTTTCATGGAGGCCAGTCCTCATTCAGAGCGTGCGCTCTGCTCAGAGCGTACGGCTCTGAATGACGGCCAAAGTCAGTGAGCAGAGTATACAGCATATATTTGCAGAGTCGCAGATGCGATATCAGATGTACGTATGGAGAAGTGTCTTGCAAAATAAAGTGTGTCATATCCAGATAGAGAAATTGAACCTGCCTAAAGCTGGGTACACTAGACGATTTTTTGAGCGATTTGTCAGATTCCAATGGATCGGAACGTCAAATCCTCAAAATCGTCTAGTGTGTACCCACTATGTCAGACAGTGTGCTACCATGGGGTCCGCATCGTCAGGTCGGCCCCACATGCAGCTGAATCTGACGATGCGAATGATGACTCCATGCAGCGGGATACGGCAGGGGCCGATATATCGGGTGGTCGGGCACCGGATCTTCTAATGTGTACCGGCCACCCAATATGTCGGCCCGTCGGCAGGGTAGGTTGTCCATCAGAACGCTGGATACACGCGTCGTTTATTGTGCACCCAGCTTTAGGGCAGGTGCCAGTTTCAGTGGCACGACTGTTGGTGCTGATATTCCCAAAGGTTTTATCTTTTGTACGCAAGCGGCGGATGTGAGACGCCGAAGGTGGGCGTTTCTGTGCACAAGACTTCAGCTAAACCATTAGCATATTTTTGCAGAAACGCTGCGCATGGAATCGCAGTTGCGACAGGATTTGCGTGCACCTCTACATCAGGCCCATCAATTAAGTTTCATTGGTTAATACAGAAAAGTATCATTTCCATTAAGCAGGGGTGCATTAAGAAAGGAGGGGCCCCATGTGCAGTCCGGGGCCCCCTCTTCTCTACCTGGCGACCGGCAAAGCACTGAGCGCAGTAGATTCCGGGCACTAGTCTGTTGCAGAGTCTTCTGCGCATGCGCAGGTCATCGGGGAAATGTTGTGGCAGCCATTTTCCTGGTGATTTCCCTACTGCGCAGCTGCAAAACCCCGGGAAAATGGCAGCTGCAGCCATTTTCCAGGTGATTTGTAAAGCGATGATACCGCCTATGTGGGACTCCGGAGAGGTAAGTATCGAATAAATGGGTGCAGGGTGTGTGGTGTGGGCCCTTGTGCACCCATTATAGATACGCCCCTGCCATTAAGGACTGTGCTGCCCAACATTTTTAACTTACATACTTGCCTACTCTCCAGTAAAGGCCACCAGAATGTCGGCAAGTATGGTCTTATATGGCTGAGAACAGAGGGCCTTATTGCGATCCGCATGCAAATGCAGAGTTTACGCAGATTGAGCGATTGTTAGCAATTGCGCATGCACGAAAGCCGCACTTCTGTTCCGATTGCGCTAACACAGAGGATTCATTCGCAAAGTGAGTGACAGATAGTTTGTTGGCGGTAATGGGGCGTGGCTAAGCAAACGTAGGTGTGACGGGACCATTTAAACTCTGTTTCATGGGCGTGCATAAATTAGCCATTGCGATCTCCTTCGCAGCATGAGAGCCCTCTGCGCGTCAGGAGAGCCGCAATGTTTGAGATTGGTCTGACTTACTCAGAAGCTGCGTGGCTGCCAGATCTGCGTCAATGCTCCCGAAGGTCACACTGTTGCTCTTCGTCAGATGGATATGAGAAGGCAGCAGTGGACGTCCCTATGCTCAGGGAAGCTTTGGAGACATTAGCATATTTTCGTTATTGCGATCCGAAAGAAATCGCAGCTGCGATGGCATTAGGGTGTGGATCTGAATCAGGCCAAGAGAGGAACCTTCAAGGATATTGTGTTGTCTGAGGCTCTTAGTGAATTGATTGGCAGCATTTTCATATATTTTGACAGCCTACAAAATGGCTGCCACCACTATGCTAATGTAACTTGTATTATTTAACAATTACCTTTTCCTATATTACTATGAGGGCTGCTAGGCCAGGTAACAAACCAGATCTGTGGGCACATTTTCTATATAAATAATCACATTTGGATTGTTACTCAAAAAACCTCCCCGATATTTACCTTTTACTGCTTAGTATAAATCATATGCTTCTCTGAAATGTGTTAATTAAGGGGGAGATTTATCAACCCACAGCAACCAATCAGATTCTAGTTATCATTTTATAGAATTTATTAGAGAAATGATATCTACAATCTGATTGATTGCTAATGGCAACACCTCCAGTCCACTCGTCATCTGTGTAAGGTTCGATAAATCTCCCTCTTATACTTATTACTAACCTTATTGTTTATGTTTTGTTTTTATGTGATCAGCTATTAAACATGATGGCGTGAAGGTTTTTGGCTACACCGCATGGTCGCTGATGGACAGCTTCGAATGGCAGGAAGGATACAAAATCAGGCGTGGGTTGTTTTACGTAGATTTCAGCAAGAAGGACAAATTGATAACGCCCAAATCTTCTGCGCTATATTACCAGCAAATCATACTTCACAATGGGTTTCTGTTGGAGGCAACTGACTCGGAAGTCCATGGGCAGTTTCCATGTGACTACTCCTGGGGAGTAACAGATTCTGTACTAAAGGTAAACACAGATGGAGGGGTGCGCCTATAATGGCTGGGGCAGGGTGCATCAGACAGTATTTAGGGGAGCAGATATTATAAAGTACTGAACAAAAAATTGGAAAATATCTTATTGCAAAAGTCTAAGGGGTCTATGGGCCTGATTCACCAAGGAACGCAGTTGCTTATAAGCACGCAATCGGTCGATTAATTCAAACTGCGCATGCGTATGCATAAACTTGAACAAGGAATGGGAAAATGGGAAAAGAATCTTATAGCTAGGTGTACTCAAGCAATGTATTGAGTATTAAAATATAACTTTTAATAGATAATATAAAATGTTTTATTGTAATAAGCACATGTGAAGCTAGCGAAATAAAAACAAAACATAGATAAGAATGTGAAGAAAAATAAATAGATACAAGTGTTTAAAATATAATTCTGCTGACGTGTAGATAAACTGGCATCCAAAATATGTCTGTGCTTTTCACCATAAATTAATAATTGGAGGTACTGTAGTGTTATTCTTAATATATTGTGTGCAGTTGTTTAGCTCTTACAGAGATTCCTTCTGTAGTTATAACCCAATAATGTTGCAATACTTGCTTTAGTTGCCAAAGATATTATTGGATATTAATTGTATCCAAAAACCGATATTATAGCAACATACTGTGATTCTCAGTATAAATCTCTGACCACAATAATATTATGCATATATTTTCCATGTATTATCACCCTTGACCATCGTTGTTAGTGGGTTATATATATGGATAAAACATCTTTAATATGGTATGGCAATCCTATATATATATGTATCAGTGACGGTTGTATAACACGGCTCCTATAGTCACTGCCGTCAGGGACCTGACATCCAGCAGAGTCAGTGTATCACTAGATAAGGGTATTGTGGTATAGATATATAGTGAGATGGTCTTAGGGAGATAGTTTCCATTCAGCCTGTGTTTAATAGGCAGTATACGCATCTAACATAATACACATGCACAGTATATCTGGTCTCCCGCAGACCTACAAACAAACAAACTGCATAGCACTAGCTCGACGGCTCCGTATATGGAGTCAAACAGTATTAGATAGCACAGTAATAAGTAGTTATACACTGGTGCGTGGAAATATCTATGGCATGCGTATGCATCACAGTGCGCAAGCTAGGCGATGGGTTAGGAATTGAGGACGCAGTGACTATGCAGAACCATGGCGGAGTGATTGACAGGAAGTGTTGTTTGTGGGTGGTGACAGGGGGGTGGTCGGGCGAACGCAGACGGGCCAGTGCATGTCAACGCCATTGCAAGGGCGTGCATAAATTATCCACTGCGATACCAGATGCTGCCTGAGGCGTCATAGCGTGCGCATAAGTAAGCACTTCCTGAGTAAGATCTGGGCTTCTCTAACTATCCGATTTTACTCGATGTTACACTATGTTGGTCAAGTATACGGATGTGAATAAGCAGAATAGTGATCCGTAGTGAATCAGGCCCTATGTACTAAGTATTCGAGAGAGATAAAGTGGATGGAAATAAAGTACCAACAGATCAGCTCCTAACTGCCATTTTTCAAACACAGCCTGTAAAGTGACAGTTAGGAGCTGATTGGTTGGTACTTTAGCTCTCTCTACTTTATCTCTCTCCAAGGTTTAGTACATAGACCCCTAAAGGGTCTATTCATTAAGAGAAAAATATCCCTTGTGGTAATTAAGGATTGAACTCGCTGAGAGTTCATTCCAAGTATTGGAGGTATTTATCATTCCTCCTATACTTAATTATCACTTCCAAAAAGCTGCTCTTTTTGCGGAGACAGCTTTTTGGAATAAGGGGACTCCTCTGCGGGAGCAGCCCAGAGAAGAGAAGCAGATGGGAAGTGATGGGGGTGGACGTTTCACGTAATTAGGCCGCAATTCGGGCATATTTAAATAGGGGGCAGGGTCAAATGATGAGATTATCATGAAATCGCATCCTGAAACCCCGCCTCTTTCTCGCGGAACCACTGATTGCAGGTAAGTTTTTCCGTATCTTGCCTTCTAGGAAGTGGGCAGGATATGGGAGAAGTCCCTATTCTTCTGGCGGGTTACCCGAAAATATTGAGAGCCTCCTGCAACTTCGAGGAGAGTAGGCAGGTATGCACCTCCCCCCCCCTGCACGATTGCCTACTCGCTCCCCCCAGCTTTTTCCCAGTCAACCCCCGCTGCCTGTCCTCTGCCCCCGTAGTGCTGCAGCCACCACGGGAGTCTGTGAATCCGCTGAGACCATGCAGCCCAGCAGAGTCAGTCCCCAGCAAGGTAAGAGGACACAGCAAGGAGGGATCTTTTCAGATCCCTCTGCTGTATTGGGTGCTGTACGCCATCTGAGAATGGTGTACACTACCACTGTCAAATTCTGAAAAAAATTATTAATTTTCACCTACTTTTGTAGAAATTAAGTGATGATAAATAGACCCCTAAATGAGCAGTCTCTTCATTGTTAAAGGTCAAATAATTATTAAAATAATATTATTTCAATTCTATAGTATACACTACCAGCATGCAAATACTTCTTGAATCTTATGTAAAGGATGAGGACCATTACCGGACTCAGGGCCAGATTCAGAGTTGTACGCAAGCCCAATCGTTTGCGTACAATGCTGATGTTTGACTATATGCGCATGCGCAGGATCTCCTTGCTCGCTCACACTACTGGGACGCGGCAGTCTGATTAACAGGCTGCAGCTATTTGGGGGGCGGAGCTGGGGTGGCGTGAAGCAGAGTCCAAGAAAACAGTCCCGTTTTTTCATGCTGAAGCCAGTGTCTGCGTTCTGTCACTGGCTTCAGATGCATGGAGACACTGGAAGGGATGACCGATGTTCACACAGAGTGAACTTCGGAAACAGCAGCTGACCGCTAAAGCTCACAGGAGGAGTCTATTTACACAAAACTTCTACTGCGGCATTAGTATATTATTGCACAGCTGTTGCGTGCAAAGACGCAGCGGCTGTGCAATCGCATGCCACTCTGAATAGGCCCTCAGGCAGCAGAATTACAAGGTGCACCCTTGCCAAACAAGGCACTTATTCATACATGCATTATACAAAATATTACATAGCTGACAACTAATCCTAATTTCCCGCTCATTTTGTTGGCAGGCAGAGCTGGCTCCCTCCTCTCCTCAGTTCGTAGACCGCAGATTGTATGTGTGGAATGTTACTGGAGACGGCGTTCTGCATGCAGTGAAAGGAGTGAAGCTGAAGACTCGTCCCGCTCAATGCACCGATTTCATCAGCATCAAAAAACAGGTAGACCTGCTGACCAGAATAAAAGTCACACATTATAGATTTGCTCTCAACTGGTCCTTGATCCTACCAAAGGGAGATTTGTCTGCAATCAATAGAGAAGTCCTGAGGTATTACCGTTGTATGATAGAAGAAGCATCCAAATTTGGAATCAAGACCATGTTGACGCTTTACTACCCAACGCATGGCTCGCTAAGTCTTCCTGGACCTTTGTTAGAAAAAGGAGGCTGGTTAAACAGGACTATCGCGCAGGCTTTCAGGGACTACGCAGAGCTGTGCTTTCAGGAACTGGGCGACCTGGTGAAGCAGTGGATCACTATGAATGAGCCAAACCGCCTAAGTCAACATTACCAGTACAGCAGTAATAACACCTACCGAGCGGTACACAATGCCCTCATAGCCCATTCTATGGCATGGCATTTGTATGACAAGATCTATAGGACTGATCAACAAGGTCATGTATCATTGTCTCTACATGCTGACTGGGCCGAGCCGGCCAATCCCTTTCTCGATTCTCACGCCGAGGCTGCCAAGCGTTTTCTGGAATTTGACATTGCTTGGCTTGCTGAGCCATTATTTGGCTCTGGTGACTATCCAGCTCTCATGAGACAGTATATTCTCACCAAGAACCAAAAGGGAGTGGCTAAGTCTTTCCTCCCGCATTTCACAGAGGAAGAGAAGAGCCTGGTGAGAGGTGCAGCCGATTTCATTGCCTTGAATCATTTCACCACTAGGCTGGTGATTCACGAGGCAAAGAATGATAGCAGATTTGACGCTGACCAGGACATCTATTTTCTCTCGGATGCCACACAGCCAACTTCAGCTAGTGGGTTTGCAATAGTCCCGAATGGGATAAGGAGACTTCTAAACTGGATAAAGAAGAACTATGGAAACATTCCAATTTACATTACAGCAAACGGAGTGGATGACAAATCTTTAGAAAATGATGAACTTAGAAAGCATTATTTACAGCAATACAACCAGCAGCTATTACAAGGTAAGGGTTGGGTGCTTATTTTCCCATTAAATGTGCATGGTATATGTTTTTTGTAACATATGTGTATATCTGTATATTCAATGTGGGACATGTATGCACAGGAAAGAACATGCTATAGCTCATATCAGCTAGTCAGTTCAGTTCATTAGTGCGGTTAGCTAATGAAAACATTAATTGTTATAGGCTACAAAACCTTTTTGTGGTGCTGCAGTTTTCATAGCTATACCTGATTATTTACAATGTGTCAACATTGTGACTGACCGCACATCATACCAATTTCATACATCATACCGATTTCATACATCATACCAATTTCATACATCATACCGATTTCATACATCATACCGATTTCATACATCATACCAATTTCATACATCATACCGATTTCATACATCATACCGATTTCATACATCATACCAATTTCATACATCATACCGATTTCATAAATCATACCAATTTCATACATCATACCGATTTCATACATCATACCAATTTCTTGAAAAATACCCCCATACCACATGCCCTGGCAATCCTCCAATGTCATCATCTTCTCCATCATTTTCTTCTTTATCATTCCCCCATATCATCAGTCTTCTATGCTATTATGTTTTTAGTCAGTCCCTCATATATATCATCATATCCCCATCAATCCTCAATATCATCCTCTCCCCCAGCAATCCCTCATATCATTATGTCACCCATCAATCCCCCATATCCTCATCTTCCCAAAAAATGCCCAATATCATCATATTCCCTAACAATCCCCCATATCCTCCTCTCCCCCATCAATTACCTTATGTCATCATCTTCCCTATTAATCCCCCATCAGTTCCCCATGCCATTATATGCTCCAGTCATTACCATCTACTCTTTCAATCCCCATATAATAATCTCTCCATCAATCCCCTATATCATATAATTGACTCCCCCATCAACCCCCATATCATCTTCCCATCAATTTCCAATATCATCATCTCCCCCATCAATCCCTTATATCATGATCTCATCCATCAATCCCCCATATCCTCATCTTCCCCCCAAAAATGCCCAATATCATCATATTCCCAAACAATACCCCATATCCTCCTCTCCTCAATCAATCACCTTATGTCATCATCTTCCCTATCAATCCCTCCATCATTTATCTCCCGCTTATATTACCCATAAATCCCCTAGATAACCATTTCCCCCCTCAATGTTCCATATCCATCCTCCAAAACATCATGGCTTCATCAGTCCCTCATACTGGGTTGGATATGGATTGCCGGCGGTCGGGATGCCGCTGGTCAGAATACCGACAGCTGCATCCCATAGGTAAGTATGCTAACCCTAAACCCTACCCTAACCCTCCCTGCCCAGTGCCTAAACCTAACCTCGACCCCTAAAGCCTAATCTCCCCCTTCCAGCACCCTAAACCTAATACTCCCTCCCCGGTGCCTAACCCTAACCCCCCCTAGTGCCTAAACCTAACCTCCCCCTCCCAGCACCCTAATCCTAACCCTCCCTCCCCGGTGCCTAACCCCACACCCTAACCCTCCCCTAACTGGTAATACTTAGTTTTGGGATGCTGGCGGTCGGGATACTGGATTTCGGCACCGGCAATTAGACCATCGGCATGGCGGGATGCCACCTACATTACCCTCATACCCCCTGTAATGCATCCTTTATCTTCTTTATCTTCATCTATCTTTATCTGCTGTGTGTTGCATTATATATTATACTGTATTATATAAGGTCCCATTTGACCGATGTACTACATCCTATTCATCACTAGCCTGGGCTCCCCTAACTCTCTGAGGCCTTGAGGTGTGGGTGTAGTAGCACTTCTAGTTGGTAGCAGAGTGGTGCACCACAGTGAAGCACTGAGGTGGATCTTGTGGTAGCACTCTGGGGGAAACGCCTGCTCTTTTAGGAGTCTGAGAGGTCACCTTCTAATGTGGCAGTGTCAAGAGCATTCTGGGAAATTAGGCAACTATTCAGTCACTGGATCATTAGGCAAACAATTGCTGTGCTTTCATGATGGAGATGCAGTTACAGAACGTTATACGATCTATAGACACAGGTGATCCAATGTTATTCAAAAAAGTACATTTAAATTATGATTTACATTTTCCACAATGAAAGTGACTGCTAGCAAACATTCAAGTAACTAGGAAAGAAGGTAATACTACAATATAAATAAATATTTCTACATTCTTTGTGCTTGGAATGAGGACTGATATGTTATAGTACGGGTTGGGTACGGGATGCCAGCGTTTGGGATCCCGGTGGTGAGAATCCCAACGCTGGCATCCCATCAGGGTTAGGTTACCAACAGTTGTTGGTAAGTACCCTAACCCTCCCCTTCTCCCTACCCCTCCACTGCCTAAACCTAACCTTTCCTCCCTAGTGCCTAAACCTATCCCTCCCCCAGTAGTGCCTAATCCTAACCCTAACCTCCTCCTCACCCCACTACTTACCGTCGTGGTGCCTGGGATTCTGACTTCTAAGCGCAGGCATCCCGACAGCCGGTATTATGACTGCATCCCTTATAGTACTGACTCCGCTCTATCTCATTCTCTTCCAGCCTACCTACAAGATGACATCAACTTAAAAGGATACTACGCATTTAGGCTGAATGACAAAACCAAACCACAATATGGATTCTACAACTCTGCCATGTACAACATGAAACCGAAGGCTTCAGTGAGTACGTACAGTGCAATCATCACAGCAAACGGCTTCCCACCGGATCACGCCAGGAACTCCTGCAGAATGACGAGTGCCGAAAACATTTGTCCTTTCTGCACATACATACAGCAAAGGAAGCCGCTCATCTTCTTCTGCTTCTGCCTGTTTTCCACGGTCATTCTATTAATAACTGTCGCAGTCATTCGAAAGTACAAGAGGAAGAGGAGAAAACTGCGCCCTGTAAAACCCCAGCACAGAGCCTGTTTTCTAATTAAAAAGAAAGCTGGTTTCAGCCAGTGCTGATCACGACAGCCCCCAACTGACTTTTTCCATGAATTCACTCCATTTCCTCTATGGAATTCAAATACCGATCCATGGCTTGCCATGGGGTCTCTGTCCCATGGATCATTGGCAAAGACACGTGACATTCTCATCATCAGAGCTTACAATTTAATTTATAAACTGCAGTTCTACTGTAATATATATATATTTTTTTTTCATTATTTAAAACAAGAAAAAAGTCACCGTTCCGGGACGTTGCCTATTCTTTAATTTGCCCACTTGCAACATTCCACTATAACAGATTAGTAGCACTTTTTATGAAACATTTATTTATAGAAATAAAATGCTACTAGTCTCTTCACTAGGAGCAACTCTGTTTTAGAGAGAAGTTGGGGGGGACACAAACTCCTTACCCTTATCCGTGGTTCTTCAATGCATGCCAAGGAAGGTTGATGATCATGGCTTCACACTGGACCTGTAGCTTAGAGCAATTGCCATGCCACAGCTCAGGATAACACAATCATAGACATGTCTTTGATAGAGATATTTTTTCGGTCAGTGGCCCAGCTATTGCCTGCCTGCACCAGTCACGGGTTGGCTTAGCATCATGGGTAATAGGCCTAGAGGCTATAAAACCCATCATGCTCAGCCAACCATTGACTGGGTGCCACAGTGAAGTAGCCAAATAGCATCATGAATGCCACAAGTTGCCCACTGATCTCTTTGGTAAGATGAGGGTTTAATAAGGGTTTGAGTTTAATGATAGCTTAATGAGGGTTTGTGGTAATGAGCCCCAAATTTTCTTTTCTTTGTCTACTGTTATTATATTGTCCTTAAAATATTCCACATAACAAGCAACAGTATGTCTTCTAAGTCAGCCATTTGTTTTACAGCTGTGATTAGGTTGCAGTTGTCAGCCAGCTCTCCAAACGGCCTCCAGCCTTACAGCCAGACCATAAGAGGTTGAACAATGTAGCTGGATTTTCACCAGCATCATAGAAACATAATAGCTTAAAAAAAACTATTTGGATAAGGTGGTTTAAGTTATTGTTTAATAGGAACATCCTAAACAAACACACAAACCACTCCAAGACAGGCTAATCATTGACGTATGACACTGACATGTGCTGTCATGGCAAAAGTGCTTTTAACCTTTTCATTATCATTATTATTATTATTATTATTATTATTATTATTATTTTCCTGTCTAACATCCATTACAGAGGGATGAAATGGAAATACTGTAATTATCAGGTGCGTTATATCTGGGTTGCCAGATCACCGATTTAGGGCCGTATTCAATTTGAAGCGAAAAGCCGTTTTTGCGTGTTTTTGGCAAAAACTTTTCGCCAATGACGTCATTTTCGCCTGTTTGGGTTTTACTCCGTATTCAATTTGAAAGCCTTTTCGACCTAGGCGGAAAGTCAATGCAATGTAATAGGCGGAAAAGTTTCGCCTATGAATCGGAGGCGGAAAAAAGTGCAGAATTGGGGTTTTGGGGTGCAACGTTGCAGGAACTCCCGTGCAGCCTTCAGACAGTCCCCCAAAGGTAAACTGTGTCAAAAAATGTAAAAAGAACACTTAAGGACACCCCAAAAAAATCACTTTGAATTTGGGGGTGAAAAAAAAAATGTTGGGGGACAAAGTTAAAAACTAACGAACTTGACTCTGGGGGGTCCCCAAGTATGACCCAGGTGTTTTTTTGATTGCAGGTGCTTGCGGCAGGTGGATTTTTCACGATTTTTTCAACTTAACTTTAGCAGCTTTTAAATATGCTGACCCCCATTTTCACGTACCCCAAATGTGCTGGGATAACTTATTTTCTGGAAAAAAAATACTCCTGAGTACTATTCTTCACCACGTATAGAAAAACGGTATTTATCAGCTATTGAGCCCGTTTAAAAACACCAAATATCTTCAGCAAGCCAGATTGGGGGGTACCATACCTAACCCCCATGTCAGAGCATCTTTTGGGGGGTGTCAGGCTGATTTCCCCAAATCTGACAGTACTTTCCGCCTGTTCAAGTTTCGCCGGGTCCCATTTTTCGCGTACTTCCATATTGAATACGGAGTTTATCGCACACGGCCGCGATACTTTTTTGCCTACAAAAGACGCGATGTAGGCAAAAACTCTGGGAGGTGAAATAGAATTGCGCATCCGCTCTAATTGAATACGGCTCTTAAAGTCAAATACGTTACACATATACATCATGGCTGCATTTGCTCCCTATGTAGGCAGGCGGAAAGGCGTGCAGGTTTAATGGCTGACTTTGCATTGTTTGGTAACTTTTTAGTACAAATATTCCATATTATCCAATGGGGTGGCACTCACACATAGCTAAGTGTACCCTCACACTATTGTGTCTGAGCTCACTGAGGGGCTTCCATTAATAAACCGATTTCTGACCGAAAATAGTCTCGAACATACAGAGCTAAAAGGGGGGTAGGGGCGGGGGACACGAAATACCATTATGTCATGGATTTCTTAATAAGGAGGTCACAGATTAATATATTTATTCTATAAATATGTCATATGTCATGTGCTAATTATTGGTAAATGGGGGTTCACTCATATGTCTCTGTTTAACGACAATTTTGAAGTAAAATATAAAATCGTCTCTGTGCACATTAGTCTTTACACTTCTTTCATTTCTAATTTTGAAGCTCCCTTTGTGATTAGCCGAGTGGGCGGACCTGTCAGCAAGCAGGCGGGGCTTGATTCAGTGGGAGGAGTCTGCTTAGGCTCACTTCACTTTCTGGGATGTCCACCACTATGCATGTCGGCATGTTTTGTCATCTATAGATTTCATAATCTGCAATATGATGGATTATAAAACAGTAATTTTGCCTTTACAGGAAAAAATAATTTCAGCCAACGTAGATCCATGAGTGAACCTCTTCGGCCGTTTATTGAGATTCACATCTGGTATTAAAATAAACTAGATATGTGTCAGTGTGTCATTTGTCAGTGTGTAATGTATCTTACGGTTAAGAGAGGTCTTCAAATCAACGATGTTCAACTAATCGATGAATGACAACTGATGTGATCTCCCCCATGATATTATTTTGGGTGTGCTATGACATGTCGGCACGCAGAAATTCGACATTCAGTATATCGGCACCAGAATGTCCGCAGGGCTTGGATGTCGCCATACCTGATAGGTTGGCAACAACTATGTCGACGTACATTTAGGTCGACGTTAAAGTGTCCCCATATAAAATGTTGCAATTTAACATGTCGACACTAAAATGTCGATGTGATTTTTTTTTACTTATTTTAGCCTAACCCTAAACCTAAAATAACATGAAAAAAAACCCATATGTTAACATTTTGGTAGTGACATTCTGAATGTGCCGAAATTTTAACCCTTCCAACTTATATGCATGTTGACATATTAATTGTCGACCTAATGTCCAAGTTGACATTCTCTCGACATTGCGCCGTCGACATTCTGTCGACAAGTCGACTGTATACCATTAATTCTGGTCCCGCATAAATTGCAATTTTGCCCATGTTTTGTCTAAAGAGCCCCATACATCAGGTACCATTTCACTGATTCCCCATTCTGACCAGAACCGCCGATCCGCCGGTCGGAAATGGTGATTAGCGGCCATCAATGATCACCGATCAAGTCGGAGAATCTTTTAAATTTTTCAGGTTAAAAATCTCCGATTTGCTTATCTCGAGGATATTTTATTCGTGATCAGCAAATCAGTCAACATTTTGGATTTCACCAATGCCCTGACCCCGGCGTCTGGGCATCAGGGAATTGGCCCAATCCATCTCTGATGTATGGGGGCCTTATGTCAGCCAAACTAGAAGACAAAATCTCAGGTGGTCAAAATGAAAATATCTGTGTTAAGTGGCCTATCCACTAGGCGGCCTGAAAGACTGAATGACTAGCGTTGGGTACGGGATCCCGGCAGTCGGTACGCAGTCGGGAAGCCGGCGGACCTAATCCCGACAGCCGGTTTCCCGACTGTCATATACCGGCAAGGGTCTAAGGACAGGCATCGATATGCCGACGCCTGTCATTAGACATACGCTGGGAGCCCGACGCCCGGCATCTCAATCGAAGGGACGCCAGGCTCCGAGCACGGATAGCCGCAGGGGGGGTTAGGTTTAGGATTTCAGGGGGGACTTAGGGTTAGGCACCGCCCTGAGAGGTTAGGTTTAGGCTAGGGTAAGGGGGGATTAGGGTTAGGCACCCCCTGGGGGGAGGTTAGGGTTAGTCAGAAACCCAATGCCTGAAAGTAAGTAGCCTAACCCTAACCCTCCCCTTAACCCACCTTTCTTGCAGCCTATTCCCCCTGCAGCCTAACCCTAACCAGCCCCCCAGTAGCCTAACCCTCCCCCTAGTGCCTAACCCTCCCCCTAACACTAATACTTACCGTAGGGATGCCGGCAGTTGGGATCTGGACTCGGATTATGACTGCTGTCGGGATTTCGTTGCTGGTATTCTGAGCATTCCCAATCGCTGGGATGGTCACTACATCCTGTTTTGTGAACCAAAATTTAAATTTGAAGCCACAAATCAACAGTGCAAAATAAATGTGGGGCTACAGAAAAAAAATAAAGAACTATTTTTCAATAATAAGAAAAAAATTGTAAAAAAATAAATAAATAACTTGAGTCTACATAATGAGTATATCTGGGTGTTTGAACCAGCCAAAAAAGGTTGTTGCCCAATTGTAGAATAATGGCATGCAAGATTCCTATTATTCCTATTGTCATTCAAATTATTAGGGATTTCTACATACTGAACAGCTAGAATTTTCCACACACACACAAACAAAAACAGATTTTGCTCCCTGAGATGTCAATCAATCCAAAGCTCAAATGGTGGCCATTAAAAAGTACAAGTGTTTTCCATGGGTTCCTGACTATCTGTCACTGAACTTCTCCTCCATTCCCCGAGATGCCATCAACCATCTTAAGCTTGGTAGGTGCAGTGTTCCACCGGTACCAGTGAGGGTAAGGATGAGGGGGTGATGTTGGAGTTCGCCCTCTAGCGCCCTGCCTGTGGTGCAGTTGGTCCTGTGGTTGTGCTTGTGTGTGGGGGGGTGCATGGCAGCCTGAATTGTGTCATCGTCACTTCACCCCGGCTGTAGAGGCGGGACCGCAACAGCACAATCCAGACTGAAACGCGTTGTCACAGTCACACTCCCTTCGCTGCAGAACCAGATGGGAGTCCACCGGACAGTCCGGGAAATTAGGCAAGTATGAAATAGTTTGTCAGACAATTAGATATATTTGCAAAAATAAAACAAAATATGAGTAGGCCCTACTTATTTTTGGCTTGCAAATTACTCTTATTATGTGGGTAGCGGCTACTTTGGGGCTCAGAAAACATAAGCCCTCATTCAGAGGCGGTCGCAAAAAGCGACCGCTCGCTCTGAATGAGGGCGGCCGCTTGTTTTTCTAGTGCGGCCTCCTGGTCACCACCCACAGCTTAGCGACCGACCAGGGTGATGGTTGCGATGGTCAAGACCATCGGGGCTTGCGACGAGACCCTAAGGTTGGGTCTCGGCAACCGCAAGGCCCTGGGAGCTTCCTGCTCTGATCGAGCAGGAAGCTCCCCACTGACATCACTGCTGATGTCAGTGCGGCCGCCCACAAATTGATAGGCGTCCCTTAAGGAACGCCTCAGTTTGTGAAACCACCCCCCCGCCCCGCCTACAAAACAGGCCAAGCTGTCGATCAACATCGGCAGCCGTCGCTTTTGTAGTGAGCTCCGGAGCGAAAGAGTTTCTCTCTCGCTCAGGAGCATGCGCACGCGCAGTGCGGCCACTGCGCGTGCTCAGGACCAAAATATCGACCCGGTTGCGAGCGCGCAGTGCTTGCGACCGGGTCTGAATGAGGTCCATAATTTGTAAGGTATAGTGACTTTTGTCATATTGAGATCAGTATGTGTATCAAAAAAGTTCTTGAAATGAGTCAGATTACTAGAGCAGCGACTGCAAATAAATCTAATAGTTGTGACATTTACATAGCTGTGATAACCTTCTGAGGTCATGTCATCTGATAACACCACCTACCGGTAGCAGGCACACTGCAAACTGGGGAGATAAGATAGACCCCTGTGGTAGTGCACAGGGCAGGAACACAATGAGGGGGCTGGGTACTGAATTTCCTCTTCATCTGCCATCTAAAATTCCAAACAACCAATTGAATGTGCAGCACATAAACCTTTATAGTGATCCATTACACCACAGCAGGATTAAATGCTGCATGCTGATATTATAGTTGTGCTGCTGTGTCTGTGCTGCGTCATGTCATTAGGAGATTCAGTAAATGGATATATATTCAGTCACATGACTTCTCAGTTGATGGGGTCGTAAATTTCTCAGGTTGACATTTGGCATTCCAGGGGAGTTGCATGACCCAATGACATTCCATAGATAAGAAAGGCTGAAGATAACATTGTTTTTAGTTCTGTTAGGATTTTAGGACAAAAGGTGGGCAGCTAATATATGTAGTGTGGTATCATTTAAGGTAAATCATTCCTGAACATGGCTAATGCCTCCTGTTACTAAGGTGACTATGGGGAAAATGGAATTTACAGCGATTTGTCAAATTTGCCGGTATTGACGCCATTTTTGCTGCAGGGTTTGAAGTGAAGATGTTTTTAAAATTTTGACAGTGTAAATCCTGTGGTAAAAATTGCAGAAAATCAATGCTATTGAAACATCACTATTCATTATATTTCTCCCACTGAAATGTCTAGAAGTCTCATGACTTCTAGAAAAGTGGTTTCACTGGAAATAGAGCTTTGCCCTAATGCAAATGTATAGAGATATAGGATTCACCAAATTCCGTCAGCAACAGCTTCCCCATGCATAGGTCAGGGCTTGTGGTCTTTGCTTCTGGTTTATTTGTACTGATTCTAAGCTTGCAAGCCATAATATCTCTTTATTTGTGTGTTAATATTAGGGACTATGGGCCTGATTCAGCATGGATCACAATTGCAACCGCGTACGAAGATCCGTCGATTGTTGCATACTGCGTATGCACTGTGATTACGGGTGCACTTTGGAATTCATTGCAGAGTGACAGGTCATGAGCGTTTGGGGGTGGTGACGGGGGAGTGGTTGGAGAAACGAAGGCGTGCCTGTCCGTTTGAACGCCGTTGCATGGCCTTGCATAAATTAGCCACTGCGATTGCCTACGCAGCTTGAGTACTCACTGCGTGCAACGAGACTTGCAAATTCTGAGACAGGTCAGACCTGCTGTAATTGTGTGTGAGGGGCCGATGTTCTCCGATGTTACCGATGTATACGCAGGAGTGCGAGGTATTACGGATGTGAGAAGGCAACAGTGGGCGTCTCTGTGCTGGCTAAGCGGCGGTAGACATTAGCATATTGTCGCAGATTCATTTTGCAGCTGCCATCGCAATTGTGATCCATGCTGAATCAGGCCCTATAGTTACTAACCATGGACTTGTCATAGCCGCAGATGATGGGCGACTTTGACCAATGGATTTAAATCTGCTGGTTCAGCATTTATTTTTGTTAACATCTGAAATCCATTGGTCAATGCTGCCGATCCATAGTGACTTTCTGGCTTCCAGGGGGTAGCCACGTCGGCACAGCAAGGGGATTGCGGCTGAGCTGGCCGGGGGATTGCTCGGCAAAGGGGGCTATGTGGGGGGACGTGATGGCGTGATTGTGTCATTGTGGCCCCAGCCCCTGCTTTACAATGCCGAGATTACCAGCATTGTAAAGCTTGGGGTGTGCCTACAATGATGCGATTCAGCGCAAATTGCGTCAGTGACCATCTGGACTGCCCACTTTACTCGGAAAGTGAGAGTCACTGGGCAAATGCAGCGGAGCACACGGCAGCCTCCGGGAGACATGAATGCTCGTCTGGCCAAGATTCAGGAGCCTCCCAGCCATTCTGTGAGAGTAGGAAAGTAAGTTGCCGATCATTGGTGGTTTTGACAAACTGACATTTAGTAAATCTACCCCCAAGTCTCTATTCTCAGTTATAAAGCGATGCGGATAAATGCTGATATATAAATCATTCATCATGTTGGAGTTAGGAAATAACCTGGTTGGAGCTGGCATTTTCCTTTCCACATTGAGAGTTAAACTTTTGCACTTTGTTAGTGAATAACCTCCAATGTATTATATAGCTAAATTCTCTAAATACTTTACTATAGGGGGCAAAGGGTAAAATTCACAAAGCAGAGATAATTCATATAGCAAAAAATACACACGGTAATAAACTAGGAGTCACTAATGTTAGTCCTATGAACTATCAAATGACTATTTATGTTACACTGCCTACACATTGCTCAGCATGCTGTTCTTCCTGTCTTTCACGCATGATATAGTGGGCGGCACAGTGGGCATGATGGCGGAATCACATCATTGTGGCCCCACCCTTGCTACACAATGCGGCAGATATCTATCTGCGACGTGAAGCAGTGGACAGGGCCACGATGACGGAATTCAGTACAAATCGCGTCATTGGCCATCTGGACCGCCCACTGAACTTGGGAAAGCCTCAGGCGTCACTGCGAGACCCCTTAGAAAAGGTTCCTAAGTGGCCCTGAATATAGATATATACATACCTCCCAACATGACCCTCTCCAGTAGGGACACAATGCTCTGGTCCTGGACTTCCCTGGTAATTTATGATTGGTGGAGGCTCCAGAGGTGGGGCTGCAGCACAGTTCAAAATTCAAATAGGGGAGTCACACCAACTGCCAGTGAGTCCCAGCCAATGGTGTATGGCAGTGTGTGAAATGACGGTGTGACTCCCCTATTTGAATTTTGGACTGCGCTGCAGCCCCACGTCTTACCAGGGAAGTCCAGGACCAGAGCATTGTGGGCCTCATTCAGAGGCGGTCGTAGGATGCAAGCGGTCGCTCAGAAACAGGGCGGCCGCTTGCATCCTGAACGGCCGCCTCCATGTGGAGCAACATCGAGTCAATTGCGAGGGCTCAGCGCTCGCGACCGACTCTGAATAAGGTCCAGTGTCTTTCCTGGAGAGGGTCATGTCGGGAGGTATGCAGTAAGCACAATAACTAGTGATTACCCACCTAAACTGGCACCTACCTACAGTAAAACAAATGTCTGTCCGTCCATAAATTGTTAATTTTTCTCATAATGCAGAATTAATGAATAGATCAGCATCTCCCAGTCTGGTTAAGAGAAATAACACTGCTGCACAAATCAATATATTGCAAGCTAACGTACCATATGGGGCTGTGCCAGGAAATGACCAATTATTGTGAATGACTGACTCCCCCAAGGATTTTTATTATCAATTAAAGTTTTTACACAACTTCCTTTTTCCATGATCCTAGAAGATAGTTGCTATGCTCCCGGCAGAATGTACACTCTATCGCCTGATCTGCAGCTTACCTTGTCACCTTCTAATCCCGGTACCATGGAAACGCGAACATGTCATGGAAAATGACTAAATACGGTAGATGTGTAAAAATGTGCTATAATCAGAAGAATGATGGTTCTAATAAGTGTTACCAAAGTGTATGTGAGATGCCTTGTAACTTAGACATATAACACATTGATTGTATTAAATTGTAATTGTTTTCTAGCAAGGTCTAAGTGATATTCACCTGGCAGGGTGGGGAGTTCTGAAACCCTGGTATGGTGGCAGACCCATTTGTGTTTGGGCAAACATTACACACAGGGCAACCTAGGTAATTGCCCAGGACAGAAAAGTTAGCGAAAATCAATAAAGGAATTCAACATCAAACAAAACAGACAATCAGGTACATTGTGAATTTCAAATGTATGTTTAAATTATAACGTTAAGAATTATTCTGAGTGTAACCTCCTTCCTCTGAAGAGTAAAAGTCAAGTACCCACTGACATCTAAGGTAAGTGGTGCTATAAGGGTTGTATGGAGAGGGTTTCAGTTCTTAAAAAGTGTGACTTGGGGTTTATTGATGCTAGCCTAGGCCCTTACTGCAAGTTCTAGCTTCTAGGTTTGAGTTTCTAAAATAAGTCTCAGCAATCCCCGACTACCTCTGAAGTGGGAGTAGAAGTCTGGGATGACCCTGGCTGCTGTGAGCTTGAGTCCAGGCTACGAAGATGCTCCTTTTACTTGAGTATGTCTGAGCTTCAAGACGGAGGCTCTGGAGTGTAGAGAGAATATGGTGATAAGGCAAAGAATTGAGGCCTTTAAGACTGACTTCACAGGCCGAGAAAGGTGCTGCTAAAATGCTTTGTACTTGAGTTGAGTGACTTGAGCGTTGGGAGAGGCACGGAGAAGGTTCAGTATTGCATCAGCTAGAACCTGAAGGGTAGCTGGGAATAGAGGGCCTGATTGAGACCCGCTCGCAAGGCTGCATTCGCACGCAGCCAGCCGATGTTTGCAATCTGCGCATGCATCGCAGTGCGCAAACTAGTCCAGGTGATCGGGAAGCGCTCACCGTGCATAGACAGCTCACTAGAAGGAGTGACAGGACATGCCGTTTGTGGTTGGTGACAGGGGATGGTCGATGGAAACGGGGGAGTGGTGGTGCGACGCAGGCGTGCCTGAGCGTCTTAACGTCGTTTAAGAGGCGTGCATAATAAAGACGCCGCGTCATAGTACACGTCACATAATTGAATTTCACACTGAATCACTCGAAGTGCTTGCGGTAGGGTATGGTCAGCCACAAGTGCTGCGATTGCTTCCGATGGTACTCGATGTTACCGATGGTTGCATTCACTTCCTGGACATGACGTGGGAAAGTGGGCGTCTTAAGACAGGCTGATGGGTGTCTGCATACACACCGCGGTCGCACGCCAAGGCATAGTGGGCGTGCTATTGCCTTGCCGCACGATCACGGATTTGCATACTTTCGCTGCTTGTGAACGCA
Source organism: Taudactylus pleione (assembly GCA_031769625.1). Taxonomy (NCBI): domain Eukaryota; kingdom Metazoa; phylum Chordata; class Amphibia; order Anura; family Myobatrachidae; genus Taudactylus; species Taudactylus pleione. The sequence goes on from JAUIMM010000300.1 coordinate 9,761,819, forward strand.
TCTAGAGAGTGGGTCTGAATCGAGACCAGATTGCGGTATTTTTTTACTTGTTGGCGTATGGATATGCTGATGTGACCACTGCTGTATAGAGGCAAGTTGAGAAAGAGTACTAGTCCCACTACATGAGTGAGTCAGCTCTTATGCCAAGTGACACTACTGCCTATGGGGGTGATGTATCAAAGTTTGTGGGGAGAAGTATCACAGCTTGGAGATATATAAAGTGGAGAGAGATAAAGTACCAAATAATCAGTGCCTAACTCACTTTGCAGGCGGTGTTTGAAAAATGGCAGTTAGGAGCTGACTGGTTGGTACTTTACCTCTCTCCAAGCTTTGATACATTTCCCCCATAAATGTCACTGTGTAAACTGTGCTAGAGAGTACAGCTGGAAGAACCCATATGTAGGGGCAAATGTTTGCTGCTCACCCACAAGGGCGGGAGGTAAATGAGACTGAGCTACAGACAGGCGGTTGACCTCAGTGTACTACAGAAGACGTAATGGAAAAGTAAGCAAGCACCAGTGGTATACAAGAAGGTGCCCAACATGTGGCACTGTTTTGCAGAGGAACAGGCACAGCTTAAGTGGGTGTTATTGGTTCAAAATCTTATTTGGATCTATGTAGTCAGCGCAGTTGTGTGAATTTTTATTCCACTTCTAAACAGACTTATCCTACCAAAGATCTAGGCAGGGACATGCAATCAGGGTAGGCAGAGCCTGTCATACTCCTGAGAATTGATATAAAAACAATTAGAATAATACAAAGAAGATATATCTAACTTATAAACATCTTCTTTGTTTATTGTAATCATTTTATAGTTAACACTCACCAGCTTTGTGGTGCTCCGTGGGCCTGCAGGGAGACTAGAGATGAGGCAGTAACATCTCAGCCTCGCTTCTGTATAGTCAGACACTGCTTGCAGAGCTGGGGGCGGGGCCACACCACGGGCACTAAGCTGCACAGAAAGAGAGCTAATAGAGACATGCCTCTGAGTATCTTGGATGTGTCATGTGACCAGGAAGTGCCCTGCATTGTTTAGAGATCGGAGCCGACTCCTCATTTATCAATGAGTTTTATCATTCACAGAGAGTGATTAAACTCATTATGTATGATAAATGGTGCTACAGCCAATAAGCTCCCAACTGTCATTTTTCAGACACATGACAGTTGGGAGCTGATTGGTTGGAGCACCATTATCATGCACAACGACTTTTATCACTCTCTGTGAATGATAAAACTCACTGATAAATGAGGCCCTCAGTAGCAGCAAGAGAAGACACAGTGATGCAGGTAGGAGAATCAATGGACACTGAAGCTTAAGTGTAGTGAGGGGAGAGTTACAGTGAGTAGGGGTTGAGTCTCCCAGTACTCAGACACATCTCCATGTGTGCCTACCCAGCCATTAACTTCACTACATGTCACAGGATCTAGGAGTAGCTGTACTAAGCCTTGGATAGAGATAAAGTACCAACCAATCAGCTCCTGTCATTTTTCAAACACAGCCCGTAACATGACACCATGGAGGAGCTGTGCTAAAGCTGGGTACACACTGACAACAGATATATTGACCGATCAATTGATCGCCCAATATATCTGGTGCCCGTCAGCCAGTGTGTACCAGAGATATGTCTGTGAATTACGTCGTTCACAGATATATCGCATCAGCTGTGCTGCAAAGCCATTTGCAGATATATCTGCATATATATATATCTATCGGGCAGTGTGTACAGGTGGTCTGCCGATCGCCCGTACACATGCTGCAATTGGCCACAAGTTCCGCTGGCCAAGGGGGACTCGCTCCTTGGCCAGCGGGACCCGTGGCCAGAAGCAGATGATGGTCGTTAAGTGTGTATGAATGACCATCATCTGCAGATACATCTGTGCAGTGTGTACTTACCTTAAGCCTTGGAGAGAGATAAACTACCAACCAGTGATGGCAACCAAATATGGGGCTGTCCAAAATTCAAATAGAGGAGCCACACCAACTGCCACTCCAAGACTCACTGGCAGTTGGTGTGGCTCCCCTATTAGAATTTTGGACTGTGCTGCAGCCCCACCTATGGAGCCGCCACTGGTACCAACCAATCAGTCCCTAACTGTCACTATAAAGGCTGCGGGATGCTGTACATTCTGCCATTTATTGGGTACATATCAGAGTTAATGCCAGTATGAACCTAGAATTGTGATTCTAATCGCATCTAAAGATGGTGATACCCACCGAGTCGAAGCTCCAAAATGTATCTCATTCCAGAGCTTGGTACAAATGAAAATGCGGCCAAAACGCCAAAAACAACAACAAAAAATAATAGTTAGGAGCTGATTGGATGGTACCCCTGTCACTGGGGTGTCTGATTTTACTTGGGGTGGGGCGTTCAAATCTGTCACTGTATGTGAGCAAAATATTTTGACATTTATTATCTGGCCGTATATGCTTACGCTCTCCATAGGCAGCACAAAGTGACTTCTGTGCAATGTTTTTATTCACTATTTATTGTGGATCTGTTTTCAAAAGTAACATACAAACAAACACAATACAATATAGCAACCAATATTGGGCAACTACCCGGCATGTCGGTCATATTGGTAAGTACTATCTGCCCGTGTGTGTGTGGTCTCCTCCCAAACGCTTTTGCTTCGCTGATAGGGGCTGAATGTAGGGAGCTCATTCAGTTTGGGCACCTAATTGTGTGGCCAATTTGCATGGTGTCCCTGTCTCTCAGGCCGATTAATCACCCATTGCAAATTTAATCTGATGCCAGTAAATTATCTACAACTCCTGGACTTTTTTGAGCCCTTTTTAAAAAAAATGTAATTATTTATTTTAGATATTTTAACAACAGCCAAGTGTTTATATACCATACATTCTGGAATTATTTTACTGTCTTATTATTGTCATTAATATCATTTAAAGACTTCACAATGGTCCACAGCACCACATAGTGGAGAAACTAGGGCATATATAGTGAAAACAAGGGTATCGCTCATGTGATACATGAATCTATTAGAGAGTTGAACAACTGAGACAAGTGGAGTGAGTTTGTCTCGGAGTGGAGATTGGGCTACAGCTGTGAATAGTGTATGTGAGAGTCAGGTAAGCTCTAATAAAGATATTTAAGAGAGTGTTGTGTAAAGATTAAAAAGGAAATAAAGGTCTGATTCTGCTACGAGAGTAAAGCAAAAATGAGTAATACCCCTTTTACACCGGAGCTAAAACCCGGGTTTTTGAAGGGTTAACCAGGGCAGCTCCCTGGTGTAAAAGGGCAGAGGGTTGGATCGCCGGGTCGAGTGACCCGGCAATCCAACCCAGGTAACTAGCAGGGTTTAACATGGGCGTAGCCCGTGAAACCCTGCTATGAGAACAGCGCACTCCGGGTCACGATGACCTGGAGTGCGCTGCTAGCCGGCCGATTGGTCCGGCTTCAGTGGCGCTTGGAGATGACGTCATCTCCAAGCGTCCACTTTCACTCCGCAAAAGCAGGGTCTATGTAGACCTGACTGCGGTGTGAGCGGCGCTGACTCGGGAATATCCCGAGTCAGCGCCGGCAAAATTCCGGGTCTGATCCGGATAGGAACTTTGGCCCTGATTCAGAGCCGTTCGTTAGTTGCAGTACGCTCGTTGCGTTCCGATGTTGAGTAACCGCGCATGCATCGGTGTTACACTGCGCATGTGCGTATGGCAGATTGCGAGTTTTTTTAGTCTCGTTCGTCAAATAGCGTACAGGAAGTGCCATGTCAAATGTGATTGACAGAACAGGCCATTTTTTGGCGTTGACGGGGGTGGAGATGGAAAAACGCAGGCGTGGCGAGGCGTTTTTGGGGCGTACATACATTACCAAATGTGAACGTCAAATGTGTTCGTACCAACTCATACGTCACTGGATGATCCTCTTTCCCTTCAAAATGCTCGCACAGCTTAGGGGCTGGATAACTCGACCACAGTGGCGATGGCCTTCTCCTCCGTCCCGGCACTCCACGATGTTGCATCGATTAATCACGGCTTGTCAGAAACTCAATTAGTGTTGGATTGAAAACCGGCTTGGTATGGGTTTGGAAAGCAGTTTTTTTGGATAGCACAAAACCGAACGCAGGTGGAAATCATAGCTGCTAATGTCTGGATTACACATTCAATTAGCGTACATTTGTGGGGGTGTATTTTGGCCGCAATGTGTTCGTTTTTGGACTATTGTAACAATAATGTCATCATGTTTAGGTTTGGTCCCTCATTTTGTGTTTGCAAGGTGTTTTTTCCTCCTTAGGTAATGTTTTAAACGCTCCTTTACACGCACTTTTTTTTCAATGTGTAATTTTTTATTGTGAACGTTGTTGGCTTGTGGGCCCGGATTAAAAGTAACCAATTTTTTCAATAATGTCAGAATACAAAGTCGTACATTTGTTGTAAATTTATTGGTATCCACCCAAAAAAAAATACACATATTGAACTCCAACATTTTTGGCAGTGTTCCACAATATTTATTAATTGTGCAAACAATAATTTTTTGGTAAACGTAAATGCAAAAATTAAAAACAATTCACAAGAAAGGAGAGGGAAGTTTTGGCCAGAAAGGAATATAAGGCAAGCACAGAAGGAGTGTGGGAAAAGTAGCCAATGGAGTCACCGTTTTTTCGACCGTTTGGCTGGGGGAGGGAGGGCGCCAGACCGGGTCCGGGATGTCATCGGGCTGGCCTGTCCAGAGGCAGATGTTGTGGCCTCTGGACTAGGCACAGGGCTAGGCACATTTGGAGGCTTGGCTGATGTTGTGCCAGAGGTGGAGGATCCTGATGTTCTGGCAGGAAGGGAGGTCGGCTCCACCATGTGCTGGCGAACGAGCTGCTCCAGGGCAGTGGCGATGCGGATGTTGGCCCTGGTATTTTCCACCAGGGCCTGACCAATGGTCACGTTGGCCGCAGCATTTTGCTCCAGGGCCTCAACCACCTGTACCAGACTGGCGTCCATCCTCTGCAGAATCTCCGTATGGAAATCCGATTTAAAATTGAGTTCTGTGAGGAGGGACACTGCCTGCGAGGAGGATTGCCCTGGACTGGCTTCTGCAGGGTCCTCAGCCGGATGTACTGGTTCCTCCCCTGCAGAGCCAGCAGAAATTCTGCGGCCAAGGCTCCCCTCTGGAGCAGACTCATCCGCCTGTGTCTCTGTTTGAAAAATGAGAAAAGACTCACATTAGAATCTACATATTGGCACAATAACATTTCAGAGTTGGTTACATCACAACATTTACCTGGGACAACATGAGGAGCCGCAAAGTCTGGCATGTCCGTATCCATGTTGGACACGCCAAACACCTCCACAGGCTGCACACACCCCTGTGCCAGCTCTTCTAAATCAGTCAACTCCAATGACACAGGGGTGGGACCCCCACCTGTCCCCCTTGCATGCCTAGCCCTGTCCGCCATTTTTTGCTTCAGGCGATATTTGAAGTCGCCCCATCTGTGGGATGAAATTGGAACCATTATTTTTTATTTTATTTTTGGTTTTAGGGTGGTCAAGTGTTTACTTACCGCCGTTTGACATCCCGGGCTAGACGGACATAATCACCCACCCTATTGACATCCACGGCTACCTCTTCCCACATTCTCCACTTCTGGCTTGCACTCATATTCCTGTCTGCCTGTGGCAGGATGTCCACACACTTCTGAATCAAAACCTCCATCTCCTTTCTTGTGAATTGTGGCTGCCTTTTCTTTTTGGCAGCTTTGCCCGGAATACTGGGCCCGGCAGCCTCTTCCATGTCATACTCCTCACCTATTTGTGCAAATTTGCAGAATTCTCAACTTCACAACTTGCACAATATTATGTTTATAATTAATCATTGAGTCAAAATGCATGAAATACTTACCGCCTGACTGTTGTCCATTGTTTCCCTGGTCTGTAGCCATGTGTGATGTTCAAACTAGAAATACACCAGAATTGTGTTTTTGTCTCGTGACGTATTTATACATGCGTCCTTATTTTGCGGCCGCATCATTGATTGTGCGTTCCTCTGATCCTTCCTTAATTTGTGCGGGAAACGAAACACTATTTATGGCTTGGGGCGTCTCGACTCGAGGTGGCGTTTATTGAATGTTGGAGGTTACGTTGGTTGGAGTTGATTGTTGGCTGATGTCGGAGATTGCGTTTATTGTGTTTTTTTTTTATTGTATTTGTTTTTTCTTTGTTTTCCGTTAGTTTTTGTTCCATTTTGGATTTTTTGGTCGTTTCCAATTTTGGTAAGTTTGTGGAAGTCTAACTTTGGGTCAATTTGTCTCTCATTCTGGTGTCGATTTTTCTAATAAGTTTTTCCCGTCATTTCATCTCTCTTAGGTTTTAGTTTGGCTCTGCCCCAAAGACATTTTGGTTCGGTTTCTTATATATTATCTCTTGGTAAGTTAATTTGTTAAACTGTTTAGGAAAGTTCTTGTTTGTCTGTACGCAACTTTGGTTGGCCTTCCACATGTTACGTTGTTTTTAGCAAATTAGAACTCTGTGTTTTTTTTTCATTATTTTTTTGGCGTTATTGTGCCATGTATTTGCGAACTAATTAGCGCATTTTTACTACTTCCTATTGTGCCATGTATTTGCGAACTAATTAGCGCATTTTTACTACTTCCTATTGTGCCATGTATTTGCGAACTAATTAGCGCTTTGTGAAATGTGTATTCATCCCTTAAAAATTATTTTTTTTTGCTGGAGCATTGGTTGCTTACATTTGGCCTCAATTTGACGTAGTGTGCGCAACGTCGTTTTTGCTCTTTGCCCAAATGTGTGTGTTTTGTCTTGCTTAAATTTGTGATAATGACATGGCCAGCATAAAATGATGTATATTTTTGATGTTATTATTTGCAGTGACAACATATCATGACAATACCCCGGCATGTAAGCATCAATGGATGGTATTTTCAAGCAAAGTTACAGGTATTTTTAATGGGTGGTGTAAAAAGGCTGACATTCCAATGTTGTCATTTTAGGTTGATATGGGTCGGATTGTTCTGGCCCTGCTCCCGGAAGCCGACCAACCTCAATCTCGTCCCAGGCGTAGGCATCGTAGGCGTGCAAGGCCCCAGATATTTCGAACATGTGTCACCCTTTTTGGAATGCCAGATGATGAGGTTTTAAGACGATACCAAAAATCATCATAGACACTCTCTCATTAATAGAGAGTGATCTTGAGCGGCAAATTGACAGTCCTACAGCAATTCCACCACTTACGCAATTTATGGCGGTGTTACATTTCTGTGCCTCAGGATCGTTCCAAACAATGGTGGGAATAGTGGCGGGCATCTCACAATCCTCCTTTTCCCGGATCCTGAGGGCAGTGATGGAGGCACTTTTCAAGCACCTCCATCATTTTATTCAAATGCCTTTGGATATGGGTGCCCTTAGTGTGGCCAAGGCCAATTTTTACCAAATAGCTGGCTTCCCACACATCATAGGGGTTGTGGATGGTACTCACATACCACTTCAGCCTCCAGCACGGCTGGAGGCAATATTTAGAAACCGTAAACACTATCACTCCCTCAATGTAATGGTGGTATGTGATGCCTCCCTCCAGATCCTGTCCCTGAATGCAAAATTACCAGGAAGTGCACATGACTCCTTCGTCATCCGGCAATCAGGGATATGGCACAAATTAAACAACCTACAAGCTGGTGATGCGTGGCTTCTGGGTAAGTGGAGACCTTTAGTACATAACAATGTTAAGCTTCATACAGAGTGAGCCTGATGTTGACTTTTCGTTTTCACAGGAGACAGTGGCTACCCTTGCACGCCCTGGCTGCTCACTCCTTATTTGGCTCCCACACCAGGGCCACAAAGTGAGTATAATTCCGCACTTACAGCCACCAGGCAAGTGGTGGAGCACTGTATCGGCCTTTTAAAAGGCCGATTCAGATGCCTCCACCGCTCTGGTGGCGAACTCATGTATTTGCCAGATATGGTTTTGAAAATTGTGGTCCTGTGTGGGATATTTCACAACATCGCCATAAGGAGTGGGGTCACAATGCAGCCAGAGGATGCCTTACCTGAGGATGGCCCCCCCGAGGTTGGTCGGAGGTCAGTATGTGGGGGGGTCATACGCGATGATGTTGTGGCCAGATTTTTTAGGTAATGATTTGAAAAAAAACAGTGTTGATACCTAATGTGGTTGGGTTTGTTTGAGAACATCTAATTTTTGGCTAATTTTTTGCTCCATCTTGTTTTTTTACATAATCTTTGGCACTCCAACGATGACTGCTTCCTGCTACCCTTACAAAACCTGTATGTGGATATTTTGGGAATATATTCTGGAACCCTTATTGCAACGCCATATATGTGGAATCATGTTGGCATGGTCCTTTGTTAACCAGTTCTTGATTTTTTGGATGTGATGTGGTTTTTTTGTTATGTGTTGTATTTGAGATTATCACTGTGTGTTTTGTTTGTGAGTGACCACTTTGAATTTTCAGTTGATAATAAATGTTTTGAGAGTGAAATGTTATCCCTTTTTGGGAATGTTCACACACGTCACATTTGACTAAGGGGTAATCCAGTACTGACGCCATTTGAGAAAATATGTTTTCTTTATTCAGGGTCCAAACCAACACCAAAAGGAAGCCTGTACAATCCTTTTGCTTCGTAATATTGCCCTAAGCTGCTTGCAAACCAACTAGGAACCTGTAAAATGTAGAAATATCTAATTGTGACTACACCAAAAAAGGGAAATCAGATTGGTACTGTTAGGTGTTTCTTGTGGCTGTTTGACCTAAAAATACAACACACACTCTTATTGTCCAAAATTAAAAATCATTGCAGGAACACTCTACTTATGTCAGGGTAAACAATATGTGGTTTTGAAAAAACGAATGAGCCAGAACGTAACTTCAAAAAAAACAATTTATTTACAGAATGGCCACAAAATAAAAAACTACTCCTTAAGGAGGACCGACATACGGTCAAGGACCACCAGCACCCCGATGATATTGGAGTGCATCTGGGCCACACAGGCGGATAAATTGGCCCAAAGCCTCTGTTCCTCTGTGGGTGAGAAAAGTGTGGGGATTAATACAACAATAGTTAAACCACATTACAAAATATTTTAATAAAAAACTCCACAAAAATCAATTATCAAAAACTGCATTAAAACTCATCAAAATAAAATGGTGTAGGGCAAAAATACAAGGCCTATGTCCAAATTCCGACAGGTGTGCTATGTGTATGGTGAAAACAGCAGTAACAGGTTACGGCAATCGGCCAAAACCAAAAATTTTACGAAAAACAAAAAAAAAACACAAACAAAAACCATGATTACATACAAGCAGTTTGTGACGATAAATAAACACCAAAAAAAACATACCGGAAGACCCAACGCCAGCTACAGAAGGCCCTCCATCGTCCTCCTCGGAGGTGGGTCCATTCCCCAAAGATCGGGGCGGGGTAATGACCGACTCCGGGGAGGGGGTCATTCTAAGAGGGGTGGTTGGAGGAGAGGGGGAATTGGGACGGAGGGGAAGGAGGCCAGAAAAATCTGGCTGAGGGTGTAGGAAGGCTGGGGAGGAGTGGGGAATAGGGGAAGGAGTTGAGTTGGAGTGTTGGCTGGGGGTTGGGGAGAGTGGCCGGGATCGACGTCTGGCCGGACGCTGACGGCGTAGTCTTCGCTGGGCCCCTTAAAGATGGGAAACAAATTGGGGTTAGTTCCCACAAAAAACCGCGCAAGAAAACCATTTCAAATGCACCCCCAAAAAAAAAAAAACAACAAAATGAGGAGAATGAATAAATATGAAATACAGAGAAAACATGGCCATGCAGATATGAGAATTAATAAATATGAAATACAGGGAAAACATGGCCATGCAGATATGAGGAGAATGAATAAATATGAAATACAGGGAAAACATGGCCATGCAGATATGAGGAGAATGAATAAATCTGAAATACAGGGAAAACATGGCCATGCAGATATGAGGAGAATTAATAAATATGAAATACAGGGAAAACATGGCCATGCAGTTAGGGCCACAAAGACAAACATGAAAAACACAATCCATAAAACTTACTTTCTGCGATCTGCATGCGAAAGCATGCCAGCAAGCGGGGCGTCCGCCGTTGCAGGTCCGACCACCTGCGCTCCAGCTGCCCGATATGGCGGCGTGAGCCGAAGGAGCGCAGGCGGGCCCGAACCTCCGCATATGCGGATCGCTTCTCGCGGTTGGTGATGGGTGGCGGCTGGCTGGTGATCCGCCTATCCATCACCTCCGTAAGCACCAGCAGCTCGCGCCTGGTGAATGCGGAGGCTCTCATGATGGCAATGGAGTTTTTCCAAAAAACATTTTTGATAAAGTGCTCAAAAATGTTATGATTGGCTAATGTATTTAGGAAATTAACAGGAGCAATTCTATTGGTTAGTGTATGAGTCATGTGTTCGACAGGGCCAGAAATCTGTGGAGACTTATGATAGGCTTGATGCAGTGACATGCGTAAGCAAATTTACATAAAGAAATGAACTCCAGGAAATATGCGGGTATAAAAACTAATCGAACAATTATTTAATAGGGGCTAACATGTATTTTGACAATTAGAAGCGAATGTTTAAGCCGTACGTATTCTGCGGGTAAACAAAAACACGGACATAAATAAAGTTTATTGCATTGTGTAAAAAAAAACAAAAAAACAATTAAGCTAATTGATATATTGATTGGCATGTTACGATTGAGGGAGGTAGGCAGAATAAACGAGTAGTTAATCGAAATGTGACAGTCCAACTTCCGGGTAGTACTAGTGCGTGCGTTCCCTTCAAACCACTTCGGAGATGTACGCTCGCTATTTGGCACGCTCGTTAGTTAGAGGAGGGGTCGCCTGAGTTTGGGGAGGATGTTTTGATGCGAACGAAAATACGAGCATGTGCCTGAATTTAAATAATTTTTTACGTTCGCCCAACGTACGAACGGTCATTTGCGTCCGGGTCTGAATGAGGGCCTTTGTTCCAACTCCGGGTCAGACCCGGAATTTAGGTGGAAAAGGGGTATAAGTAACTGTGCACCTTGGTAAAACCATGCTGCACTGCGGGTGGGGTAGAGTTAAAATGTGCAGAGAGAGTAAAGGTGCGTATCTACTTATCGATGGGGTAACGATAGTACGATTACAGCATTGTAATCGTACAGTCGTTCCTCATCCCCTGTAGTACAATATGTCGCTCAGTACAGGCACCCTCCCTCATCCCCGAACATGGCCAATCTGTCGTTATCGGCAGATTGACCGTCATGTTCAGGCGATGATAGATGTCAGAATTGACCAGCAGGAGCGCGCATCGCTGGTCGTTTCCGACATTATACTGCCCGATTTATACACGATTAATGAGCGATTGCACGATTACGATGTCGTAATCGTTCAATCGGCAAGAGGATATGCGGCTTTAGATTTGGGAGGGGTGTGTCCAAACTGAAACTAAATTGCAGTGTAACAATAAAGCTGTCCAGCATTTGTGGGCTTACATGCACAATCAGCCAGTAAAATAAATGCATTTGCTTTCCTTGTACAGTACTGCAAATGGTTTATCCCAGGTGCAGTTATACCTCTTTTCCATTTGACTGCCCAGTCGCACCCGGGATTATGTTCACGCGCTCATTCCAGGTGTGACCCGGCTGAGACCTCATACAGACAGGCGGCCGACCTGGTACTAATTCCGGGTCGATGACGCCATCGGCAACACGTGATGAACCGGCACCGGCTCTTCCTATGTAGTGAACGGGACCCAGGTCACATCGACCTGGGTTACCCGTTCACACTGCATCATGAGCAGGGTTGAAAACGCTTCAACCCTTCTCGTAACCCGGCTTATTTTAACCTGCCCATTTCACACTACACAGTAACCCGGGTTATTGCTGCTAGTGTAAAAGGGGTATTACTTGCTCTTTTTTGTACTCATTACTCATTATTCTGTGAGGAGACCTGGAAAACATGCACTGTTTGGGGTCCTGAGGACCGCGTATGAGAACCTGCGCTCAATAGGTTACTTTTTGACCATTCAACTTATGGGCAACCTCAGCTCGTGGTGGAGAGGTATCAAACCTTCTAAAGAAGACAAGTGGAGAAGTTACCTGTAGCAAACAATGATGTTGTAGCTATCATTTATCAAGTACATTCTTAAAAATGATAGAAGCTGATTAGTTTCTATTGGCAACTTCTCCACCTGTCCTCTTTAGAAGGTTTGATACATCTGCCCCAAAGAGAGGTCTTTCAGATTAATTAGCATTCCATTAACTCTGAGTTTGCCAGAAGAAAGCTCAAAGAACATCTAAGCAGGGGAAAGTAATACACAGACCTATGTGCTGGAACGGCATCATTTGTTACTGGCCATATCTATCTAATATCAATTAATTTGATATTAGATAGATATTAATTTGAGATTTATGAGAGACAAATTTGCCTCCTCTCCCAGGATGTCCGAAGTCCCCCGGAACTTGCGGAGCCCTCCCATATTCTTGGGAGTATAAGCCAACTTGCTGGATAGCGTTTAATTACTTGTGACGTGGGTGAGGTCTTTATTGTGTCATTATGCCCCTCCTTTACTATGCCAGCCCTGATAATACCAACCAATCACATCATCATGCTGCCCACATACTGCATGGCAGAATAGTCTGTTGTAGTATACCTAGCATCTAATATCATAGGCAGTTAGGGATGCCCCCTATTCTGCAGAAGAATAAAAAGCTTTCCTATGTCTGTTGTTTCTGCCCTATTGATAACATTGGCAAAGAGCCTCTGATTCAGAGCTGTACGCTAATGCCTCAGCCGCAGCTGCACATTTGTACACAGCAGCAGTATGAAAAAATGCAATTGTCGCAGCTGCCAGGATTTGTACCCTAATGCTGCCGCAGTGCCTCCAGGGGCGCCGAGAGGGGGGGAGCGTGTACAAATTACCTGGGCTCGGGCTTGCTGAAGGGGCCCGGGTCCGGCACCAACCCCCCTCCCTTCTACATCACAGCAGCCCAGCACTGTGTGCTGGGCTGCAGTGGGAGACTGCTCGCAGCTGCTAAGCAGCATGCTGATCGCGCCCCCCATTGGCTGTGCGCTGGGCTGAGGGGCTCACAGCTTCCCCTCTCAGAGTGTTTTTTTGTTTGGTTCTTTTTTCCTAAGGGGACGTGGACACGCCTCCCATGATTAGGCCACGCCCCCTGCCACTCGGGCCTGACGCAGCTCTTGGCGGCACTGAGGAATTCATTCAGAGTCGGTCGTTGCGGCCGCTCGGTCGTAAGGTAAAAGGGACCGGATATGCAAATGAAGCGCTCGCAAGTTGCGTCGTTAAGATGGGATCGTTAGCTGGACGAGCGAGGGGAGGATGCGACCGTAAGTGCAAAAATACGCCCCCTTCTCGTTCCCATTACACGTCATCTCCGGGCATATAAGGATTAATCGAAACCATTGGGAAACATCAGAGATGGTCGCAGGGCCGGCCCTAGCCCAAATTTTTTGGTAAGCGAGTATTTTTTTGGCGCCTCCCCCCTATGCAGTGCCCCTTTTACAGTGCCCCCGGTAGTGGTCCCCCCAGTGCAGTGCCCCTTGTGCCCCCAGTAGAAAGCCCCTTATATAGTGCCCCAGTAGTACTCCCCCCCATGCAGTGCCCGCAGTAGTGGTACCCCCCTATGCATTGCCCATTATATAGTGTCCCTAGTAATAGTCCCCCCTCTTGTAGTGCCCCCAGTAGTAGCCCCCCTTGTAGTGCCCCCAGTAGTATTCCCCCCCTTGTAGTTCCCCCAGTAGTATTTCCCCCCCTTGTAGTGCCCCCAGTAGTATTCCCCCCTTGTAGTGCCCCCAGTAGTCCCCCCCTTGTAGTGCCCCCAGTAGTATTCCCCCCTTGTAGTGCCCCCAGTAGTCCCCCAATTGTAGTGCTCCCAGTAGCCCCCCCCTTGTAGTGCTCCCAGTAGTCTCCCCCTTGTAGTGCTCCCAGTAGTCCCCCCCCTTGTAGTGCTCCCAGTAGTCCCCCCCATTGTAGTGCCCCCAGTAGTAATCAACCTCCCCCCGCAGTAGTGCCCCCAGTAGTAATTAACCTCACCCGCAGTAGTGCCCCCAGTAGTAATTAACCTCCCCCCGCAGTAGAGACATAATAAAAAAATAAAAAAAAAACACCTGACACCCACTCCTGCTCCTGCCGCCGAGATCAGCTCCTCCGTCCGCCGCTTTGCATTATGGGAGTGACGCGTCACTCCCATTACCCACTGCGGGAGCCAGAAGATGTCCGGCTCTGGCAGTGGGGAGCAGCAGCCGATGAGAGTCTGTCTGACTCTCATCAGCTGCTAAAGCAAACACACAGCTGCCGGAGCCGGCGGCTGTGTGTTTGTGCTGTGTAGCGCTGACCGAACTCCGTCCGGTCAGCGCTACACATGCGGTGCAGCTGTGTCACAGAGACACAGTCTGCACCGCCGCATGGTACGCAGCTGAGGCGCCCTCCACTATGTGGCGCCTTACGCAGCTGCGTACCATGCGTAACGGGAGAACCGGCCCTGGCTGGTCGTAGACCTTAAGGTTGACCATACCCTCTCTTAAGCACTACGATCAAGTCAGTGTAAAAACCTCCCATGTCACATGTGCCATGACACTACTTAGTTAATTATGCACTCCCATAAAACGCCGTTTGCATAGTCAGGCACACCTGCGTTCGGATCTCCACTCCCCCGTTCACAAGCACCTTCCCCTGTTACCACCCACAAACGCCTCATCCTGTCACTCAAACTAACGACCTGGCTGTGTTCAAGGAGAGAGCAATTTCTGATCGTAATAGCTAGTTTGCGCACGCGCATTGCAAATTTTACGCATGCGCAGTTTAGCGAACATCGGTGGCGTATGACCGAGTGGCCGCATCGACCGACTCTGAATGAGGTCCTGAGTGCCTCCCCTGTCATGCTCCAGAATTTTGATATAAAAGCTGTTTTTATACATGCGTGCCTCCCCAGCCATTGACCTCACCGCACGTCACTGCCCTAAATCCATAACTAGCCTAGGGCCTTTGAACCTAGACTGGTATTGGCACATAGTGGGGAAACGATTGTTTCAGCGTTTCTCCGATAAAATAGTTAGAAAACATCCACAGACGCATTCCTTCCACTATCCGATCTGTCGGTCAAGAACGAAAATCTCGGCCTCAGTCTCCTGATATGGAGCAATGTGTGCGCACTTCCAATAACCTGCCCATATTCCCTATGTTCTCCTGTTACTACGTCATCATCCTTGTGGGTGGACAAATGCAAACTCAGTGTGGTGAGGTGAAAAATCGCTAGCTTCTATGGAGAGATTGCATAATGTGTAGCACAGATATCGTGGCAGGCAATTTTTACGAAAAATCACCCGTTCCTCGTCCCGATTAAAAAAATCTGACAGTGTGTAGCTAGCTTTAGCTATTGGATGCACGCTCTGTATGGAGATGCACGCAGGTAATGGATGTACACTCTGCAGGTAGTAATAGTGCACATAGGTAATATATGTGCTCTCTACAGGCTGTGAATGGAAATGCACACTGGTAACAGATGTGCGCTCTGCAGGCAGTGAATGGAAATGCACACTGGTAACACATGTGCACTCTACAGGCTGTGAATGGAAATGCATAAAAGATGTGCGCTCTGCAGGCTGTGAATGGAAATGCACACTGGTAACAGATGTGCGCTCTGCAGGCTGTGAATGGAAATGCACACTGGTGATAGATGTGCGCTCTGCAGGTTGTGAATGGAAATGCGCACTGGTAACAGATGTGCGCTCTGCAGGTTGTGAATGGAAATGCACACTGGTAACAGATGTGCGCTCTGCAGGCTGTGAATGGAAATGCGCACTGGTAACAGATGTGCGCTCTGCAGGCTGTGAATGGAAATGCACACTGGTAACAGATGTGCGCTCTGCAGGCTGTGAATGGAAATGCACACTGGTAATAAATGTGCGCTCTGCAGGCTGTGAATGGAAATGCACACTGGCAACAGATATGCGCTCTGCAGGCTGTGAATGGAAATGCACGCTGGTAATAAATGTGCGCTCTGCAGGCTGTGAATGGAAATGCACATTGGTAACAGATGTGCGCTCTGCAGGCTGTGAATGGAAATGCGCACTGGTAACAGATGTGCGCTCTGCAGGCTGTGAATGGAAATGCGCACTGGTAACAGATGTGCGCTCTGCAGGCTGTGAATGGAAATGCACACTGGTAACAGATGTGCGCTCTGCAGGCTGTGAATGGAAATGCACACTGGTAATAAATGTGCGCTCTGCAGGCTGTGAATGGAAATGCACACTGGCAACAGATATGCGCTCTGCAGGCTGTGAATGGAAATGCACGTTGGTAATAGATGTGCCCTCTGCAGGCTGTGAATGGGAATGCACACGTAACAGATGTGCGCAATGCAGGCTGTGAATGGAAATGCACACTGGTAACAGATGTGCGCTCTGCAGGCTGTAAATGGAAATGCACACTGGTAATAGATGTGCGCTCTGCAGGCTGTGAATGGGAATGCACACTGGTAACAGATGTGCCCTCTGCAGGCTGTGAATGGGAATGCACACTGGTAACAGATGAGCGCTCTGCAGGCTGTGAATGGAAATGCACACTGGTAATAGATGTGCGCTCTGCAGGCTGTGAATGGAAATGCACACTGGTGATAGATGTGCGCTCTGCAGGCTGTGAATGGAAATGCACATTGATAACAGAGGTGCGCTCTGCAGGCTGTGAATGGAAATGCACATTGGTAACAGATGTGCGCTCTGCAGGCGGTGAATGGAAATGCACACTGGTAATAGATGTGCGCTCTGCAGGCTGTGAATGGAAATGCACACTGGTAATAGATGTGCGCTCTGCAGGCTGTGAATGGAAATGCACACTGGTAATAGATGTGCGCTCTGCAGGCTGTGAATGGAAATGCACACTGGTAATAGATGTGTGCTCTGCAGGCTGTGAATGGAAATGCACACTGGTAATAAATGTGCGCTCTGCAGGCTGTGAATGGAAATGCACACTGGTAACAGATGTGTGCTCTGCAGGCTGTGAATGGAAATGCACACTGGTAATAGATGTGCGCTCTGCAGGCTGTGAATGGAAATGCACACTGGTAATAGATGTGCGCTCTGCAGGCTGTGAATGGAAATGCACACTGGTAACAGATGTGCGCTCTGCAAGCAGTGAATGGAAATGCACACTGGTAATAGATGTGCGCTCTGCAGGCTGTGAATGGAAATGCACACTGGTAACAGATGTGCGCTCTGCAGGTTGTGAATGGAAATGCACACTGGTAACAGATGTGCGCTCTGCAGGCTGTGAATGGAAATGCGCACTGGTAATAAATGTGCACTCTGCAGGCTGTGAATGGAAACGCGCACAGATAACAGATGTGCGCTCTGCAGGCTGTGAATGGAAATGCACACTGGTAACAGATGTGCGCTCTGCAGGTTGTGAATGGAAATGCACACTGGTAACAGATGTGCGCTCTGCAGGCTGTGAATGGAAATGCGTACTGGTAACAGATGTGCGCTCTGCAGGCTGTGAATGGAAACGCGCACAGATAACAGATGTGCGCTCTGCAGGCTGTGAATGGAAATGCACACTGGTAACAGATGTGCGCTCTGCAAGCAGTGAATGGAAATGCACACTGGTAATAAATGTGCGCTCTGCAGGCTGTGAATGGAAATGCGCACTGGTAACAGATGTGCGCTCTGCAGGCTGTGAATGGAAACGCGCACAGATAACAGATGTGCGCTCTGCAAGCAGTGAATGGAAATGCACACTGGTAATAGATGTGCGCTCTGCAGGCTGTGAATGGAAATGTACACTGGAAATAGATGTGCGTATGCAAGCTGTGAATGGAAATGCACACTGGTAACAGATGTGCGCTCTGCAGGCTGTGAATGGAAATGCACACTGGTAATAGATGTGCGCTCTGCAGGCTGTGAATGGAAATGCACACTGGTAATAGATGTGCGCTCTGCAGGCTGTGAATGGAAATGCGCACTGGTAACAGATGTGCGCTCTGCAGGCTGTGAATGGAAATGCACATTGATAACAGATGTGCGCTCTGCAGGCTGTGAATGAGAATGCACATTGATAACAGATGTGCGCTCTGCAGGCGGTGAATGGAAATGCACACTGGTAATAGATGTGCGCTCTGCAGGCTGTGAATGGTAATGCACACTGGTGAGAGATGTGCGCTCTGCAGGTTGTGAATGGAAATGCACACTGGTATTAGATGTGCTCTCTGCAGGCTGTGAATGGAAATGCACACTGGTAATAGATGTGCGCTCTGCAGGCTGTGAATGGTAATGCACACTGGTGAGAGATGTGCGCTCTGCAGGTTGTGAATGGAAATGCACACTGGTAATAGATGTGCGCTCTGCAGGCTGTCAATGGAAATGCGCACTGGTAATAGATGTGCACTCTGCAGGCTGTGAATGGAAATGCACACTGGTAATAAATGTGTGCTCTGCAGGCTGTGAATGGAAATGCGCACTGGTAACAGATGTGCGCTCTGCAGGCTGTGAATGGAAACGCGCACTGATAACAGATGTGCGCTCTGCAGGCTGTGAATGGAAATGCGCACTGGTAATAGATGTGCGTTCTGCAGGCTGTGAATGGAAATGCACACTGGTAATAGATGTGCGCTCTGCGGGCTGTGAATGGAAATGCACACTGGTGATAGATGTGCGCTCTGCAGGCTGTGAATGGAAATGCACATTGGTAACAGATGTGCGCTCTGCAGGCTGTGAATGGAAATGCGCACTGGTAATAGATGTGCACTCTGCAGGCTGTGAATGGAAATGCGCACTGGTAATAAATGTGCGCTCTACAGGCTGTGAATGGAAATGCACATTGGTAAGAGATGTGCGCTCTGCAGGCTGTGAATTGAAATGCGCACTGGTAACAGATGTGCGCTCTGCAGGCTGTGAATGGAAACGCGCACTGATAACAGATGTGCGCTCTGCAGGCTGTGAATGGAAACGCACACTGGTAACAGATGTGTGCACTGCAAGCAGTGAATGGAAATGCACACTGGTAATAGATGTGCGCTCTGCAGCCTGTGAATGGAAATGCACACTGGAAATAGATGTGCGTTCTGCAAGCTGTGAAAGGAAATGCACACTGGTAACAGATGTGCGCTCTGCAGGCTGTGAATGGAAATGCACACTGGTAATAGATGTGCGCTCTGCAGGCTGTGAATGGAAATGCACACTGGTAATAGATGTGCGCTCTGCAGGCTGTGAATGGAAATGCACACTGGTAATAGATGTGCGCTCTGCAGGCTGTGAATGGAAATGCACACTGGTAATAGATGTGCGCTCTGCAGGCTGTGAATGGAAATGCACACTGGTAATAGATGTGCGCTCTGCAGGCTGTGAATGGAAATGCACACTGGTAACAGATGTGCGCTCTGTAGGCTTTGAATGGAAACGCACACTGGTAATAGATGTGCGCTCTGCAGGCTGTGAATGGAAATGCGCACTGGTAATAGATGTGCGTTCTGCAGGCTGTGAATGGAAATGCACACTGGTAATAGATGTGCGCTCTGCAGGCTGTGAATGGAAATGCACACTGGTGATAGATGTGCGCTCTGCAGGCTGTGAATGGAAATGCACATTGATAACAGATGTGCGCTCTGTAGGCTGTGAAAGGAAATGCACATTGATAACAGATGTGCGCTCTGCAGGCGGTGAATGGAAATGCACACTGGTATTAGATGTGCTCTCTGCAGGCTGTGAATGGAAATGCACACTGGTAATAGATGTGCGCTCTGAATGCTGTGAATGGAAATGCACACTGGTGAGAGAAGTTCGCTCTGCAGGTTGTGAATGGAAATGCACACTGGTATTAGATGTGCTCTCTGCAGGCTGTGAATGGAAATGCACATTGATAACAGAGGTGCGCTCTGCAGGCTGTGAATGGGAATGCACATTGATAACAGATGTGCGCTCTGCAGGCGGTGAATGGAAATGCACACTGGTAATAGATGTGCGCTCTGCAGGCTGTGAATGGAAATGCACACTGGTAATAGATGTGCGCTCTGCAGGCTGTGAATGGAAATGCACACTGGTAATAGATGTGCGCTCTGCAGGCTGTGAATGGAAATGCACACTGGTAATAGATGTGTGCTCTGCAGGCTGTGAATGGAAATGCACACTGGTAATAAATGTGCGCTCTGCAGGCTGTGAATGGAAATGCACACTGGTAACAGATGTGTGCTCTGCAGGCTGTGAATGGAAATGCACACTGGTAATAGATGTGCGCTCTGCAGGCTGTGAATGGAAATGCACACTGGTAATAGATGTGCGCTCTGCAGGCTGTGAATGGAAATGCACACTGGTAACAGATGTGCGCTCTGCAAGCAGTGAATGGAAATGCACACTGGTAATAGATGTGCGCTCTGCAGGCTGTGAATGGAAATGCACACTGGTAACAGATGTGCGCTCTGCAGGTTGTGAATGGAAATGCACACTGGTAACAGATGTGCGCTCTGCAGGCTGTGAATGGAAATGCGCACTGGTAATAAATGTGCACTCTGCAGGCTGTGAATGGAAACGCGCACAGATAACAGATGTGAGCTCTGCAGGCTGTGAATGGAAATGCACACTGGTAACAGATGTGCGCTCTGCAGGTTGTGAATGGAAATGCACACTGGTAACAGATGTGCGCTCTGCAGGCTGTGAATGGAAATGCGTACTGGTAACAGATGTGCGCTCTGCAGGCTGTGAATGGAAACGCGCACAGATAACAGATGTGCGCTCTGCAGGCTGTGAATGGAAATGCACACTGGTAACAGATGTGCGCTCTGCAAGCAGTGAATGGAAATGCACACTGGTAATAAATGTGCGCTCTGCAGGCTGTGAATGGAAATGCGCACTGGTAACAGATGTGCGCTCTGCAGGCTGTGAATGGAAACGCGCACAGATAACAGATGTGCGCTCTGCAGGCTGTGAATGGAAATGCACACTGGTAACAGATGTGCGCTCTGCAAGCAGTGAATGGAAATGCACACTGGTAATAGATGTGCGCTCTGCAGGCTGTGAATGGAAATGTACACTGGAAATAGATGTGCGTATGCAAGCTGTGAATGGAAATGCACACTGGTAACAGATGTGCGCTCTGCAGGCTGTGAATGGAAATGCACACTGGTAATAGATGTGCGCTCTGCAGGCTGTGAATGGAAATGCACACTGGTAATAGATGTGCGCTCTGCAGGCTGTGAATGGAAATGCGCACTGGTAACAGATGTGCGCTCTGCAGGCTGTGAATGGAAATGCACATTGATAACAGATGTGCGCTCTGCAGGCTGTGAATGGGAATGCACATTGATAACAGATGTGCGCTCTGCAGGCGGTGAATGGAAATGCACACTGGTAATAGATGTGCGCTCTGCAGGCTGTGAATGGTAATCCACACTGGTGAGAGATGTGCGCTCTGCAGGTTGTGAATGGAAATGCACACTGGTATTAGATGTGCTCTCTGCAGGCTGTGAATGGAAATGCACACTGGTAATAGATGTGCGCTCTGCAGGCTGTGAATGGTAATGCACACTGGTGAGAGATGTGCGCTCTGCAGGTTGTGAATGGAAATGCACACTGGTAATAGATGTGCGCTCTGCAGGCTGTCAATGGAAATGCGCACTGGTAATAGATGTGCACTCTGCAGGCTGTGAATGGAAATGCACACTGGTAATAGATGTGCGCTCTGAATGCTGTGAATGGAAATGCACACTGGTGAGAGAAGTTCGCTCTGCAGGTTGTGAATGGAAATGCACACTGGTATTAGATGTGCTCTCTGCAGGCTGTGAATGGAAATGCACATTGATAACAGAGGTGCGCTCTGCAGGCTGTGAATGGGAATGCACATTGATAACAGATGTGCGCTCTGCAGGCGGTGAATGGAAATGCACACTGGTAATAGATGTGCGCTCTGCAGGCTGTGAATGGAAATGCACACTGGTAATAGATGTGCGCTCTGCAGGCTGTGAATGGAAATGCACACTGGTAATAGATGTGCGCTCTGCAGGCTGTGAATGGAAATGCACACTGGTAATAGATGTGTGCTCTGCAGGCTGTGAATGGAAATACACACTGGTAATAAATGTGCGCTCTGCAGGCTGTGAATGGAAATGCACACTGGTAACAGATGTGTGCTCTGCAGGCTGTGAATGGAAATGCACACTGGTAATAGATGTGCGCTCTGCAGGCTGTGAATGGAAATGCACACTGGTAATAGATGTGCGCTCTGCAGGCTGTGAATGGAAATGCACACTGGTAACAGATGTGCGCTCTGCAAGCAGTGAATGGAAATGCACACTGGTAATAGATGTGCGCTCTGCAGGCTGTGAATGGAAATGCACACTGGTAACAGATGTGCGCTCTGCAGGTTGTGAATGGAAATGCACACTGGTAACAGATGTGCGCTCTGCAGGCTGTGAATGGAAATGCGCACTGGTAATAAATGTGCACTCTGCAGGCTGTGAATGGAAACGCGCACAGATAACAGATGTGCGCTCTGCAGGCTGTGAATGGAAATGCACACTGGTAACAGATGTGCGCTCTGCAGGTTGTGAATGGAAATGCACACTGGTAACAGATGTGCGCTCTGCAGGCTGTGAATGGAAATGCGTACTGGTAACAGATGTGCGCTCTGCAGGCTGTGAATGGAAACGCGCACAGATAACAGATGTGCGCTCTGCAGGCTGTGAATGGAAATGCACACTGGTAACAGATGTGCGCTCTGCAAGCAGTGAATGGAAATGCACACTGGTAATAAATGTGCGCTCTGCAGGCTGTGAATGGAAATGCGCACTGGTAACAGATGTGCGCTCTGCAGGCTGTGAATGGAAACGCGCACAGATAACAGATGTGCGCTCTGCAGGCTGTGAATGGAAATGCACACTGGTAACAGATGTGCGCTCTGCAAGCAGTGAATGGAAATGCACACTGGTAATAGATGTGCGCTCTGCAGGCTGTGAATGGAAATGTACACTGGAAATAGATGTGCGTATGCAAGCTGTGAATGGAAATGCACACTGGTAACAGATGTGCGCTCTGCAGGCTGTGAATGGAAATGCACACTGGTAATAGATGTGCGCTCTGCAGGCTGTGAATGGAAATGCACACTGGTAATAGATGTGCGCTCTGCAGGCTGTGAATGGAAATGCGCACTGGTAACAGATGTGCGCTCTGCAGGCTGTGAATGGAAATGCACATTGATAACAGATGTGCGCTCTGCAGGCTGTGAATGGGAATGCACATTGATAACAGATGTGCGCTCTGCAGGCGGTGAATGGAAATGCACACTGGTAATAGATGTGCGCTCTGCAGGCTGTGAATGGTAATGCACACTGGTGAGAGATGTGCGCTCTGCAGGTTGTGAATGGAAATGCACACTGGTATTAGATGTGCTCTCTGCAGGCTGTGAATGGAAATGCACACTGGTAATAGATGTGCGCTCTGCAGGCTGTGAATGGTAATGCACACTGGTGAGAGATGTGCGCTCTGCAGGTTGTGAATGGAAATGCACACTGGTAATAGATGTGCGCTCTGCAGGCTGTCAATGGAAATGCGCACTGGTAATAGATGTGCACTCTGCAGGCTGTGAATGGAAATGCACACTGGTAATAAATGTGCGCTCTGCAGGCTGTGAATGGAAATGCGCACTGGTAACAGATGTGCGCTCTGCAGGCTGTGAATGGAAACGCGCACTGATAACAGATGTGCGCTCTGCAGGCTGTGAATGGAAATGCACACTGGTAATAGATGTGCGCTCTGCAGGCTGTGAATGGAAATGCACACTGGTAATAGATGTGCGCTCTGCAGGCTGTGAATGGAAATGCACACTGGTAATAGATGTGCGCTCTGCAGGCTGTGAATGGAAATGCACACTGGTAACAGATGTGCGCTCTGTAGGCTTTGAATGGAAACGCACACTGGTAATAGATGTGCGCTCTGCAGGCTGTGAATGGAAATGCGCACTGGTAATAGATGTGCGTTCTGCAGGCTGTGAATGGAAATGCACACTGGTAATAGATGTGCGCTCTGCAGGCTGTTAATGGAAATGCACACTGGTGATAGATGTGCGCTCTGCAGGCTGTGAATGGAAATGCACATTGATAACAGATGTGCGCTCTGTAGGCTGTGAAAGGAAATGCACATTGATAACAGATGTGCGCTCTGCAGGCGGTGAATGGAAATGCACACTGGTATTAGATGTGCTCTCTGCAGGCTGTGAATGGAAATGCACACTGGTAATAGATGTGCGCTCTGAATGCTGTGAATGGAAATGCACACTGGTGAGAGAAGTTCGCTCTGCAGGTTGTGAATGGAAATGCACACTGGTATTAGATGTGCTCTCTGCAGGCTGTGAATGGAAATGCACATTGATAACAGAGGTGCGCTCTGCAGGCTGTGAATGGGAATGCACATTGATAACAGATGTGCGATCTGCAGGCGGTGAATGGAAATGCACACTGGTAATAGATGTGCGCTCTGCAGGCTGTGAATGGAAATGCACACTGGTAATAGATGTGCGCTCTGCAGGCTGTGAATGGAAATGCACACTGGTAATAGATGTGCGCTCTGCAGGCTGTGAATGGAAATGCACACTGGTAATAGATGTGTGCTCTGCAGGCTGTGAATGGAAATGCACACTGGTAATAAATGTGCGCTCTGCAGGCTGTGAATGGAAATGCACAATGGTAACAGATGTGTGCTCTGCAGGCTGTGAATGGAAATGCACACTGGTAATAGATGTGCGCTCTGCAGGCTGTGAATGGAAATGCACACTGGTAATAGATGTGCGCTCTGCAGGCTGTGAATGGAAATGCACACTGGTAACAGATGTGCGCTCTGCAAGCAGTGAATGGAAATGCACACTGGTAATAGATGTGCGCTCTGCAGGCTGTGAATGGAAATGCACACTGGTAACAGATGTGCGCTCTGCAGGTTGTGAATGGAAATGCACACTGGTAACAGATGTGCGCTCTGCAGGCTGTGAATGGAAATGCGCACTGGTAATAAATGTGCACTCTGCAGGCTGTGAATGGAAACGCGCACAGATAACAGATGTGCGCTCTGCAGGCTGTGAATGGAAATGCACACTGGTAACAGATGTGCGCTCTGCAGGTTGTGAATGGAAATGCACTCTGGTAACAGATGTGCGCTCTGCAGGCTGTGAATGGAAATGCGTTCTGGTAACAGATGTGCGCTCTGCAGGCTGTGAATGGAAACGCGCACAGATAACAGATGTGCGCTCTGCAGGCTGTGAATGGAAATGCACACTGGTAATAGATGTGCGCTCTGCAGGCTGTGAATGGAAATGCACACTGGTAATAGATGTGCGCTCTGCAGGCTGTGAATGGAAATGCACACTGGTAATAGATGTGCGCTCTGCAGGCTGTGAATGGAAATGCACACTGGTAACAGATGTGCGCTCTGTAGGCTTTGAATGGAAACGCACACTGGTAATAGATGTGCGCTCTGCAGGCTGTGAATGGAAATGCGCACTGGTAATAGATGTGCGTTCTGCAGGCTGTGAATGGAAATGCACACTGGTAATAGATGTGCGCTCTGCAGGCTGTTAATGGAAATGCACACTGGTGATAGATGTGCGCTCTGCAGGCTGTGAATGGAAATGCACATTGATAACAGATGTGCGCTCTGTAGGCTGTGAAAGGAAATGCACATTGATAACAGATGTGCGCTCTGCAGGCGGTGAATGGAAATGCACACTGGTATTAGATGTGCTCTCTGCAGGCTGTGAATGGAAATGCACACTGGTAATAGATGTGCGCTCTGAATGCTGTGAATGGAAATGCACACTGGTGAGAGAAGTTCGCTCTGCAGGTTGTGAATGGAAATGCACACTGGTATTAGATGTGCTCTCTGCAGGCTGTGAATGGAAATGCACACTGGTAACAGATGTGCGCTCTGCAGGCTGTGAATGGAAATGCGTACTGGTAACAGATGTGCGCTCTGCAGGCTGTGAATGGAAACGCGCACAGATAACAGATGTGCGCTCTGCAGGCTGTGAATGGAAATGCACACTGGTAATAAATGTGCGCTCTGCAGGCTGTGAATGGAAATGCGCACTGGTAACAGATGTGCGCTCTGCAGGCTGTGAATGGAAACGCGCACAGATAACAGATGTGCGCTCTGCAGGCTGTGAATGGAAATGCACACTGGTAACAGATGTGCGCTCTGCAAGCAGTGAATGGAAATGCACACTGGTAATAGATGTGCGCTCTGCAGGCTGTGAATGGAAATGTACACTGGAAATAGATGTGCGTATGCAAGCTGTGAATGGAAATGCACACTGGTAACAGATGTGCGCTCTGCAGGCTGTGAATGGAAATGCACACTGGTAATAGATGTGCGCTCTGCAGGCTGTGAATGGAAATGCACACTGGTAATAGATGTGCGCTCTGCAGGCTGTGAATGGAAATGCGCACTGGTAACAGATGTGCGCTCTGCAGGCTGTGAATGGAAATGCACATTGATAACAGATGTGCGCTCTGCAGGCTGTGAATGGGAATGCACATTGATAACAGATGTGCGCTCTGCAGGCGGTGAATGGAAATGCACACTGGTAATAGATGTGCGCTCTGCAGGCTGTGAATGGTAATGCACACTGGTGAGAGATGTGCGCTCTGCAGGTTGTGAATGGAAATGCACACTGGTATTAGATGTGCTCTCTGCAGGCTGTGAATGGAAATGCACACTGGTAATAGATGTGCGCTCTGCAGGCTGTGAATGGTAATGCACACTGGTGAGAGATGTGCGCTCTGCAGGTTGTGAATGGAAATGCACACTGGTAATAGATGTGCGCTCTGCAGGCTGTCAATGGAAATGCGCACTGGTAATAGATGTGCACTCTGCAGGCTGTGAATGGAAATGCACACTGGTAATAGATGTGCGCTCTGAATGCTGTGAATGGAAATGCACACTGGTGAGAGAAGTTCGCTCTGCAGGTTGTGAATGGAAATGCACACTGGTATTAGATGTGCTCTCTGCAGGCTGTGAATGGAAATGCACATTGATAACAGAGGTGCGCTCTGCAGGCTGTGAATGGGAATGCACATTGATAACAGATGTGCGCTCTGCAGGCTGTGAATGGAAATGCGCACTGGTAACAGATGTGCGCTCTGCAGGCTGTGAATGGAAATGCACATTGATAACAGATGTGCGCTCTGCAGGCTGTGAATGGGAATGCACATTGATAACAGATGTGCGCTCTGCAGGCGGTGAATGGAAATGCACACTGGTAATAGATGTGCGCTCTGCAGGCTGTGAATGGTAATGCACACTGGTGAGAGATGTGCGCTCTGCAGGTTGTGAATGGAAATGCACACTGGTATTAGATGTGCTCTCTGCAGGCTGTGAATGGAAATGCACACTGGTAATAGATGTGCGCTCTGCAGGCTGTGAATGGTAATGCACACTGGTGAGAGATGTGCGCTCTGCAGGTTGTGAATGGAAATGCACACTGGTAATAGATGTGCGCTCTGCAGGCTGTCAATGGAAATGCGCACTGGTAATAGATGTGCACTCTGCAGGCTGTGAATGGAAATGCACACTGGTAATAGATGTGCGCTCTGAATGCTGTGAATGGAAATGCACACTGGTGAGAGAAGTTCGCTCTGCAGGTTGTGAATGGAAATGCACACTGGTATTAGATGTGCTCTCTGCAGGCTGTGAATGGAAATGCACATTGATAACAGAGGTGCGCTCTGCAGGCTGTGAATGGGAATGCACATTGATAACAGATGTGCGCTCTGCAGGCCGTGAATGGAAATGCACACTGGTAATAGATGTGCGCTCTGCAGGCTGTGAATGGAAATGCACACTGGTAATAGATGTGCGCTCTGCAGGCTGTGAATGGAAATGCACACTGGTAATAGATGTGCGCTCTGCAGGCTGTGAATGGAAATGCACACTGGTAATAGATGTGTGCTCTGCAGGCTGTGAATGGAAATACACACTGGTAATAAATGTGCGCTCTGCAGGCTGTGAATGGAAATGCACACTGGTAACAGATGTGTGCTCTGCAGGCTGTGAATGGAAATGCACACTGGTAATAGATGTGCGCTCTGCAGGCTGTGAATGGAAATGCACACTGGTAATAGATGTGCGCTCTGCAGGCTGTGAATGGAAATGCACACTGGTAACAGATGTGCGCTCTGCAAGCAGTGAATGGAAATGCACACTGGTAATAGATGTGCGCTCTGCAGGCTGTGAATGGAAATGCACACTGGTAACAGATGTGCGCTCTGCAGGTTGTGAATGGAAATGCACACTGGTAACAGATGTGCGCTCTGCAGGCTGTGAATGGAAATGCGCACTGGTAATAAATGTGCACTCTGCAGGCTGTGAATGGAAACGCGCACAGATAACAGATGTGCGCTCTGCAGGCTGTGAATGGAAATGCACACTGGTAACAGATGTGCGCTCTGCAGGTTGTGAATGGAAATGCACACTGGTAACAGATGTGCGCTCTGCAGGCTGTGAATGGAAATGCGTACTGGTAACAGATGTGCGCTCTGCAGGCTGTGAATGGAAACGCGCACAGATAACAGATGTGCGCTCTGCAGGCTGTGAATGGAAATGCACACTGGTAACAGATGTGCGCTCTGCAAGCAGTGAATGGAAATGCACACTGGTAATAAATGTGCGCTCTGCAGGCTGTGAATGGAAATGCGCACTGGTAACAGATGTGCGCTCTGCAGGCTGTGAATGGAAACGCGCACAGATAACAGATGTGCGCTCTGCAGGCTGTGAATGGAAATGCACACTGGTAACAGATGTGCGCTCTGCAAGCAGTGAATGGAAATGCACACTGGTAATAGATGTGCGCTCTGCAGGCTGTGAATGGAAATGTACACTGGAAATAGATGTGCGTATGCAAGCTGTGAATGGAAATGCACACTGGTAACAGATGTGCGCTCTGCAGGCTGTGAATGGAAATGCACACTGGTAATAGATGTGCGCTCTGCAGGCTGTGAATGGAAATGCACACTGGTAATAGATGTGCGCTCTGCAGGCTGTGAATGGAAATGCGCACTGGTAACAGATGTGCGCTCTGCAGGCTGTGAATGGAAATGCACATTGATAACAGATGTGCGCTCTGCAGGCTGTGAATGGGAATGCACATTGATAACAGATGTGCGCTCTGCAGGCGGTGAATGGAAATGCACACTGGTAATAGATGTGCGCTCTGCAGGCTGTGAATGGTAATGCACACTGGTGAGAGATGTGCGCTCTGCAGGTTGTGAATGGAAATGCACACTGGTATTAGATGTGCTCTCTGCAGGCTGTGAATGGAAATGCACACTGGTAATAGATGTGCGCTCTGCAGGCTGTGAATGGTAATGCACACTGGTGAGAGATGTGCGCTCTGCAGGTTGTGAATGGAAATGCACACTGGTAATAGATGTGCGCTCTGCAGGCTGTCAATGGAAATGCGCACTGGTAATAGATGTGCACTCTGCAGGCTGTGAATGGAAATGCACACTGGTAATAAATGTGCGCTCTGCAGGCTGTGAATGGAAATGCGCACTGGTAACAGATGTGCGCTCTGCAGGCTGTGAATGGAAACGCGCACTGATAACAGATGTGCGCTCTGCAGGCTGTGAATGGAAATGCACACTGGTAATAGATGTGCGCTCTGCAGGCTGTGAATGGAAATGCACACTGGTAATAGATGTGCGCTCTGCAGGCTGTGAATGGAAATGCACACTGGTAATAGATGTGCGCTCTGCAGGCTGTGAATGGAAATGCACACTGGTAACAGATGTGCGCTCTGTAGGCTTTGAATGGAAACGCACACTGGTAATAGATGTGCGCTCTGCAGGCTGTGAATGGAAATGCGCACTGGTAATAGATGTGCGTTCTGCAGGCTGTGAATGGAAATGCACACTGGTAATAGATGTGCGCTCTGCAGGCTGTTAATGGAAATGCACACTGGTGATAGATGTGCGCTCTGCAGGCTGTGAATGGAAATGCACATTGATAACAGATGTGCGCTCTGTAGGCTGTGAAAGGAAATGCACATTGATAACAGATGTGCGCTCTGCAGGTGGTGAATGGAAATGCACACTGGTATTAGATGTGCTCTCTGCAGGCTGTGAATGGAAATGCACACTGGTAATAGATGTGCGCTCTGAATGCTGTGAATGGAAATGCACACTGGTGAGAGAAGTTCGCTCTGCAGGTTGTGAATGGAAATGCACACTGGTATTAGATGTGCTCTCTGCAGGCTGTGAATGGAAATGCACATTGATAACAGAGGTGCGCTCTGCAGGCTGTGAATGGGAATGCACATTGATAACAGATGTGCGATCTGCAGGCGGTGAATGGAAATGCACACTGGTAATAGATGTGCGCTCTGCAGGCTGTGAATGGAAATGCACACTGGTAATAGATGTGCGCTCTGCAGGCTGTGAATGGAAATGCACACTGGTAATAGATGTGCGCTCTGCAGGCTGTGAATGGAAATGCACACTGGTAATAGATGTGTGCTCTGCAGGCTGTGAATGGAAATGCACACTGGTAATAAATGTGCGCTCTGCAGGCTGTGAATGGAAATGCACAATGGTAACAGATGTGTGCTCTGCAGGCTGTGAATGGAAATGCACACTGGTAATAGATGTGCGCTCTGCAGGCTGTGAATGGAAATGCACACTGGTAATAGATGTGCGCTCTGCAGGCTGTGAATGGAAATGCACACTGGTAACAGATGTGCGCTCTGCAAGCAGTGAATGGAAATGCACACTGGTAATAGATGTGCGCTCTGCAGGCTGTGAATGGAAATGCACACTGGTAACAGATGTGCGCTCTGCAGGTTGTGAATGGAAATGCACACTGGTAACAGATGTGCGCTCTGCAGGCTGTGAATGGAAATGCGCACTGGTAATAAATGTGCACTCTGCAGGCTGTGAATGGAAACGCGCACAGATAACAGATGTGCGCTCTGCAGGCTGTGAATGGAAATGCACACTGGTAACAGATGTGCGCTCTGCAGGTTGTGAATGGAAATGCACTCTGGTAACAGATGTGCGCTCTGCAGGCTGTGAATGGAAATGCGTACTGGTAACAGATGTGCGCTCTGCAGGCTGTGAATGGAAACGCGCACAGATAACAGATGTGCGCTCTGCAGGCTGTGAATGGAAATGCACACTGGTAATAGATGTGCGCTCTGCAGGCTGTGAATGGAAATGCACACTGGTAATAGATGTGCGCTCTGCAGGCTGTGAATGGAAATGCACACTGGTAATAGATGTGCGCTCTGCAGGCTGTGAATGGAAATGCACACTGGTAACAGATGTGCGCTCTGTAGGCTTTGAATGGAAACGCACACTGGTAATAGATGTGCGCTCTGCAGGCTGTGAATGGAAATGCGCACTGGTAATAGATGTGCGTTCTGCAGGCTGTGAATGGAAATGCACACTGGTAATAGATGTGCGCTCTGCAGGCTGTTAATGGAAATGCACACTGGTGATAGATGTGCGCTCTGCAGGCTGTGAATGGAAATGCACATTGATAACAGATGTGCGCTCTGTAGGCTGTGAAAGGAAATGCACATTGATAACAGATGTGCGCTCTGCAGGCGGTGAATGGAAATGCACACTGGTATTAGATGTGCTCTCTGCAGGCTGTGAATGGAAATGCACACTGGTAATAGATGTGCGCTCTGAATGCTGTGAATGGAAATGCACACTGGTGAGAGAAGTTCGCTCTGCAGGTTGTGAATGGAAATGCACACTGGTATTAGATGTGCTCTCTGCAGGCTGTGAATGGAAATGCACATTGATAACAGAGGTGCGCTCTGCAGGCTGTGAATGGGAATGCACATTGATAACAGATGTGCGATCTGCAGGCGGTGAATGGAAATGCACACTGGTAATAGATGTGCGCTCTGCAGGCTGTGAATGGAAATGCACACTGGTAATAGATGTGCGCTCTGCAGGCTGTGAATGGAAATGCACACTGGTAATAGATGTGCGCTCTGCAGGCTGTGAATGGAAATGCACACTGGTAATAGATGTGTGCTCTGCAGGCTGTGAATGGAAATGCACACTGGTAATAAATGTGCGCTCTGCAGGCTGTGAATGGAAATGCACACTGGTAACAGATGTGTGCTCTGCAGGCTGTGAATGGAAATGCACACTGGTAATAGATGTGCGCTCTGCAGGCTGTGAATGGAAATGCACACTGGTAATAGATGTGCGCTCTGCAGGCTGTGAATGGAAATGCACACTGGTAACAGATGTGCGCTCTGCAAGCAGTGAATGGAAATGCACACTGGTAATAGATGTGCGCTCTGCAGGCTGTGAATGGAAATGCACACTGGTAACAGATGTGCGCTCTGCAGGTTGTGAATGGAAATGCACACTGGTAACAGATGTGCGCTCTGCAGGCTGTGAATGGAAATGCGCACTGGTAATAAATGTGCACTCTGCAGGCTGTGAATGGAAACGCGCACAGATAACAGATGTGCGCTCTGCAGGCTGTGAATGGAAATGCACACTGGTAACAGATGTGCGCTCTGCAGGTTGTGAATGGAAATGCACTCTGGTAACAGATGTGCGCTCTGCAGGCTGTGAATGGAAATGCGTACTGGTAACAGATGTGCGCTCTGCAGGCTGTGAATGGAAACGCGCACAGATAACAGATGTGCGCTCTGCAGGCTGTGAATGGAAATGCACACTGGTAACAGATGTGCGCTCTGCAAGCAGTGAATGGAAATGCACACTGGTAATAAATGTGCGCTCTGCAGGCTGTGAATGGAAATGCGCACTGGTAACAGATGTGCGCTCTGCAGGCTGTGAATGGAAATGCGCACAGATAACAGATGTGCGCTCTGCAGGCTGTGAATGGAAATGCACACTGGTAACAGATGTGCGCTCTGCAAGCAGTGAATGGAAATGCACACTGGTAATAGATGTGCGCTCTGCAGGCTGTGAATGGAAATGTACACTGGAAATAGATGTGCGTATGCAAGCTGTGAATGGAAATGCACACTGGTAACAGATGTGCGCTCTGCAGGCTGTGAATGGAAATGCACACTGGTAATAGATGTGCGCTCTGCAGGCTGTGAATGGAAATGCACACTGGTAATAGATGTGCGCTCTGCAGGCTGTGAATGGAAATGCGCACTGGTAACAGATGTGCGCTCTGCAGGCTGTGAATGGAAATGCACATTGATAACAGATGTGCGCTCTGCAGGCTGTGAATGGGAATGCACATTGATAACAGATGTGCGCTCTGCAGGCGGTGAATGGAAATGCACACTGGTAATAGATGTGCGCTCTGCAGGCTGTGAATGGTAATGCACACTGGTGAGAGATGTGCGCTCTGCAGGTTGTGAATGGAAATGCACACTGGTATTAGATGTGCTCTCTGCAGGCTGTGAATGGAAATGCACACTGGTAATAGATGTGCGCTCTGCAGGCTGTGAATGGTAATGCACACTGGTGAGAGATGTGCGCTCTGCAGGTTGTGAATGGAAATGCACACTGGTAATAGATGTGCGCTCTGCAGGCTGTCAATGGAAATGCGCACTGGTAATAGATGTGCACTCTGCAGGCTGTGAATGGAAATGCACACTGGTAATAAATGTGCGCTCTGCAGGCTGTGAATGGAAATGCGCACTGGTAACAGATGTGCGCTCTGCAGGCTGTGAATGGAAACGCGCACTGATAACAGATGTGCGCTCTGCAGGCTGTGAATGGAAATGCACACTGGTAATAGATGTGCGCTCTGCAGGCTGTGAATGGAAATGCACACTGGTAATAGATGTGCGCTCTGCAGGCTGTGAATGGAAATGCACACTGGTAATAGATGTGCGCTCTGCAGGCTGTGAATGGAAATGCACACAGGTAATAGATGTGCGCTCTGCAGGCTGTGAATGGAAATGCACACTGGTAACAGATGTGCGCTCTGCAGGCTGTGAATGGAAATGCACACTGGTAATAGATGTGCGCTCTGCAGGCTGTGAATGGAAATGCACACTGGTAACAGATGTGCGCTCTGTAGGCTTTGAATGGAAACGCACACTGGTAATAGATGTGCGCTCAGCAGGCTGTGAATGGAAATGCACACTGATAACAGATGTGCGCTCTGCAGGCTGTGAATGGAAATGCGCACTGGTAATAGATGTGCGTTCTGCAGGCTGTGAATGGAAATGCACACTGGTAATAGATGTGCGCTCTGCAGGCTGTGAATGGAAATGCACACTGGTGATAGATGTGCGCTCTGCAGGCTGTGAATGGAAATGCACATTGATAACAGATGTGCGCTCTGTAGGCTGTGAAAGGAAATGCACATTGATAACAGATGTGCGCTCTGCAGGCGGTGAATGGAAATGCACACTGGTATTAGATGTGCTCTCTGCAGGTTGTGAATGGAAATGCACACTGGTAATAGATGTGCGCTCTGAATGCTGTGAATGGAAATGTACACTGGTGAGAGAAGTTCGCTCTGCAGGTTGTGAATGGAAATGCACACTGGTATTAGATGTGCTCTCTGCAGGCTGTGAATGGAAATGCACACTGGTAATAGATGTGCGCTCTGCAGGCTGTGAATGGAAATGCACATTGGTAACAGATGTGCGCTCTGCAGGCTGTGAATGGAAATGCGCACTGGTAATAGATGTGCACTCTGCAGGCTGTGAATGGAAATGCACACAGGTAATAAATGTGCGCTCTGCAGGCTGTGAATGGAAATGCACATTGGTAAGAGATGTGCGCTCTGCAGGCTGTGAATTGAAATGCGCACTGGTAACAGATGTGCGCTCTGCAGGCTGTGAATGGAAACGCGCACTGATAACAGATGTGCGCTCTGCAGGCTGTGAATGGAAACGCACACTGGTAACAGATGTGTGCTCTGCAAGCAGTGAATGGAAATGCACACTGGTAATAGATGTGCGCTCTGCAGCCTGTGAATGGAAATGCACACTGGAAATAGATGTGCGCTCTGCAAGCTGTGAATGGAAATGCACACTGGTAACAGATGTGCGCTCTGCAGGCTGTGAATGGAAATGCACACTGGTAATAGATGTGCGCTCTGCAGGCTGTGAATGGAAATGCACACTGGTAATAGATGTGCGCTCTGTAGGCTGTGAATGGAAATGCACACTGGTAACAGATGTGCGCTCTGTAGGCTTTGAATGGAAATGCACACTGGTAATAGATGTGCGCTCTGCAGGCTGTGAATGGAAATGCACACTGGTAACAGATGTGCGCTCTGCAGGTTGTGAATGGAAATGCACACTGGTAACAGATGTGCGCTCTGCAAGCAGTGAATGGAAATGCACACTAGTAATAAATGTGCGCTCTGTAGGCTTTGAATGGAAATGCACACTGGTAACAGATGTGCGCTCTGCAGGTTGTGAATGGAAATGCACACTGGTAACAGATGTGCGCTCTGCAGGCTGTGAATGGAAATGCGCACTGGTAATAGATTGCATTTCCATTCACAGCCTGCAGAACGCACCACTGGTAATAGATGTGCGCTCTGCAGGCTGTGAATGGAAATGCACACTGGTGATAGATGTGCGCTCTGCAGGCTGTGAATGGAAATGCACACTGGTAACAGATGTGCGCTCTGCAAGCAGTGAATGGAAATGCACACTGGTAACAGATGTGCGCTCTGCAGGCTGTGAATGGAAATGCACACTGGTAATAGATGTGCGCTCTGCAGGCTGTGAATGGAAATGCGCACTGGTAATAGATTGCATTTCCATTCACAGCCTGCAGAACGCACCACTGGTAATAGATGTGCGCTCTGCAGGCTGTGAATGGAAATGCACACTGGTGATAGATGTGCGCTCTGCAGGCTGTGAATGGAAATGCACATTGATAACAGATGTGCGCTCTGCAGGCTGTGAATGGGAATGCACATTGATAACAGATGTGCGCTCTGCAGGCGGTGAATGGAAATGCACACTGGGAATAGATGTGCGCTCTGCAGGCTGTGAATAGTAATGCACACTGGTGAGAGATGTGCGCTCTGCAGGCTGTGAATGGAAATGCACACTGGTAACAGATGTGCGCTCTGCAAGCAGTGAATGGAAATGCACACTGGTAATAGATGTGCGCTCTGCAGGCTGTGAATGGAAATGCACACTGGTAACAGATGTGCGCTCTGCAGGTTGTGAATGGAAATGCACACTGGTAACAGATGTGCGCTCTGCAGGCTGTGAATGGAAATGCACACTGGTAACAGATGTGCGCTCTGCAGGCTGTGAATGGAAACGAGCACTGGTAACAGATGTGCGCTCTGCAGGCTGTGAATGGAAACGCGCACAGATAACAGATGTGCGCTCTGCAGGCTGTGAATGGAAATGCACACTGGTAACAGATGTGCGCTCTGCAAGCAGTGAATGGAAATGCACACTGGTAATAGATGTGCGCTCTGCAGGCTGTAAATGGAAATGCACACTGGTAATAGATGTGCGCTCTGCAGGCTGTGAATGGAAATGTACACTGGAAATAGATGTGCGCTCTGCAAGCTGTGAATGGAAATGCACACTGGTAACAGATGTGCGCTCTGCAGGCTGTGAATGGAAATGCACACTGGTAATAGATGTGCGCTCTGCAGGCTGTGAATGGAAATGCACACTGGTAATAAATGTGCGCTCTGCAGGCTGTGAATGGAAATGCGCACTGGTAACAGATGTGCGCTCTGCAGGCTGTCAATGGAAATGCGCACTGGTAATAGATGTGCACTCTGCAGGCTGTGAATGGAAATGCACACTGGTAATAAATGTGCGCTCTGCAGGCTGTGAATGGAAATGCGCACTGGTAACAGATGTGCGCTCTGCAGGCTGTGAATGGAAACGCGCACTGATAACAGATGTGCGCTCTGCAGGCTGTGAATGGAAATGCGCACTGGTAATAGATGTGCGTTCTGCAGGCTGTGAATGGAAATGCACACTGGTAATAGATGTGCGCTCTGCAGGCTGTGAATGGAAATGCACACTGGTGATAGATGTGCGCTCTGCAGGCTGTGAATGGAAATGCACATTGGTAACAGATGTGCGCTCTGCAGGCTGTGAATGGAAATGCGCACTGGTAATAGATGTGCACTCTGCAGGCTGTGAATGGAAATGCGCACTGGTAATAAATGTGCGCTCTGCAGGCTGTGAATGGAAATGCACATTGGTAAGAGATGTGCGCTCTGCAGGCTGTGAATTGAAATGCGCACTGGTAACAGATGTGCGCTCTGCAGGCTGTGAATGGAAATGCGCACTGATAACAGATGTGCGCTCTGCAGGCTGTGAATGGAAACGCACACTGGTAACAGATGTGTGCTCTGCAAGCAGTGAATGGAAATGCACACTGGTAATAGATGTGCGCTCTGCAGCCTGTGAATGGAAATGCACACTGGAAATAGATGTGCGCTCTGCAAGCTGTGAAAGGAAATGCACACTGGTAACAGATGTGCGCTCTGCAGGCTGTGAATGGAAATGCACACTGGTAATAGATGTGCGCTCTGCAGTCTGTGAATGGAAATGCACACTGGTAATAGATGTGCGCTCTGCAGGCTGTGAATGGAAATGCACACTGGTAATAGATGTGCGCTCTGCAGGCTGTGAATGGAAATGCACACTGGTAATAGATGTGCGCTCTGCAGGCTGTGAATGGAAATGCACACTGGTAATAGATGTGCGCTCTGCAGGCTGTGAATGGAAATGCACACTGGTAACAGATGTGCGCTCTGTAGGCTTTGAATGGAAACGCACACTGGTAATAGATGTGCGCTCTGCAGGCTGTGAATGGAAATGCACACTGATAACAGATGTGCGCTCTGCAGGCTGTGAATGGAAATGCGCACTGGTAATAGATGTGCGTTCTGCAGGCTGTGAATGGAAATGCACACTGGTAATAGATGTGCGCTCTGCAGGCTGTGAATGGAAATGCACACTGGTGATAGATGTGCGCTCTGCAGGCTGTGAATGGTAATGCACACTGGTGAGAGATGTGCGCTCTGCAGGTTGTGAATGGAAATGCACACTGGTATTAGATGTGCTCTCTGCAGGCTGTGAATGGAAATGCACACTGGTAATAGATGTGCGCTCTGCAGGCTGTGAATGGTAATGCACACTGGTGAGAGATGTGCGCTCTGCAGGTTGTGAATGGAAATGCACACTGGTAATAGATGTGCGCTCTGCAGGCTGTCAATGGAAATGCGCACTGGTAATAGATGTGCACTCTGCAGGCTGTGAATGGAAATGCACACTGGTAATAAATGTGCGCTCTGCAGGCTGTGAATGGAAATGCGCACTGGTAACAGATGTGCGCTCTGCAGGCTGTGAATGGAAACGCGCACTGATAACAGATGTGCGCTCTGCAGGCTGTGAATGGAAATGCACACTGGTAATAGATGTGCGCTCTGCAGGCTGTGAATGGAAATGCACACTGGTAATAGATGTGCGCTCTGCAGGCTGTTAATGGAAATGCACACTGGTAATAGATGTGCGCTCTGCAGGCTGTGAATGGAAATGCACACTGGTAATAGATGTGCGCTCTGCAGGCTGTGAATGGAAATGCACACTGGTAACAGATGTGCGCTCTGCAGGCTGTGAATGGAAATGCACACTGGTAATAGATGTGCGCTCTGCAGGCTGTGAATGGAAATGCACACTGGTAACAGATGTGCGCTCTGTAGGCTTTGAATGGAAACGCACACTGGTAATAGATGTGCGCTCTGCAGGCTGTGAATGGAAATGCACACTGATAACAGATGTGCGCTCTGCAGGCTGTGAATGGAAATGCGCACTGGTAATAGATGTGCGTTCTGCAGGCTGTGAATGGAAATGCACACTGGTAATAGATGTGCGCTCTGCAGGCTGTGAATGGAAATGCACACTGGTGATAGATGTGCGCTCTGCAGGCTGTGAATGGAAATGCACATTGATAACAGATGTGCGCTCTGTAGGCTGTGAAAGGAAATGCACATTGATAACAGATGTGCGCTCTGCAGGCGGTGAATGGAAATGCACACTGGTATTAGATGTGCTCTCTGCAGGCTGTGAATGGAAATGCACACTGGTAATAGATGTACGCTCTGAATGCTGTGAATGGAAATGTACACTGGTGAGAGAAGTTCGCTCTGCAGGTTGTGAATGGAAATGCACACTGGTATTAGATGTGCTCTCTGCAGGCTGTGAATGGAAATGCACACTGGTAATAGATGTGCGCTCTGCAGGCTGTGAATGGAAATGCACATTGGTAACAGATGTGCGCTCTGCAGGCTGTGAATGGAAATGCGCACTGGTAATAGATGTGCACTCTGCAGGCTGTGAATGGAAATGCACACAGGTAATAAATGTGCGCTCTGCAGGCTGTGAATGGAAATGCACATTGGTAAGAGATGTGCGCTCTGCAGGCTGTGAATTGAAATGCGCACTGGTAACAGATGTGCGCTCTGCAGGCTGTGAATGGAAACGCGCACTGATAACAGATGTGCGCTCTGCAGGCTGTGAATGGAAACGCACACTGGTAACAGATGTGTGCTCTGCAAGCAGTGAATGGAAATGCACACTGGTAATAGATGTGCGCTCTGCAGCCTGTGAATGGAAATGCACACTGGAAATAGATGTGCGCTCTGCAAGCTGTGAATGGAAATGCACACTGGTAACAGATGTGCGCTCTGCAGGCTGTGAATGGAAATGCACACTGGTAATAGATGTGCGCTCTGCAGGCTGTGAATGGAAATGCACACTGGTAATAGATGTGCGCTCTGCAGGCTGTGAATGGAAATGCACACTGGTAACAGATGTGCGCTCTGTAGGCTTTGAATGGAAATGCACACTGGTAATAGATGTGCGCTCTGCAGGCTGTGAATGGAAATGCACACTGGTAACAGATGTGCGCTCTGCAGGTTGTGAATGGAAATGCACACTGGTAACAGATGTGCGCTCTGCAAGCAGTGAATGGAAATGCACACTAGTAATAAATGTGCGCTCTGTAGGCTTTGAATGGAAATGCACACTGGTAACAGATGTGCGCTCTGCAGGTTGTGAATGGAAATGCACACTGGTAACAGATGTGCGCTCTGCAGGCTGTGAATGGAAATGCGCACTGGTAATAGATTGCATTTCCATTCACAGCCTGCAGAACGCACCACTGGTAATAGATGTGCGCTCTGCAGGCTGTGAATGGAAATGCACACTGGTGATAGATGTGCGCTCTGCAGGCTGTGAATGGAAATGCACACTGGTAACAGATGTGCGCTCTGCAAGCAGTGAATGGAAATGCACACTGGTAACAGATGTGCGCTCTGCAGGCTGTGAATGGAAATGCACACTGGTAATAGATGTGCGCTCTGCAGGCTGTGAATGGAAATGCGCACTGGTAATAGATTGCATTTCCATTCACAGCCTGCAGAACGCACCACTGGTAATAGATGTGCGCTCTGCAGGCTGTGAATGGAAATGCACACTGGTGATAGATGTGCGCTCTGCAGGCTGTGAATGGAAATGCACATTGATAACAGATGTGCGCTCTGCAGGCTGTGAATGGGAATGCACATTGATAACAGATGTGCGCTCTGCAGGCGGTGAATGGAAATGCACACTGGGAATAGATGTGCGCTCTGCAGGCTGTGAATAGTAATGCACACTGGTGAGAGATGTGCGCTCTGCAGGCTGTGAATGGAAATGCACACTGGTAACAGATGTGCGCTCTGCAAGCAGTGAATGGAAATGCACACTGGTAATAGATGTGCGCTCTGCAGGCTGTGAATGGAAATGCACACTGGTAACAGATGTGCGCTCTGCAGGTTGTGAATGGAAATGCACACTGGTAACAGATGTGCGCTCTGCAGGCTGTGAATGGAAATGCACACTGGTAACAGATGTGCGCTCTGCAGGCTGTGAATGGAAACGAGCACTGGTAACAGATGTGCGCTCTGCAGGCTGTGAATGGAAACGCGCACAGATAACAGATGTGCGCTCTGCAGGCTGTGAATGGAAATGCACACTGGTAACAGATGTGCGCTCTGCAAGCAGTGAATGGAAATGCACACTGGTAATAGATGTGCGCTCTGCAGGCTGTAAATGGAAATGCACACTGGTAATAGATGTGCGCTCTGCAGGCTGTGAATGGAAATGTACACTGGAAATAGATGTGCGCTCTGCAAGCTGTGAATGGAAATGCACACTGGTAACAGATGTGCGCTCTGCAGGCTGTGAATGGAAATGCACACTGGTAATAGATGTGCGCTCTGCAGGCTGTGAATGGAAATGCACACTGGTAATAAATGTGCGCTCTGCAGGCTGTGAATGGAAATGCGCACTGGTAACAGATGTGCGCTCTGCAGGCTGTCAATGGAAATGCGCACTGGTAATAGATGTGCACTCTGCAGGCTGTGAATGGAAATGCACACTGGTAATAAATGTGCGCTCTGCAGGCTGTGAATGGAAATGCGCACTGGTAACAGATGTGCGCTCTGCAGGCTGTGAATGGAAACGCGCACTGATAACAGATGTGCGCTCTGCAGGCTGTGAATGGAAATGCGCACTGGTAATAGATGTGCGTTCTGCAGGCTGTGAATGGAAATGCACACTGGTAATAGATGTGCGCTCTGCAGGCTGTGAATGGAAATGCACACTGGTGATAGATGTGCGCTCTGCAGGCTGTGAATGGAAATGCACATTGGTAACAGATGTGCGCTCTGCAGGCTGTGAATGGAAATGCGCACTGGTAATAGATGTGCACTCTGCAGGCTGTGAATGGAAATGCGCACTGGTAATAAATGTGCGCTCTGCAGGCTGTGAATGGAAATGCACATTGGTAAGAGATGTGCGCTCTGCAGGCTGTGAATTGAAATGCGCACTGGTAACAGATGTGCGCTCTGCAGGCTGTGAATGGAAATGCGCACTGATAACAGATGTGCGCTCTGCAGGCTGTGAATGGAAACGCACACTGGTAACAGATGTGTGCTCTGCAAGCAGTGAATGGAAATGCACACTGGTAATAGATGTGCGCTCTGCAGCCTGTGAATGGAAATGCACACTGGAAATAGATGTGCGCTCTGCAAGCTGTGAAAGGAAATGCACACTGGTAACAGATGTGCGCTCTGCAGGCTGTGAATGGAAATGCACACTGGTAATAGATGTGCGCTCTGCAGTCTGTGAATGGAAATGCACACTGGTAATAGATGTGCGCTCTGCAGGCTGTGAATGGAAATGCACACTGGTAATAGATGTGCGCTCTGCAGGCTGTGAATGGAAATGCACACTGGTAATAGATGTGCGCTCTGCAGGCTGTGAATGGAAATGCACACTGGTAATAGATGTGCGCTCTGCAGGCTGTGAATGGAAATGCACACTGGTAACAGATGTGCGCTCTGTAGGCTTTGAATGGAAACGCACACTGGTAATAGATGTGCGCTCTGCAGGCTGTGAATGGAAATGCACACTGATAACAGATGTGCGCTCTGCAGGCTGTGAATGGAAATGCACACTGGTAACAGATGTGCGCTCTGTAGGCTTTGAATGGAAACGCACACTGGTAATAGATGTGCGCTCTGCAGGCTGTGAATGGAAATGCACACTGATAACAGATGTGCGCTCTGCAGGCTGTGAATGGAAATGCGCACTGGTAATAGATGTGCGTTCTGCAGGCTGTGAATGGAAATGCACACTGGTAATAGATGTGCGCTCTGCAGGCTGTGAATGGAAATGCACACTGGTGATAGATGTGCGCTCTGCAGGCTGTGAATGGTAATGCACACTGGTGAGAGATGTGCGCTCTGCAGGTTGTGAATGGAAATGCACACTGGTATTAGATGTGCTCTCTGCAGGCTGTGAATGGAAATGCACACTGGTAATAGATGTGCGCTCTGCAGGCTGTGAATGGTAATGCACACTGGTGAGAGATGTGCGCTCTGCAGGTTGTGAATGGAAATGCACACTGGTAATAGATGTGCGCTCTGCAGGCTGTCAATGGAAATGCGCACTGGTAATAGATGTGCACTCTGCAGGCTGTGAATGGAAATGCACACTGGTAATAAATGTGCGCTCTGCAGGCTGTGAATGGAAATGCGCACTGGTAACAGATGTGCGCTCTGCAGGCTGTGAATGGAAACGCGCACTGATAACAGATGTGCGCTCTGCAGGCTGTGAATGGAAATGCACACTGGTAATAGATGTGCGCTCTGCAGGCTGTGAATGGAAATGCACACTGGTAATAGATGTGCGCTCTGCAGGCTGTGAATGGAAATGCACACTGGTAACAGATGTGCGCTCTGCAGGCTGTGAATGGAAATGCACACTGCTAACAGATGTGCGCTCTGCAGGCTGTGAATGGAAACGAGCACTGGTAACAGATGTGCGCTCTGCAGGCTGTGAATGGAAACGCGCACAGATAACAGATGTGCGCTCTGCAGGCTGTGAATGGAAATGCACACTGGTAACAGATGTGCGCTCTGCAAGCAGTGAATGGAAATGCACACTGGTAATAGATGTGCGCTCTGCAGGCTGTAAATGGAAATGCACACTGGTAATAGATGTGCGCTCTGCAGGCTGTGAATGGAAATGTACACTGGAAATAGATGTGCGCTCTGCAAGCTGTGAATGGAAATGCACACTGGTAACAGATGTGCGCTCTGCAGGCTGTGAATGGAAATGCACACTGGTAATAGATGTGCGCTCTGCAGGCTGTGAATGGAAATGCACACTGGTAATAAATGTGCGCTCTGCAGGCTGTGAATGGAAATGCGCACTGGTAACAGATGTGCGCTCTGCAGGCTGTCAATGGAAATGCGCACTGGTAATAGATGTGCACTCTGCAGGCTGTGAATGGAAATGCACACTGGTAATAAATGTGCGCTCTGCAGGCTGTGAATGGAAATGCGCACTGGTAACAGATGTGCGCTCTGCAGGCTGTGAATGGAAACGCGCACTGATAACAGATGTGCGCTCTGCAGGCTGTGAATGGAAATGCGCACTGGTAATAGATGTGCGTTCTGCAGGCTGTGAATGGAAATGCACACTGGTAATAGATGTGCGCTCTGCAGGCTGTGAATGGAAATGCACACTGGTGATAGATGTGCGCTCTGCAGGCTGTGAATGGAAATGCACATTGGTAACAGATGTGCGCTCTGCAGGCTGTGAATGGAAATGCGCACTGGTAATAGATGTGCACTCTGCAGGCTGTGAATGGAAATGCGCACTGGTAATAAATGTGCGCTCTGCAGGCTGTGAATGGAAATGCACATTGGTAAGAGATGTGCGCTCTGCAGGCTGTGAATTGAAATGCGCACTGGTAACAGATGTGCGCTCTGCAGGCTGTGAATGGAAATGCGCACTGATAACAGATGTGCGCTCTGCAGGCTGTGAATGGAAACGCACACTGGTAACAGATGTGTGCTCTGCAAGCAGTGAATGGAAATGCACACTGGTAATAGATGTGCGCTCTGCAGCCTGTGAATGGAAATGCACACTGGAAATAGATGTGCGCTCTGCAAGCTGTGAAAGGAAATGCACACTGGTAACAGATGTGCGCTCTGCAGGCTGTGAATGGAAATGCACACTGGTAATAGATGTGCGCTCTGCAGTCTGTGAATGGAAATGCACACTGGTAATAGATGTGCGCTCTGCAGGCTGTGAATGGAAATGCACACTGGTAATAGATGTGCGCTCTGCAGGCTGTGAATGGAAATGCACACTGGTAATAGATGTGCGCTCTGCAGGCTGTGAATGGAAATGCACACTGGTAATAGATGTGCGCTCTGCAGGCTGTGAATGGAAATGCACACTGGTAACAGATGTGCGCTCTGTAGGCTTTGAATGGAAACGCACACTGGTAATAGATGTGCGCTCTGCAGGCTGTGAATGGAAATGCACACTGATAACAGATGTGCGCTCTGCAGGCTGTGAATGGAAATGCACACTGGTAACAGATGTGCGCTCTGTAGGCTTTGAATGGAAACGCACACTGGTAATAGATGTGCGCTCTGCAGGCTGTGAATGGAAATGCACACTGATAACAGATGTGCGCTCTGCAGGCTGTGAATGGAAA
This sequence comes from Taudactylus pleione, assembly GCA_031769625.1. NCBI lineage: Eukaryota > Metazoa > Chordata > Amphibia > Anura > Myobatrachidae > Taudactylus > Taudactylus pleione. The sequence goes on from JAUIMM010000300.1 coordinate 9,806,792, forward strand.
TGCGCACTGGTAATAGATGTGCGTTCTGCAGGCTGTGAATGGAAATGCACACTGGTAATAGATGTGCGCTCTGCAGGCTGTGAATGGAAATGCACACTGGTGATAGATGTGCGCTCTGCAGGCTGTGAATGGTAATGCACACTGGTGAGAGATGTGCGCTCTGCAGGTTGTGAATGGAAATGCACACTGGTATTAGATGTGCTCTCTGCAGGCTGTGAATGGAAATGCACACTGGTAATAGATGTGCGCTCTGCAGGCTGTGAATGGTAATGCACACTGGTGAGAGATGTGCGCTCTGCAGGTTGTGAATGGAAATGCACACTGGTAATAGATGTGCGCTCTGCAGGCTGTCAATGGAAATGCGCACTGGTAATAGATGTGCACTCTGCAGGCTGTGAATGGAAATGCACACTGGTAATAAATGTGCGCTCTGCAGGCTGTGAATGGAAATGCGCACTGGTAACAGATGTGCGCTCTGCAGGCTGTGAATGGAAACGCGCACTGATAACAGATGTGCGCTCTGCAGGCTGTGAATGGAAATGCACACTGGTAATAGATGTGCGCTCTGCAGGCTGTGAATGGAAATGCACACTGGTAATAGATGTGCGCTCTGCAGGCTGTGAATGGAAATGCACACTGGTAATAGATGTGCGCTCTGCAGGCTGTGAATGGAAATGCACACTGGTAATAGATGTGCGCTCTGCAGGCTGTGAATGGAAATGCACACTGGTAACAGATGTGCGCTCTGCAGGCTGTGAATGGAAATGCACACTGGTAATAGATGTGCGCTCTGCAGGCTGTGAATGGAAATGCACACTGGTAACAGATGTGCGCTCTGTAGGCTTTGAATGGAAACGCACACTGGTAATAGATGTGCGCTCTGCAGGCTGTGAATGGAAATGCACACTGATAACAGATGTGCGCTCTGCAGGCTGTGAATGGAAATGCGCACTGGTAATAGATGTGCGTTCTGCAGGCTGTGAATGGAAATGCACACTGGTAATAGATGTGCGCTCTGCAGGCTGTGAATGGAAATGCACACTGGTGATAGATGTGCGCTCTGCAGGCTGTGAATGGAAATGCACATTGATAACAGATGTGCGCTCTGTAGGCTGTGAAAGGAAATGCACATTGATAACAGATGTGCGCTCTGCAGGCGGTGAATGGAAATGCACACTGGTATTAGATGTGCTCTCTGCAGGCTGTGAATGGAAATGCACACTGGTAATAGATGTACGCTCTGAATGCTGTGAATGGAAATGTACACTGGTGAGAGAAGTTCGCTCTGCAGGTTGTGAATGGAAATGCACACTGGTATTAGATGTGCTCTCTGCAGGCTGTGAATGGAAATGCACACTGGTAATAGATGTGCGCTCTGCAGGCTGTGAATGGAAATGCACATTGGTAACAGATGTGCGCTCTGCAGGCTGTGAATGGAAATGCGCACTGGTAATAGATGTGCACTCTGCAGGCTGTGAATGGAAATGCACACAGGTAATAAATGTGCGCTCTGCAGGCTGTGAATGGAAATGCACATTGGTAAGAGATGTGCGCTCTGCAGGCTGTGAATTGAAATGCGCACTGGTAACAGATGTGCGCTCTGCAGGCTGTGAATGGAAACGCGCACTGATAACAGATGTGCGCTCTGCAGGCTGTGAATGGAAACGCACACTGGTAACAGATGTGTGCTCTGCAAGCAGTGAATGGAAATGCACACTGGTAATAGATGTGCGCTCTGCAGCCTGTGAATGGAAATGCACACTGGAAATAGATGTGCGCTCTGCAAGCTGTGAATGGAAATGCACACTGGTAACAGATGTGCGCTCTGCAGGCTGTGAATGGAAATGCACACTGGTAATAGATGTGCGCTCTGCAGGCTGTGAATGGAAATGTACACTGGTAATAGATGTGCGCTCTGCAGGCTGTGAATGGAAATGCACACTGGTAACAGATGTGCGCTCTGTAGGCTTTGAATGGAAATGCACACTGGTAATAGATGTGCGCTCTGCAGGCTGTGAATGGAAATGCACACTGGTAACAGATGTGCGCTCTGCAGGTTGTGAATGGAAATGCACACTGGTAACAGATGTGCGCTCTGCAAGCAGTGAATGGAAATGCACACTAGTAATAAATGTGCGCTCTGTAGGCTTTGAATGGAAATGCACACTGGTAACAGATGTGCGCTCTGCAGGTTGTGAATGGAAATGCACACTGGTAACAGATGTGCGCTCTGCAGGCTGTGAATGGAAATGCGCACTGGTAATAGATTGCATTTCCATTCACAGCCTGCAGAACGCACCACTGGTAATAGATGTGCGCTCTGCAGGCTGTGAATGGAAATGCACACTGGTGATAGATGTGCGCTCTGCAGGCTGTGAATGGAAATGCACACTGGTAACAGATGTGCGCTCTGCAAGCAGTGAATGGAAATGCACACTGGTAACAGATGTGCGCTCTGCAGGCTGTGAATGGAAATGCACACTGGTAATAGATGTGCGCTCTGCAGGCTGTGAATGGAAATGCGCACTGGTAATAGATTGCATTTCCATTCACAGCCTGCAGAACGCACCACTGGTAATAGATGTGCGCTCTGCAGGCTGTGAATGGAAATGCACACTGGTGATAGATGTGCGCTCTGCAGGCTGTGAATGGAAATGCACATTGATAACAGATGTGCGCTCTGCAGGCTGTGAATGGGAATGCACATTGATAACAGATGTGCGCTCTGCAGGCGGTGAATGGAAATGCACACTGGGAATAGATGTGCGCTCTGCAGGCTGTGAATAGTAATGCACACTGGTGAGAGATGTGCGCTCTGCAGGCTGTGAATGGAAATGCACACTGGTAACAGATGTGCGCTCTGCAAGCAGTGAATGGAAATGCACACTGGTAATAGATGTGCGCTCTGCAGGCTGTGAATGGAAATGCACACTGGTAACAGATGTGCGCTCTGCAGGTTGTGAATGGAAATGCACACTGGTAACAGATGTGCGCTCTGCAGGCTGTGAATGGAAATGCACACTGGTAACAGATGTGCGCTCTGCAGGCTGTGAATGGAAACGAGCACTGGTAACAGATGTGCGCTCTGCAGGCTGTGAATGGAAACGCGCACAGATAACAGATGTGCGCTCTGCAGGCTGTGAATGGAAATGCACACTGGTAACAGATGTGCGCTCTGCAAGCAGTGAATGGAAATGCACACTGGTAATAGATGTGCGCTCTGCAGGCTGTAAATGGAAATGCACACTGGTAATAGATGTGCGCTCTGCAGGCTGTGAATGGAAATGTACACTGGAAATAGATGTGCGCTCTGCAAGCTGTGAATGGAAATGCACACTGGTAACAGATGTGCGCTCTGCAGGCTGTGAATGGAAATGCACACTGGTAATAGATGTGCGCTCTGCAGGCTGTGAATGGAAATGCACACTGGTAATAAATGTGCGCTCTGCAGGCTGTGAATGGAAATGCGCACTGGTAACAGATGTGCGCTCTGCAGGCTGTCAATGGAAATGCGCACTGGTAATAGATGTGCACTCTGCAGGCTGTGAATGGAAATGCACACTGGTAATAAATGTGCGCTCTGCAGGCTGTGAATGGAAATGCGCACTGGTAACAGATGTGCGCTCTGCAGGCTGTGAATGGAAACGCGCACTGATAACAGATGTGCGCTCTGCAGGCTGTGAATGGAAATGCGCACTGGTAATAGATGTGCGTTCTGCAGGCTGTGAATGGAAATGCACACTGGTAATAGATGTGCGCTCTGCAGGCTGTGAATGGAAATGCACACTGGTGATAGATGTGCGCTCTGCAGGCTGTGAATGGAAATGCACATTGGTAACAGATGTGCGCTCTGCAGGCTGTGAATGGAAATGCGCACTGGTAATAGATGTGCACTCTGCAGGCTGTGAATGGAAATGCGCACTGGTAATAAATGTGCGCTCTGCAGGCTGTGAATGGAAATGCACATTGGTAAGAGATGTGCGCTCTGCAGGCTGTGAATTGAAATGCGCACTGGTAACAGATGTGCGCTCTGCAGGCTGTGAATGGAAATGCGCACTGATAACAGATGTGCGCTCTGCAGGCTGTGAATGGAAACGCACACTGGTAACAGATGTGTGCTCTGCAAGCAGTGAATGGAAATGCACACTGGTAATAGATGTGCGCTCTGCAGCCTGTGAATGGAAATGCACACTGGAAATAGATGTGCGCTCTGCAAGCTGTGAAAGGAAATGCACACTGGTAACAGATGTGCGCTCTGCAGGCTGTGAATGGAAATGCACACTGGTAATAGATGTGCGCTCTGCAGTCTGTGAATGGAAATGCACACTGGTAATAGATGTGCGCTCTGCAGGCTGTGAATGGAAATGCACACTGGTAATAGATGTGCGCTCTGCAGGCTGTGAATGGAAATGCACACTGGTAATAGATGTGCGCTCTGCAGGCTGTGAATGGAAATGCACACTGGTAATAGATGTGCGCTCTGCAGGCTGTGAATGGAAATGCACACTGGTAACAGATGTGCGCTCTGTAGGCTTTGAATGGAAACGCACACTGGTAATAGATGTGCGCTCTGCAGGCTGTGAATGGAAATGCACACTGATAACAGATGTGCGCTCTGCAGGCTGTGAATGGAAATGCGCACTGGTAATAGATGTGCGTTCTGCAGGCTGTGAATGGAAATGCACACTGGTAATAGATGTGCGCTCTGCAGGCTGTGAATGGAAATGCACACTGGTGATAGATGTGCGCTCTGCAGGCTGTGAATGGTAATGCACACTGGTGAGAGATGTGCGCTCTGCAGGTTGTGAATGGAAATGCACACTGGTATTAGATGTGCTCTCTGCAGGCTGTGAATGGAAATGCACACTGGTAATAGATGTGCGCTCTGCAGGCTGTGAATGGTAATGCACACTGGTGAGAGATGTGCGCTCTGCAGGTTGTGAATGGAAATGCACACTGGTAATAGATGTGCGCTCTGCAGGCTGTCAATGGAAATGCGCACTGGTAATAGATGTGCACTCTGCAGGCTGTGAATGGAAATGCACACTGGTAATAAATGTGCGCTCTGCAGGCTGTGAATGGAAATGCGCACTGGTAACAGATGTGCGCTCTGCAGGCTGTGAATGGAAACGCGCACTGATAACAGATGTGCGCTCTGCAGGCTGTGAATGGAAATGCACACTGGTAATAGATGTGCGCTCTGCAGGCTGTGAATGGAAATGCACACTGGTAATAGATGTGCGCTCTGCAGGCTGTGAATGGAAATGCACACTGGTAATAGATGTGCGCTCTGCAGGCTGTGAATGGAAATGCACACTGGTAATAGATGTGCGCTCTGCAGGCTGTGAATGGAAATGCACACTGGTAACAGATGTGCGCTCTGCAGGCTGTGAATGGAAATGCACACTGGTAATAGATGTGCGCTCTGCAGGCTGTGAATGGAAATGCACACTGGTAACAGATGTGCGCTCTGTAGGCTTTGAATGGAAACGCACACTGGTAATAGATGTGCGCTCTGCAGGCTGTGAATGGAAATGCACACTGATAACAGATGTGCGCTCTGCAGGCTGTGAATGGAAATGCGCACTGGTAATAGATGTGCGTTCTGCAGGCTGTGAATGGAAATGCACACTGGTAATAGATGTGCGCTCTGCAGGCTGTGAATGGAAATGCACACTGGTGATAGATGTGCGCTCTGCAGGCTGTGAATGGAAATGCACATTGATAACAGATGTGCGCTCTGTAAGCTGTGAAAGGAAATGCACATTGATAACAGATGTGCGCTCTGCAGGCGGTGAATGGAAATGCACACTGGTATTAGATGTGCTCTCTGCAGGCTGTGAATGGAAATGCACACTGGTAATAGATGTACGCTCTGAATGCTGTGAATGGAAATGTACACTGGTGAGAGAAGTTCGCTCTGCAGGTTGTGAATGGAAATGCACACTGGTATTAGATGTGCTCTCTGCAGGCTGTGAATGGAAATGCACACTGGTAATAGATGTGCGCTCTGCAGGCTGTGAATGGAAATGCACATTGGTAACAGATGTGCGCTCTGCAGGCTGTGAATGGAAATGCGCACTGGTAATAGATGTGCACTCTGCAGGCTGTGAATGGAAATGCACACAGGTAATAAATGTGCGCTCTGCAGGCTGTGAATGGAAATGCACATTGGTAAGAGATGTGCGCTCTGCAGGCTGTGAATTGAAATGCGCACTGGTAACAGATGTGCGCTCTGCAGGCTGTGAATGGAAACGCGCACTGATAACAGATGTGCGCTCTGCAGGCTGTGAATGGAAACGCACACTGGTAACAGATGTGTGCTCTGCAAGCAGTGAATGGAAATGCACACTGGTAATAGATGTGCGCTCTGCAGCCTGTGAATGGAAATGCACACTGGAAATAGATGTGCGCTCTGCAAGCTGTGAATGGAAATGCACACTGGTAACAGATGTGCGCTCTGCAGGCTGTGAATGGAAATGCACACTGGTAATAGATGTGCGCTCTGCAGGCTGTGAATGGAAATGCACACTGGTAATAGATGTGCGCTCTGCAGGCTGTGAATGGAAATGCACACTGGTAACAGATGTGCGCTCTGTAGGCTTTGAATGGAAATGCACACTGGTAATAGATGTGCGCTCTGCAGGCTGTGAATGGAAATGCACACTGGTAACAGATGTGTGCTCTGCAGGTTGTGAATGGAAATGCACACTGGTAACAGATGTGCGCTCTGCAAGCAGTGAATGGAAATGCACACTAGTAATAAATGTGCGCTCTGTAGGCTTTGAATGGAAATGCACACTGGTAACAGATGTGCGCTCTGCAGGTTGTGAATGGAAATGCACACTGGTAACAGATGTGCGCTCTGCAGGCTGTGAATGGAAATGCGCACTGGTAATAGATTGCATTTCCATTCACAGCCTGCAGAACGCACCACTGGTAATAGATGTGCGCTCTGCAGGCTGTGAATGGAAATGCACACTGGTGATAGATGTGCGCTCTGCAGGCTGTGAATGGAAATGCACACTGGTAACAGATGTGCGCTCTGCAAGCAATGAATGGAAATGCACACTGGTAACAGATGTGCGCTCTGCAGGCTGTGAATGGAAATGCACACTGGTAATAGATGTGCGCTCTGCAGGCTGTGAATGGAAATGCGCACTGGTAATAGATTGCATTTCCATTCACAGCCTGCAGAACGCACCACTGGTAATAGATGTGCGCTCTGCAGGCTGTGAATGGAAATGCACACTGGTGATAGATGTGCGCTCTGCAGGCTGTGAATGGAAATGCACATTGATAACAGATGTGCGCTCTGCAGGCTGTGAATGGGAATGCACATTGATAACAGATGTGCGCTCTGCAGGCGGTGAATGGAAATGCACACTGGGAATAGATGTGCGCTCTGCAGGCTGTGAATAGTAATGCACACTGGTGAGAGATGTGCGCTCTGCAGGCTGTGAATGGAAATGCACACTGGTAACAGATGTGCGCTCTGCAAGCAGTGAATGGAAATGCACACTGGTAATAGATGTGCGCTCTGCAGGCTGTGAATGGAAATGCACACTGGTAACAGATGTGCGCTCTGCAGGTTGTGAATGGAAATGCACACTGGTAACAGATGTGCGCTCTGCAGGCTGTGAATGGAAATGCACACTGGTAACAGATGTGCGCTCTGCAGGCTGTGAATGGAAACGCGCACTGGTAACAGATGTGCGCTCTGCAGGCTGTGAATGGAAACGCGCACAGATAACAGATGTGCGCTCTGCAGGCTGTGAATGGAAATGCACACTGGGAACAGATGTGCGCTCTGCAAGCAGTGAATGGAAATGCACACTGGTAATAGATGTGCGCTCTGCAGGCTGTAAATGGAAATGCACACTGGTAATAGATGTGCGCTCTGCAGGCTGTGAATGGAAATGTACACTGGAAATAGATGTGCGCTCTGCAAGCTGTGAATGGAAATGCACACTGGTAACAGATGTGCGCTCTGCAGGCTGTGAATGGAAATGCACACTGGTAATAGATGTGCGCTCTGCAGGCTGTGAATGGAAATGCACACTGGTAATAAATGTGCGCTCTGCAGGCTGTGAATGGAAATGCGCACTGGTAACAGATGTGCGCTCTGCAGGCTGTCAATGGAAATGCGCACTGGTAATAGATGTGCACTCTGCAGGCTGTGAATGGAAATGCACACTGGTAATAAATGTGCGCTCTGCAGGCTGTGAATGGAAATGCGCACTGGTAACAGATGTGCGCTCTGCAGGCTGTGAATGGAAACGCGCACTGATAACAGATGTGCGCTCTGCAGGCTGTGAATGGAAATGCGCACTGGTAATAGATGTGCGTTCTGCAGGCTGTGAATGGAAATGCACACTGGTAATAGATGTGCGCTCTGCAGGCTGTGAATGGAAATGCACACTGGTGATAGATGTGCGCTCTGCAGGCTGTGAATGGAAATGCACATTGGTAACAGATGTGCGCTCTGCAGGCTGTGAATGGAAATGCGCACTGGTAATAGATGTGCACTCTGCAGGCTGTGAATGGAAATGCGCACTGGTAATAAATGTGCGCTCTGCAGGCTGTGAATGGAAATGCACATTGGTAAGAGATGTGCGCTCTGCAGGCTGTGAATTGAAATGCGCACTGGTAACAGATGTGCGCTCTGCAGGCTGTGAATGGAAATGCGCACTGATAACAGATGTGCGCTCTGCAGGCTGTGAATGGAAACGCACACTGGTAACAGATGTGTGCTCTGCAAGCAGTGAATGGAAATGCACACTGGTAATAGATGTGCGCTCTGCAGCCTGTGAATGGAAATGCACACTGGAAATAGATGTGCGCTCTGCAAGCTGTGAAAGGAAATGCACACTGGTAACAGATGTGCGCTCTGCAGGCTGTGAATGGAAATGCACACTGGTAATAGATGTGCGCTCTGCAGTCTGTGAATGGAAATGCACACTGGTAATAGATGTGCGCTCTGCAGGCTGTGAATGGAAATGCACACTGGTAATAGATGTGCGCTCTGCAGGCTGTGAATGGAAATGCACACTGGTAATAGATGTGCGCTCTGCAGGCTGTGAATGGAAATGCACACTGGTAATAGATGTGCGCTCTGCAGGCTGTGAATGGAAATGCACACTGGTAACAGATGTGCGCTCTGTAGGCTTTGAATGGAAACGCACACTGGTAACAGATGTGCGCTCTGCAGGCTGTGAATGGAAATGCACACTGATAACAGATGTGCGCTCTGCAGGCTGTGAATGGAAATGCGCACTGGTAATAGATGTGCGTTCTGCAGGCTGTGAATGGAAATGCACACTGGTAATAGATGTGCGCTCTGCAGGCTGTGAATGGAAATGCACACTGGTGATAGATGTGCGCTCTGCAGGCTGTGAATGGTAATGCACACTGGTGAGAGATGTGCGCTCTGCAGGTTGTGAATGGAAATGCACACTGGTATTAGATGTGCTCTCTGCAGGCTGTGAATGGAAATGCACACTGGTAATAGATGTGCGCTCTGCAGGCTGTGAATGGTAATGCACACTGGTGAGAGATGTGCGCTCTGCAGGTTGTGAATGGAAATGCACACTGGTAATAGATGTGCGCTCTGCAGGCTGTCAATGGAAATGCGCACTGGTAATAGATGTGCACTCTGCAGGCTGTGAATGGAAATGCACACTGGTAATAGATGTGCGCTCTGCAGGCTGTGAATGGAAATGCGCACTGGTAACAGATGTGCGCTCTGCAGGCTGTGAATGGAAACGCGCACTGATAACAGATGTGCGCTCTGCAGGCTGTGAATGGAAATGCACACTGGTAATAGATGTGCGCTCTGCAGGCTGTGAATGGAAATGCACACTGGTAATAGATGTGCGCTCTGCAGGCTGTGAATGGAAATGCACACTGGTAATAGATGTGCGCTCTGCAGGCTGTGAATGGAAATGCACACTGGTAATAGATGTGCGCTCTGCAGGCTGTGAATGGAAATGCACACTGGTAACAGATGTGCGCTCTGCAGGCTGTGAATGGAAATGCACACTGGTAATAGATGTGCGCTCTGCAGGCTGTGAATGGAAATGCACACTGGTAACAGATGTGCGCTCTGTAGGCTTTGAATGGAAACGCACACTGGTAATAGATGTGCGCTCTGCAGGCTGTGAATGGAAATGCACACTGATAACAGATGTGCGCTCTGCAGGCTGTGAATGGAAATGCGCACTGGTAATAGATGTGCGTTCTGCAGGCTGTGAATGGAAATGCACACTGGTAATAGATGTGCGCTCTGCAGGCTGTGAATGGAAATGCACACTGGTGATAGATGTGCGCTCTGCAGGCTGTGAATGGAAATGCACATTGATAACAGATGTGCGCTCTGTAGGCTGTGAAAGGAAATGCACACTGGTATTAGATGTGCTCTCTGCAGGCTGTGAATGGAAATGCACACTGGTAATAGATGTGCGCTCTGAATGCTGTGAATGGAAATGCACACTGGTGAGAGAAGTTCGCTCTACAGGTTGTGAATGGAAATGCACACTGGTATTAGATGTGCTCTCTGCAGGCTGTGAATGGAAATGCACACTGGTAATAGATGTGCGCTCTGCAGGCTGTGAATGGAAATGCACATTGGTAACAGATGTGCGCTCTGCAGGCTGTGAATGGAAATGCGCACTGGTAATAGATGTGCACTCTGCAGGCTGTGAATGGAAATGCACACAGGTAATAAATGTGCGCTCTGCAGGCTGTGAATGGAAATGCACATTGGTAAGAGATGTGCGCTCTGCAGGCTGTGAATTGAAATGCGCACTGGTAACAGATGTGCGCTCTGCAGGCTGTGAATGGAAACGCGCACTGATAACAGATGTGCGCTCTGCAGGCTGTGAATGGAAACGCACACTGGTAACAGATGTGTGCTCTGCAAGCAGTGAATGGAAATGCACACTGGTAATAGATGTGCGCTCTGCAGCCTGTGAATGGAAATGCACACTGGAAATAGATGTGCGCTCTGCAAGCTGTTAATGGAAATGCACACTGGTAACAGATGTGCGCTCTGCAGGCTGTGAATGGAAATGCACACTGGTAATAGATGTGCGCTCTGCAGGCTGTGAATGGAAATGCACACTGGTAATAGATGTGCGCTCTGCAGGCTGTGAATGGGAATGCACACTGGTAACAGATGTGCGCTCTGTAGGCTTTGAATGGAAATGCACACTGGTAATAGATGTGCGCTCTGCAGGCTGTGAATGGAAATGCACACTGGTAACAGATGTGCGCTCTGCAGGTTGTGAATGGAAATGCACACTGGTAACAGATGTGCGCTCTGCAAGCAGTGAATGGAAATGCACACTAGTAATAAATGTGCGCTCTGTAGGCTTTGAATGGAAATGCACACTGGTAACAGATGTGCGCTCTGCAGGTTGTGAATGGATATGCACACTGGTAACAGATGTGCGCTCTGCAGGCTGTGAATGGAAATGCGCACTGGTAATAGATTGCATTTCCATTCACAGCCTGCAGAACGCACCACTGGTAATAGATGTGCGCTCTGCAGGCTGTGAATGGAAATGCACACTGGTGATAGATGTGCGCTCTGCAGGCTGTGAATGGAAATGCACACTGGTAACAGATGTGCGCTCTGCAAGCAGTGAATGGAAATGCACACTGGTAAAAGATGTGCGCTCTGCAGGCTGTGAATGGAAATGCACACTGGTAATAGATGTGCGCTCTGCAGGCTGTGAATGGAAATGCGCACTGGTAATAGATTGCATTTCCATTCACAGCCTGCAGAACGCACCACTGGTAATAGATGTGCGCTCTGCAGGCTGTGAATGGAAATGCACACTGGTGATAGATGTGCGCTCTGCAGGCTGTGAATGGAAATGCACATTGATAACAGATGTGCGCTCTGCAGGCTGTGAATGGGAATGCACATTGATAACAGATGTGCGCTCTGCAGGCGGTGAATGGAAATGCACACTGGTAATAGATGTGCGCTCTGCAGGCTGTGAATAGTAATGCACACTGGTGAGAGATGTGCGCTCTGCAGGCTGTGAATGGAAATGCACACTGGTAACAGATGTGCGCTCTGCAAGCAGTGAATGGAAATGCACACTGGTAATAGATGTGCGCTCTGCAGGCTGTGAATGGAAATGCACACTGGTAACAGATGTGCGCTCTGCAGGTTGTGAATGGAAATGCACACTGGTAACAGATGTGCGCTCTGCAGGCTGTGAATGGAAATGCACACTGGTAACAGATGTGCGCTCTGCAGGCTGTGAATGGAAACGCGCACTGGTAACAGATGTGCGCTCTGCAGGCTGTGAATGGAAACGCGCACAGATAACAGATGTGCGCTCTGCAGGCTGTGAATGGAAATGCACACTGGTAACAGATGTGCGCTCTGCAAGCAGTGAATGGAAATGCACACTGGTAATAGATGTGCGCTCTGCAGGCTGTAAATGGAAATGCACACTGGTAATAGATGTGCGCTCTGCAGGCTGTGAATGGAAATGTACACTGGAAATAGATGTGCGCTCTGCAAGCTGTGAATGGAAATGCACACTGGTAACAGATGTGCGCTCTGCAGGCTGTGAATGGAAATGCACACTGGTAATAGATGTGCGCTCTGCAGGCTGTGAATGGAAATGCACACTGGTAATAAATGTGCGCTCTGCAGGCTGTGAATGGAAATGCGCACTGGTAACAGATGTGCGCTCTGCAGGCTGTCAATGGAAATGCGCACTGGTAATAGATGTGCACTCTGCAGGCTGTGAATGGAAATGCACACTGGTAATAAATGTGCGCTCTGCAGGCTGTGAATGGAAATGCGCACTGGTAACAGATGTGCGCTCTGCAGGCTGTGAATGGAAACGCGCACTGATAACAGATGTGCGCTCTGCAGGCTGTGAATGGAAATGCGCACTGGTAATAGATGTGCGTTCTGCAGGCTGTGAATGGAAATGCACACTGGTAATAGATGTGCGCTCTGCAGGCTGTGAATGGAAATGCACACTGGTGATAGATGTGCGCTCTGCAGGCTGTGAATGGAAATGCACATTGGTAACAGATGTGCGCTCTGCAGGCTGTGAATGGAAATGCGCACTGGTAATAGATGTGCACTCTGCAGGCTGTGAATGGAAATGCGAACTGGTAATAAATGTGCGCTCTGCAGGCTGTGAATGGAAATGCACATTGGTAAGAGATGTGCGCTCTGCAGGCTGTGAATTGAAATGCGCACTGGTAACAGATGTGCGCTCTGCAGGCTGTGAATGGAAACGCGCACTGATAACAGATGTGCGCTCTGCAGGCTGTGAATGGAAACGCACACTGGTAACAGATGTGTGCTCTGCAAGCAGTGAATGGAAATGCACACTGGTAATAGATGTGCGCTCTGCAGCCTGTGAATGGAAATGCACACTGGAAATAGATGTGCGCTCTGCAAGCTGTGAAAGGAAATGCACACTGGTAACAGATGTGCGCTCTGCAGGCTGTGAATGGAAATGCACACTGGTAATAGATGTGCGCTCTGCAGTCTGTGAATGGAAATGCACACTGGTAATAGATGTGCGCTCTGCAGGCTGTGAATGGAAATGCACACTGGTAATAGATGTGCGCTCTGCAGGCTGTGAATGGAAATGCACACTGGTAATAGATGTGCGCTCTGCAGGCTGTGAATGGAAATGCACACTGGTAATAGATGTGCGCTCTGCAGGCTGTGAATGGAAATGCACACTGGTAACAGATGTGCGCTCTGTAGGCTTTGAATGGAAACGCACACTGGTAATAGATGTGCGCTCTGCAGGCTGTGAATGGAAATGCACACTGATAACAGATGTGCGCTCTGCAGGCTGTGAATGGAAATGCGCACTGGTAATAGATGTGCGTTCTGCAGGCTGTGAATGGAAATGCACACTGGTAATAGATGTGCGCTCTGCAGGCTGTGAATGGAAATGCACACTGGTGATAGATGTGCGCTCTGCAGGCTGTGAATGGAAATGCACATTGATAACAGATGTGCGCTCTGCAGGCTGTGAATGGGAATGCACACTGGTAATAGATGTGCGCTCTGCAGGCTGTGAATGGAAATGCACACTGGTGATAGATGTGCGCTCTGCAGGCTGTGAATGGAAATGCACACTGATAACAGATGTGCGCTCTGTAGGCTGTGAATGGAAATGCACATTGATAACAGATGTGCGCTCTGCAGGTGGTGAATGGAAATGCACACTGGTATTAGATGTGCTCTCTGCAGGCTGTGAATGGAAATGCACACTGGTAATAGATGTGCGCTCTGAATGCTGTGAATGGAAATGCACACTGGTGAGAGAAGTTCGCTCTGCAGGTTGTGAATGGAAATGCACACTGGTATTAGATGTGCGCTCTGCAGGCTGTGAATGGAAATGCACACTGATAACAGATGTGCGCTCTGCAGGCTGTGAATGGAAATGCGCACTGGTAATAGATGTGCGTTCTGCAGGCTGTGAATGGAAATGCACACTGGTAATAGATGTGCGCTCTGCAGGCTGTGAATGGAAATGCACACTGGTGATAGATGTGCGCTCTGCAGGCTGTGAATGGAAATGCACATTGATAACAGATGTGCGCTCTGCAGGCTGTGAATGGGAATGCACACTGGTAATAGATGTGCGCTCTGCAGGCTGTGAATGGAAATGCACACTGGTGATAGATGTGCGCTCTGCAGGCTGTGAATGGAAATGCACACTGACAACAGATGTGCGCTCTGTAGGCTGTGAATGGAAATGCACATTGATAACAGATGTGCGCTCTGCAGGTGGTGAATGGAAATGCACACTGGTATTAGATGTGCTCTCTGCAGGCTGTGAATGGAAATGCACACTGGTAATAGATGTGCGCTCTGAATGCTGTGAATGGAAATGCACACTGGTGAGAGAAGTTCGCTCTGCAGGTTGTGAATGGAAATGCACACTGGTATTAGATGTGCTCTCTGCAGGCTGTGAATGGAAATGCACACTGGTAATAGATGTGCGCTCTGCAGGCTGTGAATGGAAATGCACATTGGTAACAGATGTGCGCTCTGCAGGCTGTGAATGGAAATGCGCACTGGTAATAGATGTGCACTCTGCAGGCTGTGAATGGAAATGCACACAGGTAATAAATGTGCGCTCTGCAGGCTGTGAATGGAAATGCACATTGGTAAGAGATGTGCGCTCTGCAGGCTGTGAATTGAAATGCGCACTGGTAACAGATGTGCGCTCTGCAGGCTGTGAATGGAAACGCGCACTGATAACAGATGTGCGCTCTGCAGGCTGTGAATGGAAACGCACACTGGTAACAGATGTGTGCTCTGTAAGCAGTGAATGGAAATGCACACTGGTAATAGATGTGCGCTCTGCAGCCTGTGATTGGAAATGCACACTGGAAATAGATGTGCGCTCTGCAAGCTGTGAATGGAAATGCACACTGGTAACAGATGTGCGCTCTGCCGGCTGTGAATGGAAATGCACACTGGTAATAGATGTGCGCTCTGCAGGCTGTGAATGGAAATGCACACTGGTAATAGATGTGCGCTCTGCAGGCTGTGAATGGAAATGCACACTGGTAACAGATGTGCGCTCTGTAGGCTTTGAATGGAAATGCACACTGGTAATAGATGTGCGCTCTGCAGGCTGTGAATGGAAATGCACACTGGTAACAGATGTGCGCTCTGCAGGTTGTGAATGGAAATGCACACTGGTAACAGATGTGCGCTCTGCAAGCAGTGAATGGAAATGCACACTAGTAATAAATGTGCGCTCTGTAGGCTTTGAATGGAAATGCACACTGGTAACAGATGTGCGCTCTGCAGGTTGTGAATGGAAATGCACACTTGTAACAGATGTGCGCTCTGCAGGCTGTGAATGGAAATGCGCACTGGTAATAGATTGCATTTCCATTCACAGCCTGCAGAACGCACCACTGGTAATAGATGTGCGCTCTGCAGGCTGTGAATGGAAATGCACACTGGTGATAGATGTGCGCTCTGCAGGCTGTGAATGGAAATGCACACTGGTAACAGATGTGCGCTCTGCAAGCAGTGAATGGAAATGCACACTGGTAACAGATGTGCGCTCTGCAGGCTGTGAATGGAAATGCACACTGGTAATAGATGTGCGCTCTGTAGGCTTTGAATGGAAATGCACACTGGTAATAGATGTGCGCTCTGCAGGCTGTGAATGGAAATGCGCACTGGTAATAGATTGCATTTCCATTCACAGCCTGCAGAACGCACCACTGGTAATAGATGTGCGCTCTGCAGGCTGTGAATGGAAATGCACACTGGTGATAGATGTGCGCTCTGCAGGCTGTGAATGGAAATGCACATTGATAACAGATGTGCGCTCTGCAGGCTGTGAATGGGAATGCACATTGATAACAGATGTGCGCTCTGCAGGCGGTGAATGGAAATGCACACTGGTAATAGATGTGCGCTCTGCAGGCTGTGAATAGTAATGCACATTGGTGAGAGATGTGCGCTCTGCAGGCTGTGAATGGGAATGCACACTGGTAATAGATGTGCGCTCTGCAGGCTGTGAATGGAAATGCACAGTGGTAATAGATGTGCGCTCTGCAGGCTGTGAATGGAAATGCACACTGGTAATAGATGTGCGCTCTGCAGGCTGTGAATGGAAATGCACACTGGTAATAGATGTGCGCTCTGCAGGCTGTGAATGGAAATGCACACTGGTAATAGATGTGCGCTCTGCAGGCTGTGAATGGAAATGCACACTGGTAATAGATGTGCGCTCTGCAGGCTGTGAATGGAAATGCACACTGGTAATAGATGTGCTATCTGCAGGCTGTGAATGGAAATGCACATTGATAACAGATGTGCACTCTGCAGGCTGTGAATGGGAATGCACATTGATAACAGATGTGCGCTCTGCAGGCGGTGAATGGAAATGCACGCTGGTAATAGATGTGCGCTCTGCAGACTGTGAATGGTAATGCACACTGGTGAGAGATGTGCGCTCTGCAGGTTGTGAATGGAAATGCACACTGGTATTAGATGTGCTCTCTGCAGGCTGTGAATGGAAATGCACACTGGTAATAAATGTGCGCTCTGCAGGCTGTGAATGGAAATGCACATTGGTAACAGATGTGCGCTCTGCAGGTTGTGAATGGAAATGCACACTGGAAATAGATGTGCACTCTGCAGGCTGTGAATGGAAATGCACACTGGAAATAGATGTGCACTCTGCAAGCTGTGAATGGAAATGCACACTGGTAACAGATGTGCGCTCTGCAGGCTGTGAATGGAAATGCACACTGGTAATAGATGTGCGTTCTGCAGGCTGTGAATGGAAATGCACACTGGTAATAGATGTGCGCTCTGCAGGCCGTGAATGGAAATGCACACTGGTAATAGATGTGCGCTCTGCAGGCTGTGAATGGAAATGCACACTGGTGAGAGATGTGCGCTCTGCAGGCTGTGAATGGAAATGCACACTGATAACAGATGTGCGCTCTGCAGGCTGTGAATGGAAATGCGCACTGGTAATAGATGTGCGTTCTGCAGGCTGTGAATGGAAATGCACACTGGTAATAGATGTGCGCTCTGCAGGCTGTGAATGGAAATGCACACTGGTGATAGATGTGCGCTCTGCAGGCTGTGAATGGAAATGCACATTGATAACAGATGTGCGCTCTGCAGGCTGTGAATGGGAATGCACACTGGTAATAGATGTGCGCTCTGCAGGCTGTGAATGGAAATGCACACTGGTGATAGATGTGCGCTCTGCAGGCTGTGAATGGAAATGCACATTGATAACAGATGTGCGCTCTGTAGGCTGTGAAAGGAAATGCACATTGATAACAGATGTGCGCTCTGCAGGCGGTGAATGGAAATGCACACTGGTATTAGATGTGCTCTCTGCAGGCTGTGAATGGAAATGCGCACTGGTAACGATGTGCGCTCTGCAGGCTGTGAATGGAAACGCGCACTGATAACAGATGTGCGCTCTGCAGGCTGTGAATGGAAACGCACACTGGTAACAGATGTGTGCTCTGCAAGCAGTGAATGGAAATGCACACTGGTAATAGATGTGCGCTCTGCAGCCTGTGAATGGAAATGCACACTGGAAATAGATGTGCGCTCTGCAAGCTGTGAATGGAAATGCACACTGGTAACAGATGTGCGCTCTGCAGGCTGTGAATGGAAATGCACACTGGTAATAGATGTGCGCTCTGCAGGCTGTGAATGGAAATGCACACTGGTAATAGATGTGCGCTCTGCAGGCTGTGAATGGAAATGCACACTGGTAACAGATGTGCGCTCTGTAGGCTTTGAATGGAAATGCACACTGGTAATAGATGTGCGCTCTGCAGGCTGTGAATGGAAATGCACACTGGTAACAGATGTGCGCTCTGCAGGTTGTGAATGGAAATGCACACTGGTAACAGATGTGCGCTCTGCAAGCAGTGAATGGAAATGCACACTAGTAATAAATGTGCGCTCTGTAGGCTTTGAATGGAAATGCACACTGGTAACAGATGTGCGCTCTGCAGGTTGTGAATGGAAATGCACACTGGTAACAGATGTGCGCTCTGCAGGCTGTGAATGGAAATGCGCACTGGTAATAGATTGCATTTCCATTCACAGCCTGCAGAACGCACCACTGGTAATAGATGTGCGCTCTGCAGGCTGTGAATGGATATGCACACTGGTGATAGATGTGCGCTCTGCAGGCTGTGAATGGAAATGCACACTGGTAACAGATGTGCGCTCTGCAAGCAGTGAATGGAAATGCACACTGGTAACAGATGTGCGCTCTGCAGGCTGTGAATGGAAATGCACACTGGTAATAGATGTGCGCTCTGCAGGCTGTGAATGGAAATGCGCACTGGTAATAGATTGCATTTCCATTCACAGCCTGCAGAACGCACCACTGGTAATAGATGTGCGCTCTGCAGGCTGTGAATGGAAATGCACACTGGTGATAGATGTGCGCTCTGCAGGCAGTGAATGGAAATGCACACTGGTAACAGATGTGCGCTCTGCAGGCTGTGAATGGAAATGCACACTGGTAACAGATGTGCGCTCTGCAGGTTGTGAATGGAAATGCACACTGGTAACAGATGTGCGCTCTGCAGGCTGTGAATGGAAATGCACACTGGTAACAGATGTGCGCTCTGCAGGCTGTGAATGGAAACGCGCACTGGTAACAGATGTGCACTCTGCAGGCTGTGAATGGAAACGCGCACAGATAACAGATGTGCGCTCTGCAGGCTGTGAATGGAAATGCACACTGGTAACAGATGTGCGCTCTGCAAGCAGTGAATGGAAATGCACACTGGTAATAGATGTGCGCTCTGCAGGCTGTAAATGGAAATGCACACTGGTAATAGATGTGCGCTCTGCAGGCTGTGAATGGAAATGTACACTGGAAATAGATGTGCGCTCTGCAAGCTGTGAATGGAAATGCACACTGGTAACAGATGTGCGCTCTGCAGGCTGTGAATGGAAATGCACACTGGTAATAGATGTGCGCTCTGCAGGCTGTGAATGGAAATGCACACTGGTAATAAATGTGCGCTCTGCAGGCTGTGAATGGAAATGCGCACTGGTAACAGATGTGCGCTCTGCAGGCTGTAAATGGAAATGCGCAATGGTAATAGATGTGCACTCTGCAGGCTGTGAATGGAAATGAACACTGGTAATAAATGTGCGCTCTGCAGGCTGTGAATGGAAATGCGCACTGGTAACAGATGTGCGCTCTGCAGGCTGTGAATGGAAACGCGCACTGATAACAGATGTGCGCTCTGCAGGCTGTGAATGGAAATGCGCACTGGTAATAGATGTGCGTTCTGCAGGCTGTGAATGGAAATGCACACTGGTAATAGATGTGCGCTCTGCAGGCTGTGAATGGAAATGCACACTGGTGATAGATGTGCGCTCTGCAGGCTGTGAATGGAAATGCACATTGGTAACAGATGTGCGCTCTGCAGGCTGTGAATGGAAATGCGCACTGGTAATAGATGTGCACTCTGCAGGCTGTGAATGGAAATGCGCACTGGTAATAAATGTGCGCTCTGCAGGCTGTGAATGGAAATGCACATTGGTAAAAGATGTGCGCTCTGCAGGCTGTGAATTGAAATGCGCACTGGTAACAGATGTGCGCTCTGCAGGCTGTGAATGGAAACGCGCACTGATAACAGATGTGCGCTCTGCAGGCTGTGAATGGAAACGCACACTGGTAACAGATGTGTGCTCTGCAAGCAGTGAATGGATATGCACACTGGTAATAGATGTGCGCTCTGCAGCCTGTGAATGGAAATGCACACTGGAAATAGATGTGCGCTCTGCAAGCTGTGAAAGGAAATGCACACTGGTAACAGATGTGCGCTCTGCAGGCTGTGAATGGAAATGCACACTGGTAATAGATGTGCGCTCTGCAGTCTGTGAATGGAAATGCACACTGGTAATAGATGTGCGCTCTGCAGGCTGTGAATGGAAATGCACACTGGTAATAGATGTGCGCTCTGCAGGCTGTGAATGGAAATGCACACTGATAACAGATGTGCGCTCTGCAGGCTGTGAATGGAAATGCGCACTGGTAATAGATGTGCGTTCTGCAGGCTGTGAATGGAAATGCACACTGGTAATAGATGTGCGCTCTGCAGGCTGTGAATGGAAATGCACACTGGTGATAGATGTGCGCTCTGCAGGCTGTGAATGGAAATGCACATTGATAACAGATGTGCGCTCTGCAGGCTGTGAATGGGAATGCACACTGGTAATAGATGTGCGCTCTGCAGGCTGTGAATGGAAATGCACACTGGTGATAGATGTGCGCTCTGCAGGCTGTGAATGGAAATGCACACTGATAACAGATGTGCGCTCTGTAGGCTGTGAATGGAAATGCACATTGATAACAGATGTGCGCTCTGCAGGTGGTGAATGGAAATGCACACTGGTATTAGATGTGCTCTCTGCAGGCTGTGAATGGAAATGCACACTGGTAATAGATGTGCGCTCTGAATGCTGTGAATGGAAATGCACACTGGTGAGAGAAGTTCGCTCTGCAGGTTGTGAATGGAAATGCACACTGGTATTAGATGTGCTCTCTGCAGGCTGTGAATGGAAATGCACACTGGTAATAGATGTGCGCTCTGCAGGCTGTGAATGGAAATGCACATTGGTAACAGATGTGCGCTCTGCAGGCTGTGAATGGAAATGCGCACTGGTAATAGATGTGCACTCTGCAGGCTGTGAATGGAAATGCACACAGGTAATAAATGTGCGCTCTGCAGGCTGTGAATGGAAATGCACATTGGTAAGAGATGTGCGCTCTGCAGGCTGTGAATTGAAATGCGCACTGGTAACAGATGTGCGCTCTGCAGGCTGTGAATGGAAACGCGCACTGATAACAGATGTGCGCTCTGCAGGCTGTGAATGGAAACGCACACTGGTAACAGATGTGTGCTCTGTAAGCAGTGAATGGAAATGCACACTGGTAATAGATGTGCGCTCTGCAGCCTGTGATTGGAAATGCACACTGGAAATAGATGTGCGCTCTGCAAGCTGTGAATGGAAATGCACACTGGTAACAGATGTGCGCTCTGCCGGCTGTGAATGGAAATGCACACTGGTAATAGATGTGCGCTCTGCAGGCTGTGAATGGAAATGCACACTGGTAATAGATGTGCGCTCTGCAGGCTGTGAATGGAAATGCACACTGGTAACAGATGTGCGCTCTGTAGGCTTTGAATGGAAATGCACACTGGTAATAGATGTGCGCTCTGCAGGCTGTGAATGGAAATGCACACTGGTAACAGATGTGCGCTCTGCAGGTTGTGAATGGAAATGCACACTGGTAACAGATGTGCGCTCTGCAAGCAGTGAATGGAAATGCACACTAGTAATAAATGTGCGATCTGTAGGCTTTGAATGGAAATGCACACTGGTAACAGATGTGCGCTCTGCAGGTTGTGAATGGAAATGCACACTTGTAACAGATGTGCGCTCTGCAGGCTGTGAATGGAAATGCGCACTGGTAATAGATTGCATTTCCATTCACAGCCTGCAGAACGCACCACTGGTAATAGATGTGCGCTCTGCAGGCTGTGAATGGAAATGCACACTGGTGATAGATGTGCGCTCTGCAGGCTGTGAATGGAAATGCACACTGGTAACAGATGTGCGCTCTGCAAGCAGTGAATGGAAATGCACACTGGTAACAGATGTGCGCTCTGCAGGCTGTGAATGGAAATGCACACTGGTAATAGATGTGCGCTCTGTAGGCTTTGAATGGAAATGCACACTGGTAATAGATGTGCGCTCTGCAGGCTGTGAATGGAAATGCGCACTGGTAATAGATTGCATTTCCATTCACAGCCTGCAGAACGCACCACTGGTAATAGATGTGCGCTCTGCAGGCTGTGAATGGAAATGCACACTGGTGATAGATGTGCGCTCTGCAGGCTGTGAATGGAAATGCACATTGATAACAGATGTGCGCTCTGCAGGCTGTGAATGGGAATGCACATTGATAACAGATGTGCGCTCTGCAGGCGGTGAATGGAAATGCACACTGGTAATAGATGTGCGCTCTGCAGGCTGTGAATAGTAATGCACATTGGTGAGAGATGTGCGCTCTGCAGGCTGTGAATGGGAATGCACACTGGTAATAGATGTGCGCTCTGCAGGCTGTGAATGGAAATGCACAGTGGTAATAGATGTGCGCTCTGCAGGCTGTGAATGGAAATGCACACTGGTAATAGATGTGCGCTCTGCAGGCTGTGAATGGAAATGCACACTGGTAATAGATGTGCGCTCTGCAGGCTGTGAATGGAAATGCACACTGGTAATAGATGTGCGCTCTGCAGGCTGTGAATGGAAATGCACACTGGTAATAGATGTGCGCTCTGCAGGCTGTG
This sequence comes from Taudactylus pleione, assembly GCA_031769625.1. Lineage (NCBI taxonomy): Eukaryota > Metazoa > Chordata > Amphibia > Anura > Myobatrachidae > Taudactylus > Taudactylus pleione. Next base: position 9,829,688 of record JAUIMM010000300.1, read on the forward strand.
AATGGAAATGCACACTGGTAATAGATGTGCGATCTGCAGGCTGTGAATGGAAATGCACATTGATAACAGATGTGCACTCTGCAGGCTGTGAATGGGAATGCACATTGATAACAGATGTGCGCTCTGCAGGCGGTGAATGGAAATGCACGCTGGTAATAGATGTGCGCTCTGCAGACTGTGAATGGTAATGCACACTGGTGAGAGATGTGCGCTCTGCAGGTTGTGAATGGAAATGCACACTGGTATTAGATGTGCTCTCTGCAGGCTGTGAATGGAAATGCACACTGGTAATAAATGTGCGCTCTGCAGGCTGTGAATGGAAATGCACATTGGTAACAGATGTGCGCTCTGCAGGTTGTGAATGGAAATGCACACTGGAAATAGATGTGCACTCTGCAGGCTGTGAATGGAAATGCACACTGGAAATAGATGTGCACTCTGCAAGCTGTGAATGGAAATGCACACTGGTAACAGATGTGCGCTCTGCAGGCTGTGAATGGAAATGCACACTGGTAATAGATGTGCGTTCTGCAGGCTGTGAATGGAAATGCACACTGGTAATAGATGTGCGCTCTGCAGGCCGTGAATGGAAATGCACACTGGTAATAGATGTGCGCTCTGCAGGCTGTGAATGGAAATGCACACTGGTGAGAGATGTGCGCTCTGCAGGTTGTGAATGGAAATGCACACTGGTATTAGATGTGCTCTCTGCAGGCTGTGAATGGAAATGCACACTGGTAATAAATGTGCGCTCTGCAGGCTGTGAATGGAAATGCACATTGGTAACAGATGTGCGCTCTGCAGGTTGTGAATGGAAATGCACACTGGAAATAGATGTGCACTCTGCAGGCTGTGAATGGAAATGCACACTGGTAATAGATGTGCGCTCTGCAGGCTGTGAATGGAAATGCACACTGGTAACAGATGTGCGCTCTGTAGGCTTTGAATGGAAACGCACACTGGTAATAGATGTGCGCTCTGCAGGCTGTGAATGGAAATGCACACTGATAACAGATGTGCGCTCTGCAGGCTGTGAATGGAAATGCGCACTGGTAATAGATGTGCGTTCTGCAGGCTGTGAATGGAAATGCACACTGGTAATAGATGTGCGCTCTGCAGGCTGTGAATGGAAATGCACACTGGTGATAGATGTGCGCTCTGCAGGCTGTGAATGGAAATGCACATTGATAACAGATGTGCGCTCTGCAGGCTGTGAATGGGAATGCACACTGGTAATAGATGTGCGCTCTGCAGGCTGTGAATGGAAATGCACACTGGTGATAGATGTGCGCTCTGCAGGCTGTGAATGGAAATGCACATTGATAACAGATGTGCGCTCTGTAGGCTGTGAAAGGAAATGCACATTGATAACAGATGTGCGCTCTGCAGGCGGTGAATGGAAATGCACACTGGTATTAGATGTGCTCTCTGCAGGCTGTGAATGGAAATGCGCACTGGTAACGATGTGCGCTCTGCAGGCTGTGAATGGAAACGCGCACTGATAACAGATGTGCGCTCTGCAGGCTGTGAATGGAAACGCACACTGGTAACAGATGTGTGCTCTGCAAGCAGTGAATGGAAATGCACACTGGTAATAGATGTGCGCTCTGCAGCCTGTGAATGGAAATGCACACTGGAAATAGATGTGCGCTCTGCAAGCTGTGAATGGAAATGCACACTGGTAACAGATGTGCGCTCTGCAGGCTGTGAATGGAAATGCACACTGGTAATAGATGTGCGCTCTGCAGGCTGTGAATGGAAATGCACACTGGTAATAGATGTGCGCTCTGCAGGCTGTGAATGGAAATGCACACTGGTAACAGATGTGCGCTCTGTAGGCTTTGAATGGAAATGCACACTGGTAATAGATGTGCGCTCTGCAGGCTGTGAATGGAAATGCACACTGGTAACAGATGTGCGCTCTGCAGGTTGTGAATGGAAATGCACACTGGTAACAGATGTGCGCTCTGCAAGCAGTGAATGGAAATGCACACTAGTAATAAATGTGCGCTCTGTAGGCTTTGAATGGAAATGCACACTGGTAACAGATGTGCGCTCTGCAGGTTGTGAATGGAAATGCACACTGGTAACAGATGTGCGCTCTGCAGGCTGTGAATGGAAATGCGCACTGGTAATAGATTGCATTTCCATTCACAGCCTGCAGAACGCACCACTGGTAATAGATGTGCGCTCTGCAGGCTGTGAATGGATATGCACACTGGTGATAGATGTGCGCTCTGCAGGCTGTGAATGGAAATGCACACTGGTAACAGATGTGCGCTCTGCAAGCAGTGAATGGAAATGCACACTGGTAACAGATGTGCGCTCTGCAGGCTGTGAATGGAAATGCACACTGGTAATAGATGTGCGCTCTGCAGGCTGTGAATGGAAATGCGCACTGGTAATAGATTGCATTTCCATTCACAGCCTGCAGAACGCACCACTGGTAATAGATGTGCGCTCTGCAGGCTGTGAATGGAAATGCACACTGGTGATAGATGTGCGCTCTGCAGGCAGTGAATGGAAATGCACACTGGTAACAGATGTGCGCTCTGCAGGCTGTGAATGGAAATGCACACTGGTAACAGATGTGCGCTCTGCAGGTTGTGAATGGAAATGCACACTGGTAACAGATGTGCGCTCTGCAGGCTGTGAATGGAAATGCACACTGGTAACAGATGTGCGCTCTGCAGGCTGTGAATGGAAACGCGCACTGGTAACAGATGTGCACTCTGCAGGCTGTGAATGGAAACGCGCACAGATAACAGATGTGCGCTCTGCAGGCTGTGAATGGAAATGCACACTGGTAACAGATGTGCGCTCTGCAAGCAGTGAATGGAAATGCACACTGGTAATAGATGTGCGCTCTGCAGGCTGTAAATGGAAATGCACACTGGTAATAGATGTGCGCTCTGCAGGCTGTGAATGGAAATGTACACTGGAAATAGATGTGCGCTCTGCAAGCTGTGAATGGAAATGCACACTGGTAACAGATGTGCGCTCTGCAGGCTGTGAATGGAAATGCACACTGGTAATAGATGTGCGCTCTGCAGGCTGTGAATGGAAATGCACACTGGTAATAAATGTGCGCTCTGCAGGCTGTGAATGGAAATGCGCACTGGTAACAGATGTGCGCTCTGCAGGCTGTAAATGGAAATGCGCAATGGTAATAGATGTGCACTCTGCAGGCTGTGAATGGAAATGAACACTGGTAATAAATGTGCGCTCTGCAGGCTGTGAATGGAAATGCGCACTGGTAACAGATGTGCGCTCTGCAGGCTGTGAATGGAAACGCGCACTGATAACAGATGTGCGCTCTGCAGGCTGTGAATGGAAATGCGCACTGGTAATAGATGTGCGTTCTGCAGGCTGTGAATGGAAATGCACACTGGTAATAGATGTGCGCTCTGCAGGCTGTGAATGGAAATGCACACTGGTGATAGATGTGCGCTCTGCAGGCTGTGAATGGAAATGCACATTGGTAACAGATGTGCGCTCTGCAGGCTGTGAATGGAAATGCGCACTGGTAATAGATGTGCACTCTGCAGGCTGTGAATGGAAATGCGCACTGGTAATAAATGTGCGCTCTGCAGGCTGTGAATGGAAATGCACATTGGTAAAAGATGTGCGCTCTGCAGGCTGTGAATTGAAATGCGCACTGGTAACAGATGTGCGCTCTGCAGGCTGTGAATGGAAACGCGCACTGATAACAGATGTGCGCTCTGCAGGCTGTGAATGGAAACGCACACTGGTAACAGATGTGTGCTCTGCAAGCAGTGAATGGATATGCACACTGGTAATAGATGTGCGCTCTGCAGCCTGTGAATGGAAATGCACACTGGAAATAGATGTGCGCTCTGCAAGCTGTGAAAGGAAATGCACACTGGTAACAGATGTGCGCTCTGCAGGCTGTGAATGGAAATGCACACTGGTAATAGATGTGCGCTCTGCAGTCTGTGAATGGAAATGCACACTGGTAATAGATGTGCGCTCTGCAGGCTGTGAATGGAAATGCACACTGGTAATAGATGTGCGCTCTGCAGGCTGTGAATGGAAATGCACACTGGTAATAGATGTGCGCTCTGCAGGCTGTGAATGGAAATGCACACTGGTAATAGATGTGCGCTCTGCAGGCTGTGAATGGAAATGCACACTGGTAACAGATGTGCGCTCTGTAGGCTTTGAATGGAAACGCACACTGGTAATAGATGTGCGCTCTGCAGGCTGTGAATGGAAATGCACATTGATAACAGATGTGCGCTCTGCAGGCTGTGAATGGGAATGCACACTGGTAATAGATGTGCGCTCTGCAGGCTGTGAATGGAAATGCACACTGGTGATAGATGTGCGCTCTGCAGGCTGTGAATGGAAATGCACACTGATAACAGATGTGCGCTCTGTAGGCTGTGAATGGAAATGCACATTGATAACAGATGTGCGCTCTGCAGGCGGTGAATGGAAATGCACACTGGTATTAGATGTGCTCTCTGCAGGCTGTGAATGGAAATGCACACTGGTAATAGATGTGCGCTCTGAATGCTGTGAATGGAAATGCACACTGGTGAGAGAAGTTCGCTCTGCAGGTTGTGAATGGAAATGCACACTGGTATTAGATGTGCTCTCTGCAGGCTGTGAATGGAAATGCACACTGGTAATAGATGTGCGCTCTGCAGGCTGTGAATGGAAATGCACATTGGTAACAGATGTGCGCTCTGCAGGCTGTGAATGGAAATGCGCACTGGTAATAGATGTGCACTCTGCAGGCTGTGAATGGAAATGCACACAGGTAATAAATGTGCGCTCTGCAGGCTGTGAATGGAAATGCACATTGGTAAGAGATGTGCGCTCTGCAGGCTGTGAATTGAAATGCGCACTGGTAACAGATGTGCGCTCTGCAGGCTGTGAATGGAAACGCGCACTGATAACAGATGTGCGCTCTGCAGGCTGTGAATGGAAACGCACACTGGTAACAGATGTGTGCTCTGTAAGCAGTGAATGGAAATGCACACTGGTAATAGATGTGCGCTCTGCAGCCTGTGATTGGAAATGCACACTGGAAATAGATGTGCGCTCTGCAAGCTGTGAATGGAAATGCACACTGGTAACAGATGTGCGCTCTGCCGGCTGTGAATGGAAATGCACACTGGTAATAGATGTGCGCTCTGCAGGCTGTGAATGGAAATGCACACTGGTAATAGATGTGCGCTCTGCAGGCTGTGAATGGAAATGCACACTGGTAACAGATGTGCGCTCTGTAGGCTTTGAATGGAAATGCACACTGGTAATAGATGTGCGCTCTGCAGGCTGTGAATGGAAATGCACACTGGTAACAGATGTGCGCTCTGCAGGTTGTGAATGGAAATGCACACTGGTAACAGATGTGCGCTCTGCAGGCTGTGAATGGAAATGCACACTGGTAACAGATGTGCGCTCTGCAGGCTGTGAATGGAAACGCGCACTGGTAACAGATGTGCGCTCTGCAGGCTGTGAATGGAAACGCGCACAGATAACAGATGTGCGCTCTGCAGGCTGTGAATGGAAATGCACACTGGTAACAGATGTGCGCTCTGCAAGCAGTGAATGGAAATGCACACTGGTAATAGATGTGCGCTCTGCAGGCTGTAAATGGAAATGCACACTGGTAATAGATGTGCGCTCTGCAGGCTGTGAATGGAAATGTACACTGGAAAAAGATGTGCGCTCTGCAAGCTGTGAATGGAAATGCACACTGGTAACAGATGTGCGCTCTGCAGGCTGTGAATGGAAATGCACACTGGTAATAGATGTGCGCTCTGCAGGCTGTGAATGGAAATGCACACTGGTAATAAATGTGCGCTCTGCAGGCTGTGAATGGAAATGCGCACTGGTAACAGATGTGCGCTCTGCAGGCTGTAAATGGAAATGCGCAATGGTAATAGATGTGCACTCTGCAGGCTGTGAATGGAAATGAACACTGGTAATAAATGTGCGCTCTGCAGGCTGTGAATGGAAATGCGCACTGGTAACAGATGTGCGCTCTGCAGGCTGTGAATGGAAACGCGCACTGATAACAGATGTGCGCTCTGCAGGCTGTGAATGGAAATGCGCACTGGTAATAGATGTGCGTTCTGCAGGCTGTGAATGGAAATGCACACTGGTAATAGATGTGCGCTCTGCAGGCTGTGAATGGAAATGCACACTGGTGATAGATGTGCGCTCTGCAGGCTGTGAATGGAAATGCACATTGGTAACAGATGTGCGCTCTGCAGGCTGTGAATGGAAATGCGCACTGGTAATAGATGTGCACTCTGCAGGCTGTGAATGGAAATGCGCACTGGTAATAAATGTGCGCTCTGCAGGCTGTGAATGGAAATGCACATTGGTAAAAGATGTGCGCTCTGCAGGCTGTGAATTGAAATGCGCACTGGTAACAGATGTGCGCTCTGCAGGCTGTGAATGGAAACGCGCACTGATAACAGATGTGCGCTCTGCAGGCTGTGAATGGAAACGCACACTGGTAACAGATGTGTGCTCTGCAAGCAGTGAATGGATATGCACACTGGTAATAGATGTGCGCTCTGCAGCCTGTGAATGGAAATGCACACTGGAAATAGATGTGCGCTCTGCAAGCTGTGAAAGGAAATGCACACTGGTAACAGATGTGCGCTCTGCAGGCTGTGAATGGAAATGCACACTGGTAATAGATGTGCGCTCTGCAGTCTGTGAATGGAAATGCACACTGGTAATAGATGTGCGCTCTGCAGCCTGTGAATGGAAATGCACACTGGAAATAGATGTGCGCTCTGCAAGCTGTGAAAGGAAATGCACACTGGTAACAGATGTGCGCTCTGCAGGCAGTGAATGGAAATGCACACTGGTAATAGATGTGCGCTCTGCAGTCTGTGAATGGAAATGCACACTGGTAATAGATGTGCGCTCTGCAGGCTGTGAATGGAAATGCACACTGGTAATAGATGTGCGCTCTGCAGGCTGTGAATGGAAATGCACACTGGTAATAGATGTGCGCTCTGCAGGCTGTGAATGGAAATGCACACTGGTAATAGATGTGCGCTCTGCAGGCTGTGAATGGAAATGCACACTGGTAACAGATGTGCGCTCTGTAGGCTTTGAATGGAAACGCACACTGGTAATAGATGTGCGCTCTGCAGGCTGTGAATGGAAATGCACATTGATAACAGATGTGCGCTCTGCAGGCTGTGAATGGGAATGCACACTGGTAATAGATGTGCGCTCTGCAGGCTGTGAATGGAAATGCACACTGGTGATAGATGTGCGCTCTGCAGGCTGTGAATGGAAATGCACACTGATAACAGATGTGCGCTCTGTAGGCTGTGAATGGAAATGCACATTGATAACAGATGTGCGCTCTGCAGGCGGTGAATGGAAATGCACACTGGTATTAGATGTGCTCTCTGCAGGCTGTGAATGGAAATGCACACTGGTAATAGATGTGCGCTCTGAATGCTGTGAATGGAAATGCACACTGGTGAGAGAAGTTCGCTCTGCAGGTTGTGAATGGAAATGCACACTGGTATTAGATGTGCTCTCTGCAGGCTGTGAATGGAAATGCACACTGGTAATAGATGTGCGCTCTGCAGGCTGTGAATGGAAATGCACATTGGTAACAGATGTGCGCTCTGCAGGCTGTGAATGGAAATGCGCACTGGTAATAGATGTGCACTCTGCAGGCTGTGAATGGAAATGCACACAGGTAATAAATGTGCGCTCTGCAGGCTGTGAATGGAAATGCACATTGGTAAGAGATGTGCGCTCTGCAGGCTGTGAATTGAAATGCGCACTGGTAACAGATGTGCGCTCTGCAGGCTGTGAATGGAAACGCGCACTGATAACAGATGTGCGCTCTGCAGGCTGTGAATGGAAACGCACACTGGTAATAGATGTGTGCTCTGTAAGCAGTGAATGGAAATGCACACTGGTAATAGATGTGCGCTCTGCAGCCTGTGATTGGAAATGCACACTGGAAATAGATGTGCGCTCTGCAAGCTGTGAATGGAAATGCACACTGGTAACAGATGTGCGCTCTGCCGGCTGTGAATGGAAATGCACACTGGTAATAGATGTGCGCTCTGCAGGCTGTGAATGGAAATGCACACTGGTAATAGATGTGCGCTCTGCAGGCTGTGAATGGAAATGCACACTGGTAACAGATGTGCGCTCTGTAGGCTTTGAATGGAAATGCACACTGGTAATAGATGTGCGCTCTGCAGGCTGTGAATGGAAATGCACACTGGTAACAGATGTGCGCTCTGCAGGTTGTGAATGGAAATGCACACTGGTAACAGATGTGCGCTCTGCAGGCTGTGAATGGAAATGCACACTGGTAACAGATGTGCGCTCTGCAGGCTGTGAATGGAAACGCGCACTGGTAACAGATGTGCGCTCTGCAGGCTGTGAATGGAAACGCGCACAGATAACAGATGTGCGCTCTGCAGGCTGTGAATGGAAATGCACACTGGTAACAGATGTGCGCTCTGCAAGCAGTGAATGGAAATGCACACTGGTAATAGATGTGCGCTCTGCAGGCTGTAAATGGAAATGCACTCTGGTAATAGATGTGCGCTCTGCAGGCTGTGAATGGAAATGTACACTGGAAATAGATGTGCGCTCTGCAAGCTGTGAATGGAAATGCACACTGGTAACAGATGTGCGCTCTGCAGGCTGTGAATGGAAATGCACACTGGTAATAGATGTGCGCTCTGCAGGCTGTGAATGGAAATGCACACTGGTAATAAATGTGCGCTCTGCAGGCTGTGAATGGAAATGCGCACTGGTAACAGATGTGCGCTCTGCAGGCTGTAAATGGAAATGCGCACTGGTAATAGATGTGCACTCTGCAGGCTGTGAATGGAAATGCACACTGGTAATAAATGTGCGCTCTGCAGGCTGTGAATGGAAATGCGCACTGGTAACAGATGTGCGCTCTGCAGGCTGTGAATGGAAACGCGCACTGATAACAGATGTGCGCTCTGCAGGCTGTGAATGGAAATGCGCACTGGTAATAGATGTGCGTTCTGCAGGCTGTGAATGGAAATGCACACTGGTAATAGATGTGCGCTCTGCAGGCTGTGAATGGAAATGCACACTGGAAATAGATGTGCGCTCTGCAAGCTGTGAAAGGAAATGCACACTGGTAACAGATGTGCGCTCTGCAGGCTGTGAATGGAAATGCACACTGGTAACAGATGTGCGCTCTGCAGTCTGTGAATGGAAATGCACACTGGTAATAGATGTGCGCTCTGCAGGCTGTGAATGGAAATGCACACTGGTAATAGATGTGCGCTCTGCAGGCTGTGAATGGAAATGCACACTGGTAATAGATGTGCGCTCTGCAGGCTGTGAATGGAAATGCACACTGGTAATAGATGTGCGCTCTGCAGGCTGTGAATGGAAATGCACACTGGTAACAGATGTGCGCTCTGTAGGCTTTGAATGGAAACGCACACTGGTAATAGATGTGCGCTCTGCAGGCTGTGAATGGAAATGCACACTGATAACAGATGTGCGCTCTGCAGGCTGTGAATGGAAATGCGCACTGGTAATAGATGTGCGTTCTGCAGGCTGTGAATGGAAATGCACACTGGTAATAGATGTGCGCTCTGCAGGCTGTGAATGGAAATGCACACTGGTGATAGATGTGCGCTCTGCAGGCTGTGAATGGAAATGCACATTGATAACAGATGTGCGCTCTGCAGGCTGTGAATGGGAATGCACACTGGTAATAGATGTGCGCTCTGCAGGCTGTGAATGGAAATGCACACTGGTGATAGATGTGCGCTCTGCAGGCTGTGAATGGAAATGCACACTGATAACAGATGTGCGCTCTGTAGGCTGTGAATGGAAATGCACATTGATAACAGATGTGCGCTCTGCAGGCGGTGAATGGAAATGCACACTGGTATTAGATGTGCTCTCTGCAGGCTGTGAATGGAAATGCACACTGGTATGGTAATAGATGTGCGCTCTGAATGCTGTGAATGGAAATGCACACTGGTGAGAGAAGTTCGCTCTGCAGGTTGTGAATGGAAATGCACACTGGTATTAGATGTGCTCTCTGCAGGCTGTGAATGGAAATGCACACTGGTAATAGATGTGCGCTCTGCAGGCTGTGAATGGAAATGCACATTGGTAACAGATGTGCGCTCTGCAGGCTGTGAATGGAAATGCGCACTGGTAATAGATGTGCACTCTGCAGGCTGTGAATGGAAATGCACACAGGTAATAAATGTGCGCTCTGCAGGCTGTGAATGGAAATGCACATTGGTAAGAGATGTGCGCTCTGCAGGCTGTGAATTGAAATGCGCACTGGTAACAGATGTGCGCTCTGTAGGCTTTGAATGGAAATGCACACTGGTAATAGATGTGCGCTCTGCAGGCTGTGAATGGAAATGCACACTGGTAACAGATGTGCGCTCTGCAGGTTGTGAATGGAAATGCACACTGGTAACAGATGTGCGCTCTGCAGGCTGTGAATGGAAATGCACACTGGTAACAGATGTGCGCTCTGCAGGCTGTGAATGGAAACGCGCACTGGTAACAGATGTGCGCTCTGCAGGCTGTGAATGGAAACGCGCACAGATAACAGATGTGCGCTCTGCAGGCTGTGAATGGAAATGCACACTGGTAACAGATGTGCGCTCTGCAAGCAGTGAATGGAAATGCACACTGGTAATAGATGTGCGCTCTGCAGGCTGTAAATGGAAATGCACACTGGTAATAGATGTGCGCTCTGCAGGCTGTGAATGGAAATGTACACTGGAAATAGATGTGCGCTCTGCAAGCTGTGAATGGAAATGCACACTGGTAACAGATGTGCGCTCTGCAGGCTGTGAATGGAAATGCACACTGGTAATAGATGTGCGCTCTGCAGGCTGTGAAGGGAAATGCACACTGGTAATAAATGTGCGCTCTGCAGGCTGTGAATGGAAATGCGCACTGGTAACAGATGTGCGCTCTGCAGGCTGTAAATGGAAATGCGCACTGGTAATAGATGTGCACTCTGCAGGCTGTGAATGGAAATGCACACTGGTAATAAATGTGCGCTCTGCAGGCTGTGAATGGAAATGCGCACTGGTAACAGATGTGCGCTCTGCAGGCTGTGAATGGAAACGCGCACTGATAACAGATGTGCGCTCTGCAGGCTGTGAATGGAAATGCGCACTGGTAATAGATGTGCGTTCTGCAGGCTGTGAATGGAAATGCACACTGGTAATAGATGTGCGCTCTGCAGGCTGTGAATGGAAATGCACACTGGAAATAGATGTGCGCTCTGCAAGCTGTGAAAGGAAATGCACACTGGTAACAGATGTGCGCTCTGCAGGCTGTGAATGGAAATGCACACTGGTAACAGATGTGCGCTCTGCAGTCTGTGAATGGAAATGCACACTGGTAATAGATGTGCGCTCTGCAGGCTGTGAATGGAAATGCACACTGGTAATAGATGTGCGCTCTGCAGGCTGTGAATGGAAATGCACACTGGTAATAGATGTGCGCTCTGCAGGCTGTGAATGGAAATGCACACTGGTAATAGATGTGCGCTCTGCAGGCTGTGAATGGAAATGCACACTGGTAACAGATGTGCGCTCTGTAGGCTTTGAATGGAAACGCACACTGGTAATAGATGTGCGCTCTGCAGGCTGTGAATGGAAATGCACACTGATAACAGATGTGCGCTCTGCAGGCTGTGAATGGAAATGCGCACTGGTAATAGATGTGCGTTCTGCAGGCTGTGAATGGAAATGCACACTGGTAATAGATGTGCGCTCTGCAGGCTGTGAATGGAAATGCACACTGGTGATAGATGTGCGCTCTGCAGGCTGTGAATGGAAATGCACATTGATAACAGATGTGCGCTCTGCAGGCTGTGAATGGGAATGCACACTGGTAATAGATGTGCGCTCTGCAGGCTGTGAATGGAAATGCACACTGGTGATAGATGTGCGCTCTGCAGGCTGTGAATGGAAATGCACACTGATAACAGATGTGCGCTCTGTAGGCTGTGAATGGAAATGCACATTGATAACAGATGTGCGCTCTGCAGGCGGTGAATGGAAATGCACACTGGTATTAGATGTGCTCTCTGCAGGCTGTGAATGGAAATGCACACTGGTATGGTAATAGATGTGCGCTCTGAATGCTGTGAATGGAAATGCACACTGGTGAGAGAAGTTCGCTCTGCAGGTTGTGAATGGAAATGCACACTGGTATTAGATGTGCTCTCTGCAGGCTGTGAATGGAAATGCACACTGGTAATAGATGTGCGCTCTGCAGGCTGTGAATGGAAATGCACATTGGTAACAGATGTGCGCTCTGCAGGCTGTGAATGGAAATGCACACTGGTAATAGATGTGCACTCTGCAGGCTGTGAATGGAAATGCACACAGGTAATAAATGTGCGCTCTGCAGGCTGTGAATGGAAATGCACATTGGTAAGAGATGTGCGCTCTGCAGGCTGTGAATTGAAATGCGCACTGGTAACAGATGTGCGCTCTGCAGGCTGTGAATGGAAACGCGCACTGATAACAGATGTGCGCTCTGCAGGCTGTGAATGGAAACGCACACTGGTAACAGATGTGTGCTCTGTAAGCAGTGAATGGAAATGCACACTGGTAATAGATGTGCGCTCTGCAGCCTGTGATTGGAAATGCACACTGGAAATAGATGTGCGCTCTGCAAGCTGTGAATGGAAATGCACACTGGTAACAGATGTGCGCTCTGCCGGCTGTGAATGGAAATGCACACTGGTAATAGATGTGCGCTCTGCAGGCTGTGAATGGAAATGCACACTGGTAATAGATGTGCGCTCTGCAGGCTGTGAATGGAAATGCACACTGGTAACAGATGTGCGCTCTGTAGGCTTTGAATGGAAATGCACACTGGTAATAGATTTGCGCTCTGCAGGCTGTGAATGGAAATGCACACTGGTAACAGATGTGCGCTCTGCAGGTTGTGAATGGAAATGCACACTGGTAACAGATGTGCGCTCTGCAGGCTGAGAATGGAAATGCACACTGGTAACAGATGTGCGCTCTGCAGGCTGTGAATGGAAACGCGCACTGGTAACAGATGTGCGCTCTGCAGGCTGTGAATGGAAACGCGCACAGATAACAGATGTGCGCTCTGCAGGCTGTGAATGGAAATGCACACTGGTAACAGATGTGCGCTCTGCAAGCAGTGAATGGAAATGCACACTGGTAATAGATGTGCACTCTGCAGGCTGTAAATGGAAATGCACACTGGTAATAGATGTGCGCTCTGCAGGCTGTGAATGGAAATGTACACTGGAAATAGATGTGCGCTCTGCAAGCTGTGAATGGAAATGCACACTGGTAACAGATGTGCGCTCTGCAGGCTGTGAATGGAAATGCACACTGGTAATAGATGTGCGCTCTGCAGGCTGTGAATGGAAATGCACACTGGTAATAAATGTGCGCTCTGCAGGCTGTGAATGGAAATGCGCACTGGTAACAGATGTGCGCTCTGCAGGCTGTAAATGGAAATGCGCACTGGTAATAGATGTGCACTCTGCAGGCTGTGAATGGAAATGCACACTGGTAATAAATGTGCACTCTGCAGGCTGTGAATGGAAATGCGCACTGGTAACAGATGTGCGCTCTGCAGGCTGTGAATGGAAACGCGCACTGATAACAGATGTGCGCTCTGCAGGCTGTGAATGGAAATGCGCACTGGTAATAGATGTGCGTTCTGCAGGCTGTGAATGGAAATGCACACTGGTAATAGATGTGCGCTCTGCAGGCTGTGAATGGAAATGCACACTGGTGATAGATGTGCGCTCTGCAGGCTGTGAATGGAAATGCACATTGGTAACAGATGTGCGCTCTGCAGGCTGTGAATGGAAATGCGCACTGGTAATAGATGTGCACTCTGCAGGCTGTGAATGGAAATGCGCACTGGTAATAAATGTGCGCTCTGCAGGCTGTGAATGGAAATGCACATTGGTAAGAGATGTGCGCTCTGCAGGCTGTGAATTGAAATGCGCACTGGTAACAGATGTGCGCTCTGCAGGCTGTGAATGGAAACGCGCACTGATAACAGATGTGCGCTCTGCAGGCTGTGAATGGAAACGCACACTGGTAACAGATGTGTGCTCTGCAAGCAGTGAATGGAAATGCACACTGGTAATAGATGTGCGCTCTGCAGACTGTGAATGGAAATGCACACTGGAAATAGATGTGCGCTCTGCAAGCTGTGAAAGGAAATGCACACTGGTAACAGATGTGCGCTCTGCAGGCTGTGAGTGGAAATGCACACTGGTAATAGATGTGCGCTCTGCAGTCTGTGAATGGAAATGCACACTGGTAATAGATGTGCGCTCTGCAGGCTGTGAATGGAAATGCACACTGGTAATAGATGTGCGCTCTGCAGGCTGTGAATGGAAATGCACACTGGTAATAGATGTGCGCTCTGCAGGCTGTGAATGGAAATGCACACTGGTAATAGATGTGCGCTCTGCAGGCTGTGAATGGAAATGCACACTGGTAACAGATGTGCGCTCTGTAGGCTTTGAATGGAAACGCACACTGGTAATAGATGTGCGCTCTGCAGGCTGTGAATGGAAATGCACACTGATAACAGATGTGCGCTCTGCAGGCTGTGAATGGAAATGCGCACTGGTAATAGATGTGCGTTCTGCAGGCTGTGAATGGAAATGCACACTGGTAATAGATGTGCGCTCTGCAGGCTGTGAATGGAAATGCACACTGGTGATAGATGTGCGCTCTGCAGGCTGTGAATGGAAATGCACATTGATAACAGATGTGCGCTCTGCAGGCTGTGAATGGGAATGCACACTGGTAATAGATGTGCGCTCTGCAGGCTGTGAATGGAAATGCACACTGGTGATAGATGTGCGCTCTGCAGGCTGTGAATGGAAATGCACACTGATAACAGATGTGCGCTCTGTAGGCTGTGAATGGAAATGCACATTGATAACAGATGTGCGCTCTGCAGGCGGTGAATGGAAATGCACACTGGTATTAGATGTGCTCTCTGCAGGCTGTGAATGGAAATGCACACTGGTAATAGATGTGCGCTCTGAATGCTGTGAATGGAAATGCACACTGGTGAGAGAAGTTCGCTCTGCAGGTTGTGAATGGAAATGCACACTGGTATTAGATGTGCTCTCTGCAGGCTGTGAATGGAAATGCACACTGGTAATAGATGTGCGCTCTGCAGGCTGTGAATGGAAATGCACATTGGTAACAGATGTGCGCTCTGCAGGCTGTGAATGGAAATGCGCACTGGTAATAGATGTGCACTCTGCAGGCTGTGAATGGAAATGCACACAGGTAATAAATGTGCGCTCTGCAGGCTGTGAATGGAAATGCACATTGGTAAGAGATGTGCGCTCTGCAGGCTGTGAATTGAAATGCGCACTGGTAACAGATGTGCGCTCTGCAGGCTGTGAATGGAAACGCGCACTGATAACAGATGTGCGCTCTGCAGGCTGTGAATGGAAACGCACACTGGTAACAGATGTGTGCTCTGTAAGCAGTGAATGGAAATGCACACTGGTAATAGATGTGCGCTCTGCAGCCTGTGATTGGAAATGCACACTGGAAATAGATGTGCGCTCTGCAAGCTGTGAATGGAAATGCACACTGGTAACAGATGTGCGCTCTGCCGGCTGTGAATGGAAATGCACACTGGTAATAGATGTGTGCTCTGCAGGCTGTGAATGGAAATGCACACTGGTAATAGATGTGCGCTCTGCAGGCTGTGAATGGAAATGCGCACTGGTAATAGATTGCATTTCCATTCACAGCCTGCAGAACGCACCACTGGTAATAGATGTGCGCTCTGCAGGCTGTGAATGGAAATGCACACTGGTTATAGATGTGCGCTCTGCAGGCTGTGAATGGAAATGCACATTGATAACAGATGTGCGCTCTGCAGGCTGTGAATGGGAATGCACATTGATAACAGATGTGCGCTCTGCAGGCGGTGAATGGAAATGCACACTGGTAATAGATGTGCGCTCTGCAGGCTGTGAATAGTAATGCACATTGGTGAGAGATGTGCGCTCTGCAGGCTGTGAATGGGAATGCACACTGGTAATAGATGTGCGCTCTGCAGGCTGTGAATGGAAATGCACAGTGGTAATAGATGTGCGCTCTGCAGGCTGTGAATGGAAATGCACACTGGTAATAGATGTGCGCTCTGCAGGCTGTGAATGGAAATGCACACTGGTAATAGATGTGCGCTCTGCAGGCTGTGAATGGAAATGCACACTGGTAATAGATGTGCCCTCTGTAGGCTGTGAATGGAAATGCACACTGGTAATAGATGTGCGCTCTGCAGGCTGTGAATGGAAATGCACACTGGTAACAGATGTGCGCTCTGTAGGCTTTGAATGGAAATGCACACTGGTAATAGATGTGCGCTCTGCAGGCTGTGAATGGAAATGCACACTGGTAACAGATGTGCGCTCTGCAGGTTGTGAATGGAAATGCACACTGGTAACAGATGTGCGCTCTGCAAGCAGTGAATGGAAATGCACACTAGTAATAAATGTGCGCTCTGTAGGCTTTGAATGGAAATGCACACTGGTAACAGATGTGCGCTCTGCAGGTTGTGAATGGAAATGCACACTGGTAACAGATGTGCGCTCTGCAGGCTGTGAATGGAAATGCGCACTGGTAATAGATTGCATTTCCATTCACAGCCTGCAGAACGCACCACTGGTAATAGATGTGCGCTCTGCAGGCTGTGAATGGAAATGCACACTGGTGATAGATGTGCGCTCTGCAGGCTGTGAATGGAAAAGCACACTGGTAACAGATGTGCGCTCTGCAAGCAGTGAATGGAAATGCACACTGGTAACAGATGTGCGCTCTGCAGGCTGTGAATGGAAATGCACACTGTTAATAGATGTGCGCTCTGTAGGCTTTGAATGGAAATGCACACTGGTAATAGATGTGCGCTCTGCAGGCTGTGAATGGAAATGCGCACTGGTAATAGATTGCATTTCCATTCACAGCCTGCAGAACGCACCACTGGTAATAGATGTGCGCTCTGCAGGCTGTGAATGGAAATGCACACTGGTGATAGATGTGCGCTCTGCAGGCTGTGAATGGAAATGCACATTGATAACAGATGTGCGCTCTGCAGGCTGTGAATGGAAATGCACACTGGTGATAGATGTGCGCTCTGCAGGCTGTGAATGGGAATGCACATTGATAACAGATGTGCGCTCTGCAGGCGGTGAATGGAAATGCACACTGGTAATAGATGTGTGCTCTGCAGGCTGTGAATAGTAATGCACATTGGTGAGAGATGTGCGCTCTGCAGGCTGTGAATGGGAATGCACACTGGTAATAGATGTGCGCTCTGCAGGCTGTGAATGGAAATGCACAGTGGTAATAGATGTGCGCTCTGCAGGCTGTGAATGGAAATGCACACTGGTAATAGATGTGCGCTCTGCAGGCTGTGAATGGAAATGCACACTGGTAATAGATGTGCGCTCTGCAGGCTGTGAATGGAAATGCACACTGGTAATAGATGTGCGCTCTGTAGGCTGTGAATGGAAATGCACACTGGTAATAGATGTGCGCTCTGCAGGCTGTGAATGGAAATGCACACTGGTAATAGATGTGCGCTCTGCAGGCTGTGAATGGAAATGTACACTGGTAATAGATGTGCGCTCTGCAGGCTGTGAATGGAAATGCACACAGGTAATAGATGTGCGCTCTGCAGGCTGTGAATGGAAATGCACACTGGTAACAGATGTGCGCTCTGCAAGCAGTGAATGGAAATGCACACTGGTAATAGATGTGCGCTCTGCAGGCTGTGAATGGAAATGCACACTGGTAACAGATGTGCGCTCTGCAGGTTGTGAATGGAAATGCACACTGGTAACAGATGTGCGTTTTGCAGGCTGTGAATGGAAATGCACACTGGTAACAGATGTGCGCTCTGCAGGCTGTGAATGGAAATGTACACTGGTAATAGATGTGCGCTCTGCAGGCTGTGAATGGAAATGCACACAGGTAATAGATGTGCGCTCTGCAGGCTGTGAATGGAAATGCACACTGGTAACAGATGTGCGCTCTGCAAGCAGTGAATGGAAATGCACACTGGTAATAGATGTGCGCTCTGCAGGCTGTGAATGGAAATGCACACTGGTAACAGATGTGCGCTCTGCAGGTTGTGAATGGAAATGCACACTGGTAACAGATGTGCGTTTTGCAGGCTGTGAATGGAAATGCACACTGGTAACAGATGTGCGCTCTGCAGGCTGTAAATGGAAACGCGCACTGGTAACAGATGTGCGCTCTGCAGGCTGTGAATGGAAACGCGCACAGATAACAGATGTGCGCTCTGCAGGCTGTGAATGGAAATGCACACTGGTAACAGATGTGCGCTCTGCAAGCAGTGAATGGAAATGCACACTGGTAATAGATGTGCGCTCTGCAGGCTGTAAATGGAAATGCACACTGGTAATAGATGTGCGCTCTGCAGGCTGTGAATGGAAATGTACACTGGTAATAGATGTGCGCTCTGCAGGCTGTGAATGGAAATGTACACTGGAAATAGATGTGCGCTCTGCAAGCTGTGAATGGAAATGCACACTGGTAACAGATGTGCGCTCTGCAGGCTGTGAATGGAAATGCACACTGGTAATAGATGTGCGCTCTGCAGGCTGTGAATGGAAATGCACACTGGTAATAGATGTGCGCTCTGCAGGCTGTGAATGGAAATGCGCACTGGTAACAGATGTGCGCTCTGCAGGCTGTGAATGGAAATGCACATTGATAACAGATGTGCACTCTGCAGGCTGTGAATGGGAATGCACATTGATAACAGATGTGCGCTCTGCAGGCGGTGAATGGAAATGCACACTGGTAAGAGATGTGCGCTCTGCAGGCTGTGAATGGTAATGCACACTGGTGAGAGATGTGCGCTCTGCAGGTTGTGAATAGAAATGCACACTGTTATTAGATGTGCTCTCTGCAGGCTGTGAATGGAAATGCACACTGGTAATAAATGTGCGCTCTGCAGGCTGTGAATGGAAATGCACATTGGTAACAGATGTGCGCTCTGCAGGTTGTGAATGGAAATGCACACTGGAAATAGATGTGCACTCTGCAGGCTGTGAATGGAAATGCACACTGGAAATAGATGTGCACTCTGCAAGCTGTGAATGGAAATGCACACTGGTAACAGATGTGCGCTCTGCAGGCTGTGAATGGAAATGCACACTGGTAATAGATGTGCGTTCTGCAGGCTGTGAATGGAAATGCACACTGGTAATAGATGTGCGCTCTGCAGGCTGTGAATGGAAATGCACACTGGTAATAGATGTGCGCTCTGCAGGCTGTGAATGGAAATGCACACTGGTGAGAGATGTGCGCTCTGCAGGTTGTGAATGGAAATGCACACTGGTATTAGATGTGCTCTCTGCAGGCTGTGAATGGAAATGCACACTGGTAATAAATGTGCGCTCTGCAGGCTGTGAATGGAAATGCACATTGGTAACAGATGTGCGCTCTGCAGGTTGTGAATGGAAATGCACACTGGAAATAGATGTGCACTCTGCAGGCTGTGAATGGAAATGCACACTGGAAATAGATGTGCACTCTGCAAGCTGTGAATGGAAATGCACACTGGTAACAGATGTGCGCTCTGCAGGCTGTGAATGGAAATGCACACTGTTAATAGATGTGCGTTCTGCAGGCTGTGAATGGAAATGCACACTGGTAATAGATGTGCGCTCTGCAGGCTGTGAATGGAAATGCACAC
The DNA here is from genome assembly GCA_031769625.1 of Taudactylus pleione. NCBI lineage: Eukaryota > Metazoa > Chordata > Amphibia > Anura > Myobatrachidae > Taudactylus > Taudactylus pleione. The sequence continues at coordinate 9,849,467 of JAUIMM010000300.1, forward strand.
TGGTAATAGATGTGCGCTCTGCAGGCTGTGAATGGAAATGCACACTGGTAATAGATGTGCGCTCTGCAGGCTGTGAATGGAAATGCACACTGGTAATAGATGTGCGCTCTGCAGGCTGTGAATGGAAATGCACACTGGTAATAGATGTGCACTCTGCAGGCTGTGAATGGAAATGCACACTGGTAACAGATGTGCGCTCTGCAAGCAGTGAATGGAAATGCACACTGGTAACAGATGTGCGCTCTGCAGGCTGTAAATGGAAATGCACACTGGTAATAGATGTGCGCTCTGCAGGCTGTGAATGGAAATGTACACTGGTAATAGATGTGCGCTCTGCAGGCTGTGAATGGAAATGTACACTGGAAATAGATGTGCGCTCTGCAAGCTGTGAATGGAAATGCACACTGGTAACAGATGTGCGCTCTGCAGGCTGTGAATGGAAATGCACACTGGTAATAGATGTGCGCTCTGCAGGCTTTGAATGGAAATGCACACTGGTAATAGATGTACGCTCTGCAGGCTGTGAATGGAAATGCACACTGGTAACAGATGTGCGCTCTGCAGGTTGTGAATGGAAATGCACACTGGTAACAGATGTGCGCTCTGCAGGTTGTTAATGGAAATGCACACTGGTAACAGATGTGCGCTCTGCAGGCTGTCAATGGAAATGCGCACTGGTAATAGATGTGCACTCTGCAGGCTGTGAATGGAAATGCACACTGGTAATAAATGTGCGCTCTGCAGGCTGTGAATGGAAATGCGCACTGGTAACAGATGTGCGCTCTGCAGGCTGTGAATGGAAACGCGCACTGATAACAGATGTGCGCTCTGCAGGCTGTGAATGGAAATGCGCACTGGTAATAGATGTGCGTTCTGCAGGCTGTGAATGGAAATGTACACTGGTAATAGATGTGCGCTCTGCAGGCTGTGAATGGAAATGCACATTGATAACAGATGTGCGCTCTGCAGGCTGTGAATGGGAATGCACACTGGTAATAGATGTGCGCTCTGCAGGCTGTGAATGGAAATGCACACTGGTGATAGATGTGCGCTCTGCAGGCTGTGAATGGAAATGCACATTGATAACAGATGTGCGCTCTGCAGGCGGTGAATGGAAATGCACACTGGTAATAGATGTGCGCTCTGAATGCTGTGAATGGTAATGCACACTGGTGAGAGAAGTGCGCTCTGCAGGTTGTGAATGGAAATGCACACTGGTAATAGATGTGCGCTCTGCAGGCTGTGAATGGAAATGCACATTGGTAACAGATGTGCGCTCTGCAGGCTGTGAATGGAAATGCGCACTGGTAATAGATGTGCGCTCTGCAAGCTGTGAATGGAAATGCACACTGGTAATAAATGTGCGCTCTGCAGGCTGTGAATGGAAATGCACATTGGTAAGAGATGTGCGCTCTGCAGGCTGTGAATTGAAATGTGCACTGGTAACAGATGTGCGCTCTGCAGGCTGTGAATGGAAACGCACACTGATAACAGATGTGCGCTCTGCAGGCTATGAATGGAAACGCACACTGGTAACAGATGTGTGCTCTGCAAGCAGTGAATGGAAATGCACACTGGTAACAGATGTGCACTCTGCAGGCTGTGAATGGAAATGCACACTGGTAATAGATGTGCGCTCTGCAGCCTGTGAATGGAAATGCACACTGGAAATAGATGTGCGCTCTGCAAGCTGTGAATGGAAATGCACACTGGTAACAGATGTGCGCTCTGCAGGCTGTGAATGGAAATGCACACTGGTAATAGATGTGCGCTCTGCAGGCTGTGAATGGAAATGCACACTGGTAATAGATGTGCGCTCTGCAGGCTGTGAATGGAAATGTACACTGGTAATAGATGTGCGCTCTGCAGGCTGTGAATGGAAATGCACACTGGTAACAGATGTGCGCTCTGCAGGCTGTGAATGGAAATGCACACTGGTAACAGATGTGCGCTCTGCAAGCAGTGAATGGAAATGCACACTGGTAACAGATGTGCGCTCTGCAGGTTGTGAATGGAAATGCACACTGGTAATAAATGTGCGCTCTGCAGGTTGTGAATGGAAATGCACACTGGTAATAAATGTGCGCTCTGTAGGCTTTGAATGGAAATGCACACTGGTAACAGATGTGCGCTCAGCAGGCTGTGAATGGAAATGCACACTGGTAACAGATGTGCGCTCAGCAGGCTGTGAATGGAAATGCGCACTGGTAATAGATGTGCGCTCTATAGGCTGTGAATGGAAATGCGCACTGGTAACAGATGTGCGCTCTGCAGGCTGTGAATGGAAATGCGAACTGGTAACAGATGTGCGCTCTGCATGCTGTGAATGGAAATGCACACTGGTAATAGATGTGCGCTCTGTAGGCTTTGAATGGAAATGCACACTGGTAATAGATGTGCGCTCTGCAGGCTGTGAATGGAAATGCGCACTGGTAATAGATTGCATTTCCATTCACAGCCTGCTGAACGCACCACTGGTAATAGATGTGCGCTCTGCAGGCTGTGAATGGAAATGCACACTGGTGATAGATGTGCGCTCTGCAGGCTGTGAATGGAAATGCGCACTGGTAATAGATTGCATTTCCATTCACAGCCTGCAGAACGCACCACTGGTAATAGATGTGCGCTCTGCAGGCTGTGAATGGAAATGCACACTGGTGATAGATGTGCGCTCTGCAGGCTGTGAATGGGAATGCACACTGGTAATAGATGTGCGCTCTGCAGGCTGTGAATGGAAATGCACACTGGTAATAGATGTGCGCTCTGCAGGCTGTGAATGGAAATGTACACTGGTAATAGATGTGCGCTCTGCAGGCTGTGAATGGAAATGCACACTGGTAACAGATGTGCGCTCTGCAGGCTGTGAATGGAAATGCACACTGGTAACAGATGTGCGCTCTGCAAGCAGTGAATGGAAATGCACACTGGTAACAGATGTGCGCTCTGCAGGTTGTGAATGGAAATGCACACTGGTAATAAATGTGCGCTCTGCAGGTTGTGAATGGAAATGCACACTGGTAATAAATGTGCGCTCTGTAGGCTTTGAATGGAAATGCACACTGGTAACAGATGTGCGCTCAGCAGGCTGTGAATGGAAATGCACACTGGTAACAGATGTGCGCTCAGCAGGCTGTGAATGGAAATGCGCACTGGTAATAGATGTGCGCTCTGCAGGCTGTGAATGGAAATGCGCACTGGTAACAGATGTGCGCTCTGCAGGCTGTGAATGGAAATGCGAACTGGTAACAGATGTGCGCTCTGCATGCTGTGAATGGAAATGCACACTGGTAATAGATGTGCGCTCTGTAGGCTTTGAATGGAAATGCACACTGGTAATAGATGTGCGCTCTGCAGGCTGTGAATGGAAATGCGCACTGGTAATAGATTGCATTTCCATTCACAGCCTGCAGAACGCACCACTGGTAATAGATGTGCGCTCTGCAGGCTGTGAATGGAAATGCGAACTGGTAACAGATGTGCGCTCTGCATGCTGTGAATGGAAATGCACACTGGTAATAGATGTGCGCTCTGTAGGCTTTGAATGGAAATGCACACTGGTAATAGATGTGCGCTCTGCAGGCTGTGAATGGAAATGCGCACTGGTAATAGATTGCATTTCCATTCACAGCCTGCAGAACGCACCACTGGTAATAGATGTGCGCTCTGCAGGCTGTGAATGGAAATGCACACTGGTGATAGATGTGCGCTCTGCAGGCTGTGAATGGAAATGCACACTGGTGATAGATGTGCGCTCTGCAGGCTGTGAATGGAAATGCACACTGGTAACAGATGTGCGCTCTGCAAGCAGTGAATGGAAATGCACACTGGTAACAGATGTGCGCTCTGCAGGCTGTGAATGGAAATGCACACTGGTAATAGATGTGCGCTCTGCAGGCTGTGAATGGAAATGCGCACTGGTAATAGATTGCATTTCCATTCACAGCCTGCAGAACGCACCACTGGTAATAGATGTGCGCTCTGCAGGCTGTGAATGGAAATGCACACTGGTGATAGATGTGCGCTCTGCAGGCTGTGAATGGGAATGCACATTGATAACAGATGTGCGCTCTGCAGGCTGTGAATGGGAATGCACATTGATAACAGATGTGCGCTCTGCAGGCTGTGAATGGAAATGCACACTGGTAATAGATGTGCGCTCTGCAGGCTGTGAATGGAAATGCACACTGGTAATAGATGTGCGCTCTGCAGGCTGTGAATGGAAATGCACACTGGTAATAGATGTGCGCTCTGCAGGCTGTGAATGGAAATGCACACTGGTAATAGATGTGCGCTCTGCAGGCTGTGAATGGAAAAGCACACTGGTAATAGATGTGCGCTCTGCTGGCTGTGAATGGAAATGCACACTGGTAATAAATGTGCGCTCTGCAGGCTGTGAATGGAAATGCACACTGCTAACAGATGTGCACTCTACAGCCTGTGAATGGAAATGCACACTGGTAACAGATGTGCGCTCTGCAGGCTGTGAATGGAAATGCACACTGGTAATAGATGTGCGCTCTGCAGGCTGTGAATGGAAATGCACACTGGTAACAGATGTGCCCTCTGCAGGCAGTGAATGGAAATGCGCACTGGTAACAGATGTGCACTCTGCAGGCTGTGAATGGAAATGCACACTGGTAACAGATGTGCCCTCTGCAGGCTGTGAATGGAAATGCACACTGGTAATAGATGTGCGCTCTGCAGGCTGTGAATGGAAATGCACACTGGTAACAGATGTGCGCTCTGCAGGCTGTGAATGGAAATGCACACTGGTAACAGATGTGCCCTCTGCAGGCTGTGAATGGAAATGCACACTGGTAACAGATGTGCCCTCTGCAGGCTGTGAATGGAAATGAACACTGGTAACAGCCTCAAAACATCAAAGTTTTGGATCCTTGGACAGGAAACTCCCCAGACCTTAATCCCATTGAGAACTTGTGGTCACTCCTCAAGAGGTGGGTGGACAAACAAAAACCCACAAATTCTGACAAACTCCAAGCATTGATTGGGCTAGAATGGGCGGCCATCAGTCTGTATGTGGCCCAGAAGTTAATTGACAGCATGCTAGGGTGAGTTGCAGAGGTCTGCTGCTCTCAGCCAATCAGTGCATCTCCAATCATTTCTATGGAGAGAGACTAATTTTAATTTTCTCTAAGGATTCCTTTGGAGTTAGTTGGCGCTATGGCAAGGCAACCCCACGCTGTGTCCCCCCGACTGGTTCAGCCTGGTGCTGGTTATTTGAAAGTAGGGGGAGCTCCACACAGTTTTTCCCCTATTTTCCAATACCAGCCTAGGATCAGAGGCTCGGGGCAGGTTATGGATTTGGGGGCAGCCCAAGCTTTTTTTTTTCTATTTTTACCTTTTTATTCACATTTTACACTAACAAAGCCTGTACAAATCTTAGTGATCTGTGCAGTGCTTCACCTAAACTCACTGCCACAGGCAGGTCTGTTGCCTGGACGTGTTTACCATTTGGAGCATTTGGAAGCGATCAGTAATAAATCTGCGGAAGTTGGGTTTTTGGTTGTTTTGCCATTGGTTTTGACTTTAGTAAATGGTCGGTTTGCAAAACAGATGGAAAAACGATCAAAAGCCCAAAAAAGACGTTTAGTAAATTTACCCTCTGACCATATTTATTCTTCTTATTAGTACTTTGTGTATATTGCACTAGACAAGTCTAAAGCCGCGTATCCTCTACACAACATTACTGAGCGATTGCACGATTACAACATCGTAGTCGTGCAATCGCTCAGTAATCGGGCACAAATCGCGCACATTAATGTTGGAAACGACCAGTTTCCGACATCTATCATTGCCCAGACATGCTGGTCATCCTGACGATAACATTAGGTTGAGCATGTTCGGGAATGATTGATGAGCCTACACTGAACGACTGCATGATTACAATGTTTCAATGTCTGCTAGTTTCACAGTCTGCTAGTGGATATGCACCTTTAGATTTTACCAACTAGTTGAAACTAGTTTTGGACAATTTGTGGCGTGTGGGCGTAAAGGACGATTATCTTATGCTCCTACACACTAACAGATTATAGGTCCAACCAGCCAATTAGTTGGGTGGTTGGAACAATAATCATTAGATGTTTGGCCAGCTCAAAACTGCTCCATAATGGGCTTCGAAGGGTGAGAAATACAGATAGAACGTAATGACCAAAAGGAAGAAAGGATCCTGCTAACAAACATACATTTTGTCCTTTAAGAGTAATACAATGTTATTTTCTCCCTTAGAGATCATGGGGGTCATTCAGACCCGGTTGTTAGCCCCCCACAGAGCATGCGCACGACGGCGCCGTCGTGCGCATGTGTGAGACCCGCTACGACTGACAGCGCCGGTCGTAGCGGGTCTCGATCCAAAGGGGGCGAGCTGTCGATGTTGATTGACAGCTCGCCCCGTTTGGAAGGCGGGCCGGGGGGGTGGCAGCCCAAACGGGGGCGTTCCCATGGCAATGCCTGCCGTTTGGGGGAGGCCCCACTGACATCACTAGTGATGTCAGTGGAGAGCTTCCGGCTCAGGCACAGCCAGAAGCTCTCCGGGGCTTACGACAAGGGAGACCCTACCCTAGGGTCTCGTCGTAAGCCCTGATGGTCGCGATGGTCTCTGACCATCGCAACCATCACCCGAGCGGTCGTTAGGCCTATCGACCGCAACAGAGGCGGGCGGTCAGGATGCAAGTGGCCGCCCAGTTTCTGAGTGACCGCTTGCATCCTCCTCTGAATGAGGCCCCATATGTGGCTACTTTAAAAATATTTTTTTTTGTGCTCAAATAAGGTTTTATCTTGTTTTAAATAAATAATAGTACACTTACAAATATATAATTCAATGTCCACATGCTGGTTGGTCAGGTTTCTACATACAGATCTGAAGAGGCTCAGTACTTGGGAGCATGGCCAAGTGTATGGGGGCATGACTAGGCCCTGTTGCAAATATCAGGGCTTTTTTTTTTTGCTGCAGGAGTGGTGACCCCACCATATTTGGAGAGTGGCTACACCCCTTTCCTCCTGCTGCAGGGGGTGTGACCACACCATATTCAGGGATTGGCTATAACCTCCCCCTACAGAGCCCAGGATCACTTGGGGGCCACCTGACCAGTCCAGGCCATATACAAGTACTCCCAGCATCCTTGATGCCGGCCCTGAATGAGACACCCACCATTTGCAAGATCCTGCTGTCCTCTTCTTATATGCCAGCCACAAATGTTGCGGACATAAATGTTGCTTGTGTCACCCAAATCGAACATCTTAACAATCCTAACGAAACCATTTGAATTATTAAGCATGTTGATAAATATGGTGGCAGTTAAGCTAATGCGGGCCATACATCTACGGCCCCGATTCCCTGTTCTGCCGATCCGATGATGGATGATCAATATTACAGATCCACAGGGAAAAATAGCATGTTAAAAATACCCGACTCGCCGATCATTTTTTTGGGTCAGGATTGGTGAATCGAAAATTTCCAATGTGTTGGATTTCCCCGATCGCAGCAGAATGGGGAATTGAGACAATACATTGCAGATGAATGGGCCCCTGTAGAGAGAACTGGCTAATTGCTTGTGTGCTGAATGGTCGCATATAATGCGATTTGGTTATATTGGACTCTGAAAGCCGTCCAACAAGTGGACATTCCAGGCCTCCATTCCCAAAACATGCCTCAACAACCAGTAATACACACATTTAATAAATAGGCCTCCTTCATCCACCAGGCAATGGCAGCACATTCTCTGCAGTGTTTACAATGTATGGATGTAGCTACTGGTGGTGGAGTCTCTATTAATTACATGTGGGGTTTATTAATATAATATGGCTTGATGGAGGCTGACAATATATTGTACCGAGTAATGCAGGGCAGAATCCCTGTATTAAATGTTGGGACTGATAATTTAATCACAAGGCTAGTTTGAGTGAAGGACGCCTATTTAAGACTCATACTTGGTGCGTCTTTAGACACCATTGGTCGCACCATCGAAACTTGTAGCAGCTCTATAGATAATGCAGATAACCCATCTGAGTACGGAGTCCTATGTGAACGGGTCTGCATCGCTGTATGCAAACACTTTCAGCCACACGCCCATAATACGCTATGTCCGTGCATCTGATTAGCCACCCTGTTACTTCCCAGTCATGCTAGTACCCTTTAGTGACCGTGCATGAGAATCTATACTGCATCTCGGATGCATGCGCAGATGAAAAACGTTGGCCATTTGCGTGAATATCAGCATAGCGGGCGACTCAGTATCAGGTCCTATAGCTTCATTTCTCTCTGATGAAACTGCCTCTTAGTGAATGCAGAAAGCAAGAATTTCACTCATAAAGATCTTCTTGGTTTCGGTTGGAAACATCACTCCAGATTGTTCCAGTTCAGCCTTCAGCTCTTCCGATGTTTTGCATGGTGTTTTTCCACAGTCCGTACCAACCTTCGATTTTCCTATTTCCCCCATGTCCAGGCAGGTTCTTCACAGTGCTAAGAGTAGCAAACTTATTAATAACATTGGGCACTGTCGAAACAGGGATTCCAAGGTCTTTAGAGGTGGCCTTGTAGCCTTTAGAGCAGGGATGGGGAACCTCAGGCCCAGGGGTCGTGTAGCTCCCTCCTTCCAGGAGGGAGCTGTCGGGCATCCTCAGTAGGGGGGCGTGTCCCACCAAAGGGGGCGTGACCCGGACCATGACTAGTCAATGGGGACGGGGCATGGGCGTGACAACGCGATCGCGTCATTGTGGCCCCGCTTCCTCTTCACAATGCCAAGATAAATGGCAGTGTGAAGCAGGGGGCGGGGCCATGATGACGCGAATCGCGTCATCGGGCCCCCTGCTGCCGGGGATAATACTGTATTCGCGGGGTGAGCCAGATGGATCGCCGGGGACCGGGAGACTTACCTACCTTTCCAGGGGGGCCGGGAGCGGCACCCGATTTTCGGGAGGCTCCCGACCAAATCGGGAGGGTAGGTAAGTATGGTATAAGGCTCGCGGAATCATTTGGTCTGGCCCTCTGAGCTTTTCTCTGGTACCTCATCTGGCCAGCAGGGTGCTTAGAATGGCACCCTGCAGCCAGAATCTATGCAGCAGTGCCGCCTGGAGCGTCCTTAGGACCCTTCAGATGGTCACACCGCTGCCCTTACAGCTCCCCAGAGCATCAGATTGTGGCCTCATCCCCCATGTGACGTTACCCGGAGGGGACATGGCCAGCAACGGGCCCGCGAATATTGTTATATATATCAAAATGGCCCTCGGCGAAAAAAGGTTCCCCACCCCTGCTTTAGAGGTCTTGTGTTTGGCGATAATAGCACTCCTGATGGTCTAGATAGATACTGTAGAGATCTCTTGTCATCACAATTGTGACAAAGTAACAGGGTATAAAAAGTTGCAGTTATCATTCAATGGTTACTGCAAGTCATGTATATAATTAAAATTGATTAAACAGGTGCCAATAATTGTGTCATGGCAATCTTTCAATTTTAATAGTTAAATATATTCTTTTTTGCACATGCAACCTGTGCTTGCTAGTTTTTCTGCATTATTTTTACTACTTAGAGGTCTTCGGTGCAGTTTCATTGGGAGCTGCACTGAGCATGTTTTGATTGTGGGGTTGACCTGTTTATATTTTCTGGGGGGATATCTTGAGACCATGTTGGCCTGTGCCCCCTACTTGAATTCATTGCACAAGCTATTTTTTTCTTAATCACAGTATACCTATATGAATAATGGGATCACTCTGAAGTACCACGATTCCATATTTAGTTATTTTTTTCATCCACCCAACCTGGATAATGTGCTTCAGCTGGCTTTCTAATGCTTTTGACCAGAGGTGCCCAAAATCGGTCCTCAGGGCACCCTAATGGTCCAGGTTTTAAGGATATCCATGGTTGAGCACAGATGGTTAAATCAAAAGACTGAGGTACTAAATTAAGTAACTTGTGCCCAAGCATGGTTATCCTTAAAACTTGGACAGTTAGGGTGCCCTGAGGACCGAGTTTGGGGACCTCTGCTTTAACTATTAATTAGTATATTAATAACAGAAGGACACTGTACTATTAACACTTCCTGTGCACATCACATTATCCTTTTTTTTACGTAGTCTCTATATGCCCTCTGTTTGCAGCCCCCTCCCCCATTTCTATGTAAGCGCTCTCAAATACGAATTTTGCAGCCATTTAACATAACCAATAATAATCTTTTCTAATCTTGTCATTTAACTGAACTATGGGTTACAGTAAATTAAGTACTAGGGGTAAATTTACTAAAGTGAGAGTTTTTAGAAGTGGAGATGTTGCCCATAGCAACCAATAAGAGTGTAGCTATTATCTTCTAGAAGGTGCTGGTTAAATGTTAAGCAGAATCTGATTGGTTGCTTTGGTCAACATCTCCACTTCTAAAACCTCTCACTTTAGTAAATATACCAGCTAGTCTCATCTACAGTCATTATCTGCCTTATATATAAAGACACCATTTTAGGTATAAATTGATATAATCAATCCTAAAACAGCATCACAAATCCTATTAAAACAAACAAACAAAAAACACATCCCCATATCTTCCACACAATATACTCAGAATTCTGGCATGAACAAGCCCCCAATAGACACAATACTAGAGACTGGCTTTTCAGCACTTTCAGTTACTTAGTAAACAATGTACCTAATTCACACAATAGTTTTTGGTTTCCAAGTCACCGTCACACGCGGCTGTACCATAACATTAACCGTTAACTGACTCGGCAATGATGCAGAGCACCAGCATATTTAAACTACATTTTGATGTAACTCTTAAGGACATGCATTGATTTAATAACTGGAACAACTGACGTCATTCTTCAATCTCTTGATAGGCTCAAGCTGCAGGACACAAGTAATCTAATGCAATACTGGCATTGTTAAATAAGAAAAAAATCTATTTCTTAATCCCTGTAGGGAATGTTCTCTGAAACATAAAAACATTGTACTTACTTGACGAGGGAAGTTAAAGGTACTAAATGTCCAGCAAACTGGCATTTGTATTAATAGGAATGTTATTAGTGGTGCCCAGCCTGATGATTTTGGCAGAGTTATGTTAAAGCTTACCCTAATAACTATGTAGCCAACACGGAGAGGAGGGAAAACATGGTTAAATGTTTTTGAAATAATAAAAAATTGTGGCTTATGTTTTTCTCTTCCACAAATCAGAAAGATTACTTTCCGTTATGTGTTCTAACCCGCAGTGGCTTCTGTAAGGGTCAGGCGGCATACCAGGAGGTAAGGCACCGCAAACTAGCACTACGCCGATGCGCTGTGGGTCTTATCGAGTTGCCAGAGGGGGGTGTTTGTCTGCCCCACCCCATGAGCTGAGATGACAATACATTGCAGCTTTCTTGTTTCCTGCTTTGCCTGGATTAGAGGCGAAACAGGAAGAGCTATAGTACATCACCCCCATGGGGAGAAACATAATAAAGTTTCTAATGTAGGGGTGGGCAATAAGCGGCCCCCCAGATGTTGTAAAACTACACATCCCAGCACGCCCGGACACAGTTTTGCTATTTGGCCATACTAAAAATGTTGCAATGCAAGCTGGGATTTGTAGTTCAACAACAGCTGGAGTGCCGTTTATTGCCCACCCCTGTAATCTAAGGAGTGGAGAAGTAGACAAGTTAATAGCTTATACCTATCATTTGATAGAATGTACTTTATAAATACTAGATAGAAACTGATTGGTTGCTATGGGCAACTTCTCCATTACTTAGAAAGTTTGACACTTTACACTGACCCTACAACAAGTCTCATTATTAATGATCTGAAGAGGGATCCTGTAAGACGGATCCTGTTAAAATATCTTGGTTATCCCCTCTTCTGTTTAATTTAGCCCTGGATCCTGGTACGCATCTTGCCGTCGTATGACGACTTTCAAGGCATCCCTATTGGTCGTAGTTCCCTGTAGTTGCTGTCCTTTGCGGATGACCTTCTCCTGTTTATTCCCAATCCTCAAGGTTGTTTTACTAAGATTATGGACAGAATCTCCCAATTCGGGATTCGTGGCTAACATTCACAAGTCTGTGGCTTTGTCCTTGTCCCATGCAACTTACCACTTTTGGACAAGGGGTCTGATTTAGCAAGGATCGCAGTAGCAAAGACACATGCAATTGGTCGATTAATTTGCATTGCGTATGCATATACATCGCAGTACACGTGCGCGAACTAGCAAATGCAATGAGAAATGCGTTTGCAGAGGCTACGCAGACCCCGAGCACATTGATTGACAAGAAGTGCCGTTTGTGGGTGGTGATGGGTGGGGGTCTGGTGAACACAGGCATGCCAACAGGGGCTCATAGCGTGTGCTGAAGTAAGCAATTCCTGAGTGAGGTCTGACCTGCCTTTACTGTGCTTATGGGTCCAATGTTACCGATTCATTTGCTATGTTGCCCAAGTATACGGATGTGTGTAAGGGGAAGTGGGCGTCCTTATGTTAGGCTGTGATCGCAATGCAATTGCAAACATTTGCATTTCACCACAAATGTTAGCAAATGCGGTGCGTGCATTCTAGCAGACTAGCGATCCTTGCTGAATCAGGCCCACAATCTTTAAATCGGACCTGGGCCCCCATTAGTATTATCCAGCTCTCTAAAAATGTCAATCTGTTATATTAATTGAATATAACCAAGGCCATTGATAAAGTTATGAACAACATTTGCAACTTTCATTCTTAGGCCGGGCTCATCTTATAAAGACAGTGTCCTTCCCAAAGCTTTTGTACCCGTTGTATTGCCCCTTTTGCTAACGACTAGGGATGAACAGGCCATTAACTCAGTTTTTCCCCATTTTATTTAGAATGGTAACAAGTCTAAAATGAGTCTCAAAGTCTTATAAAAACAAAAAAAGTTTGAGGGGGGACATAAACTTCCTCACCTCTCCCTTTATAACCAACCCTTTGTCTTTCCTTCGGACCCAACATTATATATATACAGCTGTCCCTAATCTTTCTCGGTCTGACTGGTGTAATGCGCTGGATAATGCATTGCTGGTCAGACACCAACCCTCGAAGGCCATCTCATTTATTACTCCTTCACACGTACTCCCCTCTTCTCTAGTGATTGCCGGACGGGTCTAATGGCTTGGCAGGAGCAGTTACCACACCTTAAGCTCTCTCACATTTTGAATGCCCCATCTTATTCGCTTTGCACATTACAAGTTGTTGGTGGAGAGATGTTGTTTAAAATATTGTATGGGGGCTATTGCTCTCCATCCAGAACTTGTGTGACAGGAATAAGGGATTCCCCTAAATGTCTCAAGAGTGCCACATCTCCTGCCATGCTGGATCACTGCTTCTGGGATTGCCGCCTGGTAAAGCAATTCTGGGTTTAGATCAAGCAATATTCTGTGTTGGATTTGATCAACTTTCTTCCACTAAGACCAGAGTGGGCAGTTTTGGGAATCCTTGGTTCTGAGGTTTCAATGACCCATGGCAGCAGGAAGCTTTTAACCATTTTTCCTGCTGTAGCCTGTAAATGTATTTTACAGCATTGGCTTTCTCCCCTTCTGCCTTTTAGCGAGAAAAGCTCTTTTTTTGCGTTTAAAATGGATTGGATTGAGGCCTCTCTCCACAATGAAGAGCAGGTCAAAATTTTGTTTCACCATTTGGGAAAGCTGGATTGATTCTTCATCTTTTTTTTTCATAATTGTTTCTTTATTGAAGCATAATCGTAAGCGTAGCTACAATAGTACAAAGAGTGCACAGATACCTTTAGGCTATACAATAACAGTGACATAAATATGACATATATATTCTACATGTTTCATCATCAACATATCACTGCAAGATTATACACAAAACTATGTAAATATAGATAATGTGAGGATGTATACATTGTGTGAGCCCGGGTCTTCAATATCGTCTCATAAACTCTCAGTAAATTGACCAAATATTTTAAAATAAAAGCGGAGGGTCTTCTGCACATATACGCGTTTCATATCAGAGTGTATTTCTAAAACATTTCCCTAATTGTTCTTTTAGTGATTGGGACAATGTTTCAATATAACTTTCCCGGGTGGCAAACAGTTTTCTGGAAACTTTTCTTTTTGCAGCGAGGCTTCCAGCCATTCCATTCGGAAGATATGGAAACGTTTTCCCTGAAACATTGTTAATGTAGGTGCCGTAGTCTGTAGCCACACTTCCAGAATGCATTTCTTCGCTACTGCTGATACAATAACTAATCATTTTTTAACTCCTCTTGGTACTTTGGTTTCTTTGGGCGTGATACCAAATATTGCCCACTCAGGTGTTAATGGTAGGCAATTTACCAAATGTCTATTGATATAATTTCCAACCATAACCCAAAATCCCCGTATTATTGGGCAGCTCCATAGACAATGCATCAGTTCTGCACCTTGTGTTCCCCAACGAAGACAATTAGAAGTTTCTAGCAATCCCATGGCATGACTACCACTAGGGGTGAGATAGGTTCTGTGTAACACATTTAAGAAGAGTTCTGTGTAAGATGTTGCTGGCACCAATTTAATCGATTGCTCAAATGAGCATAAAAAGTGGTCTATGGATAAAGATGGAAATGTTCTTTACACTGTGCCAAACCTGTTTTTTGAGTATTGTAATTTAATGGATTGTGTAAGAACGAGTAGTGTTGCGATATTGCTTTGTTTTGGGGATTCTCTGTTCTAAGAAGATCATCTAATCTACTGTCATAATCATTTGGCGCTAGTGTTTTAGAGAGCTTAACTATATAATGTTGGGCTTGGAGGTAGGATAATGGTGAAGTAGTAACTATTGGATATTTATCTCCTGCTTGGGTTAAGGGCTTTCTTGAGGCGCTACCTATAAAATGTCAGATTGAGGAGAGTCCTTGTCTATGCCATAAAGTAAATGGATGTCCAGCAATCCTGTGATGAAATTTTGGGTTTTGTATAAATGGAAGATGTAGAGAGAAATATGGGTTTAATATGTATCTATGGCGTAGAATGTACCATAGTTTTCTGGTAGTCATCAACAAAGATTGGCCTTAATCGTTTCTGGAATTTCCTCGTGTAAATGTAAAAAAAGCTATGATATTGATGTTCCCCAGAAATGCTGCTTCTAGTGTTGTGTTGGCATATTGATTCTTATTGTGAATCCAATCCCTTAAGTAGCGAAGGTGTGCAGCATGACTATACATATTGATGTTCGGTAAATTGATACCGCCATTTGATTTGTGTTGTTGAAGACTCACCATGCTAATTCTTGCCCTTCCATATAAAAGGTGCACATAATTTTTTCTATTTCAGATGTGTCCTTCTTAGTTAATAAGATGGGAAGGGATTGAAGTGGATAGAGGAGCCTTGGAAATAGGATAATTTGTACTAAATTGGCTCGACCCAAATAAGAGATGTTGAGATGTTTCCATCTCTCTATATCATTCCTAATACTATGCAAAATATGTTTCACGTTTATGGTGTATAAATTATTAAGATATTTAGGTAACTGAATCCCTAGATATGTAATAGAATTTGTTGTCCATTCAATAGGTATTTCTCTAAACCAAGCCGGTTTTGCACAACCTCTCTTTATATAAAGCGCCTTTGATTTTTCTAAATTTACCTCAAAACCTGACACTGATCCGATTTCTACTATTTGCCCTATTAACTGATTAAGTATTCTCCTGGGTTACGAAATAAATAAAAGGACATCATCTGCAAATGCCAACATTTTAACTGTCTCTGTGCCAATAGTAAGTCCCCTAAATTGTGTCCAGTTTTGCAAAATTCTCAACATAGGATCTAATACCAGATTGAAAAGAATGGGTGAAAGTGTACAGCCCTGTCTAGGGCCCCTGGTCATTGTTATTCCTTCTCCGATGGTTCCATTAATTAATAATGAAGTAGTTGGTTGTATGTAAAAGAATTTAATGAATGATTGGAATATCGGTCCAAAACCCCTTCTGTCTAGAATTGCATATAGATAGGGCCATGAAACCATATCAAAAGCCTTGGTGGAAACAAGACTCAGAAGCATAGACGGGGTCTCAGGTTGTAAATTGGCTGTCATCACTGCTGCTATTGCAGTACGTATACCATTTACGGAGTGTCTTCCTTTGTAAAGCCTATTTGGTGTGATGTAAGTAAAGTGGCAAAAAAATTTTGGAGGCGATCTGCCAATATTTTGGCTAATAATTTAAAGTCAGTATTCAATAGTGTAATTGGGTGGTATGATGACAATAAAGTCAAGTCTTTATTAGGTTTTGGTATCAAAGATGTGTATGCTTGATTAAAATTTGGGTAATAAGAGGCATTTTCTCTGATTTTGCTATAAAGAGCACATAACGATGGGACAATCTCGTGTTGTAAGATTTTGTAATATTCTGCCGAGTAACCATCAGGTCCCGGAGACTTATTGAGATGTAAGGACGATATTACAGTGGATAATTGTTTTGTGTGATCTAATTTTATTTGTGCTGGGGTTAACATAAAACTATCATTTAATTGCTTCGCTTCTAGATAGGCTGATTGGTTTTCTGTTGTGGGTTGAGAGATATAATCTGTCAATGCTAATTGTAAGGTTCGTTGTAATTCTGCATAGTGTGCCTTATTATCTTTATTTCTCCTTGCTATATAGGAAAGAATATGTCCACGTAGGACTGCTTTGGATGTTTCTCAGAATAAAATGTGTGTGTCCCAATGGTTTAGATTATCGTCCATGTATTCTGTCCACTTGGACACCAGATATTTTCGAAATTGTTCATAATTATATAAATATGATTTAAAGCGCTATATAAAGGGGCGTGATGGAATTGATTTTGCAGCTAAGTTACCGATACTGGTGCATGGTCAGATATTGCAATATCCCCTATTGAAGTAGATAGTATGTCCGAAAAGAGTGGTGCGGTAATTAGCAATTAATCAATTCGTGAAAAAGACCCATGAACTGTAGAATAAATAGTATATGATCTATCCGTAGAGTTGTGTAATCTCCAGACATCAGTTAAATTATGGTCAGTTAGAAATTGCCGTCCAATGTGTAGCTAAAGGGTTCGTTGGAGTTGGTAATTTATCCATGTTGGGATTAGCAACATTATTTAAGTCACCTCCAATTATTAAGTTATAGTTGACTCTGCTATGTAAAAGTTGTGTGATGGATTGAAAGAAAACCTGTTGGTCAGTATTAGGTGCATATAGATTTAATGTGTATTTACCTTAATAAATGTGAACATCTATCAATATGTAACGTCCCTCTGCTTCTAAGATGGAATTTAGTATGATATTAGGTAGGTGAGTAGCGATAAACCATTATTTTGCTAGAGAAGAAGCCTGAATTTGAAGGATCAAATTGTATATTTGGACATTAGACCAGCTGTTTCTACTGGCAGCAATTGGCTTAAACCTATCAATGGAGCATATAAATGCACAGGGTGCACCAACTGTCGCTACATGGTTATCGGCGAAGCTTTCCCTCATCCTACGAATGGATCTGTATTCCAACTTAAACATCGCATAAACTGTGAAACCAAATTTACAGTATCCGTAATCATGTGCCCATGTAAAAAATTATGTTGGCAAGACCATACAAATGGTCAAATAGTGAATCTCAATGCACAGATCCTCAATTAAGAAAGCATTTAGCAAACTTGAATCCATGACACCCCCTGTAGCTGGACACTTTGTCACCTGTGGACATACCATCAAGGATTTTTTCCTTAATGCCAATTAATCACGTACCACCGCTGAGGAGGGGTGGGGATGGGCATAAGCTGCTACTACAAAGAGTGCAGATGGATTCATCTACTTGGCACCATGTGTCCACATGGGCTGGAGGAGTTTACCCTTACTCCCTTTCTGGGACAATAATCCTCCTTCGTGCTGATCATCTAATTAATGTATCTATTGAGGAAATATTATGATTATGCGACAACCTCTTCAAGGCTATTGGTATATTGTCTCTGTCATAACAGGTAATATTCCTTTCTTATCATCCGATTCCATAAATTGTGTTTTAACGTGGCATTTAGATTACCTGATCTTGAGCCATATTGGCACCTGGTGTTGGAATAGAACAGGTGCTATAGATGGTTCATGCTTGACACGAGAATTGTGTATTCATTTTATATATTGATTGTTAAAATGTGGTGAGATGTGTCTTCTTTGTTTATACCCGAAATAACAAGCAGGCTGTGATTGGTCCCTTTGTGACTTATGCTGATCCTGTCAATAATCGTAATTTCTGACACATCAACGGATTGCAGCTGGCCGCATATGGGACACACACAGTGCATTCGGATAGTATTCACAGCGCTTCACTTTTTTCACATATTGTTATGTTACAGCCTTATTATAAAATGGAATAAATTCATTTTTGTCCTCAAAATTCTACACACAATACCCCATAATGACAACCTGTAAAACATTTTTTTTGCAAATCTAATAATAAAAAAAACAAACAAACTAAGAAATCACAGGTACATAAGTATTCACAGCCTTTGCTCAATACTTTGTTGATGCACCTTTGGCAGCAATTACAGCCGCAAGACTTTTTGAATATGATGCCACAAGCTTGGCACGCCTATCTTTGGGCAGTTTCGCCCATTCCTCTTTGCAGCACCTCTCAAGCTCCATCAGGTTGGATGGGAAGCGTCTGTGTACAGCCATTTTCAGATCTCTCCAGAGATGTTCAATCAGATTCAAGTCTGGGCTCTGGCTGGGCCACTCAAGGACATTCAGAGTTGTCCTGAAGCCACTCCATTGATATCTTGGCTGTGTGCTTAGGGTCGTTGTCCTGCTGAAAGATGAACAGTCGCCCCAGTCTGAGGTCAAGAGCTCTCTGGAGGTTTTCATCCAGGATGTCTGTGTACATTGCTGCATTCATCTTTCCCTCTATCCTGACTAGTCTCCCAGTTCCTGCCGCTGAAAAACATCCCCACAGTATGATGCTGCCACCACCATGCTTCACTGTAGGGATGGTATTAGCCTGGTGATGAGCAGTGCCTGGTTTCCTCCAAACAAAGCCTGGCATTGACGCCAAACAGTTCAATCTTTGTCTCATCAGACCAGAGAATTTTGTTTCTCATGGTCTGAGTCCTTCAGGAACATTTTGGCAAATTCCAGGAGGGCTGCCATGTGCTTTTTACTAAGGCGTGGGTTCCGTCTGGCCACTCTACCATACAGACCTGATTGGTGGAATGCTGCAGAAATGGTCGTCCTTCTGGAAGGTTCTCCTCTCTCCACAGAGGAATGCTGTAGCTCTGACAGAGTGACTATTGGGTTCTTGGTCACCTCCCTGACTAGGGCCCTTCTCTCATGATCGCTCAGTTTAGACGGCTGGCCAACTCTAGGAAGAGTCCTGGTGGTTCCGAACTTCTTCCATTTACGGATGATGGAGGCCACTGTGCTCATTGGGACCTTCAAAGCAGCAGATATTTTTCTGTACGCTTCCCCAGATTTGTGCCTCAAGACAATCCTGTCTCGGAGGTTTACAGACAATTCCTTGGATGTCATGCTTGGTTTGTGCTCTGACATGCACTGTCAAGTGTGGGACCTTATATAAACAGGTGTTTGCCTTTCAAAATAATGTCCAGATAACTGAAGTTACCACAGGTAGACTCCAATTAAGTTATAGGAACATCTCAAGGATGATCAGTGGAAACAGGATGCACCCAAGCTCAATTCTGAGCTTCATGGAAAAGGCTGTGAATACTTATGTACATGTGATTTCTTAAGATATATATATATATATATATATACACATATATACACACACACAGATTTAGTAAATTAACGATTTTAGTAAACAATTTTCGTTCATTTTTTTCCAAAGGAAAAATTAACGAAAATCGTTTACTAAAATCGTTCATTTACTAAATGGAATGAACGATTTTTTGAACTACAAACGATTTTTGCATATTCCCTTACTGAAAATCATTCAGTTGGTCAGTCTGACTGAACTACAAACGTGAACGCGCATGAACGATAATCGTTCATCGTTTTAACTCAGAAAGTGAACGATTTTTCCAACGACTAACCAATATAGTTATCGGTAATCATTGAAAAAATCGTGTGTATGCACCTTTGTTTTTTTTTTTTTGATTTTTTTAATAAATTGGCAAATCTCTGTTAAAAAAAAAAAAAAAAAGCTTTTTACACTTTGTCATTATGGGGTATTGTGTGTACAATTGAGGACAAAAATGAATTTATTGCATTTTGGAATAAGGCTGTAACATAACAAAATGTGGAAAAAGTGAAGTGCTGTGAATACTTTCCGGATGCACTGTAGTAATACCTAGCCTCTATCTATAATTGTATGTATTTATTAATGTTTGATGTTGCGAGGTAGTCTGCAATGTCACGTCCGGTGACTGGGAACCCTTTGGTGCTCCCCAGCAAGAGAGCCTTTGGATAGTTCCGCCGGCTGACGTCACTTCCGGCACAGCCAATTGGCCTGCTCCCATTTGCCGGGAGAGCCAGTGTTCTCTGGGCACTTTGACTGACGCTGATGACGCCATGTTACTCACACAGGTGATTGCAGTTATGTTGTATTAGAGGGGTATATAGTCTGCACTTGGTGGGTTGGTGAGATTGCAGTCCCTTGAGGAAGATTATATCGAAACAGCTGTTGGGACATGCTCCTAACTACATGGGCTTTTTTGTGGACATCAAGGGTTACTGAGCATAGCTCCCCTTTATGGCATTTAATAGATAAGTACTGATGTCTTTTTTATTTACAAATGGATGGCTTGTTTCCCCTCTCTGCTTGATTTGGTGGAATAAATAGGATTTTTGGTCAACTTACAGTTGAATCCTTTTCTCTAAAGCAGGCTGGGGAATACTGGACCATGGGGATTGTAGGTTGGGGCTGGAGCTGGCCCTTACTGAAATGCATCTTTAAATCCTATGATCCTCCCCCCTGCAATCCCACAATTCCAGTAGTTCTTTAAGAGAGTCCGGAGAGGAGTAGCAGTAACCCAGAGAAGCTGTTAGAGCAACCAAACAAACCAGTAGGTAAAAGACCGGTCAAGAACCAAATACCTCGCACGACTGAGCATGAGGGAGGGCTCACACTGTTCCCGAGCCTGCTTAAGAGAAAAGGATTCAACGGTAAATTGACCAAAAATCCTATTTTCTCTTGCAGCAAGGCTAGGGAACATGGGACATGGGACATACCAAAGCAACCCCCAGGGGAGAAAACGCTCAGGGTGCCTAACCAGACAACTGTATGCCCGAAGTGGGTAAACCTGGATGCAAAAAAACAAACAAAAAAAATGTAAATAAGAGCAACCATGCAGACAGAGGACCGGATTGCCGCACAGTGAACCTGTGCTTCTGAAGTCCCGCTGCCCAAAATATCGCCACTGCCCCAGGAGAAGGCACTGACACCCGGTCTGATGGCCGTCAAACCGCACCAGAATAGGCTTGAGTAATGACTAAGCTGGACCAACGTGCATGGAGCTGCTGAGTAGCCAACTAACCATGTTCCAACACGTCATAAAGAACCCGCAGAGAACCGTGCGGCTTACCAAAGAAAACACGTCCAAGGAAATCTGCAGGGCTCAGCCCAACTAGCAGAACCAGATCATCCCAGTCCCGGGAATTTGCCAAAAGGAGGAGGAAGAACCGGGAGGACATCCGAAAACCAATGTCGTCTGGAATCTTAAAACTTGTACCGCTCAATCTACATGGAAGACACGCAAATACAGAACTATGCAGAGGGAAGGCAATAGCTATAAGGAAGAACAGCTTCCAAGCAACTGACTGGAGATCCATTGAATGCAACAACTCCAATGGAGCCTGTGTGAGAGCCCAGGAGACTAGATTAAGAATCCACGGCTCTACCTGCGGATTAAACTGTCAAATACACAGCGAACCCTGCAAATACGGTCTGTACCCTTGGGAAAAAAAAAAAGTGTCAAACGCAGCTGGAAAGAAAATGACAGGGCCAAAACCTGTAACGTCACAAGACAAATTCATCAGCCAGCCTGCCAATCCTTCATGACCAGCGCAGCCAGCCTGAAGCCACCAGGATTACCCTCACTTGGAAAGCCTTAATACCCCTGGAGATGTGAAGGAAGAGTGTAGACAGTGGAAACAGATGCTCTGGATAAATATTCCACGGAACTGTCAAGGCAGCCACTTGTGGAAGCCAGCGGATACCCAGATCCCATCCAAAACGTGGAGCCTTGCAATCTTTCCGAGTGGCCCTGAAAACCTAACCTAGGTCTCACTCCTGAACATTAGGAAGACCACTAGAGAGAGAGACCGCTACCCTGTGAGAAACGTGGTTCTGTTGAAAAAGTACACTGTCCCATGTCCCACTACCAGCATGACAATCACAGAGAGAAGGAACAAAAACTTCCACCCCGGAAGACTACGCATACTTTTGTCTGCTGGAAGACGTACTTATGCCATCACCGGGTCGTTGTCCGACCAACTGCAACTGGCCAGCGAGGACGGAGGCTTGGGACGGGTGACCCAAGGCCCCAGCGCCAAAAACAACTTCATGGCACCTCAGTCCAGGAGACTCGCGGCCGTGCCCACCATGAGCCCGTTTGGAAGGACCAAGGAGTGGACCTGGAGATGAACGGAAACCCTCCACCAATGGAGAGTGACGGATGCTGCTGTACCTAATGGGAACGGAGACAAGAGGGATACCATGCAACCCTGTCAAGATTGGAGAATTACACACTGGGACTCCCATAAGTAGAACCTGGTGTACTGGATGATCTTCAGGTAGAGACCAACTTGCCCAACAACAGAATGTTCAATACGATCCATGGATGAGGCACCGATAGAACCATTGAGCCAAAGAATGTTAGGGTCCCAGCACTATCTGCCGCAAGACACTACTGGAGAGAAGTGTCAAAGGCCACCCCCAGAAGTGAAGGTGCAGACACAGAAGCAAGCAAGGACTCACAAAGTCGGGATACAGCCCTGATCTGAAAGTACTTGGAAACAAGCGACCGGAGAAGATCTGTAACTCTGAAGCAGAGGTATCCTACACAAGTAGAACCTCCTAAGAGGGCCAAATTGTGATACCTGCTGTGCTCACTATGCGTGGCAGCACCGACTGTTGTATTACAACCATATGGAGCTAGGTCTACACCAAATGGTAGGGTCCGGAATTGAAAGGAACAGAGAGTCAAGTACCCACTGAGGAAGTAGGACGACCTGCCTCAAACAGAATCCGAAAACACAGGTTCCAGACGTCTAGCTTGGCCTCCATGCTGTGGATCCCGGATTGGAGAATTCATGCAAACTGAACTACCCACTCCCTGGTGCTCAAGGCACGAAGAGACAAGAGTGGCTGGAATTAACCAGTTGGCCTGAGAACTAGGGAGATGGCAAAGTCGTGAAAAAAAAAAACAATAAGCCACTCCCTGGTGGCGGACCTCCAAGGTCCCAGATGGAACCACAGCGAAAAATGCCAAGCACCAAGCTGGCTAAAGATGTCACCAATCTGTCGCTGACCCGGAGCAACCGCTCTACCATGTGCAAGTGAACTGGTTAGAGAGAGCCACTCCATTAGGCCCTAGGCTTCCTTGGAGCATTGTCCCCATAACAGAGTGTTACTAGAAATTCTAGTAACACTAATTATAGAGGCAGAAGTTAACCCCTGCTGGGGAAGCGGCTTGTGGCAGACTGACCGTCCAAGGACGCACCACCCTGAAAGAGTGGAAATTTGGCAATGCAGACCCCACCATTGGGGAAGGCCACCGACAGAGAAAGTCCTTACCAAACAGTTGATAGTGTAAGGAACAAACTGGCAAGAACGCGTATGGGAAGAGTAGAGCCAAAAGGGCCCTTTAAGCCAAAGCGGTCGTAGCTGACAACTCGGAAGCTGCCTGTGCCCAGTATTTCCTGGCCTCCCACACACAGCTTGCCGCAAATGTCCTGCCAATGTAGAAGGGAATCTCAGGGCAAATCGCTGAAGCCCCATGATGAAGTCGGAAGTAGTAGTGACCATAGCTCACGCCACCCCTGCAGGGCTCGCCAAAGGCGGATAACAACCCCAGAGCCTATCAAACCAGACCGGAGACCACATTCCAAGGTTTAGCTAGCAGATCCCCACTGGATGCCGAGCCCCGGCCAGGAAGGGGTGTGTGGCGGTCTAAACAGCTACCGCAGCGACTACCGTGGGAGGTTCTCTCTCTTGGACACTCAATCTGCTAGAAGCAACTGTGTAAGGAACAGAGCTCTCCAAAACCGGCATTTCATAAGCGTCCTTGATGAGACTGGAGTTTCACCAAAGGGAAAGTAATGACCAACAGCTTGGTAATCCATGACTAAAACTGCCAACAGAGTGGTGCGCAGCACCAATGAGGCGGAAGACAGCAGGTCCTATTCCTTCGGGACAGAGCAAGTCTGTGCAAGGTCTTTCCTTTGTGAAACTGCTAATTGGGCCCTAGACCTGCGCCTCACAGCAGGATTCCTGCCCCCCTCAAAAAAACACTCCAAAATAGAATGACAAGTTGCAATGCTGCCCGCTGCAAAACACAGAACCAGAGTGGGACATACCTTGGCTTGGAACTAACTCTATAGAGGGAACAAAGCCTGTGCCAGAAATGAGGAAATACCCAAGCCTGAACTTGGTCTCCCTGTGAAGTGCCACCAGCTGCAGTAGGGTGTACACAGAACTGCCGAGAGCCCCAGCCCACGCAGGTTCTACCCTGGTGAACGCAGCATCCCAGATGCCTATGCGTCACCAGGTCCTATACACGCAAGGCGCGAGGGCAACTGCTCGTTACCCCACGCATGGGAGTAAACAGTGGCCAAAACACAGCAAAAACCCTGCATATAAACTCCACAGTTAGGGCGGTAGCGGGCATCAAACCCACACCACAGTACGGCAAGGCAACAACGCCAACTATCACACCGTCCGTGTTGTCAGGGTAGGGGATAGATCCTTTTCAGTAGACGTACCCTGACTTCATCAGTTACTGTCCAACGCCATTAGTCACCATCTATGTGGACATAGAGGGGGTATATAAATCTGTGGCGAGTCAGAGAGGGGGCGTATCAGATATTAAACAGATACTACACTTGATCTTAGCCAAAAGGTCAAGAAGAAGAGCATGTTGTCAGTTTGCTTCTGTAACATCTGACAGCAGTTGCACCTAAACCCAATTAACAGGTGGTAATTAAAACAGGTACCCAGTTAGTAAATGAAAACAGGGTTACACAGGCAGCTTAATACAGAAACAAGGGTACTTAGCCTTCCAGGGAGACAACACCGCTGCTGCAAAGGAGAGGATTTGTGCAGAGCAGGCGAATGCAACAGTCCCGGCAGATGCACGACTCATCCAGGTTCCCGCTGACTGTACCGCAGCGGAGGGGGAGAACTGCGCAGGAAGCTCCGCCCCCTCCAATCGTCACTCTCCCTGGACACCAAGTACTTCCCCGTGTGAGTGAAAACTCCGGTCCAGCCTGGCTGAGGTATGAGTGCTCCTCCTGCATCTGCATGAGTGGAGCCGCTGCCCAACAAAACCCGGCAAAATGGCAGTCGCCATTCAGGACCGCACCAGCACCCTCTAAAAGGGCGACAGTGTGCTATTTTGACCTAGAGTTACGGCGCCTGGTGCTTGCTACACCACCCTCAGTGCATGACATGCCACGTGGGAGTGGGGCCACAAGCGACCAGATCATTGCTGCCGGAAGAGGGCTGTTATGGCTGCAGTCTGCCATTTGCAGTGCCCAGAGGACACTCCGGGCAATAATGCATTTACGATTCCGACTACAGGATGCCATTCTGTGCGGTGGCACCGGTCGTCCATCGCTATTTACGGCCCTGGCACACATGTCCACAGTGAGAGAGACAGAAAACAAAAGTGTGAGATATAGGGGAATTGGGTAAAGAAGAGACAAGCTGAGAAGGGGGGGGGAACCCTAGCACCGCCTTAGTATTTAGGTCTCCATTTAAGAAAGTCATAACCCCTTTAACAGTAGTTTCTGCTGCTAAAAGGGATGAGAACTGCAATAAAATAGCAAACAGCTTACCGCTGTTTGAGCTCTATGCGCATACACAGACTGTTGTCAGGTATGTGCATTAGTCTGTGACCCTTCAACGGCAGCGTTAGGCTGCCAGCAACACAGCAGAGTATGCCACGGAGAATGGGGACACCGCTGTACCTCGCTGGATAGGTAATTAATGATAAATACCGGCGGCATATTCATGTATCACGCTGACACTAAACAAAATAGGACATCAGCATTTAGCATCACTCTTAAATGGAGCCCAAAGTATTATATAGATGTAGCATGTATTAATGACAGTATAAGATAAAAATATAATGACTAAAGCACAATATACTTCTCTCACTCCTCAGCACATTAATATAAATGGAACAGTCCACCACATTGACATACTGGGATTTAGAAGGCAGAGTGTAAAGGATTTAATTAGAAACATCATAGTCACAAGATAGCCTGGCCACACCTATCGGGTGCTGGAGGAGAGAGCATATGGTCCTAGGTTCATTAACCTGATCCATTTTTACTACTCCAATCCCACAACTAAACTAATCGTTTTCAACTTTGCTCTGGACCCCCTGCTACGTATTCTGCAAAACCTTAATAATTTTAAAGGCATTCCCATAGGCATGAAATCTCTGAAGATTCTGGCTTTTGCCGATGATAGTATGAGTGAGGTCCTTTCTAAGATTTCCCAATTTGGCCTAATATCTGGCTTTTCTATTAACATCCAAAAATCGATAGCCATGGCCTTATCTTCCGTTCAGTGCTCCCGTTGGGCAGCTAATTTAAATCTCCAGTGGGCAAACACTTCTATTCCTTATTTGGGCATTCAACTGCCAAAAAATATCTCTTTATTATACCCACTTAATATTACTAAATTAATCTCCAAAGTCACAGAGGAATTAAGCCGTTGGCAGAATCTAGTTATCTTTTTTGGGCCGTGCACAGTCCGAAATTATTATATATTTTACAAGTCTTACCCATAGTTCTAATCAAGGATGAGCAGAGCCTGAATTCCACATTCCACCGTTTTGTATGGAATGGCAATAAACCCAGAATCAGCCTTAAAATCTTACAAAAAAAACAAAAAAGGAGGTATTAATTTCCCTCATATAGGGTACTATAGCCAGGCAGCTATCTGCCGTTACATAAGAGATTGGATACATTATAAAAATCATTATGCCAATTCTGAATTGGAACAGCAGCTCATACCTGACATCCACCTAGTGGCCTTCCCTCATATGGCAAGGAAAGATATCCCACTTACAGTAATTGAAAATCCACTGCTAATCTCCACTAGAATAGTGTGGTTTAAAATGCGAAAAGCCTGGAAACTAAATCCCTCCTGCTCTCTTTTTTGGGTTTCTCAAAAATCAAACCTTTGCCTATTTCCAATCACAACACTATGCAATCACGTCCATACAAAATCTGTCAGAAAATGACTGGATTAACAAGTTAGACCTATCTTATCAGGAACAATTTCCATATCTCCAAATTTCAGAAATTATAACCACTTTATCCTATTCACTGAATATCCTACCGGCAACCACATAGAGAAATTATATACAAAATATTTTATAGGGGATAGGTTTCCCCCTCTCGGGCGGGTGTGGTGGGATTGTCGGACTCCTCCTCTTGTCCTAAATGTGGCCCTTATCTCGCTACACTTTTCCACTGCCTCTGGACTTGTACCCATATCCAGTCGTTCTGGTTGCAAATCACACACTATATAATTCTCCATTTTACCCAATCGTTTATACTAACCCGTTTGAGGAGAAGCTGTTTTTCATTTTTAAAATGGACTGGACGGGACGGAGGCCTCTCTTCAGAAGGATCTTTGAGTTAAAAGGTTTTTCGTTGTATGGGAGAGATACATAGCCTCCCAATCTAGCAATATTAGAAATATGATATCTAATGTTTTAATTTAACACAATGGCTACAGTCGCATACTGCCTATGCTGATGCCCGGCCCTAGACATGAAGCACAACCCTTTCCATCTTATTGTTGATGGGTGACTGGCTGTTGTGAGCTGCGGTGCCCCCTGTGCTCCGGTTCTACTGCTCCCCCCTCCTCCCTCTTACCTTTGGTACTTTCTCCCTATACTTTTAAGAATGATTCACTTCTATCTCATCTTCCTTTCTTTTAAAAAATAAATAAAATTTTATACTTTATTCTTGGAGTTCACATCATTGAATCCAATTCCAAAGTCTACGCCCGCCATATCTGATTGTTCAATGTTATTCGGTAATATCGAGTTGAAACTAACATTTCCCTGTGGACTCCTCAATATATTACAATACAAATTAACAAACGTCGGTTCAATTAGGACTCACTTATTGTGATTTATGTATTGTCTATTGTTATGCCAACTTTTGTTTTGCCATCAAAACTATGTAAACTTATGTACACTTTGAATACATGTTTGTATTTTAATCTGTCTCAATAAAAAAAATATTGATATATATATATATATATAAAAAAAAAAAAAAAAAAAAGAAAGTCCCATTCTGACAGCACCCATCAAACACGTCCAAAGATATCCCCCATATGTAGCAGATTAAGTAACAGTTCTGTCCCAACAGCTGTGGGATTTTGTTTTTATCCAATACTGTCCTGTCCTCAAGGTCATGTCATATTATAGTAATCACGCTGCAAGTCTGCCGACGCATAGAACTAAGCTGCCCTGATCTTTCGCCCAGTCACTACCTTATGGGAGTATGTCCTTCTGCCGGTGAGCTGAGCTGTGCGGTGTCAGGGCTCTAGTGTATGAGAGGCAGCAACAGCAAAGCCCTGATACAGGCAGTTACCATTATGACATCACAGCATGACCTCACAGACCCAACCAGACTGGTTATATCAGGTTTGAGGCCCCTGTTGTCTTTTACATAACCATGATTTCACTCCCCATTTAAAACTAGTTCATTCATATTAGAATATTATTTATTTTTATGGCAGGGTTTCCCTATTAATCTCTGGCTATGAGGCTTAATATGAACCCAATTTCCACTGTTGCTGTTTAATGTTACAGTGTATCGTTGATCACATCAATAAAGGATGAAACACTGTTTATGTCACTGACCTCCCTCAGAAGTTGAGATATTTAATTCAAAATCATATGGGCCGTAAAACTCAACATCACAGTCTCTCCTGTCCCTGTTCAGATCTGCAGAGCAACTATGGAAAGTTGTCGAGTAGAACTTTATGAAAAAAAATATTTTTTTTTAATATAGATCTACTAATTGCTTTTGCCGATGTAAGTGGTGTATAGTAGAGTTTCGTTAATATCTACCTGAGGGGTGAGGTTCCCAACTAGAGTATAAACAAGTCTTCGAATTATTTACTTTTATTTGATCAAATTTTAAATAATTTCTACAACAAATCAAATTTGTCTTTCTACGCTATAAATTCATCAATTACAATCACTAACTTTAGAACACACAAATGAACAAAAGCAATTTCTTATTTTAAGATTACAAGAAATCCACTGGAACCCACAGCTGCAGCTTTTCCCAGGAACCCTGCAAACTGAGACAATCAGTGCATCCAACCAGAGCCGTAACTAGACTTTTTGGTGCCCTGTGCCAGAAAGAGCATTGGCGCCCCCTCATTTTTCAAAGGAACATAATGCACCCAAAAAAGGGCCATGGCTTCATGGGGAGGGGCCAGGGAAGAGATAGGAGAGGCCAGGAGATGCTGGGGATGCAATAGGAAGCTACAAGCAAGAATGATGAACAGAAATTTGACAGGCCCAAACAGCGCCCCGACCTGTGCGATGGCACCGGCCGCACTACCCTAGCTACGGTCCTGCATCCAACACCCCATGCAATATGAGCAAACTAAACAAGGATTTTTATTAACTATCTAGCTATTCCATAAACTACTTATATTTCTAATTTAAAGTCTTCTATATTTCTTGACCAACTCTATATTCATTCTACACTTGTATCCCAGCTTGAGACTAACAAAAGTTCAGTGCTATTTTCAGTTTTGTGCATAAAGCGTTGCCCGGGTTGCTGACTATCCATAAGGCTATATTGTACACTATAAAGCAATGTACTCTGTTTCAGCCACTTATTCAATTTCAATTGAAGTCTCCTTTATAGTAATATTCTCTGTATCCTTAGTGCAGGTATTTAGCTGATATTTACTTGTAGACTGTAATTTTAATGTAATGTGCAACAATATCCCTTTCTAGCGATGACTTCACTGTATTATCCTTTATTTATATGGCGTCTCAAAGGTGCCGCAGCGCCTTACACAGTAGATAAATGAGTACAAGAAAAACAGTTAATAGTAATACAAAACAATGCAGGACAAGGACATGGTTATAGACATAGCTGCATAACACAAGCAGCAGGACATGAGCAACCAGGTGTTAGGTGCTGTTGTGGGGAGTTAGGAGTAAATGATACTATAACTAGGGGGAGGAGAAGCACGTGAGGGACGAGGGCTCTGATCGTGAGAGTTTACATTCTAAAGGGGAAGGGCAGACAGACAGGGGCAACACACATGGGGTAGATAGTGAGGAAGGAGCATGGAGCAGTGGGTTAGGATATGTGCTGCGGATTGTGTGTGTTTAAGCTGACCTGATGTATGAAGGACTTAATTTTTACATAACATCTATCTCTATGACAGAAAATAGATGGGTTATTTTGTACATCTATCATGTAAATAACACATAAAGTTGTAGCACTTTAATGATTGTGTGTTACATTTTAGCATCTATATACAGCCTGATAAAAAAATGCAGCTATTATGGGAAACTGTAGCAAAGCTGTATCAATAAAGTTATTTGTATCCATTTAATTTATCAGTGTCCCGTCTGCTCTCCTTGAGGTTGCTTTTAGTAAAACTGACTGTCTTGGTAGTATAAATCCTGTATTCATTGTGTTTAAGACTCCACAATTCCTGCAGTTGCTATGCGAATCTCTTCTGTGCAGCAGTAGTATAACTCCTGGCTGGCCTACGCTTCTATTCCTGAGCTCACTTAATAGCGTATATGATGATCACTAACAAAGGCTCAACAGAGACCAGCGTGGATGTAGGGGGGGGGGGGGGCGGGGGTCAAAGTATTTCTCATCCTCTTGCATATAGTCTAATAGCCTCACCTTCCATATTTTTTCCCAACCTGTCCATTTATTGTACCATTCTCATATCAACTCCCCTTCCACCAACCCCATCAGTATTATTCTGCCTTTACACTATTATTGCACCATCCTCAAACGCGCCACACTAATTTTTTCCATCAAACATCTGTATTAAAATGCACACCATCTGTATCCACCGTGATCCATTTGCAGTGAAGCCCACTATATGCCCACAGTGGTCTTAAGACAAACAAAAAGACTTTTTTATACAACATAAAAAAATTACTAAGATTTAATCCTCTTTGCGCTGAAGAGCGCCCAATCAGGAGCAGCGATGCTCTACATAACCACCCCCGGACTGACACAGAGACAGACCCTTGACAAAGTCTCCCAGGGGAGACTAAACGAGTTGGTCCTGCTTAGTGAATCCAGCGTGCCTTCTCAAACGAGTGGCACAGTGCAGCAGAGTGAACACCTTCTTTGAGAAGAACCAAAAAATTCAATTTTAGCTTGGAACGGCCTCCTCCTGGCCCAGTGCTTCTCAGGTCTCAGTTTCTCCCCACCCACTCTTATATCTCCCTCTGGGCCCTCACTTCTCACCTCCTACTTTTCTACTCCCTCCACACATTCTTTGACTCCTTTTCCACTCTATTCCTGGTCAACTTCTCTACCCTCCTATTTTCTTACCTGCTATTAAACCCATATTTGTGGTTACAGTGGTCCAGCCATGTCAAATAGGTCATCCAAATTATCTGGTGTGTATATACACATCCGCACTCATACCAATGGTGCTACTGTCTAGATTTTAGACTTTAAAGGATCAGAGTGCACAAGTGTATGGAATATTTAGCAGCTTCCTTCAAACAAAGCCATTAAGAAAGCAGCAATAAAACTCAACAGCCAACTACTTAGATAAATGGACTTTTATTCGACGTAGCATAAGATTCACGCTTCTTAATACAAAGCTGTAAGGAAGAAAACATAAAATGGTTAGTGCTTTCAGAAAACTGATTGATCAAGCAAAAAACATGACATGCTCCAGTAGCTCAGAGAAAAATAGAGTGATCCAAAAGCGCGATCTTCTATTAATTGATTCTGTCGAAGTGGAAGGAGAGATACACAAGAAATTAAATCCAAAGTACATGGACCCCTTTTAGGGCTTCAAAATTCTCCACCTCCGACTCACCTCCAAATGGAGAAATATGTTCACATAAAGGTATCTGTCTTGCGTCAGCTTACAGTGGAAATACAGGTATTCATATATTCCCAATTGGACCTCCCCTATGTAAAAACACTCACCTGGGACCAGGTATAAACGTTCCCATCAGGGTTTCTTTAGGTCCAACAGAGCACTCCTCATTCCAAAAGCTGGAAGCAATCCTATCAATACAATGATCCAAAAATCATATAAAAGTCCAAAGTTTATTGGTACAATACAGGAACAAATAAAAAATAGATAAAATCCAAGCATAGAGTCCTCTTTCCTTATTACAGGTAAGTAATAGAAATTCTCTCCTGAAACCCCAAATGAATGAGTATGGAGAACCAACCAGTAAAAGAATAAAAAAATAGCAGCAACAAGAAAACTTGCCACAGTACCACCAATGCGTTTCTGATCATAGGTCCTTCCTCAGACACTCTGCTATTTTTTTCTCCATACTCATTCATTTGGGGTTTCAGGAGAGAATTTCTATTACTTACCTGTAATAAGGAAAGAGGACTCTATGCTTGGATTTTATCTATTTTTTATTTGTTCCTGTATTGTACCAATAAACTTTGGACTTTTATATGATTTTTGGATCATTGTATTGAAAGGATTGCTTCCAGCTTTTGGAATGAGGAGTGCTCTGTTGGACCTAAAGAAACCCTGATGGGAACGTTTATACCTGGTCCCAGGTGAGTGTTTTTACATAGGGGAGGTCCAATTGGGAATATATGAATACCTGTATTTCCACTGTAAGCTGACGCAAGACAGATACCTTTATGTGAACATATTTCTCCATTTGGAGGCGAGTCGGAGGTGGAGGATTTTGAAGCCCTAAAAGGGGTCCATGTACTTTGGATTTAATTTCTTGTGTATCTCTCCTTCCACTTCGACAGAATCAATTAATAGAAGATCGCGCTTTTGGATCACTCTATTTTTCTCTGTGCATTTGACTTGGAGGCGTGGTGCCCCTAAGAGTGGACTAAGCAGCGGTTTGTGGGGCGCTGGTTGCCTTTACATTTTTTTGTATTTGTATTTTATGCTCCAGTAGCTGATGACTACCTAGAATAACTCATATACCAGTATCTGCGGATGGTTTCAGACTGCAATATACTGGTCAAGATTTGTTACACTCCATTGGGCCACAAGCCTGGACATATGGCTCTCAGACTAATCCATACAGCTACGATACCAGTATTGAGCTGCTTCATGTATCACAGCTACATTTAATGTTATGCTTAAAGGAAAAGTGTGAAAAATATGTACAGACTATAATAAAAAAAAGCCTAGGAATCAACTACCGGAGCCACATAAGTGTCTAGTGTTCATTCTAGCACCCTGAACCTATCACAACACATGCAGTTCCTTTTTCCTGTCAGGTGGGTCGTTCACTGCTCTGGTGCTTCTAGCACTCAGTTGCTGCAACAAACATCTGAGATACAGACCAGTGTGTGCTAGAAGCAACAAAGCAGAGCGACACTCCAGGCAGGAAATAGGAACTGCACGGGTTATGACAGGTGCAGGGTGCTAGAATGTACACTAAAACCACCCACATCAAGTGCAAGTAACACACTAACCTTTTAGTCATCCTGCTGCTGAACTGTTCCCTTCTCGGAGACATAGATACCATCCAAGAACTTTCTGATATCCTTATTCTTTACCGTGGTGGCTTGCTGGATCAAGGCCGCTGCACACCATAAGGAGACAAATACCACATCAATAAACGCATGCAACTTGTAAAAGAAAGTATTCTAGCAAGGAATACTCCCAGACTGGTGTTTGCCAACTGAAAAGTGTTACTGGGACACGCTGGTAAATCTAGGATTTACAGAGGGGGAATCTAGTTCGTTAGTGGTCATAGCAAATTTGTACACCTGGTGTCCTGAGCAGTCAGTACTTCAATAATGTGAAGAAGAACAGTGTCACCTGGACATAACCCAATGATTTTTTGCTGAAAACACTTCATGCTGTCTTATAACAGCAGAACTGCTTTAACGTTACACTGACAGTTAGATGTAGTGTGTCCAGGCAGGAAAAGCACTGTGTTCTGAATTCCTTGTGCCTCAAACATACAAGCAGCACACTTCTAGAATACAAATTAATATTTGAAAGAGTAGAGACCTGATGGCGCCCACCTGGTACAGGCTCGTTTTACAACTGAATTATATGCACTCACAGTTATGCAATATATATTACAATATTAAGCACCTATTTAATAGTTTCGCAAGCTGGGTGAATAAATCAGGAATTTGGAAGGTGGCGGACAACTGCAATATGCAAGGGAGTGTGTAATATGGACAATTTATAAATGTATCAGTTATATAATTAGCAGAATTCAGAGACCATTGTATGAACAAATACAGTTCTTGTTTAAGTGACAACTGGCTTCAGCTGGGCTTACAGTATGCAAGTGAAGGTACTAAAGTAACTGGTGTCCACCTCCTGCAATTCTATTCTGCTGGTAGGTGAGAAGCCGAATAGCTGAAGTGTTAGGGAAAATAAACCTTCACATGGGGCAATGTATAGGGGCCTGTTTAATGTTCAGTTTCCTCAGAGCAAGTCTGTATCCTGATTTACAGGGCACAACACAGAAACCACATGAGTAACATACCTGAGTTTGAGACAAGTTCAATGTCATTCCCTTCGAGAATCAGCTCGTCCTTCTGGGCTTGGGACAAAGAACATGCAACACCTAGAGAACCAACATATTCAGATCAATCACTGCAACGGGCCAGGACTTATCTAAGGGCACAAAAGGGACAATCAGCCTATTCTAAGACCCTGCCATGTTTGGATTACAGCCCATTTTACATAGTACCCTCCGCAATGTAAGCATGCCTCATTGTGTATTTCAATGCATGCTACACACTGAAGCAACTCAAGCACAATATTGTATACCAGTTATTAGCAAGCTACTGGGTAATGGGACTACTAGTAGTAATCTCCACACCCAAGCCACTTGGTAATGGCAATACTAGTAGTATCCTGCCACTAGGTAATAGCAGTACTAGTAGTGCGCCCCACATGCAAACCATTAGATAACGGCAATAGTAATCGTG
The DNA here is from genome assembly GCA_031769625.1 of Taudactylus pleione. Classification (NCBI taxonomy): domain Eukaryota; kingdom Metazoa; phylum Chordata; class Amphibia; order Anura; family Myobatrachidae; genus Taudactylus; species Taudactylus pleione. The sequence continues at coordinate 9,884,737 of JAUIMM010000300.1, forward strand.
TGCCTCACAGGCAATCCACCATGTTTTAACAGTCCTAGTAGTGTGCCCCAAAGCACAAGGTAATGCCAGCACTAGTAGTGTGCCCCAAAGCACTAGGTAATGCCAGCACTAGTAGTGTGCCCTACACACAAAGTACTAGGTAATGCCAGTAATAGCAGTGTACACCGCACGCAAACTGGATACCATTGTGATAAGTGCATTAGGTTATGCTGCCTGGTCATAAATAACACTTTGGGGCAATTCAATTGAGCGCGATGTGAATAGTGCTGGGAAGGGGTTCTCTGAGCTATTCAATTGAACGCGCTGTTATGTCCAATTAAAGGGTTTCTGCTCGCAAACTTCTGGGGGTGCGAGCAGAAACCTGACTAAAATGCCGGCTGCAATGTTATTTTGCAGCTTAGAGCTGCACTAACAGCATCGCGGCCGGCACTAAAGTCGGAAAATGCAGGTTAGTATGCCCAAACACCTGGCTTAAGGTACACGGTCTGGAGATGCTGGTCAAAGTGCCAGACGCGAGGAGGATAACTGAATAGCTCCAGGAACTCCTTCCCAGCGCTATTCACATTGCGTTCAATTGAATCACCCCCTTTGAAAGAAACAAATAAAGCTTCAAATACACACAAACAAAAGCTTTACCAAAAATACATAAGGGGTAATACAGGTTTACATTTTTCAGGAGGCTTTCCAGGGAGAATAAATTGTGGCCTTGTATACAGAATGAAGTTATTGCATGTGAAATTGCAAGGTTCAGATAAATAGAAACAAAAATGAGCTGTTGTCACTAGTGCCCCAAAGCACTAGGTACAAGGGACCAAACGCTTCCTTGCCACTGCTCCTTTAGCATTGTAAGCTCATCCAGTTTAACTAGACCGTGTCAAGAGGATTTAACCAAATCCATTTCAACAGCCTACTCAAGTGTATTACAGAAGATTCCAGATAAGCCAAGATTCAGAGTAAAATAAAACAGGACTCAAACTTGTTAAAAATTATCTGGTTTACTGTAAGCTTCTGTGACTACCAAATGGCCAGAGCACTCCAGTTTGCCTCTAGATTTCCGTTCTGGCAATGGAAATAACGAGTGCCTGATAATTGGAGCCTGGGCAAGCCTATCAGATTGCTTCCAGGTTACACTGAGACCAGGACAACTGGCTGCTGAACTCACAGGTGTATATGATCACCCTCCAATAAGTGTGATTTTTATTGAGCTATGCAATTTGTGTGGTTAGTGACAGCTTTTAAGATTTTGTTGCATCTTGAACGGAATTCTGAAATGCGCCCTTAACAGATTTTAGAATACCATAACGTGACACCAATACTGAACTATTACAGTATACAGATTTAATTAGCAATATCTTTATCTGTAAAATTTAAGCAATTCAATGTCTTCTAGATGGTCCACCACTGAGTGATAACCCCAATATATATACCACTACATACGAGAGTCAGCAAAGCTGGGTAGAGAAAAGGATAAAGCTCTTACTGTGAACACAAGCTGCCAAAAACAACCAGTTAATCGGTTAAATAATTTCATCCCCAATTCTGTGTAAGCTGCAGTACATAAGGTAAAGTCATTAAGGAAATCATTAACATGTTCTGTAACACTCAGTGCTGAAAAATACCCATGAGTGTTCCACATCACAACATCCAATTGTTACCAATTCTGTGGCACAAACTATTATATATCTGCCAGTAACACCTACAGATTATATACGGGTATGTGTATAAATCGTCAGCACCGCAATGGCAAGTGGGAAACACAGCCATATACTCTGTCAGAGTTCCCAAATACTGCCATTACAGTCCAGGTTTTAAGGATATCCATGCTTGAGGCCATATGGTTATATCAAATTGACTGAGGTACACAGCTCTGCATGTCAGGAGAACTCCCAAGGCTGCGACTGGTCAGGCCTGCAAGGGTAAGATGGCCACCGATGTGCAGCGATGTTGCCAATATTTACACAGGTAGGAGTCGTCGTAGGTAAGAAGGCAGCAGTGGGCATCTCTATGCTCGGGTGGATCTTTGCAGACATTAGTATATTTTCGCAGCTGCATTTCGTGCAAAATCGCAGCGGTGATCGCACTAGCGTCCATCTCTGAATCCAGCCCTATATTAGAACCATTATGTTCAGCTGTAAAGTGGAGAAAGACCAGCACAGAGCAGGGGTGCGGGGGAGTTTACCAAACCTGTCTAGCCAAGGAGTAGGAACACAAATGTTGAACCTGCAGAAGTTAAAGACTTGTCAATTCACCACCTGGCCTGGAACCATAGTAAATTGTATATTTCACCTAAACATGCCACCCCTGAAGCATATCATGCTGGATAAGCTACAATACCAAGCTGTGTCACAGCATTAGCTATCCCAGACTTCACTGCTCCATTTGGTAACAGATGGGTGGCCGGAGTTAGGAGTTGTATTAAATGGAGGTTAGTGGAAAGTTCCATGGAATGGTTTCCCAAAAAATTTAGTCACATGGGCCACAAAACCCTCCAGTTTCCATCTAATAATCCTTTTGTTTAAAGTTCTCCCAGGCTAAATAATCCAGGCAGCCGGAGTGAGCATCCCAAATCTCAGAGGCCTGCAGGTGATAAGGGTGTCCATGGAGGGTTCACCGAGATAAGACTGCACATCTGCTAAATAGTAACCATCTTAATATAAATGATACTGTACCATATATGGTTTTAATACACATCCATCCCAATTTGTTTTTCTGTGGTGATAAATAATGGTTACCCCAGCATTGTTTAGCCATTGTCTGCTGCCCGTGCTATAAGCAATGGAGGGGGAAGCAACTCGCATGAAATCACGTTTGAGCACCAGAACCCGGACAGTATATTTCCAGCAGCAACCAGGTAACCCATCCCCAGACTGAGTCCATGTAGCACTGTACATACCTGGCCTCATGCGCACCCTGCGGATGTACTTTTCACCCAGGAAGTTCCTGATCTCCACCAGTGCGCCAGTCTCCTGAATAACTACGTTTATGGGAAAGTGAGCGTACACGGACCTCATCTTGTAACGAAAACCCTGTGAATGAGATGATTGAAAGACTAACATTATGTGCAAAACTAATTCATCTCCACCTGAGCCAAATAGCAAAGCACACCACTAAGGGTTATAGCATTGGAGCAATCTACACATCCAATATGGATCACAGCTATTTAGAGAGCATGAGATTTGTAGTATACACAGAAATATTCCACTTACTACTGCCAATTACATTCAAAACAGGCTATGCATCAAGTACTAATTCAACTTCTCCAAGTTAGCGCCAGACTTTACAGCCGTGGAGGAAATGTGCTACCATGATGGAGGACTATTTCCTAGTCAGTGAAGCGTTCCCGCTAGGCCGTTTTAGCACGGTGCCACGCCCTGGCCTATTTCTGAAGGACAGAAAGCACCCTGCCCTCCAGCGCGGCGCTCCGCTGAAACAGCCTGCAGGTTCTGTCTCCACCCGCAGGTCAGTGTCCCGCAGGTGGTCAAAACGGCACAGCAGCGGTCACCGCAGCGCTTAGGGGCTGTCCGGCATTAAGTGCCGGGAACGCCCCCAGGAGTGACGAAAAGGGGACGCGTCAAAGACAAGCACTTTTAGTAGGCCACGCCCCCTATTTGGGCGTGCGCAGAGGTGCCCTATCTCTAGGTCCTGCGCCCTGCCTGCTGCCGGACCTAGAGTGAACACTATCAGTGTGCTAGTCCCCATCACAGAACCTTCACATTCCATAGGGGAGAAAAAAAAAAAAAAAGGAAACTACCTACAACCACACCAAATATATAGGGTGAGGAGGAAATCAGCCTGCATGAAATAAGACACTTGTATACCTTATTTCTTAGCTCTTTCAGGTGTGCACCTTCTGAAAGCCAGGATACAGACCTAAGATTTTTTTATTTTACACAAGATTATACACCCTTAAAAAAAAAGTTGTCCATCCTGACCTGTCCCTTCTTGCCTCCACATTCTAATCATGGAGGTTTTGCAGTGGGACATTCGTGCTGGTTGGATGTTTCCACTTTGAGGATTTCTCTTCTGCACACAATTTTGTAGAAAGGTGCAGCAAAGCGAGACAAGCGCCTCTGGTATGAGGCGGATAAACTTACCAGTGTGACTCCCTTGATCATGTTCTGTACATGACTGCAGATTGTGCGCACTGTGGCCAGCTCCTTCCTGTTACCCCACCATTTGTCTACACGGAGCTGAGGGGGGGAAAAAAACAAAATCATCAAACCATGAGGACTGACCCAGCGTGTGCTGGTGGATTACATACACCCATAGGTCACAAACCAGCTCTACTGTACACCTATTAATGGCCTGCAAATGACATTACCGAAAAGGAGGACTCCCTCTATTACATAGAGGAACAGTTACTTATATTGTCCAAATGTTACCATTCCTTCAGAACCTTCCTCGTACAGTAACGTAGGCTTAACATCTAGAAGAAAAGCAGCATCTGCAAACGCTGAGCAAACCCTGTAGTGGCCACTGGACAGTGCAAGAAGTAGGTGCATAGTATCAATTACATACTCTGCACAGTACTGACAATCAACATTACCCACTTTACCGTAGTAATCAAAATAACCGCATAAACCTGAGGTGTAGCGTAATAAGTCCACCCATAGGTCCAAGCTTTGAGGACCTAAGGAAAATAAAGCCATTATAACAACTCCTCACCCTCCGCTTCTTCTTGCCCAGTAAGCACAGTTCTACATTGATGTGGTTGAAGTTTTTCCGCAGGGTTCCCCTGGGCCCCTTCACAGTAACTGTGCGGCCCTTCAAGGAGATTTCAACTGTTGAGGTAAACAAAGCTGTCAGAAAGAACCAAGTACAAAGTTAGGCAAAAGCATGCAAGGGCTGTTATGGGGCGGAAACTCACCCTTGCTGGGGATGTCAACAGTCTGGTTGCTGAGAATGGTCTTCATTCTGGAGAACGGAACAGTATTTAGTTTCATGTAAGTGATTTACACAGTTCAAGGATAAGAGCTTCGTAAGTCACACACTGCAAGACCAGCACTGATTGTGTAGCTCCAACAACAGATAGTCCTAATATTCATAATTATGGCAGTGATGAGGAATAACTGAATGCATACACTACTATCTAAATATAAACTTCTCAACTCATGTATTAAGATTGTCATATACAGCAGGACAGTGTAGCCAGCAAGAGGACATGCCCAATAATCTGAGGTGAGCTCCATTCACCTTGAAGCTGGCTTCACAATTGATGGATTAAACAAGTTTGATAACCAAATGATGCAGGTGTTCAGGCTGTGTGCCATCAATGTTCAGTACCATAAACTATTCAAACCAGTTATTTATAAAAGCCACTTCATACAATTATGCAAAAACAGCAGTTTCAGCATAATTTATTCCCACTATGAACTAATAGCCTAATGTCGAAGATGTCAAATCTCCTGCAAAAGGCTAATTAGCACCACAGAACACAGTCCCCAATATTAATCAATGGGGACTATGGTCTGACCTCTATGGGCTCGATTCAACTGCCCGCAATGTAAAAAGCGCCGGGAGATAGCTCCTGGAGCTATTCAACTCTGCGCAGTGTTTAGTCGGAGAATGCCCATTCTCGCGACTAAACACCCTGTTTAAGGCGCAAGAACGGGCATCCCCCGACCTAACTTCCCGGTGCGATGCTGTTTTCCAGGCGCGAAGGGTGGAAAACAGCTTCGCGCATGGGCTTTTGTCGGATTTCTGCTCGCATCCCCGGAGGGGTGAGAGAAGAAATACTTAGTCGGGCTTAGCAGTGCGGTGTATTGAATAGCTCCGGGAGCTGATTCCCAGCGCTATTCACTTTGTGCAGAATAGAATCGAGCCCTATGTGCCGAAAAAAAAGCGAAGCTTTTTGGTCCTGTCCACAATTTCAGATGACATACACAGCTTTATGACCCCTCTCCTACAGCCTCCGGAATCTGATGCTGTGCGCATGGTCACATGTGAAATACTCCTCCAATATGTCGGGGATGTAAATTGCATGATCACTGTCCCTATGAGTTACACTTAGTATATAGACGGGGCATTATTTGTAAAAAAAAAAAAAAGCCCACTGCAGATATTAATACATGGGTCCCTTAGTAGTTAGTTTGCGCGTTTACGTAGTGTATGGCCAGCTTACTTCCAACAAGACAAAAACATACCAGAAAATCCTCCCATAATGTTATTTATATAGCACTTCCCACAATAGGACTCAGTGCTTTACATTTGCATTTAAAAAACAAAACAAAAACACAAGACAAAATAAGTTTAACCAAAAAGAAGCTAGGTTTAAAATAATAATAAAAAAAAATCTATAAAGCTTATTTTGACAGCTCCTTGGTACATAGGGCAGCCTATCCATGGGTACATCTATTAGTGCTAAAACAACCCTCACAGCTGTACACATGCCCTATTGCTCTATGAGGGTTAGGCAAATAAAAAGGACAAACCCAGGCACCAGCACATCCATGGTCAGACCCAGGCACCAGCACATCCATGGTCAGACCCAGGCACCAGCACATCCATGGTCAGACCCAGGCACCAGCACATCCATGGTCAGACCCAGGCACCAGCACATCCATGGTCAGACCCAGGCACCAGCACATCCATGGTCAGACCCAGGCACCAGCACATCCATGGTCAGGCTCAGTATAAGTAGCAACAGTGTGATCAGCTGCCACACACAGGTATAGGAACTGATCTTCCCACACACATACACTTTACAAGTAACACTACGTACAGCGCCGTGCACACCTCCGGCGAGTAGGGGCCTCACTGATCAGAGTAAGTAATGTCACAGAGGGGAGAGCAGCCCCCAGTACCCGGAACACACACTCCCTATAGACACCAGGACTAGGCCAGGCCGGGGGGAGGTGACGTTACCACCCCGTTACCCCGAGCCTCCGGGCACACAGCACGCCCATATCTAGCACAGCATTAGCCGCAAACCCTGCGGAGGCTGCCACACAGCGCCAAGAGGCCGGGTGACCGGCACACAGCCAGGATGGACCCGGATTCCTGCACCCAGCCCGCCGATAGCCTCCATATCCTACCTCGCTGCTGACAGAGGAAAGGGACGGCGTTTGACGTCATCACGTATTTATACTGCCGGCGGCGCCAGGGACAGGTCAGCGACGCGATCAACGCAGCCATGATCAATCGAGGTCCGATGCCAGCAGCCAGCGTAGTAATACTACAGAGTTACAGATACAAAGAGTAGTAGTCTACAGAGTAGCACAGTGGATGGCAGTCTGCCGCTGTGACGCTGCAGGCACCGACATGAGAGATTAGCAAGGCTTGCTGCGACTTGTAGTTAGACAACAGCTGGGGTGCCATACATACATTGCTGAAACACAGCTTCGAAGATTGGAGTAAACTACAACTACCATTATCAACTAGCGCTGCCTGGCTACGGAAGCCCACTGGTTACAAGCTGGTGAAATCAGTATTATACTAGAAGTGTCAGCGCAGGCCGGGGCCTCAGGCTCGACCAATCGCTCGCAGAGCCGTGCCCTTACCTGCAGGTTGCCCAGCTGACAGTTCAGTGAGCGGTCTCAGCGGGACGATGAGGTTGGTCGGGCTGAGGAAGGGAGCAGAGCTGATTCGGGTCACTGGGGTGAGATAATGAAATTATCTAAATAATGTACACCCTATGCTAACCTGTACCTTCGCTCAGGGCCAGGGTGCTTGCTGGCTCTCCAATGCAGTGACCATAGGATAGGAAATCCAGACAATTCTGGGAGAACATACAAACTCTGCACAGATGGGATCCTGGTCAGCATGAGTGACCCCAGAACTATTAGGGTGTAATATTTAGCACTTTGCCGCTCTATGTTTAGATGAACAGCACAAATGGCAGCAGAGACGGTGTTAGCATTAATGCCTGACAGTGGCCCTGGGTGCGATTCCCACTAAGGCCCTAACTGTGTGGAGTTTGTATATTCTCCCTGTGCTTGCATGGGTTTTTTCCCACACTCCAAAATATACAGGTAGGTTAATTGGCTCCTGACAAACAAATGAACCGTAGTGTGTATGTGTGTGCTACATAGGGAATATAGATTGTAAGCCATACTTTTGAAAATGCATTTCAGGGAGATTGTGAAAACACCACCTATGAGTGCGCCCTAAAGTGGGTGTGTTCTGCTACATCTAATGGTGCGTACACACTGGGCGATAAAGTGGACGACTGAACGATAACGATATCGTTATCGTTCAGTCGTCCACTTTATCGTCCATTTTTAAGCCCAAAAAGATGAACGATGACGACGACGCGCGTTCCCCCGGGTCGTTCGTCATCATCGTTCATCGGGCTGACATGCAGGCCAACCTGACGATCTCGTCAGGTTGCTGCATGTCAGGGAATGGGGGAGAGAGCCCGGCGCTGAATGATATCGTTAATGATATCGTTCAGTGGCTGTGCTCAATGTCATGAACGACATTGAGCACAGCCTGCCGGGGACAACACTACACAATATCGCTCAGGGAGCATATCGTGTAGTGTGTACCCACCATAAAGAGGCGTATCATAAAATTGACCTAAGCTGGGTACACATTTAACCATGTGTACCCAGCCGACCTGTCATGCGATGGGACCAGGCGGGGGTTCCGGCATCGGTAAGTGCATACACACTTGCCGTTGTTGGGAGCAACATTGCAACAGTGGGCAGCATGGCCGACTATGTCTCCCCCGACGGACCTGCATGCAGATCTGACGGGCGATGTCGCTGATGATGCGCAGGTTCGCAAATTGTCAGTGACATTGGACGGAATTCAATTGTTTTAGCACGCCTGATTTCTCGTCCAAAGTGACGGGAGATCGTGGTGCTCTTTTCAATTGATGCTAATTATCTCGCTGATCGCACCCATAGAGGTCGGGTTTAGCAGAATAAGACAGCTAAACCCGACCAAAGTGCGTGCTGGGCGCGATCATGAAAAGTGCCATTTGGGCGTCCAAATGGGTCACTTTTCATGCATTTCAGCTCACTACCCCCGGGGGATGCGACCTGAAATGCTGGCGCCGGCAGCTGATCACGCCTGGCAGGAGCAACAACTAAATAGCTCCGTCGGGCGTGAGGGTAGGTCATCTGCCTGCGAAAAGAATTGAATTGCGCCCATTGAATCTACATTCTAGATGTTGCGGATATGTCGTACGATCTGGTGACATATTGTCTAGTGTGTACCGACATTACATCCAAATGTAAATAAGCCCCAAAGCAGCTAATAAAATCTATTTGTTGATGAAGACACACTGATACTTTTCAGAAAATGCATGTAGCCATAGAGATCATTGTGCCTTATAACCAATGCAAGGAAATTATACTAATGATCTCATTTGAATGTATATATCTCTGTTTTCACTAAAACAGCTTCATAATAGTGGTAAGGTGCAATCAGGGAGATTGCTAGACTCTTCAGGAAGTCAGGGAGATTGATACTATGTCAGGGAGACTCCCTGACAATCAGGTAGAGTTGGCAAGTATGTTGTAAACTCCACTGGGGCAGGGACTGATGTGAGTGGCCAAATATTGTCTGCAAAACGCTACAAAATATAGGCCTGATTCAGCAAGGAACGCATTTACTAATACAGATGCAATCGTGCGCTTACTGCGTATGCATCGCAGTGCGCGAACTAGCATTGGTGATCCGAACTGCGTTTGCAGAGGCCACGCAGACCCAAAGCACAGTGATTGACAGGAAGTGTAGTTTGTGGGTGGTGACGGGGGTGTGGTCGGGCAAACGCAGGCGTGCCAGTGCGTTGCAACGCCATTGCAGGGGGCGTGTATAAATGATTCACTGCTATGGCCATATGCAACATGAGGCCTCACAGCGTGCGCTGAAGTTAGCAATTCCTGAGTGAGGTCTGTCCTGTCTTAACTGTGCGTATGAGTCCGATGTTACCGATTATTTTGCTATGTTGCCCAAGTATACGGGTGTGAGTAAAGGGAAGTGGGCGTCCTTATGTTAGGGTGTCATCGTAATGCGATTGTAAACATTTGCATTTTACTGCTGATTTTAGCAACTGTGTAGCGTGCGTATTAGCAGAATAGCGATTCTTGCTGAATCAGGCCCTATGTGCGCCCTATATGAATTACTAGTAATAAATAAGTAAATTAACAAAATGGTAGCCAACTTGCAGCTATCCTTCAGTTTAGTCGTATATTCTAGAGTGCCCCTTCTCCCAGACTGCGCCCTGCCCGCTGTTCACCCTAGAGTGAACACTATTACTAGGGTCATGGGTTCGATTCCCACAACGGCCCTACCTATGTGGAGTTTGTATATTCTCCCTGTGCTTGTGTGGGTGGCGTAACTAAAGGGGGTCAGCTGGGGCTCGTGCCCTGGGCGCCACCGGCCGCGGCCCCGGTCCGTTAAAGTCAGTGTAGTGCAGACCGCACTACACAGTTGCAAATACACAGCCTACCAGACTCTCATTGGCGGCTGCACCCACAGCCAGAGCCGGGCTGGAGTTCACTCATGAGCTCCATCTTCCGGCTCCCGCACTGGGCGAAGGGAGAGACGTCATGACGTCTCTCCCGTAGTGCCGAGCGGGAGGAAGGAGGAGCGGATGGCGGCGTGCGCAGGAGTGGTGATTCAGGTAAGTGTTTTGTGTGTGTATGTCTGTGTGTTATATACGTAAAGGGGCACTACTGGCTGGGGGCACTGTATCACTACTGGGGGCACTGCATAGGGGCGAACACTACTGGGGGCATTGCATAGGGGGACCACTACTGGAAGCACTGTATAAAGGGCACTATTGGTGCACTGCGTAGGGCGACCACTACTGGGGGCACTGCATAGGGGCGGCTACTACTTGGGGCACTGTAAAAGTGGCACTACTGGGGGCACTGTATAAGGGTGCACTACTGGGGGCACTGTATAAGGGGAACTACTGGGGCACTGCTACTTCAGACATTGCATAAGGGGCACTACTACAGTGGGCACTGCAAGAGGGGCACTACTACTGTGGGTATTAAGGTGCATATGGAAAGGAATGTTCCCAGAGTGATGAGAAACGGTGGTGTGTCATGTTGTCATGACCCCATTTCTTCTTCAGGGTCCATAGGGATCCACAGAGATACCATGGGGAATATTATGGTTGGAGGCCAGGCACCAAACAGTTAAAGCTTCAGCTCCCAGGATGCCTCAGGTCCTCCTCCATATATACCCCGCCCCTAGCCATAGGACTTGTTCGTTTGATGCTGTAGGATCAAGACACACCTTTGTAACAGGGGACTGCTCTGGCAGTCCTAAGCTTTTATTTTATGTTATGTTATGTTTTTGGGTTGGCAGTACTAAGCTTCTGAATTAAGAAGCATATACTGCGACTCTATCTACCTCTGCTGGGCCGTAACACCAGTATCTGGGCTGGTGATTTCGGTGGGTCGCGACTAAGCTTGCTAACAGCAATGCTGCGACCTGGACTGCAACCGGACGCACAGAGATGTCAGGTAAAGCTATTCCTCACTTACGGGAAATCGTACGCGGCAGTCCTTGCTTCTGGTGTCAGAGACACACCAGAAGCCGCTGCTGTTAGGGCCCGGGATTGTCCGCGTCCTCACTATACCACTGGGGCCTTATCGTCTGACGCCGGGGATCGGCAGCAGACGCTTCTGTTGCCACGGGACCAGTGTACCCAGCTGGTTAACGCAGCTTAGGGGAGGTAGGCGCTCCCCCGGCAGCTTCTCCACCCAACCCAGACACAGTCCCTACGAAGGGTTTCGCGCGTCTGGGTTGCTCTGCCCACCCTCCACGTGTATATGAGATGCTCACGGTCCACGCTCAGTGCGCCCTGTAGCTGTTGGTCTCAGGAGGGTTTGGGTCAGTCTCCCTGTATACCTCTCCCTTGGTTAAGGTATATAGTGCTCTATGTCCTACCATTCCTGTGTTTGTATAGCTGATTTAGAGTTGATTGTAATTATATTACATATGCATTGTATGTAACTATTTGCTAGCTGCTGTATTGACACTGTCTTTTATTTCTGTCTATCACTTCACATTCATTAAGATTTTGTGAAGGCTGTCACATAACATTGGAAGTTTTGCCTTTATTGAACATGTCAAAAGATAAAGGGAAACAGGAGGGGGAGCCCTGTGTGCTGGTTTCATGTAAATCATGTACGGCCTATGTGTCCTCTCAGGACGTATAGGATGGTTTGTGTGTTGTCGGTTATAAAGAGCCTTCTCACCAGTCCAGTTTACCTGTCCCTAGACAAGAACCATCTTGTGTATCCTCTTAGTCCCAGGTAATGAAGCAGTTTGTGGATTATATGGCTGCTCCCACACTGCCTCCTTGGATGGGGTGTTCACAGCATGCTATGTTTGCACCTCTTATGCATCCTTCCTGGAAGGATGTTTATGGCCATTCTAGTCAGAGTATGGCACCATCTAATGTTGATAGCAGACCGGTAGTTACTAAGGCGCCTAAGCACAAGTTATCTTTTTATCAGTCTTCTCAACATATAAATTCAGACTAGGGATGTGCAGGCTCGGATTAGTTTGGATTTTCCCGCCAAAAATCGGGTCTCCGAAAGAGACAAAACGTCATCTTTCATGAACAAACATCATCATTCCTGGACAAAAGACCATGCAAGATGATGTTTGTCCATGAAAGATGACGTTTTGCCTCTTTCTGAGACCCGATTTTTGGCGGGAAAATTTTAACTAATCCGAGCCTGCACATCCCTAATTCAGACGCATCATCAGATGATTCAAATGATGCACAAGGTTCCTCTCCAGGGTCTAACTCAGGGGAGGAGGACCATCCTTCCACAGTGGATGTTCCTTCTTTGGTGAAGGCGGTTAAATCAATCCTAGACATTCAGGATGATGAACCAGCTTATAGTAAGAAGGCTCCAGTGTTTAATCACCACTCGAAGGTGGTTCAAACGGAGTTTCCTGTATCTGAACAGCTCACTGAGCTTATGGATGAGGCACGGGGTAACCCTGACAAACGTTTTTATGTGAATAAGAGAATAACAGCGTATCCTTTCCCGTCTTCTGTGTGTACTTAGCGGAAGGTACCTCCTACTGTGGATGCTCGCGTAACACATTTAATCAGAAATGCTACATTGCCTATTCCGTCGGCATCCTCCCTGAAGGATTCCACAGATAAAAAGATTGAAGCATGTCTTAAAACGATCTTTTCATCATCTGCAGCTGTTACACGTCCAGCTATGGCTGGAGCCTGGGTAGCCAAAGCTGTTGAAGAATGGATGGGAGCATTGGAAAATTCTCTACCAAATGCTACTAGAGAACAGATGATGTATATCTCCCATATACGGGAAGCAGCTACTTATCTGGGAGGAGCTGCTGTAGATGCTGGAATTTTAGCTTCAATAGTGGCACGAAGGGGCCTTTGGTTAAGATCCTGGAAAGCTGATACAGGATCTAAGAAGGCACTGGAAGTCTTACCTTTCTATGGAAAAGTACTTTTTGGAGCAGAGTTGGATAAAATAATAGCTACTCTGGCGGCTTCAAAGTCAGCAGGTCTGCCATCTACGGCAACTATAAAGTCTAGGCAGGTTTCTTTTCGGTCCTTCCGTTCTCGGACGAGCAAGGGAACAGCCTTCCTCCAAGACGTCTAGTTTTCGCAAAATATCATGGCGACAAACTAAGAGGTCTGGCCTGGCAAGATGTCCAGCTTCTAAGCCTGATGACAAGCCCTCTGCCTGAGGAGCGGGCCTCCTCCTGGGGGATCCCAGGGCGGGAGGCCGACATCTTCAGTTTGCGGATTGTTGGCGTCAAACAACAACTGATACCTGGGTCCGAGAAGTGGTCTCTCAGGGGTATGTCCTCACTTTCACGAGGCATCCTCCCCAGAAGATTTTTTTGCACAGATCCTCCAGCAGATGCTGTAAAGGCTTTGGCCCTTCAGGAAGCCATTCACTCCCTGCTGCAGGCTGGGGTAATAGTCCCGGTTCCTGTGTCACAACAAGGAAGGTGTTATTATTCCAATCTATTTGTGGTTAAGAAACTGAATGGGGCTTATCGCCCTCTACTAAATCTAAAAACCCTTAACAGGTTTATCCATGTACCCAAGTTTCGTATGGAAACTCTTAGATCAATTATTTTGGCAATGGAGCCGGGGGATTACATGGTTTCCCTGGACATTCAGGATGCATATCTGCATGTTCCTATTATACCATCCCACCAGCAATTTTTACGGTTTCCTGTCCTTCAGCAATATCAACGTCATCTTTCGGCCATCTCGGCAATATTCATACCGGGAGTACTCAATTGAGAAGCAGATTTCCTAAGTCGCCAGGACAGGAGTGGTCTCTTCATCCGGTTTTGTTTCAGCTCCTGGTAAACAAATGGGGTCTACCAGAGATAGATCTCATGGCGTCATGTCGCAACCAATAGACAGTCCATATCCTCTTTCTCTATGGCAGGATCTGCTAACGCAGGGCCCCTGCCGGCATCCGGACTTACCACATCTGGCTTTGACGGTGTGGCTCTTGAATATTTCATCCTAAGAGCAAAAGGTTTTTAAAATTCTGTAATGCACACGATGCTTAGGGCAAGGAAGCCTGCTTCTGCCTGCATCTATTACAGGTTTGGCATTCTTTTGGTCAATGGTGTTCCCACAGAAAGTATGATTCTAAGGTGTTTAGGATCTCCAGGATACCGGCTTTCTCCAGGCAGGTTTAGACCGTGTTCTCTGCCTGGCTACTTTGAGAGTGCAGGTTTCTGCACTGTCAGTCTGGTTCCAGAGGAAGATTGTCTCGTTACCAGATGTTAGAATTTCCAAGGAGTTCTGTGAGTTCAGCCTCCTTTTGTTCCAACGGTAGCTCTGTGGGATTTGTCTTTCGTTCTTAAGGGGTTACAAGCTCCCCCATTTGAACCTCTAGACTCTGTAGATTTGAAGTGGTTGACAGCGAAGACACTTTTTTTTTTTCTCGCTATCTCTCTTGCTCGCAGAGTCTCTGATTTGGCAGCGCTTTCTTGTCTCTCTCCATGTTATTTTTTTTTCACCAGCATAAAGCTGTTGTTATTACAAGGGAGGGTCACCTTTCTAAGGTAGTGTCCCGTTTTCATGTAAATGAAGAAATTGTAGTTCCAGCTTTTCAGGCTCCAGATCTTTCTGTAGGTGAAGCCTCCCTGGATGTAGTTTGTGCTCTCTGTATCTATGTGGAGCGCACAAACTATGTTAGAAAATCAGATGCACTCTTTGTATTATATGGTTTTAACAAATGAGGATGGCCAACCAGTAAGCCGACTCTGGCGAGATGGCTACGGATGACTATCTCTCAGGTGTACACACAGACTGATCTCCCTGTCCCGAGCATGGCCACAGAACATTCTACTAGGTCTGTCGGGCCATCGTGGGCATTTAGTCGTGGTGCCACGGCTGAACAGTTGTGCAAGGCAGCCACGTGGTCTTCTGTCCATTCTTTTCTTAGGTTTTATGCCTTTGATACTTTAGCCTCTCAGGATGCTTCCTTTGGGTGACGAGTTCTCCTCCCTAGAGGAACTGCTTTAGGACATCCCCATGGTATCCCTGTGGTTCCTTATGGACCCTGATGAAGAAAATTAGAGTTATGGTAGACTTACCTAGATAACTCCTTTTCTTCGAGGTCCATAGACTTCTCAGGGCACCCACCCTGACGCACCTGGCTGTATGGGTAATATTTTCTTTCGGTCACAGATTCCCTCATTCTGTGTAAGAGTGTTTCTGGTGTACGATTGCTTTTACTTCTCCTCTTTCCTTCTCCTGCCTTGAGGCTTGTTAACTAAATTGAAGTCCTATGGCAAGAGGCAGGGACTATATAAAGGAGGACGCGAGGCATCCAGGGAGCTGAAGCTTAACTGTTTGGTGCCTGGTCTCCAACCATAATATTCCCCATGGTATCCCTGTGGACCTAGAAGAAAAGCAGTTATCTAGGTAAGTCTACGATAACTAACATTTTTTCAGTGGCATGTGGCCTTGCCCACTTTTTAGGGGTGCGTGCACATAGGGGGGGCTCAATATTTAATCTTGCCCTGGGCTCCAAATACCCTAGTTACGCCACTGGATCTAAATAAAGCATAATAAAATAAATACTGAATATAATGTGATTATTATAATGATCTACTTATTTGCTGTTCTTTAGTTGGCTGAGTACCACACATCGTACAGAGTGTCAGCCACTTTATCTGATGAAAAGAAGGACCTTATTCAAAATGGGCCAGACCTGGGTGATTTCATATCCGGAGACTTGACAGACAAACATGCATGGGCAGATTACAAAGGCACCCTGAAGAGGCAGAAGGGGGAGAGGTAAAAATGTGATTTATCTGTAGGAGTATTCCCAGCTACAGTGTATGATGTGTGGGTAACTACTTTCCTCCATCTTTATCAAAATGCAACGATGTTCTCATGGAGATCTGGTAACATTTGAAATCATATGTGTAAAGACTGACATAGGATAGAATAGTATGGTGCCATAAAAAAATGAGTGAAGAACATGTACTTCTGTTAATCTTTATATATGCGCTGTAAATGCGGTCTAAATATGTCTTCCCCCCCCCCCCCCCCCAAAGCTCTGACTCCCCCAGATACCTCCTACATGTCCAACATAATCCAATCCAGTCAATGCTGTCTTCCCACTGATGTTTTCAAACCCAATAGCTGTTCCCCGGACAGCTGTACCTCCAGAATAGAAAACAGGCAGGATCAGCGTAATAGAGGAATAGGAATCCCTGTGTACCCTGGTACAACCATGCTGCACTGCAGGTGGGGCAGATGTAAAATATGCAGAGATGTAGATTTGGGAGGGGGGTGTCCAAACTGACATCTAAATTGCAGTGTAAAAATAAAGCTGTGCAGTATTTGTGGGCTACATGCAAAAGCAGCCAGTGTTTATGCCACATGATAAAAAAAAATTATGTATTTGCACCCCTTACATTGCAGCATGGGTTGTCCAGGTGCACAGTTACTTGCTCTATCTTACTCTATTCCCATTTTTGAATCGGGCCCTTGTAGAGGTGTTAGCACTTGGGTAAGGTCCATCCCATATGTCAATTCAGGCAAAGTGTTCTGTGATACAATCCTAGAGTGCACTTTACCATTAAGTCAACAAGCAAAGTGACCCACTGACGCAGCTGCAAGAATGGATGTGAATTAACGGAATATGAAATAATAACATTATATAATGCATTAGTGTGTAGATCATGGATATAAAGACTGAGGCCCTCATTTAGAGGCGGCCGGAGGATGCAAGCGGCCGCTTGCATCCTGACCGCCCGCCTCTGTTTCGGTCGTTAGGCTGTGGGTCTACACCCACAGCTCTAACGACCGCTAGGGTGATGGTCGCGATGGTCATAGACCATCGCGACCATTGGGGCTTACGACGAGACCCTAGGGTAGGGTCTCACTTGTCGTAAGCTCCGGAGAGCTTCTGGCTCTGTCAGAGCCGGAAGCTCTCCACTGACATCACTAGTGATGTCAGTGGGGCCTCCCCCAAACGGCAGGCGTTCCCATGGGAACGCCTCCGTTTGGGCTGCCACCCCCCCGGCCCGCCTTCCAAACGGGGCGAGCTGTCAATCAACATCGACAGCTCGCCCCCTTTGGAAAGAGACCCGCTACGACCGGCGCTGTTGGTCGTAGCGGATCTCACGCATGCGCACGAAGGAGCCGGCTCCCTCGTGCGCATGCGCACTGGACAAACATCGTGTGGTCGTAGACCGTGCGGCCGCCTCTGAATGAAGCCCTGAGGGCCTGATACATTACGGATCACTATTGCGATCGCAGCAGCGATTACGCACGCAGACTCACTGCAAAAATATGCCAATGTTTGCAATTGCAATGCCATTGCAGCCTAACATAAGGACGTCCACTTTCTCTTACACACATCAGTAATACTGTCTGCGAAATCATCGGTAACATCGAGTACAATCAGAACTTCACGCACACATGCACAAGGTCTGACCTTACACAGGAATTGCTAACCTCATCGCACGCAATGAAAGCTCAAGCTGTGTAGGGCATCGCAGGGGCTAATTTATGCACGCCCCTGTAACTGCGTTTAAACGCACTGACATTCCTGCATTTCTCCGCTCACCACCCCCAAACGCTCACTTTCTGTCACTCACTCTGCGACGGGTCTGCGTAGTCACTGCGATCGCAGTCCGATCACAGTGGGGCTCTCGCTCACACGCACTGCCGTACACACGCATGCGCAGTACGCAACAATCGGCCGATTGCGTGCGTAATCGCAGCTGCGATCGGTAATGAATCAGGCCCTGAGACAATACATTACACTATCCTATTAACCATTTGTTGAGTACTGTCTATACAGTCACATTTGAGGTAAGTGTACCTTAGACTGAGCGTATTTAAAATGATTCTGCTTAGTAAGGTCATACATGGAAACCAGCTGTCAATGGCACTCTTGGATTCCAGGGATTGGACAGGGACCATTATGTATGTTTCCTGTCTTTCGGAACACAGGCCCTGATGGTTTGCTTACAACTCCGATGGTGGGTGCACTGCACATGCGCGGGACCAGTACAGAGTATGTGCAGAACGAGTCCTGTGACATTGCACGCAGTGCTGCGACCCGCAACATGATTGACATCCTGAGGCTGTTTGGTGGCGCTGCCTGCGTTTTCAGAAAACGGGGTTGTCTGCCCAGTTTCCTAGGAGTGTTGAGGCCAATGTCTAAATCTTCTGAGCGGATTTACTGGCCTCGCAAGCGGGGCAGGAGGTGGCCATTCTGAGTAAGCATTCTGAGTTAGCGTCAGCTTAGGCTTACTCAGATGGCCGATGCAGCAAACATCGCAACCGATGGTCATGATGTTAATCCGTTTCTACACTTTCGGGAGCAAACATTGAATCGGAGAACTTGGCTGGAGATGTCTTTTTCCTTCACACGCCTCCTGCAGGCATTAGCATATATGTTTGCACAAAGGCTGTTTCCAAAAGTGTACATCTCTGAATCAGTCCCGCAGTACTCAAAGTGAGCCCTATGTAAACTCAGTAGTGAAGAATGGACTTGCCTATTGATTACAGGAAATCCTATGATGTCACAATAGTACCAAACTACTATTTCCCTATAGACTGTAAGTTTGCGAGCAGGTCCCTCTTACCTTTCTGTCTGTCTGCTTTACCCAGTCTCGTTATATTACTGGTTTGTTCACAATTCTAAAACGAAACGGAATATGCTGGCACTATATAAATAAACTAGTTGGGATACCCAGCGTTGCACCGGTTGAAGAATAAACCTTAAAGTCCATCTGCAGCCTTCATTTTTTTACATTTTCCTCGCTTAGAACCCCATTCCATTTATCCTGAAAATTACCCCACTGTTTGTCAACATGGTTTTAGCACTGAAAAGGACCTTTCTACTCCGGGTCCATAGGGGGTCCACAGGGTTGACCTTGGGGTATAGCTGGATCTGGATCCACGGGCACCACGCAGTTAAAGCTTTCACTGCTCCCAGGATGCACTTGGGTCCGTCCTCCTCTATACCCCGCCCCCGAGCCACAGGCACCTCAGTTTTAGTTGGTGCCCGGCCGGAGTCGGGTCACCCTGTTGCAGTGGGGCTGTTTTTAGCAGCCCCTAAGCTTTATTTTTGAAGATAGAAGATTTTATTATTGAAATTTTTACTCTTCAGAGCGGCAGCATCAGACTGTGCAACTGAACGTCCACGCTGCCGCTCCAACAACCCCGCTGGCGCTGCGACGCCAGTACTGATCTGGGGATCGCAGCCGGACCCCGGAGTCAGTACTAGCATGGCTCCGGGACCTCCCACTGACTGCTGCCGGGCTCACAGGGATTAAGGTAAACCGCGAGCAGCGCTATCAGCGCTGCTCGAGTGGATTAATGCAGTCTCTAGCCGCCGGTCTGTGGGGACAGACCGGCGGCTCTAGTAGCGGCGGCGGGCTCCCCCTCTTCAGGCATACCCCGCGCGTCCGCCAGGGAATAATTGCTGGAGGGGAACCAGCGTCCCTGGGGTTACTCACTAGCCAGGGGAGGCAGCTTTCCCTGGTTTAGCGGCTCCTCCCCTCAGCTCAGCGCGCCTTCTCTCACGTGTGCTGGCGTCGCTGAGCTGTTCCTCATGCGGCCACTCCTCCTCAGAGCTCTCCGGCGGCCATCTTCTAGGCTGTAACGCAGACTCCCAGGCGGTGCGTGGACAGGTCCCCCTGTATACCTCTCCTCTTCAAAGGGACAGTGTATGCAGCGCTATAGCCCTCCCAGACACTGAATCTGGGAGGTTGATTGTAGCGGAATGTGCGGTGAGTCAAACCCTTACTGCATTGTATGTGACTATTGCTAGTGCTGCTATCTGTGACTTATTTTTAACTTACTGTCAGCTTGTACCTATCCCTTTCCTTTTGCATACGGCCCGACAGGTGTGGGGGGAAGGGCTTTTTTCTGTGGACTTCGCTTGTATAAATCAAGTATTTGCGAGGTCAGTCACATACAGTTGTGTGCTGCACAGTTCCATATTGTGGGCTGTTTGTGTTGCATGCTGTGAGTGGGGGGGTGTTTTTCACCGTAATTCCTCTGGTGATACGTATTCATTGAGTATTTACTGTATCATGTCTGATGAGGAGACTGAGCACTCCGGGGCTCCTGTGTTGTTTTCCTGCAGACGCTGTTCTGCTGGAGTTGATAGGGAGGATTTATCTCAGGATGGTCTGTGCGGGCGGTGCCATCTGGTACCTGGCCCCTCTATACCCCCTATATCGCAGGATCCTCCTTGGGCGATGTTTTCCCAGGTGCTGGCGTCTATTCCGGACCGTTTAGCGGTGCCGGCTGCAGTGCCTGTTAGGGCGTTGCCCCAGCCTAACATCTCCCATTCCCCGGGTATTCCGCATTTATTGCAGTCTCCCCCCGGGTCTCAGACTGTGGGTCCTTATGCGGGGTTGCCTGTGTATGTCCAGTCCCACTCTGTGACTCAGCAGTCGATGGTGCCTTTTCAGGGTTATCCTCAAGCAGCTCCTCCACCTTGGGTGGATGTACTCTCCAGCTCTGTGCAGAGTCTGGAGGCCTCATCCTCTGTTTTTCAGTCTATGTTGCAGACTGATTTGCCCCCTAAGGCGCCCAAGCGTCACGTTGTGAGTTCTCTAACAGCGCAGCTGTCAGACTCGGATGTGTCTTCGGATGATGGAGAAGTTCATGAGGACACTGACTCAGACGCCATGGCCCAGGAGATGGAGACTAAGTCCTCCATTAATGTGCCGGCATTGGTTAGGTCGGTGCCCGCTATCCTTCATATAGAGGATGATGCACCGGCCCCGAAGTCTAAGTACCCTAACTTTGAAAAGGCTAAGGTTACGTCGAGTGTCTTTCCCTTGTCTGACCAGTTGACGGATCATATGGCGGGGGCCTGGCAGTTGCCCAGTAAGAGATTCCAGCCACAAAAGAGGTTGGCATCTAATTATCCTTTTCCTGAAGCGCATTGCAGGAAGTGGGAAACTCCACCGGCGGTGGATTCCCATGTCACCCGCTTGATTAAGAGCGCTACACTCCCATTGCCGTCTATCTCCTCTTCAAAGGATCCCACAGACAGGAAGGTCGAGATCTGTTTGAAATCCATTTACTCCCTTTCGGGGGTGGTGGCGCGCCCGTCCATGGCCATCTCATGGGTGGCTAAGGCATTGAGAGCTGGGCTAACGCTTTGGAGGATACTTTTCCAGAGGATGCTCCGGATATCCAAAGAGCGTTAATTGGACAAATGAGGGATGCCGCTTCCTATGTCGGGGAAGCTTCGTTGGATGCCAGTCTGCTGACCTCTAGCGTTTCGGCTGCAGCTGTGTCTGCTCGTCGGTCCTTGTGGCTGAGGTCTTGGCGAGCAGATGCGGACTAAAAAGGGTCTGGAGGCATTGCCTTTTAATGGTGAGTTACTATTTGGTCCGGACTTGGACAAAATAGTGGCTACCTTGGCTAAATCCAAGTCGGCCTTCCTTCCTTTGGGTTCAGCGCCGGCTAAGGTGAGGAGCTCTGCCTTTCGGTCCTTTCGGGTTCAGGGTAAGGCCAAAGGTCAGTCCTTCCCGAGACATCCGGCAACCAAATCCGCACCCAAGCCCAAGAAGCAGGAATGGAGTGCTCGGCGCCCTTCTTCCAAGCAGGAGGATAAACCTGCTGCCTGATGGGACAGGCCTCCCTCTGGGGGACCTCAGAGTGGGAGGCCGACTTTTCCAATTCGCCCAGTGTTGGCACAATACCACCACGGATGCCTGGGTTCGAGAAGTAGTCTCTCAGGGGTACGCCCTGTCTTTTCGGCTCAGGCCGCCCCAACAGTTTTTTTGCACAAGTCCTTCTCTGGACAAGACCAATGCTTCTCAGATTCAGGTGGCTATAGAATCCTTGCTACAAGCAGGGGTCATTGTTCCCGTTCCGCAGTCTCAACGCGGGAAGGGGTACTATTCTACTCTGTTTCTGGTACAGAAGCCAAATGGTTCTCATCGCCCTATCCTGAATTTGAAGTCTCTGAACAAATTCCTCAGAGTTCCCAAATTCAGGATGGAAATGTTACATTCCATCATTCTAGCGATGGAGCCAGGAGATTACATGGTTTCCCTGGACATCCAGGACGCCTATCTCCATGTGCCCATAGCACCGACACATCAGCGATATCTGAGATTTGCTATCCTGCAAAGTCATTACCAGTTTCGGGCGTTGCCTTTCGGCCTTTCCACGGCTCCGAGGGTGTTCACCAAGGTGATGGCAGTTATGGCTGCCCACCTTCGGGACCAGGGTATACGGCTGCTACCGTGCCTGGACGATCTTCTGCTGCTGGCAAGTTCCCTGGAGGTACTTCTTCGGCATCTGCACCTGACCATTGCTTGTCTTCAAGCACACGGGTGGTTAATAAATTGGACGAAGTCATCTCTGATCCCATCACAACGGATGGTCCATCTGGGAGCCCTTCTGGATTCTTGTCAACAAAGGATTTTCTTGACTCCGGAAAAGGTGTCCTCCTAACAACTGAGGTTACACAGTTGTCTGAGCAGTCGCAGGGTGTCGGTTCATTCGGCAATGAGAGTCCTAGGGTCCATGGTGTCGGCATTCGACGTGGTGGAATTTGCCCAGTTCCATTCCAGGCCCCTGCAGGGGCAGATTCTATCGGAGTGGAACGGGTTACCTCACTGGATCCGATCCCAGATGCTGGTTTTGTCCCCGGAAGTGCGCCGGTCTCTGGCGTGGTGGCTTCGGCCAGCTCATCTCATCGAGGGTCGCCCCTTTTGGATCCCGGACTGGGTTCTGCTTACGACAGATGCCAGTCTCCGGGGTTGGGGGGCAGTGACCGGCTTGTTGTCTCTTCAGGGCCGTTGGTCGGCGGAGGAAGCAGTCCTTCCCATAAACGTTCTGGAGCTGCGGGCCATGTACAAAACTCTGCTGTCCTTAGGCACCGCTCTTTACGGAAGGGCGGTTCAGGTGCAATCTGACAACGCCACCACGGTGGCGTACATCAATCACCAGGGAGGAACTCGCAGTCGAGCGGCCATGTTGGAGGTGTCTCAGATCCTGGCTTGGGCGGAATGCCACCTTCCAGCAATTTCGGCAGTCTTCATCCCGGGAGTCCTCAATTGGGAGGCAGACTTCCTCAGCCGTCACGACGGGCATCCCGGGAAATGGTCGCTCCACCCAGAGGTGTTTCAACTTCTCGTGGACAGATGGGGACTGCCGGAGTTGGACCTGATGGCCTCCCATCACAACTACAAGTTGCCCGTTTACGGCTCAAGGACAAGGGACGCAGGCGCAAGTCTGGTGGACGCGCTGCCGGTGAAGTGGACATTTCACCTTGCGCACCTGTTTCCTCCGATCTCCCTGCTGCCTCGGATACTAAGAAAGATCAAGCAGGACGGAGGCACGTTTCTGCTGGTGGCTCCAGTGTGGCCCAGATGTCCTTGGTACTCCGATCTCAGGAGCTTGTCCATCGACGTGCCGCACCTTCTACCTCAGCGTCGGGACCTGCTGTCTCAGGGGCCCTGCCTTTACCCGGATCTGGGTCGACTGTCTTTGACGGCGTGGCTCTTGAGACAGCCGTCTTAAGGTCCCGGGGATTTTCAAGCTCTGTCATCAGTACCATGCTCAGGGCGCGTAAACCTGCCTCCGCTCGGATTTACCACAGGGTGTGGCACACTTACTTTCAGTGGTGTGAGTCCAGAAACTTTGATCCTCAGGTGTTCAGGGTTTCTAGGATTTTGGCATTTCTCCAGTCAGGTCTTGACCTGGGCTTACGTCTGGTTTCCCTGAAGGTTCATGTGTCAGCTCTGTCTGTGTGGTTCCAACGTAGGATCGCTACACTGCCTGATGTTCACACCTTTTTCCAGAGTGTTCTTAGAATCCAGCCTCCCTTTGTGCCTCCAGTGGCTCCGTGGGACTTGGCAGTGGTTCTTCGGGTCCTGCAGGGACCTCCTTTTGAGCCTCTTGAGTCGGTTGACCTCAAGTGGTTAAAGCTTAAGACTGTTTTTATCCTGGCTATTGCTTCAGCCAGAAGGGTGTCTGAGTTGGGGGCGCTTTCCTGTAGTCCCCCCTTCTTAATTTTTCACCAGGACAGAGCGGTGCTTCGCACTCGTCCTGAGTTTTTGCCTAAAGTGGTCTCTAAGTTCCACATCAATCAGGAACTTGTGGTGCCAGCTTTTCAATCCCCTGATCTTACAGCTGGTGAGGCTTCGTTGGACGTTGTCCGTGCTCTCAGAATTTATGTGGTCGGGATTGCTTCTGTTAGAAAGTCCGATTCTTTGGTTGTCCTCTTTGGTTTTCACAGGAGGGGTTGGCCTGCCAACAAACAAACTGTTGCCCGTTGGCTTTGTTCGGTTATTCGTGAGGCTTATGCACAGGAAGGTTTACCTGTTCCAGCCTCTGTTAAGGCTCATTCCACTCGGTCTGTGGGTCCTTCTTGGGCTGCTAGACGTGGTGCCTCCGCTGTTCAGCTGTGCAAGGCAGCCACTTGGTCTTCAATTTAGACGTTTTTGAGGTTTTATGCGTTTGACACCTTCGCCTCTAAGGATGCATCCTTTCTGCACAGGAGGGTCCCCGCCCTTAGTTGAACTGCTTTGGGACATCCCCAAGTTCAACCCTGTGGACCCCCTATGGACCATGAAGTAGAAAACAAGAGATATGGTAAGAACTTACCTTTGTTATCTCTGTTTCTACGAAGTCCATAGGGTCCACAGGGCGCCCGCCCTGACGCACCTGGCTTCAAATGGTCTGTGTGGCTGGTCACCGGTTTTTCCGTCTCCCATTTCTGTGAGTATGGTTTCTTGTGTGTTCCAGTCTTCCTTCTCTCTGTTTAGTCTCCTCCTCCGGCCTTGGCTACTTACCAACTGAGGTGCCTGTGGCTCGGGGGCGGGGTATAGAGAAGGATGGACCCAAGTGCATCCTGGGAGCAGTGAAAGCTTTAACTGCGTGATGCCCGTGGATCCAGATCCAGCTATACCCCAAAGTCAACTCTGTGGGCCCTATGGACTTCGTAGAAACAGAGATAACAAAGGTAAGTTCTTACCATATCTCTTGTTATCTATCCATTCAAATAGAGCAGAGTTACCCAAACGTGGTTCTCAGGCACCCTAACAGTCCAGGTTTTAAGGATATCCATGCTTGATCACAGATGACTTAATTAGTACTTCAGTCAATTGGACTTAACAACCTGTGCTCAATCATGGATATCTCTAAAACCTGGACTGTTGGGGTGCCTTGAGGCCCGGGTTTTTGGAACCTCTGATATAGAGTATTTAGACACTGTTACCTCAACACTGAGGTATGAACAGTGTTGTATAAACAATACCTTCACTTTTTCTTGTTACTATAGAACTAATTCTGTTCTATAAAACTGTTTGATCTGACACCAATCTGGGCTCATTTTCTGTCACAAATCTCTGCAACTGTGCAACATTATAGTTTGTTTCACATAACATGTCTTTACTAAGACTGGAAGTGTTACTTCTGTTAGGAGTTGGAAGCCCTAGCTGATGCAGACTCTTGCCTACCAACTGCTGAATTTTGTCCTCGAAGCAGATGAGAGCTTGATTGTAACCTTAGCTCAGGATTGGCTCGTTTTGCTTCATAATGAATGTCTTCACTCATATGTTCTCTAAAGTCACGTCATACGTGTGTTTTGCACAGAAATGTGACTTGGGGGTGCGGCATTCCCCGTGAGGCTACACCCTATAATTTCAGGCACAGGCTGCCTCGTGTGCAAAGGTCCCTCTTCCTAGGGTGAAGAAGATGGGAGGTATGCCAAAAGCGGGATAATGTCTGGTCCCTGAAAATAAACAAATTTCAGTCAAACGCCGCCTTGTAGCCGGTGACTTGAAGGGATGTGTTGCAGCCCGAAAACCATTGCTTAAGCCCATAAATAAAAAGAAAAGGCTATTGTGGGTAAAAAAAGGAACTGGGCCACTAGAATGTGGAAGAAGACTCTTTTTAAAGGCAATTGAGGTGTTTTGGTCCATGAGGCGCAAGTCCGTTGGTCATGCGACAGTTGAGCACATGCTTCCTACTTGCATTCAGCCTACAGTCAAACACGGAGGAGGTTCCATTATGGTCTGGGGATGTTTTGGAAGTGGTGCAGATTGTGACTTCCTATAAATCGAAGAAATCATGGACTCCAAACGCTACCACAACATCCTGGTGCGCCATGCCATCCCTTCCAGTACCCACCTTATTGGTCGTGGTTTCACACTACAGCATGATAACGACTCAAAACATACCTCCAGTCTTTGCAAAAAGTATGGTCAGTCAAAAAATGACAGCAGGTGCTGAGGAACATTGCAATCCAAATGAACTCCTTAAAATTTAAGGAAAGCAAAACTCCATTTATTTGTAAAAAGTGTGTGTGTGTGTGTGTGTGTGTGTGTATATATATATATATATATATATATATATATATATAATTTTCTTTTCTGCGTTTACTCACTTGAACCTGTTTAAATCACTTTAAACTAGAAAGCATAATGTCAATATGCTGCCTAATAACAGTACTCTGTCTTGAACTGAAATTTTTTTAAAGTTAATAGGATGCACAAAGCAGTTAAAAGTTACTTTTCAGCTAATAGTCTTACAAACGTCTAATGTAGTATGGTTGCAAACATATAAAATACTGATGCGGCTTGGTTGCCAGTAGGACACACAAGTGTTCTTTTTTTCTTCTCAGACTAAGACTTCCACCATGGGCAAGGTCTGAAATTCCGATGGGCAAAAATTACAATAAATTGAAAAACACATTACGAAATCTGAACCTTCACACAGTAAGTATGTGCACATATGTGGTCTCTATCTATGTGGTTCTTCATCTATTTATAGGTAAATGTGACCTCTCCCAAATACCTAATCACTCCTGATGTCTGTCAAAATGCTATTTGTTTCTCTGTCCATAAGGCTATAACAGTAAGAGATAGAAGTTACAGATTACTGCACGATTCCACGATGTACATATAATTATTTTTTTTATTCAGGAAGTACAGACATAAAGTGAAAAAATAAACAGCAATAAGATAGCAAGTACTGTATAAGTAGCCACTCAAAGAGTTACAGTAACGCTGCAGCAGTGCCGCCTTTGGACACTACAAGTAGGCACCCTGCCAAGCGTACAGCTTCAAGCTGCACTTCTGGGTGCTGGCTGCCCCCACCCCCTAAGCATGATGTCATGCACAGTGGGGGCGTGGCTTCCACAGGGCACTGTTAAGCCCTTTTACGGTCCTGAAGAGGATAATGACTGTGAAATACAATGCATGTAAAGGGACAATGCCTGTAACAGGACAAAGAAGATAATGAGGTCAATACAATTAGGTGCGAGTTGCTGTTTTCTCTTCGAATTCACACAGCAAATAAATTTTGCAATCCAATTAGCAACTCGCACTGAACCAGAGTGAATTCACATTTTTCCATTCGCACCTCTCTGAGGGCAGAATGTACTAACCTTGTGGTGTACATCCAGCCAGTCACCGCAACCTTACTAATCGCATATGTACTAATATATGCGATTAGTATCGCAAAGGACAGCTCTTGTGATAAGAGCTGCCCTTTGCGAAGCAGCCAATGCCAGGTGAGGGGGCCTCCGTGGGACTCCGCCCCCCCTGAGCCCCAGGAACTTCCTGCTGGTGACCTGTGCAGGTGCAGGACCCAGGAGGAGACTACGGTGAGAGAGGGCCAGTGCGGGGCGGCAAGGCGGTGGCGAAGCGTCGGGTGTGGGATGCGGTAAGAAGCCCATAGGC
Source organism: Taudactylus pleione (assembly GCA_031769625.1). Lineage (NCBI taxonomy): Eukaryota > Metazoa > Chordata > Amphibia > Anura > Myobatrachidae > Taudactylus > Taudactylus pleione. Next base: position 9,912,865 of record JAUIMM010000300.1, read on the forward strand.
TTCTATAGGGTAACGTACCGATAATAGGGCGGCCGGGGCTTAGTACATACGAAAATGCAGTAAAAACCCCAAAAATGGGGGTTTTACTGCATTTTTCCTTTAGTACATCCCGGCCTGAGGGTGAGAGATGAATGATGAATTAGGTAATTGGAAGTTTCCAATTAGCTTAATTAGTCCATTATATTTATTTGGATGTTAATCTTTCTCTTTGCCCCCTGTGTATCCCTGCAAATAAAAACGTACATTTCCCTGGGATAAATGAAGTGATAAATGGTTTTGCGGTGTAAGCAATGCATGGCATAAATATGGAAATGTTTCTGGTCAAGAAGAGATAAAACACCTCTGGATATATGGGGATAATGTATAATGGTGACTTTGTAAGCACAGTAGTAAGTGATTGTCTGTGTTGATCAGGTATGTGAAGAAGCTCGGTGTCCCAACATCGGGGAGTGCTGGGGAGGTGGAGAATATGGCACGGCTACTGCAACCATCATGGTGTGTGATGACATTATATACTTCACCGTTCCTATTCTCTCTTCTCTGTCTGACTTTACCCCTCTATAGTGTCTTTAGATAATAACATTCTTCCGTGTTCTGTGACTTTTATATCCTCAGTTAATGGGAGATACGTGTACCAGGGGCTGCCGCTTCTGTTCTGTGAAAACAGCTAAGAAGCCTCCACCGCTGGACCCAGATGAGCCATACAACACTGCTAAAGCCATAGCGGAGTGGGGACTGGACTACGTGGTCCTGACATCTGTGGACAGAGATGGTCGGTATGCGCCTCGGCCAGAGCTAGACTTTTCTTTTAGGGGAAGGGAGAGAGGGTGATTTAACAATTAATATTAATTAATAATGCACTTTGTATTTCTCTCACTTCTTAGTCTGCGCTCCTCTGTACTCTTATAATACCAATATAATTAGAACAACATATATACGTGTACATCAATACTAGAACAACAACATACACGTGTACATCATTACCCTGTAGTAAAACGCACACTTCACATCATTTACTGCAAGGGATTCGAACTCCAGACCACATGCACCATAGTCAGACATTTAAATTGAGAGCTATCCGTAATTTTGTAGTGTGCGTTTGTACCATGGTAATAATAATATTCACTGACTTAATCCTCCCTGTATTTAAATGCACAACATTGCAAGCTGGGACACTGTTCAAGTGTATATAAAGAACAATAACAATTTATACTGATACAGACTGATGTTTATGGAATACTAATAATTTATGCTAATGCACCTCTGGATTCATTGTGAATTGGGACAATTTACGTCCAGCTATTTCTGTATAGTACCATTGCATGCTAATGCTAAGTATTTACCTGACCGACTAAAGAACTTGTCCCTACATATGGACTATTATTTAGCTAATGATTTGTTTTATTCAGGTTATTATATAAATGTTTGATAGGAGATTATCTGTTTTTAATTGAATCACCGCCTATGTGTAGATTGTATTTTATTGTGATATTCAATTGTTATCTGGATTCAGCAATTCATTGTTCACTTTGTCAGTGTGGGTTCCAGGAAGCCCTCCTAATGTAGTAGCAGCTTCCAGATAAATTGTTTTACTTTGTGGTCAGCGCCCAATTGTGTTTCTGCGTGTGATATCTGAATATATTGTACCCATCATTGTCTGCATCTGTACTGAGCCGTTTCAATCTTTAAAAATATTTTAATTTTGCTATTTTTACAGACCTCCCAGATGGGGGAGCTGAGCACCTTGCAAAAACAGTGTCTCATTTAAAGGAGAGGTGAAGTTTTTTTTTTGTCCTTCTCACTTAATGCCATATAATGTGCATGTTTTATATTTTGTAGGCATTATTGCTGACACTCTGACTAGAATACTGGGGTTGGACTAAACTTATGACTGCCACGCACAATGTTGGTGCCGATGGTGCATATGTGGGCCTAAAATAATCTACATGTCCAAAAATAGGTCCGATCAGCTATGGGCATGACCAAACATCTGTTCAGTAGATGCCAGCTATTTGCTTGTGTGCGAGCGATCTGCCATTGACATGAACAAGCCCTTTCAGACCTAATTGACTTGAGTACTATACATATAAATCAGCTGTATAGAATTGTATGTTATAGCCCAGTGGTGGCGAACCCTGGCACTCCAGCTGCTGTGGGACTACATATCCCAGCATGCCCTGCCACAGTTTTAGCACTCCCTAATAGGAAAACTCTGGCAGTGCATGCTGGGATATGTAGTCTCACAGCAGCTGGAGTGCCAGGGTTGGCCACCACTGTTATAAGGCTGTACACCATTACATAATTATTAGCTTGAAAAAAAATAGGAAACTTGGTGCAAAATAAAAATGTAGTATTGCCTTTGGCTCTCAGCTACTAAACTGCACTAAAAGTGGAGCTGGGATATTCAAGTTTTTTGTCTTGCAGTCTGTTTATTTTTCAGCAGCAGTAACAATCGTTATTAAGCTCTGCATATTGCAGTGATATATAATGTACTGTTGCAGAGGAGCACCAGCTACAACCTAGCTCTTTAGCAAGGCTTTTCTCCTGGTCAGGAGCAGCCTAGTGCTGCCTGCGAAGGGTTAAAGCATATTATACATATGTGCATAGTAATTTCACCTGAGGGAGACCCAGCGAAGCCTCTTTGACATTGCTGGTCCCCATTGGCGGGTGTAGATGACACTATGCTGAGATGGGGTTAGTTAGTGGCTACTCTTTGCAAAGCATGGTAAAGTGAGAAGCTGGGATCAGCCATTTCTCTGGCCGAAACACTGGAGGAGGAAGGGCTTAGCTCCGCTTCATTACATAATCTCCTTAGTCTGCATTCTCTGCACTTTCCTTCCAGAAAAAGAGGAGACACCTCCTTGAACCTACAATCATGTTTTTTTGAAATGATGGCGAGAAGGATTGTTGAGTTTATGCTGCCTGTCACTTTACACAGGAACCTGTCATGGGTACACATTGTAGAATCAGGGGCTAGAGGTTTAGGTCATAGGTTGGGTGAAATGATCTCCCACTGTCGTCATGGTCTCAATAACTATGTACACTCATGTATGTCCACATCAACGACAGTGCTCACCTTGTACTATCATTATGTAAATGTTATTACTTTGTACATCTATGTTATATGTGTTCTTATCTGTAGTGCAATAAGTTAGATTTCTTTTGTTTTTTGCTCCAGGAACTCAAAGATTATTATTGAGTGTCTGACACCAGACTTCCGAGGAGATGTGAAAGCTGTAGAAACCATTGTCCATTCTGGGCTGGATGTTTACGCCCACAACGTAGAGACCGTTCCAGCATTACAAAGGTACTCGCTGCGCTAGAGGAAAAATAAATCGGACATACTTTATTTGCATTGATTCATTCTTTCTTATGGTTGGTTGATTTAGGTCATCTTTGGCCTCTCCAGGCTAAAATAACTTGAGATGATTTGCATTGATGTTGTCTGAGTGTGTACTAAGCAACATACAGTACAGCCCACGTATGCTGAGGGAGATGATGTGTTTCCATTGTTAATGCAGAAAACAAAAGTGTGCCAGTTCACTTGTCTGTTCTCGTATTCAGAAACTCGTAATGCACAAAGAAACATAATAGCAAAACTATTTTATTGTGCTTACAGCTCACCAGTTTTTCCATACTACAGATGTGTGCACAGACTCCACATACATCTATCCTCCGTGCGGAACAAGTCGCGTTACACATAACGTGTGAGCGCTGTGTGACTCTGTAGCACCAAGCGTCTGTTTCTACAATTGTTTCCCTTCAAATGAGTCTGATCAATGCGAATAGGGAGCACAAGCAGCTTATGCTGATTACAATGATATGCGGCATGCCTATATTCTGTCTGCTACTGCGGCTGTATCTGCATGTGAAATGCTATCTTATGCTGTCAGCGGCTGTGACACTGTAACATAGCGTATTCACAATGCTGTGCAAATAAGATGCATTTGAAGGGAAAAAGTCGCACGAAATAACGCTCGGCACTACCGAGTTACGTCCCGGCTTAGCGCGACTAGAAGGGCTGTTTAACGCGCCAGGAGGCTAGATGTATGTGGACACATCTGTATATACATCTTTTGTCTATAAAAGTTCACTAAAATGCTTGGGCACTTTAGAATTACCGGCAATAACTGAAGCTCTATAACCTGCTGTGAGGGACGTCAGTTGTTTTTCAAGTGCCTGTTGGAGCTGGACGCTTGTTTTATTGCTGCTTATAGCAGCCTTTCTATTTTGTTTTGTAGAGGTCAGCAGGAAAACAGCCTAGGTAGCTAAGCGGTTAGCTCCCTTTACAGAAGCAGTCGGCATAATTGGTAAGCCAGAGTTACCTGTGGATGGAGCAGGTCTGTTGATTCCATCACTGTCACCTGTGCAAGAGTAACTGCCAAGTCAGGGATACATACAAGATCTCGTTTTGTCCCCACCCAGACTATTTCTCTGGCCTTTCTGGAGACAAAAACATTGTTTTGTCCTTAAGGAAGCCATCCAGTGCCACTACCTTTCCTGTCCTGGAAGTATAGAGTAGAATACGTTTTTGCTTCATTCTCTTCTAGCTTCAGAATCCAGGCAGATCCTTTTGACCCTTTCTGGATTTATAATTCTTGAACATTCTGACAGCAGGTGGACAGGCGCAAGATGGAGTCCTGGAGGTCAGCCATCAATAGTATGGAACAGGATGAGTTCATGGTGTTGACGGTACATTAGGTACACGTACATGCATGTTCCAAGCTTGGGAGGGATCACACGGATTTGCCGGTCAGTTCCATCTCTTTCCGTTTCCAGTTCTGCCTTTTGGCCTAGCTACAGGCATAGGATGTCCGTAGGACCAGGGAATCACACATGGCTGATAACCTCGTAGACCTTGAAGATGTCTACAAGAGTGACTGGCCAACATCTAAGCAGACCATTGGCAGGTGGATTACTTTGGTAATTCACCATTCTTACATTGGGAAAGGAACATGTGAGCACATTTCAGCAGATTGGTCATTGTCTGGCACGGGGCCGTAGCTGAACAACCGTGCACACTACCACCTGGTGTTCTGTACACACTTTCCAAAAATTCTGCAGATTCAACATTTTTGAATCCAAACATGGCTATTCTTGAAATTGCTGCACACAACTGCTTCTGAGAGTACCCACCCGTAGTTACAGCTTTGAGACATCCTCAGTGTTGCCCATGAATAAAAGCGAGAAAAGGGGGTATATTTACTAGAGGTCGAATTTTGGGTTTTTGTTCTATTCGTAGTCGATCTTCGTTCGTTTTTACAAATCCGAGATTTACTAAAGGCAAAACTGACCTATAAAATCAACTATAAAACCAAATCACAACCAAAACTGAATAACGACCAAACATCAATACTTTTACATAGATGACTACAGGATCTCCGGATTTACTAATGGTCGATTTTAAAAGCGAACAAGAATCCTACAAATAAAACGGCCATTCAGTCCCCCGAGTTGAGTAACCAGATGTCCTGTGACACCCCCGGGATTTGTTAATCATCCACTTGTACTTACCTACATGACTGATAATGATCATGAGGATAGATATCGGAACAGATTATTGAGCATCGCAGTTGTTTCCAGGCCCCATGTAACATTGGACTAACTGACCGGACTACTGCCAATATCACAGTGTGTGGCCAGCTTAAGCTGATATAAAAGATTCCTGTAAGGTCACACCATGCCTACCGTTATTATAACTCAGCAAAACAGAGCGAAAATTAATTCTATTTTTATTACTCTGGTCTCAAGCACTTACCAGTGATTTTTCCATCCACCCATGGTGTGCGACCAACACTTATTAAATTAATAATAAATAATATTATTGATAAACGCATTTACAATACTCTGTGGATTGCCGGCCCACCATTAATATTGTTTTTTGTCTTTTTGGTCTTCCAACGTGCGCTGTACACACCATTGGCGGCTGTATAACACCAGCAAGTATACACATGACGGTGTGCCTTTATTATCTGCTGTTTTTAATTTCTGAATACTGTAGACTGTTCATAGGAGATTACATGATGGGCTCTTGATTCTGTCCACCATGACAATATTATGGAGTGTGATCTTTTACTGATACAATGATTAATGCCTTGATGGTATAAACTACGTATATAATGTCTCTGTGTGTGCTATCGCTTGTATGTTATGTTTCTAGGCAGGTACGTGACCCACGTGCTAATTTTGAGCAGTCTGTGAGCGTTTTGAGACACGCTAAACACGTTCATCCTGACATCGTCACCAAAACCTCCATAATGCTGGGCTTGGGAGAGACGGATGAGCAGGTCTATGAGACAATGACTGGTGAGTGACTGGAGATGTGATGTCACATGCACTGGGGGAGGGGGGGTGGCAGGGGCCTATCCAGCGCACTACAGTACCAGAGTACGTGCACCCAACCACTAAGAAAAAGAAAGTGATATATGCATGTAGATTGTAATTCCCAGTCTCCTCTGGTTTAATGTCCCTACAATATGCATGAAATGTTTTTAATGTTGTCACAGGCACCTGTTCATCCACCACACTATAAACTTGTGTCTTGTACTTGTAACAGCTTTGCGAGAAGCAGACGTGGACTGTTTGACGCTCGGTCAGTACATGCAGCCGACAAAGCGTCACCTGAAGGTAACAACCTATGAACTCGGTGCCGTGATCTTTATTCCATGGGAGATTGTCTTTTGCATACAGCAGACTTCCTGGGCCAGAGATTACAGAGGAGAAGGAAAACCTGAAGATAATGAATTACTGTGCTGAAGTACCTAAACCTATTCCACATATTATTTCCATAATTGGCTGATGCAGTAAGATACTTATCTCTTTTGCAGGTTGAAGAATACGTCACCCCGGAGAAGTTTCAGCACTGGGAGAAAATAGGCAACCAGTTAGGTTTCCTGTATACGGCCAGTGGGCCTCTGGTTCGATCGTCTTATAAAGCAGGTATGGCGTATTACTTACAATACTAGCCAAATGTCGCTGGAGACTAATGTTATTTTATAAACCTGTAAATCCCACCTTATAACTTCAGCTTTGTTTTTCCTGTTTAGTATGAACTTTAATCTTTATTATTTTTGGTAAAAGGCGCACAGGCTTCACTTCCCTTTGCTTAGATACACTGTAACCATTAAGCGATGAATGTAATTGGAGTATTTTTGAAGCAAATGATGTAGCTTCAACAAGGTGATGTCGGGATACTGTAACGCAAGGGTAGGCAACGTGCGACACTCCAGCTGCTGTGACGTCCGCTACAAACAGGGCACTGTACTTTCATTAATGACTCTTATTGTTTTAGTCTTTGCCAGACAATTCACTTACAGTACCTCCTACTGAAACTGTCATTACAGATGTATTTGCATGATTTATACCACAGCTGGGGGTCGTCCTCTATGTAGAGGGGAAAAGATTGATGACATAAAGGAGAGTTGTGACATAATTAGATTTGTGACTATCTAGGCATCTGCGCAGGAACAGGCCGCCTAAAGCTGGCCACACACTAGACCAACTTACATCCAACCAGCCAACTTGTTGATTGGTTGGAATGAAAATCTGGTAAGGAATACAATCAGCAACTTGCTCCCAGACGCTGAAAAATGGACCAAAACTGTTGTATGAACAATAGTTTAGATCAAACATTTAACAAACTTGTCTGAACGACCATTTTCATCTGTTTTCTGGCATTTAGGAGTAAATTTCTGATCATCAGTTACTCCCATTCCTTACCAGATTTTCATTCCAACCAATCAACAAGTTGGCTGGTTGGATGTAAGTTGTTCTAGTGTGTGGCCAGCTTGAGTGTATATAGGAATTGCAGCGTTTTGCTTCATACTTATACTTAGAACTGGAGGCTGGCAGCATTAGAGGTTCGCCCAGCTGCCCCCTAGGATACAAAGCATCTCCGTGGAGCTGGGCTCTGGATGCTGCTCTAGGTCTTCTAATAGTATTACATTTCAATTGTGATGATACAGGTGTTCTCTCTGGGGCCCGTCCTCCATGTTATTCTGATGGATTCTGGGTATTTCTCTGTGTATGTTGGGGGCAGATCTGTGTCTCTAACAATGATGATTTTCTCACACATTTATTAGGTGAATATTTTTTGAAGAACTTGGTGGAGAAGAGGAAAACCAAAGCCATGTAAGGGAGGAAATGACATTTTTATATGGACTGTTCAACCAGAAACATGGAAGAAAAAGGCTAAACCATGCGTCCTGGCATTATGAACACCGATCCCTCTGCCGAATAGAGATAGGTGATGTGTGGTACATGTGGAGGGAGGGCGACTATTTCAGAAACGCCCCCACAGACCCTCTGCCCTGTAATGTACACGCACCGTACTATCAGTGATGCTGCTTATTTTAGCAACAGTTTTGTTGTGTAATAAAGCACATAATGGATGTGTTATTACAGTTACACCTGCCCCATGTTCTCAGGGTGTAGTTAGTTTTGAAACATATGGCATTTTGCTGACAGATTTTATTTGAAATAATTACATTTACTGTATGTAATAAAAGAATAGAATATTCATTATGTATGAATAAAAAAAATATCCTCATGTGCTGAATTGTCAGGGTGAAAACAAATGTAATGCAGTATATGTGTTACATAACCATATTGGTTGGTAGGGTCTCCACTTTCTCATTCCTAAACCGTAAATGAATGATAATTGTAAGAATTGCAAAAACATACAGATGTGGCCCCTTACACATCTTTGCAGTCACGCTAAAAACCCCTCTCAGCGAGCCAGGTACCGTGAGACTCTGTTAGCATCTTTTGTGCATCTTTTTTCTTTGAAAAAGTGTCTAAATGGCAATGCAATGCATCTAGGACGCACCAGCAGCCTGTGCTCATTAATCTGATATGCGACACTTGTATATCTGTGTGTGACCGAGTCTCTGAATCTGTATATGAAGTGCTACATTGTAGCAGCCGCAGGTTTTTTCATTCCAAGTTCCGTTGTGGTTCACATACAGACTCAGTCACACACAGATATACAAGGGTCACATATCACATTAATCAGCACAGTCTGCTGGCTCACACTCACGCCAGGCAAGTCGCGCTGCCTGATGTATGGAAGCTCGATGTAGGAGGACATCTTTATCGCTAACAATAGCTATGTATTAACTACTATTCACAGAATGTTAATTTATGGTAACAGGTTCACTTTAAATTTCTGTTATTCAGTTGGCTGCAAAATCTGTTAAGTTGTGCAACCTGCCACAGTACAGGGTCATAGACCGTGCATTTCACATGCAGAGCAAACGTCTTACATACAATCTGGGTGACCATGTATATAGGTTATTTTATTTTTTGCATTGATGTCCAGATTAAAGGCAGGTATCCACTACTAGATATACAAACGATAGCACGATTACGACATTGCAATCGTGCTCTCGTTTGTATATCTAGTGATGTGCCTAGATTGAACGTTCATTCGTTCAGTCCAGGCATATCCATCATCCCCGCACATGCTGAACCTGACGGGATCGCCAGCATGTACGGGCGATGATAGATGTCGGAAGCGACCGGCGTGCACGTGCATCGCTGGTTGCTTCCGACCAAAACATGCCCGATGCAGATCACTGTGACACTAGCACCTGATAGATGATGCTCACCATCTATTTCTGGTCTTGTGTTTTAGACCGCATAGTAAAACAACATTCAATTCCTCTTGGCCATTGCTAGCACTAATCAATCACTGACCATTTGTCTATTAGATAGGCCAGCTTTTAATGCCGCATCCAAGGAACAAGCCTTTTAAACACATAGCTCCTTCCCAGCTGGATCCGAAGTCAGATGTCAAACCCATGTCTTTCGCTCCCGAGTTTCACAGCACCCATCTTTCCTAGATAAGGTTGATTAAGACAGATGCACTACTTTGCTGTTCCATAAGGCAGTGTTTCCCAACTCCAGTCCTCATTAACAGTGCATGTTTTACAGATCTCCTCAGTATCACATTTGAAATAATTAGTGACACCTGTGGATCTTTTAGAATGGGTCAGCCAGTAATGACTGCACCTGTGCACCAACTAGGAGATCTGTAAAACATGCACTGTTATCGGCACCCGGGGACTGCAATCGGGAAACACTTCCGCTAGGCCTCATCCCATCCCGGTAACCTGCTAGGCATATGTAGTAATTTACTTTGCCCCACAACTTTATCTACTTCCCTGATGGAGACACACACACAAAAATCATCAATACCTGGATATACTGTTTAAAAAAAAAAAAAAAAGTGTGAAACTCGTTTTACGGTGACCTGTGTGTAGTGATTTTTTTTGTTTATTATATGACTAAGGTACCAGTGCTCAGCGTTTTAATCGACAGTTCTAGGGCAAGGTCACTGTTTTCCTGGTCTAAAAAGTAGGTTGATCAGAGGAGTCTAGTCATGGAAGTTCCAGGCACGAATGTTAAAATAAATCAGTAATGACAATAGAAGAACACCCTGTCTCCAGAAATAAACTCCACTGATGATCCATTTGTGTCAGGTGTGCAATACTGCTGAGACCTCTGTCGTGATTAGTGTGCGTCAGGGGTGTGTAATATGTTATTGTTTTATACCATTCAGATATTTACTGTGATCTATATCATCACGCAAAAAATGTATAACGTTACTGTGATGGAACCTTTGTTCCTAGTGGTCCCTACATGACACATGAATACTGGTAGACGATGGTCAGATTATGTTGGCCTACACAGGGTTGACTTGGAAGATCAGAAACCACACACAACTGTTGCAAATAGTTTATTTCACATATTACATTAATGAACATACCATAAATGACGGTTGTGTTAATGCTTCGGTGACTCCCATCTACAAGTCTCTGTACCATTAGAATATCCTGACAGGAGACTGACTTTCCCTAAGAGAGACCTTTTTATCTTCAACATTCAAAACTGAAATGAATGAATCTACAGGTTCTTTGCCTGGTAGTGTGGCTTACAACAGACTGTCACAGATCCTTTATATCCATAATAGGCCATTTTGGATATGGCTAGCCTGTGTGATCTGTATACCCATATGCACAGTGGAGCTAGTCATTTTGTGGGTTGAATGAATAAGCGGCATACTCCATAACATGCGTTCACTAGGCACTAGTGACATCACTGAGGCACAAAGTGAATTGTGAGGATGAAAGTTGGTTCAGCCCACAAAATGTCTGCAGTCATTGTGCTTAGGCAACAGGTACACCACAATGATGGACAGTATATGTGGGAAGCGATGGATTTATCTTCTCACTGGCCTTGATCAGTTGTGTCCATGTAACATGTGCAGGGGACCACATTGTGACTTTAATACAAGCCGTATTACAGCCAAGGCAGAACCATGTTCCACGTTTCAAATGTTTTACTGTTCCAGACTACTAGGCAGAGGGACCTCTCACATGATTAACTGGTAAAGCATCCGCACCCATTTCCAAGAGCCCAGTCTACAAATCTTATTAGTTTGCCCATTCGCCAAAACACCTGGGTGCTCGATACAGGATTATAAAAATACAAAACGTTCCAAAAATAGATCTGATCCAAAATGTTTCTTTAAATATCCAAATACAAAAGGCTACAAAGTGTCCATTCCTGTTATGTGAAGTAAGGGCATGCTGTAATTACTGCAATACCCTCATTCAATAAAAGATAAAGGGGTCTATTTACTAAGCAGTGTTAGAAGACAGAGTGAAAAGTGATAAGGTGCCAGCCAATCAGCTCCCAACTGTCATCTCACAGGCTGTGTTTGAAAAATTACAGTTGGGAGCTGATTGGCTGGCACCTTATCACTTTTCACTCTATCTCCTAACTGCTTAGTAAATAGACCCCCTAGTTATATATGGTTATTAAAAAGAAAAAAAAATATTCCGTTCTAGTACAAAGATTTCTGTTTGGTCTTCATAATTGTGGGGTTGTGAAAGCTATATCCCAGAATGTGCAGTGGGGAAGGTGAATTATTTACAAATAAATTATCTATTGATATGTAATGAATTATCAACCATGCAATGTACCTATAAGAAAACCCCTTGTTGCCAGGTGAGTATGGAGGAATACTGCAGACATACTGGACAGTCCACATCCATTACACGTTCATATACTTGTGACCTAAATTGCTCTCGGCACAGTCTATACTCTGGCCTTCTTGAGAGGTAGATCTGCCAGACTAAACTTGGGCATGTCGGCTGTCGGTGTGAATGGGATTCTCTTGGTAGCCACCTTTTTCCCAATGGTCTCAACCTGAAATGTAAAAGAAGCAGATTAGATAGCAATTTGCAATCAATATAACTGTAAGCCAGGGGTGGGGAACCTTTTTTCTGCCAAGGGCCATTTTGACATATATAACATTATTTGCGGGCCCGGTGCAGGCCATGCCCCCTCCATGTGATGTCGCCTGGGGAGAGGCCACAATCGCCAGCAATACCCGGAGCATCCTGAGGATGTTCCAGGGAGCTGTAAGGGCAGCGGTGTGACAGTCTGAAGCTCCAGGCGGCACTGCTACATAGATTCTGGCTGCAGCGTGTCATTCTGGGCACCGTGCTAGCCAGATGAGTCTAGCAGAAAATGCGCTGAGGGCCAGTCCAAACAGTTCCGGGTGCCTTAAATGGCCCCCCGGGCCTGAGGTTCCCCATCCCTGCTGTAAGCAGATACTACAGGGTTTTTATTGTTGTATTATTAGAGGAAATACCTTCACTTAGCCTGTAAATGGAGATCATTATGCTTAACATGGCTAGACTGATAAAATAATACTGTAATGGTGCGTACACACGGTCAGATTTTTCTTCAGATCTGAACGATAATGATTTAAAAAATCGTTCATATCTGAGAGAAAATCTGACATATCTGACATGCCTGAACGATGAACGATGCGCGTTCCCGATGGTCAGATAACGATATCTGACATCTGATGTGTTTGCAGTCAGACTTGGACGATTCCATTCACTTTAATGCAGTCAAAAATTGTTCAAGCGTTCATCTGACAGATCTGACCGTGTGTATGCTCCACTACTTAGTTTTACTATGTGCCATATCGTGGGCTCTAATGTATCTGTTTTTTCCCCCAGACTCTTTAACTCCTAGTACAGTACTTATTTTCCTATATATTAAACTACTGATGAACCTAAATTAACAGGAAAAGATATAATAGAGTACACATATCCAAGTTATTATTAATCATAAATCAAATTTGACCTCACATAATCGGTTAGACTTATTTTAGGAGTCATGCATTTGTAATTATAATTAGCCATTGTCTGTAACCGCAACAAGTGGGCATTCTGGTTTGCAGATTTCCCTTATAGCATTGTTGAACGATGGGGAATCATTTTATATTTGCATGTACAGCACAGATCAATAACCGTATGACTAGGAGGAGTACTGTTTGTAATTGTTATGTGCAAGGAGCAAACAGCACAAATAACCAGGATTTCTGTTTGTACTACATCCACAATATCCACACCAGCAAGCCAGAGTCATTTTTAACTTGCTGCCATGTCTTCTAAGGCACTGCATAAAGCAGAGCTTCCCATACTCCACCATTACAGTCCAGGTTTAAATCACATTAAGTGAGGTACTAATTAAGTCACCTGTGCTTAAGCATGGATATCCTTAAAAAGTGGACTGTAATTGCAGCGTTTGGGAACCTCTGGCATTAAGAATTATACTGTCAGCCAGTAATGCGGACTCCTGTACTGGAGAGGATGCAAATTAACGTAGCAAATACACCTGGCAAGTCTCTCGGAACAAGCCAAATTAAACAGTTTTAATTGCGCTCATACTTTTCTTAAAATGGTTTCAAAGAAAATAAATAAAGTTTAGCATGGATTGTGTAAACGTTGATGCAATGTTCTATTAGAGTCTGGCGTCAGTCAGTAGTCAGCGCCTGTCTTTTCTGCTGAGAAGAAGCAGAGTTTAACCTATTCCCCTTGGTCAGTGATGTCCAATTGCAGAATGACTGCACAGTTACACCCATGTAACAGTCTGCCTCACACACAGGGCGGGTTCATCATCTTTGGCCGGGACTACTCTTTATTTGGAAATGTTTCACGCCCAGAAAACATGAGCCTGGAGTCATTTTAATCTTATGAGCTTAGTAAAGTTATTAAAGACAAGAAAACATTTAGACGCTTGAAAACGACACCAACGTTAGGGCAGCTATCCAAGGATGTTGCAATCCCGATATATCAAACCCCAATAAATAAGATGGCGCTATAATAGTCTTGTACAAATAATACAAAATAGATATTAAGGTTATCAAAAGCCAAGCGTCCTTATGCCGTGTTGGCCACAATTGCACACCAAATTGCAGCAGTAAGTTGTGTTCACTGGGAAATCCCAAACGTTTAAGTCTCTCACTGGTAGCATATGTGCCAATACATGTTAGGCATATATTACATACACCCATGCTTTTAATGGTTTATTTTATGCTATTAAGTCTCAATAAAACTTATAGAAGGTCTCAAATACATCAGCTACAACCCTCAGACCCCAGATACTTATTTATTTGGACCATTGTTCAGATAAACTATTTGTCCTTTATCAAGGATGGGTTTTTAATCCTTATTTCTTACTTTACTAACAAAATACTGCACTTAGAATCGCTCTCTGTGGTTCTCGAAATGATGCATGTTGAAAGTATTAGGTGATCTGCTGCCATAATAAACAGTGGGCCTGATTCAGACTCGCAAGCGCTGAGCGCTCGCAAGCGGGTTCAATGTTGGCCCAGTAGGCATGCGCACGACGGAGGAGGTTCCGTCGTGCGCATGCGCGAGACCCGGATAGCGACGGGCAAGCTGTCGCTCTGGGTCTCGCTACGAAGGGGACGTGCTGTCGATGTTGAGTGACAGCACGCCCCCTTTGGTGGGCGGGCCGGGGGCGTGGCTGCCCAGGCGGAGGCGTTCCCATGGGAACGCCTACCGTCTGGGGCCGGCCCCAGGGCTTGCGGCAACGAGACCCTACCACAACGGTCTCATTGCAAGCCTGATGGTCTTGACCATTGTCCTGGCCGCTCGTTACAGCTATACGAGCGGACAGGAGGCTGCTCTAAAAACGAAGGACGGCCCGGACTCAGAGCGAGCGCTCTGTCAGAGCGTCCGGCTCTGAATCAGGGCCTGTGACCCTAATGTTTATGCCACTCGTTACTTACAAGAGTTTATACAGAATATCACTTGTGCATTAAGTGGTGAAGAATGTAACCATGGATATAGGTACCTGGAACCCAATGTTCTGCAGCTCGCCATGGAGGTCATCTAGAACCCTCCTCCCATCAAATATAAAAGCTGGTTTCAGCATCTTGGCGTGGATACGATGAAAATCCAACTCCTGCCAAGAGGAAAACAAAGACGCTTTTAGATGACAGCTCACAAAATGTTGTCAGTGTTCACAAAACTGATATGCCAAGGGGATGTAGTCCCCACCCTGGCGGTCGGGATGCCAGCGCTCAGAATACCGGCTCCAGAATCCTGACCGCCGGCGTTCAGGGAAGGATTAGGTTTAGGCTGTGGAAGGGGGAGGAGGGGAAGAAGGGGTAGGCTATGGGAAAGGTGATTTAGGGGTTAGGCACTTATCTACTTGTGTCGGGATTCTAACAGTTGGGTTGCCGCTGTTGGTATTCTGACTGCCGGGATCAGGTACCCAACCCATGCCCAGGCATACACCCCGGCCCCAATGTCACGCTACATACAGATGTGCTCTGCTCACCTTAAACATGTCCCACTCCGTGCAGATAACCATAGCATGGGCGCTCTCACAGGCTTCATATGGGTCTGTTGATATGTGCACCAACTTATCCACTAAACAGAAGAAATAATATGTATATTAATAACCATTGTCTCAAAGTGTCACATCCATACCCCCAATATAACAAAGACTTGTGTGCCAGCTGACAGGCCCTTGCTTCTGCAATAGTACTGGAGCACATCCCATCAGAACAACTGGATAGAGTTGTACATATGGGGTCACAGAACCTTGCAGACTAATATTACTCAAGTTTTCTGGGTTGGAAAGAGTCACATCTCATCGAGGTTCAAGGATTTACTCTTGTAATTACCCACAATATGTGAGGCCACACAACCTGCCAGGTTCCAAGAGATCCTGACGCTTAGCTGACTCTCCCCCATGGGGTTCTGTGCCTCAGCAAGCAGCGCTAATAGGCCAAGTCCAATGATAAGGTTATGGAGAATAAGGTGAAGGTTCATCAAAACTTCTAAAGAGGACAAGAGGAGGTGTCGCCCATATCAACCAGATTCTTTATAGTAGATAACTGGAATGTCTTCTTTAGAAGAAGGTTTGAGAAATCTTTCCCCAAGTGCCCTCATGCTCCTGTAGAACATGTTGAATATGAGAAAACTAACAGCGGTCATTGCAACAACCAGCAGTTATTATCCGCCCTATGCTATATGTGTCCTGCTGGTTTCTGCATCTGTGCACCTACCCCTGTCATCAGCAGTCACTCCAGGGAGGGACAAGTCCATGATGATTTGCTCTCTTGGTACTTTGGGGTCAAAGATGTGCAGCTTGGCGCCTTCATCCATGAGGTATTTACTAATGTAGATACTGGAGGACTCTCTGGAAACAAGCCGTATTCATACACAAGTTAAAATTTGGATAAACATAGTATATTAAGAAACAAGTCATTTTATCTTACAGTTCCATGTCAATGTCAGACCAATCACAATTACTTTCCTGGTGTGAGGCTAATGGGGCCCTTACATCTTCAACGGATTGCCCCAATTCCCCGTTCTGCCATCCCCGGGGTTGGAAAATCAGGAAAATGCAACATGTTGGATAATCGGTTCCCATAAATGGTCGGTATCGGCAAGTCAGGGATTTTTAATGTGCTGTTTTTCTACCATCCACCGATGGATCGCCTATCATGGATGCCTGTGAATCTGCATCAGCAGAGTGGGGAATCAAGCCGTAGATGTATGGGCTGCATTAGGTGCAGGTGGGTCGCCACGTCTGTGTATATCATTTTATACTTCCAGCATGCGTAGGACCTTACAGAGGAATTAAACTCTTGCGTGACGGCGGATTTTCCCTTTCATGTAAGTGCTTCTTCCAATCAGGTATGTTTGTGTGTTGTGCTCGGATACAAGAGCAGAAGATCCAATTGTTCTGTGCATTAGATTGGTTGATTTCCATTGCTGTGAGATACAACCAATGTGCCTGGAGTTTGCCTATAAGTACAAGGGGCTCATATAGCGGAATGCTATAAGAAATAAGGAGTATTACCTTTATCTACTATATTAATCCTATTTTTAAAAATGATTAATAAAAGAAAAAAAAATGGTTACAAGATTTATGCTAAGTGGCTGATGTGGAAGGAGTTCTATGCCTATCTGCGTAGTATATTGGTCGTGAAATCACCCTGCCCATATATATGCACCTAGGTAGTCTTTGGTAATTCTGGGGGAAATGCATCAAAACTTTTTTTTAGAGTGGTGAAGTTGTCCATAGCAACCAATCAGCTACTGGCTAGCATTTATCACATTCTATAAAATGATAGACAGATCTGGATTGGTTACTATGGTCAACTTTCCATTTGTCCAGGGTGCTACATCTCCCCCACTGGCACTCGTGTCTTCCTGCACCAGCAGAGGCAAGGTGTGGGAGGTAGTATTGGCCTAGTACAATTATTTCATGTTCACATAACTGCAAACAGATGCAATCTGGCAACCAGAAACCTATGTGTGGGGAAACTATGATTTGCGGGTGGCTACGGGCAGGTGTAAATGGCAGATGATGACAGACGCCAGCAGTAGCAGATTGTGATTGCCCATTTTATGACTCTCTCTACATTAGCCCCTTTGTCATCAGTTTAACATTTCCAGATTTTTGAGTGCATGTCTTAATGGGGATCCAGAGGAAGACATTACTACCCACACAGAAACAGCACCGCAACGATTTCGGCATCATAGTTTATTACCGTGTGTCTCCGGTGTCTTTTTTGAATGCAAATCCCAGGACAGCAATTTTTTTGTCTGCCACCGTGTTGAAAAGACAATCAATGATCCTGGAGGTAAACCGTCTTCTCTGGTACTCATTCATGTCTATAACCTGGAGTGCGAGAATAAGGACCAGTTCAAATGTGCGGTGTTCAGTTCAAAGGCCAGTGGCCAGATATGCACACACACACAAAGCAAAAAACAAGAACAAAAAGCAACAACCAACAAAGGACCTCATTCAGAGCCGTTCGTAAGCGGCCGTACGCTCGTTCAGAGCGATGTTCGCCCATCTGCGCATGCGTACGGTTTGGAATACGCATGCGCGAACCAGTCAGTGCGGCCGAAAATCGTTTGTTCGCTAAATAGCGAATGCCTGCTATTTTGAGTAACAGGAGGAGGCGTATGTGGGTGGTAACAGGGGAAGGTGCTTGAAAACGGGGAGTGGAGATCAGAACGCAGGCGTGCTTAAAGGTCAAAGCGGGCGTTTTATGGGTGTGCATAATTAACAAAGCAGCGTCAGCGACCACGTCACCTGGTTGTTTTATAGTCAGAACTGCTCGCAATATAGTGGTAGGAAAAACCAGCCACAAGAATAGCGAGCAGTTCATACGCTGTTCGATGTACTCGATTAATCAAATAAATAGCGCACATGACGTATGATGCGAGCGGCCAGGGGGCGTATTTTTCAAATAAACGACCGCATGTTTTGTTCGCTCGTTCAGACATAGAGGCGGCAACAGACCGCAAGCAGCGAACGGTTCATTTGAATAGCCACCCCCTTTTTCTGAACGAGCGAGCGCTAATAGCGTCCGGCTCTGAATCAGGCCCAAAGTGTATAGATTTCTCTTTCCCATTACACGAGGCAGGAGAACAAAATGTCAGCTACCATTCTATTACTCTGTAAACAGCAATCTTTCAGATCTAACTTGCATTAAGGAGGGTCTAGCACAGAGAAGGAGTTTTGGTTCTGCACAAGAGTCATTCACATATTGCTCATAAATGAGCATCAACCGGAAATACCAACAATATATGATAAAGTCCAATAAGGAAAGCAAATTTACCTGAGTCAATAGTGTCATACTGAGAACAAGAGATAGGGAAGAGAGACTCTTTGGGGTATATACACTAAACTCAGAGTTTTTAGGAGCGGAGATGTTGCCCATAGCAACCAATCAGATTCTTATTAACATTTGACTAGCACCTTCTAGGAGATAATAGCTAGAATCTGATGATTGGTTACTATGGGCAACATCTCTACTTCTAAAAATTCTCACTTTAGTACATATACCCCTTTGTTGAGCCACTCTTTGGTAGAATTGTTAAAACGAGGGTCTAGCCAGAATTACTGCAAACATAAAAAAGGTACTGTAATATCCCAAGCGCAGCAGCAGGGCACAGAAGAATATGTACCTGTTGCCAGTATCTTGCTACTTCGTGCAGATTCAAAACTTCACACAAATAAACCAGATTCAATACATCTTTCTGGAAGCAGCTCCCACCAAAGCCTGTAACAAAGTAAAAAGCAAATACTGTACATAGGATATTTAAAAAAATTTTTTTAGGCAACACATAATACCACTTCCAGATAAATCCCCGGCTTCAACCCGGCTCGGACCTGGGACATCGAGCACGGTTTGAAGCTGGGCTACCCCTTTCACACTGAGAGGGACGACCCAGGTTATTTCTCTGGGTCGTCACCCTTCACACCGGACTTGGGTCTTGCAGTGACCTGGCCAGTGGGCACTTGGAGATTCTCTCATCTCCAAGCGCTACTGTTCCCGGCCAATCAATTTGTGTTAAGCGTGACCCGGGTCATCAAGTTTAGCCGAGTCGTCGACCACAGTTGCAAGTCCTGGGAAAAAACCTTGCTAGCGAGCAGGGTCACGGACCTGGGACTGTCAACCCGGGTCACACCTTTCAGACATACGCCTGACACGGGTTGACGCGCGTTCGCACACAAAAACCCTGGTTTTAGGCGTAAGTCTGAAAGTGGTTTAAGTCTGCCGAGAAATCTTGGTTATCCATTGACCTTGGAATATTTATGACCATCTGCAAGCAGCAGCGTTACCACATTCAGCTTCATTCTGTATGCGACGGATCTGTCTGAGAACGTACCATTGTCTATTGCTTATATGTGTTTCAAGCCTGAGTCAACACATTGGCCCTTAATATTAATCAAGGTTCTACTTGTGTTCGGATAATAGGATGAGCTGTAGACAAAGATCATATTTAAATAATTATATATATATATTTTTTTTCAAAAAGATGTCCGGCAGCGCTATCCGGTCTCAGGGCCTGATCCACTACAGATCGCAGCTGCGAATACAATAGCGATTACGCATGCAGTCTCACTGCGATAGTATGCTAATCCATTGAGATCGAGAAGCCGTCGCAGCATAACATTAGGAAGCCCACTTTACCTTACACACATCTGTAGTGTTTAGCAAGACTGCAAAACCATCGGTACAACCGCAGCCTCACGGACACTTGCACAAGGTCTGACCTTACTCAGAAATTGCTAACTTCATCGCACGCAATGAGTCCTCAGGCTGTGTACGGCATCGCAGTGGCTAATTTATACATGTTCCAGCAACGGCATTGAAATGCACGCCTGCGTTTTGCCAAATCCCCCCCCCTCCCACAAATGGCACTTCCTGTCAATAACTCTGCGATGGGTCTGCGCAGTCCCGATCGCAGTGGCTAGCACGCACACGTGCGTAATAGCAGTTGCAATCGGCAGTGAATCAGGCCCTCTATTCATGTTACCAATCTGTTTTTAATGATCTAGGCCAGTGGTTTCTCAACTCTCAAGTATTCCCAGCAGGTCATGTTTTGAGGATGTATATCTATGGAAGCAGGTGGGATAATTACTGACCCTGCAAAATACAACTCACCTGTGCATGCAGGGCCGGCGCTAGGCTGTGCTGCGCCCAGCGCAATATTGAGTTGCCGCCCCTTCCCTCCTCCGCTCCCTCCCCCATAGCTTACATTATCCCTCTATTGCCAGGCGGGTGGGAGGGAATTTCCTGCGCCCTCCGGATACAGTGGCGCTCCGGGCGACGGACCGGCTTGCCCATGCCTGGAGCCGCTACTGTGTGCATGATTACAGAAATCCACAAAACATGACCTGCTGGGGGTACTCGAGGATTGAAGTTTAGGACCCCTGATGTAGGCCACTGCTTTGTCCATTTATTCTATAACCACTGACATGCTATAATGCTGCTATTGTTTGCTACACAGCAAATATTTTTTTACCTTGTATTGCCCCTTTCATATCACTGCTTTGATTCGTTATTATTCATGGTGAGATATTGAAGTTGAATGCTCTCACTTATTTTTAGGTTTGGTTCTAGTGCAGAGGTTCCCAAACTCCGTCATCACAGTTCAGGTTTTACAATGTCCATGCTTGAGTCCAGATGGGCTAATTAAGTCACCTGTGCTCAAGCAGGGATCTCTTTATATTTTTATGTAGATGTTGGAAGACATTTTTATGCCCGATTAATAACCTTTCACCCCACCATCTATTGCAGAGCATTCTGCCCACACTCATCTCCCCCATCACAGCAACAATAGACAACCCCAATCCACTCTCCTCACAAAAGACTCATGTTCTTAGGGTTCCTTACTCCATTTCCCCTACTTACTACATTGCCACAATTCACTTATTTTATTCCCTATGAATACTGAGAACGTCAGCTGAAATGCCAGGCTTCATTAGCCCTTTATAGAGTTTTAGGCAGCCTAATTATAAACTGATTAAAGTACAATTTGTTGCAAGTTAAATATTTCTATACAGGCACAAGATTGTAACTGGTACACAATCCAAATTCTCTTAGAGCACAGGTTCTTAAACTCGCTCCTCAGGGCCCCAAACAGTGCATGTTTTCCAGTTCTCCTCACAGAATCACAAGTGAAATACTTAGCTCCAACTGTGGATCTTTAAAATGTGTCAGTGAGTAATGAATACACCTGTGCACCTGTTGGGTGACCTGGAAAATGTGACCTGTGTGGGGTCCTGGGGACCGAGTTTGAAAACCACTGTCTTAGAGGAAAGCTAATACCCAGTTATAGGAATAAGTAGGATTTATACTAGGAAGATAAATCCTAACTGCACCTGATGTACAAACACACTTTTTTACAAATGACATTTGAGACTAATCCTGATAAAAAATCTATTACATGCAGGGCTCTTTATATTGTTGTACCAGTTAGCAATGCAAGGCTTAGGTCAGGCATGAATACAGCAATAATTAGGCCATGTAACAAAATACCCGGATAACTACCCATTAGAAAACACCATCTACAGTACAGAAACACATTTGGTACAGAACATAATAAGCCAAATAACAGAAAAAACAGGGAAGATATTTACCTACGCTGGCTTTAAGGAATTTGTTT
Source organism: Taudactylus pleione (assembly GCA_031769625.1). Lineage (NCBI taxonomy): Eukaryota > Metazoa > Chordata > Amphibia > Anura > Myobatrachidae > Taudactylus > Taudactylus pleione. The sequence goes on from JAUIMM010000300.1 coordinate 9,935,181, forward strand.
CCAATTCTTTGGTCCATTCCAATGGCCCTGGCCACTTCCTCTACATCTGCACCCGTTGCCTCACACAAAGCACTGATGGAATTAATACTGCTGATCCTCTGGGCGAGAAACGCGTTGGCAGCCTAAATACAGTACAGCAGGGACTAAGTAATCACATTCAGTGTAAATGACCAGTTCATGCCAACTTCAAGGGGCTCATTTGTTTTTCAGGATGCTAGATTAGCATAGATCAGCTCCAGTATGTGATCTTTTTATGCAATATGTTCTTACAGACATGTGCGTTTTGCTCTTGTGATATATTCCATTGGAGGGAAATGTATCAAAGAAGTGAGACTCTGCAACAGGCAGAGCCTCTATATTACAACCATCCTGACAGATTGATTTGGAGAGTGCATCAAAAAAGGCAGCAATGCCGTGACATACAGCAAGTCCACTTTCTAGAACTAGATGCTTTAATGGACAAAGGGCCTGATTCAGAGCCGGATGCTCTTGAAGAGCGCTCGCTTTGAATCAGGGCATTTTTTTTTCTTTTTGTTGCGGCCTCCTGGCCGCTCGCTAAGCTGTGGGTGACCACCCATAGCTTTTGCGAGCGGCAAGGTGATGGTCGCGATGGTTGCGACCATCGGGGCTTGCGACGAGACCCTTGTGGTAGGGTCTCGTCCGTCGCAAGCCCCAGAGAGCTTCCTGCTCTAACAGAGCTCTCCACTGACATCACTGGTGATGTCAGTGGTGCCTCCCACAAACGGCAAGCGTTCCTTCAGGAACGCCTCCATTTTGTGTAGCCACCCCCCCTCCCCACCTACAAAACGGGGCGAGCTGTCGATCAACATCGACAGCTGCCCCTTTTATAGTGAGTCCCGGAGTGAGAGAATTTCTCTCTCGCTCCGGGGCTTGCACATGCGAGCAGCGTGTGCACAGTACCCCACCATCGACCTGCTTCCGAACGCTATGTGCTCGCGAGCGGGTCTGAATCAGGCCCAAAGTACGTACCAGTTTAGAAAGCTCCGATGACCAAGTGTTAGTGGTTATAATTTTTTCCGAGGGGACCCAGTTCTCGTAAACCGCACACAGAGCACGCACAGCTTTTTGCCCCTCTGGGGTCTCATCTCCACCAATTAACACACGGTCAGGATTCTTAAGATCTTTAATTGCCGTCCCTTCTGCCAGGAACTCGGGGTTAGACAGCACCTAGAATCAAAGGGAAATGATACAATTAGTACCAATGCCAAACCACCACCTAAACCTCCAACAGATAAGATATAGAACTAACATTTGTATAAAACGCACATACTATGACAAAGCTACTCGTAAGAAAAGGATAAAATAAAAAAAAAGTGTATTACATCCTGCCGGAAGATTATAGCATCAAGGTGCCAAGTAATTAAACCAACTACAAAATTGTATCAGAGGTTTCAGTGATAGAAATGTATGGCACACATACCAGCAGAGATAGGATCCTGCCCACGTGTACACTGACCTGGAGATTGAGATTAGGTTTTGTGTTGGCATCGAATATCCTCCGAATGCTCTCTGCGGCTCGCACTGGCACGGTGCTCTTTTCTGTCACAATCTTGTAACCATTTGAGTTCTGAACGATTCGTCGGGCGCAGGCTTCAATGTATTTCAGATCTGCAGCCCGGCCTTTGCCCATGCCATAGGTCTTTGTTGGGGTGTTAACCTGCGAGAAGGGTGGTGAAGATCAAATTCATTTTTCCTAGTACTAATTGTAAATGGCTAAATTATGATTATTAGAATAACTTTTGTGCAAAATGAGTCCCATTGCAAATGAAAGTTTGCGGCTCCGCTAGCACGGATCTCATGCAAAAATAACCCCCCTAAAAATGTGCCCTTTTTCGCTTTCAATAACTTGGCTCTGCAAAATTAAATCTTCTATTTTGCGCTGCACTCCATACATACAAAGCAAGGACAACCTCTCTGCGCCCATCGGTCGGTGCAAACTTCACATCCATCATCCCCAGCTGTCTCGCTCCACAAATGCATGCAGTTTGGTGGAAATAACCGGGCACGTTACCAAACATCATTCAGCCCTTGGCTTCGGCCATTTTGTCACCACGGTGACCTGGGAGCAGCTATAGTATGAATAGGCTCAGCTCACGCTTGCTTTGCTTCTGTGGCTTTTTTATTGCAGGTGGTCGGGAAAGTTTGCATTTTTAAGTACAAAAGAAATCCTTACGGAAATGAAGACCAGGTCCGCCTCTTGTATGGCTCCATCAATATCCGTGGAGTAGAACAAGTTTTTCCCTCGACAGGACTCAACCACTTCTTTCAAACCCGGCTGCAAATAAACAAAAAATACAACAAAACTGTATAAAAAGTGGGAAGACTAAACAACACTGTCCAAGCAAATGGATAATTAGCATTTCAATGTTCCCGTTACCCCACTACTCCTTTACCAATGACACAAATTAACAAGGATTGCAAAATGAACATAAAATGGACAGTACGAGCATCATCTCTGCCAGTGGCTGGGAAAAACATTCTGGGAGATGAAGTTTAACAACAAATACGGAACCTTCTGACAATTAACAATAAAGAATACAAATGCAAAATTCACCAACCTTTTCCACTGCATATATTTTATCAGTTTCCCACCTTCTGTTGACATGTACTAGTGCAGGGGTAGGCAACGTCCAGCTGCTGTGGAACTACATATCCCAGCATGCTTCGCCACAGTTTTAACATGCTCTAACAGCAAATCTCTCGCAGGGCATGCCTGGGGTGTGTCGCCGTTGCCTACTCTTGCATTAGTGTGTACACTATCTCCTGCAGGATTCAAAATATACTTTACTGTACCATGTTTTCTGCCTTCTGTGGTTTAATTTATTTTTATATACAGCATCTACAGTAGTTAGTTATTGTCATTGCCTAAAGCTGGGTACACACCTAAAGTTTGTCTGTCCAACCATGCAACTAGTTGATTGGCTTGAATGAAAATCTGGAAAGGCATGAAAGTAAATGACAATCAGGAATTTGCTCCCAAACGTGGGAAAATGGACAAAAACTGTTTGAACAAATTGTTTAGATCAAACATTTAACAAACTTGTCTGACGACCATTTTCATCTGTTTTCTGGCATTTAGGAGCAAATTGCTGATATCAGTTACTCCCATCCGTTACCAGATTTTCATTCCAACCAATCAACTAGTTGGATGGTTGGACAGAAAATCTTTAGGTGTGAACCCAGCATTAGGAAGGGACACAACACTGCTCTGTGGATAAAGTATTGTGCCGTAGTCATGGCAATAAAACAATTAGATCATATAAAAAGGCTTGGTGAAGAAACCACAAGAGAAAGCAATGCGTTAAGTAAAAACTGCAGGAAGACATAGCAAACCTATGAACTTGGTATGACTCTTCTGCAATTGAAACTTTTCTTGTACATGCATTAACAGTGTAGTCATCGGCCGAGCTGTTTGAACTACTGCCTGGATACGATATATCAGTGTCACTGTGCTGGTCACTTCCTGTAATCTTTATGTCTGAGTGGTTACAGATGTATCACAGTTCTGCCAGCTCAGCAGAGTACAGATAAGACCCCTCTAGTGGACATCCTTAAAAACACGCATTTCGGGTTACGTGAACAGCGCTAGAATTGTACTTTGAAATACAGCTATTTACTTGGCAATACCATTTCCTTACCGTTTTTACACAGTCATTAAAATGAAGGCAGCAGAACCATAGTCTCAAAAAGTATCAATTCAAAACAGGAATATATTTAAAAAGAATCGTTATTTTGTTCTATTTAGTTCATTTGGAATTTAAGGTAAACCTTTGGGAAGGATGGTGGCGTTTTTTGGGCGTTTTTTTGTATTCAGGTCACTCAAAAACTGCAATAACAACTGCAAAAGAAGTAAAAATGCTACATTCAAGGACGGGACAAGAAAGCGCAGTTATGCAGATTAAACTGTGGCTAAAATAAAATTGACTGTTCTCACATTTTTATGCATCTCAAAGACAGAACATCGAAGTCACATGACAGTGTAAACAGACAAGCACTAAGCAGGGGGGCATATTACAAGGAATGGAGATCACAGCAGGGAGGCTGTAAGTGTCAGTTCATGGTTTCTAGAACATTTTTAAAGAAAACTACTATGACATCCCCTGTGCTTCTTTGTGCGGTTAGCTCATTTGTGTTAAAAATGTAAAATATACTTTTACTTTGACAGTGGGGTGTGGACTGTGTGACCTGATTTTATGGCTGTGTTTATTTCCTACTGCAACATTCATTACAGTATATACAATCCTTTATATACATTTAGGCCTTCTCTGTAATCTTCAGTCATGTCTTTAGATCATCAGGCAGAGTTGTTTAGTTTCACTTTCTGGATACGACAACAAGCTGCTCTGTAGCTGCCTACAGCCAATGCTGAGCTGTGTCATATCCAAGGGAAACGACATTCTAATGTATACTATTAATTCACGGATGATCAGCACAGAGAGATGATATTACAGAGCTTTGTGGCACCTAACAAATAAACCGTAATGATGATAATAAAATAACAATGATGTGCTTGTAGTGGTCACTAAGTCTTCTCTCGGAATCAGCACCTCATGACCCTTTCTCACCCTGGAGGCTACTAAGACCCTCACCTACTCACTGGTCATCTATACATCGGTCTACCCTCTCCTACAAGTGCTACGCTGGCTCCCCATCCCCTTCAAAACCCAATTCAAGCTTCGCACACGCACTTACAAAGTCCTCACCCGATCCTCTCCTATTTACATCTCAGAACTTATCTCTCTTCACACTCCTGCCCGCCCACTTCACGCCACAAATGCAATGCCGTCTCTCCTGCCAACTGATCACTTTCTCCAACTCCCGCCTCCAAGATTTATTACCAAGCTGCTCCCTACTCTCCCCATCAGATGCTTCACCTCTGTGCAAAACTTCAAACGGGTGCTCAAGACCCACTTCTTCATTACAGCCATCCAGCTGTCATCCTAACACAGTGCTCCATGCTCCTTACTCACTGTCTACCCCATCTGTGTCACCCCTGTCTTTGTGCCTCTCCCATTTAGAATGTAAACTCTCACGAGCAGGGCCCTCCTCCCTCATTTGCTTCTCCTTCCCTTACTTATGCCATCATCTACTCCATACTCCCTACCACAGCGACTAACTCTTGGTTTCTGCCGCCCTGCTGCTTAACTGACTATTATGACCACTAATGCAGCAATGTTTAGAAACCATGCCCTTGTCCTGCAATGGGTTGTACTGTAAGGGGCAGTACTCGAAGTAGGGCAGTATACGGCGGTATGACATACCGCCACTTCCTGCCACCACTTTGTTTTGCCACATTAGAAAATGTACCAGCGCTGGGATCGTATATATGGGATTCCAGCGCTGGAACAGCAGCGGCATTGTGTGGAGATGTGTCCCCAGCGGGCAACATCTCTACTTCTAAAAATCCAGACTTTAGTAAATACCTAAAGTCACCGTTTTCTTGTTTTGTTCATTCTGTTTATGTACTTTGTTAGGCGCTGCAGAACCCTTGAGACGCTGTATAAATACAGGATAATAATAATGAATATGAACCAGGCCTCATCTTATTAGTCAGGCCGATCCTCTGTAACAACACAAGACACAAATATGCAGAGGTTATCCTGCTGAACCAGTCTATTCTTCTCTACTTCTGTGTGTACATATCTACCTTGGAAAAAATAGAAAGGTTAAAGTGAGGAAGAGGAACAAAACACACCATAAAAGTGCTAAAGTTCATTCTGCCAATATGTCACAACTTCAGAGCAACCGTGAAATACAGAACGTGGTATCCACAATATGTACTGTATATATTTATTACAGAGTGTAATGGTGACATTTTTCTATTTTCTGAAACAAAGACAATTCCTACTTATTGGTACAACAACAAAAAAAAAGAAAAATTCAATGTTTTAAGACCTCCATACATCAGCAATTGATTGTGTATAAAAATCTTTTCCTTTTTCAATCGATTGCAGACTGCAGAATGACCACAATCGATTGAAAAAGGGAAAGATTTTTATACACAATCGATTGCAAATTGCACGATTGCTGATGTATGGGGGCCTTCAGTCCAAGTTTTAACAATAAAACATGTCTACCCAGCTGAGGTAAACTAGCTAGACTAGAGCATCTCCATAGAGCATAAAGCCAGGAGTGATAAGCGACCACCGAGCGGCACAGACCATTACCTCATAGATAGGGAGCGTGTCTGAGTTCCATGCATTTATCCGAGATTCATTTACATCCACCACAGTCACCTTGATGTCAGGACACATGTGAGCTATGACGCTGCACGTCGGCCCCCCGACATACCCTGCGCCGATGCAGCAGATCTTCTTAATTTGAAACATTATTCCACTGCAAGTTAGAGGAAAACAGTTTGATGAGTTCTGAAATTACACACCGGGGTTAATGCATCTCTACCAGCAGCCGCTTACATTTACTGTTTTTTTTAGAATACACAAGTGATGTTTACATATGTAAAAGGTTGTAATTAAATATTACAATACATATGTGTAGTGCGTTATTTGTTTAGCCTGTGTTAGACTACTTTGCAGACACTCCACATTATCATACTCAGAAGTGAATGTTTAAGTGGATACCCTATACCCAGGTCAGCCTACCCCACCAGTGTAAAGCGTGCATTAAAGGAGATTTTATGAAGAATAAAAAATAAAAAAATTGGGTTGCCAGAAATATTAAGCGGGATATTCAATCACTGCACAACAATGAAAATGTTTCCGATGTGAAAATAGTTACTTCTAATTGATTTCAGCATGCAAAGAATGAATATGACATATAAAACTCTCAGTTAGCTCTGAGTTCCGATATATAGCCCATTTATGACGATGTAGGGGTATTCCTAGTGAAGTGGGCAGAATGGAGAGAATCTTACCAGCAATCTGCGTTCCGTGCAGAGGGGGCGGGGCCTAATGACCCAATTAAATGAATCAGTTATTTGTCCCCTCCCCTATTCATATATATGCGATTCACGAGATTACCCACACAAGATAACTATGGTGCACTGAGTGACAAGCATAGGGAGTGATTCCACCAAGACATTTCAGCAATGGCACAAAGATATCAGGGTAGGTGATCACTACTGTTGGACAGTGACAAGAGATGCCCCAGAAGAGGAGGACAAGCGACAAGCAAAGAGAAAGCACCCCCATGAATAGGCCACTATATTACATAGTACTTTCCTATGCTGTATGTTTGTTTCATATGCTGTATGTTTGTTTCGTTTTGTGTTCTTATTTGTGATTGATAGAAAATAAATAACAGTTGTTTTAATTCAATCAAGAAAATATCAGATTTTAAAATAGCTTTTCTCTATGACTATATTACTAATGTACATACAGTATAGTGCAAGTAGTGTAGCTCAAAAAATAGAGCTAGTAAAAACATTCTGAAATCATTTTAGTTTTTCTTGACCTCAAATTAGTAATGTATGACTATTTTTAGAAAGGAAACAAATTAAAAATATTCAATTGTTGTACAGTGTTATTGGCATTGGCCACAAGGTGCTGGCGTTGCGATTGTTTCTCTGGCACCTTGCAGCAATCAACATCGCAGATTTTACCCCTCACCCCCCCATAGATGTCGGGCTACCATATAAGTGGTGCAGTGCACAGCCAAACATCACTGCAAACTGAATACAGTCCTAGGTATTAGTTTCATGAATAACTTAGGGGGTCATTCAGACCCGCTCGCAAGCGGCAGTACGCTCGCAAGCTGGTCGATGTTCCCCACTGCGCATGCGCGAGACTCGGCGAGCGACGGGCTTTCCATCGCTCCGGGTCTCGCACCAAAGGGGGCGTGCTGTCGATGTTGATTGACAGCATGCCCCCTTTGGTGGGCGTGCCGGGGGCGTGCCTGCCAGACGGAGGCGTTCCCATGGGAACGCCTACCGTCTGAAGCCAGCCCCACTGACATGACTAGTGATGTCAGTGGGAGTGATTTTGGCTCTGATAGAGCCAAAATAACTCCAGGGCTTGTGGCAGGGAGACCATACCGCAGGGTCTCCGTCGCAAGTCCGATGGTCGCGATGGTCAAGACCATCGCGACCATCTTTTTGGCCGCTCGCATATGCTGTGGGTGGTCACCCACAGCTATGCGAGCGCCAGGAGGCTGCACCATTTTCATGGAGGAGGGCACTGATTCAGAGCAAACGCTCTGGTCAGAGCGTTCAGCTCTGAATCAGGCCCTTAATACAGTGTCACCAAAATAAGAATAGTTATTAAATAAGCACACCAATAACCGAGGTCAAACTTAAAAGTATCTATGAAAGTTAAAGATTCTGGTTTCACCCAAAATTTATCTAATTAGAATAAAAAAAAAAAAAAAAAAATTTCATTGACTCCAAGATTTAATATTATGGAATCCAAAGTGCGTATGTGTAAATTGCAGCGATTTGTTCAGTTTGGAGCTATGATCATAGGCTATTGCTAATTCAGCGTGTTGAGATGAATGAGTTTCCACCAAGTTTTTCAGCCATTTCTTTATATCATCTGGGAGATCTGCTTATTTCCATCGGAATGAAACCACTCTGGATGAAAATATGAAAGACGAGTCTAAACAGCACATAACGGTAAACTATAAAGATAAAACACAACTTTTAGTAAAATCTGAAGTAGGGCATGCACAAGCCAGCTAATTAAGGGCCTCTCTTTGGATATATGTATTGTTCAGAGGGGTCATCCCAGCTGACTTGTATATATTTGTGACTTGGGGCTCTATTTACTAAGCAGTGTTAGGAGAAGTGAAATGTGAAGAGTGATAAGGTACCAGCCAATCAGCTCCCAACTGTCATTTTTCAAACACAGGACCTCATTTAGAGCCGCTCGTAAGCGGCCGCTCGTTCGTTCCGAGCAATGTTCGCACATATGCGCATGTGTATGGGTTGTAAAACGCATGCGCGAACCAGTCAGTGCGGTCGAAATTTGTGTGCTCGCAAAATAGAGAATGCCTGCTAATTTGAGTGACAGAGTGAGGCGTTTGTGGGTGGTAACAGGGGAAGGTGCTTGAAAACGGGGAGTGGAGATCCGAACGCAGGCGTGCCAAAAGGTCAAAACGGGCGTTTTAAGGGTGTGCATAATTAACAAAGCAGCGTCATTGACCACGTCAGTTGGTTGTCTTTTAGTCTGAACTGCTCGCATGATTGCGGTAGGAAAATGCAGCCACAAGAATAGCGAGCAGTTCATTTGTCTTTCGATGTACTCGATTAATCTAATAAATAGCGGACATGACGTATGATGCGAGCGGCCAGGGGGCGTTTTTTTCAAAATAACGACCGCATGTTTCGTTCAGACATAGAGGCGTCAACAGACCGCAAAGAGCGAACGGTCAATTTAAATAGCCAGCCCCTTTTTCTGAACGAGCGAGCGCAAATAGCGTCCGGCTCTGAATCAGGCCCACAGCCTGTGAGATGACAGTTAGGAGCTGATTGGCTGGCACCTTATCACTTTTCACTTCTCCTAACACTGCTTAGTAAATAGACCCCTTGGGGCTCTATTCAGCAACAGTGACAAAGTTGCCCAGAATATTATCAGGCAACATCGTCACGATTTGTTATCAATTGTTAAAAGTTATGGCTACTATTCAGCAATATTTTTTGGAGGGACAGCGGTTGCGGTAACACGCCGTCCCTGCAATGTTACAGAAGGCATTGTTATCGGTTTCCGAAAACAATCCCTTCTGTTTCTGCTCCTGCGCATGCTCAGTCATTGCGCTCGGGAACAGTCTCCGTCCCTGCTTTGTGGTGACCGCGGACGGGTAAGTACATCTCCAGCCTGTCCAAAGTGATTGACATGTGTATACAGGCTTTACACTAGCCTGTATACATGTATATTTATGTACTATTACATTTAAAATGTATATATACACATTTTAAATATAATAGCACATGTATATTTATTTTAAATATAATAGCACATACATATAATTGTATACAGACTAATATAAAGCCTGTATGCACATGTCAATCAATTTCGGCAGGTTTAACATGCTCGAATTGGACTTACCGGTCGGCGGTCAACGGGAGGCAGGGACGGAGACTGGGCGGTGTTACACAAGGCTTATGGGAAAATTCCCCTCTGACCCTGCAGTTTTCAGGCAATTTTATGCATTTTCTTCATATAACACCATTTTGAGATGGTGTTATATAAAGTAATGATTTTTCTAGTATTCAACACTTTTTGCTTTGCTGAATAGCAAAAAGCGTTAAAGCACTGTAGAGATCAATGGCTGATCCCTACAGTGCAGTACTCTGCGAGATGGGAATTAATGGATAAGATAATTATGTTATCTTCTCCATTATCCCATTGCTGAATAAGGGATTTACATAAAAAAATACAGAAATCATAGTTTCCGCATTTTTTAGGTAAAAAAAATCATTGCTGAATAGACCCCATACACTTTGTACAGAATTACCAATTCCACAGACCTTTCAGTGTTTAAAGTGATTTCAAACAGGTCTGGAGTGTCTATAGTACAAAGTAAACTATTTATTAGCGGAGAGAACAATATTGGCTGATAGACGTACAGTAGGGGGAGATTTATCAAGCCTTCTAAAGAGGACAATGGTAAAGATGTCCAACAGCTCCTAGCTAACGTTTTATAGAATGTACTACAGACATGATAACTAGTATCTGATTGGTTGCTGTGGTAACACCTCCATTGTCCCCTTTAGAAAGTTTGATAAATCTCCCTTTTAGAGTCTGCAGGCCAGAAGTCAGAGCATGACATGACACTATACCTTCCTAGCCAGACCCCCTAGTATACGAGGCCACTGCTATTTGTATTAAAATATTAGCAAAAGTCTGGATAGCGACTAATACTTTATAAAATTATACAAGTCTCTTCTTACAAGCTGTTGGAATGATATCAGAAAGATTAGTCTGCCAGACACAAGTCACACCCATTTCTACATTTAATTATGGTCTGAGATTGATGAAAAGGATGTGCCACAGTCCTACACAAGGACCAGACACATTTGTGCCCCTTTCAGTGATAATCGCATTAGGACTGCATTAAGACCTATATGACAATGATAAGGCTGACCCATGCTGTTTATAGTGCTATATCCACACCCACTACTAATTATTATTCATCTGTTGTCCAGCAACATCTGGACATATATATAAAATGCCTGCAGACGGGTTTAGAAGCTACATTTTCCAGCACATGGTTAACATTAATATGGGATCAGTTTTAGGAGGAAATGTACGTCACTAGAGGGGGGCCCTGTCAGTACTTCTGTCTGCAGCAGTTGTGTAATCATTGGCTACTCAGAAATCTCTGCAGGGAATTGTGTGGGGCCTGATCAGTTACAGAACATACAGTGATGTAATACACATTGGGCAAAATAAAATTGTTCGAGTTTATATTACCCCAATTTTAGATTTATTCAGTGGCCCATACCAGCAGAATAGATCACTAAAATAGATTATTTAACCTGGACAGCGGCTCTTTCACAAAGGTGTAAAAACATATATATATATATATATATATATTTTTTTTTTTTTTAAATGCGGGTAAGTCATGTACCCTGCCAGGAGAGCCCCAGAAGTGTAGATGTTCCCGACACTGCAGATGTAGTAAATGTTGCCTTTCATTCACTCACTGAACAGTTCACAGAGGGAGCATTCACATAGCACCGGGACAGCTTCCAGAGTAACCATCATGTGGTGATGGAGAGAATTCCTGTGTTAACAGAGACGACTCCACTGGCCATATGTAGAACATCGAGCAACAATCTCTAACGCTTTAGCAGCTGTAGAACTACAAATTCCAGCGTGTCCTGTCAGCCAGAGCTGGTTGCCTAAGCTTAGTTTCAAACAATGCACCAAAGTTCAATAACAAAGTTATGGACCCAAATTTGATTACTACATGGAATAAATTCCCTCAATTCTTCATCCACCTATAATATCCATGCTTTGACGGTTATACATTATCTTCAAGTGGCTGGTTATACCCATGGCAGTGGAACCATATATAGGCCTGAAAAATCACACTGGTGCCCTAATTACGCCCATACGCTTTGAAAAAGGTCAGGGTTAACTTTCAACTATACCAGAAAGTAGAGTGTAACAAAGGTTTCTCTTAAGAGAAGTACAAAAAAAAAAAAATAGGACTACATTGGCCATACATGTTCCCTTCCAATCCCAATGCTAAAGATATAAAGAAAAATTAAAAAAAGTTATGTTAGGACCACTGCCCAGCTGTTAGCACAGTGGTTGGATGTCAGCAGGCACCAATGAAGCACATTACAGCAGACATTGGGGCATGTTGAGCATCCTCCAACAATATTTGCACCCTGACCAATAATGATTCTATTAATTTCTACAGGATCAATAACAGCCATTGCAGTAGGTTTGGGACCAGACTCAGGGGTTCATTTATCAACGAGTTTTATCATACGCACCGAGTGATAAAACTTTTTGCGCATGATAAAACTCATTGATAAATGAGGCCCTCATTATGTAGATGGTCAGTTTAATGCTGGTCACACACATAGCGACATTTTACCCAATCTGGCCCATTCCAACACACTGGAACGACAGATCATGTAAAATATGGCCAAACTGAGAGTAAATTGTGAGTCCCCACTCACGATCACGATGCGATGCGCCTCCCCGCGGGTCGCACATCGCATCGTCAGATCTGCAGTGCAGTAGGGCAGATCTGACAATCTAGGACACCATGCACTCAGGATACAGGAGAGATCGTTTGGACACCAAATCGTGTGTAGAACTGCCGGGGGGAGTTGCAAGGGAGATCGTACACATCGTGTGCAGATCGCTATGTGTGTGGGCAGCTTAAGGCCTAGATAATGACTTGGTGAATAGAAAGTATGGAACTAAAGATTAGGTAGGTTCACAGGAAACTCTTTGATGATGGACTTCTAATAACCACTCTTATGGTCCTGGCTAAAGGAATGAAGTGTAACGGTGGGATTCCTGCCATGGTGAGCCCAGGAAACATTTATCCCTGTTGAGATCTTCAGCAGCGACTACTGTGGTGAGCACTCTGGCAAATTAGATTTCTTTATCATTAATAATGTTTTCTACATGCTCCATTGTGACTATCAGGCAACTTCACATTCCCACATTAATGAAATGGTAAAGGTTAGGGGACATGTATGAGTACACTATCCAACCCTCCCCTCTTCTATACTGTAATTTAATAAAGAATTGTTTAACAGGAAACATCAGAGTCCAGCACACTCCATATGTACCAATCTTACATCCCAAGCACTGTAACACATCAGCATTGCCAGCATTGTACAGGCCACTGCGGAAGATCAAGTTTCAAGTGTTAAGTTAAAGATCACTCCAGAAAGAGGTTTGTCTATGGTTTCCTGCATCAGACACAGGAGTTATTCTGCTTCCTTGCAAAAGCTATGAGCTGATATGGAATCAATTAAATAGTGCAGCAACTTTGTGGGGAGGAAATCTAGCAGCAGACTAATGAACATCAAATAAGAACATCAAATCACAGAACATAGAAAGCCAATGAATCACTTGCATAGTATGGCACACCACCCCCTCCCCAATACACCAGAAGTCATCTGTTCAGAGAGTACAAGCCACCTGGGCTAGACTCAGTCATCCTGCAGTGCTCCCACTGCATAACCCCTCTCAGGTGCCCCCATTGCCACAGAGTATAAACTCACTCCTGCAATGCCCACATAGCCCTGCAGAGCCTACACTGCTCTACAGAGCCTACCCCACCTACTGCAGTACCCACACTGCCCCACAGAGAATAACCCACCTCCTGTAGTGCCCACAGAGCCTAACCCACCTCATGCAGTGCTCACACTCCCCCCCCCCCCCAGCATAACCCACCTCCTGTGGTGCCCACACTGCCCCACAGAGCATAGCCCACCACATGCATTTCTCACACTGCCCCACAGAGAATAACCCACCTCCTGTAGTGCCCACAGAGCCTAACCCACCTCCTGAGGTGCCCACACTGCCCCCACAGAGCATAACCCACCTCATGCAGTGCTCACACTGCCCCCCCACAGAGCATAACCCACCTCCTGTGGTGCCCACACTGCCCCACAGAGCATAACCCATCTCTCTACAGAGCCAACACTGCCCCACAGAATATAACAAATCTCTCTACAGAGCCAACACTGCCCCACAGAGCATACCCCATCTCCTATAGTGCCCCATATAGCATAACTCCTCTTCTGCAGTACCCACACAGATCATACCCCGTCTCCTGCTGTGCCCCACATAGCATAACTCATCTCCTGCAGTACCCACACAGATCATACCCCTTCTCCTGCTGTGCCCCACATAGCATAACTCTTCTCCTGCAGTACCCACACAGACCATAACTCATCTCCGGCAGTGCCCACACTGAGCATACCCCATCTCCTGTAGTGCCCCACATAGAATAACTCATCTCCTGCAGTACCGACACAGTGCATAACCCATCTCCTGCAGTACCCACACAGAGCATAACCCATCTCCTGCAGTGCCTGCTAATGATCACACTTACCTTGAGAGTGCAGGGCTGAGCGCACGAAAGAGTCCTCACACTGTATCTCACCACCGTGCCTGTGGCCGGGCCGGCATTGGCAGTAAATCCATACACCCGTTAGATACACCCACTGGGGAGGGGGATAGGCGGAGACACGAGTGGGTGTGGAGAGGAGGGAGGGAGCGGCGGATGGAAGACGTGGAGGGTGATGATGATGAATGATGATGATGTGAGGCGTGGTGGGTCAGAATGAATGATGTAGGGGGACAGAGGCAGGGGATCTGGTGGTGGAATGGGGAAGGGGATCTCAGGATGGTGATTAATGGCCGAGGGATGAGAATCTCTTATTGCTCCGGATGTAGATGTCCGATGATGATCCCTCCCCCCACATTGCACCGAGCATGTCTGCACTACTCCCTCACGCCTCACCCATCATTAGAGTGCAAGCTCTCCGGGCTACCGGCGTGCTACTGGCTTATCCCTTAGTACACATCATTAGAGTGCAAGCTCTCCGGGCTACCGGCGTGCTACTGGCTTATCCCTCAGTACACATCATTAGAGTCTAAGCTCTTCGGGCTAGCAGGAATATACGTAGGAGATAGCACAGTTTATTAGCAGGTACAGTTATTGTTCTTGTTTCATGTGGGGCAAAATACCCAAACTATACAGAGTATATTATTTTCCACTATATTAATGTAACAAAGTGTGTGACATGCCCTGATCATGCCGGGGGGAAACTGCTTTTAAAATGGGGAACATAAAAAAAAAAGAAAATGTGTTCACAGGAAAACTACAGCAGCTGCCGAACATTATTGGTTACAAACATATTTAAAAACTGGAATTTCGAGAAAAACATGTTGGCAGGACCTGTGGGTGTTGGTAGGTGTCAGCGGTGTGTGATGGCGGTCAGTCTACATGGTGAATAGGGAATTCCGAATTGGTATGAAATACAGACAGTCGGGATCCTGGCTGTCAGAATCCCGATGCCGGGATACCCACAGGGTTAACATACCGATACTTCTCAGTCCTTATGGTAACCCTCTCCCTACCCTAACCCCCCCTCTTTGGTGCCTAACCCTAATCTCCCCCCCCCCTAGTGCCTGAACCTAACCTCCCCGCACCCTAAACCTAACCCTCCCGCCTTAGGCCCTCATTCAGAGCCGTACGCTCTGAGCAGAGCGCACACTCTGAATGAGGGCCGCCCTCCATAAAAATGGAGCGGCCTCCTGGACGCTCGTATAGCTGTGGGTCACCACCCACAGCCTATACGAGCGTGCAGTTTGATGGTCGTGACCATCGCGACCATCGAAACTGCGAGCCGGAGCCTGCGGTTGAGGTTTTCAACCGCAAGCCCCGGAGTGATTTTGGCTCTATCAGAGCCAAAATCACTCCCACTGACATCACTAGTGATGTCAGTGGGCCGGCTTCTGACGGGAGGCGTTCCCGTGGGAACACCCCCGTCAGGGAGGCACGCCCCCAGCACGCCAACCAAAGGGGGCGTGCTGTCAATCAACATCGACAGCACGCCCCCTTTGATCAGACACAACGAGCGAAGGAAAGTCCTTCGCTCGTCGCGTCTGGCTCATGCGCACGACGGAGCTCCCGCCGTCGTGCGCATGCGCAGTGCACAACATCGACCCACTTGCGAGCGGACAGCCGCTTGCGAGTGGGTCTGAATCAGGGCCTTAGTGCCTAACCCTCCCGGAGTGGCTAAACCTAACCCAACCCTGTATGTGTCAGTATGGCACAGTGTCTAGAGAGCCCATTTACTAATGATCCCATTTGCAAGGCAATCAATGCAATATTAGCACAGGATGCGATCATACCACCCGGATGTAACAAAAAGCACCCACAGGGACAGGGGCTACGAAAGGAGCCTACGATGTGCTGGGAGTGAAGTGATCGCGTCAGCAGTCTCTTCACGTCTGTGCCGGGACTACGCATGTGTGGTCTACAGATCATGCATGCGCCACAGCCATTGCTGGGGGAGGGTTCCTATGGAACCCTCTCCCGGCTAGTTATGAGATGTGTAGCCTACAGGATACAGCGGGCTACCACTATCTTCAGATGGCGGTAGCTGCGTGGGCCAATCTCCGGGAAAGCATCGCGTTCTGGAATTTGGTAAATATGGCAGCATCGCATCCTCCATAGAAACCTATGGGGATTGCGGCTGCCAGCAGGATTGGAGGGATCGTAGCAGGTATCGGAGTAACCCCTAGGTCCAAGGATGCAGCCACTGGCCTCGGCACACCCCGTTTTCTGTAATGCTGGCATCGCTGCTTCCCCCATCATGGTGCTGCTTAGAGGGCACAGATCTGCACAAATGCGCAAATTGCAATCTTCGGAGATGTACGTAAATCATTTGTGTATAACTGAATCAGGCCCCTCAATTGATAAATAGCACAATTGCATCATCTCCATACATTAAATGGGGACAGCTGTGATACCCCCGGCATTTTAGGCTTGATAAACAGGAACTTTAGTTAATTTTGTGATAATCGTGATTGGTGCCGAAAGACTCTTGTTAAATTAGGAGAAACCGCCGGAGAAAGGGATTATCACTGTTTGTAAATAGACCCCTCATTGTTTCATTTTCATTGAATATAAAAGGAAAAAGGGTTTGTTTTTATACCCAGTGATTGCCTCTTGCCTATAATTTATCTGTCACCTTATGCTACTTGTTATCAGAAAAGATAATTTTTCCTGCTTATGAATGGATTGTAGCGTCTCCTTCCTATCATCCAGGAGTGTGGTGTTGTCTGTTCCTTAGCATTGTTTGCTGTTATCAGGAGCTGCTGTAGGAGATAGTGGTCTACTCCTGTTACCATGGAACAATGATGCGAATATCTCTCTCATAGTGGGCGGGATGTTTGCATGCGACGTATCCCGTCACTCATCGCATACATGCTGGCAGTAATTACGCCGGTATGCCTGAAGACAGCTGTCTCTCTCACTAAGAGCGGTCTTTTGCGAGTGAGGGACTTCCGGGTCTATGACCCAGAAGTCCCTCTGGCAACCTTCTGCACAGGGCCGGATTATAGGGGGGGTGACAGGGGCAGTCGTCCCGGGGCCCCCACACCTAAAGGGCCCCCACGCAGCAGCAGCAGCTGCACAAGAGCAGGCACCGTTATTAAGCCCCGCCCACCTCGCTGCAAAATGGCGCGATTCGCGGGTCAATCGGCTGGAGGCGGAGCCAGTATGATGAATTTCCATTACATTTGTGTAATTGGCTCCGCCCCTTTCCGATTGACCTGCGAATCGCGGCCAAAGTTGCGAGGGGGCGGAGCTTAATAACATGGAGCCTTCCTGCCAGGTCCCCTCCCCATCCACAACATGCAGTGCAGATGGTGCAAGGCAAGTGTGTGTGTGACTTGTGTGTGTGTGTGTATGTATGTTTGTGTGTAATGTACAGTATGTGTGACACATGCATGTGTGGTGTATATATGTGTTTTTCTGTGTGAATGTACTGTATGTATGTGTGTGTAAGTACATAAATATATGTGTGTGGTGTATGTGTATATATAAATATATACAATTATATTGATAGGGGCCCTCACAAAGTTGTTGCCCCAGGGCCCCCTCAAATCTTAATCCGGCCCTGCTTCTGCGCAGAAGGACGTACGCGCCGCGGGGGAGATGGGAGGGATCCGACCGGATCCCTCCAAGGGGTCATCGCAAATAGAAGTCCAAAGGCTTCTATTGGGCAACGCCATCTAAAAATAGCATTGCCCATCATATTCAATCCTGGGAATGTATCGCATTCCGGGGCTTCGTGCATATGAGAAATGTGGTCAAACCCCCGAAAACTTCATTTTGGGGGTTTTACCGCATTTCTGACATGGCCAAATCCCGCCCAGTAAGCCCGATGGCTGAGCAGTAGCTTGGTGCTTCTCTCTTGTGCTTCAAACAACGAATGGACCATGGTCTAGGCCTGGTGTGTCCAGTGTTTGAAGTCAGTACGAGGATAGTGGGATACGCCTAATGAATAATATCTAGGAGTATATTTACTAAAGGTCGATTTTGATCGATTTTAAATCACACATTTACTAATACTTAAAAAAAACGAAATAAAAAATTGTCTGTTAGTAAATGTGTGATTAAGCCCCAGAAACCCAACATCGATTTTAAATCGATTATAATCGACCTTTAGTAAATATACCCCGTACTGTCTGCCAGACCAAGCCTGGTAATATAGCACTCTGTGGAAAAATTTTGTTTTTAACATACAAGCACTTCAGCTTTAAGAACGGTAGCTGTAGCATGTTCTATAAGGGGTCTATTTACTAAGCTTTGTTAGGAGATAAAGTGAACGGTGATAAGGTACCAGCCAATGAGCTCCTAACTGCCATGTCACAGGATGTGTTTGAAAAATGACAGGAGCTGATTGGCTGGTACCTTATCACCACTCACTTTTTCTCCTAACAAAGCTTAGTAAATAGACCCCTAAAGGGGGTAGGCAACCTGTGGCCCTCCAGCTGCTGTGGAACTATACATCCCAGCATGCTCTGCCACAGTTTAGCTGTTAGGTTAAGGCATGCTAAAACTTGTTTTACAAGCTACTGACTCATGGGGTGTTCACACAGGGCGTCTCCAAGTTGACTTATTTTTGTGGAATGCATAAAAGTAAAATCTGTAGTTTTAGTCACAAGTTTAGTTTTATCAAATTTACGCATACTTGTCTACTCTCCCGTAATGGCTGGGTGGCTCCCGAAACTCAGGAGCTGCTCCCCGCCACCTGGAAGAGCATTCAAGTCTCAAGGCCCTACACTATGTCCGCCCGCCCGCCGCCACCCCACTTCCCGAATAAAGTGGAGGGTCCGGTAATCCCGGCACTGTGTAGCAGGGGCGGGGCCACGATGATACAGTTGAGCTGTCACGCCCTCGAACCTCCCACCTAGGCGCGTCACGCCCGCATCCCATTGTGCCGACTAAAAAGTTAGCAAGTATGATTTTAGGTCTTGGCGTGAACATAATGACACGTCAAGAAAACACAGATTGGAAGGAGAGTTTCCATTTTGTGACTGTGGGGGAGATAAAATGGAGAGAGATAAAGTACCGACCAGCCAGCTTCTAATTGTCAATGTAAAGGCTGTGCTAGAACAATGACCAGGGGCGTATCTACCCATTGGCTAGGATGGCACTCGCCAGGGGCGGCGGCCAAAGGAGGGGCGCCACCCGGTGGTGTCACCTGCAGCCACGGGGTAGATACGCCCCTGTAGCCGCCCGCATGCACCGGCCGGGGGGAGGCTTGTCTGGGGCACTGAGGGTGCTAGGCCAGGCCCACGTTGCTGAGGATGCCTCCAAGGGGGACAGAGCGGAGACGGAGGTTTTCTCTAGTGTGGGGGCCTGGGTCGTGTTGAATCGTAAATAAACCTTTAGTACATTCCTGCCTATAAACCCCTAAGATTCACCTGCCTAGAACCTCTAAGACAAAACCTGCCTATACCTTCTAAAACCACAAGATGTAGCTAATTAGCGTTGTGTTTGATTATACCATTAATAATTCTCTAAGACAGTTGAATAGCGGTCCAACGCGCTAAAGATTATTATTCAGGTAAAAGTACAGATGTTTCCACGCTATGATCTAACATTGAGCGCTAAATAAATTGTACAAACATTAGGTCATAAGGTACAGTCAATACATACGCGTGCGCTCTGGGACCAGATACCGGCATCAATAATGAGACCTTTCGTCAAACAGCACAACAGGAACACCGCAGACTGGCATCTTGTTTCAGAGCACTCACATATATATACCCATACTGGGATAAGCAATACAATAAATACGTTGGCAGGTTCTCATTGGTTCCTCTTCTTGCTTCTTCCGTTACGGTACAATTCATAGGTCAGTGCAAAGACTCAACCCAGCCTCTAACAGCCTGATTGTGTTCACCTTCCCACTGCATAATAAATCTAATCTAACTATGGCATACAACATTTCAAGAAGTTATTCTCTCTAACATTCATATTTCAGAGCCGCATGTTCTGATCTTCTCACCGATGCCACCGGAACGCTGTGGGAACAGAGTAGATCAGTACGGCACCAAACACGGTCCAATTGTCATTTACTAAGCCATAGTTACAGAAAACATTCATTTCTTTATATGCTGACATTGCGATTAAACCGAGTAATAATCATTCCTTTCGCATTGCGGGACCATTGCTTTTAAATGTGTATGCGGGGAGAAATGACACTAAATTGTGTTGTGTGTTTGAGGGTCTGTGGGGCACTTAGCGACCAACACTAAGTTGGAGAGGCTTCTGTGTATGTGTGTGAGCATGCCAGTATGGGTTTGGGAAAGATCACTAAAAAGCTGGCTGTGCGTCTAAATAGCTATTTTGCGTTGTCCTATGTTTAACATGAAGTGCAGGGAAAACCACTAATTTGCTACTTTTTGCTACATCGCGTATGTGTTAATGTGAATGCAGGGGAAAACACCACTACTTTGCTACTGCTCAAATATAAGTCTGTGGTGATTTTAATGTGTTGGAAAGTTATTTTATGTCTGCTAAACACCGTCGGTAGGTGTTAGGGGAAGATTGTTAAAAAGCTGTTCGTGCAACTTTTTAGCAACTTTGCGTTGCGAGTAGCAAAATTGCTACTTTTAGCAATTTTGCACTGTGGATTGTGTACTATGTATTTTTGACAAAATGGCGCTTGTGTAAGCTTTCTTTTCTAAAATGGAGTCTTGCTGCCATTCACAAGATGGCGTCTTGCGGCCAGTCGCAAGATGGCGTCACCGCGATTAAATTTGAAGCTGAACTTGTCTCAGCCAATTATTCAGCTTTGACAGTCGGTATGCTGCAGGAGCCGGAGATCGGATGCCCGGGGAGGGAGTTTTGGGAGGAGGGCAGCGGCATGACTCTGACAGAGCCCATTGTGTGCCAATGGCTGGAGCTCCACCATTGCGTGGCCTCGTCCTCTGTGGAGGAGCTGAGCAGTGAGCACAGAGCAGATGATTAATAAAGTTTTTTTTACACAAGGCGCGCGTGACGTTATGTCACGCGCGCCGCATTGCTGCTCTCACTGAGGAGCCTGCCGCAGCCATAACACATCGGAAGATATGGTAAGTATCTGTGTGGTATGCGGGGGCTGGATGTGGGGGAGAAGCAGAAGGGGGATGCCTGGGGACACAGAAAAGAGATGGCTGGGGAGAGAGAAGGGGGGAAGGCTGTGGAGAATAAAGGGGGATGCCTGGGGACACAGAAGGGGTTGGCAGGGGACACAGAAAGTGGAAGGCTAATGGCTGGGTAGAGAAGGGGGAAAGGCTGTGTAGAATGAAGGGGGGTGGCTGGGGAGACAGAATAAAATTCCGAAAATTTGGAGGGAGGGGGCGCACAGATCCCTAGATACACCCCTGACAATGACAGAAGCTGATTGGTTGCTATGTTTTCATAAATCTCCCCCTGTATGTGTTTCAGGCATTTCCCATTGCATGGTTGTGGCAGTTTCTGAATACTTATACTTTTTATAGCTGGAAAAACTGAATCATTTAGCGACATTTGTGTGACCCTAGCCTCAGCGCACGCGGAAATGCCGGACTCCCTTGGAACGCTGAATGGTCATTTTTCCTGTGTCTAGCACTTCAGTGTACCTTGATGAGCGGATGATCACAGAGACCAATGATCTCTATGATTTAGGGGGAGATGTACTAAGCCTTGAAAAGTAATAAATTGGAGAGTGAGTAAACTACCAACCAATCAGCTCCAATTGTCACTTTACAGACTGAGTTTGTAAAATGACAGGAGCTAATTGGTTGGTAGTTTATCACTCTCTAATTTATCACTTTCCAGAGCTTAGTACATCTGCCCTATAATGTGCCCAAATTGTGGAAGTAAAAATACTTGCTTTTGACACTTGTTATTTATAGCTCTGTCCCAGCTGTCCATATTTTTCCTCTTCTAGCCCATTCAATAAGCCACTTTTTACTAGATCTATAATGTATCTATATAGGGCCTGACTGATGTAAGTTCAACTCCAACAGTAAAAAAAAAATCTGCTTTGCCTAAAGCTAGCTACACACTATACAATTATTGGTCCGGTGTTTGGGAGCAAATTGCTGATTATCCTTTGCTCCCATACATTACCAGATTTGCATTTTAACCAGCCAACTAGTTGGATGAAAGTTGGTCTAGAGCAGGGGTGGGGAACCTTTTTTCGTCCGAGGGCCATTTTAATATATATAACATTATTCGTGGGCCCGGTGCAGGCCACGCCGCCTCCATGTGATGTCACACGGGGCGGGACCACAATTGCCGGTGATCACAGCAATACCTGGAGCATCCTGAGGATGCTCTGGGGAGCTGTAAGGACAGCGCTGTGACCGTCTGAAGTGTCCTAAAGATGCTCCAGGCGGCACTGCTGCATAGATTCTGGCCGCAGGGTGCCATTCTAGGCACCCTGCTAGCCAGATGAGGCTAGTAGAAAAAAGCTCAGAGGGCCATACCAAATGATTCCGGGGGCCTTATACGGCCCTGGGCCTGAGGTTCCCCATCCCTGGTCTAATGTATGACTAGCTTAAGGATCTGAGCAACTTTGACAAAGCCAAATTGTGGTGGTTAGACGACTGGGTCTGACCCATCTCCAAATTGACAGGTCTTGTTCCTGGTATGCAGTGGTTAGTACCTACCAAAAGTGGTCCAAGCAGGGGCATATCTATAATGGGTGCACGGTGTGCGGGGAACACGGGCCCCGCACACATAGAATTACCTCTCCAGAGTCCTGCGTCGGCGCGGGGGTCCAGCGCTGTAAAAACAACTGAAAAATGGCCGCCGTGGCCATTTTCCCATCGTTTGCTCATGCGCAGTACAGGGAAAATTCCCGGTGACCAGTGCATCCTCTATAGACTCTGGGCGCACTCTAGTGCCCAGAGTCTATAACTCTGGCGCCGGCCGCCGGACAGAGGAGGGGGTCCATGTCGGAGACTGCACACGGGCCCCCTCCTCTCTAGAAACGCCCCTGGGTCCAAGGAAGCACAACCGGCGACAGGGTCATGGGCACCCAAGTTTTATTGATGCAGGTGGGGAGCGAAGGTTAGCCCGCCTGGTCTTAGCCTACAGAAGAGCTACTGTAGCACAAATTGCTGAAAAAGTTAATGCTGGCTATGAAAGAAAAGTGTCAGTGCATCGCAGTTTGCTGCATATGGGGCCAGTGCCGTTTCTAGAGGTGGACTGACCCACAAATAAAGTGCACAATGTATAATTCAAGTGCACTTAGAGTAAGTGGTGGGGCCCTTAGGCAGTGGTGCCCACCGGGGATTTCCCCTGTGCCCCTGTGGGCCAGTCCAACCCTGAACTTGTGTAATGCACGTGTCCCTCATTAAAGAGATATTACAGCCACCCTAAGCATGATGCTATGGCCAGTCTAACATTATGACAGGTGGACACTATGCTGCAGATCTCCCTGATAAAGTGTGATGACCCCAGCAAAGACTTGGGCTAGTTGCCACTATTGCAGTTTTACAATGAGCATGGAGTCTTATAACCAGCCCCGGATATGGCACAGGAGCTGGTTACTGATATCAGGTGGAGGGATTTTTATTTAATTATTGAATGATCCCAACGCCTGTCATCTTTATCAAGTTGATGACTGACCACCGTATCTTTTCTCTGGCTGCTTATTTACACTGTATTGCGCGTTGCACCTGTCTTACAATTGTCATTTTTAAAATAGAACAAATGTTTAACAATTGTGCAGGCAGGGAATTATAAAAGATACTGGAGTATATTTACTAAGCAGTGATCACTGTTTGGTTATCGCTGCTTAAAGCAGTTTTCTAAACCAGGGGTTCCCAACCACGGTCCTCAAGGCACACTAACAGTCCAGGCTTTAAGGATAGCCATACTTGAGCACAGGCAACTTAATTAGTACCTCAGATATTTTGATTAAACCATCTGTGCTTTAGCATGGATATCACAAAAATCAGGACTGTTAGTGTGCCTTGATTACTGAGTTTGGGAATCACTGTTCTAAATGGTTAGATTTATCATGTGGTCCCACCCTCATTGGTGGTTACTGCGTTCCAGTAATATGTTACAGAAATCTGGGTACACACCTAACGGATATATCTGCATATCGAGTGATCTGCAGATGATGGTTGTACATACACACTGAACAACTATCATCTGGCCGCAGGTCCCCCTGGCCGGGGGTCGCGTCGCGCCCTCCTCCCCGCGGCCTCTGCTGCGAGTGTACGGGTGGTCGGCTGATCGCCTGTACACGCAGCACGATGGACAGATACAGTATATCTGCATATGTTATTCTGGAATATTTTTGTGGCTTGAATCTAGCTTAGTGCTTGGTATGTTTAGATAATATTTAACATAAAAAGACACACGACCAAACTGTAATCACTGTTTATTAAGTAAATAGAAAGTGCATAGTACAAGCCCTTTACTCTGAATTATTTGTAAACTACATGGCACAATCAGGAGATATTGTTTGACTTAATTATGGAAAGCATTTGTAATCATCAAGTTGATAAGTGTTAATGAAGATACACTGATTATGTAACATAACAATATAGGCACTGCAAACCTTCCTGCACTGTAGGTGTATTAATGAGGCAGAATCCTCTGTAGTCCAGTATTCACAATGGTGACACAAACAATACGAGTCTGATGGTGCGTCAGCAAGCAGGGGGTCAATGGTGTGATGCAGAGACACGGGGGCAGATTCTCAATTGGGAGCAAAGGAGCAACTTGGCACCTGGACAAACCATGTTGCAATGCAAGGGGTGCAATGACATTTTATATATTTTGCATGCAGGGTAAATGCCATCTGCTTTTGCATGTAGACAACAAATACTGGGCAGCTTTATATTCACACTGAAACTGAACCCTCTGAAACCTAAATGTCTCTGCACATCTTACATCTGCCCCAGCATGGTGTTATCAAGGTGCAAAGCTTCTCCTTTTATTTTGCTTCGCTCCCTTCTCTGAATCAATCCCACATTCTGTAGATCAGGTTATATAATACTGGGGTTGCTTAGCCTGGATGTAATGCTTTCATTTATATAACTAGTATTTGCATCCTTACATTCTCTAGAACCATTAAGCGAGTGTTCATTTCAGCCCCTGTATAATTATATAAAGTGATAAATAACAGGTTGAACGTTTCTTTTTCCTGTGACTGAACATTTTACACTTCACCTTTATTTGTATGACAAATCTGAGAGGACAGAAGTTATGTGCAAGTAGCCATTTCTCATTTTAGTACAGTCAAACGGTTTATAATTTTTTTTTGTAAATAGACCTAAAAGCTATGATCGCCTAAAAGGCTCTTGTCTATACCAAGGAGATCTTGGGCTAGAAACAAGATGGCCAATAGAGACGTGTATGGACAATCCAAAAGATGCCATTGTTTACAGCTGCGGCCATACATCTGGATTCCACAGGGTAGCATTAGTGCTGTGGGAAGATAACTACAGTGATCACTATTCTGCATCTATCATCCACCTAGGCGTCCGATGACCCCTGTCATCATGGGCAGTCTCTCTGTGTGGGAGATGAATCAAGCCTCAGAAGGGGGGAGGATGAATCAAGCTTTGGAGAGTGATAAACTGGAGAGAGATAAAGTACCAGCCAATCAGCTCCTAATTGTCATTTTTCAGGCTGTTTGAAACATGACAGGAGCTGATTGGTTGATACTTTATCTCTCTCCAAGGTTTGATACATCGCCTCCCCCCTACAGTGTCTATTACAGGAAATCTACAGACTCAAGAAACAACTTTTCATTCCAGATTTTCTCTATAAAATAAGCATGGAAGCCCGTCAAACACATTTCAGTGTTTTACACCCACTGACTATCTGCCAGCATGGAGGCCTTTTCCCTGCAGCTGCAAATGCCCTTCACCAAGTTTATTTAGATTGTATTATGTAATTGACCTGATGGTTAAAGCAAGTGGCAGTGTCCCAGACAGGCATGGGACCAGCAG
This sequence comes from Taudactylus pleione, assembly GCA_031769625.1. Classification (NCBI taxonomy): domain Eukaryota; kingdom Metazoa; phylum Chordata; class Amphibia; order Anura; family Myobatrachidae; genus Taudactylus; species Taudactylus pleione. The sequence continues at coordinate 9,961,610 of JAUIMM010000300.1, forward strand.
ATCTGGCATCTCATCTACTGCGCAAACATAAAACCTGTAGCTCAGAGGTTCCCAAACTCGGTCCTAAAGGCACCCTTGCAGTCCTGGTTTTAAGGATAGCCATGCTTGACCACAGGTGTCTTAATTAGTACCTTAGTCAAATTAATTTAACCTTCTGTGCTCAACCATGGATATCTCTAAAACATGAACTGTTAGGGTGCCTTGTGGACCACCTTTGGGAACCTCTGCTGTATCTATCAAATGAGGCCACTCTTCCTGGAGGTATCAGGCCATATTCTGACTTTGGGGGAAACCTAATGAATCGCCATTTGTCACATATCACCGATTCTCTGCAGCTTTTTATTTTTGAAAGCTTCTATTAAAAAAATAAAAATATCTGTGATTTAGCAAAGTCACGGTTCATTACAATTCCCGCATATTATGTATTGTAGCTTACGTCTTACTCTGGCATGATACTCGTATGAGGCTTCACAATGGAAAATGATTCTATTGTGGTGTGGAGTGCTTAATGTCTAACACCCAGGAACGGAGTTATGCTACTGAACGGGTGTCCTGTGTAAGGATGTTATAGGAATGGTGCATTGCTCCAGGAGAGGGACTAGAACAGCATAAAGCAACTTGTGACCCTCCAGCTGCTGATCTACCTTTCCTATCACTAAGGTGATGGCGCCCACCGTGCTCAGCTAGCTATACAGTACATGGCGATTGTCTACAATGATTAACAGCCCTATGCAGCTTTTGCGCTTCATGTAACCACGCCAAATTTCACAGTCATGTTCTGTGTCAGTGTCTCGGGGACGATCACTTAGTAATACAGTTTGCTTCTGGTATCCTGCACCTTCATGGTCGCTGTAGTTATTACTTCACAGTCAGACAAGTGTGAGATAGGCTAAGAGCTTAACTTCTATTCTAGACGCATTTCTACATGTAACAAACACTCAGGCAAACCGTTACATCTGGTGTACCTGTGGGCGTGATGGCCCACGCAGACGCGTGAATTCCTGCAGCTAAAAAACAAGAAAAACCGTGGTGTGCATGTAGGCGTAGGGCGATGTAGCATTTGCTGCATTTCTTCCCCATTCTAATATATTTAGATTCTGGGTTCGTCTCAAGAGTGTTTTGCAGCACAACATTGACCATAGAATGAGGGAACGGTCTATCCAGCTCGTGTTTTGCAGCCTTGTGTGACATTAGTCTTAAGCTGGCCACACACTAGACCAACTTTCATCCAACCAGCCAACTAGCTGATTGGTTGGAATGAAAATCTGGTAATGTATGGGAGTAACTGATGATCAGCAATTTGCTCCTAAATGCCAGAAAACAGATGAAAATGGCCGTCAGACATGTTTGTTAAATGTTTGATATAAACAATTTGTTCAAACAACAGTTTTTGTCCATTTTCCGGCGTTTGGGAGCAAATTGCTGATTGTCATTTGCTTTCATCCCTTACCAGATTTTCATTCCAACCAATCAACTAGTTGGATGCAAGTTGGTCTCGTGTGTGGCCAGCTTTAGGGTAATGTCACACGTACTGCGTACACACACACGCTGCAGTGTCCCTCTCACAATCAGCCCCTAAATGCTACTGGTGTGTGCGCGAGTGTATGTATTGTATAGGATAAATCACGTTTATTGCATAATCCTATTTATGTTACCGAAAGGAGCTTCCATTTATGTCCTTGTGGATTGGTATTATAATAACCCAAAAAGTCACACAGGTGCACAAAGGATTATAGACTGGCACAATGATTGCACAGAGTGGGATGGTCCCTGTAAAACCTTCAAGTAATTATCGCTATGTTCCTGTTCTATGCTCCATACAGTCTAATAAACCAAACAGAACAAAATGTATCTGCACCGTTAACCAATAACTATTGATTACAATCAATGACTTAATCAGAGAATATTAGCGGGCTGTGCAACTGACCTGCCCACCTTTCCCATGCATTTCCTTTCTTATCTTAGCCAATATAATCTCAAAAATACAAAAGCTTTTACAAACGTTTGACCCTTTCCTCTGACTATGCAGTAATAAATCTCAAATAAAACTAATGATTTACAGGTATATTACAATATAATAGGAAGAACAGGGAAAGGAGGCGTATTTAATAAAGCTGTGATAACTATGATTGCAGGATCTAGATAAACGAAAATTTCTTACTGAGCCACATGACAGGATGTAGTCAACACTATAATAAAAAGAAAGTATTTGTCATATCTTATAGTTGATTTTAGGATGGATTACGGACCTCCTATTCCTCTTTGCCAATACTAACAAATGGGTAGCAAAAAACAATTGTTTAACCAGTCCATGAAACTGGGTGAATGGTATGATGTTCATAAAGGAAAAGGAATGCAAAAGGAATATCAATTATCACAACATGATAAAACATTCCAAAGACAATGAATGCAAATGTTTAGAACATTTAATTCTTCCAGTTGCGCTGCCACTGTTGGAAATGCCTCTGAGTTTCTGTGATGTTGTAGAAGCAGTGTCTTCAGCAGTGGGCCATCTTCTTGTGGCACATACAGTACTGACCACTGTGCCTTAGAACATTTAAGCATGCTTAGTAGGTTGTCCAACAGCCTGGCACTTTAGCCCATGGTATTTACGCAAGATTATCGGAACTATTGGATACAGTAGTTTCTAGGTCTAATATTTTCAAGATCATCCAAGGTATGGTGTAGTAACCAAGATTCACATATGAACAGAAAGGAAGAGACATTTGATTACAGAATAAACATAATTTGTAAACTATAGTCCACCACACATGTCTGAATGTGAACCGTTTCCACCAAAAGTGTCGCAAATAAAATCCATATTTGTATTAAGTGTCAAAGGTCCCTCAACCAAAAATCTGTAATTATTGAAACAACATTTAGGAAAATAAAAATTATGTAAAAAAAAAATAATATATATATATAATAATTCTATGGCACAAATTGGTTGTCGTGCGATTACTATGAAATATGATCTTTTTATTGTGGTAATGACTGAAGGAATGTTTCTTTATACCCGATTGTATGAGACTCACATTGAGGTGTCAGGTTCACATTACAATAAACATCTGCAGATCCGATCTTAGTACCAAGCAAATGTATGACAAAATACATTATCTTATGTGTCTGAAGACTTACATTATAAGGCTGAAAGTCCAGACACAGGTATTAGTGAAAAGGAAATGTACAGTACAGTGTTGTCTCCTGCCTAGATCTGCAAGCAAGGAACATTAGTATGGCAGGATTGAGCGGAACCAAGAAGGTGATCCGACACAGAGACCCTACATCACTGGCACATCTCAGGATCTGGATCTCGGGGATGCCGTTCAGGTGTTGATCATCATCGGTGGAAAAGAGAGAAAGGATAATCGTCAATTTTAGAGTAGTCTGTCCATTCTGTATTCATTTGGTCGTGCAAAATTGTAGTAGGTTTAAGATCCTGGGAGGCTAATCTACTGGAGGGGCTGGTGGTTCATGGCCTGGATCCTACAAATAAAATAGGACAATTAATTGATGTCTTTCTCTTCACATACACTAAGGCCCTAATTTATAGCTGCCCCTAAGTGCATTTGTGAATGGTAAAAGATGTGTCTTGGTGCAACATGCGTTCAACCTACACCTGTATTTAGAGCTGCAGGTGTCTGCCAATTTCGGCAGCTTGTTAAACTGCGTACACACACAACGATGTTAGTAACCAACGATTTTAGTAAACGATTTTCGTTCAGATTTTCCCTTGAAAAAGTGAACGAAAATCGTTCACTAAAAATCGTTGGTTACTAAACTAATGAACGATTTTCAAAAACGATTAACATTTTTTTAATTATGCATACAGTGAATGGAAATCGTTCAACGTTTATTCTGCACAACAGGAACGATTTTCTGAACGAAAATAGTTTGTTGGACAGTCAGAATGGACGATGAACTACAAACGTGAACGCACATGAATGATTATCGTTCAGCTTAAAAAGATGAACGATTTTACAAACGATTTAACGATAACGACATCGTTATAGTTAAATTGTTCAAAAAAATCGGTGTGTACGCACCTTTACAGTTAGACCAGGGGAGTTAATGTGCAAGTGCAGTAACGTTAGGGCGTGCAGACAAGTTAAGCATGGCTAAATGCTTCTCGTTTAATACATTAACTTTGACACTTACATGTTGCACCCACAACACTTATCAAATTATGGGCCTGATTCGGAGTCAGGCGCTATGCCGATATAATCACGCAAATGGGCGATGTTTTTCCTACTGTGCATGCGTTTGAGCCGCACCACACATGCGTCCCGGGTTTTGTATGCAGAGAGATGCAGAACAAAATGTAGACACCCTTTGGTGCAGAAATGTGTGGGGTGTTCCGGGACAGTGACTGGGAGGTAACGGTTGGAAATACCTCGGAGTGGTCGCGTCTTATGGGAGTGTCGCAGGTGTGTCGGTGATAGCAGTAGCGTCCAGAGATGCTCAGCCATTCACAGAAGGCTGGAGCAAATATCGATGGACGCACCAGATGGTAATGCAGTGTCTACAGACGCTGCGAGTGGGCGTCTCAGTCCTTGCACATTCAGACACACAACTGTACGCCAGGGAAGGACTTTTGTAGCTGCATTAGCATAAAGTTGCAGACGCCACTGCGGAAGAAGACGCAATGATGGCCGCCACTGCATCCGACTCAGAATCAGGCCCTACGTGACAATGTGTTACACAACGCATCATGCGGTTCATCTTCCAGACAGATAATGGATAGTAAATTAGTTACAATGAAAGTAGAAATAAAATTAAAAATCTTTATTACAACAAGATCAAAGATGTTACGAAATACTGCACCCGCTACATCCCAGCGGATTCCTGTGACGCGCACATACTAGCCTTAATCTTCCGGCAAGAGACTACTTGGTAGCGTGCAATTTGCGCCATTGTGCTTCCAGAACAGGGCAAAAAGGAACAGACAACCCTTTAGCATTTTGCTGGAAAAAGGGAAACGTGGATGTGCGTCACTGGCGCTAGGCAGGAACAGCGATGTATGCGACAACGCAACTGCTGCCATAGTCTGCTACATGCTGTATCACAGATAGCATATGGACAGGAATTAGTGGCATTAAATCCAGACCAATGTAACACTCACATTGTGTGGACTGGCAGGTTTTCCAGTTGCCCTGGATCTCCGGAGACTTCTGGGTCTAAGCAGGTATAACATGAAACCGATGACGAGCCAGGCCATGGCGATCATTGCAATGCTAACTCCACCATCACCGGAGGAATTGGGTCCCGGCACTGGGGAGGAAAAGAAACCAGTACAAGAGATGTAGCCACAATTCCCAAGTCTTATAACCCGTAGATTTTTGTTTTATTAAGCCAGGTCTTGTAACTAACATTAATTGACCATGTATGACAGGGTAGAAAACAACTGGAAGACAATAGAGACAGACAGATGATGCCACTCATGTGTGACAAAAATGTTGGTGATGCAGCTCTTCCCCCGTTAACTCCTCCCCACCTGAAGTGATTGACAGGCTGCAGGGAGCCAGATTATCTCAGTGTCCCCAGGAAAGGTGCTGACATCTCTCTCTGAGAGAGCAGCCGGTCACATGACACTGAGGAACAGATTGCAGTCACAGAGCCTAAGCGATAGACGCTTCAATTAGGAAGGGTTCCAGTCAGGCAGCAAGAAGTAATCAGTCCTCCCCCTGTTATCAGAGGCTTTCCTTACTGTTAGTATTAGGCACCATGAACATCCGCAATAACTACAGCAGAACATAATAGTCTTGGCCTTAAGGAAGTGAACTGTATCTATAACGGGTGCAGTGTGTGCCGGCCCCCTGGGTTCAGGGGGGCCCCACACCGCACACCCTGCACCCATATTTTTTTAACTTACCTGTCCGTGGGCCCGCGTCGGATCTCAGTGCTGCCCAGAACACGGGAAAATGGCCGCCACGGCCATTTTTCCGGTGTTCTGCGCATGCGCAGTAGACTCTGGGCACACTCTAGTGCCTGGAGTCTACGAATGCTCCAGTGGATGGCCGGCTGCGTCAGTCGGCTGCCGGCCACCGGGGGGAGAGGAGGGGGCCCTGCACGGGGAGTGCACACGGGCCCCCTCCTCTGTTAAGACACCCCTGACTGTATATTATTCTCCAGAGGGACTATACACTATAACTAGAACTCTATTATAAGTAAATTTGGAAGCCCATCCCATACAGATTGTGGCAGCAGCTTCTCTGATAAGGAACCAGAGGGATAAGTCCCATACCCTAACAGCAGCAATAGCAATAAGCCTGAGCTTGGGAAGCTAGTAGTACAGCTCTCACTCTATGTAGATGCCGAAATCCGCTATTTAGTGCACTTTGCCCTCAGGACTCGGATACCTGGAGGTGCACACTTATAGTCAGGAAAAAAAAAAAAACTCAACAAACCAGAACTTTTCTCCATATTTTTAACCCAGGTCAGACTTTCCTAATAATCTGAACAAGTTAGATATATGGGCCATATATTGAAAAGTGTCTAGGTTATTGTTATTGTTATTTTGTGAACACACTTATATAAGGAATAGACATGGTGATCAGAATTTTATGAAATAATACAGATAAGCTGAATTTAATTTGTATGATAAATCTCCTTGTTAAGGAATTAAAGGTCAATTTACTGGTTTGAAAAGATATTTATAATAATTTCATAACCAGAAGATTCCAGAATAGATATATCTGTAATTGCAAACAAAATAGCTAATGTCTAGTCTCCAATCCTTCAAGCGTTCCCTGAAAACTCACCTCTTCAGACAAGCTTATCAGATTCCAGAACCACCCACATAACATATGTCTAATTACATCCCCTTTCACAGTTCACACATAGGGCCTGATTCAGACCCACTCGCGAGCGGCTGTCCGCTCGCAAGTGGGTCGATGTTAGGCACTGAGCATGCGCACGACGGAGGGAGCTCCGTCGTGCGCATGCGCCAGACGCGACGAGCGAAGGAAAGTCCTTCGCTCGTTGTGTCCGATCAAAGGGGGCGTGCTGTCAATGTTGATTGACAGCACGCCCCCTTTGGTGGGCGTGCCGGGGGCGTGCCTCCCTGACGGGGGCGTTCCCACGGGAACGCCTCCCGTCAGAAGCCGGCCCACTGACATCACTAGTGATGTCAGTGGGAGTGATTTTGGCTCTGATAGAGCCAAAATCACTCCGGAGCTTGCGGTTGAAAACCTCAACCGCAGGCTCCGGCTCGCAATTTCAATGGTCGCGATGGTCTCGACCATCGCGGCCATCACAAAGCACGCTCGTATAGCCTGTGGGTGGTGACCCACAGCTATACGAGCGTCCAGGAGGACGCTCCATGAAAATGGAGCCCGGCCCTCATTCAGAGCGTGCGCTCTGCTCAGAGCGTACGGCTCTGAATGAGGGCCATTGTCTTTCTTTCACATCCTCCTGACATTTGGCCGACATTCCTGTGTGACTGGATCATGCAGCCCACCAAGAAACTCTGCAGTCTGGCTGGGCCAAATTGCAATATATAGCACCTATCCTTGTATATCAACGCCTATTTCCCTATAGATTGTAAGCTTCCTACCTATATATCTGTCTGTTATTACCCAGTTTTGTTCTATTAATATTCCAATTGTAAAGCACAACGGAGTATGCTGTGCTATATAAGAAACTGTTAATAAATAAATGCAATGCCTGTACTCTAGTGTAATAGATAGCAATTATAATGTTTTGGACTTAATGAGTTTTATTGGCATTGAACTGTGTATATAATTTAATTGTTATTAGTATAACTGAGAAGACTATCTCTTATACCCCTTCTACACCGGAGCTAAAACCCAGGTTTTTGAAGGGTTAACCCGGGCAGCTCCCTGGTGTAAAAGGGGAGAGGGTTGGATCGCCGGGTCGAGTGACCCGGCAATCCAACCCAGGTTAATAGCAGGGTTTAACATGGGTGTAGCCCGTGAAACTCTGCTATGAGAACAGCGCACTCCGGGTCACGATGACCTGGAGTGCGCTGCTAGCCGGCCGATTGGTCCGGCTTCAGTGGCGCTTGGAGATGACGTCATCTCCAAGCGACCACTTTCACTCCGCAAAAGCTGGGTCTATGCAGACCCGACTGTGGTGTGAGCGGCGATGACTCGGGAATATCCCGAGTCGGCGCCGGCAAAATACCGGGTCTGATCCGGATAGGAACTTTGTTCCGGGTCAGACCCGGAATTTAGGTGGAAAAGGGGTATAAGCCTACAGTGCAGCAATTGGTGTTTAATAAAACCTTGTATTGTGCGAGAAAGTTGTCAGTTAGTGAGCTGGGGAATGGGGATACTTGCCTCTCTGCCATAAAGTAAAAGAAATCTGTGAACATCCCATGACCATACGCAAAACACCAACCTGCTTTTGATCTGGCAAAAGGTAGGAAAAGCCTTTAATGAAAATTTAGGGTGCTACAAGTATATTACTAACGAGAGATCCAACCTGGGAGCAGGTGCATTTTCATTTAAAGAAAACTGTATTACTAAACAAACACAGAGTGGAGGAGTTTAATAGCCAGACTTTAAAGTAGGGGTGTGCACCGGCCACTTTTCGTGTTTTGTGTTTTGGTTTTGGATCTGGATCTTTCTTCGTGTTTTGGATCTGGATTGGTTTTGCCAAAACCACCCTTCCGTGTTTTGGGTTCTGGGTTTTGTGTTTTGGATCTGTATTTTTTTGAAAAAAAGCATAAAAACAGCTAAAATCACAGAATTTGTAGGTTTTTCTGCTCCTATGCTATTATTAACCTCAATAACCTTAATTTCCACTCATTTCCAGTCTATTCTGAACACCTCACACCTCACAATAGTGTTTTTATGTCCAAAAGGTTGCACCGAGGTAGCTGGATGACTATGCTAAGCGACACGAGTGGGCGGCACAAACACGTGACCCATCTAGGAGTGACACTGCAGTGGCAGGCAGGATGGCAGTTAGAAAAACTAGGCCCCAAACTGTACATAATGCAAAGAAAAAAAGAGGTGCAAGATGGAATTGTCCTTGGGCCCTCCCACCCACCCTTATGTTGTATAAACAGGACATGCACACTTTAACAAATCAATCATTTCAGCGCCAGGGTCTGCCACACAACTGTGGCTGAAATGATTGGTTCGTTTGGGCCCCCACAAAACAAGCTGGCAATTAATGTGTCCCTGCACAAACTGGCTCTACGGAGGCAAGATGTCATCCTCATCCTCCTCATCCACCGATTCCTCACCCTCTTCAGTGTGTACATCCTCATCCTCACAAAGTATTAACTCGTCCCCACTTGAATCCACCACCACAGGTCCCTCTGTACCTTCTGGAGGCTGGTCTCCCTGGAAGAGCTGATAATTCATTTTGATGAACATCATCTTCTCCACATTCTGTGGAAGCAACCTCCTACGCCTTTCGCTGACAAGGTTCCCGGCTGCACTAAACACTCTTTCGGAGTACACACTGGAGGGGGGGCAACTCAGGTAAAATAGAGCCAGTTTGTACAGGGGCCTCCAAATTGCCTCTTTTTCCTGCCAGTACAGGTATGGACTGTCTGACATGCCTACTTGGATGCTGTCACCGATGTAATCCTCCACCATTCTGTCAATGGTGACAGTATCATATGCAGTGACAGTAGACATGTCAGAAATTGTTGCCAGGTCCTTCAGTCCGGACCAGATGTCCAAACTTGGTCCTGCCTGCCCTGCATCACCGCCAGCGGGTTGCTTAGGATACCTAAGTTTTTTCCTGGCAGCCCCAGTTGCGGGAGAAAATGAAGAAGGAGCCGTTGACGTGTCACGTTCCGCTTCAGCTGACAGTGTGTTCACCAGCAGGTCTTTGCACCTCTGCAGGCTTGTGTCGGCCGGAAAGAGAGACACCACATAGGCTTTAAACCTAGGATCGAGCACGGTGGCCAAAATGTAGTGGTCTGATTTCAACAGATTGACCACCCTGGAATCCTGGCAAAGCGAATGAAGGGCTTCATCCACAAGTCCCACATGCCGAGCGGAATCGCTCCGTCTTAGCTCCTCCTTCACTTTCTCCAGCTGCTTCTGCAAAAGCCTGATGAGGGGAATGACCTGACTCAAGCTGGCAGTGTCTGAACTGACTTCACGTGTGGCAAGTTCGAAGGGCTGAAGAACCTTGCACAACACGGAAATCATTCTCCACTGCGCTTGAGTCAGGTGCATACCCCCTCCTTTGCCTATGTCATAGGTGGATGTATAGGCTTGTATGGCCTTTTGCTGCTCCTCCATCCTCTGAAGCATATAGAGGGTTGAGTTCCACCGCGTCACAACCTCTTGCTTCAGGTGATGGCGGGGCAGGTTCAAGAGTGTTTGCTGGCGCTCCAGTCTTCGGCACGCAGTCGCTGAATGGCGAAAGTGGCCAGAAATTTTTCGGGCCACCCAAAGCGTCTCCTGCACGCCCCTGTCGCTTTTCAGAAAATTCTGCACCACCAAGTTTATTGTGTGAGCAAAACATGGGACGTGCTGGAATTTGCCCAGATGTAATGCCCGCACAATATTGGTGGCGTTGTCAGATATCACAAATCCCCAGGAGAGTCTAAGTGGGGTAAGCCACTGGGCGATGATTTCCCTCAGTTTCTCTAAGAGGTTGTCGGCGGTGTGCCTCTTACTGAAACCGGTGATACACAGCGTAGCCTGCCTTGTAACGAGCTGGCGTTTCTGAGATGCTGCTACTGGTGACGCTGCTGCTGTTGCTGCGTAAGGTGATACATCTACCCAGTGGGCTGTCACAGTCATATAGTCCTTAGTCTGCCCTGTTCCACTTGTCCACATGTCCGTGGTTAAGTGGACATTGTGTACAACGGCATTTTTCAGGACACTGAGGACACTTTTTCTGACGTTTCTGTACAGTCTCGGTATCGCCTGCCTAGTGAAGTGGAATCTAGACGGGATTTGGAACCGGGGACACACTACCTCCATCAATTGTCTAAATCCCACTGCACTAATGGCGGATACCGGACGCACGTCTAACACCAACATAGCAGTCAAGGCCTCAGTTATACGTTTTGCTTCAGGATGACTGCTGTCGTACTTCATCCTCCTCGCTAAGGACTGTTGGAGGGTCAATTGTTTAGTAAAAGTAGTGGTGTTCCTACTTCCTCTCTGGGATGATGAACGACTCCCAGCAGCAGCAGCAACAGCAGCAGCGGCAGCAGTAGGCGTAGCAATGCAGGATCCTCCGGAGGAATCCCGGATAGGAGAGTCAGTCATGCCAGTGATATGGCCTGCAGGACTACTTCCGATCCTGACTAAGGAGGAAATTGACGAGGAGGGAGTTGACGGTGTGGTTTGCAGGCGCTTGGATACAACAGGACAACGGGATTTAGGTGTCCCTGGACTGCTTACGGTCTGAGCCAAAGTTTCTGAACTTGACAGTAACTTTTTATGAACGCGCTGCAGGTGCCGTATAAGGGAGGATGTTCCTAGGTGGTTGACGTCCCTACCCCTACTTATTTCACCTTTACATATGGTACATATGGCAAGACAGTTGTTGTCCGGATTTGGATAGAAATATTGCCAGACCAAAGAGGTGGAATGTTTGGTCTTCTGCCCAGGCATGACCGTGATGGGCTTTTTCATCCCACGGACAACAACTGTCTCCCCCGGAGCCTGATTTAAACAAACCACATCACCATCAGAATCCTCCTCGCCAACTTCCTCCTCAGCGCCAGCTACACCAGTATCCTCATCCTGTTGTACTTCAACAGTGACATCTTCAATTTGCATATCAGCAAGTGGACTGTGGGTGCTCCTTTCAGCACTTGCAGGGGGCGTGCAAATGGTGGAAAGAGCCACCTCTTCCCGTCCAGTGCTGGGAAGGTCAGGCATCGCAACCACCACCACACTTGGACTCTCTTTGGGGATTTGTGATATCTTCTTAGAAAGCACAGTTCTTCGCTGTGCTTTTGCCAGCTTAACTCTTTTGATTTTTTTAGTGGGAGGAGTGCTTCCATCGTCATGTGAAGCTGAACCACTAGTCATGAACATACTAGGGATCGACCTTAGCCGTTCCTTGCCACTCCGTGTCGTAAATGGCATATTGGCAAGTTTACGTTTCTCTTCAGCTGATTTAAATGTCTTTTTCAAGGTCATTTTCCTGAACTTTGCCATTTGGGATTGTATGTGCCCTCTACTATGACATTGGGCATCGGCCTTGGCAGACGACGTTGATGGCATGTTATCGTCTATGTCATGACTAGTGGCAGCAGCTTCAGCACTAGGAGGAAGTGGTTCTTGATCTTTCTCTATTTTATTTTTATCGGAGAAAGTTTGGTCCTCCATTTATGTTATATCGATTTGATATATACGTGCGGCTAAACACAGAAAATAAATTTTTTTTTGGTTCGGACTGGAGTGTACTTTGTGGGTTACAGCACCCTTTAACGGTCAAGCCAGCCGGCCCTTTACTTATGACACAGGCGCACTCTTGGCACTACTTTGTTGATGCACGTGCGGCTACTGCGCACACAATTCACAAACACAGAAAATAATTTTTTTTTGGTTTGGACTGGAGTGTACTTTGGGGGTTACAGCACCCTTTAACGGTCAAGCCAGCCGGCCCTTTACTTATGACACAGGCGCACGCTTGGCACTACTTTGTTGATGCACGTGCGGCTACTGCGCACACAATTCACAAACACAGAAAATAATTTTTTTTTGGTTTGGACTGGAGTGTACTTTCGGGGGTTACAGCACCCTTTAACGGTCAAGCCAGCCGGCCCTTTACTTATGACACAGGCGCACGCTTGGCACTACTTTGTTGATGCACGTGCGGCTACTGCGCACACAATTCACAAACACAGAAAATAATTTTTTTTTAGGTTTGGACTGGAGTGTACTTTCGGGGGTTACAGCACCCTTAACGGTCAAGCCAGCCGGCCCTTTACTTATGACACAGGCGCACGCTTGGCACTACTTTGTTGATGCACGTGCGGCTACTGCGCACACAATTCACAAACACAGAAAATAATTTTTTTTTTGGTTTGGACTGGAGTGTACTTTCGGGAGTTACAGCACCCTTAACGGTCAAGCCAGCCGGCCCTTTACTTATGACACAGGCGCACGCTTGGCACTACTTTGTTGATGCACGTGCGGCTACTGCGCACACAATTCACAAACACAGAAAATAATTTTTTTTGGTTTGGACTGGAGTGTACTTTCGGGGGTTACAGCACCCTTTAACGGTCAAGCCAGCCGGCCCTTTACTTATGACACAGGCGCACGCTTGGCACTACTTTGTTGATGCACGTGCGGCTACTGCGCACACAATTCACAAACACAGAAAATAATTTTTTTTTAGGTTTGGACTGGAGTGTACTTTCGGGGGTTACAGCACCCTTAACGGTCAAGCCAGCCGGCCCTTTACTTATGACACAGGCGCACGCTTGGCACTACTTTGTTGATGCACGTGCGGCTACTGCGCACACAATTCACAAACACAGAAAATAATTTTTTTTTTGGTTTGGACTGGAGTGTACTTTCGGGGGTTACAGCACCCTTAACGGTCAAGCCAGCCGGCCCTTTACTTATGACACAGGCGCACGCTTGGCACTACTTTGTTGATGCACGTGCGGCTACTGCGCACACAATTCACAAACACAGAAAATAATTTTTTTTTTGGTTTGGACTGGAGTGTACTTTCGGGAGTTACAGCACCCTTAACGGTCAAGCCAGCCGGCCCTTTACTTATGACACAGGCGCACGCTTGGCACTACTTTGTTGATGCACGTGCGGCTACTGCGCACACAATTCACAAACACAGAAAATAATTTTTTTTTGGTTTGGACTGGAGTGTACTTTCAGGGGTTACAGCACCCTTTAACGGTCAAGCCAGCCGGCCCTTTACTTATGACACAGGCGCACGCTTGGCACTACTTTGTTGATGCACGTGCGGCTACTGCGCACACAATTCACAAACACAGAAAATAATTTTTTTTTGGTTTGGACTGGAGTGTACTTTCGGGGGTTACAGCACCCTTTAACGGTCAAGCCAGCCGGCCCTTTACTTATGACACAGGCGCACGCTTGGCACTACTTTGTTGATGCACGTGCGGCTACTGCGCACACAATTCACAAACACAGAAAATAATTTTTTTTTAGGTTTGGACTGGAGTGTACTTTCGGGGGTTACAGCACCCTTAACGGTCAAGCCAGCCGGCCCTTTACTTATGACACAGGCGCACGCTTGGCACTACTTTGTTGATGCACGTGCGGCTACTGCGCACACAATTCACAAACACAGAAAATAATTTTTTTTTTGGTTTGGACTGGAGTGTACTTTCGGGGGTTACAGCACCCTTAACGGTCAAGCCAGCCGGCCCTTTACTTATGACACAGGCGCACGCTTGGCACTACTTTGTTGATGCACGTGCGGCTACTGCGCACACAATTCACAAACACAGAAAATATATTATTTTTTTAGCACTTGGGGGGAGCACCCCTGATGGACAGAGCACCCCCTGGACAACACTACAGCACCCCTTTAGGACTGGGACACTGCACAGGACTTTGGAACTGACTGCACAACACAGTCCAGCCAGCCCCTATGGACTTTGAAGTAGTGGACACAGCCCCTATTAACAACAGCAGCACAGCACAACACAGCCAGCCCCTATGGACTTTGAAGTAGTGGACAACAGCAGCACTACACTACACTACACTACACAGCACTAACTCCCACCCTCCCTCTTCACTGTCCACAGCCGAGTGAGAAAATGGCGCCGACGCGGGTACCTTATATAGGATCCAAAACCCGCGAGACTCGGAAGGCGGGATGATGACGTTTTGCCTCGATGTCAGATCCGAGTCAGGCGGGAAAAGTCGAGCCTGACTCGGATCGGACTCGGATCGGGGGGGCTCGGGGGGGGTTCGGATTTCAGAAATCCGAACCCGCTCACCCCTACTTTAAAGTAATCTGTATTACTTACCTAGGGGTATATTTACCAAAGGGTGGGTTTTTAGAAGTGGAGATGTTGCACATAGCAACCAATCAGATTCTAGCTATTATCTTCTATAAGGCGCTAGATAAATGTTAAGTACATCGCCATTTCTAAAAAGCCGCACTTTAGTAAATATACCCCCTAGTGTACAGGAGGCCTGTCTAGGATGGAAAATCTAGAACATTAATGTCATTTTATAAATGTAGATTTTCAGAAGTCATTTTTCACATCTGTTCCACTCTAAAAACATGGCAATATTTTATTATTTTGATATTTTTAAACAGTTTAATAAAGCTTTGACTATTCTACTAATCTGAATATTTTAGTTTTATCTTAGCCAATCAACATATATTAAAGCACAGATATGACAGATTAGTAAAATGTGCCGGTCCGTGAGGCTACATACGAGTTGGCACTAACATTCTGTGGTCAATTCAATTAGACCCGCCCTGCGAGAGTAAATGTGCCTATGTGCCATGTCGGCCGGATCCCGGCGAGTCTGAATCATTTAATAAGCAAAACCTGTTTGGTTTTGCCTTTTGAATTACTGCCCCTTTAAAACATCAGACTCGCCGATGCCTGCATTGCACAGGCTATTACATTTACCACTTGGACTTTGATATTATGGTAAAGGATATCCAACAAACATACTGTACAGTATATGGAACTGTGGGTTACTTAATAGCCCGGTGCACAAAGGAAGACATGGAGGAAGACATGGCAGAGACACACAAGTCTTGGAAAACAAAAAGTACTATTACATGTAAGTTCCAGATGTTTGCATCCCTTTATACAGGAACAATGTTGGTGGGGGAAGGGGAGTGTTAACCCTTTATTCTGCTTCTTAAAATGCAAAGACGGTGATATCATGAACAGTTACAAAACGGTGTACTAATCCCTATTGTTTTATGTGTACAGCATGAATAGGCATAGTCTAATTGTAGTGCACAAGGAATCAAAGTAACTTTTCTTTATTTTAAAAGACTTCTTTACATTGTTTTTACAATTTTAGCTAAATAAAACATTACAATGTGTGAAAAAGGAATGAAAAGCTGTTTAAAAAACTTAAAGTGAGCGGGTGTATGGATTACTTCTGCAGAAGTTATTAACGCATCCATTCACCGGTCATGGTACCTTTGTTCCTTTTGCAGTCTATATATTAGCGCATTTAGTCATATTGCGCATGTTTGCCACCACTGAAGTTATAATGCCTTTTCCCAGAATTTCCTCAGAACTCTTATCATAGACTTCCTGGGTGCATGGTAGCACAACACCAATTATTCTACCACCCGATCTAGAGCCTTATGTTCGGCAAGAGTACATTTCTGAAACCATACGACAATCCTGTGGGTCAGGGACGTAACAAGGTCCTCACTCACACAAGCCTATCTTAATCGTCCTACAAAAAAATAAGGTGTTGCTGCGCCTTCTTCACCAAAACTAGACCATATCAAGGTATCCGAAATAAAAATCCACAAGAATTTGAAGGACTCCACTTGCTCAATGATCAGTCCATCTAGACAAACAAATTGGGCATAGAGTTTGCATTTGATAACTCCATTTACAGTAGTCTGGGGTCACTGTCTAGCTCGGTGACTGATTCCTATTGTATATATTTATCACTGAGTATTCTTCCCTGGATAGTACATCAGAGTTAGATTATATCTGGGTGCACTCACCCAAGTTTACATACTGATTAATTCAGTAACTGATCCACATCTCCAAGATATCACCTATACTAGATAAATACACATTCATTCATAGAACACACACACACACACACACACACACACACACACACACACACACACACACACACACACACACACACACACACACACACACACACACACACACCTATTAATCTGCTTTTCTCTAAAGAATGAGTCCTGTGTTCATCTCTTGTCTATTTGTTTACTTACTGTAGATGTGTTCTTAACATCCATCCCTATGGGGAGTGCTTTACACATTGATGATGCGATAAGCTATCTCTGGGATTCCCTTAGTAGAAACCAACAGACATTTCAAGGAGTCTATGAATGCACTGTCTAATGCCAACATTTACATATGACTGATCCCTCGCCTCAGATATGTCTGTAAAGACTCATGCACACTAGTCCAGGGGTAGCCAACCTCGGTCCTCGAGAGCTACTAACAGTTCACGTTTTCCAGACTACCTAGCTGGTGCATAGGTGTATTCATTACTCAGAAACACATTTGAAAAGATCCACAGATGGAGTTATTATACTTGTGATTCTGTGAGGAGACCAGGAAAACATGCACTGTTGGTAGCTCTCGAGGACCAGGGTTGGCTACTCCTGCACTAGTCGATGTGTGTGATGAGCGATATTTGACACGGCGGGCCTAGACATCGGTAAGTGTATACACACTTGCCGATGTCGGCAATTGGCAGCATGGCATCGTTAACGTTATCCCCAGATTGAGCTGCATGTTCAGCCGACTGGGGATATCATTACCGACCCGCGAGAGCACGCATCGTCAAGTACACACTTGACGATATACTGCTGAACGATATAGTTATCGTCCATAAATATCGTCTATTGTGTACGTGGCTTAACTATTCAGGATTCTCACCCCCCACCACCACTAAAATCCACACAGACACTATTGGGGCCAGGGCTTGGTCACATGTAAATGTTTGTATTAGATACATTGAGAGACTTCCTGAAAGGTCTTATTGGAATCTACTAGAGATCCCAGAGATAGCTTACTAGAGCTGAATGAATGTGTAACACACTCCCCAATAGAAATGGATGTTAGGAACACATCTAATGGAATGAATAGACAATAGAAAGTCAGAGGATGAACACAGGACACATTCTATATAGAAAAGCAGCCTTCGGAGAATGGATGCAGCTTATCCGTTTGTGAGATAGGTAGGAGAATACCATAACAAAACTTAGGTTTTTAATTAGAAGTGCACTACAATTGGACCAGTGGTTCCCAAACTCAGGGCCTGATTCAGACCCGGTCGCGAGCGCTGAGCGCTTGCAACCGGGTCGATGTTTGCCCTCTGGTCATGCGCATGACAGAGCCGGCTCCGTCGTGCGCGAGACCCGGCTAGCGACGGGTGCTCCGTCGCTCCGGGTCTCGCACCAAAGGGGGCGAGCTGTCGATGGTGATTGACAGCTCGCCCCGTTTGGCAGGCGGGCAGGGGGGGTGGCTGGCCAAACGGAGGAGTTCCCGAAGGAACGCCTGCCGTTTGGGGGAGGCCCCACTGACATCACCAGTGATGTCAGTGGGAGAGCTTCCGGCTCTATTAGAGCCAGAAGCTCTCTGGGGCTTGCGGCCACAAGACCCTATCATAAGGGTCTCGTCGCAAGCTAAGCGAGCGGCCAGGGGGCCGCAAAAAAATAAAAAATAAAAAAACGCCCTGATTCAGAGCGAGCGCTCTTTCAGAGCGTCAGTCTCTGAATCAGGACCTCGGTCCTCAAGGCACCCTAACAGTCCAGGTTTTTAAAAGATATGCATGCTTGAACACAGGTGATATAATTAGATTTAACCATCTGTGCTCAGTCATAGATATCCTTAAAACCTGGACTGTTAGGGTGCATTGTTGTTCATTGACCCACCTAACTTGCTTATAAAATGTAAGCCGACTGGTTATGGGTGGGTTTTCCAACTTGCGGTGGCATAGAACACCATGGGGCCGACTCAGTCTTGCACCCAAGTCAGTCACAATAATGGATCTAAATGAGAGATTCTTGAAAATAGGGAGGCTCATTATGGGAATGGCAAAAAAACGCAGTGAAAAGACGACACGTTCTAACCACATTAATAATTTTGTTGACGGGGCACAAGCCCCTGACTACACACAAATATTACGGGTTTCTCAGGTGTAAACGCATCTTTTGCACAGCCTGCATGGTTTTGCAGTTACATGAACTCCCCATTACTGCCTACAATAGAATGCTCCCGTCCTGCGACAGTGAATTCACACACTATGCAGTACGCCAATTGGCTTAGTCCTCACTCGGCATCAGGATCTCCACAAAAACTTGGTTAGCAGGTGGTTAGGCACTTTCTTTTAGAGGCACTAAACGTTCACTGCACCGGAAAGCACTACAGCCTTGCAGATCTGTTGCTCCTAAATTGTGAACTGCTGAGATCAGAGGTGCAGAATTTGCCCAGAACTGAATGGGTTAAAATCTCGATAAAAAGGACAGCGACAACAACTATACCCTCAGGACAGTAGACATGTTCTATAATCTTTGGGCTGTGTCAGCATAAGCATATGGAGTATCTGTAATGCACAGTCAGCCTTCTCGCAAGTTTTTTGAAGGAGATCCCTCTGACCCAGATTCCTAAAATAAAAGGCTTATTAAGAAAACAAAAAAAAAATAAAAATCAATCAGGCGTGTAAACCAGTATGGCTGGTCTAACCTACATTCTGGGGAAATAGTCACATTCCTGAGCATACCTTTACGTTACATACTGGGGAGTGTCTAATATGACCTCTCCATAGCCGATACAGGTAATATTACTCAAACCGTTCGTACTCGGTCTGTCCCAACAATGTTTCTGAGTTGCAGCACAAAGGCCACTGACGCACTACAAAGATATTTTTAGCGCATAATCCCAGCAGATGTGGGTTAAATATAATGAAGAAACTATATTATACAGGTTTATTTGTAATACGGCACAAATGGTCCACATCACTGTACATAAAGGGCGAGCACAGAATACATTTAACAGTATTAAACAATGCACAGGCAGCAACGACTAATACATAATTCCACAATCCAAAATTATACAATGACCAATCAACAAAAAGTTGACAGAGTATTAACAAAACAGAGAATTGCAGATCCAGCTTCTGACAAGACGTGAGCATCAGTGATAAGTAGCCCCCGCGTGATATAGGCCAGTGCTCAGAAACAGTGAGGCAGAGGTGCAGTGTTAGGAAGGAAAACACAAGGGAACAGGACCCTGCTCGTGACAGCTGCCTTACATCCTAGAGGGAAGGGGCAGACACACATAGGATGGCACTAAGTGGGGAGCAAACTGGTAGCATAGGCAGTTAGGAGGGCTGGTAGGCTAGAATGAACTGGTGAAGCCTTGGGGACTAGTGGCTAATATAATAGGATGTGGGTGGGAGCAGGTCACAAGCATCACGCACAAAATCCTGGAGGCGGGAATGCGAATAGGTAACCAGCATGGTAGGGAGTAGGGATGGTCACCGACCATCGATGATTTGCCATCAATGCAGGAGAATTAATGGTGCTCCATCACTGATGGCACATAGGGGGTCATTCAGACCCGCTCGCGAGCGCAGGACGCTCGCAAGCGGGTCGATGTTCCCCTACTGCGCATCCGCACGACGGAGGGAGCTCTGTCTTGAGCATGCGTGAGACCCGGCGAGCGACGGGCTCTCCATCGCTCCGGGTCTCGCACCAAAGGGGGCGTGCTGTCGATGTTGATTGACAGCACGCCCCCTTTGGTGGGCGTGCCTACCGTCTGAAGCCGGCCCCACTGACATCACTAGTGATGTCAGTGGGAGTGATTTTGGCTCTGATAGAGCCAAAATCACTCCAGGGCTTGCGGCAGCGAGACCCTACCGCAGGGTCTCCGTCGCAAGCCCGATGGTCGCAATGGTCAAGACCATCGCGACCATCATCATGGACGCTCGCATATGCTGTGGGTGGTCACCCACAGCTATGCGAGCGGCCAGGAGGCCGCTCCATTTTCATGGAGGAGGGCCCTGATTCAGAGCGAGCGCTCTGGTCAGAGTGTTCGGCTCTGAATCAGGCCCATAGCCCGGTGATTGTTTTTTATTTTCTCCCCCACTGCGGGAAGCACCAACCTTAGCTGTGCCTTCATATATGATACGCAAAACCCTGCCCTTCCCTGATTGGCCCGCTACTAATGGTGGTCGATGGTGTAAACCATTGTTTGTTTCTTGCCAGCAATGTAGATCCCTGATGAAGGTGGTGGGGGGGGGGGGCGGCGGGGTGTTCAAGGGGTGAGGCTGGAGATGTTGGGGGGACAGGGGTGGCTGAAGAGATTTGTAATAGACTCTGGAGTCAGTGCAGAGATCAAAGCTGAGAGAGGAAAATAATGTGACAGCAGCATGTAATATAGATATAACAACAACAACACTAATAATGTTTGTAACCGTACAAGAATTGTAAAGTCCAAGGGGCTGATATAGAGTTGAATGCAAGTTGGCTGATATTGTTCCTGCATGGTATGCATGGGACTAATAGCATAGAATTGCCTGTGTGCAGAATGAATACACATCTCTGCGGTCAGACAGCCGCTATCCGTACGCATGGCTTATTACCCTGCATCACCATCAGTACACTTACACCAGCCCTATACTCGGTATAAATGATACATCTGAAAAGAGGCATAACTACGCATATACACAACACTGCATAGCTCGTAATTCCGTTACCACTCTATCTCCGAATGCCCCGTTACCACCCAGTTATGCCCCTAACTAGCAAGAGGCGATGTGACGGTTTTGTGTGGGCCCAGCTCCACCTATAGTTGTGTACAGCCAGCTCCTGGCCAGTGTGGAAACACACAAGATATGTCTGCAAATCCGACTTGTGTTCAACTGCTTCAAAATCATTATCCTGCTGCCTTATGCTGCATACCACGGGACGATTTTCCTGAACAATGACGATATCGTTGAACGATATATCGTTCATATCATTAATTTTTAGGCAGTGTGCGATCAACCAACGACCAACGATGCGCGTTCCTGCATGGACGATAAAGATATCTTTCATCGTCCATGCATGCTGGCCAACTTGGACGATATCGTCAATTTTCCCTGTTCAGAGATGTGCCAGGATGACTCACTGAAAGATATCTTTGAACGATATCTATGAGCGATATCTTTCAAGTCGTTAGTGGTACAGATTGTACCGTGTGTATGCACCTTTAGACCTTGTGCTGCCAGGTGGCCAAATACCAATTATAGAGGCTCTCTCATATTGTACATATTCATGCGGTGTCTGTTTCATCAGGGATAACTGGTTTTATATATTTACTGTATGAAAGCAATAGCTTTTTCATTACTCAGACAGAGTTTTCTTTTAGTGTCACAGCTAAGGGATCATCTCTCTCATTTATGGTCACTAACCAGATAGTAATGGGGAGGGGGAATGTTTGAAATTCCATTAATTACTTCCACAAAATGATTTCACTTCTATGTAGCTCTTATTCAAAACCATACATAACCCATGTTTTATTCAGACACTACACAGTGATACCTAATGTGTGTGCTTTTTATTGTTTAAAGTATTTTTGTGGCCATTATAAAAATGTAAATGCAAAACGTGTTTTGCTGGTCAGTGTTTTTTTCTTGGTTTTTTTTTTTTTAGAAGTTTTTGCTACTTAACAAAAAAAAAAAAACATTTGGTTAGTGCAACAACTATTTAAAACATGAGACTGAAACGTTAACCTCTAAAACAGAGGCAAATACTGCATTGGCATTAGTTACTAATACTATATGATCGCAACATCAGCAACCATCAGCTTATAGCGCATGCCACAACGCACACCGTTCACTAATCCCAAATTTCTGACTATTCAGTCTAACTGCTTACTGGGATAGACTTATCTTACCGAAGACAACTACAGTATAGGCTCTGCCAATTTGTGCATTAGACACATAAATGCTCATGGACACTGTCTACTGGTGTGCTACAGGTGAGCTCCTGGGGCGCTACAGGTGAGCTCCTGGGGCGCTACAGGTGAGCCGCACAATAAGTAGAGTTGCAAATCAAAAATATAAAAAAAAAAAAATAGATCCAAAAGGGATGATTTACCATATCTAACCTTCTAAAAAGAACCTGTGGAGGTGTTGTCATTAGCAACTAAATTCTAGCTATCATTTTATAGAATGCACTAAGTGACAGTTTAATTGACTGCTATGAGCAACAAACACCATTCTCTGATTTAGAAGGTTTAATAAATCTCCCCCTAGTGAAAGAGACCTAGCTAGTAGGAATAATTAGGCATGGATACATATATAGGGGGAGACGTATCAAACGTCTAAAGAGGACAGGTGAAGAAGTTTCCCATAGTAACCTATCAAGTTCTACTTATCATTTACCAAGTACATACTATAAAAAGATAACTAGCAGCCGATTGGTTCTTCTCCACTTGCCCTAGAAGGTTTGAAACATCTCCCCCATAATGACCTATTCTTCCTCTACTTATATTGTTGTACATTTATTGGAGAATGTTATTCAGAGTGGACACAATAAAGTACCAGTGTATGTAAAAAAAACAACAGAATAGAGTGTAGTATAATAGTGCAACAAGGCAAAAGTTTGTTTAAAAAAGTAAGGCAAATTAAATGCTAAGATTGTATAGATTTAACTTGACAGCGGTAACAGGATACGTTTAAAATCCCAACAGCGGGGATTCCGGCGGTCACAACGCCAACGCTGGAATCCCGACACTTATCAGAATACCAGCACCAGCAACCAAGCCGCCGGAATCCCAAAGATAAGTAGGTTAAGATTAGGGATTAGGCACTAGCGGGAGGCTTAGGTTTAGGCACTAAGGGGAGGAAATGTTAGGTTTAGGCACTAGAGGAAAAAAGGTTAAGTTTAGGCACCGGGGAGGGACGGTTAGGGGTTCAGTTAGGTATACTTACCTTCAGCCGTCGGGATGCTAACCTAGTCGCGGTGTCGGCATCGGGATTCTGACTGTCGGGATTCCAAACGCCGGCATCTTGTACCCAACCCGTGGTAACGACCTGCTCTTAATGCCTAACATAGGGAAATGTTCACCCAGACACAGTAGAGACAGTCAGAAAGATGGAACACAGCGTAGAGACATACTCACGTTCTTGTAAGCATTCGTTGTCTGTGCAGTAAGACTGGGATTGCCGGAGCTGTACACAGAAATACATTACAGTTACGCTTAATATTACAGCGGCTGTGCTTGTTTTTATATTTATTTCCATTGGTAAAAAAAACCTTATAAAAGACATGTAATGCTAATCAGTGCTGTTATTACCTCTAATAGGGATATTATTACTTTTATCGCTTGCGTGTTACAATTACCTGATGGCAGATACTGTAATAACACACTTTAGAGTTCCTTGAGCAGTATCACCACTCTGGCTTGTAATATCATTTACAATTGCGTGTTCATTATAACATACTAGCTGAAGTACCCGGCGTTGCCGGAATTTAAATCTTCAAGTTATTAAGTTATCAATGAGTTGGATGCAACTGTCAAAATTTACTTTCATGAATATGGATAAGTGGTTGATTATTTCATAAAAAGTTTTGTTGAAAAGAATGTTTAGTGTATTTGAGAATACAACAGAAGTTACAATAACTGAAAATGAGCAAAAAGTTCTTGATGCTATCAATTTATCTATAAAATAGCTGTTCATTCAACATTATGTCATTATTTTCAGCCTATTGTTAAGATATTACTTTAACTGTAATATATTTCACATTATATTCTATTTGTTTTAAGATTATTATGCTAGGTCGTCTAAATCCATCCAGTGGAAGGCCAAGAACAGGCTCCCTGGGTCATTCAGCATAGGCAGGTATAGAGATAGGAAGATAGATCATCTCGCCAATTAATGTTTTCTAAATGTGTTTCCCATGTGGACTAATCTACTATTCTATGTAATACTGTGAAAAAAAAAAAGTAAAAAAAAACAAAAAAACACACATTATTTATTGTATTATTCTCACCAAATTAATCAGTCTCCGCATTGCAAATTCATGGGAGCAGATGCACTCACAGGGGTCAAAATTGCCCTCCGCCATCTTGCCTGTTGGGGAGTCTATAGCCACCTGTGAAACGCAGACAATGACTTACACACATATGCGGAGAACAAGTTTAAAATCAATTTGCTAAAAATAAGAACAATGATATAAAACCACAAAATATCGCAACATGTAAAACACAATATTAATAGGCAAATACTTCAATCCTGTTGTAGTAAATTGTTTTTAAAGAAGTTTGAACATGTTCATTCTGTAATTCTTGATAAAATATTCTTTCCATTTACAACAGATGTGTGGGTTCTTGCATGAAATAAGTTCAGTCCTGAAAAGCTCTTCTATGGGTAAATTTTAAATAACTGGTACCAGAGGGATGATTGGTAATTTAATATTTGTTTACTCGAGACATTTAATCATTTCACCACAAGATGGAGACAGCACCCAGATTACAGGTGAACAGACGGCAGAATAGATTTGCGCCATATCGTAGGAGGAGCTGCCCAGAACCGGATAGATCAGATTATTTTGCGTAGCCTGCGGGCCTGGCTAGCTGCTGTAATGCAACTGCTTCTGTACAATGATTCAAAAACTGGGGTTTTGCCTTGCAGGACAATACTCCCATGAACTACAAAAGGGAGGGAGCATACATTTTTGGAGAGGCCCTCTTATAGTCACACCAAATGCCCTTTGGCCATTTGGTGTGACTTTTTTAGAACCAGATTGTGAGACCACCGTTGAAGAGGTGGTGACAGGACCTAGCCTGCTACTTTTAATAGGATAACTTCTGCCCTATATAGGCACATGGTTTGTACTGAATACATTCCTCAGCACACAAACCAATGTTGAAAGGAAAAAAACCCAAAAAACCCAGTCACCATGCGGCCATGAGACCGGTGCAGGGCGATTTATAATTCTGGAGTGACTTCCTTAAATAATAATATGATAAAAATAGCATTTGTAATACAAGATTTGTCTACGGAGTTAAACATGATACGCTAAACCTTATTGGTTAAATAAATGTTTGAAAACTGCTTAATGTAAATAGTGACAGCATAAGAATGGAAAAAAAGCATAATGTGTGTTCTCTAAATGGTTTGGTCAGATACGTTTTAGAAGAAAATTTGGCGACTCTTATAATTTCGGGACCTCATTGGAACGGACATTTAGTGGGTCGGATTTTTACCCTTCTGCCCCACGGGAGGGTTCTGTCCTAACTGAGCTCGCCTTAGAACACCTGCGTTATGGTTTGACAGGTGTACTGCCCCAGTCATACTGCCCACCTGCCACTGTCCAACCTGACTGACACACACACACACACACACACACTTTACAGTTCTGTGTCCTAAACCCAAATTACTTTGCGATGACTTGTGCCAGGCCTCAATAAAACTATAATGGAATAAAAGAAAAGATATAAAGAGGATTGGATTGGTTGGTTGGCAGCTCGCCGGTGACACCTGACTGAATGCCTAATGACACGTTTGAGAATAATCAAGACCTAGAAATCTAATGGAATTGGTGGACTGTATCTTGGCACTGGTTGGAGGACCCCAGAGATAGGACCTTATCGTAATACTACTGCCGGGAAGGATAAATAGATTCAGAGCCACAATATCATAGGAACCCTTGCATGCAGTGCTGGGAAGTGTGGTGTTTAGTTCCCAGCAGAGGGAAAGATACACTGACTGGTGCATTCCTATCACTCTGCCACAATGGGGGGCATCTGAAGAAATGCAAAGTGACATTTTACCTGGCAGCCTGATACCCAGCAGATAACACAGGTATACACTGTAAGATATCTCACAGAGTATTTGCCCCAATATCTGTGCTCTTCCCCTGGGGAGGAGACATTTCCCTGTTGCTTCCCTGTCAAGGAACAGAGGAAATGTCTGTAGGTCGGCCGTGGCTGGGCATACACTGGACGAACATGCTGGACGACGGCATGCCCGACCAATCGATAGTTTAACATTGGTTGACCACACACACAGTAAAAATATCGGGGGGTTTTGCAGATCCGCTGCTATCGGCTAGATGCCCAGCATTACAATGGACTTCCAACTAATGACATTATGGGAACAGCTCCTAACAGGTGGAGAAATGTCAGATCTCACGGGAAAGCCTGTACAAGAGACTCACGTCTGGAGCAGATTTTGTTCCCTTTTGGTTACATTTGTGTTTATTCTCGCTCTCAGAAACTGGTATATTTTAATAGCTGCAGATTAAAGTTTACATATTGTCTTCCTCGCTTGTGGGGCTACTAAATGGTAACACACTAGACACTAAATAAGATTTAGTCCACCTATATACTTGCAGGTTACATTAGTTTTTTCTGTAGCCGGACCACAATAAACTATATAAAAGCACCCATTAAAGAACCAGAGAAGACAGAGTAAAAGCCACCAGCTAAAGTAAAGGATTTGTGCTCTCATTGCACCAGTCACAGGGACTAGCAGAGGCCTGCAAATGTGCCGTTTATAGCCCCCGATCAATCAGCTACATACATTAACTGCCGCGGTGCATGAAAGCCCCCTGCCCACGGCTATAGTAACAGGATGGCAACATTGGTCACATCTGGAGCCGTAGAAAGCCTGCCGGGCCCCGGTAATATTGGGGGTACATGGTCTAATGTAAATAGACATATCCACGCTTCATTAAAAAAAAAAAAAAAAAAATACTATTTGCTGCGCCCCACAGTGGGGTGCATCGTGTGCCCCTCAGTCAGGGTTAAAGCCAGGGAGAGGGTGCTTGATCAGTGTGATCCCCCCCATCCTCCCTGGTCCCACCACATGTGCTGGGGAGATGCAGGCCTCTGACAGGTAAGAAAGGGGGAGCGGGTGGTGCACTCGGACCCTTGTATCCGTCCTAGGCAATTAGTATTTGCTCACCCCCCCCTCTCGGTGCCCCATGGCGCAGAGAGATCAAAATCCCCCTCTCCCCTGGTGCTCATGGAAGGCCATAGGTCACTGCTTTCTAGTTTCTTCCAATTAGGCACATGAGGGGAGATGTATGAAGCATTGGTGAGAGATCAAGAGGAGAAGTTGCCCAAAGCAACCAATCAGCTTCTACCTGTCATTTCAACTACTTTGCTAGATTAAAAGCAGAAGCTGATTGGTTGTTTTGGGCAACTTCTCCAGTTTCTCTCTCTCCAGGGCTTGATAGATCTCATCCCATGGTGTGAGGTGGCAGCAGGCGTTCCGGCACACACCTGTGTGTCCTGACCAAGTTATCTTCTAGTAATCATCACCTCTGCCTAATTTACAGCTCACAATCTTGCAGCCTGCCCCTGTCCATTGTAATTTTATCCACTGTGACCCTGTGATGCTGGCCTGTTCTCTGACCCTCCTCTTCTTAGTTAGTGAGCCTAGGCTACAAGTCTGTGGCTTCGTTGCAGCGGAGCTCATCACTCCCAAGCAGGAGCACCATGGAAAATAATCCACACCCCAGGCAAAATCATAGTGGCACACAGAGTATCACATGCAATAAAACAGGTACAGGATCAACAACGGATTAGCCATGGTTCTCTGGGCCCGGTTCCGATCTGGCCGCAAAGTCGATGTTTTACTCAGATTGAGCGATTGCCTGCCATTGTGCATACGTATAAGCCACACTGGGCACGGGCAGCAATTGAGTCATAAAGAGGATTGACAGGTAGTCAGCGTTTGGGTAAGGTAACGGGGGTGGCTACAGAAACCCAGGCGTGTCGGTTCTGTTTAAACACTTTTTCTGGGAGTGCGTATATTAGCCACTGCGATCCTGCTCGCCCTCTGCATGTCAGGAGAGCCGCCCTGTTTGAGATAGGTCAGATATACTCAGAAGGTCAATGGGCACCCGTTCCGCATCGATGTTTCCGTTATTGCACATCGCCGGACATGTACCTGAATGTCTGACCTGAGGCAGCTGGAATGATTCTAGTGGTGAGACTGCCGATAACCCATATCACTGAAAACAAGAGAGTATCTCCGGCACCGAGAAAAGTACTTTATAGATTGAAAAATTTAATTGTGACCCGCTATGCAATACTAATCCTTTACTCTCCATATATGGGAGCCTGGCAATATAGGAATGTAAAGGCAGTGTCCGCACTTATGATATAAGTGGTCAAACACCCTCTTACCCAAACAAAAAATATGGGCTGCAATTGGCAAATAAGGTAAGACGCAACACAAAATGAATGATTAATAATCAAATAATTTATTAAAGATTTATTAATGGCATATTCATAATACACTATTGTCAAAGATAAACAAAACTTAAAATAACAAATCTCTTTCACTACTGTAGGCCACAATGGTTAGAGGAATAATTAAAAATACAAAACTGTTTAAAACACAGTATCACGTTACAAATCAGGCATAACAGAGAAATTAAATTCTCACTTAAAACTGCAACGCGTTTCACAGCACCTGGGCTCTTCCTCAGGCAGTGCTGTACCAATCTTAGGGTTCAGTTGGGAAACCCACTAGTTCTGCTTTTATCGACTAGCTATGTTCACTGATCCCATGTGCTACAGACAATGCTATAAGCTAATTATATACCAAATATGTATAAAGCTCATCAACTGACTCAAACTTAGTTGGTGAAAAATCACCTCTTGGATGGCCCTTCACTTCCCACAAATGAATTAAGAACTATTAAAAATGGGGCCTTTGAGCTGCTCGTATCTTAAGATACAGATGACTTTAAATGTAGCGTAGAGATACATCTGATGCACAAATGTTACCATCATCATCACCAGGCCTCCTACACATATGCACAAGTCTACATTGGACACATCGCCAAGGGGCATTGTTACTTAAGCCGCGTACACACTAGGCAATATTTTACACGGCTGAACGATATCGTTCTTGATATCGTCCAGTGTATGTGCTCAATGTCGTTCACGACATTTAGCACACCCCTGCCAGGACACCCTAAACGATGTCGCTCATGGAGCGAATCGTCTAGTGTGTACGCCCCTTTACTGAGTGAACTAAATGGTGGCCTGTAACATAAGACAGAGGTTACAGGTGAAATGCATTTTGCTCAGTTGGCTATTGGCACTATATTACATGCCCAACGATTGGTTACATGGATTGTTCTCAGGTGAATTGCAAGCTAGATGCAGATTCTAGTTACACAGGATAAACGGACTAAAGATAAAACAATGTACCACGCAGCATCGGATAATCTGCAAGGACATCAGCCGGCTAAGGGACTATGGGGTCACACAAGCCGGCCGCCGCAGATGAAAGAGGCTAGGAAATCTCCGTCAGCGGAAGGATATCCTGGCCTCTTCCCTCCCCCCAACTGCAGCGACGTGCCTCCATTTTGGGAAACAGAGGCCGTTGCCACCCCCTCCCGCCCACAAACAGCAGCAGACTGACAATCTGCTGCCGCTCTGCATACTAACACACATGACCCGTACTGCACAATGCAATACAGGTCAGGACTCTGCGTGCACTGCTGAATCAGGTCTCATGTGCTCCTATAACAGACAGTAACATCTCCATGTACATTACCCAGAGCTATGACATATGTACAAACATGGTGCCTCAAGGTACAGAACACACACACGTAACCTGACATGTTTGTAGTACATAATTACACGCCTAGGATTCCTTCTAGTCACTAAATGCAATTAAACATTTACATCTGTCTGTGTGTCATTGTCTCCACGTTCTATACTTGGCGGGGACACAGACCATACACCATCGCTGCCACATGGCAGTCCCTCAGTTGTCGGCAGGGGCGTTTTAAGAGAGAAGGGGGCCCGTGTGCAGTCTCCGTTTGGGCTCCCTCCTCTCTGTCAACATGCACACGTGTCTCCGGGAAAATGGCACCCGCGTTTTTTTCCTGAAGCTGCTTGTGAGTCCTATTCACATCGCTGTGTGGATAAGACACGTTTGAAGGGAAAAAGTCGCACGAAAATACGCTCGGCGCTACCAACTCACATGGCGCTCACTTGTTATGTGTAACAGGACTTGTAGCCTACGGAGGATAGATGTATGTGGACACATCTGTACTTCTTCCCTGGTTTGCCACTATCCATACGTTAGGTTGCATAACTTACGTCATTAGCAGTGTACACAGACCGTTCAATCCCTATCCCAGTGCAAACTAAATGTGCCTGAAAGCAGACGTATTTACAATGTAATGCTGCCCATCCAGTAAGAGACACCTAAATGACTGCACGTTTACGACATTGTCTGTGATGAGCCTGCACTGAGCGAGCAGTCACTCAGTGTAGGCACAATCAGTCATCTGCTAACATGCTGAACCTGACGTTATCGTCGGGTTGTACAACACGTTTGCCCGATGATAGATGTCTAAACGACCAGCGGGAGCGCGCATCACTGGACGTTTTAGACATTTTTCTAAACGTTTTGCAAAAGATTTGCGAATGATTAATGAACGATTTAGTTATCGGTCAATTTAATGGGCTAGTGGATGGGCACCTTAAAAATGCCCCATTATGCTTACGCTGCAACAAGTGGAGATACACCTGAGATGCATTCATTACTGCATTGGCCGTTATGGCGTGCGTTTGGTTCCAGAGCATGCGCAGTCTTAAAATGTGCCCAATTCTGCATCAGCCCATTACAGGTCCATTGATTAATATTTGCGGCAGAGGGGAAACCACAAATATCCCCCCAAATGTATGAGGGAGGGAATGCAGCAGATATCTCCATCTCTGACAGCAGCCGCGGCCCCCATAGGTCTTTATGGCATTAGGCGATGCACGTGCGTGACCAGCAGACCGCGCATGCACAGGACCCAGAACGAGAAGTGAAACGATCACACATTGCAGGAAGGGCTCGGAAATGTGACGAATGGTACATTTGGGTGATGTCAAATTTCTTATTGGTGCAATAAGCTGATAATTAGTAAATATGCCCTTAGTTTGGGTTGGGTATGATATCCTGGCTGTCGGGATCCCCCTGGTCATAATACAGTCAGTGGCATCCCGACAGCCTGAATGTCGACACCTATAGGAAGCTATGGTAACTACTTTTCTTACCCCTACCCTAACCCACCCTACCCAGTGACTAACCCTAACCTCCCCCCTTTAGTGCCTAAACCTAACCTCCTCGCACCCTAAACCTAACACCCCCTCCCCGGTGCCTAAACCTAACCTCTGCCTCCCCACACCCTAATCCTAACTCTCGCTCCCCGGTGCCTAAGCCTAACCCTCCCCCTAATGCCTAAACCCTAACCCCGCTAGCTAACGCTAACCTCCCCCCAACACTTACCTTCGGGATGCTGATGGTCGGGATACTGGTGCCGGGATCCCTACCTATCGGGATTTCGGCGCCGGTATTAAGACCTTCGGCATCCCCTTAGTTTTTAATCAGGATACAAAAGGATTTTGTATACTACTGTATAGCAAAGGACTGCCATTAGCTTCTCACAAAGAAAACTATACAGCCGTGACCAAAAGTTTTGAGAATGACACAAGTATTGGTTTTCACAAAGTTTGCTGCTTCAGTGTTTTTAGACCTTTTTGTCACATGTTACTATGATATACTGAAGTAACATTACAAGCATTTCATAAGTCTCAAAGGCTTTTATTGACAATTACATTACACTACACTACTTGTGTCATTCTACAAACTTTTGGCCACGGCTGTACAGTGCTAACTGCTCACCTATGAGCGCCCTCTAGTGGCACATACAACAACTTGCGCAATGCCCTTAAGTTGCTGTTGATGGGCCGCTACAGTAATGAAAGGCAGTTTTAAAGGGCATAGTTATATTATTGTGGGTGTATTTGCCATGGATATTTGCTGTATACATCCAGGGGTCACCTCTGACAAAGCAGTGTACCTATACAGTAACACCTGTAAAACTATATATCATTCACGTACGTTCATGTTAATATCTTAGCAGCTGTCTGTGGCGATTCTAATCACTTTGTAGTTAGTGGCTGTGCTCCTTATAAATCTATGTGAGGCCTTTAAAGCACTGTCATGTAGACTATTTACTTATGAGAATCTTGAAAGCCGGAACGGATTCCTCCTATGAGAGACGGATACGTGGAGGAGCAGTTTGCTGTATTAAAACAAATAATACATGGGCCAAGAAACGAGGTGGAAGTTACATGACACACTCCTTGCAGGTAGGAGAAGCACACCTTACAGCTGACTTTTCTAGTACATTGAGACAACTTAACCCAATACATTGTGTTCTATCTCACTTCTCACAGCAGTGTGATGGAGTAATTACTCCCCTCCATCACGGACAGTAAACAGATTCCACGCTCTCGCTAACATGCAAATCTGGTCACTCAACAAAGAGCGCCCACTTTCCGATTGGCTGATGACCAAACAGGCACACTGACCAAACAGATTCTCTATTGTGACCAATCAAACCCAACGCATTCAGATTTTAAACAGGACTAGGATTTTGGGACATACACAATTTAATTTCCATCTAGACGTCTGTGGTGTAGCCAGAATGAGGGAATATGGAGAATAGAACAATGTCCCCCACCTCTAAATATTCATCTCTAGTATATTTAATTTTGACAAATACAAAATAGTGTAAATTTCTTTATTTTAATGCACTTTAGAGAAGTACACCTACCACACACTGTTCTAAGAAGACGACAGCAGAGTGTTATACGCGGCCAGCTGTGAGGATATGAGAGTAAATGAAAGGTCACTTTCAGCATTATTATTTACCAGTCTGTCACTAAACCGTAAAGGACATTTGCATATAAGACATCTGTGGTAAGATTCACTAAGTTTCAGCTGCCATATTCTGTCTGCCGTGTACAAAGCATTACTGGAAACGGTTACACAAGAACAAATTATCCAGAGCAGCCAATGTCACCGTCACTTATCAAACACAAACGTTACTTGTACAGCTGACATTCTTAGGTTAGTGTCACCCTGGTGATTTCTTTGTAACTATTGTTTCCCTCAGTTTATTATCGTGAACGATTTTTCGCTGATAACACTCTCTTCAAATATTTTAAAAAAATAAATAAATGATGGAGTGCCACTGAGGCCTGAGAGCATCCAATGGGAAAATCGGGGCACACAGCCACTCCGAGCTGGTGAATGGCCACACGAGTGCCCATGCAGCACAAGAGGGCAGATTGAGGTAAATGGTGAAGGACAGACATGGTGGCCAACAGCTGCCAGCCTCCACATACCAACAGAACCTGGTTCATCTTTCACGTCTCCACCTTCCAAAGTCTCTTGTCATCGCAAACGCATGACAGCTCTATTAGCCTAAATACACCATCACCGATGGCAGCTGTAATACTGGGGGCTGATAATGCTTCTGCCTTACAGTAGCCACACACTCCCCACCAACAACAATTATTAGTCTGCTATCTCAAGTGTTCCTCGCACATCGCTTAGGGCTCGATACAGCAGTGGACG
The DNA here is from genome assembly GCA_031769625.1 of Taudactylus pleione. NCBI lineage: Eukaryota > Metazoa > Chordata > Amphibia > Anura > Myobatrachidae > Taudactylus > Taudactylus pleione. Next base: position 9,995,650 of record JAUIMM010000300.1, read on the forward strand.
CTAAAAGATCGCAGTTGCGATTTTGCACGGAACGCAGCTGAGAAAATAAGTATATACCTGCCGAAGCACAGCTGGCATAAAGATGCCCACTGCTGCCTAATCATATACGTCCAATGTCGCACTCATGCGTAAACATCGCTACCATCGACGCACATTAAGCAGTCATGCAGCATGGGTGTCAGGTCTGACCAGTCGCAAACACTGCAGCTCTCCTTGCACGCAGAGAGCTCTCATGCTGCAATTGCAATCGCAGTGGCTAATTTATGCACACCCATGAAACGGTGCCTGACAGGTCAGACACGCCTGCGTTTACCCAGCCATCCCCCAGTAACCTACCCCAAACGCTGACAACATGACTCACTTTGTGAATGGGTCCTCTGTTTGTACTTAATCGCAACATGTATGCAGTGAGAATTACACGTATGCGCAATGGCAAAAAAAAAATTGCTGTGTGTAAAAATCTGCATTCCATGCGCTGCTGAATCAGGCCATTAGAATGCAAGCTCACTTGGTCAGGGCCACCTTTATCACATACTTGCCCACTGTCCTAGAATTTCAGGGAGACTGCAGAATTTGTAGCAGGTGAGGGTGGGGTGGAGATTATGATTACACGATTCACTACGACTTGTATAATAGCAGCCGGATCCCAGCAGCGCAATTGCGGGAAGAACGGTAAAATGTTGCGGGGGACAGGGCTGTGATGATGCAATTCACAGTTCCCTGACCATCAGAACCTCCGTCTCCATGGACCTCCTGTAGCCCAGCCCTTCAAAGTTGCCATATAAGCTTTACCTTCGATTTTCATGTTGTTATTGATTTAGATAATGACTCTCTTAATATACAACGCTATGTAATGTTATCGCTTTATAAATAAGGGATAATTAGTTTCTTTATGTTGTTTACCGTGCATATTTCCATAATTACTTGAAAAGCTCCAACTTATCAACTTGAACAGCAAGAGACAATCAAATATATTTAAATCTATCAAGTAATGATTTTATGTATCCATATAGCGGTCTTTTCATACATTTCAAAGAACCAGGGGACGGGTTCATGTCGACCAGCTCATACACCAAGACCAGAGTGTCATACAAGAGGCATTAAAGGGGGTTATAGAGGGACAAGCCCAACATTTCAAAAAATAAACAAAAGATTAAGGAACGAACTAAAGAATGAAAGAACAGATGGTGACAGGACTCTACAGATGGGTTGCTTTTACTTGCTGCTAATGATAGGAGGCCTCACATATATTTACAGTTTTCTACATGAAAACTAAAGCAGTTTGGTTTGCCGGAGTTCAGCACTCAGAGGTATTCACAGGTCTTCAGAAGGTTAAATTACATATGATTGGACATACGCAGAAACAAACAAAATATTAAAATTGGCCTGTTTGGACAGGTGGCACCGAGCCTGGCACCTGGTAATCTCTTGGATCCAACAGCCACCACTGCAGAGGTCGCTCTCCAGTCATCTCTTTAATGGCTGGCCTTCCTCCTCTTGGCAGGCCACACAGTATACGAATGGGCGTCCAGCTCTGCTGACAACCTGCGCCAGATTATAAGTCTCACTACCTGTCCTCCCATAATCCCGGTTTCTCGTATCCCGTTCTTTGTATCCTGCCTGACTCCAGTGTATCTGACCCAGCTTATTCCCGAAGTGCCTATCGTCTGCTAATGTACTTCTGATCTCTGCTCCATTTGGTTCTGACCCTTTCCCTATACAAAGTCCATCTATGCACAAGACCCTGCTTGACAAACATTCTTTGCAGCAGCATACCACATCTGGAGGCACAGCAAAGAGGCATGACCTCAGTGCCTCCCAGCAGAGCATCCAAAAGCCCCTTGCTGTGGTCACTGATGAAGACCTGGTGCTTCTTAGGATCCGCGCCTTTGCTACTGTCAATCCAGATTGGAGCAATTGCATCCATGAAACCTGTTTGAAATTGAAGTCACATTGCCGCACTAACTCCCATGATGCTCGGTTGTTGGCCATTTAATTGGAGATGCAGCCCTGGCGAAGGGTATGCAATCGGGTAGCCGACTGCCTAAATACCGGCAGCCGGCTTCCCGACTGTCATATCCCGGCAAGGGTGAAGTGCCGGGCGTCTAGATGTAGATGTAGGTTTAGGGCTCCCGGGGGGGACTTAGGGTTAGGCACCCCCCTGGGAGGGTTAGGGTTAGGCTAGGGGGAGGGAGGGTTAGGGTTAGGCACCTCGGGGGGGGGAACTTAGGGTTAGGCACCCCCTTGGGGGACTTACGTTGAGGCAGCGGGGAAGGGGGTGGTTAGGGTTAGGCACTTAGAGGGGGATTAGGGTTAGGCACTTGGGGGAGGGAGGTTAGGGTTAGGCACCCCTAAGGAGGGTTAGGTTAGACAATACTTACCTATCCACGATCGGGATTTCCAGCGCTGTCGGGCTTCCGCTGCCGGGATCTCTGCTGATGTCGGGCTGCCGCTGCCGGGAATCATACCAATTCCCTGGCGAAGTACAAGTGAGAGGTCACTCCTGCCAGTATCCCATAGCACGCCCAGGCACTGAGAATAACAGATAACCACATCCATATTCTGGAGGCTGTGCTGCTCAGGCTTCGTCTGGCAGCAGAAGAAGTGCTGAGGTTTCACAAAGTTTATACTGTAACATCGTGGCAGGAAAACCAGTGCAGCTCCATCGCGTTATCAAACGGGTTTCCACCCTTTACGTCACTTTATTCTAGTGATATATTCATGCCCGCCAGCAACATCTGCTAGGATTAAATGGCTTTATCTAGTGTAACTTTGTGGTCTTGTCTCAAGCATTTATATAATAAAAGCAGTTTGCTTACTTTAGGATACAACAGCAAGCGCTCTATAAACACAGAGCAACAAAAGATAATGGGTTACATAAATATATCCCTGAATGGCACAGTAGGATGTTAAAAAGAAAACTATGTATTTTGTCACAGCTGCTGGAGGGTACAGATAAACCAATATATTAGTATTAAGTAATCCAAGAGTTTACTTAAATGTTTTTGCGATTAAACAGCGGTTTTTGCGCCAACCAAAATGGGATTTTAAGGCTGAGGCACAAATTGGAATTTAATTTGCATCCAACCAAATTCTGTTGTCCAAACAGCATAGGGCTATAGGGCAGAGTTTTAGGGGAAAAAAACCACAACAATAGAAAGAAAACCGAAAACAAACAACACAATTATACTTAATGATCCACTAACAGTTTTATACAAAGTGATGTCAGGGATGGTTTTTAGCGCCACAATTTTGCATTGACTTAAAAATTCGCAGGTTTATGCACGTGAACGCGTATCAACCCGGGATTTTTGTCAGTATAAACGGATCAACCCGGGTCCAGTTACCCTGCAGTGTAACCGGCGCGACCCAGGTCATGATGACCTGGGTTGTGCCGCATGCTAGCTGATTGGCCGGCATCAGCGGCGCTTGGAGACGAGACCTCCAAGCGTTCACTGCAACGCCAGAAAACCAGTGTGAACGGTGCCGACCTGGGCATAACCCAGGTTGGCACCGCCTTGAGGAAGGGGTCTGTCCCGGATCTGATCCGAATTGGAAAAGTGTTCCAAACCCCAGGTCAGACCCGGTACTTTTGGTATAAAAGGGGTATTAGTGGCTGCTATAGTCCAAACTGCCTAGTACTATAATAATCCTGCGGAGGACATAATGTGAGGGAGGTTGGGAAAGGAGGGGGGGGGAGGATAGAGTGTGTAATAAATGTATATTGCTTTTGAGAGCACGTGACACATTCCAGAATAGAATAGACTAAAGCCGCTGCCGGCTCACCGTTACAATTGAAAACTTCCCTCCAGCAACAATCACCGTCCTGGCTGGCGACTACTGGTTGGTGTTACCTGCTGCTGTGGAGATCCCTAAACGTTTACACATATTTCTGAGGTAATTTATTTCTTTTTTAATAACATTTAGTGATTCTAGCCACAGGCGCAATGACAATAGGCTTGTGCCTTTCACAAAGGGTGACCCAGGTTGAAGTACAAAATGCACTCGATTTCACATAGTAATTAATTATCCCTCTTATAGGGGCCTATTTATCAAGCTTTTTTCCCCCCATAAAGCGCAGTTTCTGCAAACTTGTGGCTATGTACTAAGGGCCTAATTCAGCAAGGATTGCACAGCTGCGTTCGCACGCAGCCGGTGATGTTTGCAATCTGCGCATGCATTGCAGTGCGCAAAACCGGCTGCTGCGATCGGGTAGCGACCACAGTGAGCACGTAGAGTCCTCACACAGTGATTGACAGGAAGTGGCCGTTTGGAGGCGGTGACGGGGAGTGGTCAGAGAGATGCAGATGTGCCTGTGCGTATTTGCATATAAACGCCATTACAGGGGCGTGCATAATTAAGCCACTGCGATTGTATACGCTGGCAGAGGTCTAGATGGTGACAGGAAGTTTAGCAGTTCGTGCGGTAGGGTCAGTTCAACCACAACTGTGCGAATGGTTCCGATGTTACCAATGTTTTCGCTGACTTGCGGATGTATGTCATGGGAAGTGGGCGGCTTTATACAGTGATGGGCGTCTTGGTATAGTGCTGCAGTTGCAGTGCTATTGCATCCATTAGAATATTTTCGCAGTTAGCGGGTGAGTGCAAACGCAGCCGTGCGATCCTTGCCGAATCAGGCCCTAATAGCGTAATGCAGGAGAGTTCACAGACATTTCAGGCAGAGTGTAAATTAGCACTGCAGACCACAATGGCACCACTCAATGGCAACCATGATCTCGCCCCTATGTACCAAACTCCGAAAAGCAAAGTTTTTCCTCGTTTGGCCCAGTTTTAAACCTATACAGGCTTTACTCGCAGAAGGGAGCTCTTCCAACCTCTCTCCCGCAACATCCGGCCGGCAGCGGAACTGACGCAGTGCGCATGTGCAGTGTCGGATTTCCCAGGAGGAGTATTTAAAAAAATGAGAAAGACACTTACTTGTTGGTTATATAACTTGCAGGGAGAGCAGTTATCACAACCGCTGTCCCTGCTAGTTTCACTTAATACATATTACATAGTGCGGATATTTTATTAAACACTCAAATATCCACCATGAAACGGATACATAATAATAGCGGCAGTTAGATTATTAATACATAGGTTCCATAGTCTCCGTTTCTGCACGGTTTCCTGTTAAAATAACACCATGAAGTGAACGCAAATCACTAGAGCACTGTAACTAGGAACAGAAAACCAAGTACAATCCTCAATAGGAGCCTTATTTCAGAAATCCAGAACAAACAGGAAACATAGGAACTGTGACTAGCAAACAGAAATCATGGGCAAAATAAAAATACTAATTTCTAAAGGATAAATATATATATATATATATATTTTTTTTTTTTTTTTTTACAGTAAATTTTTCATCTCAAAATATATATATTTTTTGTTAAGATTTTATGGCATTTCTAGATTAACATCAACTACTTTTGATCCTAAACTCAGTCTAACAAGTAAAGCTGAATTCTGAGTGTGCAGAATAACAGTTACATCAGGTTAAAAACAAAACTACAGAACAATAAACAGGGCCGTAGCTATGGTAGTGCGGCCGGTGCCATCGCACAGGGCACCACAGGGCAGGGGGCGCTGTTTGGGCCTGTCAAATTTCTGTTTATTATCATTCTTGCTTGTAGCTTCCTCTTATTACATCCCCAGCATCTCCTGGCCTCCCCTATCTCTTCCCTGGCCCTTCCCCATGAAGCCATGGCCCTTTTTTGGGTGCATTATGTCCCTTTGAAAAATGAGGGGGGCACCAATGCTCTTTCTGGCACAGGGCACCAAAAAGTCTAGTTACGGCTCTGACAATAAAAGCCCCTTAACGTGAGATGACAAAAGCTGGAAAAGTTGTATACATTAAATTATTTTATAACCTCTGTATAGCATACTTTCTGGTTAAATACAAGGAGCTCAAAACAGGAACATGAGGGGGGTGGGTGGGAGTGGGGGTTGAATATGCTCAAGGTATCAATTTATATGAACTTCATTTAAATACATTTTTAAGATGGCTAAACAGCCTATAGAAGTACTTAGGCCGGCTGCACACTTTCACGATATTGGCCCGTTTTTGCCAAATCGGAACAACAAATCGGGCATATCATGCAGTGTGTATGCCAGATTTGCGCACTCCCGCGGTCAAATGCGATATCGTGTGATTGGCCATATACTGCATGTCCCATCACACAATATCGCATGACGCACCATACATATCAATGAGGGACGGAACAACTAATTGTTCCGTCTTTCATTAAATAGTGTAGTGTGTACCGGCAATCATGCGATGTCCCTGGTAAAGGCAAATTGCCCTGAATATATCGTCACGATTGCTGGTCATTCAGGTGTGTGCCCACCCTTTGGATTTTTACTGTGATTCTTACATTTTCGCTTGACCAGTGTTTTGTTCCAAGATGTTTCTTAATCAACAATTATCACTGTTCCTAAAACTAATAAAGCCATTTGACTATCGCCCCATAGCTCTGACGTTGCCTATAATGAGCACCTTCAGGTGACTGGTGTTGGGTCATGGCAAATCTACTTTATTGGCGGCTTTTGATCCATTTCAGTTTGCTTATAGAGCAAGCAGATCTACAGAAGACGCTGACCTTATGCCACGCTCTAAGGCAGACTTTCTCCATTTCAAATGTATGCTCTCATTCTACAGTGCTGCCCTTTCCTTCTCTAGTCATATTTCAAGAACCTCATCTCCTCCCAGTCCTCACATCCCCAGTGTTTCTTTTCCACCTTCAACTCCCTTCTCTGCCACCCCCTCCTCACCTCCCCTCCTCGCTCTCTGCCCTTGACTTTGCTACCTAATTTACATCTAAAATTGACCCCATACTAAAGGACATCATATCCCACCAGTCCCCAGCACTCCACCCTCTCCTTTCCCGGATCACTCCATCCCATTCATTTTACCAACTCTGACATCCTTCTCCCCTGTATCTGGAGAGGAATTCATGGCCTTCATCCCTTGGTCTACGAGACACTGCCCTCTCCTGGCTGTCCTCCTACCTCTCTGACCAATGCTGCTCTGTCACCTCTCATGACTCCTCCCCCCCCCACATCCTCTTACAGTAGGTGTTCCCCAAGGTTCTGTTCTTGGACCTCTCCTATTCTCCCTCTATACTTCCTCTCTAGGTGAAATCATCAGCCCTTTTGACCTCAAATATAATCTTTATGCTGATGATACTCAGATCTACCTTTCCTCCCCTGACCTCTCCCTCCTCTCTCCTCACTCGTACCTCCAACTGTCATCTTCCCATTCTCCCCCATGATCTCACTTCCCACAATTTCATTATCTATTGATGGCACAACTATAACCTCCACCTATCTGACCTCCCCAACTCCCATCTCTCTCCTCTCCAGTCTGTCCTCAATGCTGCTCAGCTCATCTTCCTCTCCAAATGCTCTACATCTGCCCCCCCTCTCCAAGCCCTCCACTGGCTCCCCTTCCCCTTCAGAACTCAATTCAAGGTTCTTACACTCACTTACAAAGCCCTCATCAATTCCTCTCCCATTTACATCTCTGACCTCATCTCCCTTCACTCTCATGTCCGCCCTCTTTGTTCAACAAATGCACGTCGTCTCTCCTGCCAACTGATTACTTCCTTCCACTCCCGCCACCAAGATTTTGTCCGTGCTGCTCCCCACCTTTGGAACCCTCTCCCTCTCCCCATCAGACTCTCCACAATCATTCAAACGGGCTCACAAGACCCACTACTTCATCGAAGCCTTCCAGCTCTCATCCTAACTTGCTGCTACATGCTCTTTCCTCCCTGTCTACCACATTTGTGTCACACACCTGTTTGTATGCCCCTTCCCTTTAGAATGTAAGCTCTAATGAGCAGGGCCCTCTACCCTCTTGTGCTTCTCCTTTCTATACTTTCATCTACTCCTTACTCCCTACTAGGGCACCTAACACTTGGTTGCTTATGCTCTGTTGCTTATTTGGGTGTTATGGTCACTAATATAGCAATGTATATTGTACATGTCCTGTATTGTACTGTAATGGAGCATACACACGGCCAGATCTGTGAGATGAACGATTTTACCAAAGATTTGAACGATTTTTGACTGCATTAAAATGAATGGAATCGTCCAAGTCTGACTGCAAACACATCAGATGTCAGATATCGTTATCTGACCATTGGGAACGCGCATCGTCCATCGTTCAGGCATGTCAGATATGTCAGGTTTTCCTTCAGATATGAACGATTGAAAGATTTTTTAAATCGTTATCGTTCAGATCTGAAGAAAAATCTGACCGTGTGTATGTTCCATAACTCACTGCTCACTTATTTGTTTATGTACTTTGTAATGCGCTGTGGAACACTTGTGGTGCCAAATAAATAAATAATAATAATAATAATGTTATTACATCAAGTGCTGACTCACTTTGAGACAAGGAAATCATCTTCAAGAATCCTATCTGTACATTACAGTTCAGCTTTCAACACTATCACAGCGACCTTAGGGCCTGATTGAAAGACGAACAGAAATGCCATCGTAGCTGAGATTGTGCACAGAACGCAACAGTGAAAATATGGTAATGACTCACTCGCCAGTGTTTAGAGAAGGCCACTGAAAGCATCTCACATCCGCCGCACATGCAGCAGACACACAGGTGGTCTCCAGACACGCAGAGGGCTCTCCTGCTGCGAGCAAGAACTCAATGGCTAATTTATGGACGCCCAGAAAACGTCATTTAAACGGTCTGACACGCTTGCGTTTTTCTAGCCACCCCCTGTTACCTCCCCCAAATTCTGGGTACCTGTCACTAACTTTGCAAGTGAATCCTCTGTGCGAGAATTACCACAAATCAATTGCGCAGTGCGGCTTTCTTGAATACACAATGGCTAACAATCGCTCAACCTGCGTACATCTCTGTATCAGGCCCTTAGTGACTAAGCTGTCAGATTTGGGCATTGACGGTTTCACTTGTAAATGGATTTTAGATTTTTTTGATAAACAGGCCAAAGTCTGTTAAGACGGGAAATTTCTTATCAGGCGAGACTGTGAGAAGCATGGGGTCCCACAGGGATGGCTTAAGTCCCTTGTTGCACTCCTTCACTCAGGACTGTGATTCGGTGTATGACTCAGTCCATATCACTACATTCGCACATGATATTGCTGTAATAGGTCGGATCAGGAAAGGCGATGGGGAGTGAAATAGGCCCGCAGTGCCTAGATTGGAAATAATGGAGATGTGAAAACTACTTAATCCTAAATGTGAAAAAAAAAACCCAGAATGAAATTATTGTTGATTTTAGGAGATCTAAGAGGCAGTCTTTTCTTCCAGTGCTTTTGGATAGCCTTCCCGTTGAGACTATGGAACCATTCATATGTTTAAGAATAAATATTTCACAATGACTTGTCCATGGTAAACCCACACTCAGCAGCGCTTATACTGTGTAAGGAAAATGCATACATCAGGAATGTGTAGGGATCTTTTAGTAAGTGCATTATAGAAAGTGTACTGACTTATGACATTATTGTACGATTTGGGAACTGTACAGCAGTCGAGCGGAAATCTCTGGAGAGGGAGTGGTTAGGGCCGCGGGGCGTGCGATTGGTTTAGAATGACCAAGTATTCAGGAGACTTGTGAATAGAGTATTTTAAAGGGAGGTTTATAGAATGCTTACTGATAAATCACATCCAAATTATGACTTATTTAATATGCTGCCGCTAAATAGACGGTATGGGTCAATATTATGTTGTACAAGCCGATTACAAAATAGTTTTTTTTCCCAACGGCTATACTCAGGTTAAATGACAAATAGTGTTTTTTTTAATGATTGTAGTTTGACTTGCGTATGTTGTGGATTTTTTAATGACAATAAAGCTAAATTGATAGTTTTTAAAAACAATGTAAATTATTATAAAGACCCTATAAAGTATAACTATTTCTTCTACATAAAGAAAAAAAAAAAAAAAGGCAACTTTGTAAATATTACATATAGAAATGTCACCAATTTCATTGCAAAATTAAATACTCCCTCAAAAAGGCATTAATAGCTACTATACAAAAAGCATACGGCTCACACCAATCACTGTGCACGTCCTTTATAACGTCTCACATTACCAATTTAACAACGGAAAACTCATTTTGTGGTTGTCATTATTCTGTATGAACTCTTAAGGGGCATACACACGTAATGATTTTTTGAACGATTTGTCATTATCGTTCAAAAAAATCGTTCAGTTTCTGAGTTATAACGATGAACGATAATCATTCAAGCGCGCTCCCATTTGTAGTTATCGTTCATCGTCCATTTCAGACTGCCAACATAACGATTTTCATTAAGGGAATGAACATTTTTCTTTCATCAGGCGGGTATCCACTACAAGATCTGAAAACAACTGCACAATTACGACATTGTAATCGTTCAGTCGTTTGTCAGTCATGTGATGAGCCTGCACTGAACGAGCAGTCGTTCAGTGCAGGGTCATCAATCATCTGGAAACATGCTGAACCTGACGATATCGTCAGGTTGACCAGCATGTTGGAAAGATGATAGTTGTCTAAACGACCAGCGGGCACGCGCATCGCTGGTCGTTTTAGACACTTTTGCAAACGATTGAACGATCAAACAATCGCTAACGTTCATAAAAATTTCTAAGTGGATAACCCCCTATCGTTGTAAAAATCGTTCATTACACTTCAAAAATGGTTCACTTTTTAAAGGGAAAATCTGACAGAAAATCGTTGGTTACAAAATCGTTACGTGTGTATGCACCTTTAAGTTTTTGAAGCCCAACTCATCAGTCTACTGTATCATAAGACAAAGGGGAGGACAGAAAGTTTCCTGCCAAACACAGGCGCACACAGCTGCTACAGTATGTATCCCCCAGGAATTAAACAACTGCACAACCGAAAACTTCAGCTTCAACTAAAATTGTGATCCACGGATGCTCGCCCCCCACTGCCCCTGCCCTCCCAGATATTGTACACTAGGGTAACACGACACATTTCGGTGTATGCCTGCATCTCATCAAGCTTTTGTCATAGGTATAGTTTGGGCTTTCAGCAGCTGCCAACGCTGGATGCTTATTACATATTGTATCATTTTATGGGACATAAGATCCTGACACTTTGGTTGAGCTCGGTTCACCAGTCTACACAAGAAATCACAAAGAGGGAGGAATCAGGAGAGAACGATGGGGGTCATTCAACAAGGGAACATTCCAAAGCAGTACTCTCTGGCATTAGGTGGTGCAGATGACATCACAGTGTACATGCAGCACATTACAGCAATGACATGATTTGTAGGGACCAAGGAGGCACAAGTATAACACAACAAGCTGACACCCAACACAACAATGATGGATATTATAAAAGATGACACCAGATACCAGCACCACAGGGAAGTGTATTGTGTAGGTGGGCGTGTGTGTGTGTACGTACTCTATATCTGTGTATACTGCAATATATATATATATATATATACACACACACACACACATACATACACACACACACACTTATATGGATGAATTGTGTTGCATGCCCATCTGAGGGCTGGGTAATCACATGCAAGCGGCTATGGGAAGGTAGCAGCAGACTATGGGCAGTGGTCCTTGCGTGGCATGGTGGCAGACAATGACATGCAGTGCCAGGAGCCCTCACCTGTGTTTAGGAACGTGCCGGGAGCCTCCAGCCTTCAGCACCTGCTCTGTTTTGGTTGTGTTGTACACGTCATGCTCGTGCACGAACCCGGATCTCCCCGGCCGCCGCTCTGCCCCCTCCAGCTGGTGCGCGCCGCCGCCTCCGCCGCTCAGCCAAGGAAAGGAGAGAGAATGTGAAGGGAGCGGGGCGGCGCTAGCAGAGAGCATCCAATCAGCTGCTGCCAGAGCCGGCACACAGCTGGGCTCTCTCTCCACTGCCTCCAGAGATACACGGGGAGAGGGGGAGGAGCCCAGTGGCTGTGCCCAGTGCCCACTTTTCCTGCCCAGGTGTGTGTAGTCTGGCATAACCGGCAACTGTCACTGACTAGTAACTACCAGGCAATGACATGTTAGTGTTTATATACCTTCCAGCTAGCCCAAAGTATGAGAGAGAGAGAGAGAGAGAGAGAGATCGGATACCGCTCATTTGGCCTGATTCACTACCAATCACAACTGCTATTGCAATCGCGATTAGGCACGCAGATAAACTGCGATAGTGTGCTAATCCATTGCGATCACTATGCCGTCGCAGTACTACATAAGGACAACCGTCATTTTTAGTAAGACTGCGAAACCATCGGTACAATCGTGTACCATCGCAGCCTCATGCATACTTGCACAAGCTCTGACCATACTCAGAAATTTCTATCTTCCACGAACGCTATGAGTGATCAGGCTGCGTAAGGCACTCCAAGTGGATAATTAGTGCACGTCCCTGCAACGGCGTTCAAACGCACTGGCACGCCTGCATTTCGCCAACCACCCCCTGCCACCTCCCACAAACGGCACTTCCTGTCAATAACTCTGTGATGGGTCTGCGCAGTCACTGCGATCGCAGTGGCCGGTTCGCGCAGTGCGCAAACAATTGGCCGATTGCGTGCGTAATCACAGTTGCGATCAGTAATGAATCAGGCCCATTGTACATTATCCAATTAGGTGCGAGTTGCTGTTTTTTCTGCGAATTCGCATTGCAAATTAATTTTGCAATTCAATTAGCAACTCGCATTGAACCAGTCAGAGTAAACTCACATCTATCAGTTCGCACCTCCCTGGGGGTGAGAGATGGCAGGTAAAATCCTTATTGTACAGTTAGAATGTCGGGACACCGTGCGGAACACCTTGGACGCCCCTCTAATGACTAATTAGGCAAACGGAAGTTTCCAGTTAGCTTAATTAGCCCAATAATTACATGTCATTTTTGGGGTGTAAAAAAATGGATTCAAATTACCCCCAAATCAACTAATTTGATTCTTTATGCACCCCAATTTTAATGAGAGTATTTTTTTTTAAATTGTTATAAACAGTTTTTAAAGTAACCTCAAAGTACCCCAAAAGCATCTAATTTTCCTACTTTTTATTTTTCGTATGAAAGTAAATGAAAAAAAAAAAATAGCTTTCTATAATTTTTTACTTTTTGAATAAAAATGCACAAAACAGCCATTTTACGCCGTTTGAAGCCTTCCAGTACTTGCTTTATGACCACTAACAGCCTTCTATATGATTCTGCAAGCAAAATTGTCAGTTTTTTGGGGTCCAGGATGATCACCCCACTTTTTCTTGCACTTCTCTTATACCGCATTTGGCTGGCAATTCACAAACCCCCACTGCAAGTACCACAAATAGGCGGTTTTAATTGGATAATACTCGGGTGCGCGCATTCGTGCAAAGTTGCGAGTTTTGTGAAACAAACTTGCAACTCGCACCTAATTGGATTGACCCCTAAGTATGATCACTGTTTCCAGCTGCGGTAAGTTATAGTAGATAGGAAAAGTATCTATTTCCCGAAAAGCTGTCATCGCAAAAATGACAGGTTTTCGGAATAGATAGTTATAGGGAGGAGGAATGATGAATTCCTCCGGTAATTAGGCAGAACTCCATGCAAGTTCTAAACCTAATTACCTCCAGAGGATTTTTAGTAATGATGAATAGGCCCCATATTCTGTACAATTTCAAATGAACAGCGATGCTTCTGTCCTCCACACTATAGTCATGTAAATGTCAATAACAGATTAACATTTTAATCAAAAAAAATATATATATATGAACACACTGCATCTGAAAATGTATTAAACACAATATACTACGTAGACAGCTTATACTAAAACTTAAAGTTTAAATGGTGTGGAGGTCATAAATACCACAAAATGTACGTCTGCTTTTTAGACATGTGTCATCTTGCAAAACAACCCAAACCACAAGTATGCAAAATTGAAAACAGGGAAATAATTCTAAACTGTAATTTTGTACATTGTTATTTTCAAACATATAGGGCCTAATTCATACCGAAACTGCATCAGCATGTCACCTCAGTCTACCCCCGACCCCTTTAGTGCTTACCTGTGTCAGCACTGGTACTTCTCTGCTGGAATGTTCCCTCTACATCACGGCAATGGGGGCCAATCAGGATACATAGGACTTCATCAAGATGATTGTATAGAGATAGATAGATAGATAGATAGATAGATAGATAGATAGATAGATAGATAGTTCTATGTTTGGCACAACAATGACCACATGTTTTGACAGACAAGTGCAAATGCAAAACGGTGTTAGCTTTCACAATAGACTGAGGTTTGGTTAAATAACATTCTGAGGTTAGCAATCAGACGGTATGTAACTAAGAATATTAAGTAATGGAGCCAAGTTTGGTATACACATCACAGCCAGCAGAGTTAAGAATTAAGTATTTTTCAGGAACATAGGGTCTCATTCAGACCGCTGTACGCTCGCAAGTGGGTCGATGTTACCCAAATGCGCATGCGTACGACGGAGGCGCCTCCGTCGTGCGCATGCGCGAGACCTGATTAATGACAGCCAAGCTGTCGTTAAGGGTCTTGCACCTAGGGGGCGCGCTGTCGATGGTGATTGACAGCATGTCCCCTTTGGTGGGCGTGCCGGGTGCGTGGCTGCCCAGACGGAGGCGTTCCCATGGGAACGCCTACCGTCTGGGTCCGGCCCCACTGACATCACTAGTGTCATCACTGACATCACTAGTGATGTCAGTGGGAGTGTTTTTGGCTCTGATAGAGCCAAAAGCACTCCGGGCTTGCGGCAGAGGTGACCCTACCACAAGGGTCTCGTCGCAAGCCCGATGGTCTCGATGGCCTTGACCATCGCGACCATCTTTTTGGCCGCTCGCATAAGCTGTGGGTGGTCACCCACAGCTATGCGAGCGGCCAGGAGGCCGCACCAATTTTAGGTAGGCCGGCCCTGATTCAGAGCGAGCGCTTTAGTCAGAGCGTCCGGCTCTGAATCAGGCCCATAAACCAGTGTGTAGCACTAAAAAACCTTTAATGTGTTTTCTGCTTAGTCAGAGGTTCCCAAACTCAGTCCTCGAAGCACAATAACAGTCCAGTTTTAAGGATATCCATGATTAACCACAGGTGACCCAATTAGTGTCTCAGTCAATTTGATATAACCACCTGTGCTCAACCATGGATATCTCTAAACCCGGACTGTTGAGGTGCCTTGAAGACCGTGTTTGGGAACCTCTGTGCTAAGATTCTCACAATCCCATTGTTCATATGGTGTTTTCTCCACTGTTTGGAAGGATAATCTGTATTGCAAGTTATTAGTTGCCACACCCTACTGTTTTTAAGATAATGAAGTCTGTAAGTATGCATCTGATCATTTCAGTTGTGGTCCTGTTCTTCCTTTCAGCTAATCCTTTTTGATCTAGTGCATATTACAATGGCTTTCGATGCTCTAGAGTCTATACCATCAATTTCTCTACTTTATGTTGTGTAAATTCACCTCCATTTTGACTTTGAAATGTGATTGGATTTCTCTTAAACTTGTCATTGTTCTATAGTTATCATGTAGGAGGGGGTGTTTCTTTTAAGGTTACAGGGAGTGCAGTGCCCCTGAGTGAGGGGGGTCCACACAGCTCACTCTCAACCCACTGATTATATTTACCTTTCCGTTGCCATGCAGAGCCATTTTCCAGGTGATATGCACCTGTGCAGTAAGGAAATCACAGGGAAAATACCACAGACTCGAAGATATTAACAACAGTGACAGTGTCTTCAAAGTGCATTCACCGGCGCAAGCCCTCACAGAGACTGCACACAGCCCTCCTTTGGAGAAACACCAATGGTGTAAGGATATGTTCTCGGTTTGTTACAAGTCGAATCATTGAGCACTTGTACCCATGAGCGTAACTACCATAGGTGCAAGGGGAGCAGCTGCTATGGGGCCCAGAGCTGAGGGGGGCCCATCTTCCTTGTCAAAGTTACATGTGTTATATACATATTTTACCATCGTGTGCTACATAGGGGCCCTTACAAACTTTTGCTATGGGGCCTTCAAATACCTAGTTACACCCCTGCTTGAACATGACATATCCTTGGTACATGGTCAGCATAGGCCACGTTTAAATGACCTTGCCCTTCTTTAACTTGGTTGGCCTATGTGAGATTGCACCTCTCTCCCCCAGTCTGCCTCCCCAGACATAAATATGTAAGTATGTTATCAATATGGGTGTGGAAATCAATGGAGATGAACTTAAAGAGGAGATATTAGTCATATCTTCTGCGTTAAGTCTTTTGATGAATACTAGTGATACATAAATATGGAAAAACAGCTTAAAAACTAAACTTTTGGTTTGATGACTAGGGCCCTAAGGGAGGTATCTTGTTAGGTGGAAAACCTCCTTACCATAGCCACCTAGCCCAACTCAGAGGAACAGCAGGTAGCAGGAATTCCAGGACACAAGGAAACAGTCTGAACAAAACAACCAAAGCAAGGAGATCTCTCCAGTGGCAGTCCTCAAAGGCATTCGGCGTTCCACAGAAGGCTGAACAGTCACGTATACTCCAAACCACCACACAGGAGCCACAGACAATGCACTCTGGACAGGGTGTAACTCAGCTCTCAGCATGGCCACTTTGGTTTATGCCGGGCTCAGCAGGAAATACATAGAGCTCTGGGGCATGTTCTCCAACCGGTAATAGAGATCGGTAAAGGGACCCATGTCAGGTGTCCGTATTTTGGTTGCTTAGACGGCCGGGAGAATTTCCCACTTTTCCGGGCAGCCGGAAGCACCACACAATTTTTCCGGGAGAATAGGCAAGTATGCTATTATTAGTTTTGTGAAGTTTTAATTCTTGTGTTTCAGAATATTGGTGCTGCATTAATTGCTCCTGTCACCAGTATTGCTGCTGCTGTATTTTGCAACAGTCATAGATACTGTTGGTGATTCCTGGTAGCTAATTACATCCACCCGTGCTGAAGTGTTATAGGCAGGCCTTCCCCTCCCTACACTCAGTGCAGCTCATTGTCTTCCTGGGCTAGTCCTGCTGCTTCTGTGCTCTGGTGATTCCTGCTCTTTGTATCCTGTCTTGTTTTTGTTTGATTCCTGGAATGACCCTGGCTGGTTTTATTGACTCTGCTTGAACTATGGCTGCCTTTGATCTTCTGCTTGTGACCTGGAACTCCCATGCCTAAAGGGGCCCATACACTAGTGACGGATCGCCACGTTCCTGCGAACCTGAGATGCCGGGTTGCAGGATCAGTGGAATCCAACATGTTGGATTTCACCCATTTGGCGATCAAAATACGATCGTGATTAGCAAATCGGTGAAATTTAACATGGAGAATTTCACTGATCCTCCGACTGATCGTGGAACATTGATGGGCGCTGGTCAGCAATTTCCGACCGGCAGATCAATGTTTTCGATCCCGTAACAGGAATGGACAATCCATCGGATAGTGTATGGTCATACCCAAACCTTAAGGGGCCCATACTGTACATCAGCAATCTGTGTTTTTTTTCCCTGATTTCACAATTATCCAATCCACCAATCTGCGCCCATACATTACAGATATTTTTCAATGATTTGCAGATAATTTTCAGCAACTCACAGATCTGCCAATCTTGAAAGCCTCATCATTTTACTAGTAATGGTCGGCAAACCAGCTGATTGTCTCCATACACTACAACAACCTGACAGCTATTCCGATCAGTTTTTGATAGGAATCGGTAACTAGTGAACCCCATACATTGCGGATATTTTGTGACAATTAAAACGCCAAATTCCCCTAATTAATCGCAAATGTCTGGGGGCCCTTAGCCTGTCAATTGGATTTTGCTTGCCTGTTCCTTTAATGTTACAGGTTCATCTTGTGTTTACTTGCTGTGTATCCTGCATGACGGCAAATCATTGTGTATTGAAGTTTGCTGTTTCACTTGCACAATTTTCAGAGACAATTAGCACACTGTATATCAGATTGCTGTTTACTGCCTTGAATCATTCTAAATACAAGAAACTCATTACTTGTAACATTGTAAATAAATATATAACAACCAAATTGTATGTAACCCTGCCTGTACCTTATGTTTATGTCTCCATGTGTAACCCTGCCTGTATGTGTGGGTATTTCTCTATATGTAACCCTGCCTGTATGCATATGTGTGCGTATGTCTGTATATGTAACCCTGCCTGTTTATGTGTTTATATGTCTCTATATATAACCCTGCCTGTATGTGTGTGTATGACTCTCTATATGTAACCCTACCTGTATGCATGTGTGTGTATATCTCTATATGTAACCCTGCCTGTATGAGTGTGTGTATGTCTCTATAAGTAACCCTGCCTGTATGTGTGTGCGTGTATATGTCTATGTAACCCTGTCTGTATGTTTGTTTGTTTTTTGTTTTTCATGTAAAGCCTATGTGCGGGATGTACTAAGCATCGCATCATGAATGCGGTACATCCCACCATTTATTGGGTACATCAGTGGTCGAAGTGTGCTGGTATGAAATAGTATGTCATACCGGCACTTCACTTTGGCACTGTCACCAAGTAGCTACATGCTTAAATTTGGCTCCGGCCGCGAGCCAATCACGGTTTGTGGACCAGTAGCCAATCAGGGGTGGCCACGTGACCACCCCTGCTTGGCTGCTGGTCCGCAAGCTTTCGTTGGCTCACGGCCGACGCTGATTCAAAATGCCCATGCCACCAAGGACAAGCCAGGATTAGGGAAGGGTCCAGAGAAAGGGGTGCCGCAGTCACCAGGGCAGAACAAGGTGAGGTGGGCAGTGTGCTGTGGTGTGAAGTGTGCTGTGAGCTATGGTGTTGGTGTGGTGGGAGGCATGCTGTGACTGTGAGGGAAGGTGTGCTTGTGGGTAGGAGGAAGTGGGGGTATGGAAATATTGGGGGGCTTTGGACCTGCCTAAGTAAACCCCTGATATTTGATACCCCCACTTCAAAATTTCCTCTTCGACCACTGGGGTGCATACCAGCGTTATTAACACCAACATGTACCTAGAAATGTGATTAAAATCACAAAGGGCAGCTCTCCCGATAGGAGCAGTCCTTTGCAATAGAGGGACTTCTGGGTTTATGACCCAGAAGTCCCTCTGCACATGCGTTGTATAAAGTGTGCACTGTGGTGGGTGCTGGCAGGGCCATTGAGAGCGCTGCTGGGCCCCGGTAGAATAAAAAAGTTTACATTTGCAGTGCCGCGTAGCGCCGCTGCACGCCGGGGTGGGGGGCGCTGCGAGCCCCTCAGCCCGGCGCAAAGCCAGGGGGGGCGCGATCAGTGTGATTGCTCCCCCCCTCAGGCATAGGAGATTGCTCGCGGCTGCTAAGCAGCAGCCACAGCAATCTCCCACTGCATCTCAGCACACGCTGTGTGCTGGGAGATAGTGAGGAGGGAGGGGGGGCGGCGCCGGACCCGGGTCCCCGCCCGGCCCCTCTGGAAGCCCGGGCCCGGGTAAATTGTACCCGCTCCCCCCCCCCCTCTCGGCGCCCCTGGGTGCTGGGAAGGATCCTTCTCACAGCACACGGCGAAAGGAAGCTCTGCAGATGCAGGGTCGGATTAAGGGGAGGGCAACAGGGGCAGTTATCCCGGGGCCCCCACACACAGAGGGGCCCCCACAACTAAAGCACGCAGGGGGGGGTTGTGAGTACCTAAAACTCCCTCTAACGAACCAATTCCCCCTTCCGTTGCTGAAATGGGGGCGGAGCCAAAATGACAAGCCCCACCCCCACATGACCCGCGAATCGCGGCATTATGACATGAGGGGGCGTGGCCTAATGAACTGATCAGCAGCTGCATAGAATGTAAGTGTATATGTACTGTTTTTATTATTTATATATGTGTATGTACTTTATGTGTATGTGTTATTGTATATACAGTATGTGTTAGTGTGTGTATATACTGTGTATGTGTGTGTATGTATGTGTTAATGTGTATATATGTGCTAGTGTGTGTACTGTATACTGTGTATGTATATGTGTTATGGTGCACACACGGTCAGATCTGTCAGATGAACGATGAACGATTTTACAAACGATTTGAACGATTGACCGATTTCAGACAGTATTAAAATGAATGAAATCTTCCAAATCTGACTGCAAACACATTAGATGTCAGATATCATTATCTTCTTTCAGATATGAACGATTGAACGATTTTTTAAATTGTTATCGTTCAGATCTGACACAAAATCTGACCGTGTGTATGCACCATTTGTGTGTATGTGTGTGTATACTGTATATGTGTGTGTTAGTGTGTATGTTATATAAAATATGCTTGCTGCATATATATATGTGTCTGTGCGTGTGTTTAACGTGTGGTGGGGGCGGGGGGGGTAGGCTCCATGCAGCTTGGTGGGGGCCCCCACAACTTAGTTGCCCCAGGGCCCCCACAAGCCTTAATCTGGCCCTGAGCAGATGACATTGCTTAACGGCCCAAGCTCCAGAATGTATTGCATTCCGCAGTTTAGTACATATGGGAATATGACCAAAACTCCCAAAACAGGGGAGCCTCTGTGTTTTATTATTTATTTCCCATCAGGGCCTATGTGTTTTTTTTTTTTTTTCATGTGAAGCCTATGTGATTTATTATTTTCCTGTGGGAGCCCATGTGTTTTTTTTCCTGTAGGGGGCCATTGTGTTTTATTACTAAGGATCCTGAATGATCATCTGATGCATATTGGAACACTTTTGATAAGAGATCCAAATTTATAATACTATTCCACCTAGCACTTGATTATTACAAACTATACAACTGTTTATATGGGTCATGCATGGCAAGAGTCCAGTTCCATGCCCAAATTTAAATGAGATGTGATAAGAAGATATAAATATAAGTGTATTAGACCACAAAGGGGTGGCAACATCTTTTTTTGCTTATCAAAAAGTAAACCTGGTCCGGCCCTGCCTTTCACACAAGCCAGGTGACAATCACCAGCATGGTGAAAAGAATGTACCGCTTATGTGCTCTCTTAATCATCTCTCGTACATCACATATAAATAGAATCTTAAACGCATACAGTATAGTGTAATAACGTAAAAATAACGGATGTTGCACTCAGACAGCAGGAATAAATCGTCCTTAAATGGTATCTTTCTTTGTGCATGGTGACCGGCTTGGATAGATGAAGCCACTCTGGTCGGAATGGATTCCCCTATCCAGTCATTTTAAAGGAGTCCATCAGTGCAATATAAGAAATTGGTATCCTTTTGGTGTATGACAGTTGGCGGAGGGGTAACAGAGAAGACATTTTAGCCTAAACAGAAATGAGAAGCATTTATAATATAAGGATTCAATGCCGACTTTGACACCAATTGGTTTCTCACCTAAAAGCTGTATTTATTTATTTGTTTATGCACATTATATTATTGAGTCCATGCACATGTATTGGGAACAATTCCTGTTTGTTTCCACTCGTGTTCCAGCCGTGACCGTAAGTCAGAGTATCATCACAGTGCCGCAATGGTTACCCCCAAGTCCTTTAAGAGTCTATACAGCAGCCACTAATGGCGTCACATAATGCTTACCCTCCTCTGGTTAAAATTCTGACCAGGGTGTCTTCACTCCAAGCGGGTCACCATGTATTTCATCTGCCTGACTGGTAGTGGAGCTCCAATTTGCTAATGACAGTATATTACGGTAATTGTACACTATACTCTTTAATGCTCTTTAATACTCTAATGTTAAAATATTGGTATTTAACCATTTATAAAATAATGCAATACGTAATTATCTTATTGCTGAGAAACAAACACGTGACATGCTAATCAAATTGACTCTATTAGTTTATGCATCATTTGTCAGACCGGGAGTTGACCTCTCAGTTCAAACTTCTAGCTGTCCTTTCATTGTATATGTGTCTTATGTAATAGCATTTTATATGTAATAACAATTTTTTATGCCTTTTGTGTATACATATATCAAAGTCATACATACCGACTATGGCCCGTATTCAATTGCCGGCGAAAAGTCAGAATCCGTGAAAAAGTATCGCGGATGACGTCATTTCGCCAGACGGAAAGTTTCCGCCGTATTCAATTACAAAGACTTTTCGCGAAAACTTTCACCTATGAATAGCAGGCGGAAAAAAGTGTAGAATTGCGGTTTTGGGGTGCAAACTTCGGGAATCCCCCCTCTGCACCCTTGGGACAGTCCCCCAAAGATAAACTGTTTTTTGTTTTTTTTAAATCGTTTATTAGTTTTATAGGACTAGATATATAAAACAGTATTACATCTCGATGGACAATAGAATATAGAGATAAACAATTGGTCTCTAATACGTAACAATTGTGCATATCAAAAAATATAATAGACAACAGAAAGAAAAGATCTTCCATGTTATAATAATTGAAGACAACATCCTCATAAATTGCAATGAAACTATAGTATAATAACCGTGATATAGTAAAAGAAAAAGGTAAAGAGATGAAGCAGAAAAAAAGGGAGAATATGGGGAAGGTTGAAAATATATAAGTATAGATATAAGTATAAATATAAGCGAGCCGGGGGGACAAAATAATACCGAAAAAAGAAAAGAAAGGAAAAAAAAAAAAAAAAAATGAGACCGGGTCAAAAGTATGAATCATACTTCACGTGAGGCCAGGAAGGGTAACCGCTTGGAGGGAGTACCAGGAGGACCAAATAGAGTGAAACCTCTCCACTGAGTTATGCAAAAGACTGGTAGTGTTCTCCATTTTAGATATAAACCAAATCCTATTCAAAAGTTCTTGACGAGTTGGAGTATCAGGATTTTTCCAGTTACGTGCTATCTGATATTTGGCCGCACATGAGATGTGAACAATCAATTTGTTCGAATTTTTAGAAACCTGGTCTACTGGAGCACACAGTAACAGGTTGGCAGGTGATAGAGAGAAAGGCACATTAACTACTGATGATATAAGGGTACGGACCATGTTCCAGAATGGAATAATTTTTGGACATGTCCACCAAGTATGATAAAATGTGCCAATGTGGCCGCATTGTCTCCAACATAGGTCAGAAGTGTTAGGAAACATTTGATGAAGGCGCTCAGGGACTAGATACCATCTGGTAAAAACTTTATATGAGTTTTCTTTGATAGCTACACTAAGAGAGCATTTGGAGATAGCGAGACAAATTATTTCCCAAGTATCGTCTCCCAGTGGTTGTCCCAGGTCTGCTTCCCATGCGAGTTCATGTATAGAAAGTGAGGGGGACTCCAATACCAAAACAGAATGATAGAGAAAGGATATAGTGCCCCTATCAGTGGGTCGGTATATACACAGTTTTTCTATTGGGGACGGTGTGCGAGACTGGGGGGTAGAAAGTGTTGACATAGCAAAGTGTCGGAGTTGTAGATATTGGTAGTGAGAGGAGTCAGGGATGTTGTATGTCTGCTGAAAATCACCAAAGTTTTGTGGAGCAAATTGTCCTATAATATGACGGATGCGTGTGATACCTGCTGCAGACCAGATAGATGCCACAGTAGTTGAGAGCCCTGGTGTAAAAGAAGGATTGTGCCACAGGGCACAATCTGAAGAGAGGGGTATTTGGACACCTGAAGAGAGGGGTATTTGGAAAGAGCAAATTTTTTATTAAGAGTGTCCCATGTAGAGAGTGTTAAAGCTACTGCCGGGGTTGAAATTATGGACCTAGGTCGGTGTTTACGTGGTAACCAGGGTAAGTATGAAATTGATTCCACCCCCACCAGAGCTCCCTCTAGATCTACCCATCGTTTAGTGAAAATAGGGGCATGCCAAGCCACCATTTGGCTCAAACGAGAGGCATTATAGTACCGTAGGAGCATCGGTAATCCTAGTCCCCCATTCGATGATCATCTAGCCAAGACTTCGCTTCTTATTCGAGGCTTTTTATAATTCCAGACAAAATTACAATATAAAGATTGAAGCTGATAAAGAACTCTGGTCGGTACTGCGACCGGGAGCATCTGAAACAAATACAACTTAGGTAAAACGTTCATTTTAATAGCGTTTATACGGCCAATCCATGATATAAAGTAGGTCTTCCACTGTAGCAAGTCATGTTCAATAGACCTAAACAGTGGAGGATAGTTAGCCTGATACAAACGATCATATGGTAATATTAACCCCAAGATATGACAAGGAGTCTTTTCTCCAATTGAATTCAAAATTCAGCTGCAGCAGTTGCTTCAGATCTGTCGGGAGATGAAGAGGAAGAGCTTCCGATTTGCTATTGTTAATTTTGTAGCCTGATAAATCTCCATAGATAGATAGTTCATGAAACAAATTTGGTAATGAGATAAGTGGTTTAGTCAAGGTAAGAAGGATATCGTCTGCAAATAATGAGAGAGTATATTGAGAGCTCCCAACAGTCACACCAGTAATATCGGGATTTATACGTATCCTTCTAGCAAGTGGTTCTATGATCAGTGCAAAAATAAGAGGCGACAATGGGCACCCTTGCCGCGTTCCATTGGTTATGGTGAATGGGTCTGAAAGCAGTCCCCCAGCTAGAACAGAAGCAGTAGGGTTATAATATAGGGCTTTAATGGCTTGTAAGAATTTACCTCTAAAACCAAAGGCGGAGAGTGTGTGCATCATAAATGGCCAAGCAACCCTATCAAAGGCTTTCTCCGCGTCCAGGGCAAGCACAAGAGAGGGAAGTTGGTGTGCATTAATATAGTGAATAATATCCACAGTTCGTCTGGTATTGTCAAGTGCTTGCCTGGACGGGACAAAGCCCACCTGATCAGGGTGAATAAGGTCAGGTAATATGGGGTTAAGCCTAGTTGCTAGTATTTTTGCAAAAATTTTTAAGTCGGCGTTAAGTAGTGATATGGGTCGGTAATTAGAAGCAATGAGAGGATCCTTATTTGGTTTGGGGATAACTGTGATGGTAGCTTTAGTAGTAGATGGGTGAAAGGTTTCACCGTCTAAAATTTTATTAAACATCTTAGTCATGTGTGGAACTAAGGAATCTTGAAATGTTTTATAATAGGATATGGGATAGCCATCAGGGCCAGGTGCCTTTGAAGGCTTTTGGGTTTTAAGAGCAAGGCGTGTTTCTTCCTCGGTAATAGGAAGTCCCAGCCTTTCTGCCATTTGTGCATCAATACTAGGAAGACCACAGGAGGAAAGGTAATCAATAGTTCGTGAATTAATGCTAGGATTCGCATTGGTTGCATCTGCAAGATTATATAATTGATCATAGTATGTCTGAAAGATGCCATTTATGGTAGCTGGGTTATATTGAGGGACGTCATTCCTATCTTGTATGGCCTGTATGGCTGTTCTAGCCTTCCGGGATTTTAATCTATTGGCCAATAATGTGTCTGCTTTATTACTTTTTTCGTAAAAGCGTTGATTGAGCCAGCGGAGAGATTGTTCAGTTTTTTCAGATAAAATGGCATTAAGGTCATTTCTGGCAGATATGAGTTTTTTATAGTTATGGGGGGATGGGTTTTGTTTGTGGAAGGTTTCTAATTGTTTGACTTCATCAGTCAGAAGAGACAGTTTAAGTTTACGCTCCTTATTCCTAAAAGAGGCATAGCTAATAATGTGTCCACGGATTACGGTTTTGTGGGCCTCCCAACCCAAGGGTGAGCAAGGGGATTCCGCCAAATTAGTAGAGAAATAGTCAGCTAATGCGGATCTGATCCTAGTCTGAAATTGTGGGATCTTCAGGAGGGTTTCATTTAATCGCCAAGATGGTCTGGATGCAGGCGTATCAAGAAGATCATAAGAGGTTGTGAGGATAGAATGGTCCGACCATGAATTAGGTGTTATAGTTGAGTCTAGGAGATGTTTGGAAGCTTGAGTACAACAGAGAAATAAATCGATCCTAGAATATGTATGATGGGGGAAGAGAAAAAGGTATAGTCTCGCTCGAGAAGATGGATTGAGTGCCCGCCAAGCGTCAAAGAGCCCTGAGTTCTGAATATGCTTATTAAGGGATTTAGCGAGCCGATTTACATGGGTACTATTTGAAAAATGTGATTTATCTAGGTCTGGATTAAGAACAGTATTGAAGTCTCCACCCACTATGAGATATCCCGCTCTACGTTTATTTAAGACCGAAAAAAAGGAGTTAAAAAACGAGATGTGACCCATGTTGGGAGCATAAACATTAGCTATTGTCACCTCTAAGTGCCCCAGTTTTCCAGTTAGAATAATGAATCTACCGTCCGAGTCTGTGAAAACAGAGTGTTGAGTGAAAGGAAGTTTATTATTAATTAGAATGGCAACACCATTATGTTTGCTTGAGCTTGAAGAATATAACACAGTGGAGAAGTTCTTAGATTGAAGAGTTGGATGGCAGGGAGCGCGGAAATGGGTTTCTTGTAGTAGTACTATTCCGGCTTTAAGGCCACGAACAGTGCGGAAAAGCAATGAGCCTTTTTGAGGGGAATTAAGACCCTTAACATTCATAGAAACGACAGTGAAGGGCATCTTGACAAATTCAATGAACCAAATAAAAAGGGAATAAGATAAAAATAAACAGTAAACGAGGAAGAAGAGGAAAAAGAAAAGAAAGGAAAGAAGAAAACAAATAAAAAAAAAAAAAAAACTCTAAAATCCCGACTCGCTCAAGAGGAGAAGAAAAAGAGAGAGAAAAGAAAAAAGAGAAAAAGAAGGAAGAAAAAAGAAAAAAGGGAAGGAAAGATCAGGAAAAGGGAAAATATGAATGGAGTCTGAATGCGGAATCGACGAAACCAGCGTAGGTTAACACATACAGAGATTAGGACTAAAGAGTCCAATGAGATAAACAGGACTTTGTCTGCTTAACCTCTGGGAAAATAGAAAATAGTATTTATAGTTAAACGAGAAAAGTAGTAAAAAAAGGAAAAATATATAGGCAAGTTGTTGTGTATCAAATATATCCAAGATACAGCTTAAAAAAAAAAAAAAAACAACAGAAAAAGAGAAAAAAAAAAATACAATTCAGAACTACATAGAGCAAAATAGGTCTCAAACCCTCTGGGTGTGTGCTAACATTTTAAACATTGCAAGGCCTATAATAGTAGAAAAATACACATTTTAAGAATAAAAATAATGCTAGTTGAAATGAATTTATCAACACATGACATAGCACAGTACTTGCAATTAGTGATATTGAATAAACCTAATAAATGAAACATAAAATGGGGATAAGCAAGTGGTGTATTACCTAAGGATAGGTATTAATTTGTGTTCCAAGTTTACATCCCACTTGTCAGATTACAAACATGAAACAATGAAATATATAAATTCCACGAGTGATGTCAACATTAAACATATATAGGAAAAATATGACAAATATACAATTTCTGTAGTAGTACAATACTATGAATAAAACCTGTGAGGAATAATCAATAACAGGTGGTATTGTATTTTCATTAGTAAAAGTAACAAGGCCCTTGGGGTGGGTAGAAGGACTCTATCAATAAAGAGTGGGTAGATTCAAGGGTTATCTCTAGAGGAGTGGGCAGGGGGACCTGATTCTTCTAAGTGCGTCAGGAGGTCTCTCCCCTTTCTAGGGTCCCGTATAACGATAGTTTTGCCATGAAGATCAACTATAAGCTTGAATGGAAACCCCCATCTGTAACGTATTCCACGATCGCGTAGGGCCTCTGTCAAATCGCGAAGTTCTCTTCGTTTAATAATCATCGTGGGAGCTAGGTCCTGATAAAATTGAAGCTTAGTGTTTTCGTAAAGAATATGAGGCTTGCCCCGGGTCGGAGCTAGGACTGCCTCTCTGTCTTTGAAGCTAAGTAATCTCATGATGACATCTCTGGGGGGATCACCATCCCGAGGTTTAGGCCGAAGAGCCCGATGTGCCCGTTCCAATGGCAGTGGACGAGACCCCATGTCAGGGAGAAGAAAGGAAAACAATCTGTGTAAATAGGGTTCTAAAGAGTCCGGTGTAATGGATTCAGGAACATTGCGAATTCGAAGGTTATTTCTTCTCTCTCGATTTTCGAGATCTTCATTTTTCGTGCGGAGATCAGAGAGTTCCTGAGCGATATGATCTAGATCTCTATGGGTATCCGTCTGAGCTTTGTGGAGAATGTCCTGACGGGATTCCAGTTTAGTTGTCCTAGAGGCTAGGGAGGAGATATCGGACCTGATAGATGTGACGACTTTGTCGAGTTTAGTCTCCAGGGATTCCTTAAAGTCAGTAATCAATGACCGCAGGGCTAGTATGTCTTCCTTAGTGGAAGGGGCAGGAGAGGAAGGGCCGTCCTCGTCTGAGGGTGGTAGTGACGGAGAGGGGGGATTTTGAGATTGAGACATTTTGTCGTTTCTTGAGAAATGTTGAGCAATGTCACCACCCACTGATTTCTTGGTTCTTGCGTTGGTTTTACTCATGGTTGAAAGAAAGAATCACCAATGGTATAAGATAAACAAGAAGGTAAGATAAAATAAAGGGGCCAGTTAATTGACTCCCAGAGGGTTAAAGGCCAGGTAACTAGGGGGCCATTAAGTAGGCGGTAAAATATCAAAGAAATACAATTATATGAGGATTGGCCGTGGTATCGGAAGGACAGACAATATTAGCTTACCAGTAAGATGAGTGATTATGGTTTCTTAAGGAAAGAATGATTGCTAAAGCAATACACTTTAATATAGAGAACTATGTCAAGCAACCACTAGAGGGAGCCAAAGCTCAGAAAGTAAAAGTAATTACTTTTAACACTATAAACCACCTGATATAAAATATTGTAATAAGGGGAATAAAATGCAGATATTGTTTGTTTAATATGTTGATCAGGCTTATCAGATAGGAGTGTTAGGTAATAGGGTTCAAATGTGTTAGCAAGCAGTATTGGTGTAGATACCATACATTGTTATTATGAGGCAGATAATGAGAGAAAAAAGAAAAATAAATAAATAAATGCTGAATGAAGCAGTGTCCCGAAGGGCTCACCACTGCCAGCCAGGGAGAAGAGGAGGAACTCAGCAGGCTGCAGAGAGTGTACTCCAAGCAGAGGCCCCTGGGAGTGGACCAGCCGACCGCCCAGATGCCGCTGGTAGTAGGGAAGCTGCTGGAGCAATGGCCGCCTCAGGAGTAGCAGCCGGAGGTCTCACCTCACCAGGAGAGATGATCGTTGGGCAGCAGGAGCAGGCAACCAGGTAAGGCCGGTGGGAGAGAGCAGCTGCACATGCACCCGCGGGGCGGAGAAACGTCCCAATTCAGAGACGCCTCCGTCGGCTTGCGGGCCTAAATCGAGTCCCCGGCTCGGGTGGGGCAGGAAGGCTGCAATCCGCGGGGATACCTAGTACCCCCTGATTCCGCGGCACAACCGCCAGACGTGATGCCGGTAAGTTGGGATGAGGAGCTTTGTACAGGTGGGCTGTATTAGCGGCAGGTATCGCTAAAATAGGGGTTTTTTAGCGGGAGCTCCGGCCCAGCACGTCT
Source organism: Taudactylus pleione (assembly GCA_031769625.1). NCBI lineage: Eukaryota > Metazoa > Chordata > Amphibia > Anura > Myobatrachidae > Taudactylus > Taudactylus pleione. The sequence goes on from JAUIMM010000300.1 coordinate 10,024,931, forward strand.
GCCTCACTTGCTTGTCAAGCCACGCCCCGATAAACTGTTTTTTTATAAAAAAAAAAGACGTTTGAACACCCCAAAAAGGTACTTTCATTTTGGGGGTGAAAAAGTGCAAACTTGGGGGACAAACTTTAAAAAATAGGGAAATACACTTCTGGGTGGTCCCCAAGTATGGGGCAGGTGTTTTTTTTTTATTGCAGGTGCTTATGGCAGGTGTTTCTTTAACGTGATTTAAAACTTGACTTTAGTAACTTAAAAATATGCTACTAGCACCCATTTTCAAGTACCCCACATTTGCTGGGAGTAGTTATTTTCACCAAAAAAACCCTGCTTAATGCTATTCTTCACCACTTGTGTTAGTGCGCTAATTGGCAGCAATTGTCACAACTTAAGTACCCCAGATACCTTCATTAGGGCTAATCGGGGGGCATCTACAGTGATCCCCAATGTTAGTGCTTCTTTTGGGGGGTGTCAGGCTGAGTTCCCCATTTTTGACAGGACTTTCCGCTGTTTCAGTTTCGCCGGGTGCCGTTTTTTGCGTCCTTTCTAATTGAATTAGGCGAATATCGGGAGTGCGCCTGATACTTTTCTGCTTGCAAAACACGCGATGTAGGCAAAAAGTCTGGCATGCAAAAAAGTATCGCATGTGCAAAACTAATTGAATACGGTCCTATGTGTAAGTCCTTTCCGGGAGCAGCCAGAGACCTGTTGCTGCAGGCTGGTTCGGAGGGCGGGGCCAGACTGTTGGTGTAATTAAGCCCCACCCCTTTCATGTAAAGTCTGCTATTCACGTGTCCGCGATGAGAGGGTGGGGTTAAATGACGCAAATTGTGCTGCTTAGCCATGCCCCTCCTCACGGACCTGTGAATTCCCCATTAAATCTCCCCATCCTGCCCCCTTCATGAGGAACAGGGCAGGATGCGGGAGATCTGCCTACATTTCTAGGGGTGGGGGAGCCTCCCGCGACTTCCGGGAGTGTAGGCTGGTATGAGCAAAGTGAATATGGATGGTTCATAGTTAAAATATACCAAGTCAATGAGAATCAGTTTTGAGAAAATAGATCTCTAACTTGAAGAACTATTGACTTTAGGGGGTATATTACTAAAGGTCGATTCTAATCGATTTATTATTGATCAACATCAATTTTGTGTTTCTGGGGCTACTTAAAAAAAAATAATTGTGTGATTAGCCCCAGAAACACAACATCGATGTTGATCAGTTTTGATCGATTTTTTTATCAATTTTAAATTGATTAAAATTGACCTTTAGTAAATATGCCCCTAATTGTTTTTATTGCTTCAATAACGTAGTACCATGTTTAATTGATACTATTTTATAAAATATGATGTTTCCACTATACCATGGCGGTGTTAGTATGAAATAGTAAAAATAGGGGAGCGGGTTCACTTTATGCATACCTTCCAATCATTTCGATTTTGGCGGGACAGTCCCGTCTGCGGGCTGCAGTGTCCCGTAGTGGTGGGGATGCACGCAGCGTCTAGTCATTGGAGAGAGGGACTGGAGTCAGTCCAGCAACTCCCGGAGTGCTAGGAACGCCGGCAGAGTGACGTAAAACGATGTGTGTGGCTCGTGGCATCGACATGTCCCGTGAGGCCACGGCCCTTGCTCAAGGCCACACCCCCTATTTGGGCACATGTCTCGCACCCAAACGTTTCTTTCTTTACTTCACAAAAGTTGGGAGGTATGCTGTAACGCTGAACACTTCATAATAATTTGATTGCCAGATCTTCTGGTAGGAAGCCACTCTCTCCACATTTGGGGGAACATTATTTTATCCTAAAGTGCTTTTATTGTTATGACCCACTGGGTTATGTGGGTAATAAATTAGTTTTCAAGATTATGTGCCATCAGCATTTTTTTGTTTCCATTGGTTCTGGAGGAGCTTTGGGCCTGATTCAGCACGGATGGCAAGTCTGCAATAGCACGCACCCGCTGGCTGCGAAAATATGCAAATGAATGCGATCGCAGCGCAATCGCAGCACTATACCAAGACTCCCACCACTGTATAAAGCCACCCACTTCCCATTACATACATTCGCAAGTCAGCGAAAACATCGGTAACATCGAGTAGCATCAGGCCCATACGCACAATTGCGGTTGAGCTGACCTGACTCACAGACTGCAAACCTTCCTGTCACCATCTAGACCTCTGTCTTCGTATGCCATCACAGGAGCTTAATTATACATGCCCCTGTAATGGCGTTCAATTGCACAGGCACGCCTGCGTTCCCTCAACCACACCCAAACAGTGCTTCTCGTCAATTATTTCTTTGTGCCGCTGTGTGTCCGCTGCATTCGCATACCTGATCTCAATGGCCAGCTCGTGTACTGAGATGCATATGCATGCGAGGAACGCAAACATCGACCGGTTGCGTGCGTCCGCGGCCTTGCAATCCAACCTGAATCAGGCCAATTGTATTTTTACTGTTCCACTAAATTTTTTGATATACAAAAAGATATATTTCCTGCACCCCTAATTTTTGGATTCTGTGGGGTAAATTTACTAAGATTCGATTTGGTCCCGATTTTTGCCGTTTTTCAACTCTGATCAGATCGATCAAAAACGGACTTTTTTTTACCAAATAAAAAAATAGGGAATGTACCAAGCTCTCGGTTTTGACAGCATCGTTTTGATTGATGGTGTATTTGGTTGATCTTGTCCGTTTTTAAGTCCCGATTTAAACGGCCGAATTTCTCTCCCGAACAAGCAGACTGCACATATCAGTGAAATATGTGCAGACTGTTTGTTGTTGTTTTTTTTTTATTTTAGGGTTAATTTTTAGTAAACCAGCCTGACTTGCCAGTCTGTCCTGGTACCTAAAAAAATGGGGAACAAAATGTGTTGGGTTCCACAGTAAATTAGGTACCAGCACTAGGCTGCAGGGCCAGTCCTGGTTTTAATTATAGGGGGGAAAAAATTGCGTAGGGGTCCTCCTATAATTAAAACCAGCACCAGAACCTTTCTAGCGGGGGGCTCATGCCACAGCCAGGGGAGCCCTTTTACCGGGCGCCCCAGTCGCAGTATCGGCCCTGACCGCTAGTCAGCTCAGGCCAGGGATCCCTGGGGAGTTGGAGACCCCCCCAATAAAGGGGTTCCCCTCTCCAGCTCACCCCTTCCCTAGGCTGATAGCCCGGGGCTATCCCCGCAACCCTGATTAAGAGAGAACATAAGCGGTACATTCATTTCCTCTAATACGTTGGAGCGTGTATGCTGGTTTTTGTCACCTGGCTTGGGTAAAAGGGTATGCAGTCGGGATGCTGACGGTTTAAATGCCGACCGTCGACATCCCAACGGTCTAATCCCAGCAAGGGTCTAATGAGAGGCGTCGACATCCTGACGCCTGTCATTTTTCCTACGCCGGGAGTACGACGCCCGGCATCCCGATCGAAGGTAAGCAGGGCACCGGGCGCGGACAGCCGCGGAGGGGAGGGTTAGGTTAGGGGCTCCCGAGGGGGACAAGGGTTAGGCACCCCCCCTGGAGGGTTAGGGTTATGATCTGTATGAAGAGGCTCAACACCAGTATCCAAATCCAACATATATAGATTAATGTCTCAGAAAATTTTATCGGGCTTGATCATGAGCTTCTGCTGTGAACTTAAAATACCGTTACATTTATTTGACTTTGTATGTGTACAGTACCTCCGGTTTTCAGATATGTTTTGTCATTATTTGTACCAGTGCTTTTCAAGTCTAGTCCTCAAGTACCCCAAAGGGTCATGTTTTGTGGATTTCTATACTTATGCGCAGGTGAGTTAACTGGATCAGAAATGATCCCACCTGCTCTCACACACAGTTAGGCAAATAAGTGGTTGACAGCCACTTATTTGTACAAACCAGTTTACTGTTAACCCTTGCATTGCCTCATAAGACTTACCACCATATTGCATGACAGTCTGCTACAGTGGCAGATTTTACCTAGGGGCTGCCCCCGCAGTAAAATCTGCCACCTCAGTGAGACAGTGGCAGTCCACGACTGCACTGGCTACACTGTGACTGGCAGTGACTTCCCATTGGAAGCGCTACCTGCCAATCACACACAGGACAGACAGTCCCAGGGAAAAGTGTTTTCTAGTGGGAAGTCACTTATCTGCCTGTAGGGCAGCCCTACCTGACTTTGAGGGTCCGCAGCCGAAGCAGTCCCAAGAAGCTGGTGTTTTGCGCATGCGCGTTTCCACAGCCGCATGTGCTGGTCCCGACGCCTGGCAGGTCCATTGCGCAGGCGTCAGGATGCCGCCGACTGTGACTACGGTCTCCTCCTCTCGTCCGACCTGCAGTGCAGGCAGAGGCAGCATGGGCAGCTGGATCCCCCGTCACCTAAGAGGGTTAAGAGCCGCTGCTGGTCTGATATTATTTAGTGTTCTTGTATTCAGCTATGTTCCATAGTTTGTTATGTCATCCTGAACATTCCACAGACATCTCTTATTGGGACTGGTTACCAGTGCTCATTCTCAACTACTCCTAGCATCCAGGACTACTTTCCCAACTTGCTACTGAATTAGCTCTGTAAACAGCTGCCTGTTCATTGCTGTTACTGAGTATTTAAACCTTTCCAGCAATTGGGTTTCCATCACTTTACCAATATTCGTTTTCACATTTTGTACCAACTCCTGAACTTTAAACATCATTTGTGAGTGAAGTAATACAGCGTCTCATACCACAGCTCCATTCCTTGTTTGCTTTTTGATAAATAGATTTATAAGTCTGGATTTGAGTGGAGACTCCATATAACTGTAGTTATATCATCCTGCACTTGCTTCTTAGAGGTAGAGTTATACTTTGTGGTTCGTCCCCATAGTGCTAAGTGTCTGGGTAGGTGGTCTTGCAGGATTGGCAATCTGATACAGAGTTACAAAAATGCAGAAAACATTATTGGAAGTCAGGCGTATAGGTAATTATTGATGAGAAGGCCAATTATAATGCATCCTTGACTGCACTCATTCCCTTCCTGACTGACTGCAATTGACATGTTTAATAACCGTTTATATTGCAATGTGACCCTTTATATACTAGTCAAAATGGGGTCCCAATGTCCACTCATTTTGTAATTCTTGGAGCAATTTATATTTCAATTCTGAAAAATAAAAATTTGAGGAGTGCGCCCTCTAGTGTAGTATTTACCTAAAACCATCATTGCTCTTAAAACATAATGAGTAAAAGAAGGCCTTGTAGAAACATAGAAACATAGAATTTGACGGCAGATAAGAACCACTTGGCCCATCTGGTCTGCCACTTTTCATTTATCCTTTTGGCAACTTCAACCCTATTTGTTCCTTAAGTCTCTCTTAAGGATATTCTTATGCCTATCCCAAGTGTGTTTAAATTGTTCTACCGTCTTAGCTTCAACCACCTCTGCTGGGAGGCTATTCCACTTATCCACTAACCTTTCTGTGAAGTAATTTTTCCTCAAATTTCCTCTGAGCCTCCCTCCCCCCAGTGTCAGTGCATGTCCTCGTGTTCTTGTACATCTCTTCCTTTGAAGAATGCTTCCCTTCTGTCCCTTGTTAAAACCCTTCATATATTTGAAAGTTTCTATCATGTCCCTTATTTCCCTTCTCTGTTGCAAACTATACATATTAAGATCTTTTAGTCTTTCTAGGTAAGTTCTGTGCTGTAGGCCATGCACCATTTTAGTTGCCCTTCTTTGTACCGTCTCTAATGTGTCTATATCCTTCTGGAGATATGGCCTCCAGAACTGAACACAGTATTCTTTTTTTTTAAATCCAATAAGTTTTTTATTAAATTTTTCTTTAGAATATACAAATAAACAAACATTGTATTAATAAAACATTACAAACAATACAATGTAATAAAGAACAATAAAACAAAATAAAAAAAAAAAAATTACATACAAGTGTGGTTTCTCTTTTTGTTATTCAAATAAGACTGTATATTACCAATAATCCTCCGCATACAGATCAAACCAGTATATATGGTAAACTTACAGCTGTAACCATAAGTATGACATCAAATACAGCACCGCACATATTTTATTGTGCTTTTTTTTTTCCCCTTGAATCTACCCGCTAGGAAAGAGAAGGGTCCATCAGCCCCGAGCGATTATACGGAGAATCTAGCTATCTATCCCATACATTATGGTACTTTTGTATTATATTTCTAGCGGTATAGATGTATTTTTCGTGTGTAGCAACCACATCTACTAGAGATATCCAAGCTTCCAGAGTTGGCCCATTATTTGCCATACAATCCCTTGCTATACACACTTTGGCAAGCGTGCAAAGGTTATTAATGTAGCGAATAGCAGGCTTGTCAATTACGTCCTCATTTATTACAGCCAATATGCATGCTGCAGGGGTAAGAATATCCTGAGGTATACCCATAGCAACAATAACCCTGAATTCTCTTTGCCAAAAGGAGTGTACATGACCATAACAAATGCCAAAAAGCACCCTCGGACGAATTGCATTTGGGACACTTTGAGTCCGTCCTTCCCCCTATTCTCAGTAACCTGACGGGTGTCATATATACTCTATGTAATATGAAGTATTGTATCTGCTGGTATCTTACAGACATAGTGGCAAGGCGAGGACTAACAAGAGCTGTACTCCAGTCATCCTCCGCCAACACACCAACGTCGTTTTCCCATTGTTGTTTTATTGATACTAAATCGGACTCATTATGCTTGTTCAGTAAGTTAGAGTAGATCACAGAGATCAAGCGATTAATACTAATAGATTGTAATAAGTTTTAATAGGAGAGTCCTGTATAGTCAAACGAGCTGCAGAAAATTGGGCATTAATAGCATGTCTGAGCTGAAGGTATCGAAAGAAAAAATGATTGGGGACGTCAAACTCTAGTTGTAGTTGATGAAAGGACTTTAGAACTCCCGCCTGAAATATTTGTCCCAAAGATATTACATCCCACTGGCCCCAGGCTTCTCCAACTTGGATGGCCGAGAGCTCCTTAAGGCTATTGGCATGAGCTAGCGGAGTATATGGATCTAAGCCTTCTGCTTGCAGTATACGTGAGACAATCATCCAAATATTTATGGCCTGCTTAATTAAGGGCATGTTGACTATGTGTATATTATCGCTAAAAAGCAGACGCAGGGGCGATAATCCTGTCTTGGACTGGGCCAATATGAGGGCCAATAAGGATTCAGCATTTTTATCACTTAACCATTCCCATATATGAGATAGTTGTGCGGCATAATAATATAATTTGAAAAGGTGTAGCGCCAAGCCACCACAGTCTCGGGATCTGGTTAGAGTGTCCAACTTGATCCTAACTGTTTTTTTAACCCAGAGTAATGAGGACAAAAGACCATCAATCTGTTTGAAAAATTTCTGAGGAATATATACCGGGGAATGATTCAAAATGTGGAGAATTTTTGGCTGGAGAACCATTTTGACTAAGTTTACCCTGCCCGTTAAAGTTAATGGCAATTTACCCCATATCGGGACACGGGACTTGAGATATTCAATCTGTGGCTGTACGTTCATTGTTAAGTACTTTTGAGGTGTATTGGAGATCCAGATTCCCAAGTATTTAAATGAATCCACCCACTTTAGAGGAAGATGTATGATAGGAACATTTGGGCGAGTTCCCTTGAATGGGCGGATACAGGATTTGTCCCAGTTAATTAACAATCCTGAGTATGTTCCAAATAAATCAATGATTTCTAGAGCCTTAGGCATAGAGGTCTCATATCGCGAGATAAAGAGTAGTATGTCGTCTGCATAAAGTGCAATTTTATCTACCCTTGAGCCTAGCTGAAAACCATAAATATTTGATTAAGCTCTAATCATACAAGCCAAAGGCTCAATAGCCATAGCAAATAAACTGGGTGACAGGGGACATCCCTGCCTTGTTCCCCTATATAGTGAAAATGATGCAGAAACAAAACCGTTTACCGACACTCTCGCCACAGGATCCATATTTAATAGTTTTACCCACTTAATATATCCCGGGCCAATACCAAATCGTTCCATGGTTTCCCAAAGATAAAGCCACTCAACCGAATCGAACGCCTTAGCGGCATCTAGTGAGACAATAATGGAGGTTTGTGCATCTTCCCGTTTTAACTGTAAGTGTGTAAATAATCGGCGTAAATTGACTGCCGTGGACTTACCAGGCATAAAGCCTGTCTGGTCAGGGTGTATCAGTTGGGTTATGACCTGATTAATCCTAGAGGCCAGTACTTTTGCAAGAATTATTACGTCTGTGGGGAGGAGAGATATAGGTCTATAAGAATCGGGCCTAGTAGCGTCCTTGTCTGGTTTAGGTAAGACAATTATTAATGCCTCAGACATAGATTTGGGCAATGTATTATTTGTATACAATTGATTGAAGAGCTGAAACAGTTGAGGTACAAGCATTTTACTGTGTTTTTTGTAAAACTCAGGCAGGATCCCATCTAACCCTGGGGCTTTACCATTGGGAAACGAGTTTAAGGCCACCTCGATTTCCTCTATTGTCAGGGGAGAATCCAAAAAATCCCTCGCCTCTGGCGAGAGTGTCGAAAGTGAAATAACGGACAGAAATTCTCGCACCTGCGGTTGAGTATAAATCAATCTAGATTTGTATAATTGATGGTAGTACCGTACAAATTCCTCTGCTATCTCTGGAGTACGCACATATGCAACATTATCTGAACCAACTAATTTAACCACAGTGTTTGACGACTTCTGTTCTATTCGAGCCAGGTTAGCCAAATATGATCCAGGTCTATCACCTGATGCATAATGTAAATGTGAATTAAAAAGAATCTTATATTGGGCCTTGTCCATTAAGCAATCCTTCCATAATTTTTGGGCAGCACACCATGCTTTTTTATTTGCCTCTGAACCATCAGAAATATAGGCTAATTCTAAAAATTTGCAGGACGCCTCCAGAACCAATTCAGTTTTTTTATAAGAAGACTTTAATTTAGCAACTGTTTGAATTAAAGAACCTCTTAGAAATGACTTAAAGGTATCCCAGAGAACAGCAACAGAAGCAGTGCCACTATTTAAGAACACAGTATTCGAGATGAGGCTGAACCAAGGACCTATACGGTGGTATTATCACTTCTTTTTTCCTGCTACTGATTCCTCTCCATATGCAACCAAGCATCTGACTTGCCTTCCTCATTGCTTTGGTGCATTGCTTGCCTGCCTTCAAGTCATCTGAAATGGTGACTCCTAAATCCCTTTCCTCCTCTGTATTTTCCATTATAGTGTCCTTGATACTATATTTAGCCTTTAGGTTGTTGAGACCCAAGTGCATGATTTTGCATTTTTTTACATTAAACTGTAGTTGCCATATTCTTGCCCATTCATCTAGTCTACCCAGATCCTCAGTCATTTGTTTTACCCCTCCTGGTGTGTCTACTGTGTAGCATACTTTTGTGTCATCTGCAAAAAGGCATAGTTTCCCTTCAATACCATTTGCAATATCACCAACATAGAAATTAAAAAGCACTGGTCCAAGTACAGATCCCTGGGGTACTCCACTGATTACCTTTCCCTCCTGTGAATACACTCCATTTACTACAACTCTCTGCTTCCAATCCTGCAACCAAGATCTTATTAATTCAACAGTCATAGAATATATTTCCCAAGCTTTCCAGTTTGTTTATCATTCTGCGATGCGGGACAGTGTCAAAAGCCTTACTAAAGTCTAGATGAGCTACATCTACGGCACCCCCTACCCCCCTGATCTATTACTTTTGTCACCCAGTCTAAAAAGTAAATAAGATTTGTTTGGCAGGATCTCCCCTGAGTAAATCCATGCTGTTTGGGATCCTGTAAATTGTTGGATTTGAGATATTCCACCACTCTTTCTTTTAATAGTGTTTCCATTATTTTCCCCACTACTGATGTAAGGCTCACTGGTCTGTAGTTACTCACTACTACATCCCACTACTGATGTAAGGCTCACTGGTCTGTAGTTACTCACTACTACATCCCACTACTGATGTAAGGCTCACTGGTCTGTAGTTACTCACGACTACATCCCACTACTGATGTAAGGCTCACTGGTCTGTAGTTACTCACTACTACATCCCACTACTGATGTAAGGCTCACTGGCCTGTAGTCACTTGCTTCTTCTTTGCTGCCACTTTTGTACAGTGGTATTACATTTGCCCTTTTCCAGTTCTCTGGAATCACTCCCGATAATAGTCACTGGTTGAATAATGCTGTTAATGGTGTTACCAGGACCCCTTTTTAGCTCTTTTAGTATCATTGGATGTATCCCCCATTGATTTATCCACTTTCAGTTTTGTGAGTTCTGTTAGGACCCTCTCCTCTCTAAATTAAATTTCATGTACCTCATTTTAATGAATGCCTCTGCAACTTATCTGTGGCCCCTTCCCCTCTTTTTCTGTAGTGAATACTGAAGAAAAATAATTATTTAGATGATCTGCTATTTCTTTGTCTCCCTCGATCATGTACTCACTCTGTCTTAAGTCTTATTATTCCTCCATGTGACTTCCTCCTTTCACTTATATACTCAAAAAAAGGTTTTGCTCCCTTTATCTACTGACTGGGCCATTTTCTCCTCAGCTGTCACCTTCTTAGCCTCCTTCCTTCTGGCAAGATACACCTCTTTGTCATTATTATTTTGAGTCTGTTTATATTCCCTAAAAGCCATCTTTTTTAATTTCATGCTAGTTGATACCTGATTTGTAAACCACACTGGCTTCCTTTTCCTGGTGCTTTTCCTAACCCTTTTAATACAAAGGTCTGTAGCCTTTAGTATTGCATTTTTTATTTTTTCCCACCTCTCCTGTACTCCTTCCAAGTTCCTCCAATCTGCCACTGACACAGTAACACATCTCTCCACCTCTGCAAAGTCAGCCTTCCTAAAATCTAACACGTTTGTTTGTGTATGGCATGAATTGGACCCTGTCTTTATACTAAACCATACTGCTTGGCTATCACTGGACCTGGGTTCTCACCGACATTTACATCCAATATTTTGTCACAATTTGTGAGTATCAAGTCCAGAATAGCATTTTTGCGAGTGGGCTCCCTCAACAAATGTTTGAGAGATGTCGCCACTTCTAGAGGAACTTGCAGACGACACCACCCAGTTTACATCAGGTAAATTAAAGTCCCCCATGCTTATGACCTCTCCTTTTAAAGCCAACCTAGTAATGTCCTGCAATAGGTACCTATCTAGTTCCTGTCCCTGTTCAGGTGGTCTATAGATCACCCCAGTGCGAATTATGTCCTTGTCCCCCGTTTCTATAGTCACCCAAAGGGCATCAGTTGTTTCTTCAGTATTTTGTATTCTAGTAGCTTTTATGCTGTTTTCACATACATAGCTACTCCTCCTCCAATCCTCCCCATTCTGTCCTTTCTAAATAGAGTGTAGCCTGGTATAGCTATATCCCAGTCATGATTTTCGTTACACTATTACTCTGTAATTGCTACAATATCTAGTTCATCCCTTGTCATTATTGCAATTCGTTCAGAGATTTGATCTGCTATGCTCCTGGCATTTGCACACATAGGGCCTGATTCAGAGCCGATCGCAAAAAGCGAGTGCTCGCTCTGAATCAGGGCAACCACGTTGTTTTAAAAAACCCGGCCTCCTGGCCGCTCGCTGAGCTGTGGGTGACCACCCACAGCTTTAGCGAGCGGCCAGGTGATGGTCGTGACCATCGCGACCATCGGGCTTGAGATGAGACCCTTGTGGTAGGGTCTCGTCTGCCGCAAGCCCAAGTGAGCTTCCGGCTCTAATAGAGCCGGAAGCTCACTACTGACATCACTCGTGATGTCAGTAGGGCCGCCCACAAACGGCAGGCGTTCCTTCGGGAACGCCTCTGTTTATCTAGCCACCCCCCCCCACCCCGTCTACAAAACGGGGTGAGCCGTCGATCAACATCGACAGCCTCCCCGTTTGTAGCGAGCCCCGGAGCGAGAGAATTTCTCTCTGGCTCCGGGGCTTGCACACGCCACGTGTGCGCAATGCCCCACCATCGACCCGCTTGCGGGCGCATAACGCTTGCGAGCGCATAACGCTTGCAAGCGGGTCTGAATCAGGGCCATAGCTTTAAGAGTTTTGCTTGTGCATCTTTTTTTCCGAGACATGGTTAGAAAGTATATTACAAATGACAATGTTCAAGATGAATTTTGGAATTACCTGGTCTCAGATGTTGTTCAATGTTTGTTCAACTGTTTTTTTTAACTGTTATTTAAAATGTTTCCTCATTTCGTATATATTTCCAAACTCAGACAACTGCCCCCATAACTTACTAAGTAAGATTTCAATAATGGCTATAACCTGTTCTGTGATACACTCCTGGGTCACTGTAGTCTCTTTCTCAAATCATAGAAACAACCACATGGTTGTAGAAACAACCACATAGTGTAGTATTTTCAATAACAGATACACTTTTAAAAAAAATAGTGCAGAGATATATATGTATCCAACTAAAAACAGCCTATATCATACGATGAAACTCAGGACCTCATTCAGAGTCGGTCGTTGCGGCCGCTCGGTCGTACGTACGCCACCAATGTTCGCTAAACTGCGCATGCGTAAAGTTCGCAATGCGTGTGTGCAACTAGCTATTACGATCAGAAATTGCTCTCTCCTTGAACACAGCCAGGTCGTTAGTTTGAGTGACAGGATGAGGTGTTTGTGGGTGGTAACAGGGGAAGGTGTTTGTGAACGGGGGAGTGGAGATCCGAACGCAGGCGTGCCTAACTATGCAAACGGCGTTTTATGGGAGTGCATAATTAACTAAGTAGTGTCATGGCACATGTGGTTTTTACACTGACTTGATCTTAGTGCTTAAGAGAGGGTATGGTCAACCTTAAGCTCTACGAACAGTTCCGATGGTTCACGATGGTCCCGGAGATGACGTGTAATGCGAACGAGAAGGGGGCGTATTTTTAGTCTTATGGCCGCATCGTCCCCTCGCTCGTCCAGCTAACGATCCCATCTTAACGAAGCAACTTGCGAGCGCTTCATTTGCATATCCGGCCCCTTTTACCTTACGCCCGAGCGGCCGCAACGACCAACTCTGAATGAGGTCCTCAGTCCAGAAAAAAGAACTGCAAACTCTTTTTTAGAAAGGTGTCCTTATTAGCCCCAATGCGTTTTGTTTGACTGACAACCAAACATGAAAACTGATGAGTGTGTGCCACCTACCTGTGCATACATGTATGTGTGTGTGTATGTGTATATATATATATATATATACACACACATACATTTATATATAAATATATATATATATATATATATATATATATACACATACATACACACACACACACATATATATATATATATATTGTCAATATAAATAAAGTGCACTCTCCAGGACTGCTTAAAAGAGGCTGAAGCTTTATTCGAATGTCACATAACATACCAATGTCAAATCGACGTTTTGGTCCACCACAGGACTTTCATCGAGATAAGTCAAATAACGCTGTGCATAATCACCACAGTGAAACAACATTAACATTTGACTGGGTGACCATTAGTATTGGTTTTGTTTGATTTTCTTGATGACTTTATGATTTTTCAATTTCCTTTTTCCTATTTTCATTTAAAATTATTTTGTTTTTTTTGTAACATTTTTTTGAGCATCAGCTACACATTTAAATTATATCTGGTTTAGTTGTTGTGAGGCAATATCTTCTGTAAGTAATTAGCATGTCTCAGGGACAGAAATTCCTTGATGGGGAACTATTGAGTGAGGCTTAAAACATTCAGAACTGACGATGATGCTGAACGGGTGATGTTTGATTTAGTAGAATTTAATAAACTACCATCTCAAACCCCCCTTGATGTATTTCACAAATTGAGTAGACTACAGAAAAGTTAGATTGTCTTGACGCTGCATGGTCAGTTTTTGTCTGATTACTATAGGAACAAACGGATTACAAGGGGTTTAGGGTAAGTTATATACCCACGATTGGAAGAAGCAACGCAGTGTTCTGAAGTAAATGGTGGGGGGAACTGAATAAGTACTTGTCGGATCTCATTCTGTTAGTCTTTGAGGAAGTTGGGTCTGAATTAACGAAGGTGAGGAGTGAGATTGAGATATTCAACAGGGACTTTACACCCACATTAACAGCTGATAAAACAGACGTTTGGTTTGAGAAAATAAAAACACAGATTGATAAATATAGAGCTGGATTAGTCTCATTCAAATTGAAAACGTTGAACGGGGCTACCAACAACATACTGTCTATAGGTGGCTATTAGTAGACGGCACAGGTACACGTACCTCTCGGGGGCGTAGATTTAGACTCCAACCAAGGAGCAGTGGACCAGGTACAGCCTCCCAGACTTCATCAGACTCTGAGTTCTCTGAGAGACTTCCCCCATCAGGTAATTTTTTAGGGGAAGCTGCTGGAATGCAAAGAGATCCATCAAGTATAAACATAGGAGACCCCACCCGGGGAGGGGTGGGCACAAGAGGACAACCAAGGGGCAGGAACGGGTGGGGGATGAGTTGATTTTCAACCTCTGTGGACACCAACTTACTGAGGCAGAATGCTCTCTCTTGAGTAAGGGCCTCACTTTTATCCCCACGTGTATATTTGACCCCTTTGGGTATTCAGTCGATCACTACAAATTGTCCGCAAGCTAAGGTTAGGGGAATTTTTTGATAACAGACCAGGCAAGGGGATTGAGCAAAGTCAAGATCTCTTTAAGAAACTGGGCACCTTTGGGTCTTCAAACCTGAGTCAGAACATTTTTGAGAGTGGTTGACATGGATGTTAAGGCAGGGTTCCAGGAGAGTAATAGTTTTGATAACTTATCTTGACAAGAGACAGTAGCATTAAAATCTTTGATGAAGAACAACAACATAGTCATAAGAACGGCTGACAAAGGTGGGACAGTAGTTCTTTGGGATTTTGAGTGCTACGATAGAGAGATCAAGAGGCAATTGAAAGATTCCAACACCTATCAGTTGTTGGAATTTAACCCCATTCCCAGCATCAAAAAGGCGATCGATGATCTCATCGCTTTGGCTCTAACTAGCTGCTGACTTGATGGAATGTTGGTTAAGTTCCTCACAGTAGATCACACAATTTGTCAATAATTTACACTCTGCCAAAGGTCCACAAGTTTATGGTGGACCCCCCGGGATGACCGATTATATTGGAATGGGGTTCCTTGTTACAACCCATTGCCCAATATCTTGACTTTGGTTTGCAGCCTAGTGTCCAGAGGATGAGTAGTTTAAGGATACAGGGGATTTCCTGAAGGGTCTAGCTACAATTCACACCTTTACCAATGATTGTCTGATAGTTACATTAGACGTCAGTACGATGATTCCGCCTAAGTGGGGATTAGATGCAGTCGGACATACATTACTACAGGGGCCCTACAATGGCCCACCAATTGATTTTTACTATTGCTTTTACAGAAGGTTCTAGATTTAATTATTTTTCATATGAAGATTGCTATTATATGCAAGTAGCTGGTACAGCCATGAGCTCGAAACTGGCACCAGCCTATGCCAACATCTACATGAATCAGGATGAATATGACAATATCTTGAGTGTGTGTTTTGATAATATAATACACCACAGGTTCTCAAACTCGGTCCTCAGGACCCCAAACAGTGCATGTTTTCCAGGTCTCCTCACAGAATCACAAGTTAAATAAATAGCTCCACCTGTGATCTTTCAAAATGTGTCAGTGAGTAATGAATACACCTGTGCACCTGCTGGATGACCTGGAAAATGTGAACCATGTGGGGTCCTGAGGACTGAGTTTGAGAACCACTGTAAAACACTATAAAAGATTTATTGATGATGCTTTTTTGATATGGAGGGGAGGAGCAGAAACATTTTTTTAAATGGTCCAGCATTTATTCAGTCTACTCCTTGATAGCCTAATCCGCTTTACTGCAACAGCAGACAAAGACCGTATCAACTTTTTGGATATCACGGTGTTCAAGGATGGTCCACGACTCGTTCTATCATAAGGCAACAGACCATAACACTCTTCTCTGGTCTACAAGCCATCATCCCGATGCTCACAAATCAAATTTACAAGTGTCCCAGTTCCTGCGGGTCCTCAGGAATAATTTAGATGCAGAATTGGCCGAACTTCAGGTACAAGATTGTGTAGTACATTTCACGACATAAAGATATAATGTATTGGTCATTTAGAAATGCCTCACTAGGGCAAGAAAAATATTTGCTGATGGTCACACCCGTACCAAGGAGCCTGTGAAGAAGGAAAGAATAATATTTGGGACAAGATGTAATGCGAACTTGAGATCGGTTCAGAGATCTATAAAGAAGAAATGGTGTCTGCTGAATACAGACACATCATTTAAAATCTTGAGAAAAAAAACACTTCCGAGTATCAGGAGAGGACCAAATATTGCTGTTTAGACCAAACATGCAGCCAAGTATAGGCTCCAATGACAACTGGGTGTCCAAGAAAAATGGTTGTTTTAAGTGACTGCGCTGCACATCGTGCCTAGCCTTGAATTAAGGAAGCTTCTTTTGTCACCCACACAGTAGGAAGAAAATCTACATCTGAGACCGATTATCCTGCCAGATAGACCATGACGTTTATTACCTGATTTGCCCATGTGGGCTTATGTACGTGGGTAAGACCATCAGGATATTTCAGGAGAGAATTAATCAACATCGCCCATGGATTTGGTTGGCATATAGTATGGGAGCCACTGATAAACCAGTCGTAGCATATTTTTTTTGAGAGTGAGAGACATCATATTTCAGCCTTAAGATGTATAATAATTCATTGTGTGCCACCCCTGAGAAGAGGTGACAATTGGGGTGCCATAGTACTCAAGACAGAGGCAAGGTGGATCCATCTATTGGACACTGGGGTTTTAATGAATACAATTCCCTGAGTGTTTTTTTTTTACAATAATGGTACTTAATGTATCAAGGGGGTTGGGTATGGGATCCCAGCGGTCGGGATGCCGCTGGTCAGAACAACAACAGCGGCATCCCGACAGTCAGAATCCCGACACTATGAGTTAAGTACCCTAACGCTAACCCTCACCCCTACCCCTCCCTCCCCGGTGCCTGAACATAACCTCCCCCTCCCCGCACCTTAAACCTAACCCTCTCCCTTACAGTTTAACTCTAATCTTCCCCCTAGTACCTAACCCTAAACCTAACCTTCCTTTTAACCCCAGATACCTTCGGGATGCAAATGGTCGGTATACTGGACCCAAGATCCTGACGCTGACGGGATTCCGGTGCCGATATTTTGACCCTCAGCATCCCACATGCCGGGATGCTGACTACCTTCCGTACCAAGGTACTGGATATGATTACATTATTGATTTTTTTTAATGGACATCTTTGCTATGATACCCTGTGATATTTTCTTGATAAATTCTTGATTTGATTGATGATTGATTTTTTTATTATATACTGTATTTTTTTGACAGAGTTTTTGTGACCTGATGCTCAATTATTGTCTGACACCATATGTGGTGGTGTCGTATGACATTTGAATTTATAGTTATTTTTTTAATTATTTTTATTTTGCATAATGATATATTTTCTATTATGATATTTGTTTGGTGGTGGTGCATTTTTTTTTATACACCAGCCATACACTCTGTAATTTATGATTGGCCACTTGTCCTAACTAAAATATGTGTATTAGGATTCCAATTGTCGTGTCTACTTAGGTCAGAACAGGTTTAAATTGAGATAAATGCCCGTCTGAATTTAATATAAGAGTCAATAAGATTCAGTAACTTGTGGTAATTAGCATTTATTTGTAAATTCTTGCGTGGTTGGGGTTTTGACATGGTGCTTCCTGTGTATGTATATATATATATCATATATATATATATAATATATATATATATCAACACCGAATAGGGCGGCACTCAGAGACTCCAAGTAGTGTGAAAAATTTAATGATACATAGCGCAAATCATCAACGTTTCAGGGAGCAAGTCCCCTTCATCAGGATAAAACATTACACATCAACCAAACACTTTAACTGGGCTTACCTCCATGATCCCCGGTGGCCCGGAATTTTGCAGAGTACAAACACAGTATGGCTACCTTACGTTATAGGATAGTGGTTCATGGGCAGCACAGACAGTGTAATGGTTAGCATTACTGCCTCACAGCACTGAGGTCATGGGTTCGATTCCCACCATGGCCCTACCTGTGTGGAGTTTGTATATTCTCCCTGTGCTTGTGTGGGTTTCCCCCGGGTACTCCGGTTTCCTCCCACACTCTAGGTTAATTAGGTCCCAACAAAATTAACCCTAGTGTGTATGTGTGTGTGCATGTGATAGGGAAAATAGATTGTAAGCTCCAATGGGGCAGGGAGTGATGTGAATGGACAAATATTCTCTGTAAAGCACAGCGGAATATGTGTGCGCTATATAAATAACTGGTAATAAATAATAATAATAATGTCCCATTAATATTGTATGAATACCCTTATACAGCGAGAAATAATCGCTGTACAGACAATAATTGTGTTTCCAATGCACAAAAGTTCTTATTGTAATAAAAGAAAGTTACACGCTTTCATCTAGCACAATTAGCGCAAAGGCAATGAAATACATAATACGATACAGCCCAATACATACAGTCATCAGTCCAGAAGTCTGTCATCCAAGAAAGAATGGCTGTAGACTAGGATCAGCATGCAAGCTATATACCCTCCCAGAACAAAGAAACTAGATAACGGGTTTCCATTGGATCTTGCTCGTGGACATTCTAGTATGATGCAGGTCATTGGACAGTTCATATAGCATCTTCAGTGTTGTTTTGTGTGGTTTTCCCTGCCGAAGAACTGGTTTAAACTAGGGATGTGCAGGCTCGGTTCTACACGGTTCCGTTCGTTTTTTTTTCCCGAATCTTATTGGGTTTCAGCTGTCACGAGTTTTGGATAGCCAATAAGATTCGGTAAAAAAAACCGAACGGAACCGAGTAGAACCGAGCCTGCACATCCCTAGTTTAAACTAATAAATAAACACTACATACATTTTCACATTCTAACCACTATTTTCATATTGTTCATATATTGCGAACGCATGATGCGATTTCCTTCCAGGTCGAACCGGAAATATGCAAACAAACAGTGCTTTAGAATGGTACCAAACATGATATGTTTACTAGCTTATGTACCTTAAATATCGTATACATTACATTTCACAACATGATTATTCGCTAATATAACCTCTAATATTAAGCCTTTAATGTGGGGAACCTTTTTATAAGTTTTGCTATGTGTAAGTGTAAGGATATTGCGTGTAGTCGCTAATATGCGTGGTGCGTTTTATGTGTAGAGTGCTTTGTTAAACAGCGCAACTGTGCGCTGTGCATCTTGTATATTATATGTATGATTTAATGTGCGTATGGGGTATGGTAGGACTTTTAACAGTATGCTGTAGCAATGCAGTCGCACAATGCTAATAATAGCATCGCAGACAATGGTTTCATGCTGACGACGCAAGATGGTGTCGTCAGGGGCAACCTAAGATGGCGTCAATTGATATTAATTTTAAGATCTGGTGTCAGCCAATCATCTGGCTTCGACAGTCCACCCTTTGATAGCAAACAACACGCTATCACACTCTGGTCTTAAATTTATTTAGTCATACACTATGGAATATTATTTAATGTCATATTATGGGATGGCACAATGTGGTCATTAAACCATCAATAATGTGTCTCTGGGAGAGACATAAAACTACCCTTATACGCACACCGCGGATCTTGGAAGATCATTGGAGAGATGTGGGGATGCTCCTAACTTATAAAGGAAGTCTTGAAGGGGATAGGGACTTACATTATTTTGGATGTTTAAAATAACATTTAATAATACATATCATGCATGGCTAAATCTATACATCATCTGATGGTACATTCTAGTTCAGGATTGTAATGCAGTTCTTCATTTACCTTAGTATTACATTTTCCACACTTCAACACATTAGGAACACATCTGACACATAAGCCAATTACTAAGATGACAACCAATATGAGGATCAGGAGTTTACCTACACTAGCAACCATTTCCTGGACCCACTCTCCTAGACCGGAGAACCATTTTACAGGGTTCAACCAAGAGAACCACTCTTCTACCTTTTCCTCTACTTCAACCACTGAAGCATTATGGTTCTTCCGAAATTTCCATTTTAGCTACAGAATTTTGTCCATTTTCCGGTCTATCACCTCCTTGGGGTCACTAGTATTATTTGTGATGTATGTGCAACACTTTACACCAAATTGAGTGGCTAAAGTCACACAGTACACTCCAGTGACAGCTGTTAAATAATTTAATACTAGTCTATGTTGCACAAGTTCTTTCTTATAGGCCTGTAACTCCTTACCTGTGTACCTAAACGTGTCATCATACATCTTGGTGATATTATCTATTAATTTAGCAAGATCTTGGATGTATCTAAAATTTAAAGTACCCCGAGCGATCCTGGTGGGATCCAATGCTACTAAAACTTGAAAGCCAGTTATTTCGCTAATCAACTGTGTGGCTGTATGTACATTGCCAGGTATCATATTTCTTTTTTCTCTGTGTTCATACTGTGTGTGAAGATATGGTGATGATGTGTTTTTATGAATACCAAGCATTTCACCATGTGTAAGGGTCATAACCTCTGGGAGTACCCTTCCTAGATAACATAAACCTTCTGAACTTGGAGAGACACTTATACACTTTCCTTCCACATATAAAATACACAATATCAGGGAGAACGTAAGGAATAGAATGCATCATAATCATTAAACACATTTCCCTAGCAAATGATTCTCTCTCAGGCTCTCCCATCTGACTAACACACGTTTCTGGTTGTATAATGGTGTGAGGTTCTGAATTTGCTGTGGACCCGGGGTGGCGATAGGAGCAGACACAGAAGCAGATTTAAATGAAAAAGTGGAGTTTTTAATAAGTGACTTAGAGGACATGGGAATGCAAATGAAAAAGTCCAGGTATAGCACTAAATTGCACTTGATAACCGTAGTGGGTAAATGGGAGAATGTCCAGATAGTGACAAGCAGGAACAGTCCAGTATGCAAGCATGGTGAGCTGTAACAGGATGGAGGCAGAGGTAATGAAGTCCAGCTGGGTGTAAGTGGAAGCAAGGTGCAGGGAAACAGCAGGTTCAGGTACTCAGGCAGGGGAAAAGGTAAATGGAGCGTGCAGGGTAAGTTCAGCTGACACAGGTGCTCAGGCAATAGGGAAGGTAATTGGAGGAGGCAGGGGAATCCAGCAGGGCTGGAGCAGGTCAGGTGAAGCAGGCTTAGGCAATGAATCCAACAGACAGGTGAAAGCACAGGAACTTTCTCTCTCAGCTCTCGCTGAGAAACATGTTGCACTGGCAATGCAAGGGAGCTCTGAACTCCCTTAAATCCCCAGTGCTCAGCCGTGACTGGTCAGAGAGGAGCACGTGACACACCAGGATAGGGCAACTAGTCACATGTCCGGAGGCAAGATGGTGGCACCCATGCCAGAACGGAACGGAAGCACCACCAGGCCTAACCAGACCAGAGTGACAGTATGCTCACACAGAACCACGCACAGCCAATGCTCCCCGCCAGGCACCAGCACCACGGCCAGATGCCCCCTCACCATAGCGTCCTCACAGGTATCACCCGCCGACCGCCATGCCGAGAAACCCTGGTTGTGACACCTGGCACAGTACCCTTCTGGTACCCTACCAACCATTTCTTTGGTGTCACTACGTGTATACCAATACCGGAAGTGTCTCCCACTTAATCTAATTGTGCGTAAAAGTTCAAAATTTATAGGTTCATTATCAGCTCTTAGTGAGAAGGTCATCGTCTGGTTATTCCCAGTCACCTCCCAACTTCCTGGTTTGTTTAAGTTGGTGATGTGCAAACAAAAAAGTGATCTATCTAATTGGTACTGGTGGTGTTTAAAATGAGGTGGTTTAGACATAAGAAATTTTCCATCCAGCGTCTTCCCTTGTTGCAATTCTGTCTCAGAGACATTTAATGGAAATGGCACTAACCTTACATTATGTTGTCCCTGAGGAACGTGAGAGCACACCCAGTCAGTCTGGTTTAAAACTTTGCCCACCATGGTATGATAATCCTCTAAAGGATACCCACCCCAATACTGGTTATACTTAGGTTGGCACCGTTGGGTGCATCTCTCATCAATTAGGGACCCACAAAACTCACAAATACAATTTTCCTCAGACGATAAACTTTCACACTGTCTCTGAGTTTCCAGGCTGACAGATCTCTTAACTAATTACTGTACTGAGTTTGGTCTGATACCGCCCTTGTGACTGTATTGCTCCTTCTTCCGGCTCCACTCCATCGATATCATCATCGACCTCTCCCTCCATCATCTGCCCTCCATTACAAAAACAGGACATCCTGAACCAAACAAGCATGATGAGAACTCTGGAAAAAAATAGGAATGCAACCACAGCCCGCCATTTCATTGCTGGAATAATGTGCTATAAATTTTCCTAGCTCAGGTATCTCACTGCAGTCTTTAACTCTCCCGGAACAAGCTCGCAATCGACAGGTCCACGTTATCTGCCTCGACTCCGCCTTGTATCTCCACCAGATAGTTGACCTTTCTGCAGTGAGTGGAATGGACCCAGGTATCTCTTTCTGCCACTTGCAAGGATGTACCACGCACAGCCAACACTTGATACGGACCTTCCCACCGATCTGTCAGACAACCTGAACATAAGAAATTCCTGATCATAACAAATTCTCCAGGTTCAACATCATGACAGTTTGTTTCAGGCATATCAGGTGACAACAATTTAAATTTCCGCTGCTGCTGTTTCAACTGTTTACTCATTGTTATAAGATACCTTACAGTAACCTCGTTGTTACTCTTCAAATCTTCCTGTGGACTTATAATCAAATGAGGTTGTCTCCCAAACAGTATCTCAAAGGGGGACAGATTGAGGGGGGGTCTAGGAGTTGTCCTGATGCTATGAAGGACTAGCGGTAAGGCTTCTGGCCATCGTAGTACAGTTTCTGCCATGATCTTATTCAGTTTATTCTTAATAGTACCGTTCATCCTCTCCACCTTGGCGCTGGCTTGCAGTCGGTGTGAAGTCTACTATTAATACCCATCAACTTACACATGTTCAGGAAGACATCTCCGGTGAAATGAGTACCCCTATCACTTTCTATGATTCTAGGGATACTGTACCTGCATCCAAATTCCTGAACAATCTTTTTAGCAGTAAACGCAGCAATATTAGTGGCAGCTGGATATGCCTCTACCCAATTAGAAAACACATCTGTACAAACTAATACATACTTGAGATTCCTGCAGGGTGGTAATTGGATTAAATCAATTTGTATTACCTGAAAAGGTCCGTCTGTCAGAGGGATGTGGGATGGCTCAGTTGGTATTGTTTTTCCAACGTTTTTCCTCAAGCAAGTCAAACAGGACATTGCCCTCTTTTCCACTTGAGAAGAAAAACCCGGTGCACACCAGTACGCCCTGACCAACTTGCACATATCCTGCTTTCCCAGGTGAGTTAGACCGTGCGCTGCCTCAGCCAAGCTTGGGTAGTATGCCTTGGTTGCCACCGGCTTACCTTGTCCATCACTCCAGAGTCCAGAGGACTCTTGCCCACATCCCTTGGATCTCCAGACTGCCTTTTCCTGAATGGAACACAAATTTTGCATCTCAATTAATTTCTGCATATCAATTGTTTGAAACATCATCATTTGATTAATTGGCATGTTTACTCTTAAACCTGCTGCCCATTTGGCAGCTTCGTCTGCCCTGCTATTGCCCAGTGACACCGGATCGTCCTCACATGTATGGGCTTTACACTTAATGACGGCCACTGCCTTTGGTTTCTGAATTGCTGTCAACAGTCCTTTTATGTGGTATGAGTGTGCTACTGGTGTGCCTGTTGCTGTCATAAAATTTTTCAGATGCCAAAGAGCTCCAAAATCATGCACTAACCCAAAGGCATACCAGGAGTCAGTGTAGATATTAGCTGACTTACCTTCTGCCAGTTCACATGCTCTCCTTAATGCCACCAGTTCAGCCACTTGGGCCGAGTGAGGTGGACCACGGGGTTCGGCTTCTATAACGTCCTTGTCATTTACCACAGCATAACCTGTACATAACTCTTCAATGTCAGTTTGTCTATGACAACTCCCATCCGTGTAAAATGTCACATCTACATTTTCTAAAGGTGTATCACGTATGTCAGGTCTTGCAGTAAAGGTCTGATTCAAATATTCCATACAATCATGTGCATCAATATACCTGCAGAACTCACCTTCCGCCAGCGACTCACCTCTCTCCACCCTTTGTGCATCCTGAGGCACATATGGTAAATACGTTGCGGGGTTTAACGTACTGCACCATTTGATGCTGATATTTGCAGGTGCTATTAGAGCTAGTTCCCATTTCGTGAACCTAGCTGAGGAAACATGTCTGGTTTGGGCAGAATTCAGCAAAGCAGATACAGCATGGGGTGTATAAACAATCATATCATGGCCTAATTCTACATCCTCACTCTAACTGACCAATAGAGCAGTCGCTGCTACACTTCTTAAACACGTTGGGAGTGATCTTGCCACAGTGTCCAGTTGTGCACTGTAGTATACTACGGGCCTACTGGCATCACCATGTTTTTGTGTGAGGACACCTGCCACGCAGCCATCAGCTTCTGTACAATTTAAATCAAAAGGTTTTTCGTAATCTGTATTCCCAATGCAGGTGCTCTTGTCAGACTGCCCTTAAGGTTAAAGAAAGCCTGCTCTGTTTCCTCAGTGTGTATGACGCAGTCGGGTTTTGAGGAAGAAACTAAGTCCTGCAATGGTAAAACCATTTTAAGATCTCAGCCAATCATCTGGTTTCGACAATTGAGAGATGGCAACAGAGCTAAAAGGCTGCTACAGCTTAAATCCCGTTGGATTTACCGTTTGAGCACTTTGCAACCCAGAGGGTTAAATGACACATTAGGTTTATCTAATTTCCTATAGCTTGACTAGTGGGAGCTGTTGTGTCATAGTATTTTATTTAACATACAGCATCTTCTTTTAAGCCTGAGAGTTATATGGTTCTAACTCATATGTGGATAGTCATTAGGTAGCATATAGTGGGGTCATTGCCTTCTTTAATAGTACACTATGGGCCTGATTCAGCAAGCAAAGCAATGCTGCGTTCGTACACACTCGGCAGCTGCGAGTATATGCTAATCAGTACTCCCATACACGGCAATCGCAGCACAAGATACAAACACCCACCAAAACTCAATGCCACCCACCTCCCGCTACGTACAGCCTGAGTGGTCGGCAAGATAGCGGAAACATCGGTAACATCGCGAACCATCGCGACCCATACGCACCATAGTGGTTGACCTGACCCTCCAGCAGACTTTGCTACATCTCCTGCACGCAGTGACTGCTCAGGCTGCGTAGGGTGTCTCAGAGCCTAATTTATGCACGCCCCTGCAATTGGCACGCCTGCGTTCGCATGACCACCCCCCGTCACCACTCACAAACAGCGCTTTCTGTCAATCACTCTGTTTTGGGTCTGCGTAGTCTCTGCTTGCACAGTTCCCATCGCAGTTGATGGTTTGCGCACGTGCATTGCAAAGCATATGCATGCCCAGTGCGAAGACATCGACCAAGTGCGTGCGTTCTCTCCTTTGCATTGCTTGCTGAATCGGGCCCTATGGTCTATAATGTTCTATAGTGCATAATTTATGTACTATTTTTTTTTTTTGTGGTAATAGCCTCGTTTACAGTGTTTTTTTTAATATATATATATTAAGGGCACCAGCACACTGAGGGTTTCATTCAGACCCGCTCACGAGCGCTAAGCCTACCGTCTGGGTCCGGCCCCACTGACATCACTAGTGATGTCAGTGGGAGTGATTTTGGCTCTGATAGAGCCAAAATCACTCCAGGGCTTGCGGCAGACAAGACCCTACCGCAAGGGTCTCGTCGCAAGCCCGATTGTCGCAATGGTCTTGACCATCGCGACCATCAACATGGACGCTCGCATAAGCTGTGGGTGGTAACCCACAGCTATGCAAGCATCCACGAGGCCGCCTCGCAAAAAAAACAAACCACGCCCTGATTCAGAGCGGGCGCTCGTTCAGAGCGTCCGGCTCTGAATCATGCCCTGAATGTTTACATAGTATATGGTTCATTTTACATAATATTTATATCTAATGTCTTTCTCACCACTGGTTTTAAATAATTAGTTATGTTTTAACAGAGTCTTTTTACTTTTTATACACATTGTATGTTTTTTTAATCCATTTATTGACATGTCTGAATCACATATTCATGGCACTAATTATATTGTTGCAGAAGTTCAGCAACACAGGTGTGATATATTTGTATCATATACATAGTACACCTGAATCCAATTGAGCATGCATTTCACTTGATGAAGAGAAAACTGAAGGGAAAATGCCCCAACAACAAGCAGGAACTGAAGACATTTGCAGTAGAGGCCTGGCAGAGCATCACCAGGGATGAAACCCAGCGTCTGGTGATGTCTATGAGTTCCAGACTTCAGGCTGTAATTGCCTGCAAAGGATTTGCAACAAAGTATTACAAAGTGAAAGTTAGATTTAGGGTTGTTTAGTTTGTCCCATTACTTTTGGCCCCTTATAAAGTGGGAGGCACATATAGAAACCATTGTAATTCCTACACCGTTAACCTGATTTGGATGTAATTACCCTCAAATTAAATCTGAAAGTCTGCAGTTAATTCACATCTTGTTTGTTTCATTTCAAAGCCATTGTGGTGGAGAATAGAGGCCAAAATATGAAAATTCTGTCAATGTCCAATATTTATGAACCTGACTGATTGATATATATATATATATATATCAATGTACTGTGTATACATGCACTCAGCCTTCAATTATCAACATGTGGGGTGCATCCACAATAATCCACCTTGATGGCTGCCCATGGGAATTAATTTAAAGGCAATTGGGTAGCGGGCACTCTCTAAACAAAACACCAACTTAGCTTTATAATTTGTGTTTATTGGTGATATAACACCCAGTAAATCAGTCATATTTCTTCAAAAACTGGCATACATCGATCTCCCACAGATATTATTCAGGCTTAATGGTGTCAATGGCTCTTTCAATATCCATGTTAGAATTTCATATAGCACACAAACAACTTATGATGTCCATAACACCAACATAATGCTCAGATGCATCAATTAATAAAACATCCTGTAATCTCCATCAACATTAAAACTATGTTTATGACTATCTTTTACAAACAATTACGGTAAACTCAGCCGCATTGCTGCGTCTGAGTGGATATTCTGTTATTACATCTCGGCAGTTTCAGCCGCATGACAGGGTCCGTTTGAACTTTAGTTATTGGACCTCTACAGTCTCAGTCGCACTTCAGCGTCAGAGTGCTCTTTTTATTTCTATCTCACGGCAGTCTCTGCCACTCAGTAGCAGCAAAACAGACTCTTCTATTTATATCCCCACTGCATCAGTCCTCAAGGCTGCAAACAGTCAAGTGCACACCAGCCCTCAAGGCTGCAACCAGCCAAGTGCTAAACAGCCCTCAAGCCTGCAACCAGCCAAGTACACATCAGCCCTCAAGGCTGCAACCAGCCAAGTACACATCAGTCCTCAAGGCTGCCACCAGCCAAGTACACATCTGCCCTCAAGGCTGCAACCTGCCAGGTGCATATTAGCTTGCAAGGCTGCAACTCGACCAAGGCCGCACTTTAATCCAGTACTCATCTGATCTCCTGGGGTTTGTGACTGCATCTACTGTGTGAATCTCCCTAGAGATTCATAACATTATAGCCAGCCAAAAAAAAAATAAGAAACTGTTTATATAGGTACTTATTGCATTCTCATGGATCAAACTCAAACCCGGCCCAAGTCCTTGCAGCACAAATTCAAGCCTTAACTCAAAAAGTTTAAGAGCTGTCACTCCAGGTTGAGGATACTCGTGTTTCATCTGCTCTAGCTGCAGTTAGAGAACCTAAGTTGAATCTTCCTGACTGGTTCTCTGGGAATCGCAAAGACTTTGTGAGCTTTTGTGAAAGTTGCAAATTGTTTTTCAATTTGTGCCCTTGATCCTCTGGCTCTGAAACCCAATGTGTGGGTATTATCATATCTCTGCTCCAAGGTGACCCTGAAACCTGGGCATTTGGGTTACCTTCTACTCATGCAGCACTCCATACGGTAGATGCCTTCTTTTCTGCTCTTGGACTCTGCCTTCGATCTTTAAGGCAGGGACAGAAGGCAGCAGAAGATTATTGCACAGAGTTTCGCAAATTGATTGCGGGTGGAACGATCCCGCACTCCGTAGTGAGTTTCACCTGGGTCTTTCTGACCAAATCTAAGACATTCTTGTCCAGTATTCTGCTCCTGAGAATCTGGATGGACTAATGCACCTTACCATCCATATTGACCATCGGCTTCAGGAGCGAAGACTGGATAGAGATTACCTACAATTTCTTCTCGATCTCCAGTCTGGGTTACCCCTCCTGATCAAGAAGAGCCCATGCAGATAGGGGCTTTTCATCTATCTTCTGAAGAAAACGCAGGAGATGATCACTAGGGTTATGTCTTTACTGTGGTAGTAAGGGACATACTGCCTATGCTTGTCCAGTCAAGTCGGGAAAAGGCAAGGTCTATATGTACAGGGGGAGACACATACGGGCCTTACATCTGTCTCTCCCAGTAATTTGGTCCTTATTCCTACAGTAATTAGTTTTAGATCAAGAATTTAAATTTTTTTTTGCTTTTTTGGACAGTGGTTCCGCAGACAATTTTGTGGACATTTCATTTTTTAATTCCTTAGGTTTGGTTCCTGAGTCCTTACCTCAACCTGTCTCAATCATTGGTTTGGATGGTAATATTACCAAAGGGGTAGTCAACTCTTGATCTCCTCCCATCCGTCTATCTATTGGAGCTTTACATTCCAAAAACATAACGTTCCTGCTGTTTCATTGTCCTCTGGTGCCTATAATTCTGGGGTTGCCATGGCTTAGAGACAATAATCCTGTTATCAATTGGCAGTCTGGTGAGGTTCTTCAGTGGGGGTCCACCTGTTCTGAATGATATCTTGCTTTACCGATACGAATTGCTGCTACCATCCAGTCAGAGTCTTCACCAGCTATTCCTGCTCCCTATCGTGATCTCTCCGAGGTCTTTACTAATAAGAAAGCTGATACTATACCACCACATCGTCCATATGACTGTGCCACAGCCTGGAGCCAAACTTCCAGAAGGCAGGTTATACGCTTTGTCCCTACCAGAGAGTCAATCTATGCAGGAGTACATCCAAGAGGCTCTTCAGAAGGGCTTCATCCATCCATCCAAATCACCGGTTGGGGCTGGATTCTTTTTTGTGCAGAAGAAGGACGGGTCACTTCAACTGTGTATTGATTTCTGGTTGGTTAAATAATACAAGCATTAAGAACTCTTATCCTTTACCATTAATATCGGTCCTTTTCAACCAACTTCATGAGGCATCCATTTTTTCCAAGATCGATCTACGAGGGGCCGTTAACCTGACCCTTAATGTACAATGGGTACACAAGAGTATTACTCATTTCAAGATCATCCAATTTGTAATGCAGCAGCCATACTGGTTGGACTTGAGTTTCAAATCTCTTTTGCTAAGCAAGAATAGAATCCTCAGTGTCACTCACAGACTGCTGTTCCACCATATTCATTCAAGCTGTATTCTTTGAAATCTCAGAAATCCAAATCTCGGAATTGCTAGCGCGGTGTCAGAAGAGGCCTAAATCAATAATGGGGACTAAAATGTGCAAAAATTTATTTTACAGTTTCCCCATGAGGGCAGGGCTGGCCTGACCAAAAGGAAATCTGCTATTTTTATAAATAAAATGATTATTATTTTTATCTGTCAGTGAAATAAGTCAACAAACTTCTAGTGGCTGAAGTAATTATATTTGCTATGTGGGAGTCCTAGTAGAATTGTTTATTCCTTGGCAAGCTCTTTGTGTCTACACCATTGAGGGATGTAGTACTGGTAGATTGATATAATAATTGCACCAAGAAATAAAAAGGACAGCTTGTTGCAATAATTAATGTTCCTAAAGATGCAAGTACTGCAGGAATTCACTAGTGATCACAACCATAACCACTAGATGGTGATATAATCCCAGAGATGAGAAAAGATGCAGCGCACATTTCTAGATGGGAGAAATCCTGCTATGAAATCTGTGACAAGAAAAAGGGAAAATGTCCCCCAGCACACTGCAAAGGACTAGCAAAGAGACTTGAATACTACATGATAATAGAAATACAGAAATCTCAGTTTGCATATATTTGCAAAGATATGTTTAAGCCACCACGATATGTTTTATCACGCTACGTGATAATAGCACACACAGGGCCTGATTCTGACCTAGTCGCAAGCGATGTGTGCTCGCAACCGGGTCGATGGTGGGCCAGTGCGCACCATCGCTCCGGGTCTCGTAGGGGGCGTGCTGTTGATGTTGAGTGACAGCACGCCCCCTTTGGTGGGCGGGACGGGGAGGGGTGGCTGCCCGAACGGAGGCGTTCCCATGTGAGCCAAAATCTCTCTGGGGCTTGCGGCAACGAGACCCTACCACAAGGGTCTTGTCGCAAGCCCGATGGTCTTGACCATTGCGACCATCTTCCTGGCTGCTCGCTATAGCTGTGGGTGGTCACCCACAGCTATGCGAGTGGCCAGGAGGCTGTTCTAAAAAAGAAAAGCGAGCGCTCTGTCAGAGCGTCCGGCTCTGAATCAGGGCCACTGTCATAGATGTCATAGGGTCTGAGGACCTCATTCAGAGCCGGTCATACAGAGTGTGCGGTCGGTCTGAATGAGGGGAGGACGTCTTGAATTTTCAAGACGTCCTCCTTTGCGGTGGTAAGTCTTACGACCGCCTAAGGTGATGGTCGCGATGGTCAAGACCATCGCAACCATCGGGGCTTACGATGAGACCCTAGTGTAGGGTCTCCCTTGTCGTAAGTCCCGGAGAGCTTCTGGCTCTGTCAGAGCCGGAAGCTCTCCACTGACATCACTAGTGATGTCAGTGGGGCCTCCCCCAAACGGTAGGCGTTCCCATGGGAACGCCTCTGTTTGGGCTGCCACCCCCCCGGCCCGCCTTCCAAACGGGGCGAGCTGTCAATCAACATCGACAGCTCGCCCCCTTTGGATCGAGACCCGCTACGACCAGCGCTGTCGGTCGTAGCGGGTCTCACGCATGTGCACGACGGCGCCGTCGTGCGCATGCTCTGTGGGGGGCCATCGACCCAGTCCGAGCATATCGGCGCTAACGACCGGGTCTGAATGACCCCCTGAGTTCTTTGTGTTAGACAGACTTGGACCTTCTCGCACATTTAAAGGTCCAAGTTTGTCTCACAACTCATCAAATGTAATAGTCTGCAAACTTGTGAGTTCGTGGCTATTACATTAAGCAAGTCAGGTGAGTTTGCTCCTATGAAAACCCTGACTTTTTAATGCAACCTTTTAATGTGAAGGCTTCTGTGTTTAAAAAAAAAATAGTAAAGCGTAAAAAAACAAAAATTACGTGCGTCCCTCCTCCCAACAATCATAACCAGCCTGAGCTCTGTTGAGCCTGTCCTGGTTCTTAATATGCAGGGGAAAAAATGCGTAGGGATCCCCTGTCTTTTAAGAACCAGCACCAGGGTTCTGTTGAATCTCTCCTGGTTCTTAAAATACAGGGAAAAAATGTGTAGGGTTCCCCTGAATTTTAAGAACCGGCACAATGCCATGTTGAACTGGTCCTTGTTGTGGAAATGCAGGGTACAAAATGAGTAGGGGTCCCCCGGCCAAAGCATTACATCTTTCTAGCGGAGATGCAATTCCACAGCCGGGGTCCCCCGGCCAAAGCATTACACCTAACCGCTATTGCCGGTGGGTGCCGGGTTGATTGTATCCAAGTTTGTGTAAAAAATAGATGTAATAATATTGTCTGGATAACTAGACGTCCCAGCAGGCCTCCCTGCATGCTGGTACTTGGCGAACCACAAGTAACAACCTGCGAGGCATTAAGGGTCCGCTGGTACCTGTAGTTCACTTGCAAAATAAATATTAAAATAACCACAACACAAACACACATTGTGAAAGCAAAGTTTTATTAAAGCATACATGCACACTCACATTCACGCATACTCACCTAGAATCCCTTGTAGCCAGTCACGTCCACTTGTCCAGTAGAGACCACCGCACCTGTAAAATAAAATCAAATAGTCACCTATTCCTAGCATAGATCATGTCCTCTACGTTCCAAGTAGGCATCCACAGGGTTAAAAAAAAACGGGCGCGTGAAACCAGCACAGACAGGAGGAAGGGTATATGTTTACACAAATCCTTCCTCTGTGCGAATGACTGTGACCCATGTGAGTCCTGTCATTACAGGAGCCGCCAGCCAATCAGCAGGCGCCTCTGTAGGACCTGCCCGCTGTTTGGCTCTGAGCAGTCAGTCTGTCTCAGCCAGCCTGCTAGGCCACACCCTTTCACAGCTAGGTCACACCCCCTGTATAGATAGACCATGCTCCAATTTCACGTGGGGGACCCAATTCCATCACTTGGATTATTTTGAATAAATATTGACTTTTTTCTTTCAAGTCTGGTGTGTGCCCTGCTCTATTTAAAGTTTTGCTATATTCCCTTGGATGGATATGATCCTTCTTTGGTTGCTACAGGAAGCATCCCAGCTGGTGAAATGAAGTAACTGTGAGTATATATATATATATATATATATATATATATATATATCTCAGAGATCCGAACCCACCCAAATTTAGAGATCGGGGTGAGAACTGAACGTGCGTTCGGTTCCCCCGCCGGCCCCAGATCTCAAACCGAGGCAAAACCTCAGAGACGAAATCTCGTGGCTCGCGAGCTTTCGTCTCTGCCATGTAAGGAGTCCTCGCGGCAGCTCCATTTCACTCCGGCTGTGGAGTGTGAACAGGGAGGGTGGGTAGTGTAGTTCTGGTGCTGTCTGCTGTGTCCATCTGGCTGGTGCTGTCTGCTGTGTCCATCTGGGCTGGTAACGTGCTGCCTATGTCGTCAATAGCTGCTGCCTCGGTCAGGGGTGCTCCAGGCCCCAAGTCCTGGACAGAAAAAAATATATATTTTATTTTTCTGTGTGTGCGTTAGCCGCAGCTGTCTGTTGTGTCCATCTGGGCTGGTGCTGTCTGCTGTGTCCATCTGGGCTGGTGTTGTTTGCTGTGTCCATCTGGGCTGGTGCTGTCTGCTGTTTGCTGTGTCCATCTGGGCTGGTGCTGTCTGCTGTGTCCATCTGGGCTGGTGTTGTCTGCTGTGTCCATCTGGGCTGGTGCTCTGTCCATCTGGGCTAGTGCTGTCTGCTGTGTCCATCTGGGCTGGTGCTGTCTGCTGTGTCCATCTGGGCTGGAGCTGTCTGCTGTGTCCATCTGGGCTGGTGCTGTCTGCTGTGTCCATCTGGGCTGGTGCTGTCTGCTGTGTCCATCTGGGCTGGTGCTGTCTGCTGTGTCCATCTGGGCTGGAGCTGTCTGCTGTGTCCATCTGGGCTGGTGCTGTCTGCTGTGTCCATCTGGGCTGGTGTTGTTTGCTGTGTCCATCTGGGCTGGTGCTGTCTGCTGTGTCCATTTGGGCTGGTGTTGTCTGCTGTTTGCTGTGTCCATCTGGTGCTGTCTGCTGTGTCCATCTGGGCTGTTGTTGTCTGCTGTGTCCATCTGGGCTGGTGCTGTGTCCATCTGGGCTGGTGCTGTCTGCTGTGTCCTTCTGGGCTGCTGCTGTCTGCTGTGTCCATTTGGGCTGGTGCTCTCTGCTGTGTCCATCTGGGCTGCTGCTGTCTGCTGTGTCCATTTGGGCTGGTGTTGTCTGCTGTGTCCATCTGGGCTGGTGCTGTCTGCTGTGTCCATCTGGGCTGGTGCTGTCTGCTGTGTCCATCTGGGCTGGTGCTGTCTGCTGTGTCCATCTGGGCTGGTGCTGTCTGCTGTGTCCATCTGGGCTGGAGCTGTCTGCTGTGTCCATCTGGGCTGGTGCTGTCTGCTGTGTACATCTGGGCTGGTGCTGTCTGCTGTCCATCTGGGCTGGTGCTGTCTGCTGTGTCCATCTGGGCTGCTGCTGTGTCCATTTGGGCTGGTGCTGTCTGCTGTGTCCATCTGGGCTGCTGCTATCTGCTGTGTCCATCTGGGCTGGTGCTGTCTGCTGTGTCCATCTGGACTGCTGCTGTGTCCATTTGGGCTGGAGCTGTCTGCTGTGTCCATCTGGGCTGCTGCTGTCTGCTGTGTCCATCTGGGCTGGTGCTGTCTGCTGTGTCCATCTGGGCTGCTGCTGTGTCCATTTGGGCTGCTGCCGTCTGCTGTGTCCATCTGGGCTGCTGCTGTCTGCTGTGTCCATCCGCTGTGAGCCCCATCAGCCCGGCGCATAGCCAGTGGGTGGCACGATCAGTGTGATCGCTCCCCCCACAGGCATAGGAGACTGCTGTGGCTGCTGCTTAGCAGCCATGAGCAGTCTCCCAGTGCAACCCAGCACACAGCAGCGTGTTCTGGGCAGCTGTGATGTAAGAGAGAGGTGGGGCGGCGACGGACCCGAGTAATTAGTACCCCCCCTCTCTGTGCCCCTGTGTGAATATATATAGTGTGAATATATATATATATATATTAGTGGAAACCCCCTCAAAAAAAGAAAATGAATAAGGGAAAATGTATCTGGTATCTACACATATGAAATGGGAGTGGGGTACAACATTTTAGGGTATGTCACCAGTATGGCAGCCATCTCGAAGACGCCATCTTGGATAGAACTCAATTTCTTTAAATTGGGAAGGTAGTCATGTGACATTTCAAACAGATGCAGCATTTCATAAGAAAAACAATTCTCTAGCAGTCGTCCGGCTGCTAGTCAGGATCCTTAATTCTCCATGCTCCTTGGCCTAGGAAGCGAGTCCTATCAGAACGTGACAAAGTACTCTCTTTGCCACATACCCTTCTCCTTAGCTTTGCTATGCTTGGTGAAGCGGACTCTTTACCTGGAAAATATTTACCTTTGCCAACTTCCCGCTGTTTTCTATATTGCCTATCTGCATACAATTTGCCCTCTTGGGTATGTACCAGGACAAGCACCTTGTAACCCCTCTTTTGCAGCCCCTGTGCTTCCTTTAAGTGTCGCTTTACTAATGCAACTGGGATTATAGGAAGAGATACCGGGGAGCTTGGTAAACAGGTTTAGGGGCAGTTCGTTGAGAGAACTAGGCAAGCTTGGCAGTATCTCTTAACCAAAACCTTTGGATCACACAAATGAGAGTTTTCTTCTCCCCCAAAAGGTGTAAACGGGCTGCTGCCAATACCAAAGCGACATGTACCTGTGACACCAAGAGCTGAATAACTATTTTCTCTTGTACCACCGTTACCCTATATAGAAGGTCCATTTCTATTATAAAGTATGGTTCTCAACCATCCATACTCCATTCACTTTCACAACATATCTGAAGTCATTTTCCAATGCACCCTCATTTAACTGATCTCGAGCAAAGTCTTGGAGTGATACAGACCTGGACACTGGAGAACAATCTTCTCCACCAGCTGCCAAGGCTTTTGTTTCCTCCCATCCTTCTCTGACCAGG
This sequence comes from Taudactylus pleione, assembly GCA_031769625.1. Taxonomy (NCBI): domain Eukaryota; kingdom Metazoa; phylum Chordata; class Amphibia; order Anura; family Myobatrachidae; genus Taudactylus; species Taudactylus pleione. Next base: position 10,060,455 of record JAUIMM010000300.1, read on the forward strand.
ACTTCTTCCTTACGTCTTCTGGAACATGACGCTGGTCTGATTGCAGCCAAAGCCTGGTATGCAGGCTCCAGATATTGCTGCTTCTTGGTTAGTCCCTTCGGTTCCCTGGTATGAGTTACAGGATCGTGTTGGGTCAGATGTCCGGCCGGTGATTCAGTTGCCGGCATGTCCAGACCGATCAGGCAGAGTATAATTTCCTGGAATAGGGGAAAGTCTCACCCCAGAATAAGGGGGTATGGCAACCCTGGTGCTATTGCAGTTACCATTTGCATAGTTTGTCCCCTTACGGTAACAGAATGTCAGGCACGGTCATATTCTTCAATGGTCCCCTGGATGCATAGGACTTTTACTGGGATTAATCGGACAGCCAGGCTTTCTGGAACTAGAGTGCTGGATACTAAGGTGATTTCATTGCCTGAGTCCATTAACCCCAACACCACCTATTGCTGTATCAGGCCAGGCACTCATAACAGAAGTGGGCTAGCCATGGATGAGGACATGGTCAAACAAACAGAGAATGCAGGGCTTTATCGCCGCACCGTATAATCCATCGGTTTCTGCTGATTTGGCTAATTCCTCCGAAATTTTCCTAGTTCGCCACACTCAAAGCACCCTGCTGGGGTCACCCTGTGGTCTGTGCCAACATCTTGCTACACGCCCCCGTTTCTGAGAAAGCATCCCCCCCCCAACGCTTCTCGTCAATCAGGTAGGGGCTTGCAGGAACAGGTCCTGTACAAGCGCAGAACAATTACCATCGGAGATGTGCGCTAACCATTGGGTTAGGGTGCATCTCTGAATCAGCCCCTATATCTTGAGTTGTATTTGTAATACTCTCCAGCCTGTAAGGGCTCTGGGTAATCCCGCATTCACATGTGCTGTTCTGAAATAAACCTTTTATGCACCTGCATCTGCTTCAGAAATCAGTACTTGGTTTATGTACATAGTGAAACCATAACAGTTGGCTTTTTGTAAGATTGTTTTAATTTTCAAGGACGGCACATATGTTGAGATCACATTATTTAGAACAATAATTAGATTTAAAAAAATTCCAAGAATTTAATTTTGAACACTTCACATGAGAAAAATTCTCCCCGTTCTGGAGCTTATTATCGGCCGATTCAGACACCCACAGCTGATTGTATTTAATCTCCTGTCACCCCCCAAACGTGTTTTGATTTTCTTATTATCCTTCAGACATTAATGTGTTTCCTGCCCCATTCCTTCCCATACAATGCACACATTGCTGGTGTATCAAGCGGCTTATATGAGCAATCCCTTGCCGTTGTACCACATCTATAGTCTATTGGTAAGCTTTAGATTACTTATGTACTTATCCGACATCTCCGCCAATCTATGAAACGCCTGAGAAGCAGAAGAACAACACCCAGCCATGTTTGACATCAGCTGTTACATTGTTTACTGTACCATTCCATCCTCCAATCATCTGTTTTGAATAAGGGACATATTTATCCGGGATGGAGTAGATGCTTTTGGTATAGGAGTGATCATACACAGCCAGTGTGAACTCCACACTGGGCACCTCATTGCTGGGTACCCTGGTGTTGTAAATGGCTTTACCTCAGAGCATGCCATGTTAATTAGGAACTTAATAGAAATATAACGTCTGTTGTAAGCATAGTTGTAAGAATTGCATAGTATGACAGATGAAGACAGCAATATTTAATTGGATTCTAAAGAAAATTACTAATAGTCCATCACAGATAACCAATCACAAGCTGCAATCTTTCAGCTTGGCTGTGACAGAAGCGGAGGGGGAATACAGCTAGGGGGAGCGGGCAAAAAATATATATTACTTGGTTGTAATGCAGCTTTAATAGAGCTTTTATCATTTGTATTGTAGACAGACACATAATTAAGGACACAGGGGTCTATTCATCATCACTTAATATCTACAAAAGCAGGTGAAAATGCACATTTTCAACTGCAATTGTAGAAATTAAGTTATCGGCCATTCATCAAGAAGGTAAAGCAGGAGGTATCACAGATATCTCCTACTTACCTCCCTCTCGCGTAATAGCCCGCTGTCCCCATGCACTAGTATCACATATATCTCCTACTTACCTCCCTCTCGCGTAATAGCCCGCTGTCCCCATACACTAGTATCACATATATCTCCTGCTCACCTTCCTCTCGCGTAATAGCCCACTGTCCCCATACACTAGTATCACCTATATCTCCTGCTTACCTTCCTCTCGCAGAATGGCCCGATGTCCTCATACACTAGTATCACATATATCTCCTGCTTACCTTCCTCTCGCAGAATGGCCCGCTGTCCTCATACACTAGTATCACAGATATCTCCTGCTTACCTTCCTCTCGCAGAATGGCCCGCTGTCCCCAGACACTAGTATCACAGATATCTCCTACTTACCTTTCTCTCGCAGATTGGCCCGCTGTCCCCATAAACTAGTATCATGGATATCTCCTGCTTACCTTCCTCTCGCAGAATGGCCCGCTGTCCCCATACACTAGTATCACAGATATCTCCTACTTACCTTTCTCTCGCAGATTGGCCCGCTGTCCCCATACACTAGTATCACAGATATCTCCTGCTTACCTTCCTCTCGCGGAATGGCCCGCTGTCCCCATACACTAGTATCACAGATATCTCCTACTTACCTTTCTCTCGCAGATTGGCCCGCTGTCCCCATACACTAGTATCACAGATATCTCCTGCTTACCTTCCTCTCGCGGAATGGCCCGCTGTCCCCATACACTAGTATCACAGATATCTCCTACTTACTTTTCTCTCGCAGATTGGCCCGCTGTCCCCATACACTAGTATCACAGATATCTCCTGCTTACCTTCCTCTCGCAGAATGGCCCGCTGTCCCCATACACTAGTATCACATATATCTCCTGCTCACGTTCCTCTCGCAGAATGGCCGCTGTCTCCATACACTAGTATCACAGATATCTCCTGCTTACCTTCCTCTCGTGGAATGGCCTGCTGTTCCCATACACTAGTATAGGGACACAATTCATCAAGCTCAGAAAAAACAATATTTTTGGAGCTTGACTGCGGGAGCATTCTCCATCTTCAGCATATTCGCCGCTCACCCTGCTTCTTCGCTATGTGAAGGAGTCCCAGGTTGGAAAGGAGCAGTGAAAAAACTTGTGGAGACAGCCGATTTTAGCATAAGCTGTCTCCACGCTCTGGCGCTCACAGCGAGTAGGAATGAACGGACCCCGATAATTAACATAATGAATAGAGGCCCTGATTCAGAGCCGGACGCTCTGACAGAGCGCTCGCTCTGAATCAGGGCCGTCCTTCCTAATTTTAGAGCGGCCTCCTGGCCACTCGCATTGCTGTGGGTGACCACCCTCAGTTATAGCGAGTGGCCAAAAAGATGGGTGGCCAAAAACCATCGGGCTTGCGACGAGACCCTTGTGGTAGGGTCTCATTGCCGCAAGCCCTGGAGTGCTTTCGGCTCTATCAGAGCCGAAGGCACTCCCACTGACATCACTTGTGATGTCAGTGGGGCAGGCCCCATACGGTAGGCGTTCCCATGGGAACGCCTCCATCTGGGCAGCCACGTCCCCGGCATGCCCACCAAAGGGGGCGTGCTGTCACTCACCATCGACAGCACGCCCCCTTTGTAGTGGCCAAGCCGTCGCTATCTGGGTCTTGCGCATGATGGAGCCGGCTCCCTCGTGCGCATGCGCACTGGGCCAACATCGACCCGCTTGCGAGTGCTCAGCGCTCGCGGGCGGGTCTGAATTAGGCCCAGAGTCCACAGACTGTTTTCATCAACGTAATGTTCTCTAATGCAGTGTGCCTTAGTCCTGTCTTAATACACAACAGGACAGGGTTGGGTAGCCACCGGTTCAATTTGCGAAAGTGGCAGGCCGAACATACACAGTCCCGACGGCAGGTGTAAGTATACTAACCCTCCCCCTCCACCCCCCTAACCTTCCCTTAGTGGTACCTAACCCTAAACTCCCCTTCCCACACCCTAAACCTAATCCTCCCGGATGGGTTCCTAACCCTAACCTTCCCCCAGGGGGCCTAACCCAGAGCCCCCCCTCCCGCAGCCTAATCCTAACCCTCCCGGGTGCCTAAACCTAACCCCCCCACCCTCCCCGCGGCTAGCACTTACCTGGCTCTGCTGTGTTACGATCGGGATGCCGACTGTCGGTATGCGATGCCGGTATCCTGATCCCTAAGGGGATAACGGTGGTGGCATTTTGCCGGGGCGGCAAGATGCCAGCATTGGTATATTGACAGCCGGCATCCTGTCCGCCGGCAATGTAACTGCATCCAACAGGACATGTGCAGAGCTGAATCTAAGCTTTCTGTCACCGAGGGCAAAGACTCAGCTTGGTGCCCTTATATATCACCATCAACTAAATAGTGCCACAAATAAATTATTACCTCACACCCACCATTAAATAATTACCTTTTACCCTACCGTTAAATTGTTGTTGTTGCTGTTATTATTATTATTAATAATAATAAGAATAATAAATATTAACTAGCGGCCATGCAAAGCCTAGTGGAAAATTCACCCTTGACCTGTTCACCCAGAAAAAGATGAGTAACTGGTCTGAGTAGGCTTCACTTCAAGATATCCCACAGTCCCTGCCCACATTCATTTTCAATGGTCCTTTAAGCTAACAGGGAAAATATGCATTAAAACAGACATATAGGGCCAAATGTAATAGGTAGTCAGTTTTAGTAACAGTACAAACTCGCACTTTCTCGCACTTTTAAAAAGTGCGAGTTTGTACTGAAACTCGCAAATTCAATAGCCTGCGAACTTTTCAGCTCGAGGCTACTGCATTTGCGAGTGCAGGCGAGTTTAGGACTATGTAAACTGACACCTTTTAATGCGAGTAGCATTAAAAGGTGCGAGTTTTAGAGAAGCCATCACAGATCAGTGAGATCCGTGATGGCTTCTGTGTGTGTTAAAAAAAAACAAAAAACGTGCACCCCCTCCCCAAAAGCATAACCAGCCCGGGCTTTATAAAGCCTATTCTGGTTCTAAAAATACAGGGGCCAAAATGCGTAGGGGGCCCCTGTATATTAAGAACCAGCACAGGGCTTTGTTGAGCTGGTCCTGGTTCTGGAAAATAAGTGGACAAAACGAGTAGGGGTCCCCTGAAAATTCCAGAACCAGCACCGAACTCTTTCTAGCAGGGGGATAATGCCACAGCCAGGGAAAACCTTTCACCGGTTTCCCCGGCCAAAGCATTATCCCTGACTGCTAGTAAGTCCAGGCCGGGGATCCCTGGGGAGTTGGGTACCCCCCCCAATAAAGGAGTCCCCCTCTCCAGGGCACCCCAGGCCTAGACTGATAGCCCAGGGCTATCCCCGGCAACCTAGGGCGGTGGGTGCCGGGTTGATAGTGTAAAGTGTAAAATAAAATTTTCCATATTGTCTTTATTTGTAGAACCACAAGTACCAGCAAGCCTCCCCTGCATGCTGGTATTTGGAGAACCACAAATACCAGCATGCGGGGCATTACGGGACTGCTGGCACTTGTAGTTCCACAACTAAATGAAATACGTAAATAAAAAAACATACACCGTGAAAGTATAATTTTAATAATTTACGTATTTCTTTAGTTGTGGAACTACAAGTGCCAGCGGGCCCGTAATGCCCCGCATGCTGGTATTTGTGGTTCTCCAAATACCAGCATGCAGGGGAGGCTTGCTGGTACTTGTGGTTCTACAAATAAAGACAATATGGAAAATTTTATTTTACACTTTACACTTTACACTATCAACCCGGCTCCCACCGCCCTAGGGTCCCTGGGATAGCCCCGGGCTATCAGTGTAGGCCTGGGGTGCCCTGGAGAGGGGGACCCCTTTATTGGGGGGTCCTCAACTCCCCAGGGATCCCCGGCCTGGACTGACTAGCGGTCAGGGATAATGCTTTGGGAAACCGGTGAAAGGTTTTCCCTGGCTGTGGCATTATCCCCCCGCTAGACAGAGTTCGGTGCTGGTTCTGGAATTTTCAGGGGACCCCTACTCGTTTTGTCCCCTGATTTTCCAGAACCAGGACCAGCTCAACAAAGCCCTGTGCTGGTTCTTAATATACAGGAGCCTCCTACGCAGTTTGGCCCCTGTATTATTAGAACCAGAACAGGCTTTATAAAGCCCGGGGCTTTATAAAGTACACACAGAAACATGTACATATCTCATGGATATGTGCATGTTTCTGTGTTAATCTGACCTGCTCAGGATGTACTCGCTAGCCTGAAGCAGGTCTATTATTTGGGGACTTTTGGTAAACTTTTTTTTGCGAGTCTGAAACAGACACTCTATTACATTGGGCGAGTTGATTGTTTTCAATGTGAAAACATCTGGATGCGAGTTTGAGAATGGAGAGTTTTAGTAACTCTGAAAAATGCGAGTTTTAATGAACAGACACCCTATTACATTGGAGAGTTGTGAAAAATTGCGAGTTTAGCACCAAACTCGCAATTTACCAAAACAGACTACCTATTTGGCCCCAAGTTTATTTCATGTTATATAAAACCACAGTAAGTGCAATTCATGTGTTATTAGATTTACATTAATTTGTACCAGAAATGGCCTGACAAATGCATTCTGGGACTGTAGATTGACATGCATGAAAAAGAAGAAGCTGGTGCACAAAGCGCTAAGTAGTCAAGACCAGGGCTGTCAAAAGCTCTCATGGGCCCAGGTACTGGGGGGGCCTGGCCAAACAGGGGAGGTGTGGCCACAACCCCTTCGATTACCAAAATGTTAAAAATAAATCTATGCACGCACGGCACAGGGGCAGCTCTGGAGGGGGGCACCGTTACTTAAGCAGAAAGGCCGCCAGCAGCAGTAAGGGTTGTGCGGCCAGTCTCCGCCACTGCACCCGCTTTAAGATTTCCGGCTCCAGCTGCCGCCCCTTGCCCAGCTTAGGGGTGGCTATCAACCATCGATGATTCATATAATCATTGATGGTTTATGGCCAATGTCAAATGCTTTTGCCATTGATGGGGGAGAACCAGATGGTTTCCCTCCATCGATGTCTAAGCATAACTGAATGTTTTGCGGGTTTTTTGGACATGGAGCATAGCTCCACCCCTGGCACCTGCAAAGCCCCACCCCCAGGTTCTGATTGGCCCACGGGCCAGCCAGTCAAAAAACAGGGATGACCATCGGTTGCATAGTTTGTAGACATCGATGGTTACTTGCTATTTTGCCATCGATGGTAACCATTGATGGTAACCACACCGATGGCCATCCCTAGCCCATCTCTGACTGACTGACTGAGCTCAGCCATGCTTTCTCCTCCTGCCCTGCCCAGTACAATAATGCCATACACTGATTGGCTGCAGCTGCTACCTGTGTCCATCCCTGACTACAGCAGCAATGCAAAGACCCCAGCACCTTCAACCGGCTCGGACCAGGGTATATGATAGTGTATAGATCCCCTTCAGTAAAAGTACCTGGAAGTGACCTAGAATGTGGGTAGAAGTGCGATTCCATGCGCAGGCTCACTTCGCTCGGACGTGATGGCTTGCTTTTCTTGCCACAGGTTTATATTCCCCCTCTAAGTCCACGTAGATAGTAGGGAATGACGTTGGACAGTAATTGATGACATCAGGGTACATCTACGGAACGGGATCTATCCACCACCCTGGGTAAATAGCCCATGGTCTAAACAGATATAATAAACTCTGAAACTAACGTGGAGTATAATTAAAATTCTTAGCGCATATTTCACCAAACGTGTGCCCATCCACCATGTCTAGGGTGAACCCCCATCAGATGGGTCCCTAACATTAATAAGAACTCCTTACATACTGTGCGTGGCCAGTGTGTCAAATTGGCCCCCAGCCCACTTTTAAACTTTTGTTTGAATGTCGACATGGTGACTGCATTCCCCGAGCTGCACCCTCCTACTTGTGATTCTGTGATGAGATCCGGAAAACATGCACTGTAGACAGGTGTGACAAATACTGATATATACAATGAAAATCAATTTAATTTAGAAAGGAGGAAAGGCGGGAGCTGCACAATAGTATAGTGTTTCATTTATTACATATAAATGGGGTGATTCATTTCATGTGAATGATCTCATAGTCGTAAAATAATATAAAATCCTGCGATACCTCTTTTCCTGTAAGGGTCCCATATTAATTAACTAAGTAATTGATTTAGTCTAATTTTGTCGTATGTAGGGGAAGTGTGACTCTCCAGGTGATGCCTTCATCTTGATCGTGCAGAATCCCGACTGAGTGTAGCAAGTACCCTGACCCTCCCCCTCCCCACCCTAACCGTCCTTTGTTGGTGCCTATCCCTAACCTCCCCTTCCCGCACCCTAAACGTAACCCTCTTCAGGGGGTGCCTAACCCTAACCACCCTCCGATGGTGCCTAACCCTAACCTCCCCTTCCCGCACCCTTAACCTAACCCTCCTCAGGGAGTGCCTAACCCTTACCTTCCCCTGATGGTGCCTAACCCTAACCCATCCTCCCTGCAGCCTAACCCTAGGACTCTTCCCGGGGGGTGCATAACCCTCCCGGGGAAGTTCCTAAACCTAACCCCCCCATCCCCGGGCTAAGTTAATACCCACATCCTTACGTTCGGGATGCCGGACATCGGTATCTTTATATGTATGGCATTGCGGCGTGGGATTCTGGCGTCGGTATATTGATGTCTGTGATCCCATCAGCCATCATCTTAAACGTATCCCCTAGAGTGTCATTAGGGTCTATTTACTAAGCCTTGGATGGAGATAAAGTAAACAGAGATAAGGTACCAGCCAATCAGCTCCTAACTGCCATGTCACAGGCTGTGTTTGAAAAATGACAGTTAGGAGCTGGTTGGCTGGTACCTTATCACCGTTCACTTTACCTCCTTCCAAGGCTTAGTAAATAGACCCCCTTGACTGGTAATGGATATATAAATATAAAATAGTTTATATTTAATAATTGGAAAATTACTACAGGTGCAATAAAAGGAATAATGCGCCACCTACTGTGCATCAGAAGGATAATATCGGCATAATAAATTGGCGCAGCATAGAACTTTATTCTGTCATGGAAGTGACAACCAATCTGCTTCGACACTAAATAGGGCTTATTCCATATATTATGCCTTCATCAACTTTTTGTTATATTAAACTGAATAAATATATGGAACAGGCTGACAGGCCTGGAATAGATAGTTCCAAGCAGCCAGAGAGCCTCATGTTGTCTAAGCCCGGGCATATGAAACAAATTATGTCAGCATAGCAAAAAAAACATTTTATTTTTAACTTTGTCTTTTTATAATCCTAAGTAAATAACCAGCATTAAAAAGTAGACAGCTGAGCCAACAACACTACTGTAGCGGAATTTAATAGCAAACTCCAATACACATCATGCCTGGAAACAGCTTAACATATTTCTCACTCAAGAAACGTGTAGCTGTTACATACCTGCCAGTGCCAACACGATTATAGCATTCCTGCTGTATACCATTATATTTACACATTAATGCATCCTGAACTGAAATTGACAAATTATGGGGAGGGAAAATAAATGCTTAGACCACCTGGAAACACTAAAAAGATATAAAAATAAATTCTTAGGCTATTACTATATACTGTATATATAATAATAAGTAGGGACCCCCGTGTTTTGTTTTTGTTTTCGGTTTTGGATCTGTATCTCATAAGTGTTTTGGATCTGGATCTGGTTTTGCAAAACCACCCTTGTGTGTTTTGGTTTTGGATCTGGATTTTTTTTTCAAAAAATTATAAAAAAGGGCCAGTTTTTGTTCCTACAGTATTATTAACCTTAAGAACCATTATTCCCAGTCATTTGCAGTCAATTTTGACCACCTCACAGCTCACAATATTGATTTTTTTCATCTAGGTTAGGCCTAGGGCCAAAATGTTGCATCCAGCTAGCTGGCTGACTAAACTAAGCGACAGCAGTGGGTGGCACTAACATGTGGCCATTTTTAAAAAATGAAAGGGGCATACAGGAGATGCTGAGGACCTCATTCAGAGTCGGTCGTTGCGGCCGCACGGTCGTACGCCACCGATGTTCGCTAAACTGCACATACATAAAGTTCGCAATGCGCGTGCGCAAACTAGCTGCTACGATCAGAAATTTCTCTCTCCTTGAACACAGCCAGGTCGGTAGTTTGAGTGACAGAATGAGGCGTTTGTGGGTGGTAACAGGGGAAGGTGCTTGAAAACAGGGGGGGTGGAGATCCGAACGCAGGCGTGCCTAATTATGCGAACGGCGTTTAATGGGAGTGCATAATTAACAAAGTAATGTCATGGCACACGTGACATGGGTGGTTTGTACACTGACCTGATCGTAGTGCTTAAGAGAGGGTATAGTCAACCCTAAGCTCTACGACCAGTTCCGATGGTTCCCGATGCTCGCAATTAATCATTATATCCCAGGAGATGACGTATGTGGTGAATGAGAAGGGGGCGTGATTTAGTCTTACGGCCGCTTCTTACCCTCGGTCATTCAGCTAACGAGCTCATCTTAGGACCGCAACTCGTGATCGCTTAATTTGCATATCTGGCCCCTTTCCCCTACGACCATGCGGCCGCAATGACCGACTCTGAATGAGGTCCTGAGTGTGGCCATTACAATTTCTGGACATTCATAAACAATCACATTCAAAATGTCAGGCAGCAATGCTCCAAACAGCACATAATGCAGAGAAAAGAGTTGCAAGATGGAATAGTCCTTGGGCCCTCCCACCCACTCTTATGAAACTGGACATTCACAGTTTAACAAACCAATCATTTCAGTGACATGGACTGCCAATTGTGGCTGAAATGATTGGTTTGCTTGGACCCCCATAAAACAAGCTGCTAATGTGCATTGGACATGGAAATGATCCCATACCCAGAACTTGGGGCCCGGAGCACCCCTGAATCCTCCAAGGTCACCGGCCGCAAAACGGCCCAGCTCCGGAGGTCTGCAGTGCTGCGCGGCGCTTGCACAGCAATGCCGATGAAGAACCCCGCCCACCACCCACCCCCTGGCGGAAAAAGGTATACGCTCAGGGGAAGGAGAGTGCGGGGGGGGGGCGGGAGTGAGAGGGGCGGCAGTGCAGCACAGGGCGCACTGCCGTCCTGATACGGCGCTGCCCTAACACTAACCCTCCCTACCACGCACTCTAACCCTCCCAGCAAGTGCCTAATCCTAACTCTTCTCCCTTAGTGCCTAACAATAACCTCCCCTGGTGGTGCCTAACCTTATCCCCCCTGTCTGGAGCCTAACCATAACCTCCCCCCTTCCGCAACCTAAGCCTAAATCCCCCTGGGGCGCCTAAACCTAACCATCGCCCCCATGGCTAACAGCTACCCGGCCCCACTGTACTTACGATCAGGATGCTGGCTGACGGGATTCCGGCATCGGCATCTCCAGCCATGTTGGGATTCCGTCACTGGTCTTCCCACACTGATCGGGATTCCGGCGCCGGGATTTCGGCAGTCGGCATCCTGGCTGTTGTTCAATTAACCGCATCCCACTGAAACCTGTACCTATTAGCTTGGGTGCAGATAATGGGTCCAGGTCATCTGAAGAAACGAAAATAACAGTAGAGTGGAGTCCAGCAGCAGAGAGACCAAGGAGGAGGTGTAGAGTGTAACTGTAGCAGGAAAGTAGGTAATGAGAACAGGAGGGAGGAGGGCCCTGCTCATGGAGATTACAGTCTTCAAGGAAGGGACAGACAAACGGAAGACATAAGGAGTGAGCCAGAATAAGGGGAGCTAAGGGCAGAAAAGCAGGAGTGAGAGAATTGGAGAGTGCAAGTGGTGACATGGTTAAGTGGTGAATGATTTCATGAACAGGTGGGTTTTCACCTTTGTGTGTCTAAATAGACCACAAGCTGATCATTGTAAAAAAATTCTATGCATCTGGAAAGTATTCACAGTGCTTCACTTTTTCCATTTTGTTATGTTACAGCCTTATTCCAAAATGGCATAAATTCATTTTGTCCTCAAAATTCTACACACAATAGCCCATAATGACAACGTGTAAAAAGTTTTTTTTGAGATTTTTGCAAATTTAATTAAAAAAAAACCTAAGAAGTCACCTGTACATAAGTATTCACAGCCTTTGCCATGAAGCTCAAAATTTAGCTCAGGTGCATCCTGTTTCCACTGATCATCCTTGAGATGTTCCTACAGCTGAATTGGAGTCCACCTGTGGTAAATTCAGTTGATTGGATATGATTTTGAAAGGCATACACCTGTCTATATAAGGTCCCACACTTGACAATGCATGCCAGAGCACAAACTAAGCATGAAGTCCAAGGGAATGTCAGTAGACCTCCGAGACAGGATTGACTCGAGGCACAAATCTGGGGAAGGGTACAGAATAATATCTGCTAATTTGAAGGTCCCAATGAGCACAGTGGCCTCCATAATCCGTAAATGGAAGAAGTTCAGAACCACCAGGACTCTTCCTAGAGTTGGCCGGCTGTCTAAACTGAGCGATAAGGGGCGAAGGGCCCTAGTCAGGGAGGAGACCAAGAACCTGATGGTCATTGTCAGAGCTACAGCATTCCTCTGTAGAGAGAGGAGAACCTTCCAGAAGGACAACCATCTCTGCAGCAATCCACCAATCAGGCCTGTATGGTAGAGTGGCCAGATGGAAGCCACTCCTTAGTAAAAAGCACATGGCAGCCCGCCTGGAGTTTGCCAAAATGCACCTGAAGGACTCAGACCATGAGAAACAAATTTCTCTGGTCTGATGAGACAAAGATTGAACTCTTTGGCGTGAATGCCAGGCGTTATGTTTGGAGGAAACCAGGCACCGCTCATCACCAGGCCAATACCATCCCTACAGTGAAGAATGGTGGGGGCAGCATCATGCTGTGGGGATGTTTTTCAGTGGCAGGAAGTGGGAGACTAGTCAGGATAGAGGGAAAGATGAATGCTGTAATGAACAGAGACATCCTGGATGAAAACCTGCTCCAGAGCGCTCTTGACCTCAGACTGGGGCTATGGTTCATCTCTCAGCAGGACAACGACCCTAAGCACACAGCCAAGATATCAAAGGAGTGGCTTCAGGACAACTCTGTGAATGTCTTTGAGTGGCCCAGCCAGAGCCCAGACTTGAATCCGATTGAACATCTCTGGAGAGATCTGAAAATGGCTGTGCACCGACGCTTCCCATCCAACCTGATGGAGCTTGAGAGGTGCTGTAAAGAGGAATGGGTGAAACTACCCATAGATAGGTGTGCCAAGCTAGTGGCATCATATTCAAAAAGACTTGAGGCTGTAATTGCTGCCAAGGTGCATCAACAAAGTATTGAGCAAAGACTGTGAATGCTTAGAAATCACATGTATATTAGTTTTTTTTTTTTTTTAATTAAATTTGCAAAAATCTCAAAAAACTTTTTACACATTGTCATTATGGGGTATTGTGTGTGGAAGTTTGAGGACAAAAATTAATTTATTCCATTTTGGAATAAGGCTGTAACATAACAAGAATGAATAAAACCAGTAGGCGCTTATTATTCCTGTCTGTTGTTGATATATAACAGAAACCAATTGGTTAGCTGCTGTTCCTTCTCTGCCTTTACAGCTCCTCACACATCATAGACACCGGCCTTGCTGTGTGGACACAGCGTGAGCGAGGTTACCGCGGCAGATAGCCGACGGTCTGAGGACTCATATTGGACATTGCCGGAATCTTCCAAGTGACCAGCTATAGGCTGCCCAGCTTCCCCCCTGCACCCGCAGCCTCACGTACGGCAGAGACGTCGATCTTGCTATGTGGACACAGCATGAGCGCAGGGACTGCTGTTGGAAGCCGAGGGTCCGGTGACCCTGATCGTACACTACCATCCGGATAAGCTGCCCTGTTTATATGTCCCATCCTCAAGGGGCTACTAAAGGATTACAGCGGAATTACTGTGCAGACATCACGGTGAGAAACTGTATCTTTCCATATTTATAATACGGACATTGCCACAATTCATCAACAGACTGTTACATTATTATAAGTTGGAATAACAGCAGTGTTTCTCAGCAGAGAATTGGATATTTAAAGGCTACATTTTATTATTGCAGTCATTGCTAAATATTTACTCTTTTAATTGTGTATTATTTTTTTAATTTATTTTTGCTGGGACCCATGCAATATTATATGTGTATATTTTAGTAAATGATGTAATTTGTGATTTAAATTGTCTGTGTATGGGATGATTTAAATATCTAATAATTGGTTAAGTGCAGTTCCTATACATATCCTATCACTGTAACATAACAAAATGTGGAAAAAGTGAAGCGCTGTGAATACTTTCCGGATGCACTGTATATATTTCAAGAAAAGAAAAAACGCTTACCTGCACCCAGGGACTGGTGATCCGGTGAGCTTCTCTGTAACCCTCATCATCTGATGTGTGCTGTAAACTCCCGGGGGTCACAGTTCAGGAGCCCTGCGATCAGCTGACCTGAGGCACAGAAGAGCTCACCGGATCACAAATCACTGTGCAGGTAAGTTTCAGCCTAGTGTGGAGGAAGGGGGTTTTGGGATAGCTGGTGGCGATGCGCTGTCACACATTCAGGGTATTTTTTGCATAGAATACACCGAGTAGTGTGCGGAGAGGATCCTTGTGATGTATGCAAATATTGCATTGCGAATCCTGCGTATGAGATGTGGATTGTGATAAATAGGGCCCTAGTTCTCTAATTTGTTTCTCTATTGTGGGCATACTAGTCCTCGGGCATTTTAAGAGAGGAGGGGGCCCGTGTGCAGACTCACTGCGGGCCCCTTCTTCTCTCTATCGGTGCCGCGACGGATGGTGCATCAGTAGATTCTTGCTTTTTGCCAGAATCTACTGAGTCATTTTCCCGGGGACAGCAGTACTGGGCATGTGCGAGTCACCAGGAAAATGGCGGGCGCCATTTTGCCAGTGACTTTTGCTGCTTTGCAGTGCCGGTCCGGCACTGCAGAGCAGCACTATTGGAGACAATGGACAGGTAAGTATAAAGAGTTTATGGGTTCAGGGAGTGAGTTGTGGGCCCCCCAGGGGCCTGTGTGCACCGCATACTCTGCACCTTTTATAGATACGCCCCTGCTGGGCCTGATCACCCCCACTGCCACAGTAGGATGCGGTGGAGCAATTTTATCTTTGGCACATGCGTGTATGCCACACTGCCATGTGTGCAGATAGTGTGAGCACAGAGCTAGAGTTGCAGTTGAGATGCACAGGAGATGCACGGTGATGTCTTGTTAAAGGGCTGGACGTTCCTATTTGGGGATTGGGAGGTGGCTAAACAGATGCACTGAGGTGGTCCGAGCATGTTAAAGGAGTGTGCATCACTTGCCATAGGGTTGGTGCAAGTTTCTATGGTGCGACCGATGGTGGCGTCTAAAGACACACCAATTGGTATTTCAGCCTCTACAGACATGGCGGCTTACCGTTGGCAGAGCTATTTTGTAGTGAGACGTAAGGAGCCAGTGGCAATCCGATTTCCCCAACTGCCCCGGATGGAAAATAAGGCACTTTCCCAGATGCCATCAAAGTCACCCTATTACAACCATCAGCATCAAAGGACAGTGAAACACCTAGAAATAGAAAAGAAGGCTGCAATACAAATATTAATTTCAAGAGACCCTGTATTTGAAGAGACCAGACACATTAGATAAAGGGTCCTCGAGCCCCAGGGTTGGCTGAAGCAAAGGAATATGACAGTGAAATGACATGAATACAGGCTTGAGTTATTCAAAACTTTCCTATTTTTTTTTACAATGTTTTATTTTTAATAGGGATCTAAAGTAACATACCACCAGGGGCAGAACTATGGGAGTCCATGGAGGCGCCTGCCATCAGGCGCCAGCTCTGAAGGGACAACTCCTCCATTGTCCACAACATATTCACCCCACTTAGGGCTGTAACTATGTACCCGGAGTGTATCATCACGGCCGCCCAATACATGGCACCCCTTCCCGGTACCTGAGAAGCCACCATACACTAGTGGAGAGCTCCATGTCAGACCATCAGCTGCCGCCTTCTTCTATCTATAGCCTGTCTGCATGTGAATTGCTACATTACAGTGTCAGCGGCTGTGATTTGGGGTGGTGGGGGTCTTTGGGCACCAAATTATAACTTGACTCCTGATGTCTGGGATGAACTTACGCCACTGCATGCCACAATCACAAAAGCAGAAATGGCAGGCACTTCCGTTATTTGTGAAAACCCATCAACAGCAACAAAACCCCCTGATTGCTATAGACAGAGATGCTGCATTTTCCCAAAAATGCTGAAATGACTAACAGACCTCCAGCTGTCCCCATAACACGCAGATTGGAGAGGTGCTCTGTATGCTAAGTATGGCGGATGTTCTGATGATGCTAACATTAGGATTTACGTCTTTGCATTTAATTTTATCACTTCCGTATGGTCCTAAGTGTGTATCATCTTGTAGAGCACAGTTGTAGCTGATTTACTGTATATGGCCAATTCATTTTTTCCTAGATTTCATTTCAGTGTAGATGTAATGGAGATAAACGAACGCAGGAGACTCGTGACTGCACACATTTAAGGGCTAAGCATGCAGATCTATAAATTACATTGCCATCTAACCATATGGCCTGTATCACCTACATGTGCAGTGGAAATAGTTCCTTAAAAGTCATGTTGAAGCCTGAGCCAGATGGATTCCCTTGTACTGGGGTGGATGGCGGGTCAGTGTAGTGCTTTTCCTCTCTTTTCCCAGTATTACTCTCCTGTAGCCATTTTTAGGCCATGCGTGCCGACATATTGGCAGCTGCGTCGGACCAGCAGGAGGGGGCGTGACGCAATAGAGAGGGGCCTCAGAATTGTGTCAATTTGCCCCCCCTGCTACACAAAGCCAATCGGCATCATGAAGCAGGGGATGGGGCCAAAATGACGCGATTCATCGAGCGAATCGTGCCAACGCCACTTCCCCCCGCTGCGGGGGTTTGTGGGTTATTTGCGGGGGGACTGGTTTAGCCATGCCTTTTTCCCCTAGCAGTCTCCTGTAGTCATGTCCAGGTGTCTCTTCCTAGCTATGGACCTCATTGATATTGTACGATCTGCCATTACAGCTGCGATCCCGTACGCATCTGCTGTGCAAAAATATGCAAATGTCGCAGAGCTGAGATATATATAGAGATTTAAAACCAATCACTCTGATAATCGGACCCCTGAGTAACCCTATGGTGGCGCAGAATGGCCGCTTGTACTGAGACACTGGAGCCACTGTCACTGCATATGGGATCACAGATGCAGGCTCTGACATGGCTCAAAAATGGTTGTGACACGTCTGCGCTCCGTACCCGTTACCTCCCACACAGTTCCCTGACTGCCAATCACATTGCAATTAAATAGTCACTGCGCGCGACTACGGTAATGTATCTTGATGCATGCGCATTAGACGAATGCACAGTTTACCGATAATCACTCAACTGGGAAAGTATCGGCTTTGCGTACATCTCTGACTCACACCCTATGATAAAAGCTATTAATTTAATAAGGAACAAATGGAAATTTTATGGTGAAACCCATACCCCCAAAAAGATATTTCTGTGACTGGAGAACTGACCATTAAAGGTTCGGGTTGTGTGAGAAATGTCGGGAGTGGACCAGATATTGAACCTCGACCATTGTACAAGTTGGGAGTAGGAGAGTTTTACTCAATTTATTTTGGGTCTGTGTTATATGGGAGTTATGTGTTAAACCTTCTAAAGAGGAGCTGTGGAGATGTTGCTCATATCAAACCAATCAGCTTTTAGCTATCAGTAATCTAGTACATTCTAAAATATAAACGATAAGTAGAATTGGTCGCTGTGGGCGACTTCTCCACAATAACGCACCAATAATTCCATTACTGGACAGTTTTTCGTTTGAGATGTCACTATGTGTGTATTTATTGCTATCACTTATTCATACATTCATGAACACATACCTAAGTGACCGTTATACAATACCTTCTTTTATCATCCCATGGGGGATACTTGACCATTGGAGATATATATCAGTGGGGACGCATTTCATCTTCTCCAGATCCAATATTTGTAACCCTCTGGGGAGGAATATTATCTCCATGATTTATATTCAATTTCTGGACTCCAGTTCTTTGTCTCATAGAAGGTACAAAGCAGAATGGAAGGTCGATCTTGGACCCCCTCCACAAAATGACTACTGGGAGGAGATTGTGAACCTGGCTACCCAAGACTTAATTTCCACCATGATAAAGGATACAGGTTATAAACTAGTGAATAGTTGGTATTATACCCCCGACAAGTTACACAAGATGTACCCTTTCTGGGACTCAGCCTGTTGCCGGCAATATGGGCCCAGGGGAACATTCCTCCATATTTAGTAGACATGCCCCAAAATCTCTATGTTCTGGGACAGGCTTTATAGACATAAATTCCTCGATGGAAGCTCTTGCACCCAAAAAACCCTTGATTTTTTTGTTTTTATAACCCCAAGCCCTTTCTATTCAATCATAGTAGCCATGCATATTCTGTTGGCAACTAGATCAGGTCTTGCTTCAATTTGGAAGCAGCTAGACCATCCTTGCAGTCAGTTTGTTATATGTATGGAAAACATAAACTTTCAACTTCCTGACAAGGCAGAAATGTTTGTTAAGGTGTAGGCTCCCTGCCTCTTTCAAAAAGGTATCTCCTGTCTGGTTCCAACCGTGTCCCCCCCTCCTTCTTCTAGTCCTCCTAGTCCCTAAAGCTCTATGGTGCTAATCCTCTCCTGCCCACCCATCCACTTGGTGTACTGTATCTACCTCCGCACCCTTGGGTTATTTCCTTGTTACACTTAGAAAATGTAAAAAATGTTTCACCATGTAACCCTATTTCCTATTATGGGTCTAACTGAATTCTCAGTGTTATTTGCAAGTGTCGGTTTACAATAAAGAGTTTAAAAAATTGTTTATAAAATTGTATCTACTTTTGTAGTGCTGTAAAGGATGCATTATGCCAGTGGTTCCCAACCTGCGTTCCGAAGGGCACTTGCCGAGGTGTCATGGGTTGTGGATTAGTAAATCATTTGGGTTGGCATCTTTGAAGACTGGAATGTGCTGTACTTCCCCTCTGTTCTACTCCTACTCCTCTGTGTGCAGCACATGTGCAGTACGGGTCAGCGACGTTGCACGGAGTTTAGCCGCAGACTGTCAGTGATTGACAGCCCGTTTCTCAAAATGGAGGCGTGTCACCACCGTTGGGGAGAGAGTGAAAGGACCAGGATCTCCGTCGGATGACGGAGATTTCCTGGCCTCTTCTGTGCTTCTGTGGCGGCCAGCCGATGATCACGCAGATGTTCCGATTTGGCATTGTACAATGCAACTTGGGTCAGTATGCATGCAAAAGGGGGGTCCTGCATCATTACCATATTAGTGCTATTGCAGCTGTTACCATGATAGCAACTGCTTCCTTGATGAAGACCTTAAAGCCTGAAGTTCTGTTCTCATGCAGAAGCCTATAGTGTTGTGTTTAAGGGCTCTATTTACTACAATCCGCATATTGAATGCAGATTGTAGTGTGATATTTTCGACTGGATTCGCATTGCGAATTCAGGCAATATCACAGGGATTTGCGATAAAGCTCTGTCCTTGCGAATCCCCTCCGTACACTAGTCACGGTATTTTCGCAAAAAATACAGTGACAAAGTGCCCACGCATGCACCGACCGGCCGCCGCTACCTTCCCCACTGGTGCTAAGCCCTGCCCCCGGTGCTAAGCCCCACCCCTGCGATCGCGGACCCCCCGTGACCCCCCCTCCCTTAATAGCACTTACCTGCATGATCCGGGCCTCCAGTTATGTCCTCCATCCGTCCGGTCAGGTGATATCCCATACTGCACTGTGACTCCATCACCTGATGACCGGGCCGCAGTGCACTATGGGAGACCAGCTGACCGGAGGGGAGACATCACCGGAGGCCTGATCACCGGTCCCTGGAGTCAGGTAAGTAAAACATTTTTTTGACAATTTTTTTTTCTTTTTTTTTACAGTAATCAGCTTGCGGTCTGTTTAGACCACACAGCTGATTACTGGGACCGACTCCCGGCTCTGCTCTGCCCGTTAGAGCAGAGTAGGAGTCCGGTAACCAGGGGAGACCACCTGTAGGTGGCGTTATTATCACAGGGCTTTCCCCAAATTTTTTTACAATTTATTTTTAGTAACTCTGGTCGGATCACATTTCCCATTACAATTATGGGAAATGCGATCTGCTTACTAAAAATAAGTGATATTTAGGGGTTGGAGTAGAATTTTACGAATTCTACTAAAATTGCCCTGTAATAACTATAAGTGATACTAAAATAATGTGAAAAGGGTTTGAAAACACCCTTTTTCACTTATTTTAGTAAAAATAATGTTAATAAATAGAGCCCTTAGAAACTAAAAAAATCCCACAAGTGTGTATTCGTGTATGATTGTTAGTACCTGTAGCATTTTGTTCTCTGGTCAGCTAAAGATCTGCAGAAGAAAGATCTGTCCCAGATGGGCTCTGTAGTCTGGTCCCAGACGGTTTCTCACAATGCTGGAAACATCTTTGTTGTTATAAAAGATTTGATGTTTATTGAAAGTTTGTTTAAATCTGCACGTCTCAATGCTTCTGCCCCGCGGGAGGGGGAAACAAACCACATATGTCTTTTAAATCTTCAATTCAAAAAGAGTAATACTAAAAAACACAAAAAAACTCAAACACAACTCTTGATAGTTAAAGTAGACCTTCCACGCTAAAGGAAAGCAGGTATATGTGCACAAAGCACTACGTAAGTGTAAGAGAAGCCCGGAGCTTTTCCACATTCTCACCACTCAGAACTGTTTTGTTTTCACTAATAGAAATAAGTACAGACAAGGTGCCGGAGTGTTACCAGGATGTGCCAGGAGCAATTACTAACGTACAGTGTATTCACTTACAATGCTTAGGGCAGTGTCAAATAAAATAGCCTTGAACAAAGGTTACCATTATATGTTACGTAATGTTCTGCTTCTATTCTGTACTTCCTTGTCAGCAGTTTCCATCCTTCCATTTCCGATGTGTACATATTAGTATATACTACAAAAGTAAAACTAATATATATATATATATATATATATATATATATATATATATATATATATTAGGGGTGAGCGGGTTCGGTTTTACTCGGTTCTTATCGCCACTTTACCGCAATTTCGGCTCGATTTAATTCGCTATCCAAAACACGTGTTCGGCGATAGCCAATAAAAAGATCCGAGTAAAACCGAGTAAAACCGAACCCACTCACCCCTAATATATATATATATATATATATATATATATATATACATATATATAATATATACATATATACACACACACACACACAAACTAATGTATATATTTGCAAGGAACTGACATAACTACAAATTGCGGCACTCGGCGTCTGAGACAAAGTCACCACTCCAGTACTGTGGATATCTGCATAAAGACATCTAATTAAAATGAAAGTGCATATAATCAGTGAGTTTTGATGTCATCACCTCACAATGCCCTGTAAGGAGATATTAGGAGTTATCTCAGGGTTCCTCCTGTGGCCTCCTGCCTCTATATCATGGAGTCTCATTCAAACAGGTGCTGTAGCAGCTAGAGTGGTGCAGCATGTGCCCAGGGCTCAGGGTCAGGTGGGCGCTAGCTCCTACGCCGGGTTTGGTATATATTTTGAGAGAGAGGATGGATGAGCTTTGGGTGAAGCCCAAGTCCTGGAATAGGCTTCAGTGATCCTGTTGCGCAATACCTGCATTGGCCGTCTCTCCAAGGACCTCCTGGCTCCTCTCTGACAGAGACCATACAGTGGTCATCCCTCTCTGATTCAGTGATGGACGCATTACCGATGATTTAGCAAATGAGCGCATGCGTCCCAATGTCGTGCGCAGAGAGGAGAGTGATTGATAGAGAGGGACTGTTTGTGGGTGGCAACATGGTGGGTGATGACTCAAAAGCAGGCGTGACGTACCATTTTTGGGATGTGTTTCATCCTGCGACTGCGATCCTGTAAGCAGTTGCAAAGGCTCTGGTGCCTCAGTTCTGATGGCATTCAGCCCAACCATAGAGTTATTCAGAACTGTGATAATTGATTGATTGATTGATCTGTATCTGATGCTGGGTATTTGTATGCTATCCGTTGGATCTGCAAAGCCGCCAGTAGGCATCTGAATACGAATCCCAGGGGCTGCGACATTTGCATATTTTCGCTCAGTCACTGCGTACAAAGATGCAGTCGCGGCGGAATTAGCCTCCATATGTGAATCAGGCCCAGTGTTCTTACTGCAGAGGTGCCCATGGACTTGCCTTCACTGGCTGCTGAATGTAGTTCTCACCACTGACCATTACAGTGCGTACAGATCACAGGCTCCGCTTAGTTACATTTTCACAGCCTCTTACTGACCAATGACAACACTGGAGCGCTTTCATGTACTAACAGTATGAGATAATGCTGAGGATGTCATTTATTTAAAAAAAAAGCTATGGAAAATGTTTTTCTTTTTTCATTAATAATATTAATGGCAATGGCAGCATGAGCAGTGCTGGTAGATGTAAGCTGGGGAATATATATATAATGTGCACTACACAGTCTGCATGCAGTCACTTACAAACTGAAATGTGCATTGCCAGGACATTAACCATTTCAGTGGCTAATAATTTTTTAAATAAACATCCCCAAAATTTAATTTTTTTTTTTTTTAGCAAATTATGTAAATAAAAGCTTCTATGAAAGTCTCGGCAGCCCTTGCAGCCGTGCCGGGAGAGAGGTGCCGCCAGATCCCTATCACTGTGGCCATTGGTGATCGGGACATCATGGAGGGGGAGTCGCGGGTGCAGGGAGACCAGCAGGTGCCTCTGGTATAGTTGGCTGCTCAAAGCTTAGTTACCTGACAACTTGCCTTTATCACACACTTTGAGTTGGAAATATGAGTGTACAGGTTGGATGATGTAGCAGAGTTACTGTACATACCAGAACAGTTGCTTAACCAGTGCAGTGGTTTATTGATGTTGCATGAGATACAGCCATACATACTGGTTGGATAGAGTGGAGGGTGTCATATAGGCAGAGATGGACTGGGGTTATACATAAGCTCTGGAAGTATGCCCTGTGCCTGAGCGCTCATGAGGGGGGCGTGGTTAAGCTTTGAGGGGGCGTGCCACGAGTCACGGGGGTCTGGCCTTGTGGCACGCCCGCCTCTTCTCGGCCCACCCCTTCCCTCCACCTGTCCGCATATCCTCTATCTGGCGGCGTTGGGTGGAGGGCCGGGGTACTTCTGCCCTCCTCGAACCGGCCCTGTCACCATCGGCCCTTCTGGCATATGCCAGAAGTGCCCGATGGCCAGTCCTGCCCTGCATATAGGTCAACGGGTGTCATATGGCTCACCAGATGGTGAATGTATGCAGGTACCCGTGCAGGATCCCTAGAAAGCATAGATTTTGCAGGTAATCTCTCACGTTTCAAGGAGTTAAGTAGAAGACTTGTGTCTCCCACTGTTGCGCTCTTGTGACATTTAAATCTTGCTAAGTCCCTTTCCCTATCTTCGACTTACCCTCACACCAATCGGATCTTGACTTCGGCTTCTGGATTTGCTAAGGCTCACTAAATGCAATATTTGCAAATTCCTCATATCTCTTAGGTGGCTTGTTGATATTTGATCTTGCAGAAGACATTTCCTGTTGCTGAATGTCCACACTGGTAATCTTTGGTTCAGATACATCTCCAGGTGCTGGCATATCCAGCATACTTGTTCTGCGTATCAGATTCCAGCTTTTCTGTAACTTGTGCTGTTTTGTTGAATAGGGCATCTCTTGACTTGACAAACTTTCTGGTACTTGGTTTCTATAATCTGTAGCCTTTACTTTCATGGCAATAACCAAGCATGATGAGCTTCACTGATTTTGAGTCTTGTATCTTCTTTCTTTTGGTACGTGTATGTAGCCATTACTTCCAAAAGTTCTGAGATACTTTACACTTGGCTTTCACTTTGATCACACTTCAAAAGATGTGTTTGTCCTTTAGGGCAACTGTAGGAGAACGATGCCACAAGCCGCCACACTGCGAATGCAGGGTGAGAAAAACGCCGGGCGAGCATTCGCTGAAACTCCTACCTCCTGTCCATCATTCTGGGAGTTATCTGGATTGGCTCCTGCATCTATATCCTTCTGGTACGAACGATTCCCCAATGCCAGTGATAGCGTTTCACGTGTTTCCGGGTTTGGCATTGTCTCCTGTAATCCAGTTGAGTTCCCAGTATCCCATCAGCTTTGTTGTTCCTGCCGTTTGTGTCATCCAGGTGGCACGGTCCACACATATACTACCTGCCATTTGTGTCATGTTGGCAGCACGGTCTGCATTTCTGCTCTCTGCCGTTTGTGTCATCCAGGCGGCACAGACCGCACTCAGTCCCCAGAGTGCGCAACCCAGCATCCAGTGGCTTGAGTCAACCTGGCATAACGGCTGTGCTCCAGCATACACGATTGTATGTACTGCTGCTAGTATCATCCCGGCGGAACTTGGTGCATATCAGTGTCCTGGGTACGCAATCCCCTGTACTGCCGCTAGTGTCATCCTGGTGGCACTTAGCACAAGTTAGCGTCCTTAATACGCAAACTTGTGTACTGCTGCTAGTGTCATCCCGGCGGCACTTAGCGCATCCCAGCGTCATCTAGCCAAGTTTACCAGCCCTCAAGGCTGCTACACAGCCCAAAGGCTGCTACTCGGCCCAAAGGCCGCATCTAGCCAAGTTTACCAGCCCTCAAGGCTGCTACACAGGCCAAAAGCTGCTACTCAGCCCAAAGGCCACATCTAGCCAAGTTTACCAGCCTTCAAGGCTGCTACAAAGCCCAAAGTGTGCTACTCGGCCCAAAGGCCGCATCTAGCCATGTTTACCAGCCCTCAAACCTGCTACACAGACCAAAGGCTGCTACTCAGCCCAAAGGTCGCATCTAGCCAAGCGTTCCAGCACTCAAGGCTGCCACACAGTCCACAGACTGCTGTTCAGCCCATAGGCTGTATCTCGTTATTTGACCCACAGGCCACTACTTCACTAACACCCCAGCCCTCTAGGCTGTTGCTGGACTGAGTTTTTGGGTAACTATCCCTACAAACCTTAACAAACAATTTTTGAAATAAACTACTGTGGTCACGGCTTCTACCCTGTTTGTCTAGTCCTGCATCCTTCAGCATACATCTTGCTTTCTCCACTAGTGCACAGTTTACTCATTTACTTACACCATTTTGTTCAAACAATGGTCAATTGATGCTCTATTCCATATTTTCTTTACAATAATTCCACCTCTCTGTTCAAATATTCTTCAAGAATGTCAGATCTCAGGATCTTGAGTCTGTGATCGGTTTGATTCTCCACAAGTCTCTTGTAGTCTGCCATTTTCCTTACTACTTCAGACTTTATCTGATGAAGTATATGTGTGTCATTCTTGAGAAGTCATCTATAAAAGTCATAAACTATCTGTACCCACTTACTGATTTAACTTCCACT
The DNA here is from genome assembly GCA_031769625.1 of Taudactylus pleione. Taxonomy (NCBI): domain Eukaryota; kingdom Metazoa; phylum Chordata; class Amphibia; order Anura; family Myobatrachidae; genus Taudactylus; species Taudactylus pleione. The sequence continues at coordinate 10,085,902 of JAUIMM010000300.1, forward strand.
GGACCACACACATCTGTATGTACTAACTGAAGTGGTGCCATAGCTCTGCTTGTTGGCTTGGGAAATGGATTTGTTTTCCTACTATACAGCTCTCAGATACTGGTTTTTCTATGTCAGTCACTAACATTCTTGTGACCATGCTGTTTTGTAATTTTTGGTCTCCAAGGTGACCAAATCTTCTGTGCCAGAGTTCTGGTAACTGTGACTAGTTGTCGTCATCTTCCAACAGTGCTGTGTATCAAGAATGTACTATTGCTGACAACGGGTTCCTGTAGCTATTATTGTCCCTTTTCTGTTTCACACAATGCACTTTCCTTTAGCGAAGTGAACTTTGTGGCTTTTCTGTTCTAGGACACTGATGGCTATAAGATATACACTATATCTGGTAAATAAAGCATGTCTTGGATTTCTGTGACTTTTGTTTTTTGTCACAATTTTCAAGCGGGCTTTAATTGTTCCGACTTTTTTAGCTGCAAGCTCTTGATTGCCAGTCCTCTTGATTGTGATAGGGTCACATTTGGTTAACATGGTGATTCACTCCTCATTGAAATGCCTTGTGCCTGAAATGATATACCAGCAATCTTTCCTGCGGCTATCTGTGGCACTCAGAGCTGCTTCATCTTTGCTGTTGCATTTCTTACTTTGCATAGGATTCACATTCTTTTGCTTGCATTTTCAAATGTTTTGTGACCTATCTTGTGACAATTGTGGCACATAATTTAGAATTTTTAAAATTTCTCACTCTTTGTATCTAATGCAGTACTTTCAGGGTTTGACTCACAGGGCACTCATTCTTGAAACTCTAATAGCTTTGCTCTGATTGTATCTGTGCTTAGCTTTGTTGTGTTTGCTTCCAATGCCCAAACTAGGAAATCAAACTCAGGTGTCGTTTTGCAGCATCGCCATAGCGATCACTTCATCATCTATTTTACAATCAAACAGGCTTTGGCCCTGATTCAGAGGTGCTCGCTATTTGCGAGCACTCGTTCTGAATCAGGGTGGGCTGTTTTTTTTTCTCTGGCCTCCAGGCCACTCGCTAAGCTGTGCGTGACCACCCACAGCTTTAGCGGGTGGCCTGGTGATGGTCGCGATTATCACGACCATCGGGCTTGCGACGAGACCCTTGTGGTTGGGTCTCGTCCATTGCAAGCCCCAGTGAACTTCCTGCTTTAATAGAGCTGGAAGGTCACTACTAACATCACTGGTGATGTCAGTAGGGCCACCAACAAACGGCAGGCGTTCCTTCAGGAACGCCTCCATTTATCCAGCCACCACCCCCTGCATGCCTACAAAATGGGGCAAGCAGTCAATCACAATCGACAGCCACTCCATCTAGGAGTGAGTCCCGCAGCGAGTGAAAATTCACTCGCTATGGGGCTCACGCACACGCAGTGCGCACGCCGCGCTATGTGCTCGCGAGCGAGTCTGAATCAGGTCCTTTATTTGCTGAGAAACAGACATTAATTTGTTGATGTAGCCTATAGGCTACAATGGCTAACATACTGCTGCATTTACCTGACCTTGGTATTATATAATACATGTCTTAAATGAATCCTTTTTATGAAACCTTCTTCTTGGTATCCTTCCTGCAGTGCTGTCCACATGTCATTTGCTGACATCTTCCCATGTATGATAGAGTACACATATTGCTCTACACTAAAGCCAATAGTACCCATGTCTCTCTCTACATCATCTGGGTTTAGATTGTCACCAAGATTTACTGTAACCTTCCACAATCTCTCATGCTGCAATTGCATTTCCATAGCAAACTTCGAGGTTGTATAATTTTCTACACATTTTAGCTTGATAAACCCATTGATAGGTGTAGCTCCTGTGTGCATGCTTCTTACAGACAAAATTATGCAGCCTCTATGCTAACACACTGTGCTGAAAACACTCTGTGCTGTGCTCACTCTGTGTTCTGTATCAGTCTGTGTAATACATGTGCCTAAGATGGTGCCTGCGTGCTGCTGTGGGTGTTCTAGTACCTTTGGGCCTGTGCACTAGTTCTGTATGTCAGGGCCCATAACCTGTTGGAAATGTGTGTATAGTTGGATGATGTAGCAGAGTTGCTGTATCAGGTAGTGGTGCAGGATCCTAAGCGTAGATTTCGAAGGTAACCTCCCAAGTTTTAAGGAGCTAAGTGGAAGACTTGTAACTCCCACTGTGGCACTCTTATACAGTGATCAAGATGGTGCCACGCATGCACAATAGTAGTCTTGGCGGCCATCTTGGCACAGGGTATGAGGCCTCCCTGGAGGAGTAATATGGAGGTTCTGCACAGTAGCTCTCTCCATCTTCAACAATATTTATAAAGACAATTTGCTGGATATGCTCCGAACAGACCCACAAATAATAAATACCACCCAAATGTATGAATGGGGGACTTCAGCAGTACCTTAATTTTCAATTGCAAAAGCAACCCCCATGGGTTTCTATTTTTGAAATTTACCAGGATCTGGAATGCAAAGCATTCCAAAGCTTGGTGCCGGTGGTGTTAGCCATTGTAGCCTGTAGGCTACACTCTGCAAAAGTTAATGGGAGAGGGACCTGTAAGACTCCTCCCCGGCCATGAGCAGTCCGCACATGAGCAGTAGTGTTCACTTTACTTTTACACATTGAGGGATGGGCTCCTATCCGAGCCCCTGTATGTGTTTTTTAATACATCTCAGTGAACCTTAATGTTCTATTGCTGAGCTAAGACGTTGGTAAGAAATTATTACTATTATTGGGTCTAAAACTCGATAACTGATTATTATGCCCCATTGAGCCACAATAAGAACACAAAGGCATAACATTGTATTCTATAAGGGATTAGCTCTTGTTCTTAATACATGTGCACTTTTCCAAGATTTCCATTGTAGAAGATTAGTTTTGTATTGCTCCAAATTTTATCCTTAGTCCCACCATATAATCTTCTATTAGTTTATTTATTTATGCTTGAATTTCAGCTACAGTACATAAAATTCAGCCTTCTATAAATGTCTTCCCTAAAGTCCAGACAGAGTTTAATTTATGGAATACAAATGCTCTGCACATGTCTGGGACTGGGTGGTAATATTGAGGTTTAAGTTAATCTTGAAAAACACAATCCAAACATTGTTGAAATAATGTTGGTAATAAATGATGTAACCACAATACACAGTGTAAAACCAATCCAGATTCTAACTTGCACACCAGAGTATGCGTTACAGATGGTGCTAACAGTATGTAATAACATCTGAAAATGGTCCTTATAATAACACATAGGGCCTGATTCTGAGTCACAGCGCCGATATTCATGTTGTTGAAGGATTTTGCAACTGCGCATTTGTGAACATTTATGAAAACTCCTATGGTGCATGCGTTACACATAGTGTACACATGGAGGCGCTGCTGCAATCGGGATAGGCGGTATCAGAAATGTGCTAAAGTAATGGCCGTTCCTGGCAGGGGCGGATATAAACTCATGCATTAGGGGGAGTGGTGTGTGTGTGTGTATGTATATATATATATATATATATATATATATAGCCTCCAAAACGAGCGGCACTCCTTGTACAAACAGCGGCTGATACAGCATACGCCAACTGTCAGCCGCTGTTTGTACCAGGAGTGCCGCTCGTTTTGGAGACTGCAAATTTTTTGCAGACACCCGGTTAAGATACCTTATTATTGGGAGTGCCAGACCACTTCTGTATGCTATATTATATATATATATAATATATATATATAAAAGGGATTGAGTGCCGGTTTTCTGGACATATATATATATATATACACACACACACACACACATATATATATATATATGTATATATATAGTATATATGCACACATGTAAATATATATATATATCCATGGATGACAGCACCCCCATACTGCACTAGTCACTGGAAGGCTCACTTGCCCGTCTGGACGATCTATCATTCTCAGCCCCTCCTCCCACACATACCTGGGAACCAACCTACTTGGCCCTGTCACTAGAGCTACGGAGATTCTGCCCTGTCCCAGAGGAGGGGGCGTGGTCTAATTGTGGGAGGCGTGGCCACATCCCCTTTTTTTTTTTTTAAACCCATCCTTTGTGCAGCGCCGTGCAGTATGTCACCTGGGCTCCGGCTACTCTGTACAGTGCACAGTGGCTGTGTTAAGGGTGGCGATCACCCTGATCGCCCCCCCCCTGGATTCGTCACTGGCTCCTGGGCAATGACTGAGAGGTGGCTAGTAGTGCGCACCAAAAAGATCTGTCCAGCGGACGTGTTATGGGAGTGTCGCTGATGTGTCTATGCAAGGGGCTGCATTGACAGAGGCACAGCCGCAGGCATAGGAGGCTGTAGTCACATGGAAGGCAGGTGCAAGTTTTGATGGTGCGACCGATGGTGGCAAATAAGGATGCGCCAAGCAGTATTACAGCGTACACGTTAGATGCTAAAAGAGGGCATTTCAGAGCTTACACATTCGGCCGCAAGGATGTACACTAGGGAAGGAGTATGGACATTTGCAAAAAGTCTCAGGTCGGGCGACCACCAATACTGTAGATGCTGCTTTGTTCGCTTCTGCGTGCGGAAAAACAAACACTGAATAAATAGTAACAAAACTGGAATAAATGTTACAACTGATTATTTTGTTTTTTAAGTGTTCATGATAATCCGAAAATGTAATAAAAAAAAATATGGCCAAAAATAGATTACGTAGTGACATGCCTAATTATTCGTAAAATTCTGGAGTAAAAGCATAATGAGATATTGTAACTATGTACTTTCGTCCGTACATTTCACAGGGATGTTTGTGTACATCTGAAGTTCCCATAGTGATTTTATTTCTTTCCAAACTTTTATGAAGGACTTGTCCCATTCTTGTTCTGCATATCATCATTACTTCCCTGGTTTCGCTGAGAAAATAAAGTAATAATAATGGTCATTAACAGAGCAGTAACAGGGCTTCCCAGCGCCCTGTGCCAGCCACGCCCCCAGCCGCAAAATATCCTGACGAGGGGGTGGAACTGCAGACAGCGTAAGTACAGCAGCACTGTCAGAGCATCCTCAGGATACGTCAGGGTGCTGTATAGGCTGCCGTCTGCATGTCTGGAGCTTCCAACAACACTGCCGATCATAGAGACCAGCGCTCTGTGTGACAGCACCTCTTGCACACCCCTAATTACAGCCCTGCTCAGTAATGTAGGTGCCTAAAAAGTCTCATAGTTTTTAGTCTGAGTGAACATATTCCCTCTGTAGTTGTCTTTTTAAATACTTTTACATTGATTCCCTGGTTTTAAGTGTATTTAAAGTGTAACGCTCATATTACAACGGTCATACGAATTCATATTGGCTGAACTTATGCAAATATTAAAAAAAACTAATCCCAAAATGATTGTGAAAAAAATAAAGTGTTTCCATTAGAAATAAATTGTATATGTAATAATATATGTGTATGTCAAGGGGTGTATCTCTAGTGGGTGCACAGGGTGCCATTGCTCGGGGGCTAGGAGGGTTAGTTGGTCAGCCTCACCCGCACCCAGCTCACATTGGATATGCTCGCAGCTCAGTGGTGTAGCTCCATCTAAGACAACTGTGAGCTGGTCCAGTGCAGTGTAGTGTGTAGAGGGAGACAGGGAAAGGCATTGGATGACAAGGTAAGGTAGAGGTTCACAGGGAGAGGCAGAAGAAGATAGGGAGAAGTAGAGAGTGACAGGAAGGTGACAGGGAGGCAGTGGGTGACAGGGAGAGGTAGAGGGTGTCATGGGGAAGAGGGTGACAGAGAGGTAGAGGTTGACAGAGAGAATAGGTGTCAGGGAGCGGTAGAGGGTGACAGACAAGCAGTGGGTGCCAGAGAGAGGTAGACAGTGGCAGGGAGGCAATGGGTGACAGGGAGAGGTGGAAGATGACAGGAGGAGGTAGTAGGTAACAGGAAGATGTAGTGGGTGATGGAGGCAATGGGTGACAGGGAGAGGTAGAGGGTGACAGAGGTAGTGGGTGACAGGCTAAGGTAGATGGTGACAGAGAAGCAGTGGGTGACAGGGAGTGGCAAAGAGTGGCATGGAGGCAATGTGTGACAGAGAGAGGCAGAGGGTGACAGAGAGGGTGGTTGACAGGGCTACAAGCACACAGTTCTGCACTGTAAGGAGAATGTGTTAAAAGATGAGTGTACTACTGCACAGACTCCAGTCTTCCTGTTTCTCCAGGGAGGCTTCATGCCTTTTTCCAAGATGGCTGCCAAGGTCACTACTAAGCATGTGCAGGGGCCATCTTGTCTGTACTGTGAAAAGTGACATGGTGGGAGACAAAAGTCTTCTACTTAACTCCTATGAGAGACCAGATTAATTACCTGCTATAAAGCTTTTCCAGCATCTTGCACTACTACCCGCAAGAAGCATACACTCACCAGCTGGTGAGCTGTATAGAACCCCGGTCAAACCTCCAAAGGCACTCGGTCAAACCTCCAAAAACTAAAATTTTTCAGATGTTTTACTGCAAAAAGACTTTAATACATCTCGCTCATAGCAGTGCAGTGCTCAAAGTGGTGCGGTATATGACGGCATGACATACTGCCACTTACCGCTGCCACTTCATTTTTTGCTGCAGTAGAGAATGTACCAGCACTGGGATCAAGTATGGGATCCCAGCACTGGAACAGCAGCAGCATTGTGTGGAGATGTGACCCACTGGGAACACATCTCAATCGGCGGTGGCACTGGGATGGAGCCAGAAGCATCAGGTCCCAGCAGCCAGCTGCACTGCAGTTTAAAGTTAGCATCAGCCACCAGCCAATCCTGGCTTGCACACCGGCTGCCTATCAAAAGAAGAAGTGGCTTTTTGAATGTGGCACAAGCCAAGAGCCAAACGCGACTTGCGAACCGCCAGCCAATGAGAAGCCGCAGTCTGGTGCCGCTGTCGCTCTCTCCCCCCTACAGATGAGTGGGTGTTAGCGGTGGTGCCTGTATTCCCGGGTTGGACGCTACTGATGGGACCGGTTACATCGCACAGTCCTCCCCCTGCAGCCCCACAGCCCAAACCCAGCAGCAGGTGAGCAGCCAGTCAGTGTGTGAGTGCCGCATCCTGTGCCTGCACTGACTCAGTACACCCAGCAGCTGGCTGTCACTGTCCTTACTCACAGGTACCACAAGCCCAAGAGCTGACACTCCTCCTGTGCCTGCATTGAGAGTACACCCAGCAGTCGGCTGTCATTTTCCTCACCCATAAGTACCACAACCCAAAGAGTTGCCATTCCTCCTTTCTCTTCACTGAGAATACTCCTAGCAGCCGGCTGTCACTGTCCTCACTCACAGGTACCACAACCCCAAGAACTGACACGCTTCCTGTTTCTGCACTGAGAGTACGCCCAGCAGCCGGCTGTCACTGTCCTCAGTCACCGGTACCACAACCCCAAAAGCTGACACTCCTCCTGAGTCTTCCATACTCCCACCTCTAAATTCCCACTTAGGGCACTGGCCCATAGTATTTCATCAAGCAGGATATGATCACTAAAAACAATATTTAAAACGGCTGATGAATCCTTTTGAAAAGTTAAATCTGTGTTTATCAATAAAATTATGTTAACAAGTGGGTTGGAGGACAAAATGGTATTTTATTATTATGGGGGTCTACTCATCATACCTTAATTTCTACAAAAGTGAGTGAAAATTAAAATTTTCACCTACTTTTGTAAAAATTAAGGTTCAGGGCCTTTCACCATTCCTGTAATGCAGGAGATATCACAGATATCTCCTGGTTACAATTCTCCCACGATAATTTCCACGACATAGAAATTATGCAATTCATCAAGTTCCGAAGAAGCATTTTTTTTTCGGAACTTGTGAGTGTTTCTGTACGCAGTCCTGAGATGGCGCACAGCACCCGATCATTTTACAGGCTGCCATTTACACGGCAGCTTGTGCAGCAAGTTTCTCCAGCTTTGTCTCCTTACCTCCGGCAGCTGTGGACTGTTACTGGTTCCCTTTTGTGCTCTCCTGCATGGGTGCTGAGTGGAGCTTGTGCTGCACATGGTGGAGGTAGAGAGAACACATGTGGGGGAAGTTGCAGCACCAGCCACAGCTTGGACAGTCACTGGCTATGGATACACATGGCCAAGGGACGTAGTTACACAGACCGGGGGTTTGGAAGGAGGGAGGTGATTACCCACTGTGGCGGGCACAGGGGGTAGGGCTTGGTTACAGACGGGGGAGCTGCGGCGGTGGCCACGGCCCGGACAAACACCGGCTATGGATACACATAGCCGGGAGGCGCTGGGACAAACATCCCCGGTGTACAGGTGATCACATACACTGCTTGACTGGGATAGATTATGGCGGCTGGCGCAAGTAGTTGGTTGTGTGAAGGGGTTTTGGGGAGACAGACACCCGCCTAAAGGTGTGGGACAGACAACGGGGGAGATAGACAGTGGTGGAATAGCGAGGGGAGAAGAGACAGACGCAGTGTAAGGAAGTCCTGATGGACATCTCAACTGCAGGGTTGAAAATTCCCTAACAAGAAAAGTGCACAATTCCTAAAGCTGACTTTGCAAAAAGAACAGCTTTTCGGAAGTGATACTTTTGTTAGTGAGGCATGATGCATGCATACAAAAGGTTTTTTAAACTGGCAGCGAGGTTAAAGCATAGGGTCTGATTCAGAGCCGGTCGCAAAAAGCGAGTGCTCGCTCTGAATCAAGGCGGCCACTTTGTTTTAAAAAATCCAGCCTCCTGGCCGCTCGCTAAGCGGTGGGTGACCACCCACAGCTTTTGCGAGCGGCCAGGTGATGGTCCCGACCATCGGGCTTGCGATGAGACCCTTGTGGTAGGGTCTTGTCTGCTGCAAGCCCCAGTGAGCTTCCGGCTCCAATAGAGCCGGAAGCTCACTACTGACATCACTGGCCTCCGTTTGACCAGCCACCCCCCCCGCCTACAAAACGGGGCAAGCTGTCGATCAACATCGACAGCCGCCCGGTTGGAAGCGAGCCCCGGAGCGAGTGAATTTCTCACTCGCTCCAGGACTCCCGCACGCGCACTGCGCAAGCAATGCCCCACTATCAACCCGCTTGCGAGCGCATAGCGCTCGCGAGCGGGTCTGAATCAGGCCCATTATTATCAATAGTGATAATTATGTAATGATGAATAAACCCCTATATCCTGTAAAATTTTTAAAAGATAACTGGTAAATGGGTCTATTCATGTAGATCTGCGGTGAGCAATTCACATCTACTTACCTGTCCGAAGAAGCAATCCGAAAAACTGGCCCCTCCGCGATCCTTTGGTGATGTGCTGCATATCTTGTCTGGATGCTGGGCACCTCGGCGAATGTGCCAGACATAGCGGCAGAGAGAGTCGCAGGTCATTAGGCAGTCAGCAGTCAGTCACTTCATTAATCTAAATACAGGACAGAGCAGCGGGCAGTAAGCAGTTTGAAGTGACCTGGCATATGCCGTGTCACTTCATTAGCCCATGCACAGTACAGAGCGGGGGTGTGGGCAGAGTGAGCGGGCGGCGAGCAGATACTCTCTGGGAGCCTCTAATTAGAGTGTTACCCACACACAGGGAGCACCGCTGATTGGCCAGAGACAGAGGGGGCGGAGACAGCACAGAGATTTCTACACGGGAATCTCACTGATAAAGAGCTTTTCAATGCTTCATAAATAGACCCAAACTATTTGAAAGTAAGACAATAAATAAAAATTAAAGCCCTATTTCTGCTCTTTCAAATGTCCTCCTAAAGCTACCACCTAGACTGGCAGCCATCTTTCATACCAGTAAGTACAAATTAAGGCCCTGATTCAGACCCACTCGCGAGCAGCTGTCCGCTCGCAAGTGGGTTGATGTTCTGCACTGAGCATGTGCACGATGGAGGGAGCTCCGTCGTGCGCATGCGCCAGACGCGACGAGCGAAGGAAAGTCCTTCGCTCGTTGTGTCTGATCAAAGGGGGCGTGCTGTCGATGTCAGAAGCCGGCCCACTGACATCACTAGTGATGTCAGTGGGAGTGATTTTGGCTCTGACCGCAGGCTCCGGCTCGCAGTTTCGATGGTCGCGATGGTCAAGACCATCGCGGCCATCAAACTGCACGCTCGTATAGCCTGTGGGTGGTGACCCACAGCTATACGAGCGTCCAGGAGGACGCTCCATTTTCATGGAGGGCGGCCCTCATTCAGAGCGTGCGCTCTGCTCAGAGCGTACGGCTCTGAATGAGGGCCTAAATCTATAGAAGTATAAAAAAGAATAGAAAAAAAAGAACAACTTGGTATTGTATTATTGTAAACATTTCATGCACAATAGTATGATTTCAATTAGAGTTGCCTATTAAAAAAACATTAACTTAAAACCACATACAGTATAACTGAAACCATTTCTTCTCAATATGCCCCATTCCTAATGTTTTAGAGAAACACTTTATCTATGAGGTAATGTAATTGGACTAAAACCCTGCAGGGACAAAGGGATTTTCTTGGCTCTAAGAACATCGCCATGTGGAACTATTTCGGTGGTCACCGCTGTGTGGAAAGCAGATGCCGTAAAATTATCATTGTACAGAGAATGTAAAGGTTCATTTAACAAGTCGAAAAGACAAAAATAATTATTTATTCTGTTCTTTTTTGTAGATCGTTGCAAAAAGGATTAAAAAACATAACAAACTCTAAATTTAGCTTTTTTGATAGAGCACATTTTAATATAGTATTATTATTATCCATTTATATAGTACCACTATTTTACAGGGCGTTGTAATATTTGTCACTCACATCAGTCCCTGCTTTATTGTACTAACAGTCTAAGGGCCTGATTCAGAGATTTCCGTATATTTGATATTTACGCAAATCTTCGATGTTTAATGATCTGATCATGCACAGGAGCTGCACCGCACATCTGCAGATCTGGCCCTGCAACGTCGGTCACAGTGCCCCAAAAGCTGCGGCATGATGGACATGTTGCTGGCATTTGGGGACGGCGACGCTTCCAGAAAACGGGAGCTTGTCGGACCCATTTTCTGGGCGTGCTGAAACTAGTGGCTACACTTGCCCTGCCAGAGTGATTTTGACGGACATCCTGAGTAACCTGAAAGTTACTCAGATGTCCGATAGTCCCGCAGAGGATCCGATGGCTGCGTCTTTGGATGCAGTCATCGGATTACAGAAGCTGGCAGTGGGCCTCTTTTTATTTAAGATGCCTCCTGCGGCTGTTGCATATTTTAGCACAGACGCTGCATACAAAAGACGCAGCAGCGGTGCCATTAATGTAAATCTATGAATCAGGCCCTAAATTCCATAGCACACAAGTGCACAAAAACACACTCCAGGGTTAATATTTGGGCAGAATCAGGGGCGTTTCTAGAGAGGAGGGGGCCCATGTGCAGTCTTCCGACACGGGCCCCCTCCTCTCCGCCCAGCGGCCGGCAGCGCACTGAGCTGTACGCGGCCAGCACCGGAGTTATAGACTCTGGGCACTGGAGTGTGCCCAGAGTCTGTAATGTATGCACAGGTCACCGGGAAAATGGCCGCGGTGGCCATGTTCCCTGTACTGCGTATGCGCAAACGACGGGCAAATGGCTGCCGTGGCCATTTTCCAGTCGTTTTACAGCGCCGGACCCCTGCGCCGATGTAGGACTCCGGAGAGGTAAGTAATATTATGGGTGCAGGGTGTGCGGTGCGGGGCCCGTGTTCCCCGCACACCGTGCACCCATTATAGATACGCCCCTGGGCAGAATCCAATTAACCTAACAGTTTGTCTTTGGAGTCTTGGAGGAAATCCACCCAAACACAGGGAGAACAGATAGGGCTATGGTTGAGAACAGTGGCAGATCCAAAGGGAGGGGGTGATCAGTGCTCTCTCTCCTCCCCTTGTAACATTTCTCACCTGCCCACAGGGGCGTATCTGTGATGGGTGCAAGGTGTGCGGTGCACACGGGCCCCTGGGTCCAGGGTGGGTCCACACTGCACACCCTGTACCCATATTCTTTAATACTTGCCTCTCCACAGTATCAGCGCTGCACTAAACGCCTGAAAAATGTCTGCCGTGGACTTTTTCTTGGCATTTTGCACATGTGCAGTGGGGAAATCGCTGGTAAAATGGCACCATTTACCCTGTGACCTGCGCATACGCAGTAGACTCTGGGCACAAACTAGTGCCCAGAGTCTACTACTGCTCAGGTCAGTGCAGTGCCGGCCACTGGGGAGAGAGGAGGGGGCCCCAGACGGGGAATGCATATGGGCCCCCTCCTCTCTTAATATGCCCCTGCCTGCCCACTACCACTGGCCGCTGCATAGCAGCACAGAGGAGCAGCAGTAGTCTCCTCTATCCCTGCACAATATGCTATACAGCATTCCGCGATATTGGTGACACACTGATCGCCCCCCTGGATCTGCCCCTGGTTGAGAATTGAAGTTTGTGCTTTCAATAGTTCAATGCTCCTCTCTAACATAAAAGTCCCACTAGCCCGATTCAAACAAGTAGAACAGGTTATGGGCGGTATGTACTAACCGTGCTGTGTACATCCCGTCAGCCAGCGCACCGATACTAATTGCATATGTACTAACATATGCGATTAGTATTACAAAGGACAGCTCTTGCGATAAGAGCAGCCCTTTGCGAAACTTCCGCCACTGGATGAGGGGGTCTCCGTGGGTCTTATCCCCCTCCTAGCCCCGGGAGCTTCCTGCTGGTGACCCTGCAGGAAGTCCCGGGCTCCTCCTCCCTGCACCTGGAAGAAGAAGAAGAGGAGAAGGAGGCGGGGGACCCAGGAGGAGCCGCAGGAGGCTGAGGTAAGGAGGGACCGGCAGTGAGAGGTTCTGGGTGACGGGGAGCGGAATGCGGTAAGAAGCCCATAGGCTTCTATAGGGTAATGCCAGAAAAATGTTACCCTCCGCATCAAAAATTAGGCAGTCTGGGCTTAGTACATATGAAAATGCGTTAAAAACACCCAAAACAGGGTTTTTACCGCATTTTTCCTTTAGTACATAACGGCCTTAAACTTAATTATTTGCTGAAATGTACAAAACTGCACCAAGATCAGATCAAAATATATTCTTGCAGGACCTGTTCACTTTTAGAAAAGACACAGACAAATAACTGAACATATAGATTACATCTCACTGTATAGCTTGTGTCCTCTTAGGTTTCCCCAGGACATTTTAAACATGTCATTTGCTTTATGCAAGGCAAAACATGCTTAATGAAAGACAGAGGAAAGGAAATGAACATGAATTGGGAACAGTTATCAAGCGTCGTTTATTCTAAAATAATAATAAATAGAAATGCACAATGGGGTAGATGTATTATAGCGGCACTTAACGTGCCGCTATAACGCTTCCCACTTCGCCTCTTTACCGAGGCGAAGCAGGAAGCACTACCGATGAGATGTATAAACATCTCATCGGCCGGAGAGGGGGAGCGTTAACTCCCCCTCCGGCGCTACCCGCTAGAGACCACAGCGCATCAGCCTAGTGCTGATGCGCTGTGTCTCTTCCCGGCCGGCTCCACTGAGCATGCGCGGGATCTCGCAAGTATCGCGAGATCCCCGCGTGGAGCCGGTAGCAGCCGCAGCAGGGACAGCGCTGTCCCTGCTGTGGGGATAGGCTAGCGCCAGGCTGTAGCTGTCGGTAACGACAGCTACAGCCGGCCGAACGGTCAGACGATCTGACCGTTCGTACATAGCCCAGGCTATCAGCGCTGCTATCTTGTAGATAGCAGCGCCGATAATGACAGGGGCACATAGCGCCCCTGTCATTTACCGCCCAGACCCCCGATCATACATCGGGGAGAAGCGGTATCAGCGCACATAACGTGCGCTTATAGCGCTTCTGGGCTTCATACATCTACCCCAATATGTCTTACCACAAATGATTATAACTAGCATGCTTAAATATTTTACCCAATCTCTGCCTTATATTCAGAGACATTTTTGTTTCAGCAACTGTGTTATTGCCATATATAGGACCTCCTCCAGAACTGTGCTATTGCTGTATGTAGGAGCTCCTCCAGAACTGTGCTATTGCCATATATAGGACCTCCTCCAGAACTGTGCTATTGCTGTATATAGGAGCTCCTCCAGAACTGTGCTATTGCTGTATATAGGAGCTCCTCCAGAACTGTGCTATTGCCATATATAGGAGCTCCTCCAGAACTGTGCTATTGCTGTATATAGGAGCTCCTCCAGAACTGTGCTATTGCTGTATATACTGTAGGACCTCCTCCAGAACTGTGCTATTGCTGTATATACTGTAGGACCTCCTCCAGCTGTCCCATACAGCATTCCTCAGAGCATGCGGCTTTATCACACACATTAAAACGTGACATAAGTGTACTTAATTAACATAATAAATATCTATACAAAGGTATAATTTATCCATTGAATAGGCTGATAAAACTGAACAGTGGATCTGGCTTATTTGTGTGGTGGCGGCATTTGTTTGTTTGGTTTTGTTCTATTTAAGTCCTCAATTGATAAAACGAAAAATGAAACACAATGGCAAAGCTCAGAAATAAACACCCAATAAGGAAATTGAGCTGGTTCTAAAATTGGCTAATACCATTTAACAATGAAACATGATAAAATAAAATGGGGGAGATGTACGAAGCCCAGAAACGGTATCAGCGCACGTTATGTGCGCTGATATCGCTTCTCCCCGATGTATGATCGGGGGTCTGGGCGGTAAATGACATTGACGCTGTGCGCCCCTGTCATTATAGGCGCTGCTATCTATAAGATAGCAGCGCCGACGGCAGGGCTATGTACGAACGGTCATAACGCACTACAAGATAGCAGCGCTGATAGCCTGGGCTATGTACGAACGGTCAGATCGTCTGACCGTTCGGCCGGCTGTAGCTGTCGTTATCGATAGCTACAGCCTGGCGTTAGCCTATCCCCACAGCAGGGACAGCGCTGTCCCTGCTGCGGCGGCTGCCGGCTCCAGGGCTCCACGCAGGGATCTCGCGATACTTGCGAGATCCCGCGCATGCTCAGTGGAGCCGGCCGCATCAGCACTAGGCTGATGCGCTGTTGTCTCTAGCGGGTAGCGCCGGAGGGGGAGTTAACACTCCCCCTCTCCGGCCGATGAGATGTTTATACATCTCATCGGTAGTGCTTCCTGCTTCGCCTCGGTAAAGAGGCGAAGCGGGAAGCGTTATAGCGGCACGTTAAGTGCCGCTATAATACATCTACCCCATGGAGAGATCCGGGCAAAACTGTATAAATTCACTTCTGCACATACACAGTACGGTCAAAAGCTATTTGCTGCCATATATTGAGCTGCGTCCCACTTAGGATCAGGCCCTAGATGGTAAGAGAATCCCATGATTCACTGTCTAACCTGGATCTAAATGCATAAGATGCATTTCACATGTGTTCAATTATTTAGGTGAGCAAGAACCTGGCTTTGACAAACTTCTTGTAGGCCATGTAGTGTTTTAAAAATGGGCTGCAAATAAACGCCTCCAGGGTGCATAGTGTTTACAGCTATATAAAAATGAATTAATCATTTTACATTACATTAGGGTGGAATGCATTGTAAATACCACCAGTGTGTACAAGGCCTTAAACCCATCACCTGTACGGCACAAAGGGATAACTAAAGGAAAAAAGGAGAAACTGCACCGATTAGCTAATAACATATCACCATGGCAGAGATAATGTCACTCAGAATATGTTTCCAATTTTAAAACAGTTATTGACACAATCTCAATAAAAATACGTATACAAAAATCCATACAGAGATTGACTTACATAAGTCTCAATAAGAAACTGCTAATACTGTATATTACTTGTATGGAATATAGAATTATGCACAGTGAAAACGGTATATTCCCCAGTCTATGGGTTTTGACGATAATTGTAGCTGGTCCTGCTATATTGATATTATAAAGCAAAGTTACACTCACTGTCAGTTGAGATCTTGTGTACCAGTGGAGTCCGGCATGTATGAATGAGTATTCCCATGAAGGTGAGAGTTAGTCACAGAAAAATGGTGCTGGTATTCCTTTAATAGAGGTGGAATCCAAAGTTCCTTTTTTTCTCTCATATACCAACTGTGAATATAAAATATTGAAACAGCAGCACAGTATCAGAGCAGCACTGCTCCCAGGGCAATTATCGGGGGTCCAAGCTGGACTTGCTGTTCAGTATCCCACAGAGAGCCACTAGGATACAGACAACTGCACATAAGCGGAATGTCCTCCGTAGCCGCAATGTGAATGAAGGCCATAAAGCTATTAGCAGGTCCTGTAAATAATATCGGTGACAGGCAGAATTAAAAATGGTGCCAAACAGTGGACCCCACTGACGTGTTTCGCCCCTATTTAGAGGGCTTTATCAAAGAGGAAAGGTACCTCTACATTACTGGTCATATATATATGCCATCTAGTATTAGTTCATTCATACACCTGTGAAATCAGGTGTGCCTTATAAGCTGATAATCTCAAGGGAAGTAGTTAATAGACCGGCGGTCGCAATGCCACCGGTCTAAATCCCGACTGGACCTGCCCGTCAAGGGACTTAAATATGCATCGGCATTTCGACGCATATCTTAATCCAACCCCCGCCATCCTGATCGTCCACTGACGATAAGTATAACACTTAGCCCGGGGATGGGGGGGGTTAGGTTTAGGGACCCCTGGGGGGGGGGGTTTAGAGTTAGGCTAGGGGAAGGGGGGTTAGGGTTAGGCAGTCCACCGGGAGGGTTAGGTTTAGGGGAAGGGGAGGGGGGGTTAGGGTTAGGCACCCCTGGGGGGAGGTTAGGGTTAGGCAATCCCAAAGGAGGGTTAGGGGGGGAGAGGGGAGGGTTAGGGTACTTACCAATGCCCGTCGGGATCTCTCACTGTCGGACCCTCACTGTCGGGATTTGAACCGGCTGTTGAGCCGCCGGTAGTTCAATACCATTCCAATCTCAAGTGGTGTTTGTGTCTCTATGCATGAAATATTTTAAAAATATATTCCACCAACAATTAGAGACATTCAATATAATTAGCTAAATATAAACAATATCTATAAAACATAAAAACATATATTGATTACTGGTTCAAAATCTATATAATAAGCAAGAAAGTGTGTCTGGCTGTCTGTCTGTCTGTCTGTTTCTCCTTTATGCAATGCCAGAGTTTTGAACATGGCTCCACCAAATTTGGCATGTTGGTGTAGTTTGACCAGGATTAGGTTTTTGAACTTCGTCAGGGCGCTACTTAAATTATATATAACACGGAATAGAAAAAGTACTCTCTTTTGTTTGGGGCACTCAGTTCTACCTACAATATTAAATAAAACGTAATATTTATTATATATTAATTAATAGGTTAAAACTTAGGAGACAAGGAACAATACATTACACAAAAATTAGAAAGGCACAATTACCAGGAAAATAGTTCAGAAGGTGGTCACAATTACCACA
Source organism: Taudactylus pleione (assembly GCA_031769625.1). Taxonomy (NCBI): domain Eukaryota; kingdom Metazoa; phylum Chordata; class Amphibia; order Anura; family Myobatrachidae; genus Taudactylus; species Taudactylus pleione. Next base: position 10,103,235 of record JAUIMM010000300.1, read on the forward strand.
TGATATACAATCAGAGGTTCTCAGCACCACTGACCATAAGATGACCCAGGGGTGTAGCGTGTAGACATGGCGTCCTGAGCATGTGTGTGCTAACGCACCCCCACCCCCCAAGTGTGCCAAGGGGGCATGTCCAACATGTAAGGGCAAATTAAAGGGAAATAAAAATACAGATATTCCCTCTTAATCATATCTCCTCCCTCCCACCTTACTTTTGCAGGGCGCCGGAGATCAACCATTCGACTGGGGGAGAAGGGAATCATCTGCTGATGAGCTGAACCTGAAGCACATGAGCTCAGTGCGTCCATACTGTGGGCGTGGTGTGGGCGGAGCCACAAGCACCGCCCTGTCCACACAATGCCCCCAGTCTGGAGGCACAGATCTATTTATGTGTTTCACGCTCAGCTCAGCAGGGGCTCTGCCCTCCGTCGGATGACTGATCTCCAGCGCCCTGGCCTCGCTACACCCCTGAGAGGACCACCCACAATTTATTATGAACTATTAGAACAACAAATGGTAATAGGCCAAGGTGGAAATATAAGCTTAATTTTACATCTAATCAAAGGGATACAGCCCCTGCATGTGTTAAGCAGACACAACCGAACCACAAATTAATCACAGCTCATTTCACGCAATCATGTGATTATTGTATATATGTATCTCATGGTCACCACCTCACTCCATGTAGTAACATTATTATAGCATGTAGTCTGCTGGACACCAGATCTCTGATTCAGACACGTTGGGTTACAAATATAGATGATAGATCCAGTTGCCAGTAAATAAAAGAGTAAACAGTAAACAGTAAATGCTAATTGCTCATAATATCACCCTATGGCATCCTGGGAAATCTATGTCATATCAAAATATAAATATATATGTCGCACCCTACACACATGGAGTTAATTATCGGATCAGTTTATAAATATGCTATTGCACAATATATAATGACAATAAGTAGTTATAAATGATCATTTGTTCTCTGACAATCAGATACAGAATTAAATTAGACTAAGCAAGTGTACTGGTCATATTCAATGTGTGGTGAGGACAAGTTCAAAAGTAGATATACATCACAGCAGTGTATTAGGTAAGTACTTCATAAACTAGAAAGCATGAAAATAGCAATAGATTAGATAGATGCTAGGTACCTTTCAGTATAGTAATGGGCAGGTGGCTGCTATACCCCATATACCCTAGGTAGTAGGTGGAGCATGAGCGGGCCTGCCTCTTATACCCTGAAGGTATGAGAAGTTTAATGGCATCTGCTGTTGTCCCACCAATCCCACTGAGAGTCTGATGAAACAGCGTAGGCTCACTGGAGGGCTGGTGAATAACTGACAGTGCCAGAAATGTGAGGATTATATATAGAGAATGAGGTGGAAGTACTCTAGATGCTACCACCTAGTATATGAGGATATGCCTCAGTGAATATCGGGTGAGTGATCCCAAGTAGATACATGGAAACATAGAATTTTACGGCAGATAAGAACCACTTGGCCCATCTAGTCTGCCACTTTTCATTTATCCTTTTGGCAACTTCTACCCTATTTGCTCCTTAGGTCTCTCTTAAGGATATTCATATGCTTATCCCAAGTGTGTTTAAATTGTTCAACCGTCTTAGCTTGTACTCCAGTCCCACTAGAAGGAAGACAGCGGGAGTCAGCTGGTCTGCAGTTACACACTCTCACCCCACTGGTGTGTAAAGACAGCGCAGTGGATGGCCCAATATAAGTGAGGTGATGTCTCCAGTGGTACCTGATACAATAACGGCTGCTGCGGTGGTGTGTCAAGATTGGAGCTCCATCGTGCGCATTTCACTGGGATAGGGACTTTTTCAATTGAGGTCTGTGATGATACTGTACTGGCCGAGTTTATGTATCCAATCGGCCAATCAAAGTTGAGAGTGGCAGACAGTCTGCCTATCAGATTTAGTAGGGGTGGGAGTAGCCTGCAAAGTGGGATTGGTGTAACAGTATCCTATCACATTAGATGGGTGGAATGCCCATGAGTGTATATCATACTAGATAAATGAAGGGATGCTAATGAAGGTTTGCTGATGAACAAATCCTATATAGCCGCTATTTCTCGATTGGTTAATTAACCCTCATACTGCCAATGTGACTGACAGGTAGCACATAAGAAATTTTAGTCCATTTACTTGTTATTTACTGGCATCTGGATTTATCAACTATATTTGTACCTCATCGAGTCTGAATCAGAGATCTGGTATCCAGCAGACTACATGCTCTAATAATGTTACTACATGGAGTGAGGAGGTGAGATATATATTTACAATAATCACACAGTAGCAAGATTGAATGTAACGAGCTGTGATCAATTGTGATTTGGTTGTGTCTACTTCACATATGCAGGGGCTGTAACCCTTTGATTTGATGCAAAATTAAGCTTATGTTTTCACCTTGACTTTTGTTGTTCTAATAGTTTATAATAAGTTGTGGGTGGTCCTCTTATGATCAGTGGTGCTGAGAATCTCCGATTGTTTATCATGTGGTAATTGTGACCAGCTTCTGAACTATTTTTCCTGGCAAGTGTGCCTTTTTAATTTTTGTGTTATTTATTGTTCCTTATCTCCTATGTTTGTAACCTTTCAATTAATATATAATAAACCTTACGCTTTATTTAATATTGTAGGTAGAACTGAGTGCCCCAAACAAAAGAGAGTACTTTTTCTTTTGTGTTATATATAATTATCTTTACTCTCATGGGTGCACCTCCACAGGTGTAATATTTTTGAAATTTGTTTTATACATGAATTTCTTATTATGTGGAGTATCTCTATCTTTAATATACTGTATTGGTACCAGTGCTCGGGGTCTTCAATTTCCCCCTTTCCTGAGTTTTAGACACAGGGGCTGGCTTCATACACACACTGTCGCAGTGATCTCTGAAACTCAAGTGATTGTGGAAACTGTACTGATTTATGTCCTGTAAGTCAGTCTGCTCCTGATATACCCCATTCCAAACAGTATGAGCAGGCCCGCCAAGATCCGTGGCGGGCCCCGGTAATAGGGGCATGGCCTAATCGCAGGAGGCGTGACCACGCCCCCTTGCCGAGGAAAAAAAAGATTTGCAGCGCTGCAAAGCGGTGCTGCGCGCTGGGGAGGGGGGGCGCTCTGAGACCCCTCAGCCCGGTGCAAAGCCAGGGGGGGCGCGATCAGTGTGATCGCTCCCCCGCACAGGCATAGGAGATTGCTGTGGCTGCCCCTCAGGAAGCCCGGGCCCGGGTAATCTGTATCCGCTCCCCCCCCTCTCGGCGCCCCTGAGTATGAGAATACGCTGCCTGCACTGTCATTTACTCCTAATGTGCATAGTTATCCAGGTTATAGGCAAGAACAATGAAGGCTGCAGGTGTGCTTCAGGGTCCAATCTTCAACCCGGGCAAAGCCAGGTATCCCAGCCAGTAATAAATAAATTAAGTCTGTTTTTCTCCACACATTTTTTTATTACAAGTAAAATACTATCTAATTTGCGAAACCATTCCGGGCTTGTCTATCAGACATTGGCGTATATTGGGGTCAATCCAATTGTCCGTGAAGGGTGTGAGTTGCCGTTGCCACGGCATTAAAAAGCCGCCAATGGCACTTGAACATGCACCCCAAGCGGCCCGCTCCGAGCTGGAATCGCACAATTTTGCTCGGAGCCCTATGGGGCTACGAGCACTTTTGTGTGAGTTTGGGCTGCTCTTGTCACGATGACTCGCATCCGCTAATTGGATCGAACCCTTTTAATGTGTGCAGGGTGTGCTATGTACACCCTGCACCCATAATATACGTACTTTGTGCCATCAAGGAGGCACCGCAGAAGAGTAACACACCAGCGCATGGCCAGATGTGGAGCTTGGAGGATGGGGCCCGCTGTTCAGAGCAAGTGGCCCCCCATTAGGCATTAATTCACCCCTGGACATACAGTACAATGTCATAGTGTTTCTAGTCACAATAAACTGGCTTCACCCAGTCAGTTCAGTCATGGAACCCATCACCTGGTGACTATAGCTCACACTAATGGCCAACAAAACAAACCTACACATGTTCGGCTCATTTTGTCTTCATGTTCTGTAGGAAAATTCCCCATATACTTGAAACATTAGATTATATCAGATAATAATGTTTCTACAACTCAAGGTTGCAAACAGGAATAATGTAGCTATTCTCCATAGAAATCTGACAATATCAGTTACATCATCAGCTATGGCTCACACATTTGTCTGGAGGAATTCTTGTGAATGCTTCTGCATAGAATAGATATGAGTAATGTAAGCACTGTAACATTGGCTACACTTCACATCTGTGAATGTTATTCTGTGCCTGACATTTCCTGCCTACGGTAATAGAGCAATCACTCCAGCAGACATTCTGCAGATACAAACACATACCTTGTCCATCAGGAGCCTGGATAGGTTCTTCTGATTCCTCTCCAGATACTGATCATAGAGTTGAGACAGCCTAGAGGTTAGAACATGCTCTTGGCTGAAGAGGGGATGATGGGTAAAAACTACCACAGAAATGTCAATATCCCGCTGACGTTCTCTGTAATGGCTCGATTTCTGAAGCTGCATACACACACAATGATTTTTTTAATGATTATCGTTAAACGATATCATTTAACGATAATCGTTTGCAAAAATCGTTCACTTTCTGAGTCAAACGATGAACGATTATCGTTCATGCGCGTTCACGTTTGTAGTTTGTCGTTTGTAGTTTGTAGTTCAGTCAGACTTGTCAATTGAACGATTTTCATTAAGGGAATATGCAAAAATCGTTTGTAGTTCATAAAAATTAAAAAATCTGACAGATAATCTGACAGATAATCTGACAGAAAATCGTTCATAAAAATCATTCATAAAATCGTTGGTAACAAAATCGTTGTGTGTGTATGCAGCTTTAGACATGATTGCCTTTGTGAAAGACAAACATATTACAAATGTATAACTTTCAATGTTCAAATATGCATTATATAAGGTATGACAATATACACAGACGGTGTATTGGTAGCATTACTGCCTCACAGCACTGAGGTCGTGGGTTCAATTCCCACCACAGCCCTAACTGTGTGGAGTTTGTATTTTCTCCCTGTGCTTGCGTGGGTTTCCTCCGGGTACCCCGGTTTCCTCCCACACTCCAAAAATATACTGGTAGGTTAATTGGCTGCAAACAAAAATTAACCCTAGTGTGTTTGTGTGTGCGCGCTTGTGATAGGGAACATAGATTGTAAGCTCTACTAGGGCAGGGACTGATATGAATGGACAAATATTCTCTGAAAAGCGCTGCGGAATATGTGTGTGCTATATAAATAACTGGTAATAAATAATAAATAAATAATGAAGACATATAACAGTGGTTTCATTACTTACATGTGAAATATAATGTATATAATGGCATAAAAATACCCTAGCACCCTACCGTACACCTACACAGAGAGGAGGCATGCAATCTGTGAGCTGATCCAATATCCATAAATGAGGGGGTCTGGGAGGCCTAACAGACCCCTCCGAGGTTGCTCCTAGGTACTGTCGCTTCCTCCACCTGTGACCTGTGCTGTTCATTTCAATTTTGTAGCACCCTTTCTATCTTACCTCTTGTTCCAAATAATATTTTGCATGGAACAAGATCTCAAGATCCACCTGGGCACTCAGATGCCCATGGACATCCTGGAAATCCCTCTGTGATACAGTTGCTCATTTCCTGGGCAACTTGGCTTTCTCAAGCTGATCTTCGAACAGACATGTGGGATTATCCTACCACTTACCAGCAGCTAAATCAAGGACTGGATGGGCTTACTTTATACTGTATATCTGGCTTTTGGGTTCCTCTTTTTATCAGTTATTCCTTTTGAGGCTCTTTGAGCACCAGAAAGCCACTAATCGTAAATGTGAAATGCGCACCACCGTAGTCCCTAAGTGGAAGGACATCACCAGAAGCAGCACGTGGGACTGATAGATCTTAGGCAGCGTGCTGTAGCATCTCTTTGCTAGTGACTGTGATGGAGTCCTCCTAACCGCTTGCTGTGGATCAGCACTGCAGACAGAGTAGCAAGCAGAGCATTACATCCTTGGACGCAGCTTCACTGGTCTAGTCAGTGTGATTGCACTGGACATCCTCAGTAACATGGGTATTACTCAGATGTCCGTTGTTCACACAATGGAAAGATCACAAATGCCTGCAGTGGGCGTCTTTTTAGTTAAGACGCATCGGCTGTGCATGTCCGTCCAGCTATGAATCAGCCCTATTATTTTAATAAAAGCCATACTGTAATAAGTAATTTTAATGCCCTGGGCAAGCAAAAGGTAACATGGCACCCCCACTTTCCATTTTATATGTTACAAAATGTAAAGCTAGCATTCCTTGCTTAAATACACATATCATTGTAAACAAAGAAATGCTTGTAGGGTGGGGGCACAGCCCATGTGACAGCGCCTGTTGCATTTATTTGTAGCTCTGCGGATACGCTTGGAGGGTGTGAGGCTAAAATAACTCAAATTCTTCTTGAATTGCATTATATTGGCCCCACGATTCCTGATTTTATCTTCCAATCCTGCCCACTTCACTTGCAAACAGGCGACTGCAAGAGATCCACCCTCTGTTCTGGGGACTACCCAAAAAATCAGGCACTGTATGGGCAGGCTTAGCTGTAATTATTGCTGTCTGTACACTACAATGGCGTTTATCTATCCCTGACTTCCACTAATTCCAATGGGATCTTGATTGTGCTTCTCAGATATCTAGAGTCTCACTGAATGCAATATTTGCAATTTCCTCATCATACCTCTTAGGTGGTCTGCCAATATGTGATCTGGCAGAAGATCTTTTCTGTGGTTGAACTTCCTCATAAGTACTGTAGTTTCTGGTTCTGATACATCTCTAACTGCTGGCATATCCAGTGACATCGTCCGATTGCATGTGCATTAGCAACTGCGATCCTTGCTGAATCAGGCCCTGTGTCTGTTATGTGTTTGCCACCAACACTACAACCAGGAAGTCAAACTCAGGCGGTAAATTCTGTAACATTGCTGCAGCGATCTCTTCATCGTCACATCGTAACAGACGTTAACTGCTGAGAAACTGACAACATTTTTTCAATGTAGTCTTTCATACTGCTGTATTCACGTACGTTCCAGCAATACATGACTTAAATTCTCCTCATGAAGCATCCCTCTGGGTACACTATCTGCAATGCTGTCCACGTGTCATTTGCTGTTGTTATCCTATGTATAATTGAGTACACTTAAGTCTATGGTTCCCATGGCTCTCCCTAAGTCATAAGGGCTTGGATCTGAACCTGGTTCTACTGTGACCTTTCACAGCCTTACACGCTTCAATTGCATTTCCATAGCAAGCTTCCAGGTTGGTTAATTCTCTGCACCTTTCATCTTTATAAACCCCAATATGGGTGTAGCTCTTGTCAGTGGCATCCCTATCTTTCTTGTCACCCTGTGGAGGCAAATGAGGGGGTGTGACCTTGTGGGTGGGGGCATGATCTCACAGCCCGAACCCCCATTTTTTGTCACACCGGGGGTGTCGAAGGTGCAGGCCACCCCCGGGGACCACCCTGTGTGAAGTGCTGGCTCCTGTCACTGAGGGGGACCCTTATCTTTGATGTCACCCCTCTGTTGGTGCCACCCGGGTGCCACCCACACCCCCCTTGTGACGCCAATGGCTCCTGTGGGTATGTTTCTTGCAGCCATATTTATGCAGCTTCTGTACACAAATCAATCTCTGTACTGACACACTGTGCTGGAAACACTCTGTGCTGTCCTCACACTGTGACCTGTAGAAGTCTGTGTCTTGCATGTGCCTAAGGTTGCACCTGTGTGCTGCTGTGAGCGTCTTAGTAGACAGATAATAGAAACAATCCATAATATTTTTTTATTTGACAGCTAATGATTCCTTGGACATCCAATGTCATGTATACACAGCACTACAAAATTATCTGAATGATAAATGTACTTGAGGGGGCATTTTTAAATATAGTTTCGGTTTGTCATCCAATCAAGTACACACTGCATTTGTGGCATGGTGTTGGCTCATCGAGACTGGCGAATGTCATGCAGCACTCCTGATGTTGGGAGCCAATCAAATTGGTTTGTAAATGACCATTGTCCCTGGTTGCTGTGCAGTAATCAGACCAACCAGTCAAGAAGTGGCTGATCGGCCCTATTATTGCAGTGTGTACCTAGCATAAGTTGTAATGTAAAAATAAAGCTGCCCATTGTCGGAAATTAAAATGATGTGTGTGTAGTTGTTGATATTGCAGCGTTATATAGGTTCACACCAGTGAATGACTCAAACTATGCACAGCACAGTTACTTAACCATTGGTGTTGGTTTCATTGAGAGATAATAGGTACAGCCGTACTCACTGTTACATGTACACTGGTACTGAAGCAGAGCGGGGTTCTTTACAGCTCTCCAGCCGGTGAGTGTATTCTGCAAACAGGTAGCGGTACAGGGATGCTGGCAGTGGCATCACAGGAGGGTGCAGACCGCACCCGGGTGTACACGCCGAGGGGTGACACCAAGGTACAGACTCCCCCTTAGTGACAGGAGCCGGGTGCTGCACTGTAGCATTAAGTGCAGCACTCAGCTCCTGTCACAGTGAGGGAGCCGGCATTACGTGCACCTCCAGCACCACCCCACCACCCCAGTGATAATCACGGGCCAGTGGGCCTGATTCAGAGCCGCTCGTAAGCGGCCGCTCGTTCACTCCGAGCGATGTTCGCACATCTGCGCATGCGCATTACGACATCGTAATCGTGCAATCGCTCAGTAATCATGTTCAAATCGGGCATCCAACTGTCGGAAATGACCAGCGATGCGTGCTCCCGCTGGTCGTTTCTGACATCAATCTTCGCCCGAACATGTAGGCCAATCTGCCGATAACGACAGATTGGCCATGTTCGGGGATGATTGATGTGTCTACACTGAATGATCAATCGTTCAGTTGTAGGCACTGCACCCCTAGGGGAATGATGGTACGATTACAATGTAGTGGATGGGTGCCTTAAGAGGGAAAACCTTAGGGTATTAGGTTTAGTTTGGGTTATGGTATTAGGGATAGGGTATTAGGGTTGGTGTATCAGTTTGGGTTAGGTTATTAGGGTCAGATTAGGTGTTTGGGTTGGGGTATTAGGGATAGGGTATTAGGGATGGTGTAGGGTTTAGCGGTTAGGGTATTAGGGTTAAAGGTTATGATTAGGGTGAGGTTTGAGTTTAGGAGATTAAGGTTGAGTTAGGGGCAGGATTAGGGTTGGGATGCTTTGCATGAACGCAAGTATATTGCTATGGATTGTTTGAGTGAGGGGGTCCCCGAACTGGTATCTTGCCTGGGGCCTCATGATGTCTAAATCCGGCTCTGCACACAGAGTGACCTAGGCAGCCAATGAGTCCTGTATGATGAAACACTGAGCTGTGCTGGAAGCTGGGTTTGTACTGGGAAAGACATCTGAAAGCTCTTATTAATAAAAGGAAAGCAGGAGGAGGCAGCAGCAGCTGTAGTAGGTTTATCAAATTCTAAAGCACATTAAAAACATGTATATAAACGGTTGGGCAATAGACTTAATGTATGATATATATGTTGAATAAGCTCTCTATTGTATTATATTGGTATTAGAATACAGTATGATTTTTTTTTTTTTTTAACATATGTTTATTGGTTTTTCAAATAGAAATAACATATATCAAATAAAGCAGATATACATGCTAGGAGAAGAAAGAGAGAGAAACTCTTGCACTTGTTTCTTTGTTAGAGCAAAATACAATAATCAATTATTTATATTACATCTACGTTTACATTCCAACATGTATATCATAAACAAATATATTGTAAGTATATAGTATAGGGAAGACATCGACAAGGGAAAGAAGGGGAGGTTGAGGAAAACAAACAAAATCAAAAACAAGGAAGGAAGACATTAAACATAATCAGAGTATGTCTAGTCAGATTTCCTGAGTTTCTTAATTTGGAGCAGTCGAGGTATTCCTGTCTAATTGTCGAAGCAAGAACCATTCGGTATTTTCAAAAACTTTAAACACATCGGTTTGTGTTTCTGGGTCTAATGTATCTATAAAGACTCCCCATTTACGGTAGAAACGCAAAATCCCAGTCTCCACTTCTGGGATCGAGGAGTATCGATCAAAGTACATCAGCTGTAGTAGAACTTGTTTCACCTCGGAGAGAGAAGGTTTGTATCTAAAAATCCAATGTCTTAAAATCACTTTCTTTGCTACCGTTATTGCAATAGTGAGAAATGGTATTAGATGTGTAATAGATGACCCAGAGGTCCAGGAGGTAAAGTTGACAAACAAAAGTGCTATTGGGTCGGGGGTAAGCTTCAAGCCAAATAAACCATTAAAATATGAGATGAGCTTGTTCCAGAATTTCTTTATCACCCCACATTCCCAGAAACAGTGTATAAATGTTGCCCTGGAGTAAGCACACTTCTTGCAGACTCCAGATTCGGAGGGAACCATAAATGAACGTTGATGAGGAGCAATGTATGCTCTGTTAATAACTTTAATATGTATTTCTTGTAATGAGGATGAGTTTAAAATCTTTAATGTGTTATCAATCCTATGAAGCAAAACATTCTCAGAGTCAACAACAGCCATATCCGAGCTCCAAACTTCTATTGATTTACTCCATATTTTAGGAGATAAAGCGGTAATCAGCTCTTTATATAAACTGCTAATTTTATAAGTCGTTTTGGTTGCAAGCCTAATCAGTGACATCAGGACGTCCGGACTCCCCGAGGTCTCAAAGGGGGGGGTATTGATTGTATGAAGTGTCTGATCTGGAGAAAATTGAAGAAACAAGATTGGGGCAGATCAACCCTATCTCTTAATTCTGAAAAAGTAAATAAACTGCCCCCGGATAAAACACATCCGCTGTCGAACGTATCCCCTTAGTTTTCAGATGAAAGAAGGACGCATTTTCCATGGCTTGTCTAAATTGTGGATTTCCCCAAAAAGGGATATAATTCGAGTGTCTAGGGTTACGTTTGAGAATTCTATTAATCGCCCACCATGCTAAATAAGTGTCATGAAACATTATGTTTTGTAAAATATTCGGGGGTATACTTTTCTTGGGAGAATGTAACAAGGCTCCCGGAGAGTAAGGATATAAGAGGGCACAGTCTATGGGGGAACATGTATAGATGTTGCGATTTAGTAGCCAACCTAGAATATACCTAAAATGAATAGCATTAGTAAACTGAGTCAAATCTAGAAAATTTAGCCCGCCCTGTGTTCTCAAGGATCGTAATTTATAAGACGCTATCCTAGGCATTTTTTTTGACCATATAAATTTATTAAATAATTTAGAGAGAAACAAGGTATCTGTTCTAGTTAACCTAATAGGGAGCATCTGAAGAACATATGAAATTTTCGGGAAAATTACAGTTTTTATTAAAGCTACGGTAGCTACCCTTCCCAACAGCGAGAGAGGTAATAACATTCATCTATCTAACATGTTACTTATTGTTTGAATTAAAGGGGAATAGTTTAGAGAATATAACTTGGAAAGATTTGCCAGGATCTGAATACCAGATACCTAATATGGGTCGACAAGATTTTAAATTGCGTTAGCGAGGGATCTTGCGATATAGAGGGTATATCACCTGAAATAATTAACATTTCTGACTTGGAAACATTTATTTTGTATCCTGAGAATATGCCAAAGTCGAAATTATGGACATAATTGTAGGAAGAGTTATGGATGGAGATGACAAAAAAAGCAACATGTCGTCTGCAAAAAGGGCAACTCTCAGATCAATGTTACCGACCATTAAACCCCTAAACATGGGAGAGCTACGCAGCGCAATTGCAAGAGGTTCAAGAGCAATTGCGAACAATAATGGCGAAAGTGGACAGCCCTGTCGAGTCCCTCTTTTAATCTGAAAATTGTTTGATATATACCCACTTAGAGCAATCTGAGAGCTAGGATTGGTATAGAGTGTTTTAAGTATTCCTATGAATTTGTCCCCAAAACCAAATCTTCTTAAAGTTTCAAATAGATGAGGCCACAAGACAATATCGAAGGCCTTCTCGGCGTCTAATGATAATACTGCCTTATCCAATAAATCCTTCGAAGTATTTGCAGCTATAATAGTTGACAAGACTCTGCGGATGTTAACCACCGAGTGTCTGCCAGCTATGAAGCCAGTTTGGTCATCATGTATCACTAAGGGCATGGCCTGTTTCAGACGCTCTGCGATTATTTTAGTTAAGATTTTGTAATCTAAGTTTAAAAGCGATATGGGTCTATAAGAACTTGGATCACTTAAGTCTCGATCCGGCTTTGGTAACACCTTGAGAATGGCTGAATTAAAATGGGCAGGCATAATATCAAAATGCAATATATGGTTTAACGCTCTTGTGAGCGACGGATACATTTTTTTGTTTAAAATATGGTAATAGTACGCCGATAAGCCATCAGGGCCCGGGGCCTTACCTTTTTCATAGCTCGAATAGTTTTCTCCACCTCCAATTCAGCTATAGGGGCTGTCAAAAGGTCAACGAAAGTCGGGGCAACTTGTGGGATAGGCAGATTGTCCCAAAACGTATTAGACTCTTCCAAGGAACTAAGAGGAAGGGTGTCGGAATACAGCTTCTCATAAAATGCCCTCATCAGCTCCACCACCTCGGCCCCACCAGAGGTAAAAGACCCATTGGGGAGGCGGAGAGGATGGACCAGCGAAGGAGGTCTACTGCCATTAAGTAAATTGGTCAATAACTTGCCCGACTTGTTCCCAAATCTATTGAATCTGTAATTTTTTTTAAAAGAATGTTTACTTTCCATTTTAGCAAGAGTACCCTCAAAATGGGTCTTAGCCTTCAAATAATCGCTTTTAAGCTGGGGAGATGGGGCAGAAGAGTATGCTTGATAAGCATTAGTAAGAGATTTTTGGATCTCTAAAAAATCTTTAGCTATTTGTTTCTTATACGAAATAGAGTAAGAGATGATGAAACCTTTAAGTACTGATTTAGAAGCTTGCCAGAATAAGACTGGGTCTGTTTCCATATGCTCCAAATTGTTTAATCTATATTCTTCCCATGCAGCCTCTAGTCTCTCTCTAAATTTCAGGGATTGAGCAAGATATGATGGGAACTTCCAAACAAAATTCCTACCTTGATTCCGATCAAATTTCATGTCAAACCATATCAAAGCATGGTCCGAAATGGCAATCGATTCCATCTCTGTTTGCAATATTTTGGGAAGTAAAGTGGATGAGGCTAGAAGATAGTCTATCCTCGAGAGAGATCTGTGCGCTGCTGAGAGGCATGAGTAAGATTTCTCTAAAGGATGGAACACTCTCCACACATCTATCAAATTGAGGCTGGAAGCAAGCGAGGGCACCCCAAATTATGGCGGTTTGCGCATCCTCCCAGAAGTACCCAGAGAGTCCAGACCCCCCGAAGATATCAAATTAAAGTCTCCACACACCAACATAGCATCTCCCTGTTGCATGAAAGACCTCGAGTAAGCATTTGGGGCATATACATTACAAAGGACATATTTTTTCCGGCTAATAAGATCTCACAGAGAAGATATCTGCCCTCTGGATCGCTTTTCGTGGATATTAATTGAATCTGCAAATGTTGCTTGACAAGAATGAGAACCCCCCTAGCTTTGGAGTTATAGGGTGCTGAGGCTAGAACCTTCCACTTTAATGTATTTAATTTTTCTATCTCCGAGGGAACCAAATGAGATTCTTGTATAAAGACCAGGTCGACTTTTAATTTATTTACCGTATATACTCGAGTATAAGCCGAGTTTTTCAGCACATTTTTTTTGCTGAAAAAGCACCCCCTCGGCTTATACTCGAGTGATGCCCGCATGGTACGCAGCTGAGTAACGTACCATGCGGGCTGCGGTGCAGATTGTGTCCCTGTGACACAGCTGCACCGCGTGTGTAGCGCTGACCGGACGGAGTTCGGTCAGCACTACACACTGCCAAACACACAGCCGCCGGAGGCGGCAGCTGTGTGTTTGTTGTAATCAGCAGCCGATGAGACTCTCATCAGCTGCTGCTGCTCCCACTGCGGGAGCCATCTTCCGGCTCCCGCAGTGGGTAATGGGAGAGACGTCATGACGACGTCTCTCCCATAATGCAAAGTGGCCGGAGGAGCTGATAGCAGCGGCAGGACCAGGAGCGGGGTTTCAGGTAAGTGTTTTTTTTTTTTTTTATTAGGACTACTGGGGGGCACTACCAGGGGGGATTACTTCTGGGGGCACTACCAGGGGGGATTACTTCTGGGGGCACTACCAGGGAGGGATTACTTCTGGGGGCACTACCAGGGGGGGATTACTTCTGGGGGCACTACCAGGGGGGATTACTATTGGGGGCACTACCAGGGGGAATTACTTCTGGAGGCATTACCAGGGGGGATTACTACTGGGGGCACTACCAGGGGGAATTACTTCTGGGGGCACTACCAGGGGGGATTACTACTGGGGGTACTACCAGGGGGAATTACTTCTGGGGGCACTACCAGGGGGGATTACTACTGGGGGCACTACCAGGGGGGATTACTACTGGGAGCACTACCAGGGGGGATTACTACTGGGGGCACTACCAGCTGCTGCATTTCCCACCCTAGGTTTATACTCAAGTCAATAAGTTTTCCCAATTTTTTGTGGTAAAATTAGGTACCTCGGCTTATATTCGGGTCGACTTATACTCGAGTATATACAGTAAATATAAAAGTATTTTTTTTCTTTTCTGAGGTGACCTAAATCCTCCGACGTTCCAGGAACCTATCCTACATTCCGAGCCCATAGATCATTAGAAAATGTTATATTACGTATTGTCTTCTTCACTTCAAAATAAATATGAAAAATTAGGGATGGACAAGAGGAAAGGGAAAGACACCAACAGGGGAAACAGAATATGAAATTGCAAAAAATGAAAATAACAGTAAGACTATGCATAGAAAGCAATGTCACACTTTGGAGTATCGAAACCGGTGCAAAATAGCACCAGCTGCGATATAGACTTCCTAAAATTGAAACACTATTATAATTGAACATTATATAGATGTTCAAGCTCCTAACCGAACCCGACCATGACATAATACAGGCATTGAGTGCAGCACCCCCCGTCCCGCCCCAACAGAGAAAAAAAACCCAACAATAACAGATGCCAATCTTAATCAGAATGACGGTCAAATAGTATGAAGCTATACATCATGTGCATTCCCTCCCACTCCACTGCACATGGCGTAACATCATGAAATAACAATATAGATCAAATCGCATGTAGAAGACAGTTCTATGATCCATACAACCTGACCCTGGGGACCCAAAGCCAGATTCCACCGCCAGGCGTTCCCAGAATCATTTTAGTGGAGAGACCATGTTAAGAAGACTGTGGCTAAAGTCATTCTCCGTCATCTTGGGAAGAAGATCTGCTCTCTTTATTTTTATTTATTCCTTGTAAGAAGATTTCTGCCTCGGATACAGACGTAAAATCTTTAAACGACATCCCATCAAATAGGCGTAAACGAGCAGGGTAAAGTAGGGCGAATTTCTTGCCATCTTTTGCCAATCTGGAACACAGTGCAGAGAAGTTCTTCCGGGCTCTTGATAATTCAGGAGAGTAGTCCTGGAAAATAAATAGCTTATTGGCCTCCCAGGTTAAGGATTTCTGCTTTCTGTATGCCGACCATATGGATTCTTTATGAAGATAATTAAGGCATCTGAAAATGACCACACGTGGACGCATCACTTCATCTGCGCGTTGAGGGCCTATTCTGTGTGCACGTTCTATGATTAATCCTTGACACGCGTCTTGAATATTTAGTAATGAGAGGAGGGTGTTAGAGATAAAGTCTTATAGCCCAGGTCCCTTAACTGTTTCCGGGAGTCCTACTATTCGGAGATTATTCCTCCTTGACCTGTTTTCAAGGTCATCCATTTTGCTCCAAATATGGTGACGTGACTTCTCCATCTCTCCCATTGACTTTTTAAGATTAGCTACATCGTGGAAAATCTCTCCCAGCCTCTGTTCAGTGTGGAGAACTCTGTGGGTTAACTGGGATATCTGTTCTTAATGTCAGCTGTCTGGGCTTGTAATAATGGACCCATCGCTTCTCTTACAGCCTGTACCAGGGCACTGTAGGGAACAGAAGCGTTACCTGCAGCGTGGTGATCAGCGCCATTAGTGTTTTGTGAAAGGGAAGCGTGTTCCGGCGAATGGTCGCGGTTCTCTGTTGTTTGCGTGGAGGGATCATTTGCAGTCTCCGCTTCCCTAGTATCCCCGATCATGGAAGTACCAGAATCCGGGAGTGTAGAGCCGTTGCCTGCAGCAGCTGGTGCCATGTAAGCGTCCAGCGTGCGGCGGTCTGTGCGCTGTTTCTGTGTTTTTCCCGGCACAGGCGGCATAATAAACCTCCCTCCGTGTGCCCGGCGATGCACCCGATGCTGGGGGAGGCGAGGCGCGGCTGCAATGAGGCTAAAAATAGCCGTGAAAGCGAGAAATGTCGGGTGGGATACGGAGCCGCTCTGATCAGCGTCCGCTCATGCCCAAGCCGGAACCGGAAGTCCGGAATACAGTATGATTTATGGAATCACTGTTCATTTACTCCTGTCCACATTATGTTTACAACTGGATAACTATACTGTAATAAATGGGTTGGGTATGAAATCTCGGCGGCTGATAATAACGCCACCTTCAGATGGCATTATTAGGACTTTCCCCCAGTTCCCTGACTCGTGCTCTGCCCTGACAGGCGGAGAAGAGCAGGGAGCTGGCCCCTGTGATCAGCTGTGTAATCTAAATAGTTGATCGCTTAAAAATGTAGTTAAAAAAACCCAAAACACTTACCTGCATCCAGGGACCGGAAATCGGTGCTCCGGTGAGGTCCTCTCTCTGGGGCTCTGATCAGCTCGTCTCCGGGCTCCTGCACTGTGACCCTATTCAGATGCTGTATAGAGCAACTGACCGGGGTCACAGGGCCTGATTCAGACCCGCTCGCAAACGCTATGCGCTTGCAAGCGGGTCGATGGTGGGGGAGAAATTCACTCGCTCTGGGGCTCGCAACAAACGGGACGGCTGTTGATGTTGATCGACCCGTTTTGTAGGCGGGGAGGGGGGTTGGCTGGCCAAACGGAGGCGTTCCCGAAGGAACACCTGCCATTTGAGGGCGGCCCTACTGACATCACTGACATCACTAGTAATGTCAGTAGTGAGCAGCACACTGGGGCTTGCGGGATGAGACCCTACCACAAGAGTCTTGGCGCAAGCCGAATGATCGCGACCATTACCTGGCCGCTCGCAAAAGCTGTGGGTGGTCACCCACAGCTATGCGAGCGGCCAGGAGGCCGTTTTTTTTTTTAAAAAGTGGCTGTCCTGAATCAGAGCGAGCGCTCGCTTTTTGCGAGTGGCTTTGAATCAGGCCCACAGTTCAGGAGCCCCCATCAGCCACCAATCAGCTGGATTTATTTCTCTAGAGACCTGCCCCCTCCTCTACGTCTCTGAGTCCTGCAGCAGGAGTGTGCTTCAAGTTCTCTTCCCCTGCGTGGCTGCTGGCTTCCTGCTCTCAGTGAGGGACCCTGGCTGGCAAGTGCTTTATATCAATGTCTCCTTCAGCCAAGGTCCCCAAGCATCTGTGTTTAGCATTACTACAGGTAACAAAGTGCAATAAAAAAACGCTATTAAGTGTGACCCCCCCTGCCTACACATGTCTCTTATCTCTGCATCCCTCTCCCTGGAATCCTTGTAACTCATACTTGCCTAACCTCCCGATTTGGCCGGGAGCCTCCCGAAAATCGGGTGCCGCTCCCGGCCTCCCGGGAAGGCAGGCAAGTCTCCTAATCTTCGGCGACGTGTTTGCACCCCGCGCAGATGTAAGTATAAAGCCCGGCAGCGGGGGGGGGCGGTTACGCGATTCGCGCTGAATCGCGTCATCGTGGCTTCGCCCCCTGCTCCACAATGCCATTAATATCGGCATTGTGAGGAGGGGGCAGAGTCACGATGATGCGATCGTGCTCCCACGCCCCATGCTCTGCCCCCAATGACGAGTCGCTGCCGGGTCCCACCCCCTTTGACGGTGCCACGCCCCCTTGCTCTGTGAGCCCGACAGCTCCCTCCCGCAAGGAGTGAGCTAAATGTCGGCAAGTCTGTTGTAACTGCTTCCTCTTCAATGCTTCAGCCCCTTCTGTAACCCTCACCCTGCTATGCCAGATGCCTATATATTCTATATATTGCAACACAGTGTGTGTGTGTGTATATATATATATACATATGCACTGTATATACACATTTACATATATACTGGGGTGCCACAGCATGCCGAACGTTTACTACTACTGCATTATATATGCATATCACCTACTATGTACTAAGTATGTGTATATCTTTATAATATATATATATATATATACATATATATACCTATATAGATAGATATATCTAGCAATGTGTGTATGGACGGTCCTTTGCAAGTTTCTATTTATAACCAGTCCTGGAGTGCCTTTTACTATTGACTACTGTAATGCCGGGCACCTACAGTATGTGGACATTGTGTGTATGTATATATTATATATAATACACGCACACACAAATATATATATACACGGGATGAAAGGCGCCGAAATAACATTGCCTATCTTAATTCCGACGCCGGATCTAGACAGACGCCATCCTGAATGAAGTAAGTCAGGGCGTCTTAGCTGTTAGCCACCGGGGGGAGTGTTCAGGTTAGGCAGCATAGCGTGGTTAGGTTTTGAGGGGGGATTAGGATTACGGACCCCTAGGGGGGCTGGGGTTAGGCACAGCTGGGGGGGTTAGGCAACACTGGGGGGGTAGGTTTAGGCACAAAGGGGGGAGATTTAGGATTAGGCACTAATGGGGAGGGGGAGGGTTATGGTGTGGGGTGGGTTAGGGCTAGGCTACAAGACGGGTGAGTTAGGGGGAGAAGGGGGAGGATTAGTATACTTACTTGACCCCTGTCAGGATACCGACCATTGGGATGCCGCTATTG
Source organism: Taudactylus pleione (assembly GCA_031769625.1). Classification (NCBI taxonomy): domain Eukaryota; kingdom Metazoa; phylum Chordata; class Amphibia; order Anura; family Myobatrachidae; genus Taudactylus; species Taudactylus pleione. The sequence goes on from JAUIMM010000300.1 coordinate 10,122,232, forward strand.
GTTTCCCAACTGCCGGTATTTCATACCCATTCCGTGTACAAACGCTGGCCTTTAGGGACTACATCAGCTGCAGCCCCTAGAAGCTGGAAGGCAGAGGAGTGGCTTCCCATTATAAGCACTCTCTACTAATTGCGGTCTGGATTGGCAGTCCCAGTGGGAGAAAGCACCCCCCCCCCGCCCCTGGGGCTGCCTGTCTGTCCGTGATTAGCAGATAGCGGTTCTAATAGGGAGCCACTGCCAGTAAACTCTCTTTCTCACTGGGGTGCCAGATTTTATGGGGGGGTGGGTGGAGGGGGGAACTGCAGCCACTTATTGAAATGGTCACAGATTATTGATATTGTAATAGTCTGGGATGACCACACCCCTCTAATTGATGGCCACACCTACCCAAGACTGGCCATGCCCCTTCAGTGGGCCCCTGCCATTGCATTCCGCTGTGGGCCCTTCATGACCCAGTCCGACACTGACTGCCTATGTCGATTGCTGACAAGGCTTCCTGCTGTGCAAAAAACTCTTTCCGAGTACATACTGGAGGGTGAGTAGCTTATGTAAAGCAAGCCAGTTTGAACAAGGACCTCCAAATTGCCTTTTTTTTCCTCCCAGTAGTCAAAGGGACTATCTGACATGTCTATTTGTACACTGTCATTAATATATTCCTCCACCATTTCATGGATGGTGACTGTATCAGATTGCATTATGGTAGAGGTGTCACTAATTATGGGCAACTCTTTTAGACCTGGCCATATGTCATAATTTTGACTCATCTGCATCAACAGTGGGTCTCAGTATTTTTCTGGCAGCCGCAGTTGCTGGAGAAACTGAAGGAGAAGGCATTGTGTCATGTGCCACTTGAGCTGAGAACTTGCTCACCAAGAGCTCTTTGCATCTCTTAAGATCTGTGTTAGTTGGAAAAAGACATGAAATACGACTTAAGCCTAGGATCAAGCACGGTCACCAAAATGTAGTGATCCAATATCAAGATGTTGACAACTAGTATTCTTGGTCCCCTTCTGGGACAAATATTCACCACCAGCAGCAGTAACAGCATCAGGCTTAGCGCTCAAGGATTCTTCTGAGGAGTCCTAGATAGGGGAGAACTCAGTTAGCCTTAGCAAATTGGATGCAGGACTAGCTTCAATCATTAAGATGGGATCTAACTGACACTGGACTGCTTGTTGTTATTACTTTAGCAGAATTTGAAAATGTTTGCAAATACCTTTTTATGAAAGTGCTGCAAATGACATAACTGGGTTAACATCCCTACCTCTACTTACTTTGGCTTTACAAATGCTACAGATGGCTTGACAACTGTTGTCATAATTTGGGTAAAAATAATTGCACATATGAGGTGAATTTTTTGGTCTTATTTCCAGGCATGACAAAGGCCTTCTTCTTATCATGGGCAAGAATTGCTTCCACTGGAGCCTGTCTTACAGATACATCAACCTCATCATCAACATCCTCATTAATGGTGTCAACTACACAAATATCCCCTCATCCTGTTGCACTTCCCCAGTAGCATCCTCAATTTCTCTGTCAGCATCTTTACTTGTGCTGCTGATCCCCATATTGGCAGAGGGTGCAGAAATACTGGAAGGAGGCTTCTCTACGTGTTCTGTGTCAGACAGGTCAGGCTCACACATAGAACTTGTGGACATCCTTAGACTCTTCTCAGGGATTTGTGACATTTCTGAACACACAGTTTGTTCTTATGCCATAGTGCTTGTTTCAGTGCTGATCTTCCTGTTTTAAGTTTTTTTTACCTCTTCTAGACTTTGTGTGAAAAGATCTTGCATCGTCATGTGAGGCAAAAGAAGATGCCTGACTGACAGCAGCTGCAGAACCACCACTCACAAATAAAGGCCAAGGCCTGAGCCTTTCCTTGCCACTGCATATGGTGTATTGCATGTTGGCAATTTTTTTCTGAAGGAAACTTTCTCTTTATTAGAGGTGATTTTTTTTAGCAATGTAAAATATTGTTTTGACTTCAGATGCCATGACTTAAACCCTCTGTGTCCTGGCTTTAGTAGATGACATTGAAGGACTAGTATTATCATGAGTTGTGGCAGCAGCTGCAGCGCTAGTACTTGGTTGCTGCTCCTGCTGTTCTATCTATTGATTGTCATGATCCATATCAATGCCTGAACACATACACCCACATCAAAAAGACGTTTGATATTTTTTAAATAAAAGCTACTACTGTCCACCAACTGTGAGCAAAGCACTGCATAGATATAAATTAATAAAATTAATAAATGAATAATAAATTTAATTTTTTTGAACACACACACCAAAAAGCACTGCGCAGATATTAATTATGCCAGTGGCCCTTGACCTATTGACCGTTAGTCTTAGGCTGTCTTAAACACAGTATCACGGCCTGAAGATTTTTGAACACACAGTCAGACACTATTTTTTTTTCTATAGAAAGTATCAACAAATGGCCCACCGACTGTGACTCACTGTGCATAGTATTAAGGTGGTGGCCCTTGACCTATTGACCATTCTTAAACACACTATCACAGCCTGAAGCTTTTTGAACACACTATTTTTATTTTAAAAACCACACACAAGTAATAATATATAATATGGGTGTTCCTACCCTTTAAAAAATAAAAAACAATGGCCCTCATTCAGAGCCGTACGCTCTGAGCAGAGCGCACGCTCTGAATGAGGGCCGGCCTCCATAACTATGGAGCGTCCTCCTGGACGCTCATATAGCTGTGGGTCACCACCCACAGCCTATACGAGCGTGCAGTTTGATGGCCGCGATGGTCTTGACCATCGCAACCATCAAAACTGCGAGCCGGAGCCTGCGGTTGAGGTTTTCAACCGCAAGGCCCGGAGTGATTTTGGCTCTATCAGAGCCAAAATCACTCCCACTGACATCACTAGTGATGTCAGTGGGCCGGCTTCTGATGGGAGGCGTTCCCTTAGGAACGCCCCCGTCAGGGAGGCACGCCTCCGGCACGCCCACCAAAGGGGGCGTGCTGTCAATCAACATCGATAGCACGCCCCCTTTGATCAGACACAACGAGCGAAGGAAAGTCCTTCGCTCGTCGCGTCTGGCGCATGCGCACGACGGAGCTCCCTCCGTTGTGCGCATGCTCAGTGCAGAACATCGACCCACTTGCGAGCGGACAGCCGCTCGCGAGTGGGTCTGAATCAGGGCCAATGTTTTGCTGACTGCCTATCAAAAACTAACTCGGCCAGTATTTACTCTAAGCCTGGGAGTCAGGGACATGTGGATGCCTCTGCCCATCAAACAGTGTCGGTTTGAACTTAAAGTTGAACTTGAGAAGTGTTGAACTTGAACTTCCTCCACAGTTCCGCAGTCCTACTTATATTGGACTTATATCGGATCCAAAACATGCGAGATCCGACTCCAGGAAGATGACATGTGCCTTGTTTTGGGATCCGAGAGATGCGCACTGGGGCTTGGATCTGCTCGGATCAGGTAATTTCGGATTGGGGTCCTGCTCATCTCATATATATATATATATATATTTATATATATATATATATATATATATATATAATTTAATTTTCTTTTGTAAATGCACACTCCTTCCAGAATCCAATATGCCGTGGTGCCCGCTACTAAAATGGATAAACAGCAAACAAAGTGCGGCACTCGGCGGTCTGATAAGCACAACTCAAAGTTCCTTAAGCAAGCTTTCGGGCTTTATTGGCCAATAAAGCCCGAAAGCTTGCTTAAGGAACTTTGAGTTGTGCTTATTAGACCGCCGAGTGCCGCACTTTGTTTGCTATATATATATATATATATATATATGTGTGTTGTAACAGGACTAGGGGGACAGGTACCATCTCCTAGGGTAGACGGTAGTGAACAGCAGCCGGGAGTTCACATAAGTCCAAGGTTTGGGGTAAGCTAAGAAATAAAAAGTAAAAATAAAACTTCAAATAAGCACCTTGCCTGTCAGGCACTAACTATAAATAATTTTTTTCTGACTGTCAACTACAAAAACATTGGAAATTACAGCAAGTATAGCTCACTTGTACCAAGTTGCGGACTTCCTCTCACGGACACTCTGCAGTCCCTTTCCCTGGGCACTGAGACACTGGGGGCTAAATTTACTAAAGGTCAATTTCAATTGATCTAACTCAATGTTTTTGATGCTAAATAACCAATTTACTAACACTTTAAAAACCAATACAAAATTGTCTGTTAGTAAATGTGTGATTTAGCCCCATAAATACAACATCTAGCGTTCCCGCTAGGCTGTTTTAGCGGGGCGCGGCGCCCTGCCCTCCTTCTGGAGGGCAAAAAGCACCCTGCCCTCCAGGAGGAGGGCAAAAAGCGCCCTGCCCTAACAGGGCAGTGTCCCACGGGTGGACAAACATGCGGTGACCCGGTCACCGCCGGAGAATAGACGCCAGGCGCATGCGTCCGGCATCTATTCTCCCTTTCTGCAGCGCTTGGGGGCTGCCCGGCATGTCTGTAAGCGCCGGGCACGCCCCCAAGTATGACGAAAAGGGGAAGCGTCTTATAGACACGCCCCCTTTTCATAACCACGCCCCCTTTTCGGGCGTGCGCACAAGATTGCCCTCTCTAGCTCCGGCGCCCTGCCTGCCGCCGAAGCTAGAGGGAACACTAAACATCGGTTTAAAAATGTAATAAAATCAATTAAAATCTATTAAAACATGTAGCTCAGAAACCTTGGACAAATATACCTGCCCATAAACACTATTCCAGTGTCCTTCACTAGGCAGTCCATGTCGGTAATGGCCTGTGGATTGTGGGAAAGTTCTGTGCTACTGTTTTAGCACAGAGCAGAGCAGAGCTGTGAACTCTCAGCTACTGATGAATTCCCCACATCTTCAGCCAACATGTATGCAACCTGGATTGCATACTGGTAGCAAAAAGTCACAGTAGCTGAAGATTGCACATAGGTAGCAGAGTAACAGTTCTGAAGATTGCAAATGGATAGCAAAGAGTAACAAGAACTAGGAATTGTAGACAAGCAGCAAGTTATCGGATTGGCAGGTTTGAAAGAATATATGCAGATTCACAGGTTTGCCAGGCAGGAAAGAAGGTTGCTATTATACAGAATTTCCCGGTCAGGAACAGGTTTTACAGACATAGGCAAACACAGGGGGGTTTATGGCTGCCTGGAAACCCTTTTCACCAGCCAATACCATGACCACAATAGAAATAGTAATATAATAGAAATGTACTATCGATGCATGTTCTTCTCAGTATCACAAATGAAATAATTAGCACCACCTGTGGATCTTTTAACATGTATCAGCCAATAATAAATAACCTGTGCACCAACTATGAGATTTGGAAAACATGCACTGTTAGGGATGTGCTGCTATAGAGCCCAATTGGTACATATATGTCCAGGGCAGTGCTCGGTTCATCTGCTGCTCCCTCAGACTCCCAGACTTGCTCTAATAATCTAGAATGGTGCCCACATCTAAAATAATAACATTCAGCTCAAGCAGGATGGCCCTACTGTTGAATCTAATGGCTCACTGTGATCACTGGTCCTGTATATACTGGAATTATGGTACACAATACACTTTGTATGACACATATTAAAGCTGGATAAGTGCTAATTATGCCCTCTTCATGGACTGGCCACACTCACTCTAAAATCAAGCATTTGGAAACCCCCCTCTAGAAATCCTTTGTTTGCCACTGACAGATACACAAGATTCTCAGGTCAAGAACGTGATTTGCAGATAAACAGTATGCAAGGTCAGGAACTGGCTTTGCAGATACTCAAAAATGCCAGGTCATGAACAAGTTTTGAAGATAGACACGATTATGAATTCAGGAACAAGGTGTTCAGATGCATAGAATTGGAAGGTCAGCAACAAGGACTGCAGACATACAGGATTTTCAGTAGAGGAATAAGGTTTGCAGATACACTAGAAACAGGATTAATTTTTTGCCATGATTGTTGGGATGGCCAGGATTTTAAAAGCCAGACAGAGGTACAGCTTACTATTATAACTTATGGGGAGATTTATCAAAACTTGGAGAGAGAGACACTGTTGAGAGAGATAACGTATAAACCAATCAGCTCCTGTCATTTTCCAAACACAGATTGTAAAATGACAGTTAGGAGCTGATTCGTTGGTACTTTATCTCTCTCCACTTTATCTCCCTCCATGCTTTGATAAATCCCCCCCAAAGTACCAACCAATCAGCTTCTAACTGTCATTTTTCAAACACAGCCTGTAAAATGACAGGTAAGAGCTGATTGGTTGGTACTTTATCTCTCTACACTCCATCTCTCTCTCTAAACTTTGATAAATCTCTATCTTAAAATGAAAGTTACAAATAACTGGAGTTCCACAACAGCTGGAGACTCGTTACCTGTAATATATGTACAGGCTCGCCGTGGTGGGCCCCGGTAATAGGGGGCGTGGCCTAATAGCGGGAGACGTGGCCACGCCCCCTTACCGATAGAAAAAATATATATTTGCAGCACAGCGAAGCGGCGCTGGGGAGGGGGGGCGCTCTGAGCCCCCTCAGCCCGGCGCAAAGCCAGGGGGGCGCGATCAGTGTGCTGGGCTGCTGTGAGGGGGGGGCGGTGCCGGACCCGGGCCCCTCAGAAAGCCCGGGCACGGGTAATCTGTGGGTAATCTGTACCCGCTCCCCCCCCCTCTCGGTGCCCCTGTATATGTAGTAGGTCTGTGGTCAGAATGGATGCCGGGCAGGACTCTCAATGCAGAGTATAATGGCACTGTCAAGTAATTACAGTCTGTCTTTCCCATTATTTAAAAAAAAATAAAAATTGAAATGTCAATTCAGGCAAGTGTTTTCATTGCTTTTCAGTTCTATGATGCTGTGCCTTAAACATTTTATCACCCCTTAATATTGCAAATAAATGTTCTTTTCTCATGTAGTTTTGCCAGCAGTTAAAACACATTTTGACATGTATCTGCATGCTATGATTTATAATGCATTCTGGAATACGTTCACAGAAAAGAAAAATAAATCATTATTCTCTGTGTGCTGTTTTCATATAGTTTATATTTGACTTTATCTCATACTGGAGACCCATAAAAATATTGGCATGTTCTAGTTGGATTCCCCATTATTTGATTTTTTTTCTTACTGTCCATTGAGGTGTCTTATTAACTCACTCTATCGTATTTCACTTTGTAAATTACTTTTTCACATGCCTCCCATCCTCTTCATATGCTTGTATCGCATGATCGCTTTCTGTGAAAATTAGCTGACACCATTGGATGACCCACTTTAACGTTTCGTTGCAGCAAACATTTGATCTCTCTGGATAGTGCTGTACGTCTGGATAGTTTAGTACATACGGGGAGCAGTCCAAAGCAATATCAAGGATCACCAAAACTGAAAATGTTTTAAGCGCTTACAAACAGTTTACCAGAGATGCTTGAACCAGCTGCTATTCTTTTTGCCCGAATCAGTACCAAAATTTTAAAAGTCTCCAGAATTTCATAAATATTTTATTTCTCAACAAAGGTGAGCTAAATACTAGGAAGGCAAACAGTTTCCACGATGGTTCCACGATGTTCAAGGTCGTTAACAAAGTTTGAGGCTGTTAAACCAATGTTTGAGTCTTTTTGCACATGTGTGAACTGAGGGCCTGATTCAGACCCGCTCGCGCATGCGCTCGCCGGCTCCGTCGTGCGCATGCCCGAGACCCGGATAGCGACGGCCAAACCGTCGCTCCGGGTCTCGTACCAAAGGGGGCGTGCTGTCGATGTTGAGTGACAGCACGCCCCCATTGGTGGGTGGGCCGGGGGAGTGGTTTCCCAAACGGAGGCGTTCCCATGTGACTGCCTCCGTTTGGGGCGGCCCCACTGACATCACGAGTGAAGTCAGAGGGAAAGATTTCGGCTCTGTGAGAGCCGAAATCTCTCTGGGACTTGCGGCAACGAGACCCTACCACGAGGGTCTCGTCGCAAGCCCGATGGTCGCGATGGTCTTGATCATCGTGACCATCTTCCTGGCCGCTCGCTATAGCTGTGTGTGGTCACCCACAGCTATGCGAGCGGCCAGGAGGCCGCTCTAAAAAACAAGAAGGCCGGCCCTGATTCAGAGCATCCGGCTCTGAATCAGGGCCTGAATTCAATGAGTTTGAGGTTAAATTGATGCTCTTTAACTGATTTTGGTGAATGTCTCACATTGAGCTGTCAATGAAAATTTCCGAATGGTAGTTTTTGCTGTTTGATTCAAAAGAATGTTAAAATATATTTGTATTTTCCTTATTTAGATTGTGTTAGTATTTTAAAATGCTGTTGTTGTCTCTGTTGGCTGTTATTCAGTTTTGACTCCAGAGTGCTTATAATTATAATACCCATGACAATAGAATATATAAACACTACTGTTTATCTTCAGCCAGTCTTAACCATTGGAGGGTTTAACATTATAGCTGCCAATAACCAACATCTAATCTTGGCATACTTTAGCCCACCTGCAGCTAACTCTGACCACTGCATATCTACATCTCTCCTCTTAACTCTGTCCCTCTTCATCTCCAACATCCTCAATCTCCTAGCCATCACAGAAACCTGGATTTCCCCCTCTGGCACCACTTCTTCTGCAGCTCTCTCCTTTGGTGCCCTCACATTCTCTTATACCCCATGGCCTGTGGGTCACCATGGTGGTGGTGTCAGGGTTCTTCTATCTTCCAGTCACTCCTGCCAACTCATACCCTCAGAGCCCTCCCATTCAATCTCTACATTCGAGGTTCATGCTATTCGCCTCTTCCAACTTGTTCACATTTGAGTAGCTGTCATTTATCGTCCCCCTGGCCCTAGCTCCAAATTCCTTAATAACTTTTCTTCTTGACTCCCCCACTTCCTTTCTTCAGACCTTCCCTCCCTCATCTTAGGTGACTTTTATATACCTATAGATATTCCCACAGAATGCCTCTAAGCTCCTTACCCGCACATCATCACTTGGTCTCTCCCACTGGACATCCTCATCCTCCCATGTGAATGGACACTTGCTTGATCTGGTCTTCACTCACCATTGTGATATATCTGAGTTCACCAATTCCCCATTCCCCCTCCCTGATTATCATCTTTTTTCTTTTAAGCTAGCCCTCACTCCTTCTCCACCCCTGCCTCCCAAGGCCACCATCACTAAGCGTAACCTTGAGGCTATTTACATCATATCCTTAACCTCCCTGCTCGACTCACTTCTCTCCCCCATTGTCTCTCTCTCCAAGCTGTTTCCCTATACAATGTTTCCTTTACTCCTGCTCTTGACTCTGTAGCTGCGGTGGTCACTACTCACCCTTGCAGATCCACACCTCAACCGTGCCATTCCAAATGCACCAGATATCTGCAAAAGTGTTCATGAACTGCCGAGCGACAGTGGAATCCCGCTCCAATGCAGACTTCCTCCATTTCATTTTTATGCTCTCGATCTATAGTGCTGCCCTTTCCCTCTCTAAACAGTCATACTTCAAGGCACTTATCTCCTCCCAGTCCTCAAAACCCATCATCTCTTTGCAACTTCCAACTTCCTTCTCTGCCCCCCTTCTCACCTCCCCTACTCTCTCTGCCCTTGACTTTGCCACCCACTTCTTATCTGAAATTGACTCCATATGTTAGGACATCACATCCAGCCAGACACCCAGCACCCCATCGCTTCCTTTTTCAGCCTACCCCTCCTCTTACATCCTACCAACTCTGACCTCTTTTTCCCCAGCACTGACATTACTAGGGTGTGCGGGCCGCACCGGGTGACACCATCCGAGAGGGTGACACCAAAATTGCAGAGCTGCTCTGCTATTTTGGTGTCACCCCGTCAGATGGTGTCAGCAAGCGGCTGCACCTCAGAGAGATGTAGGGGAGAGGCTGTGGACTGCCCCAGTAGTTGCTGGAGTGCTGGGAAGACCACTGTGTGCCGACAATGGGGGCTGACATGCGGTCATGCCCCCAAGATTGGCACACATAAGAGGGCGTGGCTTTGCTGCACCCCCTTGCACGAAAGAAGTCCTACCAGCTGTGAACCACCTTCTCCTCCTGAAAATCCTTTACTCCCTAGATCTGTGTGATACTGCCCTTGTTCTCCTACTTCTCTGACCGTTCTTTCTCCATCGCTCATGACTTTACTTCCTCCCCCATTCAACTGCACTCCTCCCCTGACCTCTCCCCATCTCTCTTCACTTGTATCTCCAACTGTCTCTGATATTTCTGCCTGGATGTCCCAGCACTTTCTTAAACTTGGCCTGATCATCTTCCTATCCACCCGCATAACCTCACTACCCACAATTTCATTATCTATTGATGGCATAACCATCTCCCCTAACCCACAATGGCGCTGTCTTGGAGTTACCCTTGATTCTTCCCTCTTCTTCAAACCACACATCCAGTACCTCTTGCAGTCCTGCAATCTCCATCTCAGAAATATCTCCAGGGTCAGACCCTTTCTCACCCCGTAGGCAACTAAAACCCTCATTCACTCACTGGTCATCTCCAGCTTGGATTACTGTAATCTCCTACTTTGGCCTCTCTCAAGTTGTCCTTAATGCTGCTGCTCGACTCATCTTTCTCTCCAAATGCACTACATCTGTATCCCATCTCCTACAAGTCCTACACTGCCCCCCCCTTCCTCTTCAGAACTCAATTCAAACTTCTCACACTCACTTACAAAGCCCTCACCCAATCCACTTCTTTTTACATCTCTGACCTTATCTCCATTCACCCTCCTTCTTCACTCCACAAACATATATTGCCTCTCCTGCCAAATGATTACTTCTTCCCATTCCCAATTCAATGACCCACTTCTTCATCAAACCTTTCCATCCTAACCCACTGCTCCCTGCTCCTTCCTCTCTATCTACCCCATCTGTATCACCCCTGTCTATCTGACCCTCCCTTTTAGAATGTAAGCTCTCTTCCCTCATGTGCTTCTCCTTAGCTTACTTATACTATCATTTACTCCCAACTCCCCACAACAGCACCTAACAATTGGTTGCTGATGCCTTGCTGCTTATTTAAGTGTTATGTAACAATGGTTATAATCCATGTACTGCATTGTTTTGTACTGTTAATAACTGTTTTTTCTTGTGTGCTCATTTGTTTATGTACTTTGTAAGGTGCTGCAGAACCCTTGCGGTGCCATATGAATAAAGACAATAATAATAATAATACCAGTGTGATTTATACATTGTCATATATCATTTAGTGTTCCCGTTAGAAAGTGGGGTGGGCAGGGTGCAGACTCATTGGGAGGGCATGCCCCAAAAAGGGGACATGGCCAAACGTGCCTTCCCCCAAGCTCTCCCCTCAAGGTAAATAGATGGCATGCACAAACGCACAGCATCTATCCCCCCGGTGGTGATCGGTCACTGCAATTTTTCCCACCCGCGGGACACTGCGGCCTGTGGGTGGGGAAGGCCCAGGGTAGGCTGTTTTAGCGGTGCCCCCTGTTGAAACAGCCTAATGTGAACACTATCATTATACTAGCAAAATTGAAGTGTTATCAGTATATTCTCTGCATTTGCCTATACTGGTTTTGCTCATTTAATGAAATCCAAACTCCCGGTGTAAGTATCCTGTCAGAAACAAATATATAAAGTATATATAAAGTAGTTTTGAGTTGTGCCAATTGGATGCCAATATTTAGCCTAGCAGAATTAAACTTTCCATAGAGTTATGGAAGATAATTATATGAAGAGATAGATCCTCAAAAAATAATTCCACTTAAAAGTGTAATAAAATATATTAAAACTAGAATATTTAAACTCTATGATAGTGTGGGTTCTAATTCCCATTTCCCATCACATGTGGAAATGGGATTGAAGAAACAGGAATACTAATTAATCCGTGAGCTATATTGATTTTTAGATTGTCCATCCAGTATAATTTCTCAACCAAATGTTCTTTATTGGAGTAAAAATGTTACATCTGATGTGTATAATTCAATTCTCTCAATAGCATATACAATATTCATATTCACAGTATCAATAATGACAAAAAATTATTTGAACCAATAAAAAAGTAAAAATAAAGGGCAATAAAAACATAGTAGTCTCTTTCATATATTGTGTGATGCGTTTCGCAGCTCAGTAGTCCACTTCCTCAGGCAGCTCCTTTATATGTATATCATTAAGTAATTTTATGTAATTTTAACTGTTTGTAGTTACTCGTATTTCTGTAAATTGTAAAGTTTGATACATACATCTATGACCACTAAAAAAGAGTTTTTACTGTAAGGGGTAAATTTACTAGGATTCCAGATTGCAAACTTGGGTGAGTTTCGGCATGTTTTTCATCTCGCAAATATACTAAAGGCAAACTCTGGTGAGTTTGGAAGAGAGTTCTTTAAACTTACTCGTAAAACTCGGGTGAGATCGCAAACGCAAATCTTCTCACCATCGGGCAAACAAAGAATCGAGTTTTAAATCTCGGGTGAGATGACAGCAAACTCGCAGAGAAATTGAAGTTTTAAACACTCACCTCCGGAGCTGCGAGTTTGCCAGAAACATACACAGATCATTGTGATTTGTGTATGTTTCTGCATGTGTACTTAATGTAAAGTGTTTCTATTTTTTAAAAAATTACGCAGCTCCCCCTTTTTCCTTAAATTACAGGGAACAAAATGAGTAGGGTTCCATCGTAATTTAGGAACCAGAACCCGGCTGCAGGGCCAGTGCTGGTGTTTAATATAGGGGGGGGACTGCGTAGGGGTCCCCATATATTTAAAATCAGCACCGGACCCAAACCGACCAGGGTGTAATGTCACAGCCAGGAGACCCTATTACTGGGTCTACATGGCCAAAGCATTTTCACCCCAAACCGGTCAGGCCAAGCCAGTGATCTCAGGAGTGGTGGGGAGCCCCCCAAAAAGTGTCCCCCCTCTCCCAAAACCCCAGGCTTGGACTGAAGCCCAGGGCTCTTCCCTGCACTCCTGGAGTGATGGGTATGGGGGTAATAAAGTCTTAAATAGTAGTAAACTATTGTATTTTACAGTGGAACTACAGGTGCCAGCATGCCTGCACCCGTACCCCTACTGTAAAATAAATAGTTGAAAAAACCACAGGATATACACACCGTCTCTAATAAAACTTTGGCTCTCATTCAGAGCCGTACGCTCTGAGCAGAGCGCACGCTCTGAATGAGGGCCGTCCTCCATAAAAATGGAGCGTCCTCCTGGACGCTCGTATAGCTGTGGGTCACCACCCACAGCCTATACGAGCGTGCAGTTTGATGGCCGCGATGGTCTCGACCATCGCGACCATCGAAACTGCGAGCCGGAGCCTGCGGTTGAGGTTTTCAACCGCAAGGCCCGGAGTGATTTTGGCTCTATCAGAGCCAAAATCACTCCCACTGACATCACTAGTGATGTCAGTGGGCCGGCTTCTGACGGTAGGCGTTCCCTTGGGAATGCCCCCGTCAGGGAGGCACGCCCCCGGCACGCCCACCAAAGGGGGCGTGCTGTCAATCAACATCGACAGCACGCCCCCTTTGATCAGACACAACGAGCGAAGGAAAGTCCTTCGCTCGTCGCGTCTGGCGCATGCGCACGACGGAGCTCCCTTCGTCGTGCGCATGCTCAGTGCAGACCATCGACCCACTTGCGAGCAGACAGCCGCTCGCGAGTGGGTCTGAATCAGGCCCTTTATTCCATACACCTAACTCACATACTTACCTGTACCAGCCAGTCTGTCCTCTTCTCCAATGTAGATTCCAAAGATGTACCTGGGAAAAAGATCCCATACTCACCTCAATCCTGGCGCCACTCTCCGTAGCATCCACGATCTTAGCAAAAAAAGAAAACGACTTACGCAAACCATACCGGACATGTTGTCATGTTGTCACATATACTTACACCTCGCAAAATGACAGATGGCCGAAATCATCTGTCATTTCCCACGGGCCGCTAGCCAATCAGCGGCCGCTTTACATGTATCGGCCGCTCATTGGCTGGGACCCACATGGATATATATATATCAATCAAAATGTCCTGCACTCCCAAGGAACTTCCAATAATTTGCAGAGGTGCCCTCACGTAAATAAACATACACACTCCAAGGTGCAGCATTCTGTTAAAAAATCACTCCGACGAATGGTTGCATTTATCAACGTTTCAGTACATTAAGTACTATCTTCAGGATTAGAAATACAAGTAAAATACATCTTAAAATAAGAAAGTAAGATGTATTTTACTTGTATTTGTAATCTTGAAGATAGAACTTAATGTACTGAAACGTTGATAAACGCAACCATTTGTCGGAGTGATTTTTTAAGAGAGTGCCGCACTTGGAGTGGATATACGAGATATATATATATATATATATATATATATATATTAGGGGTGTACACCGGCCACTTTTCGTGTTTTGGTTTTGGATCTGGATCTTTCTTCGTGTTTTGGATCTGGATTGGTTTTGCCAAAACCACCCTTCCGTGTTTTGGGTTCTGGGTTTTGTGTTTTGGATCTGTTTTTTTTTTTAAAAAAAAGCATAAAAACAGTTAAAATCACAGAATTTGTGGGTTTTTCTGCTCCTATGCTATTATTAACCTCAATAACCTTAATTTCCACTCATTTCCAGTCTATTCTGAACACCTCACACCTCACAATAGTGTTTTTATGTCCAAAAGGTTGCACCGAGGTAGCTGGATGACTATGCTAAGCGACATGAGTGGGCAGCACAAACACGTGACCCATCTAGGAGTGACACTGCAGTGGCAGACAGGATGGCAGTTTGAAAAACTAGGCCCCAAACAGTACATAATGCAAAGAAAAAAAATAGGTGCAAGATGGAATTGTCCTTGGGCCCTCCCACCCACCCTCATGTTGTATAAACAGGACATGCACACTTTAACAAACCAATCATTTCAGCGCCAGGGTCTGCCACACGACTGTCGCTGAAATTATTGGTTCGTTTGGGCCCCCACAAAACAAGCTGGCAATTAATCTGTCCCTGCACAAACTGGCTCTTACGGAGGCAAGATGTCGTCCTCATCCTCCTCATCCACCGATTCCTCACCCTCTTCAGTGTTGTGTACATCCTCATCCTCACAGAGTATTAATTCGTCCCCGCTGGAATCCACCACCACAGGTCCCTCTGTACGTTCTGGAGGCTGGTCTCCCTGGAAGAGTTGATAATTAATTTTCATGAACATCATCTTCTCCACATTTTGTGGAAGCAACCTCCTATGCCTTTCGCTGACAAGGTTCCCGGCTGCACTAAACACTCTTTTGGAGTACACACTGGAGGGGGGGCAACTCAGGTAAAATAGAGCCAGTTTGTACAGGGGCCTCCAAATTGCCTCTTTTTCCTGCCAGTACAGATACGGACTGTCTGACATGCCTACTTGGATGCTGTCACCGATGTAATCCTCCACCATTCTGTCAATGGTAACAGTATCATATGCATGGACAGTAGACATGTCAGAAATTGTTGCCAGGTCCTTCAGTCCGGACCAGATGTCCAAACTTGGTCCTGCCTGCCCTGCATCACCGCCAGCGGGTTGCTTAGGATACCTAAGTTTTTTCCTGGCAGCCCCAGTTGCAGGAGAAAATGAAGAAGGAGCTGTTGACGTGTCACATTCCGCTTCAGCTGACAGTGTTTTCACCAGCAGGTCTTTGCACCTCTGCAGGCTTGTGTTGGCCGGAAAGAGAGACACCACATAGGCTTTAAACCTAGGATCGAGCACGGTGGCCAAAATGTAGTGGTCTGATTTCAACAGATTGACCACCCTGGAATCCTGGCAAAGCGAATGAAGGGCTTCATCCACAAGTCCCACATGCAGAGCAGAATCGCTCCGTCTTAGCTCCTCCTTCACTTTCTCCAGCTGCTTCTGCAAAAGCCTGATGAGGGGAATGACCTGACTCAAGCTGGCAGTGTCTGAACTGACTTCACGTGTGGCAAGTTCGAAGGGCTGGAGAACCTTGCACAACACAGAAATCATTCTCCACTGCGCTTGAGTCAGGTGCATACCCCCTCCTTTGCCTATGTCATAGGTGGATGTATAGGCTTGAATGGCCTTTTGCTGCTCCTCCATCCTCTGAAGCATATAGAGGGTTGAGTTCCACCGCGTCACAACCTCTTGCTTCAGGTGATGGCGGGGCAGGTTCAAGAGTGTTTGCTGGCGCTCCAGTCTTCGGCACGCAGTCGCTGAATGGCGAAAGTGGCCAGAAATTTTTCGGGCCACCCAAAGCGTCTCCTGCATGCCCCTGTCATTTTTCAGAAAATTCTGCACCACCAAGTTTATTGTGTGAGCAAAACATGGGACGTGCTGAAATTTGCCCACATGTAATGCCCGCACAATATTGGTGGCATTGTCAGATATCACAAATCCCCAGGAGAGTCTAAGTGGGGTAAGCCACAGGGTGATGATTTCCCTCAGTTTCTCTAAGAGGTTGTCGGCGGTGTGCCTCTTACTGAAACCGGTGATACACAGCGTAGCCTGCCTTGGAACGAGCTGGCACTTCCGAGATTCTGCTACTGGTGACGCTGCTGTTGTTGCTGCGTAAGGTGATACATCTACCCAGTGGGCTGTCACAGTCATATAGTCCTTAGTCTGCCCTGTTCCACTTGTCCACATGTCCGTGGTTAAGTGGACATTGGGTACAACCGCATTTTTTAGGACACTGAGGACACTTTTTCTGAGGTTTCTGTACAGTCTCAGTATCGCCTGCCTAGTGAAGTGGAATCTAGACGGGATTTGGAACCGGGGACACACTACCTCCATCAATTGTCTAAATCCCACTGCACTAATGGCGGATACCAGACGCACGTCTAACACCAACATAGCAGTCAAGGCCTCAGTTATACGTTTTGCTTCAGGATGACTGCTGTCGTACTTCATCCTCCTCGCGAAGGACTGTTGGAGAGTCAATTGTTTAGTAAAAGTAGTGGTATTCCTACTTCCTCTCTAGGATGATGAACTACTCCCAGCAGCAGCAACAGCAGCAGCGGCAGCAGTAGTAGGCGTAGCAATGCAGGATCCTCCGGAGGAATCCCGGATAGGAGAGTCAGTCATGCCAGTGACATGGCCTGCAGGACTACTTCCGATCCAGACTAAGGAGGAAATTGATGAGGAGGGAGTTGACGGTGTGGTTTGAAGGCGCTTGGATACAACAGGACAACGGGATTTAGGTGACCCTGGACTGCTTACGGTCTTAGCCAAAGTTTCTGAACTTGACAGTAACTTTTTATGAACGCGCTGCAGGTGCCGTAAAAGGGAGGATGTTCCTAGGTGGTTAACGTCCCTACCCCTACTTATTTCACCTTTACACATGGTACATATGGCAAGACAGTTGTTGTCCGGATTTGGATAGAAATATTGCCAGACCAAAGAGGTGGAATGTTTGGTCTTCTGCCCAGGCATGACCACGATGGGCTTTTTCATCCCACGGACAACAACTGTCTCCCCCGGAGCCTGATTTAAACAAACCACATCACCATCAGAATCCTCCTCGCCAACTTCCTCCTCAGCGCCAGCTACACCAGTATCCTCATCCTGTTGTACTTCAACAGTGACATCTTCAATTTGCATATCAGCAAGTGGACTGTGGGTGCTCCTTTCAGCACTTGCAGGGGGCGTGCAAATGGTGGAAAGAGCCACCTCTTCCCGTCCAGTGCTGGGAAGGTCAGGCATCGCAACCGCCACCACACTTGGACTCTCCTTGGGGATTTGTGATATCTTCTTAGAACGCTGCTGCTTTGAAGATGCAGGTGCGGCTACTGCGCATACGTTTCACACACAAACACAGAAAAAAAGAAGATTATTTTATTTTGGTTGGAACCCACTTTGGGGGTTACACCACTCTTTAACAGACAGACGCATGCTTGGCGCTGCTGCTTTGAGGATGCAGGTGTGGCTACTGCGCATACATTTCACACACAAACACAGAAAAAAAGATTATTTTATTTTGGTTGGAGCCCACTTTGGGGGTTACACCACCCTTTAACAGACAGACGCACGCTTGGCGCTGCAGCTTTGAGGATGCAGGTGCGGCTACCGCGCATACATTTCACACACAAACACAGAAAAAAAGATTATTTTATTTTGGTTGGAGCCCACTTTGGGGGTTACACCACCCTTTAACAGACAGACGTACGCTTGTCGCTGCTGCTTTGAGGATGCAGGTGCGGCTATAGCCCACACAATTCACAAAGACAGAAAAAAAAGGAGAATTTTTTATTTTTTGTGGAGCGCACTTTGGGGGTTACAGCACCCTTTAATGGACAAGCCAGCCGGCCTTTTACTTATGGGACACAGGTGCACGCTTGGCGCTGCTCCTTTGTTGATGCACGTGCAGCCACAGTGCACACAATTCACAAACACAGAAAATATTTTTTTATTTTGTTTGGAGTGCACTTTGGGGGTTACAGAACCCTTTAACGGACAAGCCAGCCAGCCTTTTATTTATGGGACACAGGCGCACGCTTGGCGCTGCTCATTTGTTGAATCACGTGCAGCCACAGTGCACACAATTCACAAACACAGAAAATATTTTTTTATTTTGTTTGGAGTGCACTTTGGGGGTTTCAGCACCCTTTAACGGACAAGCCAGCCGGCCCTTTACTTGTGGGACACAGGCACACGCTTGGCGCTGCTACTTTGTTGATGCACGTGCAGCCACAGTGCACACAATTCACAAACACAGAAAATATTTTTTTATTTTGTTTGGAGTGCACTTTGGGGGTTACAGCACCCTTTAACGGACAAGCCAGCCGGCCCTTTACTTATGGGATACAGGCACACGCTTGGCGCTGCTCCTTTGTTGATGCACGTGCAGCCACAGTGCACACAATTCACAAACACAGAAAATATTTTTTTATTTTGTTTGGAGTGCACTTTGGGGGTTACAGCACCCTTTAACGGACAAGCCAGCTGGCCCTTTACTTATGACACAGGCGCACGCTTGGCGCTACTTTGTTGATGCACGTGCGTCTACTGCACACACAGGGCCTGATTCAGAGCCGCTCGTAAGCAGTCGCTCATTCGCTATGAGCGATGTTCGCACAACTGCGCATGCGTATGGATCATAATGTGCATGCGCAAACCAGTCATTGCGGTCGCAAAACAGAGGCTACTGCGCACACAATTCACAAACACAGAAAAAATATATATTTTTTTTGCATTTGGGGGGAGCACCCCTGATGGACAGAGCACCCCCTGGACAACACTACAGCACCCCTTTAGGACTGGGACACTCTACAGGACTTTGGAGTGGACACAGCCCCTATGGACAACTGATTGCACAACCCAGTCCAGCCAGCCCCTATGGTCTTTGGAGGAGTGGACACAGCCCCTATGGACAACAGCAGCACAGCACAACACAGCCAGCCCCTATGGACTTTGAAGGAGTGGACACAGGGCCTGATTCAGACCCGCTCGCGAGCGTAGGATGCTCGCAAGTGGGTCGATGGTGCCCTAATGCGCATGCGCTCGACGGAGGGAGCTCTGCCGTGCGCATGCGCGAGACCCGAATAACGACGGCCAAGCCATCGTTATGGGTTTCGCACCAAAGTGGGCGTGCTGTCGATGGTGAGTGACAGCACGCCTCCTTTGGTGGGCGTTCCGGGGGCGTGGCTGCCAGACGGAGGCGTTCCCATGGAGGCGTTCCCATGGAACGCCTACCGTCTGAGTCCTGCCCCACTGACATCAGTAGTGATGTCAGTGGGAGTGATTTTGGCTCTAATAGAGCCAAAATCACTCCAGGGCTTGCGGCAGCGAGACCCTACCGCAGGGTCTCGTCGCAAGCCCGATGGTCGCGATGGTCTTGACCATCGCGACCATCATCATGGCCGCTCGCTATAGCTGTGGGTGGTCACCCCCAGCTATACGAGCGGCCAGGAGGCCACTCCATTTTCAGGTAGGAGGGCCCTGATTCAGAGCGAGCTCTCTGGTCAGAGCGTTCGGCTCTGAGTCAGGCCCACAGCCCCTTTGGACAACAGCACAGCGCAGCACAACACTACACTGCACTACACTACACTACACAGCCCAGCCAGCCCTCCCTCTTCACTGTCCACAGCCGACGCGGTACCTTATATAGAATCCAAAACCCGCGAAACCCGGAAGGCGGGATGATGACGTTTTGCCTCGATTTCAGATCCGAGTCAGGCGGGAAAAGTCGAGCCTGACTCGGATCAGCCTCGGATCGAGGGGGCTCGGGGGGGTTTGGATTTTAGAAATCCAAACCCGCTCACCCCTAATATATATATATCAGTGGCGGATCCATAGGGGGGCGATTCCCGGTAGCCCCGCCTACAACATTCATTGGTATGTGACTGTCATAATTGTCAGCTGTTTGAGCCACTCAGCTGTGAGCAATCAGTGGCAGTGCAGCCTTGGGCCTCAGCGTTACTCACACAGAAATAGTCTCTGGGGTCGAGCTGCGTGGTGGGCAGGCTGAGAGAGTCAGTCAGTGAGGATGCTGGGATCCGTCGAGGCGGGCGCCACCTTAGGAGCAGCGAAGCAGAAGGCTGATGGTGATGACCAGAGCCGTAACTAGATTTTTTGGTGCCCTGTGCCAGAGAGAGAATTGGCGCCCCCCCACCCCCCATTTTTAAAATAGGGACATAAGATAGTGCATCTGAAAAAGGGCCATGGCCTCATGGGAAAGGGCCAGGGAAGAGATAGGTGAGGCCAGGAGATGCTGGGGATAAAAGAAGAGGAAGTTACAAGTGAGAATGATAATAAACAGGAAAATTGAGAGGCCCAAACAGCGCCCCCTGCCCTGCGGTGCCCTGTGCCATGGCACTGGTCGCACCACCCTAGTTACGGCCCTTGTGGTGACTGGTCTGACTCAGAGGTTTCGAGTTGCAGAGTTGTCTTGTCCTGCCTGTCACTTTTTATTGGAGAGTGCTGCCTGTGTGAGTCATGGAGCATATCATGTAGGGGGGGCTGGAGCCTGGTGGGAGCCTGCTCTGCTTCTGACTGTGGCTTATTATCATTGGGGGGCCCGGGGGAGGGGGGTCTGGTGCACATATGGGGATATGGAAAGCCTGCTCTGTATTATTATTGGGGGATCTCAGGGGCCTGGCGCACATGTGGGGTTTGGGGGAGGGAGCTTGCTCTTTGAGGCTAATTGTTGGGGGGGGGGGTCAGGGGAGTCTGGTGCACATGTGGGGCTTGGGGGAGCCTGCTCTGTGGGGCTTATTGTTGGGGGGGCTCAGGTTGGGTCTGATACACATGTGGGGCTTGGGGAGCTTGCTCTGTGGGGATTATTATTGTTTGTGGGGTCTGGTGCACATGTGGGTCTGGGGAGAGCCTGCTCTGTAGGGCATATTATCATTGGGAGGGAGCCCAGGTGAGGTCCGATGCACATGTGGGACTTGGGTAGCCTGATCTGTGGGGCTTATTATTGTTTGTTTTTATTGTTTCAGTCCTCCCCTTCGCTGGGTACACACTGGCAGATATATTGGGCGATCAACTGATCAGCCAATATATCAGGTGCCCATCGCTCAGTGTGTACCAGCGACATGTCTGTCAACAACGTAGTTCACAGACATATCGCGACGGCTCTGCTGCATGGCCAATGACAGATATATCTGCAGATATATCTGCTCATCATGCTGTGTGTAGACTAAGGGTGCGTACACACTAGGCGATCAGGAAAGACAGTACGATCCCCTGTAGTGTCTGCACTGAATGATCAGTCGTTCAGTGCAGACACTGTCCATCATTCCTGAACATGCCAATCTGTCGTTATCGTCAGATTGTGCTGCATGTTCAGGCGATGGACAATGTCAGAAACGACCAGCGGGAGTGCGCATCGCTCGTCGTTTCCGACATAAAAGTGCATGATTTGTGCACGATTACTGAGCGACTGCATGATTACGATGTCGTAATCGTGCAGTCGCTCAGTGATATCGCCCAGTATGTACCCACCATAAGTAGTGGAAATAGACAGGAACAGTAAGGGGAGGAGTCTATGCCAAGAGCCAGATGCTGACGCGAGGTGGGCCTGTATGTTCTTTAAATGCCAGGGTCTATTTTTAGTCCCAGTCCAGCCCTGAGTACTGGGTCTGGCACTGTGAGGTCAACAAATTTACTGGTGACATAATGGGTGTTGATCTCATGTACTCAATCTGGTGCCAGATTTTCTTTCACATTGACACTGACTAAAATGATGCAACGTCAGATAATGATCATGAAGAAAGTTATAGGATCATTACCCCAAGAGAGAAATAACCTGATGTCATCTGATTTGGCCATCCAGTTGAAGCAAAGTGAAATATTTAGCCCACTTTTCAACTTACAGGGCGAATGGAAATGGATGCCCACCATTATTCTGTACTGCTTATTAAAAGGTTATGCAGCCAAAAACAACTGCTCTACTCTACCAAATTCACCAAGCGCGTTAGTCCAAGAGTGGGAAGCTACTCATAGTAACCACAAGAGTCCATCGAAAGTACTTGGTTATGGTAGGAACTTGATTCCGCATCTGCTTGAGGTCTCGATACCTACTAACATCAATTTCATGCAATTTTCGGAGGGTTTTATCATGAATACAGTACATGTACTCACATCTGCAAATAGAATCTATTATTTCTAACGACACCATATCCATTCATTTTGTTTTTCCAAATGCATCTTGTTCCTTTTAGTATGTGTACCGCAAGTTAAACACATTGGAGAAGACTACAATGACCTTGAACTGCTAGTAAAAATTATGGAAACAAACACCTTTGCAATTTAACATGGGTATTGTATCTTTTATTATACTAAAAACAAGAGTGAGCACAAGACCCAATACTCAGTTTGCAATACTGCACTTACACATAAAGCTGTCTACCCTTAAAGTTAAATAAATGTTTGTCATGACTGTTGAAGAACCAGACCAATCCACAGGATCAGTGGCAAACACAGGATTTCTAGGGGGGGGGGGGGTTTCCAAATGCTTGATTTTAGAGTGAGTGTGGCCTTTCCATGAAGAGAGCATAATTAGCACTTATCCAGCTTTAATATGTTACATACAAAGTGTATTGTGCTGCATAATTCCAGCATATACAGGACCAGCAATCACAGTAAGCCATTAGATGCGGCAGTGGGTCCATCCTGTCTGAGCAGAAAGTTTTTTTTCAGTTGTGGACACCATTCCCGAGCATGGGAGCAAGTCTGAGAGTCTGAGGGAGCAGCAGAAGAACCTAGCACTGCCCTGGACATATATGTACATATCAGTCTCCTTATGTACTGGATAGTGTATTATTATAGAGTATTAATTATTAACCCTATAGATGGTCTATAGCAGTGCACCCCTAACAGTGCATGTTTTTCACATCTTCTAGTTGGTGCACAGGTATATTTATTACTGGCTGACACATTTTAAAAGATCACTGGCAAACGCAGGATTTCTAGAGGGGGGTTTCCAAATGCTTAATTTTAGAGCGAATGTGGCCAGTCCATGAAAAGGGAAGAATTAGTACTCAGCCAGTTTTATTATGTGTCATACAAAGTGTATTGTGTATTATAATTCCAGCATATACAGGACCAGCGATCACAATAAGCCATTAAATGCGGCAGTAGGGCCATCCTGCCTGGGCTGGATGAGTTTATTTTAGATGTGGGCACCATTCCAGACTATTAGAGCAAGTTCGGGAGTCTGGAGGAGCAGCAGAAGAATCTAGCACTGTCCTGGACATATATGTACATATTGGGCTCTATAGCAGTGTATCCCTAATAGTGCATGTTTTCCAGATCTCCTAGTTGGTGCACAGGTTATTTATTACTGTCTGATAAAAGATCCACAGGTGGTGCTAAGTATTTCATTTGCGATACTGAGAAGAACATGCAGCACTAGCAACAATCTATTATATTACTATTTCTACTGTGGTCATGTGTGTGCTGGGGAGGGGGGTTCCAGGCAGACGGAACCCCCCCCCCCTGCGTTTGCCTATGAAGATCCACAGTTGGTGCTAATCATTTCATTTGTGATACTGAGAAGAACATGCAGCACTAGTAACATTCTATTATATTAATATTTCTATTGTGGTCATGGTGTGTGCTGGGGAGGGGGGTTTCCAGTCAGACGGAAACCCCCCCCTGCGTTTGCCTATGAGGATGGCTACATATGTGAGGGACCAAAGACATTTCTACACCATCATCCATTTTAGATGGAACCATGACAGTGCATGCAGCAATGGAAGTCTCTGTTTAATCTGGCTTTCCACTATACTGGAACGAATCCAAAACAATCATTCTGGGTTTTGGTCAGTAATCAGCCCATTCATCAATGTGGTAGATCAGTTCAATTCTTCAATTCCTCTTCAGTTGGTGGGACTTATTAAATATTTAACAAATCCAGTTCTGGGCACAGCTAATTTGAACCTGTTGCCTACATTAATACACTGTGGGAAGCTTGTCCACCAAAAATATGTTTGGCATAATTATCGTAAAATAAATTGTAAAAGTTTCTGCCAATGTTCTTTTAGTTTAACAGAGTTGCAGCCTTCTGCTGTTCCATTGGAAAGTTAGTACAGGGAGCTTTATTAAAAGCTTTATTTTTCTAAAGGCTTTAAAAAAAATTCTCAAGTATTTGTGATGCTCCACTTTTTGTTTAAAGAAGCTGAAGGCTGTATTAAGCCTGATGCTACATAAACAACTAGTTTGTCAGGGAGTAGAGGTAATGGCAGTTATAGAGATACTCTCTGGTTTCTACTTCCTCTGTGTCTTCAAAGTTCCCGCCACCCCCTCCTCCCCAGTTTATTCGTGTGTTGTTCTTCTTTGTGGCGTATTTATTTATTTTACTACCGTTTGCTTATCAAATGAGGCACAAGTTTGACGTCACTGCTCAGCAGCCTATTAGGGCACAACTGGCAGTTAAAGGGCACCTCCTTTTCTAAGGGTAAGTTGTCTCTGCACTATAGGGGGGAGCTGAGGTTCTTCAAAGAGGTTGGGCTCGGTAGTACTATGCCAATAAGGAGGGCAGGAGTGGGACCTGCCCAGCTTAGGTTGCATCAGGAGCTTACATCTGCCTAAAGTATTATTAGTTTTATCTTGACTAGAGTCGAGAATGCAGTGCTCTGTAGGCCACCCTACCTCCACTTTCATTAGGTCAAGCAAAGCTGTAACATTTATCTTCATCCCTGGGTATTTTTCCGAAGGCTGCCAAACGCATAGCAACCATAATAAAAAACACAAAATGTTGACTGCAATTTACATCTATTGAACTGTTTCTCTTCCACAATATTATTCATTTACTTTTTCTTAATCTAGAATATTTGTTTGAGCTTCATTTATTTTACTTAAATATTAGGGCATAAAAGATCATTCTGTGATCTCTCGCTGTCAGTCTATTCACCTGCTGCACTCACTGCCCCTGGAAGTGAGCAGTTCACTACACTACAGAAATAAGCATAAGACCTAGATCCCTGGAATGGGATGCAACCACCGGTGTCAATCCCGACATCGGAATTCCGGCAGGGGATTTAAGATAGGCATCGAAATACTGACACCTATCTTAATACCGATGCCAGAACTCCGAAGACGCCAGCCTGAATGCAGGTAAGTCTGGGGCGCCCTTAGAGTTAGCCGTGTGGTGGTGGGGGAGGTAGGATTAGGGAGTCTAGCGGGGTTAGGGTTAGGTTTTTGGGGGGAGATTAGGGTTAGGCACCCCTAGGGGGGAGGGTTAGGGTTAGGCACCCCCAGGGAGAGATTAGGTTTAGGCACCCCCTCTGGAGGGTTAGGTTTAAGGAGCGGTATGAGGGGGTTAGGGTTAGGCACCACTAAGGGAGGGTTAGGGTTAGTGGGGGGGACAGGATGGGGTTAGGGTACTTACCTGCCCCAGTCGGGATCTTCATCCTGTTGGGCATCCGCTGTCGGATGTTTGAACTGGCAGTATTTCAATCCCTTTCCCCTGGAACCCTAGCTGCAGAAAAAGCATATGGCCTAGATCCCTGGAACCCTAACTACTTAAAAAGCATATGGCCAAGATGCCTGGAAACCTAACTACATAAAAATCATATGGTCTAGATTCCTGGTACCCTGACTACATAAAAAGCATATGGCCTAGGTCCCCGAAACTCTAACTACATTACTTAAAAAGCATGGGCCTAGGTTCCTGACACCCTAACTACATAAAAGCATATGGCCTAGTTGCCTGGAACTCTATACTACAAAAAAAGGATAAGTCCTAGAACACTGGAAACCTAACTACTACACTTTTCGGGGCACTGTCCACCTGCAGGACATTGGAGTTCACACATGTGCACAAGAACTCTGTGTCCAGCGGAAGGAGCTTAACAGGGGTGGAAGGATCTTCGCAAACCCTGGACCTCCTTCCCATAGAAAGTAGTGGGATGTGAGAAGAAACGACATCTGAAGATGGCTAATGTTCCTTCTGTCAACCTCTGAAAACTTGCTATTTTGTGAGCTTGATGAATTTAGGCCCCCATACTAGTGTATGGGAACAGCGAGACAGATGAGGACTGAAAAGTAAGCAGGAGATACAGTATCTGTGATATCTTTTGTTGTATTACCTTTTTAATGAATTGCCCAGGTACTTAATTTCTACAACAGTAGGTGAAAATTTTAATTTTCACCTGCTTTTGTAGAAATGAAAGGAAGATGAACATGTGTCTACCATTATAATGGGTGTGCAATAAAATGGCTGCTGAAAGCCATGTTGTGTGCAGTGCTGTTATGAATGTATCAGGCATTAGGTGGTGGTCAGGCGTTGCATTAGGTGGTACAGGAATGTGGAAACTAGACACGCTATAAATCTCCAAGGCGTTGTCTTTTACCCATCTAATCAGTATTTAACCAATAGAGTAGCTTGAAGCAGATTTATACCCATATTTGTAATTTATGTTCAGAGCTCACTGGCAGGCTGGTATAAAGATCAGGACAAAGGTGATTCATCAGCCTTTAGCCTTTGCTTTTTTCTCGATGTACGAGATTTCAACTTCAAGATTTTGGAGTGGGCTCCTGGAAATTAAACCATTTAAGTCCTAAGTAGATGAGCTGATGAGCAAGTTAAGTGTTTAAAATATATTTTATTTTTCTTTGTAATAAATGTCTTTTTAACTGATATTTGTTTGTGTGGCTTGATTAAAGTCTTTGTATCCGAGAATCTTATCTTGTTCAACTGAGAACAATCATATGTGAAGGACTGTAAATGCAGAAATGTGTAGTTGGAGGTATATACTATATACATGCATTAGAAGTAAAATACTCATTATATATATAGTATACTGTCCAAGCCAGTCAGCACTCCCAGTTGCACTATTATTATTGCCGTGGTGCCCACCAAATTCTTAGGCTATATATATATATATATATATATATATAATTGGACAATTAATAGGATTCACCCTAATGACTTAATCGCTGGGGATACCATGTGAATAAACCTCCCCACTCTCAAATGCATGACCTCATCCATCTCACCAAGAAGTGGCTATAGCCAGAGACTCTAACAGGAGTCAGGGCCATAGATCACTGAAAGGGTCGTTATGGACCGATATCTACAGTCACTGCCTGCAAATCTGTGCAAGTGGGTGATCCACAGGAACCCTAACTTAGCAGACCGGCTTGTGAAAATAGTGGAGAGGTATGTGGTGGCAGAGGAACTGCCGAGTGTACCCAAATGGCCCCTAATGCTGCAAGTGACCACTGGTAAAACTGTTCCAGGGTAAAAAGTTGCTGGGTGGTGGAGTGAACTTACAAGCTCAGAGACTGTAGGCTTGGGACCTGAAGACTGGCCAGCTGTGTCAGGAAGGTCCCCATGTCATATAAGACTTGATATATATGTGATCAGATGTTTTAGATGTGGTGGCTTGGGCCATGTTGCTGCTAATTGCCCACTTACCTCTGAACCTATGCAATATGATACTGCTTATGTAAATCCCAGAGTATCTGTCTTTGCTCAGATAGCCTGCACTGTAGACCAACAGCCTGAGCCAGATAATAAATGTGTATAATTACTATAGAAGGCAAACGAGTAGAGGCTCTGTTACATTATGGTAGTCTGGTTACTCTTGTAAAAAGCCGAGTTGGTAAACCACTCAAAATATCAGGGGGAAACTGTTGGCGTAACCTGTATACATGGGGGATACTCGGTATTATGTTACCGTTGAAGTGAACAAAGAAACACAGAGTGGCCCCATTGATAGTCACTGAGGGATTAGTTTCCTATTTGATGTATGATACTTTATTGGGAAGAGATTTTTCCCACTTCTGGAAGCTGTTTGTCACAAGTCACATAGGGATAGTAGATGCAAACCAGTACCGTGGAATTGGCAGAGACCCTGAACTGAGGCGCGGAGTCTAAAGTGCCATTGGTTTTCACCAGGGACTCCTGCAAGGAAGTTTGGACTTAGCTGCGCCCGCCACGCAGGTCGCAGCCCCCAGTCTGGGTTCCCAGGCAAACAATGTATAGGTGGAATGGCGCTAGAAACACATTACAACATGGAAACAATGTAATCATAAATCATTTTATAAGATGCAAAAATTCATTAGCCACTATTGCTGAGAGCGCTCCAGCGACCACTCAGACATACCCACTGTTACATTTTTAGGGTACCCTATTATCATTTTTCACATGGCTGCCTATTGATATTAACATCCACCTATTTTTGGAGGTTCATTCTCTCCCTGTATGGAACTTTATACAGCCTTATCCATTATTGTTGCAGTTGTTATAGGTTATTTCTGTTTCATTTGTTTCTCCCATTTATTGTCGCAGAGACATCATTCTTATATGTTTTAAAAATATTATATTCCTATTTACTGCATCAGTACTATTGTCATTGAATTTTTGCATCTTATAAAATGATTTATGATTACATTGTTTCCATATTGTAATGTGTTTCTAGCGCCATTCCACCTATAAATTTTTTGCAGTTTTCTGGCACATCTTGTGCCTATTGGGAGTGGTGGCTTACTCCCAGGTGGAGGGCAGCTTCATACACATTTGTAATCAATTATTCTAATTACTGATATACACCCCTTTGTGGCGCTTGGTCCTTTTGTGTATTTTTGGGTTCCCAGGCACAAGGCTGGTATGCACTGAAGCAGACACTGAAATATGTTAAATGACGTGCAGACTCTGGAGTGGCAACTGCTAGAAGCCGGTTGGCAGGGATACAGATGGAACAGGGACTATAAGGAACACAGCAGACTGGAATCCTGAATAGTACAGAGAACAGGTATCAGGAATGAACTATACACAGAGAAAGTAATTGCAAAAGGCAGATGCTGGAGTAAGGTGTGGGAGCCTATACTCTGGCACAGGAGTGCTCCCAGGGACTTTCTTATATAGGTGGAGTCCCACTGGGCACCAATGAGGAGTTTCCCTGTTGCCACGCCTGGCCTTTTTAGCCACCTGCGCTCAGCATGCTGCAGCCGGAGGAAGGGAAAGGATGCCGGCAAATCTGGAGCTGCTGCTTCCCAGCTAATATCACCGCAGTGGGCGCCGGGGATCTCCCGCCCGCTGTCTAGCAGAAGCCATAGAGGAGCAGCACTGCAGGACCCGGTGAGTGCTGGTATCCAGCACACTGTGACACTGTGGGAATAATTGATTTGTTACAGAAGTTAATAATCCTCGCTAGGGAACTAGTACATTTCTTAAGTAGTGTGGGAATATTTAGGAAATCCTAACTGATCAGTGAACCCCATTTATGTAGAGAGATCATGAAAGAGTTGTGCCGCCTGTTATAGACTGATGGGTAGTGAAGAGAATTAACTAAACTGTAAAGAATATGCTAAAGAAAGTGGCGGATTAAATATGGGGAAAATTGGGATTATTTATTACCATATTTATTGCTGGCCATTAGATGGATTCCATAATCTTCCACAGGGTTTTTACCTTTTGATTTGCTGTATGGGAGACACCCCAGTGGCTTGCTGGATACTGCAAAAGTATTTGCATTGTGTGAGCACTTTCATCTATTGAGGGTCCAATGTTTTCTTATTTTGAAGTGCCGTCAGTTCAAAGAAGCCGACATTCTGGCTGCTCCTTCCGGGAGGGGGCAGCCAGATCGGCAAAATCGGGGGCGTGGTCAGCGATTGGGAGGCGTGGTCATGTGAACATGCCATTTTGGCCCCTCCCCTGCTACACAATGCCAATAATCCCGCCATTGTGAAGCAGGGGGTGGGGCCAAAATGATGCGATGAATGAATCGCATCACAGGCCCCCCTGCTGCCTGGGATTCTCATGTAATCGCGGGGAGGGGGGGAACAGGAGGGGTCAGCAGCTGCCGGGAGGTTTGCCTGCCTTCCCGGGAGGCCAGAAGCGGCACCCGTTTTCGGGAGGCTCCGGACCAAATCGGGAGGGTAGGCAAGTATGCATCAGGTGAACACAAGCTGTAGCCAATCAGATCACCCGAATGATCAGAGTAGCACAGTGTATGTAAGGAGATGAGCTTGTGGGAGATAGTGACCTGTCCACCTATGTGATAATGTTATTGAAGAGAGGGCTGATTGTGACAAGTGTGAGGAGGAATATGGAGGTAAGCAGGAAGTCACAGTGTTATATAGGGAAAGGAGCATTGCCCTCCAGAATCATACAGTAGTTATGTGAGGCTCCAATGAAGTGCTTGGAATAGTGTTGGGTAACAAGCAGTCCTCTGAGCCTTTACCTGTGGCCTCCAGCTCATCTGCTCTGATATTACAGATAGGCGCCTGTTTCTATGACTAAGTACATTATTCTAATCCATTACAGAGTAATGTGTTGCCCATATCAAGGTTAGGGTCTATTTGTCAAGCAGTGAAAAGTGTGGAGAAGTGGACCAGTGGAGAAGTTGCCCATAGCAACCAATCAGCTGCTACCTATTATTGTATAGACTGTACTTGATAAATGCTACTTCAAAGATGATTGGTTGCTATGGGTAACTTCTCCACTGGTCCCACTTCTCCACACTTTTCACTGCTTGATAAATAGACCATATACAGTATATAGAGAGAGAGCCATCCATGTGATCCCTGAATTGTATGAGGGTGTCTATCACTCAAATAAAACAATAGCAAATGGGTATTTGATTGCTAAGGGTTACATTATTTTTACAGTCAGCTCCAGTCTTATGTCCCAGTCTGTGTACTGCTGTCTTCACCTTATTACATCTGGAGAGATCCTCACATTATAAAACACAGCAACAGGTTATTACATAGATACAGCTTTCAGCTATTATGATGCTATACATCAAATCCAGTTGCAAGAATACACGGAATGGACGTGTTACATGTCTCTGAAGGCAGCGCTGCCACGCACAATTTCTACTCTGACACATGTTCCTATGACATTATCCAAATAGATTACTCATTGACTGTAATCATTTCCTATGGTCTCATAACAGTTGAGCACTGTCAACAATTTACTTAACGTATGTCCAAAATTATATACATCAGAGTGATGGAATTTCATTCCCTGAAGGTATCATTTAAATGAAAGAATGTGTTCTCAAGACCTGGTAACAAATACATTTTGTATTCTTTGCATGAACATTGGGCCATGAAGTGCTTTTCACAAATAAAGGTTCCCCTTTGCAGAATAATTAGATGTAGTTTTACTTTATAATGTAGCTTTGTCTCTTTATCTATATTTTCTCTGTTTACTAACTGAAGAAAAATCCACATACCCTTTAGTTTTATCCTAGTCTGTGCAAGCTAGTATTTTGGACTGTCATGCTCTAGGACATTAGCTGTTGTTCCCGGCATTGTAGGTATTTTCTCATCTCTCTTCTCCCACCTTCCCATCTTCCTCCCATCTCTCTTTCTCCCCTCTTCTTCCATCACTCTCTTATCCTCTCTTCCTTTCATTGCTCTCTCCCAACCCCTTCTCCTCCCATCTTTCTCACCCTCTCTTCTATATCTCTCCCTCTTCCTGCCTTTTCTCTCTCTCTTTTCCTCAAGCCTCTCCCTCTTCCTCTCTACTCTCGCTCTTCCTCCCATCTCCCACTTCCATATCTCTCCATCTTCCAGCCACATTTCTCCCTCCTCCATCTCATCCTCTCCCTCTCTTCTCTTTCTATCTCTTCCTTACTTATATCTGACCTCTCTGCTCTCTCTATTTCTACATTCACGCTCTTATCCTCCTCTCTCTCTCTCTCTCTCTCATCCTCCATTCTCTCTCTCTTCCTCAGTTCTTTCTTTCTCTATCTTCCAGCCATCTCTCTACATATTTTCCTCCCCTCTATCTCTTTGTCGCTTCCTCCCATCTATTTCATGTTCAGGTCCTTTAAATCAAGTATGTGTGATGTGCCTAGTTCAGGGTATTCTCCTGGGAGGGGGGATTGACTGCAGTGGGACCTTCTCCCATGGTGGAAGAGGTGCAGAGGCGAAGAGGCCTCTGTTTTGGGACCATCTCCCATGCGGGGAGGAAGGGGTGTAGGGAGGTGTCTGGTTTAAGGACATTATCCTCCACAAAGGAGGGAAGAGGATGGAGGCTTGGTTTGCTGGTGCGACAAGGGAGAAAGAGAGGCTCTGTTTGTCAGGCAGCCAGTGAGAGCTCTGAGGAGAGGGGGGGGTGTCCTCCCTGCAGCTCTGACTGCAGCTTCTAGACCACAGGTTCTCAAACTTGGTCCTCAGGACCCCAAACAGTGCATATTTTCCAGGTCTCCTTGCAGAATCACAAGTGAAATAATTACTCCACCTGTGGTTCTTTTAAAATGTGTCAGTGAGTAATGAATACACCTGTGCACCTGCTGGGTGACCTGGAAAATGTGACCTGTGTGGGGTCCTGAGGACAGAGTTGAGAACCTCTGTTCTAGTCTGATACAATAGTTGGTTAAATAATAGATAATTAGACTTTAGGTTTTTTTTGTAGTAAAATTTATTTTTTAAAAAGTAATAATTATTTTACAACATTATTCTGTTTAGTATACTTTGTTGAAAAACAATATATTTTTTTATGGATTTTTAGGAATGTTGTTTTATTGTGATAATCTGGGTAATAACCCCTTAATAAAATTTTATATTGTTGTATTAGACAAGTTTTATAATCTAATTCCTGAAACTGGGCTTTCTTTATGAGCCTGTTATAAAGCAGCAGGGCAAATTTCTAAAATAAAGGGCAATAGGTCATTTTGCAAATATATACAAAATAATCTTTATTGAAAATAATCTTTTTAAACATGAGATATCATGTTACCAATTATGGATGATCCTATGAGTAATTCCCCAGGACTGGAAAACTTAGGAGCCAGGTAGACCATGCTCCGAAATAAATACTGATTATGCTTAGTTTTGGGAGGATGGGTATAAATCAATGGGTAAAAATCTTCTCTGGCTCCTTAATTAATTTTTTTATGTTATCCACCATTGCAGTATTTTTAGCATCTGTATGCAAAATCCAATAATCACATATTTATTTATTATAAAAATACCAGGGATTTACCTACAATATCTGACTTTCAGCACAGCACACATTCATACATGCAAATAAGGTGATTTTGAATAAAATTATTCTATTAAATAATAAATATATTTTTTTGTTGTTTTTGATACACATTAAACAACATATTTTAAGTTCAGGAAAAATAATACAATATCCTTATATGGTAGCGTGAGGTTTCATAGCAAATGATCAACAAATGGTTCTAGAGAATGGATTCAAAATGCCCATACGGTTAGTTTACAATATTTTTTCAACTGCTGGTTAAATCTGGATCTCCGATGTATTCAACAAAACTAGTCCAGCTACAGCCAAGCTCTTATCATGCGTTAACGGTGTAACCGTCCAACAAGCTAGGTAAAGCCCATATAAGGGACTTAAAAGCATTTACGTGAGCCCGCAGCCTTCTGGCGCAACTCCACAGACTGTTACGTGACATGAATTTTTCATCAAGCTCTGGATTGTAAACATATTGTCATGAGCTATAAGCAGCTCATTTCACAGATTGCGTAGTGCATCAAAATTCATCGTCAGACAGAGCATTGAGATAATCAGTATCTGCGTACAGAAGAAATCCAGAAAACAAACTGTCTGCCCAGCTGGGATCTGAAAAAAGGCCATTTTGATCTGTGAAAAATATTTCCAGCCAGACCTCGTCTTCTGGCTTTAGGTAGAGCAGTGTGGAGCCTGAAGCAACATCGTGGTTTCCTGTGTTGGCATCAAACGTCTTTATTTTGTACTCTCCGTTATGTACCAGGGTTATGGCCAGGTGCTTGTTTGCAAGTGTAATGTCATAGGAGAAATAATATATACCAGGAATAGCACAAATAAACTTCCCAATGGATGGGTTGTAATGCTCGCCCTCATTGAAGATTATTTTGTTGAATAGAATGGGCAGTCTTTCTTGTGGGTAGCTGGTGGTGATCCCAACGGAAAAAGCAGATTTCAGCACTATGCTGCCACATCGGCACACCCCTGCTTCTCCTCTATTTCCCCTTATGCCTGTATCGCCCTTAGGTCCAACTGGTCCATCAGGTCCAAATTCTCCTTTGTCTCCTGATGGTCCTATCGGACCTTTTTTGCCAGCTTCGCCTTGATCTCCTCTCTCCCCAATAGGTCCAAGTGGTCCAGTTTTTCCTCGTAAGCCTTTAAATGACATTGTGACATTGTTAATCAGGTATACATTTACAGAGGTGTGTATAAAAATGAACATAAAAAAAAAAAAAAATACATAAAAGACATTATAGCAGACATGTACAATATTAAAATATTGTAACCAGTGTACCTGTGACTATTACAAACAAGTCTGGTGTAAAGGAGAATTGTGCAAAATGCCCAAATACCTGTGTGGGGGCAACCTAGACATAAAGCCGGCCTTCTGTGTTTGGAGCAAGTGGATAGATCTGCTAGTTCAGTGGTTCTCAAACTCGGTCCTCAGGACCCCACACAGTTCAGGTTTTCCAGGTCACCCAGCAGGTGCACAGGTGTATTCGTTGCTGGCTGACACATTTTAGAAGATCCACAGGTGGAGCTAATTATGTCACTTGTGATTCTGCGGTGAAACCTGGAAAATCTGCACTGAGAGGATCTTAATAAATGTAGAAGAAAGTTTTAGATTTGGTCCTGGTCCTGTAGGCTGTATATCTGAACAAACTAGAAATGCCCAGCCCAATGAATCTCATATATTCTGTAGTGTAGTGGTATCTATAATTGTTAGGTATCAAAACCACTTTACATTGACCGGGATTTGACTTAGGGGGTCTATGTACTAAGCCTTGCAGTGAGATAAAGTGGATGGAGATAAAGTACCAACCAATCAGCACCTGTCATTTTTGAAACACAGCCTGTAAAATGACAGGAGCTGATTGGTTGGTACTTTATCTATGTCCACTTTAACTATCTCTGAGATTTGATACATCTCCCCCTTTGTATTTTGTGCTGTACCTATGGCTGGAGTTGGAGATAGGTATCACAGTTTGTGTGCATCTGGGGAAGAAGCACTGTGCTGGGGAGTATTCATGAGACTTAGGAGAGCTAGAAATACATTTATACCATATCTAGAATATTTTTCAAGCAGGTGCTTAGCAGAACGAGCTGCCTTTTCCACAAGTGCATTAGATTGTGGATATCTGAGACTACTGGTTTTGTGTGTAATGTACCACTGTGATGGGAAGCTTTTGAACTTACTGCTCATCAGTGGCGTAACTAGGGTCTTTGGTGCCCAGGACAATAGGGAAAATGTCCCCCAACTGTGTGCGCGCTGAAGGCTAAAAAAGTGGGCGTGGCCACATTCCAAAAGGGGGTCAACATGACACGCCACCGTTTCTTGTCACTCTGGGAACATTCCTTTCCATTCCATATGCACCTTAATGCCCTCAGTAGTAGTGTCCCTTATGCAATTCCCATACAAGTAGTGCCCCTTATGCAATGCCCACTGTAGTAGTGCCCCTTATGCAATGTCCCCAGAAGCAGTGCCCCTTATGCAATTCCCCCTGTAGTAGTGCCCCTTATGCAGTGCCCCCAGTAGTAGTACCCTTTATGCAATGCCCCAGTAGTAGTACCCTTTATGCAATGCCCCCAGTAGTAGTGTCCCTTATGCAATTCCCATACAAGTAGTGCCCCTTATGCAATGCCCACTGTAGTAGTGCCCCTTATGCAAGGTCCCCAGAAGCAGTGCCCCTTAAGTAATTCCCCCTGTAGTAGTGCACCTTATGCAGTGCCCCCAGCAGTGCCCCTTATACAGTGCCCCTAGTAGTAGTGTGCCTTACACATAAAACACATAGACAAACAGAACACAAAACTGCAGGAGCAAGAAGGCGGAGCTCATGACTGAGCTCCAGGCCAGAGCCGGCCCTGGATGTAGCAGCCAATAAGAATCTGTATGACTCTTATTGGCTGCTACAACAAACGCACTGCCGTCGGGTAGTACAGTCACTGTAAGTGACGCAGACCGCACTTACCTGGATGGCGGCCAGCGGCAACACCCCCCACCACCACCACCCCTGCCGGTTCCAATGGTGCCCAGGGCACATACCCCGTGCAATCCCCCTAGTTATGCCACAGCTGCTCATCATGGACTGCATGGCATTGACAGCGAAGAGTTGCTGCGGTATGCCATGAACCAAGAAGTGCCTCCTCAATTTGTTCATCAGAGGTGCTATTGTTGTTGGACAGGCAGTCTACTTCAAACCAACTCAAATACGAGTCGTGCATATCTGCCAACTGGAGTAATTTAGCTGGCTAGAATGGAGGAGTCTTTGTCCAAAGTGATCTGCCCGAAACCACACTAGGCATTCAAAGTCGTGAATACCTATGTACTGGGCATATCTGCAATGACTTGCTTTACAATCTTAATAGGGTGGACAGTCCCATCATTTTAAAATTTTTAACAGCAGCCACAATAGCAGACGGTATGCAGTCGGGAAGCCGGCGGACCTAATCCCGACAGCCGGCTTCCCGACTGCTTTATCTTAGCGAGGGTTAAATGACAGGCATCTAAATCTAGACGCCTGTCACTTTACCGACGCCGGGAGACCGGCGCCCGGCATCCCGATCGAAGTGATGCCGGGTACTGGACAGCCCAGGGGGGGGTAGGGTTAGGTTTAGGGTTCCCGGGGGGGGGGACTTAGGGTTAGGCACCCCCCCGGGAGGTTAGGGTTAGGCTAGGGGGAGGGAGGGTTAGGGTTAGGCACACCGGGGGGGACTTAGGGTTAGGCACCCCCCCCGGGGGACTTAGGTTTAGGCGGCGCGGGAAGGGGGAGTTAGGTTTAGGCACTTAGAGGGGGGATTAGGGTTAGGCACTGGGGGGAAGGTTAGGGTTAGGCACCCCTAAGGAGGGTTAGGGGAGGGAATTAGGTTAGTGAATACTTACCTTAGGGACGATCAAGATTTTCACCTATGTCAGGCAGCCGCTGTCGGGATTCAAGTCCGGCGGTAAATCATACCACACCCTAGCAGACACCCTATGAATGGCTTTTACCACAGTGGCAATTGTAGATGAATGCCGTGTGTGGATGGGGGAAGCTGCTGCACTGAAAAAACACGGTTCTGTACACATCTGCATTGAGCCTGTGCATTTGTACAAAGCTATTTTGAGACTACATCATCCCCTCAGAACTGTGGAGCAGGTAATAGCTGATATGACTAATACGACAATCTTCACTACCTTGATGTCGAATGTGGATAATGTAGATCACATTGGTCAAAGAATCACCCATGATCACCGCGGTCCTGGATGATTCTTTATACAATGTGATCTGTGATTGGTTGGTACTTTATCTCTGTCCACTTTATCTCTCTCCAAGGCTTAATACATAAACCCCTTAGTTCGTTGCCTTAGTGACAATACATGGCAATCATCATCAACTTTAAACCACCTGTCTAGAGATGGCACAACATTGTAAAGAATATATTTTGAAATCACCTATAACCCAAAACAAGTCTTATTTCAAAGGGGTGTAATTAGCTCGAGCCTGCACACCCTACTATACTCTGCTTGTATGAGAAACCATTAGAGAAAAAGCTCTGCATTCATCTCTGCCACATTTTAGTGGCTGCTGAAAGAAGTCAAAGTCCATAGATCTTTAGCAGTCTTACATCTAGTCAACTCCAGAATTATTGGAACCTCTCAAGGAATTGGGCAAAAAACAATCATACAAAACAAAACAATACAAATAATAATTTAAAGAAATTTCTTACTATTTACAGAACAGACATCATTCGTACAAGAGTGTTTTTATTTTTAAGAACACTGTATACTTTCAAAACACATGGGACAAAATTATTGGCACCCCTTTATATTTCAAATAAAACCAAACTAATTGCAAGTTAGTGTAAAAACCTCTGTCTCTCTATTGCACCTAGTCCCCACGAACTCCATTGTTGGTTATGACCATTTCTCGTCTCCCCAGGGTATAAATATGACCTGTTCTGAGCATGTGCAGAACGGGTCCTGTGATCTCGCACACAGTTCCCCCAAGTCTCTGCCTGACTGACGGGCAGAAGCGTTTGGGGTGCGGTCTGGGGGCAGCATGCGTTCCCAGAAATGGGGGTGTCATCCCCATTTTCTGGGAGAGCTGAGGCCTTGGTCTACCTCCATAGACGCAGACTTCCTGTCTTCCCAAGCAGCCAGGGGCCGGTCCAGCCTGCGTAAGCTGAGGGAACATCACAACCATCGATCGCGATGGTGATCCCAGTCTGCGATCTCGGTTGCAGCACTGGAAATGCAGATCCTGACAGGAGGCATCTCTTCTCTTCAGATGCCTCCTGTGACATTAGCATTTTAGATGGATGGTATTGCACAGCCACTTATGTGTGTAATAATGCCCCTGTGTGTAATAATGCCCGTGTGTAATAATGCCCGTGTGTAATAATGCCCCTGTGTGTAATAATGCCCGTGTGTAATAATGCCCCTGTGTGTAATAATGCCCCTGTGTGTAATAATGCTGCACATGATAACAATTAATCTAAGATGATACATTGCTGCAAGAAGCCGATAGATTGATGTTTGTGTATTACCTGCAATGCCCTTCTCGCCCTTTTCTCCTTTCCTGCCGTCTCTCCCATCTCTTCCAGGTAGGCCAATCCTTCCCGTGAGGCCAACTACTAATCCACTTGAACCAGGGGATCCTGGCGGCCCCTGGCAATCCCGGGACGCTACAGACATACCTTACGTTCTGGTGTTCTCCTTTTGCTTTTTTGTTCAATGTTTGTCCACTGGCACAGAGAGCAAAGCTTGTAATGTATAGCAAAATAAACATCATCTGCCCTGCGGGGGAAACATAACATCATTGTGACTTTAGTATGCAGAAACATTAATGCAAATCATTATTCCTGAAGCAAAAGCAGATACAAGAAATCAACAGTTCTAAATATAATCAGTTTACAAGTGGAGCCATGAAAAGTATTATAGTAATATGTATAGTAATCACACAGAGTATGTGGTTTTTAGGCATATGCAGGGGCGGATTGGTCATTGGAATTCCCCGGGAAGATTGCCGGTGGGGCGGTGGGCCAACATGTCCATAGGGCCGTCTGACGGACGGGTGACTTTTTTATTTTGTCTTTTTTTTTTGGTGCCTGTAACTGCCAGAGCCACCTAGTTGCCACCGGCAAGTACTTCAGGGGGCAGCCCCACACCACAACCTTGGTGCTCTGCTCAGGCCAGAGACGAAGTGAGTTTACTTTCACTTCCTGCCTGAAAGCTCCTGGGCCTAGCGTGCGGAGCAGCTGCAGGACCCAGCATGGGGACACAGCAAAGAGATAAGAGCTGGATGAGGGGAACCCTGTGACAGCCCCTTCTATACCCAGCCCGGTGTGACAGCCCCTCCTGGGAGTTATGATTTTCTTATGATGGTAGGTTATAAGTCTGTCCCACAAAGATCTAATTCCACTCAGGAGCCTGAGAGGGGTTCTTGTGTAGTTCATTAGAATGTACATCTCTGGGGATATCCTGTGACCAAGAAAAGCAATTATCTGAACAGATATTAGTAAACAAAGCATTTCATCTAAGGCTACATATAAATGAGGTGAGGCTGTGTTCCTGTCAGGGCCGGATTAAGGCACAAACACATATATATCAAGCGTATGTATTACAGACACACTAGCAACACACATATACAGTGTACACACATAAACACATACATGCACAGTATTCACACACTAACACATACAAATTAACACATACATACACATATATACATACTAACACATCCACAGTATGCGCACAATAACACATACAGTATATACACACAAACACATACACACACATACAGTATATACACAATAAACCAGTACACAACACATACACTTACATTTTTATGCTGCAGGTTGGTGATGGGGCCGGGCACTTTACATCATTAGGCTCCGCCTCTCGTGCCGTAATGCTGGTTTGCGGGTAATATGGGGCGGGATTTGTCAGTCAGGGGGATTTCTATGTACTAAGAAATCCCCCCTGCTTGCGCTAGTTGTGGGGGCCCCTCTGTGTGCCGGGCCCCAGGACAACCGCCCCTGTCGCCCTCCCCTTAATCCGGCTCTGGTTCCTGCCTCTTAACCCAGTGTGGGGGTTGGGGGTAGTAAATAGGGATGTGCACCGACCCCTGTGTTTTGGTTTTGGTATGTATGTCCTTCAAGGTTTTGGATCTGGATTTGGTTTTGCAAACCACCCTCAAGTGTTTTGCTTTTGGATCTGGATTTTTTAAATAAATCATAGATAAAAAGTTTTAAAAACAGCTAAAATCATGTAATTTATGCAATCCAAAACCCGAAATTCGGATTTAAAGTCCAAACCGCAAAAAGATCAGAACCGCGACCCGAATTTGCCCGGATCTCCTCAGGTGATTAGAACCATAACTCGGATTTACCCGGATTCACGAAATTCGGGTGGATTCGGATTTCTGGAGAACCGAACTGCACATCTCTAAATACTAAGCCATCTGCCTAAAAAGGTAATCAGACACCTGAAACCAGCACGGTCATGTGTGATTTGGGAAACATTGGAATGTTTGGTTTCTTACCAATACCAAACCACATCGCACCTTCATTTTTCCAGCTGTACCCCTATCACAGAAAGGGCTGTGAGTTTTATTCTGTAAGTTTTTTTCTTTTTTCTTTTAAATTGCAACACATTTGTCTATGTATAGATTTGTCTTAAGGTTCGCGCTACAGGGTTGTACGTAGTACCTGTAGCTGCTACACACCGGGAAGGTATCCCTACCTTCCTAAGTATTACAGGTTGAGTCTCCCATATCCAAATATCCCGAAATACGGAATATTCCGAAATACAGATTTTTTTTTTGCTTGACTGAGAAAATGAAACCTTTGATTTTTGATGGTTCAATGTACACAAACTTTGTCTAAGGCACAAATTATTAAAAAATATTGTATAAAATGACCTTCAGGCTGTGTGTATAAGGTGTGTATAACATACAAATGCATTCTGTGTGTATATTTGGGCCCCATTCCCAAGATATTTCATTATGATATGCAAATATTCCAAAATACGGAATATTCCGTTATCCAAAATACCCCTGGTTCCAAGCATTTTGGATATCGGAGACTCAACCTGTATAGGGAAAGAGGTGTAGTGCCAGCACTCTAAGGTCCTATTCTACCACTTCAAAGTTGTAATCTGTGGACTACCGTATGTGGGTGGTGTGTGTGGTATAATTGATTCTCTTGTGTTAAAAAGATGTATAGATTCTGTCGCCAAATTCCTGGTGTCCCACCTGAAACAAACTGTAGGGTGGGTGTTCTTACAAAATCAGTCTTAATATCAGTCTTAAAAATCAGTCACTGGTTTGCAAAAACTCTAGGCAGTTAGGTTCATCTGTGTCTCAGTGAATGGGTTGTAGTAAGTAATATTCAATAAGTCACTGGTGGATAGTAGCGTGGTGTAGAAAATCTTCCCCTCTCCAACGGGTATCTGCATCGGTATGCTGCCACTCCACCTCAAAGTTCACACAAACAAACCAGAGTATCAGGTACTGGTGGACACTATTGTGCAGAAAGGTGGGTAAGCTGTAGTGACTTACCCAGGTCTCGACGCTGTCCTGCTGGTTCACCAGATGTGCTCTCTCTGCGTGGTAGTTGTGTGTGGGTATTGGGGGCAAAGGACACTGTGGTCCAATATAACCTATGCAAAACACTATGTACGTGGAAAGGGTAAAAGTATAATTTATTGTTCTGTCCACATGCCTTGCTGTGGCTCAATGTGGTATCAGAAAGTATTACAACAAGGGGGTATACACTTCAAATTAGTTGGATGTGGTTTTTAAAATGTATTTTATGTAGGGGTGAGCGGGTTCGGATTTCTGAAATCCGAACCCCCCCGAGCCCCCCCGATCCGAGTCCGATCCGAGTCAGGCTCGACTTTTCCCGCCTGACTCGGATCTGACATCGAGGCAAAACGTCATCATCCCGCCTTCCGAGTCTCGCGGGTTTTGGATCCTATATAAGGTACCCGCGTCGGCGCCATTTTCTCACTCGGCTGTGGACAGTGAAGAGGGAGGGTGGGAGTTAGTGCTGTGTAGTGTAGTGTAGTGTAGTGCTGCTGTTGTCCACTACTTCAAAGTCCATAGGGGCTGGCTGTGTTGTGCTGTGCTGCTGTTGTTAATAGGGGCTGTGTCCACTACTTCAAAGTCCATAGGGGCTGGCTGGACTGTGTTGTGCAGTCAGTTCCAAAGTCCTGTGCAGTGTCCCAGTCCTAAAGGGGTGCTGTAGTGTTGTCCAGGGGGTGCTCTGTCCATCAGGGGTGCTCCCCCCAAGTGCTAAAAAAATAATATATTTTCTGTGTTTGTGAATTGTGTGCGCAGTAGCCGCACGTGCATCAACAAAGTAGTGCCAAGCGTGCGCCTGTGTCATAAGTAAAGGGCCGGCTGGCTTGACCGTTAAGGGTGCTGTAACCCCCGAAAGTACACTCCAGTCCAAACCAAAAAAAAAATTATTTTCTGTGTTTGTGAATTGTGTGCGCAGTAGCCGCACGTGCATCAACAAAGTAGTGCCAAGCGTGCGCCTGTGTCATAAGTAAAGGGCCGGCTGGCTTGACCGTTAAGGGTGCTGTAACCCCCGAAAGTACACTCCAGTCCAAACCTAAAAAAAAATTATTTTCTGTGTTTGTGAATTGTGTGCGCAGTAGCCGCACGTGCATCAACAAAGTAGTGCCAAGCGTGCGCCTGTGTCATAAGTAAAGGGCCGGCTGGCTTGACCGTTAAGGGTGCTGTAACCCCCGAAAGTACACTCCAGTCCAAACCTAAAAAAAAATTATTTTCTGTGTTTGTGAATTGTGTGCGCAGTAGCCGCACGTGCATCAACAAAGTAGTGCCAAGAGTGCCCCTGTGTCATAAGTAAAGGGCCGGCTGGCTTGACCGTTAAAGGGTGCTGTAACCCCCGAAAGTACACTCCAGTCCAAACCAAAAAAAAATTATTTTCTGTGTTTGTGAATTGTGTGCGCAGTAGCCGCACGTGCATCAACAAAGTAGTGCCAAGCGTGCGCCTGTGTCATAAGTAAAGGGCCGGC
Source organism: Taudactylus pleione (assembly GCA_031769625.1). NCBI lineage: Eukaryota > Metazoa > Chordata > Amphibia > Anura > Myobatrachidae > Taudactylus > Taudactylus pleione. The sequence goes on from JAUIMM010000300.1 coordinate 10,165,515, forward strand.
TGGCTTGACCGTTAAAGGGTGCTGTAACCCCTGAAAGTACACTCCAGTCCAAACCAAAAAAAAATTATTTTCTGTGTTTGTGAATTGTGTGCGCAGTAGCCGCACGTGCATCAACAAAGTAGTGTCAAGCGTTCGCCTGTGTCATAAGTAAAGGGCCGGCTGGCTTGACCGTTAAGGGTGCTGTAACCCCCGAAAGTACACTCCAGTCCAAACCAAAAAAAAAATTATTTTCTGTGTTTGTGAATTGTGTGCGCAGTAGCCGCACGTGCATCAACAAAGTAGTGCCAAGCGTGCGCCTGTGTCATAAGTAAAGGGCCGGCTGGCTTGACCGTTAAGGGTGCTGTAACCCCCGAAAGTACACTCCAGTCCAAACCAAAAAAAAAATTATTTTCTGTGTTTGTGAATTGTGTGCGCAGTAGCCGCACGTGCATCAACAAAGTAGTGCCAAGCGTGCGCCTGTGTCATAAGTAAAGGGCCGGCTGGCTTGACCGTTAAGGGTGCTGTAACCCCCGAAAGTACACTCCAGTCCAAACCTAAAAAAAAATTATTTTCTGTGTTTGTGAATTGTGTGCGCAGTAGCCGCACGTGCATCAACAAAGTAGTGCCAAGCGTGCGCCTGTGTCATAAGTAAAGGGCCGGCTGGCTTGACCGTTAAAGGGTGCTGTAACCCCCGAAAGTACACTCCAGTCCAAACCAAAAAAAAATTATTTTCTGTGGTTGTGAATTGTGTGCGCAGTAGCCGCACGTGCATCAACAAAGTAGTGCCAAGCGTGCGCCTGTGTCATAAGTAAAGGGCCGGCTGGCTTGACCGTTAAGGGTGCTGTAACCCCCGAAAGTACACTCCAGTCCAAACCTAAAAAAAAATTATTTTCTGTGTTTGTGAATTGTGTGCGCAGTAGCCGCACGTGCATCAACAAAGTAGTGCCAAGAGTGCGCCTGTGTCATAAGTAAAGGGCCGGCTGGCTTGACCGTTAAAGGGTGCTGTAACCCCCGAAAGTACACTCCAGTCCAAACCAAAAAAAAATTATTTTCTGTGTTTGTGAATTGTGTGCGCAGTAGCCGCACGTGCATCAACAAAGTAGTGCCAAGCGTGCGCCTGTGTCATAAGTAAAGGGCCGGCTGGCTTGACCGTTAAAGGGTGCTGTAACCCCTGAAAGTACACTCCAGTCCAAACCAAAAAAAAAATATTTTCTGTGTTTGTGAATTGTGTGCGCAGTAGCCGCACGTGCATCAACAAAGTAGTGCCAAGCGTGCGCCTGTGTCATAAGTAAAGGGCCGGCTGGCTTGACCGTTAAGGGTGCTGTAACTCCCGAAAGTACACTCCAGTCCAAACCAAAAAAAAAATTATTTTCTGTGTTTGTGAATTGTGTGCGCAGTAGCCGCACGTGCATCAACAAAGTAGTGCCAAGCGTGCGCCTGTGTCATAAGTAAAGGGCCGGCTGGCTTGACCGTTAAGGGTGCTGTAACCCCCGAAAGTACACTCCAGTCCAAACCAAAAAAAAAATTATTTTCTGTGTTTGTGAATTGTGTGCGCAGTAGCCGCACGTGCATCAACAAAGTAGTGCCAAGCGTGCGCCTGTGTCATAAGTAAAGGGCCGGCTGGCTTGACCGTTAAGGGTGCTGTAACCCCCGAAAGTACACTCCAGTCCAAACCTAAAAAAAAATTATTTTCTGTGTTTGTGAATTGTGTGCGCAGTAGCCGCACGTGCATCAACAAAGTAGTGCCAAGCGTGCGCCTGTGTCATAAGTAAAGGGCCGGCTGGCTTGACCGTTAAAGGGTGCTGTAACCCCCGAAAGTACACTCCAGTCCAAACCAAAAAAAAATTATTTTCTGTGTTTGTGAATTGTGTGCGCAGTAGCCGCACGTGCATCAACAAAGTAGTGCCAAGCGTGCGCCTGTGTCATAAGTAAAGGGCCGGCTGGCTTGACCGTTAAAGGGTGCTGTAACCCCCAAAGTACACTCCAGTCCAAACCAAAAAAAAATTATTTTCTGTGTTTGTGAATTGTGTGCGCAGTAGCCGCACGTGCATCAACAAAGTAGTGCCAAGAGTGCGCCTGTGTCATAAGTAAAGGGCCGGCTGGCTTGACCGTTAAAGGGTGCTGTAACCCACAAAGTACACTCCAGTCCGAACCAAAAAAAAATTTATTTTCTGTGTTTAGCCGCACGTATATATCAAATCGATATAACATAAATGGAGGACCAAACTTTCTCCGATAAAAATAAAATAGAGAAAGATCAAGAACCACTTCCTCCTAGTGCTGAAGCTGCTGCCACTAGTCATGACATAGACGATAACATGCCATCAACGTCGTCTGCCAAGGCCGATGCCCAATGTCATAGTAGAGGGCACATACAATCCCAAATGGCAAAGTTCAGGAAAATGACCTTGAAAAAGACATTTAAATCAGCTGAAGAGAAACGTAAACTTGCCAATATGCCATTTACGACACGGAGTGGCAAGGAACGGCTAAGGTCGATCCCTAGTATGTTCATGACTAGTGGTTCAGCTTCACATGACGATGGAAGCACTCCTCCCACTAAAAAAATCAAAAGAGTTAAGCTGGCAAAAGCACAGCGAAGAACTGTGCTTTCTAAGAAGATATCACAAATCCCCAAAGAGAGTCCAAGTGTGGTGGTGGTTGCGATGCCTGACCTTCCCAGCACTGGACGGGAAGAGGTGGCTCTTTCCACCATTTGCACGCCCCCTGCAAGTGCTGAAAGGAGCACCCACAGTCCACTTGCTGATATGCAAATTGAAGATGTCACTGTTGAAGTACAACAGGATGAGGATACTGGTGTAGCTGGCGCTGAGGAGGAAGTTGGCGAGGAGGATTCTGATGGTGATGTGGTTTGTTTAAATCAGGCTCCGGGGGAGACAGTTGTTGTCCGTGGGATGAAAAAGCCCATCACGGTCATGCCTGGGCAGAAGACCAAACATTCCACCTCTTTGGTCTGGCAATATTTCTATCCAAATCCGGACAACAACTGTCTTGCCATATGTACCATATGTAAAGGTGAAATAAGTAGGGGTAGGGACGTCAACCACCTAGGAACATCCTCCCTTATACGGCACCTGCAGCGCGTTCATAAAAAGTTACTGTCAAGTTCAGAAACTTTGGCTCAGACCGTAAGCAGTCCAGGGACACCTAAATCCCGTTGTCCTGTTGTATCCAAGCGCCTGCAAACCACACCGTCAACTCCCTCCTCGTCAATTTCCTCCTTAGTCAGGATCGGAAGTAGTCCTGCAGGCCATATCACTGGCATGACTGACTCTCCTATCCGGGATTCCTCCGGAGGATCCTGCATTGCTACGCCTACTGCTGCCGCTGCTGCTGTTGCTGCTGCTGCTGGGAGTCGTTCATCATCCCAGAGAGGAAGTAGGAACACCACTACTTTTACTAAACAATTGACCCTCCAACAGTCCTTAGCGAGGAGGATGAAGTACGACAGCAGTCATCCTGAAGCAAAACGTATAACTGAGGCCTTGACTGCTATGTTGGTGTTAGACGTGCGTCCGGTATCCGCCATTAGTGCAGTGGGATTTAGACAATTGATGGAGGTAGTGTGTCCCCGGTTCCAAATCCCGTCTAGATTCCACTTCACTAGGCAGGCGATACCGAGACTGTACAGAAACGTCAGAAAAAGTGTCCTCAGTGTCCTGAAAAATGCCGTTGTACACAATGTCCACTTAACCACGGACATGTGGACAAGTGGAACAGGGCAGACTAAGGACTATATGACTGTGACAGCCCACTGGGTAGATGTATCACCTTACGCAGCAACAGCAGCAGCGTCACCAGTAGCAGCATCTCAGAAACGCCAGCTCGTTACAAGGCAGGCTACGCTGTGTATCACCGGTTTCAGTAAGAGGCACACCGCCGACAACCTCTTAGAGAAACTGAGGGAAATCATCGCCCAGTGGCTTACCCCACTTAGACTCTCCTGGGGATTTGTGATATCTGACAACGCCACCAATATTGTGCGGGCATTACATCTGGGCAAATTCCAGCACGTCCCATGTTTTGCTCACACAATAAACTTGGTGGTGCAGAATTTTCTGAAAAGCGACAGGGGCGTGCAGGAGACGCTTTGGGTGGCCCGAAAAATTTCTGGCCACTTTCGCCATTCAGCGACTGCGTGCCGAAGACTGGAGCGCCAGCAAACACTCTTGAACCTGCCCCGCCATCACCTGAAGCAAGAGGTTGTGACGCGGTGGAACTCAACCCTCTATATGCTTCAGAGGATGGAGGAGCAGCAAAAGGCCATACAAGCCTATACATCCACCTATGACATAGGCAAAGGAGGGGGTATGCACCTGACTCAAGCGCAGTGGAGAATGATTTCCGTGTTGTGCAAGGTTCTTCAGCCCTTCGAACTTGCCACACGTGAAGTCAGTTCAGACACTGCCAGCTTGAGTCAGGTCATTCCCCTCATCAGGCTTTTGCAGAAGCAGCTGGAGAAAGTGAAGGAGGAGCTAAGACGGAGCGATTCCGCTCGGCATGTGGGACTTGTGGATGAAGCCCTTCATTCGCTTTGCCAGGATTCCAGGGTGGTCAATCTGTTGAAATCAGACCACTACATTTTGGCCACCGTGCTCGATCCTAGGTTTAAAGCCTATGTGGTGTCTCTCTTTCCGGCCGACACAAGCCTGCAGAGGTGCAAAGACCTGCTGGTGAACACACTGTCAGCTGAAGCGGAACGTGACACGTCAACGGCTCCTTCTTCATTTTCTCCCGCAACTGGGGCTGCCAGGAAAAAACTTAGGTATCCTAAGCAACCCGCTGGCGGTGATGCAGGGCAGGCAGGACCAAGTTTGGACATCTGGTCCGGACTGAAGGACCTGGCAACAATTTCTGACATGTCTACTGTCACTGCATATGATACTGTCACCATTGACAGAATGGTGGAGGATTACATCGGTGACAGCATCCAAGTAGGCATGTCAGACAGTCCATACCTGTACTGGCAGGAAAAAGAGGCAATTTGGAGGCCCCTGTACAAACTGGCTCTATTTTACCTGAGTTGCCCCCCCTCCAGTGTGTACTCCGAAAGAGTGTTTAGTGCAGCCGGGAACCTTGTCAGCGAAAGGCGTAGGAGGTTGCTTCCACAGAATGTGGAGAAGATGATGTTCATCAAAATGAATTATCAGCTCTTCCAGGGAGACCAGCCTCCAGAAGGTACAGAGGGACCTGTGGTGGTGGATTCAAGTGGGGACGAGTTAATACTTTGTGAGGATGAGGATGTACACACTGAAGAGGGTGAGGAATCGGTGGATGAGGAGGATGAGGATGACATCTTGCCTCCGTAGAGCCAGTTTGTGCAGGGACACATTAATTGCCAGCTTGTTTTGTGGGGGCCCAAACGAACCAATCATTTCAGCCACAGTTGTGTGGCAGACCCTGGCGCTGAAATGATTGATTTGTTAAAGTGTGCATGTCCTGTTTATACAACATAAGGGTGGGTGGGAGGGCCCAAGGACAATTCCATCTTGCACCTCTTTTTTTCTTTGCATTATGTACAGTTTGGGGCCTAGTTTTTCTAACTGCCATCCTGCCTGCCACTGCAGTGTCACTCCTAGATGGGTCACGTGTTTGTGCCGCCCACTCGTGTCGCTTAGCATAGTCATCCAGCTACCTCGGTGCAACCTTTTGGACATAAAAACACTATTGTGAGGTGTGAGGTGTTCAGAATAGACTGGAAATGAGTGGAAATTAAGGTTATTGAGGTTAATAATAGCATAGGAGCAGAAAAACCTACAAATTCTGTGATTTTAGCTGTTTTTATGCTTTTTTTCAAAAAAATACAGATCCAAAACACAAAACCCAGAACCCAAAACACGGAAGGGTGGTTTTGGCAAAACCAATCCAGATCCAAAACACGAAGAAAGATCCAGATCCAAAACCAAAACACAAAACACGAAAAGTGGCCGATGCACACCCCTAATTTTATGTGGATCTGGCTTGTTTCAGTATATTTTATGTGGATCTGGCTTGTTTCAGTATATTTTATGTGGATCTGGCTTGTTTTCAGTGTATTCTATGTGGATCTGGCTTGCTTTCAGTATATTTTATGTGGATCTGGCTTGTTTTCAGTATATTTTATGTGGATCTGGCTTGTTTCAGTATATTTTATGTGGATCTGGCTTGTTTCAGCATATTTTATGTGGATCTGGCTCGTTTTCAGTGTATTTTATGTGGATCCTACTTGCTTTCAGTATATTTTATGTGGATCTGGCTTGTTTCAGTATATTTTATGTGGATCCATCTGGCTTGCTTTCAGTATATTTTATGTGGATCTGGCTTGTTTCAGTATATTTTATGTGGATCTGGCTTGTTTTCAGTGTATTTTATGTGGATCCTACTTGCTTTCAGTATATTTTATGTGGATCTGGCTTGTTTCAGTATATTTTATGTGGATCCATCTGGCTTGCTTTCAGTATATTTTATGTGGATCTGGCTTGTTTCTGTGTATTTATGTGAATGTGGCTTGTTCAATGTTTTCTATATAGCTCTGGCTTTTTCTTTCACTTCAACAGTGAAAAAATTATATTGGGACTTATGTAAATTGGGTATTTTCAATGTGCTGGGCTCCTGCAAATGTCATACCAAAGTCGTGCGCACAAAAATGGGATGTGGCCTTGTGACAGCTAGATATCGGCTCTTTATCTTGACTACAGATATTTTTTGGCTCTATGGGCCTGATTCAGATCCGCTCGCTAGGATGGGTTCGCACGCAGCCAACCGATTGTTTGCATTTTGTGCATGCATACGCATCACAATGCGCGTGTACGAACTAGTGCGAGCAATCAGTAAGCGTCCGCTCGCTGCTCATAGACTGCCCGGCAGAATGAGTGACAGGAGAAGCCATTTGTGGGTGGTGACAGGGGCTGGCTGCTAGAAACGGGGGAGTGGCGGTGCGAATGCAGGCGTGCCTGAGCGTGTCAACGCCGTTTCAGAGGCATGCATAATTAACAGGCAGCGTCATAGTACACGTCACTTGGCTGTATTTTACACTGAACCGCTCGCAGTGCTTGCGGTAGGGTATGGTCAACTACAAGCGCTGCTTATGCATCCAATGGTACTCGATGTTATTGAAGGCTGCATACACTTCCTGGAGATGACGTGCGCAAGTGGGCATCTTAAGACAGGCTGGTGGGCGTCTGCATACACAGAGCGATCGCATGCCAAGAGATAGGGGCACGCTAATGCCTTGCCGTGTGATCGCTTGCCTTGCCGAATTGCATACGCATCTAGCGTGCAAGTCTGAATCGAGCCCTTTGTCTCTGATTGGTTGGCCACCCCTGGCTTAGAGCTACACTGTCACTCATGGTAACCCCAAAAAAATATAAAAAAATAAATCGAAGCGCTGAAATACCACTGGTAATATCTGTAGCTGCAGCAGTTAAGAATAAGGGGAAATTGCAACCCCACACAAGAACATATATGGGCAAAAACTGCGCTAATATACAGACAGGTATAAAATATAAGTAAATTTATTAGAACCAAAAATCAAAAACATCCAGTTAGTCACTTTTATTTTATTGTGGATTATGTGTTTTTTATTGTCATATGTTTGTCACTAATTATGTATGTATTTATTTTTCATCATTAATATATATATGTTTGATATTACTTACAGTACTTTAGATATTTGTGGTTATTCCATTATTTATTAACCTATCCATCATTCATATCCATATAATTCTAATATTTTTTTATTTTTGGTTCTAATAAATTTACTTATACTTTATACCTGTCTGTATATTAGCACAGTTTTTGCCCATATATACTCATGGTAACCAATCAGCTATCGTCAGCATGACCACAGCAGAATGCTAAATCATGCACCCATCATGCACCCATTATAGCTTCTACATTTGTCATTTTACCACTAGCTGCAGCTCATCATTGATTTTTAAACCATGTTAAATAAGCTTTAAAGATGTTAAGCTCCTTCATTTTCTTAGTGATAACTTTTCTGTGTATAACATACAAATGCATTCTGTGTGTATATTTGGGCCCCATTCCCAAGATATTTCATTATGATATGCAAATATTCCAAAATACGGAATATTCCGTTATCCAAAATACCCCTGGTTCCAAGCATTTTGGATATCGGAGACTCAACCTGTATAGGGAAAGAGGTGTAGTGCCAGCACTCTAAGGTCCTATTCTACCACTTCAAAGTTGTAATCTGTGGACTACCGTATGTGGGTGGTGTGTGTGGTATAATTGATTCTCTTGTGTTAAAAAGATGTATAGATTCTGTCGCCAAATTCCTGGTGTCCCACCTGAAACAAACTGTAGGGTGGGTGTTCTTACAAAATCAGTCTTAATATCAGTCTTAAAAATCAGTCACTGGTTTGCAAAAACTCTAGGCAGTTAGGTTCATCTGTGTCTCAGTGAATGGGTTGTAGTAAGTAATATTCAATAAGTCACTGGTGGATAGTAGCGTGGTGTAGAAAATCTTCCCCTCTCCAACGGGTATCTGCATCGGTATGCTGCCACTCCACCTCAAAGTTCACACAAACAAACCAGAGTATCAGGTACTGGTGGACACTATTGTGCAGAAAGGTGGGTAAGCTGTAGTGACTTACCCAGGTCTCGACGCTGTCCTGCTGGTTCACCAGATGTGCTCTCTCTGCGTGGTAGTTGTGTGTGGGTATTGGGGGCAAAGGACACTGTGGTCCAATATAACCTATGCAAAACACTATGTACGTGGAAAGGGTAAAAGTATAATTTATTGTTCTGTCCACATGCCTTGCTGTGGCTCAATGTGGTATCAGAAAGTATTACAACAAGGGGGTATACACTTCAAATTAGTTGGATGTGGTTTTTAAAATGTATTTTATGTGGATCTGGCTTGTTTCAGTATATTTTATGTGGATCTGGCTTGTTTCAGTATATTTTATGTGGATCTGGCTTGTTTTCAGTGTATTCTATGTGGATCTGGCTTGCTTTCAGTATATTTTATGTGGATCTGGCTTGTTTTCAGTATATTTTATGTGGATCTGGCTTGTTTCAGTATATTTTATGTGGATCCATCTGGCTTGCTTTCAGTATATTTTATGTGGATCTGGCTTGTTTCAGTATATTTTATGTGGATCTGGCTTGTTTTCAGTGTATTTTATGTGGATCCTACTTGCTTTCAGTATGTTTTATGTGGATCTGGCTTGTTTCAGTATATTTTATGTGGATCCATCTGGCTTGCTTTCAGTATATTTTATGTGGATCTGGCTTGTTTCAGTATATTTTATGTGGATCTGGCTTGTTTTCAGTGTATTTTATGTGGATCCTACTTGCTTTCAGTATATTTTATGTGGATCTGGCTTGTTTCAGTATATTTTATGTGGATCCATCTGGCTTGCTTTCAGTATATTTTATGTGGATCTGGCTTGTTTCAGTATATTTTATGTGGATCTGGCTTGTTTTCAGTGTATTTTATGTGGATCCTACTTGCTTTCAGTATATTTTATGTGGATCTGGCTTGTTTCAGTATATTTTATGTGGATCCATCTGGCTTGCTTTCAGTATATTTTATGTGGATCTGGCTTGTTTCAGTATATTTTATGTGGATCTGGCTTGTTTTCAGTGTATTTTATGTGGATCCTACTTGCTTTCAGTATATTTTATGTGGATCTGGCTTGTTTCAGTATATTTTATGTGGATCCATCTGGCTTGCTTTCAGTATATTTTATGTGGATCTGGCTTGTTTCTGTGTATTTATGTGAATGTGGCTTGTTCAATGTTTTCTATATAGCTCTGGCTTTTTCTTTCACTTCAACAGTGAAAAAATTATATTGGGACTTATGTAAATTGGGTATTTTCAATGTGCTGGGCTCCTGCAAATGTCATACCAAAGTCGTGCGCACAAAAATGGGATGTGGCCTTGTGACAGCTAGATATCGGCTCTTTATCTTGACTACAGATATTTTTTGGCTCTATGGGCCTGATTCAGATCCGCTCGCTAGGATGGGTTCGCACGCAGCCAACCGATTGTTTGCATTTTGTGCATGCATACGCATCACAATGCGCGTGTACGAACTAGTGCGAGCAATCAGTAAGCGTCCGCTCGCTGCTCATAGACTGCCCGGCAGAATGAGTGACAGGAGAAGCCATTTGTGGGTGGTGACAGGGGCTGGCTGCTAGAAACGGGGGAGTGGCGGTGCGAATGCAGGCGTGCCTGAGCGTGTCAACGCCGTTTCAGAGGCATGCATAATTAACAGGCAGCGTCATAGTACACGTCACTTGGCTGTATTTTACACTGAACCGCTCGCAGTGCTTGCGGTAGGGTATGGTCAACTACAAGCGCTGCTTATGCATCCAATGGTACTCGATGTTATTGAAGGCTGCATACACTTCCTGGAGATGACGTGCGCAAGTGGGCGTCTTAAGACAGGCTGGTGGGCGTCTGCATACACAGAGCGATCGCATGCCAAGAGATAGGGGCACGCTAATGCCTTGCCGTGTGATCGCTTGCCTTGCCGAATTGCATACGCATCTAGCGTGCAAGTCTGAATCGAGCCCTTTGTCTCTGATTGGTTGGCCACCCCTGGCTTAGAGCTACACTGTCACTCATGGTAACCCCCAAAAAATATAAAAAAATAAATCGAAGCGCTGAAATACCACTGGTAATATCTGTAGCTGCAGCAGTTAAGAATAAGGGGAAATTGCAACCCCACACAAGAACATATATGGGCAAAAACTGCGCTAATATACAGACAGGTATAAAATATAAGTAAATTTATTAGAACCAAAAATCAAAAACATCCAGTTAGTCACTTTTATTTTATTGTGGATTATGTGTTTTTTATTGTCATATGTTTGTCACTAATTATGTATGTATTTATTTTTCATCATTAATATATATATGTTTGATATTACTTACAGTACTTTAGATATTTGTGGTTATTCCATTATTTATTAACCTATCCATCATTCATATCCATATAATTCTAATATTTTTTTATTTTTGGTTCTAATAAATTTACTTATACTTTATACCTGTCTGTATATTAGCACAGTTTTTGCCCATATATACTCATGGTAACCAATCAGCTATCGTCAGCATGACCACAGCAGAATGCTAAATCATGCACCCATCATGCACCCATTATAGCTTCTACATTTGTCATTTTACCACTAGCTGCAGCTCATCATTGATTTTTAAACCATGTTAAATAAGCTTTAAAGATGTTAAGCTCCTTCATTTTCTTAGTGATAACTTTTCTAAGACTCAGGGCTAACTAAGGGCCTGATAAAGAGATGTGCGCAATGCAGATATTTATGCAGATCGAGCGATTGTTTCCCATTGCGCATGTGTGTCAGCCGCACTGCACATGCGCAGCGATTGTTTTGCGATTACACCCACACAAAGGAGCTATTCGCAAAGTGAGTGACAGGTAGTCAGCATTTGGGGGAGGTAATGGGGGGTGGGGGTTAATAAGCGTGCCTAATTTAGCAGCTGCTATCCCCTGTGCAGCATAAGAGACCTCTGCGTGTCCGGAGAGATGCAGTGTTTGTGGCTGGTCAGAATTGCCGCATATGCTGCACGGCTGCCCGATCTGCATCGATGTTACCGATGGTTTTCGCTGTTGCACGTCGTCGGACGGATATGAGAAGGCGGCAGTGGGCGTCCCAGTGCTCGGGTAAGCCTTGGAAATATGAACATGTTTTCGGAGCTGCTTTCCATGTGAAATCGCAGCTGCGTTTGCTTTAGTGTACATCTCTTTATTAGGCCCTAAGTGCCTATTTAATGCCTTGTGATATAAATTTATTATGAGTGTTATATTTCCCACACTATAAGTTTATGAAACATCTTTTGGGCCCCTTCCAGCACAATCATTTACCATCTGTGTTATATGTAATCTGAGCTAGGAAGAGCCTGTGGACGCTGTACAGTGACTGAACACCAAGGAAACAGCGATGATCATTGATCTCTCTGGATTCTTTGAAGATAGTTCAGAAATTCATACAATACAAACACCGCTCCCACTGAATGCGGTCTGGTCACCAAATGGGGGCCAAGGAATAGATGTTATCCCAATCTCCCCATGTTGACTAGGACTGCATCTTTTTTTAAATCACAGGAATTATTATGATACAAATTTATCTAATATGGAATAAACCAAATAAGAAACTAAAGCAAAAAATAATCCGCTTTATTTAAAGTGCTGCCAAAGATCACATGTATAATTCAAGCTATGAATGAGATGTGTTTTCAAATTAGATTTGCTATGAACAAGCTGCGATCATCCTCATATCTAGGTGGGATTTGCAATTGCTCACAGTTATGCACAAGATTGATTAATCGTGCGTAGGTTCGCCATCAGGTACCTGAGTATGAGGCTCGGGCCGGACTAGTCCATGATCCATGACTCAGGCATCCCAGGGGAGCGCAGCAATGCCCTCCGTAGTACATAAAGGTCTGGTATTTGCAATGTAGCATGGCCACTACTTGGCTTACTTGACCATGGCCATTAGTAGTGGGCCTCATGTGTCTAGTGGTGAATCGATGCTAAGATGTGCATCTAGATAAGAATAGGCAATTTGGTGACCTTTTTACTTGGATATGCTCTACCTCAGGTTTCATTTATGAGGGTTGTCAGTCTGTAATTTACACCCTATGGGGTATATTTACTAAAATGAGAGTTTTTAGAAATAGAGATGTTGCGCATAGCAACCAATCAGATTCTAGCTATTATCTTCTAGAAGGTGCTAGTTAAATGTTAGGCAGAATCTGATGGGTTGCTATGGGCAACACCTCCATTTCTAAAAACTCTTACTTTAGTAAATATACCCCTATGTGTCTACCAATTAATAGCTTTAGTAACGTATTTCTACTAATTAAACCACGCATATCCAGAAGTCTAATGCTAGGCCGTAACTAGGTTAGTACGACCAGTGCCATGGCACAGGGTACCACAGGCAGGGGATGCTGTTTGGGCCTGTCAATTTTCCTGTTTATTATCATTCTCACTTGTAGCTTCCTCTTTTATTATCCCCAGAATCTCCTGGCCTCCCCTATCTCTTCCCTGGCCCTTCCCCATGAGGCCATGGCCCTTTTTCAGGTGCACTATCTTATGTGCCTATGTAAAAAATGGATGGGGGGGGGTGTCAGGGCACCAAAAAGTCTATTTACGGCTCTGGTCTAACGGGAATCTATAGCACAACCTAAAAAAATTAAATAATCAAGACCTGAGACTATGGAAACCTTCTCACATAGATAATCCCCAACATTAATGTACCCCTCCCTTGAATCAGCGGTTACCGATAGGTTGACTTGACATGCAGTCCCTCTGCTTTTATATCAATAATAATGGTGCATGACGTCACTTGCCAAGCCCATGCCTTTCCCAGTCCTGTGACCCCTCGTCTTTGTCTCTGTAGAGTCATTTCCCCCTTCCTGCTACTATTAGATGTGTTTCAGTATCCATCTCTCTGATAATTTTCCCATCAAAAATAGAGCAGATGCAAAAGTTTCTGCCTACTGTAATATCATGACACTGTAATAGTAAGATGAAATAACTAGTAATTCTAGAGATTGTAGAGCTGGCCATTTCAGCAGTATCCTTCTTCATTAAATTAACATAATGAATGAACACATTCCAAAGCATCCAACCAGAACGAGACTCTTGGATGTAAGGGAATAATTGATTGAGTGAGCACATTGATAGTCGGTTTGCCTTTGAGATATGAACTGAGCATGGACAAAATCTTTTTAACTTGAATTTGTGGTGACTGCTATTTCTTCAGTACCAAGCAGAAACATCTGGGTGTTTATCACTGAGATGTAAAACAGTCCAACATTATAAACATGTTATCAGCCCCACCATGGTTAAGAAATAAACACTGGAACTAAAGTTTACCAACAAGGCCATATTTTTTATTATTTTCATATTAATTCTAATCATATTGTCAGAATCCAGATAGATCAGAGGGTCTTGGACTTTGACTAAGTTTATAGGCCCAAGAGGGTGAAGGGTGCAAAGAACCCAGGCCAAAGAGACTCAGCCATTCCCTCAAGATGGTGTGGCATTCACCCTTGAAAGGTGCCCCGTGACGTTGCGGCAGAGCAGAAACTACAGAGGGAGTCCGATGTTCACATCGTGATAAGGCCATGCCTCACTTTAGTTCTGGAGCACCAAATTTCTCGTGGTTACCCATGCTAAAGTTTGTCAGCATTATCTTTTTCCTCTGATTGTGTAGCTTGTTTCAATAAGTATGTTCACATTTTTCCTGTTTTTTTTATGTGTATTACAATGTTTAAACATATTGATACAACAATGAACAACACTCTAAATTCCTGTTTCCGGTGCCCAATATTATGCTCGGAATTCTCGTGTTTCAGGAGTAACTCACCCATGCTGCACACCTTCTGTCAGTTTCTAAAGACGCACAACCCGAAGGTCAATCATAAATTCCTACATTGACTGGGGTGAGTTACTAGTAAAAAGGTGGCAGCTCCCTGGCATGGTCCTTCTAATTGGAGCGGACCACTTAGTTATTACTGACATAAAGAAAGTGGGTTTACTGTAACTTGAGAAGGCCATACGTGTGTCAATGCAGGCTGGCCAAAGACACACTCTATGGGGAAGGAATCACTATTTTTGGAACAATAAAAGCTTTTTTTTTCTTAGCAGATCAAATTTACACTCATCCTGTGAATCCAGATGTACCAAATGTGTGTGTGTGGATTGTGGTTAACAATAGAGATATAGGTTGTCCTAGAGGAACTGGAACATATTAGAGCATGTCTCTGGCTAAACTAAATTACTTTCTGTTATCTATGTTCTTATGATGATATGAAATAAATACAATTTCTTAGGACATCAGAACACTTTGTGATTCCAGAAACACCTAATGTTCTTCTGTCATACTGAGCCAAGAACAGCTTCTATTTAATCATTTGTAATAATATTGTATTAAAGTGGAACACAGCTGAAAGGAGATGTGTGGTGTGGATTCCTTACTGTATTTGTCCAGTGGGCTAATATGGCTAAAAAGTTATTGCACCTGATCTAATTTTTGAGAGTTTTGTCTGTTGAAGTTAACAGAAGCTTACATTCACTGGGGTTCTGTATATTGTGTCAACATTCACCATGTTGACACTTATAATGTCAAGATGAGCATGCCGACAGTGAACATACCATCGGCTCATGCCCCTGTGTATCTCAAGCCTCTTCAACATCTCTCCAACCTCATCCCCATTTGTGCCTCTGTCTTATCCACCCCTGTGCTTCTACAGCTTCTTCCTTAACTGTGTTTCTACAGCTTAATCTTGCCTGTGTATCTAATGTGGCTCTCCACATCTCTCCAGCCTCATCCCCATTTGTTATCCACCCCTGTTTATCCCCGGCCTCTTCCTTGCCTGTGTTTCTACAGTCTCATCCTCTCCTGTGCCTCTAATGTGTCTCTCCAGCCTCATCCTCTCCTGTGTCTCTTCAGCCTCATCCCCTTTGTGTCTCTCAAACTCCAAACATTGGATCATTACCCCCTCATCTCAGCTATGTCTCTCATCCTCATCGCCCCCCTGTGTCTCTCAGCAACATCCCCCACTATGTGTCTCTCAGCATGACCCCTTCCCTGTGTCTCCCAGCCCCATCTTCCTCTGTCTCTCCAGCACATTCCCCACTGTCTTATAGCCCAATCCGCCCCACATCTCTACAGTCACTCTCCCCATGACTCTCCAGCCAAAACTTTACCTTTTGCTGCCCGCTCCTCTTCAGGGCTTCACCAGTGCAACGTCATGATGTCACTCTCACTACACCAGGAAAAATAAAAAACTTTTTTGTGTCATGTTACTGCCAGTAGCATGACTGTCCAGGGGTCAGGTGAACTGTATCCCGATATTCCCGAGGGGCCAGAGCCCTTTAGAAACTCTGAGCCTGGTACAAGTGTCCCCCTCGTACCCCCCAGTCCCTGGGCCTGGTGACGTTAAGTCAAATGTATCTTCTCCGTATATCTACTTGTGGCGGAACTGGCATAACTTGGGGGCAACAGAACATTTAAATGTAGGCTAAGTTTAACAATGGCGTATTGAGGGTAAGAAAATGGCATTGCAGGCTAAGCTGGGGGGAGCATTTAGTTACATGCATGCAATGCATTTGTAATTACTGACAATTTACATTGCATTAGCACCTTTACCATGTTTTATTCATAATTATTTATTTTGTGTATCTGAAACTCCTTTTGTTCCTAACAAACTGTCACAGGTTTCAATGGAGGTGTACATACAGCAAAAGATCATGGTTTTATTTTTTTGGTGAGTGTAAAAAATTCTGATTAATAACCATTATTGTTTCTCACTGGACGATACACACTGGACCTGATTCAGACCCGGTCGCAAGCGCTGAGCGCTCGCAACCAGATCGATGGTGGACCAGAGCGCATGCGTACGACGGAGCCGGCTCCGTCGTGCGCATGTGCGATGGGCTATCTGTCGCTCTGGGTCTCGTACCAAAGGGGGCGTGCTGTCGATGTTGAGTGACAGCACGCCCCCTTTGGTTGGCGGGCCGGGGGGGGGGGTGGCTGCCCAGACGGAGGCGTTCCCATGAGAACGCCTACCGTCAGGGGGCGGCCCCACTGACATCACAGTGAACATACCATCGGCTCATGCCCCTGTGTATCTCAAGCCTCTTCAACATCTCTCCAACCTCATCCCCATTTGTGCCTCTCAGTCTTATCCACCCCAGTGCCTCTACAGCTTCTTCCTTAACTGTGTTTCTACAGCTTAATCTCGCCTGTGTATCTAATGTGTCTCTCCACATCTCTCCAGCCTCAACCCCATTAGTTATCCACCCCTGACGACACACACTGGGCCTGATTCAGATCCGGTCGCAAGCGCTGAGCGCTCGCAACCAGATCGATGGTGGCACAGAGCGCATACGCACGACGGAGCCGGCTCCGTCGTGCGCATGCGCGAGACCCGGATAGCGACGGGCAATCCGTTGCTCTGGGTCTCGTACCAAAGGGGGCGTGCTGTCGATGTTGAGTGACAGCACGCCCCCTTTGGTGGGCGGGCCGGGGGGATGGCTGCCCAGACGGAGGCGTTCCCATGAGAATGCCTACTGTCTGGGGGCAGCCCCACTGACATCACAAGTGATGTCAGTGAGAGAGCTTTCGGCTCTGTTTGAGCCGAAAGCTCTCTGGGGCTTGCGCCATGAGACCCTACTACAAGGGTCTCGTCGCAAGCCCGATGGTCACGATGGTCTTGACCATCGCGACCATCGTCATGGCTGCTCGCTATAGCTGTGGGTGGTCACCCACAGCTATGCGAGCGGTCAGGAGGCCGTTCTAAAAAAAAAAAAGACAGGCCCTGATTCAGAGCGAGCGCTCTGTCAGAGCGACCGGCTCTGAATCAGGGCCACTATGAGGGTCATTTTGAGTTGGACACATTTGCATCAAAAGAGCAGGTGCAAAAAAATGTGGCGCAAATGACCAGCAAAAATCATGACCAATTGTACATGTGCTTTCAGGCGCCATTATCGATAACTCTAACTCTGTTTTTTTTTTTACAACCAGTATGTGGCTTCTCTATGTTTTATTCTTTTTGTTCCTTAAAGATTAAAAGTCTGAAGAAAATTCTTACCATAGACTTAGCCTGCACTATGTTCCCCGGGGAACTCTCTACTGTGCATGCACAAATCACGGGGAAAATGGCTGCCATGTGATTGTCTGCAGCACCAGCTGACACAGGACTATGGAAAGTAAGTATAATTATATATGGGTGCAGGGTGTGTGGTGTGGGCCCACCTGGACCTGCAAGGGGTGGATTGGGAATTAAAAGCGGCCCTGGAAAAAATCCCGAAAGTGGCCCCATGTGCACGCCTTCGGCGCGCACCTGAAAAAATTGTTGTGGCCTTGCAGCTTGGGGTGTGGCCGCGTGTGAAATGCTACGCCCGCAAGCTACTCCCCTTCTTTTCAACATGCTGGGGGCATGCCCACTGCTCTGGGAGCTGATAGATAGGCCCCCAGTCCCTCTCTTCAGTGAATAAGCACAGCGTGTGAATAAGTGTTTTCTTACCTATATGATTTCTCTGCAACAAGGAACCTCTGAAGAAATTGATCCTCCCTGGACAGGCTGTGTCTTGGCAGTTGTCGGTTTTCACTATTCATGCTGGAGATCACATGGTCCGGAAGCCGCCTGTAAGCGTAGGAATAAAGCCAATGTCATCATCATGCAACAGAGGTTCCCGCCAGTACCATCATCCTGTATCTTCCCTGTCACTCTCCAATACCATCCACCTGGGTCTACATCCCACTGTCCAGCTCCATCTCCTTTTTGCCCCAGCACCATCTCCTCTGTGCCCCCAGTGTCAACCCTCTCCCCACATCACAACATCCTCTCACAGCAAAACCCTCTCCCCTCACAGCACTCCTCACAGTCCCCTTCAGCACAGCCCCCTCATCACAGTCCCCCTCATAGCACAGTCCTCCACAGCTCAGCCCCCTTATCACAGTCCTTCATACCACAGTCATCCTCAACATAGTTGCCCACTTGCCAGCCCCCTTCATAGCACTGCTCCTCCCAAATCAGCCCCTCATAACACAGCCCCCCTCATCACAGTTGCCCCATAGTACAGTCCTCCACAGCTCAGCCCCCTCATCACAGTCCTTCACACCAGTCCTCCTCAGCACAGCACCTCACAGCAAGATCACCTGCATAGCACAGACCCTCTCACAGCACAGTCCCCTCATATGACAGCCCCCTGAGAGCACAACCCCTCACAGCATAGTCCCCAGCAGGCCCTTAGCACAAAATAACACAGCTCCACAGACAGATCATCTCTCCCTAGTTTGGCAGAACCCCCCTCCGCCCACAGACAGATCATATCACAGTACAGAATACCCCACCCCCCTCAGGTCATCATTAATCATTTCTCCCCAAGGCCCCCCCCCACCCCAGACATCCCTCTCTCCAGACTCCATCTCCCAGCCCCATTGCCCTCATCTCATCATGAATTTGATATAACACCCAGCCCTGATCTCTGATGGCTAGCTACCACCAGGCACTGACAGACTGCTGCAGCCAGCTGATGGTCTCCTCTCCACTGTGGTCCCTCCCCAGACTGTGAAGTTAACGTAAGAGCCTTCCGGCTATGACATTAAACTTCTTCACAGCCTGGGGAGGGGAAAGTGGAGATCAGACAATTGGGCTGACAGACTGCCCTGAGCAGCCCCGTAACTGCAGACAGGGGCGTAGGGAGGGCGGTTCCAGTGGAGCACAAGCTCCAGGCGCCGAAATTGGTTGCAGGCACCACACGCTGTGTACTGGAAGCTGTCTAAGCTGACAGCCTGCCGGGTGCCAGAATTGCCCTGTGAACACTGGTCTCTGAAGTGATCGGAGGCTAAGGAAGCCTCCGATCACTTCAGAGACCGGCGTTCCCAGTGATGCAGTGCGCGGGTGATGTCATGATGTCACCCACGCGCTGAGGAGCGTGCGTGGCCGTGCCTGCTGGATTTAGCTAGATCCAGTCAGGGCGGCAGTGGTAATGACACCCCGGACGACGCCCGCGATGTATGATGCAAGTGCTGGGAGAGGGGGGGGGGGGACAGAGCTACAGGGACAGAACTACATTGGGGGGAAGCAGAACTACAGGGGGGGAACAGAACTACAGGGGGGGAACAGAACTACAGGGGGGTGGACAGAACTACAGGGGGGACAGAATTACAGGGGCACTACTTTAAGGGGCACAGCTACAGGGGCACTGCATATGGGCACCTATACAGTATACAGGGGGCACTGCATATGGGCACCTATACAGTATACAGGGGGCACTGCATATGGGCACCTATACAGTATACAGGGGGCACTGCATATGGGCACCACTACAGGGGGCACTGCATATGGGCACCTATACAGTATACAGAGGGCACTGCATATGGGCACCACACAGGGGGCACTGCATATGGGCACCACAACAGGGGGCATTGCTTATGGGCACTACTACTGGGGGCACAGCATGGGGGGCACTACTTTAAGGGGCAGAACTACAGGGGCACTACTTTAAGGGGAACAACTACAAGGGGCAATGCATATGGGCACCACTACAGGGGGCACTGCATATGGGCACCACAACAGGGGGCATTGTATATGGGCACCACTACAGGGGGCTGCCCCAATTCATTATTTTTACTTCTCTTTAATCCCATATGGACCCGTCTCCTCCCAGGAACACTTGAGGAGGGGGGGGGGTTTGCGCCATAACACGCACGTGCTCCGGGCGCCCTGGCTACACGCTACTCCCCTGCCTGCAGATGCACCAACCACGGCTGTCAGTCAGTGGCGTAAGTTTATCCCAGTCACCCGGAGGCAAGTTAGAGATGTTCTCCCCCCAAAAAAGTAAAAGTAAATATGTTGCATAATGTATACTGTGTATGTGTATATATATATATATATAATTATATATACATATATAATATATATACACACACACATATACACACACACATAGCGGCGATAAGAAATGATAATTATCAGGACTAGGATCTTATAATTAATAAATATCAAAAGCACGCTGGTCATATGACGCATGCGCAGAGGTACTTCTAAGTCATTACCCCTGAAGTCCCTCTATTGCAAAGGACAGCTCTCCCGAAAGCGATTTTAACCGCAATTGCTCAAGCGTATGGCGTTACTAAATGCTGCTATGATTGCGATGAGTGGTGGGATGCTTAATGCATCCCACCCCAAGTATCATGCACTTTAAGGGTCATCATGATACCTATTTGCAGACCAAGGCCCCCATTTATTAATGATCGCAATTGCAATGTGATCTGGGCATGATATTACCATCCATGATAACATTGCAAAATGCGATCATAGCACTGGCATGTACCAACCGGAACATTCAGACACAGGGGCTCCGAAAGGAATCCATCACTGCAATGTGCCCGGAGAGCTACAGGGGCTGCTGCGCATGCGCAGTCCCGCTGACTGCTCATGTACTGCCGCCATTGCCGGCTAATTATGCGCGCTGTAGCCCATAGGCTACAGCGGCTGAAGCCATCTTCTGGTGGCGTCAGCTGCGGGGCCAATATCCGAATGTTAGTAAATTTGGCAACATGGGGGAAGCGGCTGCAAGAGGGAATGGGGAAACTAAATATTTGCAGTTAACCCCCGAAAACAGGTGTTTTCAGGGATATAGCAGCAAATATAGAATAATAAATGGGCCTCGAGCAACAGTGCTTTGATGTGACTGATAATAAGTAGAGACATGATTCATATAATAATTAGGGAAAGGGAAAATGGGAAAACTGATCCCGCACAGGAATGATAATTAAATGATTTGGTAAAACCAACAATAAATGATTCTTGGTATAAATCCGTAATCAGTAATAAGGTGTTGGTGGTGCTCCCAGGAATAAATTAAACTGTATATCTCAAAATTATTTTGCACAGGCAAAAAAAGAAAAAATTCCTTTTTGGGGCACTCTTATGTAAATGATGTGATATGATGTTATTAAAACTTAACTTTTAATTGACCTACTAAATATAATGAAAAAAATGTTTAATAAAAAATGGCGAAAATATATTGTGGATGATTATCCGGTCTTAGCCCGCAAACAAATGTTTATATATGCAATAATAAATATTCAGATTGCACAAGGTCTATTAGTACTAAATAATGTGCAAAAAAATGTGAAAAATGTAATGTGAAATATAGCATAAAGGATATTGGAGAACACCTATACACAATGTAGCACCAATTGTAATAAACAAAAATGATAATAATAATAATCACAGCGTTCACTGTCCCATGTATTGGTAGAATGCAATCAAAAAATTAAAAAATTGCACATTACCCGTATTACAGTAAGTATTGTTTATGCTAAAATATGCCTATATTACACTGTCCCCTTATTTGTGATGTTAAAAGAACGTAATAAATTGGGGATAGAGAGAATATCCGTGCAGCACTTAAACCAATAGTTTAAATCCCCTGTACTAGTAATTCAGAACAGAACATTTATGCTAGATAGTCTTATATTACACAATTCTAATCAAATATATATCTCCCCTGCAACAATAATACAGAGTAGATCAATCTTATGATGCACGTTTCCCTGCAGATAAATCCGCAGATTTGAGGAAGGACGTTAATACTGTTTGTAACCTCAAAACCTTGTGCTCAATATAACACTAGTTCTTGAACAATAAAAATAATAATAATCAGAGCATTTATTTGTCCCATGTAATAGCAGCATATAGTCATGAAAAAAAATGCACATTGCCCATGAAATAATGATTACTGTTATTACACAATATGTTGCACTGTCCCCTTACTCTTACATTTAGAGGAATATGCAGCAGACAATAATCAAGAAAGAATTGCACATTGCCCGTAGAATAATAAATATTGTTGGTACAAAAATTATTAATATTGCACTGTCCCCTTATTCATAAATTTAAGAAAGCGTGCATAATTAATATTGCATCTCTCTAATGGAGGTAGAAGCCTGTGACTGCAGTACAAAGCAAATTAATTACACAAGATAATCATTATATTGCACAATTCCCTATTGTAACTCTGACAGCGGACGTTAGTGCTACTGATAGTAACACACCTTAATGGTATAGATTAAATTGACATCAATATTGCACAAGCCCCTACTATGAGATATCATAACACATGTTCAAGTGATCATACATAGCAGTATAAATTGATATAATAGTACTAATATTCTTTCCTTTAATGCTTCAGATAGCATACATTTCTCATTTGTGGTAAATATCACATTGATAAATTCATAATTGAGAACACATTAATAAATGGTATCTGGTATTCACTGATAGGAGATACAAAAATAGTATCCAGTGATTAAATATGGAATGATTTCATCAGATAACAAATAATTCAACCAATTATACCATATAGAACATCACAGAGTTGTCTCCTAATAGCTAGGATAGTAACAGGTGTACTGAATCACAATACTTATAGATATGTAACATAGAAAAATATATCAGTAAGACACTTAAAGTGTTCCCCACTTCTGCTTTCACCCGTTATTCCGATTCCTACGCATTGAACCGGTGAGAGAGTGGGGCAGCTTGTGTCTATAGAAATATGAAGTATAGTGGTGGTTTGTTAAGGGTCTTTTAGTAATGGGAGTTAGATAGTCCCTGGTGCCTATTGGTATTGCAGGGGTTAAATTCACCCTGACCAGTCAATACCACCACCTGAAGGAAGAAATAAGAAAATATAGTACCCTGTATGTATCCTGTTAATGTGTCTAGACTCTGCCGGATAATCGGATACTACGTCAGCTGTGCTGAAACAAACATCTCACCCAAATATAACAACATCTCACCCAAATATAACAACATCTCACCCAAATATAGCATTAGTTAAGCACAACTTCTCTTTATAACAAAACCATGTGGCATAGTATATCAGCGTGTAGCTGGAGGTCTGTACTAGATATAGAAACGGCTTACAGTTTAGAACATAGCCTGAGGTCTAGCCAGCATCTCCGTTAAATCCTATGTAGCGCTGTATAACAGCGTGCGGCTGCAGGTCAGCGCTGGGTGAGAATCCAGCAATCACATGTTGTGTAGCTGGAAGCCTTGTCAGCGTGTCTGCCGGTCAGCTGACCGGCTTGACGGTAGGAGGGGTGTGTTGACGCGCGTTTCGCCGATGGGCTTGTTCACAACAAGTCACCTGATCCCCCTTCTCACTGTCCAGCTTAAGTTTAGTTTATAGCCAATCAAATCAGTCACAGATAAGACTGACAGCATTCTTAGTCAATCAGCAATTCCTATATGCCTGGAATCTCTATTGACATTTTAAAGAAAAATTAACCTATTATATTACAAGTGAGTTTGATATATAAATCCAGTTTTAAGATAGCAATAAACACAGTTGATGTAAATTATAAGGGAGTATATATATAGCAATTAAGCTGATACAAAGTACAAAAATATGACCTTCGGATTAAATCATCTGAACAGATTTAATGATAGATACAAAAATATTATTAAAAAATATTATACAATAGTTAAATAAACATTTAAGAAGGCAAACAATTGTCCATAAATAATAAATATGATATTTAAATTGCAATGTAAGTGAATTAATGTATTCCTGATGAATAATCTATCATCATTTTATTAAATGTAACCCCTGAAAGGTAAAATAAGTAGAAAATACATACAAACAGAATAACAGAAATCAGCTAACAAAAAGGGGCATAGTATATATATGTTAAAAAGTGCAACGCAAGTGAAAAAAGTCAAAAACCTACAAATAATTATATAGTGATGATTACAAAAGTGAACTAATATATTGATAATAATAAATGATAAATTATATGATTGACAACTACATGTGTATGCGTGAGAAAGAGAAATGTATTAAGAAAGTGAAACCGCAATAAATGTAATGTAGTGATAAATAAAATGCACGGTAAATACAAGTGGCAGGTGTCCTAAAATTAAGTAATATGATAATAGAATATTGTTAGTGAAAAATATTGAAGGTGTAGGTGTGAAAAAGTGAGAATGATACTAGCACCTGGATGACCTTCATTAAAATTCATAATATATAAGATTATTTATGGGAGGATGAAAAGATTTATAAAAAGAAGACATTTATAAAAAAACCACTAAAATTAAAATTCTCGTTCATCCCATTGGGGGCAATGCTGCCAAGTCTGAAGGTCCAATAGCTTTCCTTCTTTAGCAGTTCATTAGTAACATCTCCCCCCTGATACCAAGGTTCACTATTTCTATGCCACATATTTTCAAATCCTTAACAGAACCCCCATGTTTACAATGGAAGTGTCGCGCTACTGTGGTTAGTTGCTTCATTTTAATCATATCAGATTCAGCATGTCTAATAGTACCCATATGTTCAAGTGCTCTCTGTTTGAGCATGCGTGTTGTCATGCCGATGTATTTCAAACCACATGGGCACATAATGCAATAGATGACATTCTTGCTCCGACAGTTGATGTAGTATTTCAATTTGATATCTTCTCCATATTTATCTTTAATTTTTGTAATATTAACCGTATGGTCACAAATCTTGCATGAACCACAGGGATAAGTTCCTGTTACTGTAGGCAGTTTATGAGGATATTTTGTATAGTGACTCCTTGTGAGGTGATCTTTCAAATTCATTGACCTTCTCCAGCTCATGGCAACTGTGTCATTGAGTTTTGATGCCAAGTCCGTATCAGATAGCAATATGGGCCAGTGTTTCTGGATGGAGTTTTTAACCTCTCTCCAGTTTCCGCAGAAATTACCTACAAACCTGATATTATCTGGTTTAGTAATTTCCTTACGTTTGCTCCCACCAAAAATTAGGTCATCTCTTTTAGTAATGGATGCAAAATGACGTGCTGTTTTAATGCTTGTCCCACTGTAACCTCTTTCCTTTAAGCAATTGGTCAATTCAATACTTTTACTCTGATATATCACTTCATCAGAGCAATTCCTCTGAAGTCTCATAATTCTCCCTTGGGTATATTCTCCAAGGTGGGGGGGAAGTGCCAACTGGAATGGTGCAAAAGACTATTGGTCGCCGTGTGCTTCCTATATAGTTCTGTAGCAATCATGTTGTCCTCATCTCTGTATATCCTTAAGTCCAAAAAGAATATACTGGTGGGACTTGCTTCATAAGTAAATTTAAGATTGATGCTGTTATTATTAAGAGTATTGACAAATTCGACTAATTGATCTAAGTTGCCTTCCCAAATTACCAGTATGTCATCAATATATCAAAGCCCTTTGGTGACATGTGCTGTATGATGGTCATTGTCTTCACAAAATACTACTTCTCGCTCCCACCAACCTAGGAATATGTTGGTGTAAGTGGGGGCACAAGCTGCCCCCATAGCCGTGCCTCTGGTCTGTAAGAAGAATTGATCGTTAAAAGTAAAGTAATTTTTGTACAGTATGAAGTTCCGAAGCCTCAAAAGAAATTTGTGGAAGTCATCAAGACCCTCCATCCTCAAAAAATATTTGACGGCTTCTATACCATCAGCATGACCAATGCTAGTATACAGCGACTCCACGTCTATGCTCACCAATAGGTTGTCTTCATGCAACTGTATATCATTGATCTTCTTTAGATCATCTGTTGTGTCCTGCAATTAGGAGGGAAGTGTCGCGACATGATGTCTCAAATGTGTATCAATAAATATGCTTGCTTTCTCAGAAATACTACCTATGCCAGACACAATAGGTCTTCCTGCAGGCTCAGTCAGATTCTTATGCACTTTCGGGAGTAAATAAAATGTAGGAATTTTAGGATTATCAATAGATAACAAATCTTTCTCCTGCTTCGTAATAGTGCCTTCATACGCAGCTTTATTAATGATGTTCATGTACAAATCTTTAAAATTTATTGTTGGATTAAGCATCAATTTAGTATAGCAATTGGTATCTTCCAATTGTATTTTGGCCTCCTTAATGTACATATCAGTTGGCCATAGAACAATATTGCCTCCCTTATCAGACTGTTTGATAATAATATTAGGGATGGACTTCAATTCTGCTATAGCCTGTCTTTCTTCTTCTTTAAGATTAAAATAACCTGTGGGTGAGAAAGATAAACCTTTTTCCAACACAGATATTTGAGTATCTGTTAAATCATGTTGAGACAAGTTGATGATTTTAAGGGGGGATGTTGTCTTATTGATTTATCTGCAGGGAAACGTGCATCATAAGATTGATCTACTCTGTATTATTGTTGCAGGGGAGATATATATTTGATTATAATTGTGTAATATAAGACTATCTAGCATAAATGTTCTGTTCTGCATTACTAGTACAGGGGATTTAAACTATTGGTTTAAGTGCTGCACAGACATTCTCTCTATCCCCAATTTATTACGTTCTTTTAACATCACAAATAAGGGGACAGTGTAATATAGGCATATTTTAGCATAAACAATACTTACTGTAATACGGGTAATGTGCAATTTTTTAATTTTTTGATTGCATTCTACCAATACATGGGACAGTGAACGCTGTGATTATTATTATTATTATTATCATTTTTGTTTATTACAATTGGTGCTACATTGGGTATAGGTGTTCTCCAATATCCTTTATGCTATATTTCACATTACATTTTTCAAATTTTTTTGCACATTATTTAGTACTAATAGACCTTGTGCTATCTGAATATTTAATTATTGCATATATAAACATTTGTTTGTGGGCTAAGACCGGATAATCATCCACAATATATTTTCGCCATTTTTTATTAAACATTTTTTTCATTATATTTAGTAGGTCAATTAAAAGTTAAGTTTTAATAACATCATATCACATCATTTACATAAGAGTGCCCCAAAAAGGAATTTTTTCTTTTTTTGCCTTTGCAAAATAATTTTGAGACACATGATTCACACATGGCAATAATGACGGCTCTCCCCCTCACACACATACAGCACTCCAGCCAGTGGTCAAAGTGGGAATTTTGAAGCGGGGGTATGAAGACAGAGTGTGAGCGCCGAAGGCGTGCAAAGAAATGGTTGTGGCTAGGCATCACGAGGGGAGTGGCTACGTGTCGTGAGTGATGTGGCCACTCAAAACGGGGGCGTGTCATGCATCCATCTCTCATTCCTACCTTTCATCTCTCACCTTTTGCACCTCTCGCTCATCTCAAACACATAGGCCCCAGCCGCAGAAAATAAATCACATAATCTGTGCATGAAAAAAAACACACATTGGCACCCATAATGAAAAACCAAACACATAGGCCCCTACACATTACATAAATAAATAAATAAATCGCATAACCGTTGCATGGAAAAAAAAACGGTACCCATATGAAAAAAATCAAACACAGGGGGTATATAAACTAAAGTGTGGGTTTTTAAAAGTGGAGATGTTGCTCATAGCAACCAATCAGATTCTACTTAACATGTATCCAGCACCTTCTAGAACAGGGGTGGGCAATAAGCGGCCCTCCAGCTGTTGTTGAACTACAAATCCCAACATGCATTGCAACATTTTTAGCATGACCACATAGCAAAACTGTGGCAGAAAATGCTGGGTTGTGTAGTTTTACAACATCTGGGGGACGATTATAGCCCACCCCTATTCTAGAAGATAATAGCTAGAATCTGATTGGTTGCTACAGTATGAACAACATCTCCACTACTAAAACCTGCATTTTAGTGAATATACCCCATAGGCTCCCACAGGAAATAGATAAATCACAGGAGCTTTCCATGAAAAAAATAAAAAAAAGCACACACACACACACATTGGCACCGTTCGGAATAAAATAGGCCCCACAGGAAATAAATAAAATACATAGGGCACGATTGTATTCAACGCAAAGTGAATAGCGCTGGGAATCAACTCCCGGAGCCTTTCAATTCATTTGCGCTGATAAGCCTTGTTTAAGGTGTGAGAACGAGCCTTCCCAGACCTAACTTTACGCAGAATTGAATAGCTCCAGGAACTCATTCCCGGCTCTATTCACTTTGCGTTTAATTGAATCGTGCCCTTACAATTGTTCTGGGTGGCGTCCAATGCAGCAATTCAAATTCTGCTCCTTTGGGCACACATCACTGTGGGTGACACATTTCTTCTCACATCCTCATGAGGTGGTGAGAAAAAAATGTGCAAAAAGTCCGTGGTTTGTATGCCAAAATGGCTGTTGGGGTGCTGATACCATGAGTGTAGACAAGTTTAGCGCGACTAAACCTGGTGCTTCAAAAGTAATGGGAGCCCGAATAAATAGAATTGACTTTAAACATCACTCAGAGGAATTCCCCCAATAGATTTTGCAAGAAAAAAAAAAAATATCACATAGGTTTTGCATTAAAAAAACCCGCACATATTGGGGGCAGTTGAATTAAATGTGATGTGAATAGCGCCGGGAAGTAGTCAATACAATTGTTTCCACCATGTCCGGCACTTAGTTGGGAGATGCACGTTAGAAAGCCTTAAGTGAGGCATTTTCCAAATAAAGTCCCGACCGCAATGCTGCCAGCGCCGCACTAAACTTAAAAAGAGCATTGCGGCCGGGACTTTAGTCAGATTTCCGCTTGCACTCTCAGGAGTGTGTGAGCATAATCCTTTAGTTGGACTAAAGGTGTGTACACAGACGATTTTTTAAACGATATTGCCAATAACGACACATCGCTACGACAATTTTCTTTAATCGTCTAGTGTGTATGCACTAGACCGATAACGATGTGTGCTCCCACGGGTTGTTAACGATATGCCCAGTTGTTTTTACTTGCAGTACAATTTGGGGATAACGTTTGCGATGCCATGAATTGAATGCAGCATGGCCGCCCCCCCCTCCCCCGTCGTTACCGGCATCGACAAGTGTGTACGCACTTAACGATTCCGCCACCCCCGCTGGCTCCCGTTGTCGATACCGGTGCCTACACACATCGCCTATTGTGTACACACCTTAACTGCCTGTCCAATAGAATAGCTCCAGGAACCTGTTCCCAGCGCTATTCAACATTGCCCTAAATTGAATTAACCCCACTGGCACCGATGTGAAAATAAAAAATACATAGGCCACAGGAAAAAACAAACAAACTTAGGGCAGTATCCAAGTAGCCTGGATATATTTTCGGTGGCGAAAACCAGAGATTTTTCGACAATAATCCCTGTTTTTCGCTGACTTTTGACGTTTTTACCCTATCCCATTTGTTTTGGGTGAACAAATAGGATAATTCACCCGAAAAAAACCCACATACAATCCGTGATATGTTTACAGACCTATGTGTTTTCACCAATAAGTGTTTGCATCGGGCCCGGACTACGGGGCTACTTGGATAGCTTTGGGGGATCCAAATCACGTTCGGTGGTAATTGGATGCCGCCCATAGGCATTGCATGAAAAAAAATAAAACATATTGGCACAGATAGGGAAATGTTGTGGGGTACAAAGGGGTGGTAAGGAACACACAGTTAATGTGGCACATAGAGAAGGTGGGCTAAACAGAGGAGGTGGGGGTAGACAGAGAAGGTGTAGTACACAAAGGAAATGATGTACACAGAGGAGGTGGGGTACACACTACACAGGAATAGTAACTGAAATCTGGTATTACTTACCAGTTTCTTGCTGTCTCCAACTGAGAATTGAAAAGGTGGAGCAAATGCTTTACTAGGGAGGGTGGAAGCATGAATCTTTTCCTCACTCCCTTCCCTTTACCTCAAGGGTGGAAGCAACAGCAGTAAAAATAAGCTCCAGGGCTCAAGCGGACACGCAGACTCAGTCACCCGAGCAGTATGAGAGGCTGTCCTGTCTGTTACTCCTCTCACTGAATCCGGCAGGGGCCGGCCGAGCACACAGCCACACACTGGCTGGTGGGCAGAAGGGCAGGCAGCAGCTGCTGAGGTAGAATGCTGGACTCTGCAGCGGGGATGTGACAGAGACTTTCCGGCAGTGAGTAAGGGGCGGGCACTGGCGGGCGAAACAAGCACCGTGTGGCACACTGCCAGAATTTACACAGAGCCAGCCGCGCAATCTTATCACACACTGCGGCTGGCTATGGCTTCAGGGGGCTGGGGCTGTCCTCCTGTGACCGACAGCCTGTGAGCAGCGTCAGTCACTGACAGCAGCGGGCGGAGGCATGTAGCTTCCCCGCACATCACTGTAGTCACGCCTCCGCCCTCCATCCTTGCAATTAAAAAAAAGTTGTCTGTCACTCACCCGCGGACAAGCACCACGTCTTCACCCTGGGTGGGTGGAGCTTTGATAGGCTGGCCTCTCTTCTCGCGAGAGAGGATCAGCCACGCAAACACACTGGCAGCCGGGCTGCCTGTGTAAAACACACATTGTACAGGGGCCGGGTGACGCGACTCGGGGGGCGGGGCCACAATTGAAAAGCGGCCCCACAATCAATCGGCCCACCGGGAAAAGTAATGGCCAATCCGCCCCTGCACCCTGCACCCATTATAGATGTAATAATTTGTCAGGGAGTCTTTGTTACAAATAGAGACTTGATTCAAAGTGTGTATGTGTGTGTGTGTGTTTGTTTTGTTCTACACCAAAACCACTTTATGACTGTAAAGACTTGTGAAGACCAGTAGTGCTAAAAGTTCAGAAATCTATTTTAAACTATTTATTACGGAAACACACATAGTTAACAGGGTCACTAGTCTTTCAATACTGACATGAACTTAGGGGTTCTGAGTCGAATTGAGGGCCTGATTCAGAGCCGCTCGTAAGCGGCCTCTCGTTCGCTCCGAGCGATGTTTGCCCAACTGCGCATGCGTACGGATCGTTATAGGCATGCGTGAACCAGTCAGTGCGGTCGAAATTCATGTGCTCGCAAAATAGCGAATGCCTGATAATTTGAGTGACAGAAAGAGGCGTATGTGGGTGGTAACAGGGGAAGGTGCTTGAAAACGGGGAGTGGAGATCAGAACGCAGGCGTGCTTAAAGGTCAAAACGGGCGTTTTATGGGTGTGCATAATTAATACAGCAGGGTCATTGACCACGTCACTGGGTTATTTTATAGCCAGAACTGCTCGCAAGATTGTGGTAGCAAAAAACAACCACAAGAATAGCGAGCAGTTCATACGCTGGTGGATGTACTCGATTCATCTAATAAATAGCGGACATGACGTAGGATGCGAGCGGCCAGGGGGCGTAGTTTCCAAAAAACGACCACAAGTTTTGTTCGCTCGTTCAGACCTAGAGGCGTGAACAGACCGCAAAGAGCGAACGGTTCATTTGAATAGCCACCCCTATTTTCTGGACGAGCGAGCGCTAATTGCGTCCGGCTCTGAATCAGGCCCTGAGTACCAGTTCAGTTCTGTAGTAAGTTTTGGAATGCAAGATTTAAAAACTGAACTCAGGTTTTGGATTAAATGTAAACAGGTCCCAAATTACATGATTTTAGCTGTTTTATTGAATTTTTTTAATCGATTTTTATAAATTTTTATGGAATCCAAAACCGAACCTGAGCCAAAGCACTTGAGGGTGGTTTTGCCAAAACCAAAACATGATGGCAAATTAGAACCAAAACCAAAACATGGAGGTCTGTGCACATCTCTAGCTCTAACACTAGGGGCAGTGTCTAGTAATCCTCCCAGGGTCTTGCGAGAAGTGGTCAAACTTCCCCTTTCCCAGAAAGGGGAAGCAATCATCGCCTTCACAGCATTTTATGTAAAACTATGTACCTGTGCAATTCAAAAACAGCCCTAATAATTTGTGGTTGTAGTGTGATATATTCTACTAAATTCACATAGCGAATTTAGGAAATCTCACATGGATGTACTAACATCTACATACAGGTACAGAGCTTGCGATAAAGCTCTGGGCCTGATTCAGAGCCGGACGCTCTGAAAGAGCGTTCGCTCTTAATCAGGGCGTCCCTTTTTTTTTTAAAGACGGCTTCCTGGCCGCTCGCATGGCTGTGGGTTACCACCCACAGCTTATGCGAGCGGCCAGGTGATGGTCAAGACCATCGTGACCATCTGGCTTGCGAGGAGTCCCTTGTGGTAGGGTCTCATGGCCGCAAGCCGCAGTGGACTTCCTGCTCCTGCTCCCTTCAATATGTGAATTGAAGGGATTGGAGTAATTTTTCACGAAAACTACTCCAATTGCCCTTTCATAAATTTATGTGATACTAAATTAAAGTGATAAGGATGTGAAGACCACCCGTTTTCACATTATTTTAGTAAAAATAATGTTAATAAATATGCCCCTAAACCCCTTGTTATAGGTCACAGCTGGTACAAAGGAACCATGAGCTGTCAGTGGCTGCTGAAAGTACTGCATGGATTTCATTAGGAAGTGCTTGTATTTTACTGCCTCTTGCAATGGGACACAGCACAGCAGCAACTCTTTCTACATTTTAATCTGGTGGTAACAAAACAGCTGCCAAACATATTTCTGAATGTTGATGGTCTGTCTGGAAGCCACCCACATTCATATGTTAGTGTATTTAGTAAATGTCCGATTATCCTCGTCTAAGGGCCAAATGTAATAGGGTGGGAGTTTAGAAAATGTGCGAGATTAGCAGTAAGCTCTCCCATTCGTCGAGTTTTATCTTCAAAATGGGAAACCATCTGGATGAAAGTTTTAATCGTGAGAGTTTTCGAGTCTGCAAAACATGCGAGTTTGTATGTTCTCGGACTCTATTACATTAGCCGAGTTTAAAAAGTGTGACAGGTTACTGCTAAACCCTCACATTTTCTACACTCTTTTCCCTATTACATTTGGTCCTAAATATCTACTCCAATAAAGGCAGTGAATGATGTACAAATACATGGTTTGCTAAAGACATGAAAAAGTATAAGAAGTTAGTTTAGTCCAGTTTTTTTATTTGTTTTCAGGACTTGGAAATCACAGTCTAATTTATATTACTATAGGAACTGGAATACAGATAAATCTAATAGGTACAGACCTTTCCCTACTTCACCTTCATAAGAGTGAAGAAAATATGTTTTTTCTTACTTTATTTACACTAACAAGAAGTCCTTAGGAAAGAGTTGAAGATATAGAAAGACAGAATGAAAAAAAGGGACTATATAATTATAAACAAGGGAATGAGAGTTTGCTGCTCTCGCTCCTCTCGGATTACTCTTTTTCTGCCAAAATAAGTACTAAAGAATTCGAAATCTGTAAAGCACAAATCAAAACAAAAATGAAAGACTTCAGCTTGGTAAGAGCCTTTGTCAACACGTAATAATTCTAGGAGGCAATTCCCATTGTCTGAGGAGCGCACAACAGGAAATATCCCAGTTACCCTTTGAGAGGTTTATGCGCCAGAGGGGCCAATTCATCTTCGAGGGCCATATGGCCCCCATGATAAAGTTTTCACTTCGCTGCGGGGGATACTTAACACCGGAGCAATTCATCTTTGCTCCGATGCAGGAACAGCTGCTCCGAAAAGCAGCTGTCCCTGCAATAAGTAGCACTTGTCCCTGCGTCCGGCTTCTGCGCAAAGTGAGGAGGCTGCGGAGGGGTCTGCTCGGACCCCTCTTTGCATCACCGGTACTTCTTGCCATAGGAAGGAGCGGGACTAAGAGAACAAGCGCCATCTTTCAGTTTTCGGAGTTTGCTGAATATCAGGTGGCCCTGTTCGGACCCCTGATGATGAATGGCCCAGTAACTTAAATATGCGGAAACTAGCATCTCCTCATGGTTACCGGGCCATTTAACGTATGATGACAAGGCCCCGGAATTGTATAATTGTAAAAGTATAATTTATACACACAAGAAAAACAAAAACATAATACAGCAGGGTCAATATAGTCTTGTAGCGAATGCTACGGTGCAGAGTTGAATGCAAGCCAGCCCCAATTGCTCCCATAGTGCCCACATGAAACTAAGGTATCTATGTACTAAGCCTTGGAGACATGGGCATAACTACCATAGGTGCAAGGGGTGCAGCTGCTATGGGGCCCAGAGCTGAGGGGGGCCATCTACCTTGTCAAAGTTACATGTGCTATATACATTTTTCACCATTGGGTGGTACATAGGGGCACTTACAATGTTTTGTTATGGGGCCTTCAAATACCTAGTTACACCCCTGCTTGGAGAAAGATAGACATAAAGTACCACCCAATCAGCTCCTAACTGTCACTTTACAGACTGTGGGGTCTATTTACTAAGCCTTGGATGGAGATAAAGTGGACAGAGATAAAGTACATGCCATTCAGCTCCTAACTGCCATTACACAAGCTGTGTTTGAAAAATGACAGTTAGGAGCTGGTTGTTTGGTACTTTAACTCTGTCCACTTTATCTCCATCCAAGGCTTAGTAAATAGACCCTACAGTCTGTAAAGTGACAGTTAGGAGCTGATTGGGTGGTACTTTATCTCCGTCCACTTTATTTTTCTCCAAGGCTTAGTACATAGACCCCTCTATGCCTACATTCTATTCCGATGGCTTGATGGGCCAGTCCAGTCGACAGTCAGAGGCTGAGCCATTTGGAGGCCTACTCACGCAGCACTTCTTTCCAGCACTCTGCTTGGTGGGCTTTTGTTATGTGGGCCGGCCTGGCTGAGGCTGAGCTGACCTTAGGCCTAGCTGAGCAGCTCCGCCTCCCAGCTCTCTGCTCAACGGGATGGCTGTATGGCGTGATGTGACATCACATCGAGTATACTGGGAAAGGCTGGGAGCCACACAAGGAGCAAAGAGGAGGACACCATTGCCGATTTGGGCCTGTCTCTGCTCTAAATGGCAGTGCCTATTTTTAGTCTGAGCCCGGCCCATCTCTATGGCCGGACTGTGCTTATACATACACTTGCTTTCAGAGCCGTCATCATTATTAGTGCACACATGCATCAGCCCGTATCCTTGGACACATACGTAAAACTCAGCACAGCCAGCAATTCTGATATTTCCTTAAGGAGCTCTGCTCCCCATAGCCACAGGGGGCAGCGCTCTACTGCTTTTGTAATATTCACTTATTTTGAAAGCCATCTACAGTATAAAAGCAGTGGGGGATGTGTGTGTGTGTGTGTGTGGGTGGGTGGATTGTTGCTTTTGATTGCTCCTGTAACTGACCCTATCCCCCCTCCCATCTCCCCCCAATAAAACGGAATCGGCATGATTTACCGCCGGACGCCTGTCCGGCGGTTGGAATCCCGACAGCGGCTGCCCGACATGGGTGAAAATCCCAATCGCCCCTAAGGTAAGTATTCACTAACATAATTCCCTCCCCTAATCCTCCTTAGGGGTGCCTAACCCAAACCTTCCCCCCAGTGCCTAACCCTAATCCACCCTCTAAGTGCCTAAACCTAACCCCTCCCTCCCCGCCGCCTAAACCTAAGTCCCCCGGGGGGGTGCCTAACCCTGCCCCTCCCTCCCACTAGCCTAACCGTAACCTCCTGGTGGGGGTGCCTAACCCTAAGTCCCATCCGGGAGCCCTAAACCTAACCCTCGCCCCCTCCGTCGCGGCTGTCCGCGCTCGGCGCCCGGCATCACTTCGAACGGGATGCCGGGCGCCGGTCTCCCGGCATCTGTAAAATGACAGGCGTCTAGATTTAGATGTCTGTCATTTAGCCCTCGCCGGGATAAAGCAGTCGGGAAGCCGGCTGTCGGGATTAGGTCCGTGGGCTTCCCGGCTGCATACCAAATAAACTACCCCCATTGGGTCTCTCTCTGGGACAGCAAAATAAATAGAAGATGTCCAGGAAAAAATACTGGACTGGGCAGCTCTGGGGTTCCTTTGTAGTAATGCAGCAGCTCTATATAAAACGTCTGCATGGTATAAATAGATATATATCAATGGATGTACAATCATAGTTTTGCCTTGTGCGAGGCGCCTTAAGAAAATATTTTTTTTGCAATTAACTACTAGCGATTGGTTTCTCATTCAAGGCATAGGGAAGCCTACTTACCAGGGATAGCCGTAGTAAAAGTACCGCTGGCTGTCCCTCTATCACTGTGATTAATGCTACTTTAGACAGGGCCTCCTACTCTTCCTATTGTTATTAAAGTAACAAAAGTACTATGCCAATGTCCTACTATGCCAAACAAATACATGACAAACGCATCCGGTATGATTTACTGCCGGCCGCACGGCAGCCCGACAGAGGAGGAAATCCCGATTGTCCTAAAGGTAAGTATAAACTAACCTAATTCTACCCCCTAACCCTACCCTCCTTTAGGGTGCCTAACCCTAACCTCCCCCCCTGTGCCTAACCCTAATCCCCCCCTGTAAGTGCCTAAACCTAACCCCCCCATCCCCTGCCACCTAAGTCCCCCGGGGGGGGGGTGCCTAACCCTAACACCCCCTTCCCCTACCCTTCGATCGGTAAGCTGGGTTTTGGGCTCCCAGCGTAGGGAAAATGACGGGCGTTGAGATTTTGATGCCTGTCATTTAACCCTCGCCGGGATTAAGCAATCGGGAAGCCGGTGGTCGGCATTGCGTCCGCCGGCTTCCTGAACATATACCATGACAAACATTGAAAAAATTATATATTTACTAATACAAGAGCAATATATTTATGGTTTTAGCTATATTGTCAGTTCTGCAAGAATGTTTGATACAATTCATTTTAGTGGTGTGAAGATCACTGCAGGGTTTACGAGCCAGCACCTGTCTGCAAAAATGTCAAAAAGACCAATAAAACGTAGGTTTTCTGAGAAATTATTAACGTACTTTTACTATCAGAAATTCAGCCCTACACTTGTACTTATGTATTGTATGTGTTTAGTCTCTCTTCTTTGCCATGAATACCTGTTCTAAAGGAATGTAGTTATTAATATAGTTATTAATATGTTCATGTTCACAATGCCGACACTGACAATGTGGACATCGGAATATTGAACACGGCACAGCATGCCGACATGATAGTAATGTGAGCATTGTAACCGTGTTGGCACACATGCTGCTTTACCATCCTGTTTATGAACACCTTGCAAGGTCTTGCAAGTACAGTTTTAATACCAGACACATAGGTTTTAGCAGTAAGTTACATTGGCGCAGTCATGTGGCAATCACTTTGACAATTGCAGGACTTTTCCTAATCAATGCTACCAGTTGGCCAGACAACATGCCGTGCGGTGATCAGCAACTTTGCCAGTCACTTTAATTAAACACCACGGTCATATTACTTCTTGGCATCCAACTCACTGCTACCCATCAAGTCTTGGTGGCTGGAGCTCTAGGTTGATCAGGCACTGGATGTAATTATGTGTACCCATACCTCTGCATTGCCGGCAATTCCAAAGACACATCCTCACTAAACTTAGCCTAGGTGACAATGCCCAATTGCAGCCCTATTACACCCCTTCAGTCACAAGTGGAGATGTGTTTTGTTTACATAGGACTCTGCATCACTTGTACTTGTGTGCATTTACTTATGCTGCATGAGTGAAAACATACATGATGGATTTATGTTATTCTCTATATCAGCCCCATTGTGTTAAACACCATGGTGTGATCATGATTCAAGTCCTGAATCTGCTGGCCTGTTTTGAAAGGCATGGATGGGACCAGCATTAGGAGTGTGTGCTGGTTCCGGTACTGCTATTTGGAGGATTCTAGGGTACCTATAGGTGAGTTGGCTTCCAATTTAGATACATTAATGTATATGCTATTATCATGTAGCCTAACAGTATGCAATTATATAACCCAAAGTGGGTGCTATTATCATGTAGCGTTAGGGACCACCGGTACAGAGACACCTTGACGTAGCCCGGATCGCTTAAACATATCTTTGCAAATAGATTCAACTAAGATCTCTGGATTTCTATTATCAAATAGTATTCAAGTCTTATAGCTGGTCTATTGCAGTGTGCTGGGGGACATTTTTTTCTTTTTTTCTAATCTAGATTAAAACCCTCTCTTTCATGCACCTGTGAAAGACTATTAAATTGATCTGAACAGCCACTATTTTAAATTATTGTTTTGAGAGGCATGGATGGAACCAGCATTAGGAGGGTGTGCTGGTTCTTGTAGTGCTATTTGGAGGATTCTGGGGTACCTCCAGGTGAGTTGGCTCTCAACTTAGATATATTATGTATATTCTATTGTGATGTGGCATAACAGTATGCAATTATATGACCCAAAGTGGGTGCTATTATTATGTAGCATTAAGGACCACCGGTACAGAGACAACTTGATGCTGCCTGGATGGCTTAAACATATCTTTGCAAATATATGCAATAAAAGATAAACACTTAGCAGCGGGCCTTAATTATTATTCATAATAATTTACCATATGCAACAAAGATCTCTAGAATTATATTATCATGTAGTATTCAAGTCTATAGCTAGTCTCTTGCAGTGTGCTGGGGGACATTTGTTTTTCTTTCTTTCTAGTCTAGACTAAACCAGCCACTATTTTATATTATGGCCTCATAGGTGATGCAGACATAAAGCATGTAAGAGATGGGGATCAGTGTAGGAAGAATTCTAGTGTATGGCTTCCCTTTGCTGACAACACATGGATTTATGTGATTCATGTAGTGTTAATCTGAGACCACAGGTGGGGGTCTAAGCATCTGGGACTCTGGAATTTGGATGTAATGTCTAACATTTATATTATTATTACTTTGTCCTCCATAATGCATTTCTTAAAGGCATATTCCACATTAAGTCCCCTGGAATTCATAGCATTTGCTCTATTTAGTTTGAACTCTGCACTTAACACATAGCTAGGAAACTTTGCCGATTACCTTTGGCACTGCTTGGCTCCCTCTGTAGCAAACAGCTTTGTATGCAGTTGCACTTCAATGCTCCTTCGATGCTGTTACCCAGAGATGACTTGTGCATGTGTGTGTGTTACTACAGAGAGATCAGAAGATCGGAGATTAAGAACCAAGAATAGGAAAATAAAGACAGACACGCATGAGCAAAATAAGCTGTTAGTTGATGGTGACCTGCTAAGTACTGCACATGCTAGGTGTGATGCATTACAGAAACAGGATGAAAGATCCAAAGTGAACAGTAAGGTGTTTCTGCTAAGGAATCCATACCAAAAGGGACTTGTCAAAAAAATAAAATGCAGGATCATTTAAATGGTATGCTAGTAGCACAACACTTATCAATGGGTGGGTGAATACATAAAGTCAGTCATATTTCTGTGCCAACACATATAGTACACTAATTACTACAGTACCTTGGAAACAATAAAAACTTGAATTTGTTAAATCCAGGCTTATGGATAAACACTGAAGAAAATATCTCAGACATCACACCATGGAAAGTTATCCCTTAAAGCTGCAGATGTAAGTAAAGTAACACAATAAGTAAACAAAGAGAATGTTTTAGGTGCAAGAAACAGTAATAGCTGAAGAAATAGTGCTCAATATAGAGAGCAAAGCAAGAGACATTATCCAAAAGTCCAAGCAGAAAGTTAACATCACACTCAATGGTACATGCTCAAATCAGTGGAGTGGAACCTTTAAAGCAACAAAAGGTCACCTGTCTCATCGTTAGTGCATAGATCGGGAGCAAGAAGTCACATACAGAGTTATAGAAACTTAATCACATAATTTGACCTGCTCTCGTATCTTCCAGATGCTGAAAGTATTGGATGCAGCATAGTAATGTGCTCCAATCATGGCTGGGCTGGCCATCTGGTAAATACAGGCAAATGCTAAACAGGCTGATGGCCTTATGGGCTGCTCTGGGTGTCTCGAGTCCTGGCAGAGCCAAGCCTCGTGACTCACACTAAGACCCCCGTGACTCACATTATGCCCCCGTGACGAGTGGCCATGCCCCATGACACATGATCTAACCTGCTTTTTCAGAAGAGAGAATGCCGGGGATGACTTTTAGCCCCAGTCCATCCATGGTTCCAACACAAACTGATATAAAGTAACAGTATCAGTAAAATATGTGCTTAAAAGGTGGACTCTTGTCTAAATGTGCCTGCTAAAGGACTCGCCATGAAATTCCAAGACGACAAGTCTATTGTCATGAATGGAAAAAATAATGCTGCATAAAGGTTAAAGTTACAATAGTAACAATTCCTAAAATAAATAAGAGCAGCACCTCAAGAGCACTTGATGTCATGCACAGTGATGTGTACAATCCTATGAACTTTACAGATGACTATTTGAGATATACAGTCACTTATCTAAAGTACAATGAATAATTATTGGACAAATAATAGGGAATATGTAATAATTTATTTATTATTATTTATTACCAGTTATTTATATAGTGCACACATATTCTGCAGTGCTCTACAGATAATATTTGGCCACTGACATCAGTCCAAGCCCCAGTGACTATTACAATCTATATTCCCAACCACATGCACACACGCACACACACACACACACACACACACGAGGGTTAATTTTGTTGGAAGCCAGTTAGCCTACCAGTATATTTAATAATGACAAGTAACAAGTCTCAACGATATCCTCTTGCTAAAACTACACAGTGACAATGGAGGAAATTTGGAGAACGTAAAATATATACAGTACAGGACACCAGAAGAAAACAGGATTTGAAAGGAAGAACAGAACCCTGATGAAATTATTATAATCATGCTAGCAGGCTGCAGTCTATCTGAAAAATAGTGAGGTGAAGCATCAATGACAGCTACAGTACAGTCTTTTAAAACAGATATTTGTTTAGAATGATGGAGGTGGAGGTGGAGATGATGAAGATTAGCAGTTTGAGAACAAATAGCTTTTGGCTGGTACGCATCTTTTTTATTATATTCCAGAAGAAAAATGTGCTAATCTACAAAGTTCTTGTTGGATACAGTGAGAGCTGCAAGGGCTGCAGACTCATTAAACATCCTAATGGCTGTAGTGCTTCATATACTGTATGTAACACTCTAACATTAAACATTCTAACGGCTGTAGTGCTTCAAATAGTGTATGTAACGCAGCAAAATATAAACTTAAACTGCATACACATGGGACGATGTGCTGTATGAACGATATTGGTGAAAGATTTCCCTAGAACTTTCTGTAGTGCAGGACAAACGATATTGGGTGTACACACTGAGAGATATCTTTCAGTGAAGTCATCCTGCCACATCTCTGAACAGACAATTCTTGACTATATCGTCCAAATTGGCCTGCATGTACAGACGACCAAAGATATCGTTATCGTCCAGCGGGAGTGCACATCGTTGGTCGTTCATTGCATACACATGGAATGATATGAACAATATATTGTTGAACGATATCGTTATCATTCATATTGTTCAAAGATATCGTCTCGTGTGTATGCCCCTTTATTCATATAAAGTAAATCTTAAATTAAATATAGAAAGGGGAAAGAACTGTATAGTGGCAAAAAAAGGACAGCCAAAATCAAAACAACTGATTGATGCAACATAACCAACAGCATCATGCATTGTAGGCGCATTTCACCAAGGATGCTGAATAACATAACACAAAACAATACATACAAAGAAGGTATCCAATCAACCTCCTTACGTGACTACCCACCCGTGAGAATAATGATACTACCCCCGTTTGGGTGGTACAGCCGACTAAAAGTCAATGAAAGTGAATTGCACCCAAGTTGAATTACCTGCTTTTCTTAACCTGCCAAAACAAGTTCTGGTTACAGAAACATTACAACACCACCATACACTACCCCAAGCTAATACCAAAAATAGTCCTAAACAGATCCTCTACACACTAATAAATTCCATCCTCAGTTAAATGAACCCCATCAGACCTGTAAAGGTATCTATAAATAAATAAAATCATAGGCTGACATGACACAAAACCACATGAACCATTAAAAACTTTGGCAAAAAGCATTAACAATTTTACAGGTCTCATCAATAGCTACATAATTATGACAGCCTCTCTAAACCAACCTGAGAACTATATTGGACCAAACCACCTTACAATCTGACTCGGCAGACATGATCTGTAAATGATCTTCCATGATGGAATGCTTCAAACAAACCACAGTAATCATTACCGCTAAGGTGTATTACTAAAATGCCAGGTAAACCAAACCTGGAAATTCCTTCCAACAATCTCTGCTTCAGGGAAGACCAAAGCATAACCCTAAAGCCAATCCAATGCACAAATCGAGAAACAGGAAATACTGATGCGCCAGCTGCAGTTACAAATCTGTTGGCCCAATAAATGTACGAGTGGCCCACCACCCAAACATGCAAATCATCCAAAACAATGCCTATGGCAGGAGGTATAAAATTGAGAAAATAATTAAAATTAATAGAAATGGTGAATCAATTGGAAAAACTTTTGAAACTAGAAGAGGATATGCCAAAAAAAAATTAATTTGAAAAATGGCAATTGAAAATGTTAATTTTATTTAAAAAATGTAACTAAAAACCCTAGAGAGGGGGAGGGACAAACATGGGAGGGACACACACAAAGGAAAACACAAATGAACTCGATGAGAGGCAAAAAAGCAAAAAGCTGCTGAGGGACTGAGTAAAATCAGAAATCAAATGTGGTCGAATGAATCCAAATTTTGTCCGTCTAGCCAGCAAAAAAAGAAAAATTCCTCTAGTCATCCGCTGTGGAAAGTGGGCACGTGGCAATAGCCCAGATAACATACAACAAAAACAACACCATTAGCAAAAAACAACCAACAGAATTTAAATAGGTAACAGCCCAAATCAAACAAAGTTCCAAAACAAAGAATCTGCCATCACCGCCGTGGCTGCTCCAATTCGAAAAGAATACATTCTGAATCGTGAAAAGAGACCCCAACCCCAGTGACACAGCAAATAAACTGATATTCCGCTAAAGCGAACCATCACATTGCACTGTTAAAGAACCAGTAGTCCTCGGTCAAAGTTCACTTTTCTTGGTTAATCTTGAGGTAGCCCTGAGAAGTTCCACGTGGTTGTAGAGTGGGACAACTGGGAGTGACTATGACTGACGATCAAGCTTAGATGGGCCAGAATGGTGACCAGAAGTGAGACCCAGAACTATAGCCAGGATAACCTATTTGGTCTATGCGCATTAAAAACTGTCCGCAGACAGTTCTTGCCATCAGCTGGCAATTGTCATTATTTCAACCACTTGTGGATTCTGCTTTCTGTGATTGCCATATATTTTGATTGTTCTTTGAAGTACTTGTTTTATCTTGTTTAATTTGTGATAGTAAATGGAATTACACTATGTATATCTTTCTCTCTGTTTTTGGGTTACTTCTCAATAACTGCCAACGTGAGGAGGTTACATACCAGAGTGGAAGAATATCATCTGATATTGGGAGCATATTCCATGTGCATTCATAAGCAAGGGCCACTGGACAATCTGTGGGTCAACACACCTAGCCAAAGATACCCCACGGCCCCTGCCAAGATGACTGGTCTAGGAGCACCGCAGAACTACAGATTCATTCTGGTAGTTTGTTGCGAATCCCAGCAGAAACGTGCACGCAAATCGCTCTATGCACCACGCTACACTATGGCGCATCCCCGATCACAGGAGTGCGTCTCCATAAGATTGAATGGAGACGCTATTTCGCGTCCCCGTCGTCTCGTGTCATGCATAGCGCTACTCGTTGCGTTACAGGCAACGATGTAACTGGGCAGATC
This sequence comes from Taudactylus pleione, assembly GCA_031769625.1. Lineage (NCBI taxonomy): Eukaryota > Metazoa > Chordata > Amphibia > Anura > Myobatrachidae > Taudactylus > Taudactylus pleione. The sequence continues at coordinate 10,209,420 of JAUIMM010000300.1, forward strand.
TGTAGAAAGAAATAAACTACAAGCACCAGACACAAGAGTTTACAAAGAATCTAAGCAGGGTCACTTATCTCTGGGAAGATCACAAATCAAAAAGTCTGTGGCCAAGCAGCCAGAGCCTTATAAAGGCAGACGCTAGACACACCCACTATCACCTAAGAGGCTTTCAGGTACACACTAAACTCCGCCCACAGCTTTGAGGATTCATCTCAGTCTCATTGCAATCGTTCAGTTGACTTTTGTTGAAGACCAAATGGATGATGCGATGACCTTGCTAGACATAGACACAGAAGAGAAATCCAACACTAAACAGACCACTAAAACTTATTCTGAACAAATGATTGAGTTGAGTGTAGGGTTGGGCACAATGGACAAGAGAATAGCAAGAAGAACAGAGCAGAAAGTAAGGTGTACGACAAAGGAAAACCACCTGTACACCTTCCATAGAAAGTAAGTATACAGGAACCCACATCCTGATAAGACATATTTTATATTTTAGAAAGGGAATTTAACACATGGACAAAAGTAGCTGAGGCATAAATACAGTCCATGGATGACAATTAGAGGCGTTTCATGGAGACACGGTGCCCGAAGCAATCACATGCTATGGTGCCAGCTGCCCAGTACTGACGTTCCCACTGGTGCATGTGCAGACAGCACCCTCTCTATCTCTCCAGACTGGATTAACCCTGTGACCTCTCTGCTTTGCGCAAAGTTGGTTACAAGGCGCAGACATAGGTGCCAATTGCCTGAAGCTGTTGTCCACCTCACAGCCAACGATGCCTTCTGCTCACAGTCACAGTTATGAGTGCAAAGAATCGCATACAACTAAATAATGTTTAAAAGGAAGAAATTCTCATATACATATAATTCAACCAGCTCTGTTAATATAAAATAGATAATCACTAATGGGACATCCTAAAGATACTGATACAAAATAAAAAAATATTGTGGTAGATATATGTTAAACACCCCACCCCCCATAGCACTATTTATTTTTAGCGATTTTTTTCTGTTAACAGTTATAAAACTTGATAAAAATTCACCACCCTGTACAAGCAATATCACACATAAGGCCTGATTCAGCAAGGAACGCACATTAGCAGACACACGCGCCCATCTGCTGCGAGTATATGTTAATCAATGCATACACACGGAGGGCTGATTCTGCAAGGAACGCCCGCTAGCAGACGCACGCACCCGTCTGCTGCAGGTATATGTAAATCAATCCATATGCACGGAGACAGCAGCACAAGATGCAAACGCCCAGCCTCATATTAGGCCGCCCATCTCCCTTTACTCACAGCCTGATGAGTACGCAAGTTAGTGTAAACATCGGTAACATCGAGAACCATCGACCACATTTGCATAATAGTGGTTGACCAGACCTAGTGCAGGATCTTGGCAACTTCCTGTGTGCACGGAGTCTCATCACAGCATACGTCGCCACACTGGATTAATTATGCACGCCCCTGAAATGGCATCCCAACGCACAGGCACGCCTGCGTTCACCCGACCACCCCCCGTGCGTGCGTTCTCTCCTGTCCGTTCCTTGCTGATTCAGGCCCATAATGACATCAATGATCTCCCTGTAAATAATCCCCTTAATATATGACAGCTGAAGCCAAGAAGTATTGCTGGCAGAAACACCTGCTTTTTGCTTTCAGAAATTGTCTTCATAATGAGAACATAAATCCTTGTTGCTTCTGTAGGGATTACAGCAGAGGTATGCATAACTTGTAATACAGTGGACTGGATAAGGCAGAAATCCTGCAATGTAAATTATGACCTGGCACTATCTGGCTGTCTGGGAAGAGTTCTTAACAGCACTTGAACCCTCCTAAAATCTAGGTTACATTGTAGCCTATTGTTATGAGATATTTACGTAATGTGGAAGAAAGTCAGAGAATAATACAACAAATCATACACTGACTCTAGATGACAGACTAGAAGAGAACGATTTGTTCGGACCATTTATTTGTCTGCTCCTAGAGCTTCGTAGAGAACACTAAGGAATATTTAAGTTTATAAATATCTAGACAGGCTTGCCAGGCCAATTTTGTCACCGGATGGGATAAATGATACATTTGAAATTAATCCTTCTTTATTTATCTACAGTTCCATAGTTTTTATTATATAAGTAATGCTTAAATCAACTCAATATATGAATTATTGTGATACATATAGGCCAACCCTACCTACCTAGTTTCCCAGAATGTTCAGGAGACTCAGGGCCTGATTCAGACCCGCTCGCGAGCGCTGAGCGCTCGCAAGCGGGTCGATGGTGCCCATAGTGCGCATGCGCACGACGGAGGGAGCTCCGTCGTGTGCATGCGCGAGACCCGCATAGCGACGGCCAAGCCATCGCTATGGGTCTTGCACCAAAGGGGGCGTGCTGTCGATGGTAAGTGACAGCACGCCCCCTTTGGTGGGCGTGCCGGGGGCGTTGCTGCCCAGACGGAGGCATTCCCATGGGAACGCCTACCGTCTGGGGCCGGCCCCACTGACATCACTAGTGATGTCAGTGGGAATGCTTTTGGCTCTGATAGAGCCAAAAGAACTCCTGGGCTTGCGGCAGCGAGACCCTACCGCAGGGTCTCGTCGCAAGCCCGATGGTCACGATGGTCTTGACCATCGCGACCATCTTTTTGGCCACTCGCATAAGCTGTGGGTGGTCACCCACAGCTATGCAAGCGGCCAGGAGGCCGCTCCAATTTTAGGTAGGAGGGCCCTGATTGAGAGCGAGCGCTCTTGTCAGAGCGTCCGGCTCTGAATCAGGCCCTCAGTGTGAGTAGAAAAGTCCTCCTGCACGCTTCCCGGTTGAAGTAGGCAGTCATGCGGCTTAATGATGTGAATCATGTTGAATTGTGCCATCTTGGCCACATCCTCTGCTTTAAATTACACAATGACACAAAATGAGCCTTTGTATAGTGTGGGCAGGGCCAAAAGTATACAGATCTCCCAATGGATGAAACAGATGTGTCGTGGTTGGATCACAAGATATTAGGCAACATGTAACCTTGTTTGTTTATTAACTGCATGGTAACCTGGTAATTAACCTTTTATGTGTATGTCCAACTGCAAGGGTAAGTATTTGTCTGAGAATATGCCATGTGAGGTGGAGGCTGGCAGGGCCGTAGCTAGGGTGATGCGGTCGGTGCCTCCGCACAGAGTGCAACATTGCTGAGGGCGGAACGACCGCCCACCATCTCTCTCTGTTGTTCACTTCTTTAATCTAGTGCTGGGCGGCCGCTGCTGTGTGTCCGCGGCGCCCAGCACAGAGGAGGCAGGGCAGACAGACGCAGCTTCCCCGCCTCCTTCTGACATCCCGACTCCGGCAGCAACCTATTAGGGCAAAAGAGATGGAGATGTGTTGACGTCATGATGTCTCCCCGCCCAAGGCTCCCAGGGGTCAATGAGGAGCTGCTGGTTGCTGGGTTGTGGGGGCTGGCGGGCAAGGTGTGGCACAGTGGACACAGCACACAGACTGGATGATACAACAGGACCGAGGACCTGCCAGTGCCAGGTGAGGTCTGACTGGCAGTATTAAAAGTAGTGGCCAGCCCAGCAGCCTGCCCCAGACCCCATCCATTACAACTCCTGTGCTGCTTAATTTATTAATAAAATAACTAAATGTATATACAGTATATAATACATATATATATATATATATACACACATGCATATACATACATGTAGACAGTTAGGAGGGGGGGCACCAATGAACTTTCTCACACAGGGCACCAAAATGTCTAGCTACAGCTCTGGAGGCTGGTAGATTTATTTATAGCCCATAAGGACTGCCAGCAAGTGATCCCAAGAAAGATAATAGTAACAGGGTCTTAAACATTCCGTGCTTGCTCTTCTCATCGACATGAGTTTGGCCTGGGGAGTGTCAACCCCCCACCTAAGTGACAGTATGCTCTGGACAAAAGGCCATAAAACCTAATTAGCATCTACACAAGCCATTGAGCTAGAAGGAGAGGACAGCCCAGGTAGGCCTAAAATACCATGTACAATTCTTGGGAGCCAATCTGACATCAGGAATTGCTCTGTCTTTTTGTGTCTCCGAACATACTGCTTTATGCAAGTGAGACTGTTCATTTTTTAAAAAAAATTTATAAGAAAATTATTTGCCTAAGACTATATTTGTATGTCATTGTTATTAATTGTTTTTTTTTTGTATATACGTTAAGCATTGTATCTTTCTCATATTAAACTTAATTTAATAAGATTGATCTCTGTGATTCTTATCGGATCCATTTTGCCTATTGATTTGGCTAATCCATGATAGATATCTGTATTGCAGGTTATTACTTGGGTAGTGATAACTGGAACTTAGTTGTAGTTGTAGGGAGGACTTTAGACTTGCTTCTTATTTGTAGTGAGTAGCTCTTGACACAACCTTAAGTGGTGGAAGACAACTTAATAGTGAGTGGGAGAGATACTGGAGAGTGTAATCATTTCTTTAGACAGACCAGGTGGTTGTTTTTTATAAACTCTGTTAGACCCACATCACACAAACTTCTTGTTTTTTGCAAAAATCGAAATTGTATTAAATAAATCCACCTAAATAAATCCACCAATGTTTCAGGGAAGTTTGCAGCACTTTTCTCAGTGTTTGTGACACCCTGAGAAAAAGGCTCCAAGCAGCCCTGAAACATTGGTGGATTATTTAATACAATTTAGATTTTTACAAAAACTGAAGAGTGCATTCTGTTTCCTTCCATTGGGCAAATTTTGAGGATTATCTCTATATAAACATTTTAGGGTAAGATACTCTTTAATAGATCCTACGTAGATTGAAATATATATCATTATATCAGAATAACAACAAATTATAACACACAGGGCTTGGCAGAATAACAGAACAAGTCGAAATCACTGAGATTTGCTATAGAACCCAGTGTTCCTAGTCAACAATTTGCACTGTGAATCCCATTTGGCAATTTTATGAGTTCCAAAAAGTATTATCATGTGGCAAAATAATTATGATTATTGAATATGAGTTAGCATTATCAACAAAGGAATTAGATGTTAACTTTCTATTTATGCTTAAATACTTTATATGCATAATGAAAACATAATTTCACTGACTTTCCCCCAGTTTTTCCTTTTACTACACATTGGATCTTCTATATCTGTGGGCTTTTTACAACTGCCTTATGTGTGACTGATGGATTGTCGTCTGTGCAAAGCAGCTGCTGTCCGACAAAGATAATTTTAATTCCAGAGGTTAAATACATTAGAAATTGGATACACTTTTATAGTTTACCTTACTGAGATCAAAGAACACAAATATACTAAGTACCATCAGCTTCTTGAATTTCGTTTAAAGGGATTAATTGAATTTGGAAATTGTATGATACATACAGTATGTAGAGCGCCCTTAAGAAGTGCTTTATGATTTTCCTCAACCAGAAATGCGCCCACACATGGATGACCACTGTTACATTGGTTAGAAGAAAGAAAAAGTTTGTAAGAACCTCCCAGATAGTATCTGTACTAACTGGACTATAACATTTTGGGGCTGATTGTGAGTCACACTGATCTCTCATAAAGGACCCAAATGGTGGGTTTTGGCAACGTATGGGAGACAATGGAGGTGCCTTCCGCCGGGCTTCAGCACTGAAGGGGCACCTCCTCTATTGCCCACAATATATTCACCCCACTTAGGGCTTTAACTATGTCCCCGGAATGTACCGTCATGACCACCCAATATATGGCACCTCTTCCCGGCACCTGGGAAACCACCATACACTAGTGGAGACCTCATTGTCAGACCATCAGCTGCTGCCTCTGTATATCTATAGCCTGTCCCTACTCATTGGTGTTGCTGCTCCTCAGCAGCTTCTTTTGACAGTGTGACACGTCCGGCACCCACAACTCTCTGTCTCACTCCTCCATGACATGCCTATATTCTGTGTGCAACTGCAGGTGTATCTGTTTATGAAATGCTACGTTACAGTGTCAGCGGCTGTGATGGGGGGGCACCATGTTATAACTTGCCTCCGGGCGTCTGGGATGAACTTACGCTACTGAGTGTATCATACCTCCCACCTGTCCCAAATCCAGTGGGACAGTCCCGTTTTTCTGGGGCTGTCCCGCTATCCCACCCGTGGGCCACAGTTTCCCATGGTGGGGGGGAAGTTGGGGAGAGCACACACTGCTGCTCTGCATAGCAGAGCAGCAGGTGTTCAGGAGGAGAACAGATGTCACGCGCATGCGCACGGAATGTGTTCTCATGTGTTAGGACTGCCTGGGGGCTGCTCAGCATCTCGGAGAGTGCTGTGCATGCCCCCATAGTGATGAAAATGGGGGAAGCCGTGAGGCTCCGCCTCATTTTCAGTAGACTGCCCCCTTTGCGTAAGCCACGCCCCCTTTTCGGTCGCTCACGTCTTCGGCGCACAACCTGTCCCTCCTTGGGAGGATGAAAAGTTGGGAGGTATGGTGTATGTATACAGTATATGTCTATCTGTGAATTAGGGTGTTTCGGGGCATGAACTGAGCGGTGACACGTAACTACCCTGACTTGTCGGAAGTGTCATGGGAGTTTCATGGGAGTGTTGAGGGTCATACTTGCCTACTCTCCTAGAAGTTGCAGGAGGCTCCTGATTTTTTTGGACAGTCCCCTTCCCACCCAAAGGAGTGGTCGGAATTCCCACATCCCGCCCACTTCCTAGTGAAGTGGGCAGGATTGGGAGATTATACCACCGGGATTCGGATTGGCCATCCGTAGGGAGGGGGCCATGGCTAGAATTAAGTGATTGCGTAACCCACAAACTGCAATATTTTGCCTCAATGGGGCGAGGCCTAATGATGTGAAAACCCATCCGGGGCCCCGAAGTAGCCAGCTGTATCTCCTCTCTGGGCAAGTATGTTGTGGATGTGTATCAAAAGGTCTGTGTAAGTTGTGCGTATGGAGAAGGGAAGCCTGTTTTTTTACACATATCTTGCACCTAGCCGGTATAAAATAAATTTGCAACACTGGTTTCTGCTTGTACACGCAAGATCCCCCGCATTAGTTGAGTAGATATTTGCATTAGCATAAGGTAGTAAATCAGCCTAGTGAGGCTACCCTATCTGCAGCCATTTTGCCTGCGACTCAGAATCAGCCCTTTTGTCTGCAATCTGAGATTCATTTTTATGGGAATCTGCTCATGTTTTAATGAATTTTGGATAAAAAAAAGTGGCTACAACAAATGTCAACCGTTATAGTTCTTTGGCTCTAGTGTATTTTTTTTACCTATGTTTTGGTTCTTGTTCATTTCTATTTCTTGGCTGTCGTGAGTAAACTACTGGGTATGTAACTGTGCATGTGATTGAGTAAGGAACGCAGTCGCTTGTATGCACGCAATCGGCCGATTAATTTGCGCTGTGCATGCGTATGCATCGCAGTGCACGTGTGCAAGCCAGTCGCTGCATTCGCAGAGGATACGCAGACCCATGGCAGAGTGATTGACAGGAAGTGCCATTTGTGGGTGGTGACGGGGGGGGTGGTTGGGCAAATGCAGGCGTGCCAGTGCGTTTCAATGCCGTTGCAGGGGCGTGCATACATTATTCATCTTGCTGAATCAGACCCAATGTACCTTAAAGCCATTAAAGGCAAGGGCACTGTTTCATTTAAAAAACGCCATTATGGAGCATTGTGTTCTTAAAGGGACACTGTGTAATTTAAAAAAGTCCATTAGGAGCATTGTGTCCTTTTTAAAGGGACACTGGGTCTCATTCAGACCCGCTCGCAAGCGACTGAGCGCTCGCAAGCGGGTCGATGTTTGGCTGTACGCACGCGCAGCGGCCACACTGCGCGGGCGCAAGCCCCGGAGCGAGAGAGAAATTCTCTCGTTCCGTGGCTCACTACAAAAGGGGCGGCTGTCGATGTTAATCGACAGCTCGACCCATTTTGTAGGCGTGGCGGAGGGGTGCCTTCGCAAACAGAGGCGTTCCCAAGCAAACGCCTGCCGTTTGTGGGTGGCCCCACTGACATCACCAGTGATGTCAGTGGGAGAGCTTCTGGCTCTATTAGAGCTGAAAGCTCTCTGGGGCTTGCAGCAGCCGAGACCCTACCTCAAGGGTCTCATCCCAAGTCCTGATGGTCGCAATGGTCTTGACCATCACGGCCATCATCCTGGCCGCTTGTTAACGCTGTGGGTGGTAACCCACAGCCTAGCGAGCGGCCAGGAGCCAGATCATTTTTTAGATGCGGCCGCCCTCATTCAGAGCGAGCGCTCGCATTTTGCGAGCGGCTCTGAATGAGGTCCACTGTTTCATTTAAAAGCAGTGTGTTGTGTGATCTTGTGTCATTTTTCAACCTTTTTTTGCTCTAAGCCTTGTGTGTGTTCAGGGCCAGGCAGTGGCAGTGTATTAAAAAAAAATAAAGTTCAGTAGGTGTCGTGCCACTGTTAGCATCAGCTATTTGAGTCGCAGTGTAAAGTTGTCATTTAAAAAATAAATAAATATTTTTTTTCTAAAACTTGTGATTGCTCAGGGCCAGGCAGTAGGACTGTGTTAAAAAATAATGTTCAGTAGGTACCGTGCCACCATTACTAGAAGTGCTGTTAGTTGATATGGATCATAATCAGTTGATAGAAGAGCAGCAAAAGCAACCAAGTACTAGTGCTATTGCTGCTGCCAGTCATGATGATACTAGTACAACATCTACTAAAGCCAGTGCTCAAGGGCATAGAGTATTTAAGACAGGACACCTGAAATCAAAATAATATTTCACAATGTTAAAAAAAACATCACCTCTAAGAATAAAGGGAAGGTTTCCTGCCAAAACACATAAAATTGCCAACATGCCATACACCACATGCAATGACAAGGAAAGGCTCGGACCTTGGCCGTTATTTGTGAGTGGTGGTTCTAGAACTGCTGTCAGGCATCTTCTTCTGTAACCTCACATGATGATGCAACACCTTCTCACTCAGAGTCTAGAAGAGGTGTCAAATGTAAAACATGCAAATCAGTGCAGAAAAAAACACTAAGGCTGAAGAACAAACTGCGTGTTCAGAAACATCACAAATCCCTAAATAGAGTTTAAGGGTGTCCACGAGTGCTATGTGTAAGTCTGACATTTCTGATACTGTACTTGTAGAGAAGCCTTCTTCCACCATTTGTATACCCTCTGCAAATGTGGGGATGAGCAGCACAAGTAAATACAGTGACATATAAATTGAGGATGCTACAGAGGAAGTGCAAAAGAATGAGGGGGATATTTGTGTAGCTGATGACATGAGGATGTTATTTATGTGGATGCTGTTTGTGTACTGTAAGTCAGCCACCAGTGGCAGCAGTTCTTGTCCATGATAAGAAGAAGGCCATTGTCATGCCCGGGCAAAAGACCAAAAAATCCACTCTTTTGTGTGGAATTATTTTTACCCAAATCCTGACATTTGTCAAGTCATCTGTACTTGAAGCCAAAGTAAGTAGAGGTAGGGATGTTAAGCATCTAGAAACATCATCCCTGTTATGTTATTTGCAGCTACTTCATGCAAAGTTTTTGGAAAAAGCTGAAAAATTTTGTAAAATAATAACAAGCAGTCCAGTATCATCTAACTCCCAGCTCTCAGATAGATCCCAGCTCACGTAGTCTCCACCGCCAACACCTTCATCATCTATCTTCTCATTAATGAACTGAGGTAGTCCTCCTGCATCCAATTTGCGAAAGCAAACTGGCTCCTTCCCTCTCCAGAAATCTTCAGAAGATTCCTTCAGTGCTAAGGCTACTGCTGCGGGTGATCTTCATCCCAGAAGGGAACCAAGAAGACTAGTTTTAAACAACAATTGACTTTGAAACAAATGTTTGCAAGGGGAAGCAAGTATGAAAGCAGCCATCTAGTTACAGCTATGCTAGCATTAGATCTGCATCCAATATATACGCTGTCAATGCAGTTAATTAAAGTCCTGTGTCCCCGCTAATAAATGTAATCTTGATTCGAACAGCAATTCCTCGACTGTACCAGGACATTAAAGAAAACTAGTTTGTGGCCTAGAAAATGTCGTTGTACCCCATATTCACTCAACCACAGATATGTGGACAAGTGGTACTGATCAAACAAAAGATTACATGACTGTGACAGCCCACTGGGTGGGTGTATTGCCTTCAGGAGCATCCAACACACAACGCCAGCTCAATCATACTCTCTGTATCAACAGTTTCACTAAGAGAAATACTGGTGTCAACCTGTTAGAAAAACTCAGATGTCATAGCAAACTGGCTTACCATGACTCTCCTCAGGATTTGTTATTTTCGATAACACACGTAACATTGTAAGAGCATTACAAACTGAGTGAATTTGAACATGCCTCATGTTTTGCCGACACAATAAACTTGGTAGTTCATTTTTTTTTAAAAAGAGGGCTATGCAGGAGATGCTGTCTATGTCCAGGAGCATTTCTGGACAGTTTTGGTATTCAGAAACTGCATGTAGAAGATTGCAGCAGCTGCAAGAACAGTTCCATTTTCCATGCCATCAAGTGAAGCAAGAGGTAGTGACCATGTGGAATTCCACCCTTTATTTGATTTAGCAAATGGAGGAACAGCAACAAGCCATCCAAAGCTACACAACAAGCCATGACATAGGGAGTGGAGGGGGAATGTACCTTAGTTCAGCTCAGTGGAGAATATTTTCCATTTTATGCAAGATACTGACCATTTCAAGTAGCAATCAATGAAGTGAGTTTAGACACTGCCAGTCTGATTTAGGTGATTCCCTTAATTAAGCTATTGGAAAAGCAGCTAGAGAAAGGAGATGAAACAAAGTGATTTCGCTAAGTATGATGGACTTGTAGATCAAGTTCTGTATTGGCTTTGTCAGGATCAAAGGGTTGTCAAAATCTTGCAATCGGATTATTGCATTTTGGAAACTATGCTTGATCCTAGGTTTAAGGTGTACGTAATGTCTTTTTTTCCAACTGACACAGATCTTAAAAGATGCAAAGAGCTCTTGTGAGCAAGTTGTCAGCTCACGTGGCACATGACATGGCAAAGCCTCCTGCTTCAGTTTCTCCTGCAAGTGCTGCTGCCAAGAAAAAAATGTATTTTCCCAGAGACCTACTGGTGATGGAGATGTCCACAACGCCCCAGAGTGAAACAACATTATGACCTCTAGTCAGGCCTTAAAAAATTGCTCAAAATTATTGACACGTCTACTGGGACTCAATCTGACAGAATGACCATCAATAGAATGGTGGAGAATTATTTTACCGATAATGTACAAGTTAGCCAGTCAGACAGCCCCTTTGACTACTGAGAGAAAAAAAGTCAATTAGGAGTCCTCTTTACAAAGTAGCTTTGCTTTACTTAAGCCATAAAGTGTGTCCTCTTAAAGATTGCTTAGCACAGCCGGGATTCTTGTGAGTGATCGAGGCTACTTCCTAAAAATATGGAAAATCTGATGTTCATAAAAAATAACTACAAATTCCACAAAGAAGACCTTTGCCATCAATTACATCAGCATAGTGTGTAATAATGATATTAACACTGATGAGGGTGAGGAGGATGAAGATGATAATGACAACTTCCCAGCGTAGAGAGGATTAACAACACTTTAGCTGCCCTAAGCCCATTGGTAGCTTGTTTTGTGGGTCCCAAACAAGCCAAGCAATTCAGATACAAAGTATCAGTCCCTGAAGTGCTGGATTTAATAATCTGTGTATGTCCATCCTAATATTGTGGGTGGTTACGGGGGGGTGGTCAGGGAAATGCATGCGTGTCATTGCAGGGGCATGCATAAATGAGCCACTGCGATGCCATATGTAGCCTGGTCTCAGTCTGCATGGGAGTTATCAATTTCTGAGTAAGGTCAGGCTGTATAAAGTGGGCGTCCTTATGCGCTGCTGCGAGGGCATTGCGATCACAATGTATTAGCATATTATCGCAGTTGAACTGCGTGTGTAATCACAATTGTCTGTAATTTAGGCGTGTCAGTTACTCAAAGTTAGCAATTTAGTGGTGGAGTCAGACCTGCCTTAAATGTTTAAATATGCGAGTGGCTCTGATGTACTTCGATGTTACCGATGCTTTGGCTGGATGTGCGTGAGGGGAAGTGGGCATGTGCATGTTGTCCATATGAGTGCTTTGCGATTGCACGTATGAGCATTACTTTCGCAGTAGACTTGTAAATAAAGTATATCTCTATGTAATTTTCGCTTCATTTTTGGTGGGATTAGCTGAGGTGTTTTGATCACAACTTGTGTTTATGTCTATGCGCAATATACACTCAGTGGTCACTGTACTAGGCACACATTGCTATTACTATGTAGAACCCCCTTTGGCCTCAGCTTAGATTCATGTCAAGGATCCAAAAAGGTGCTGAAAACATTCCTTGGAGAGTCTAGTCCACAATGACACAATAGCCTCACACAGTTGCTGTAGATTTGATGGCTCCACATTCAAGATGCGAGGTGATAGTAGAGGCCATTGAAGTTTGCTAAACTTGTTGACATGTTCGCGGAACCAGCTTGATGCTAGAGGTGTGCGCCAACCCCCGTGTTTTGGTTTTGGATCTGGATCTCCCCTGGTTTTGGATCTGAATCTGGTTTTGGATTTTTTTCCTTGGTGTTTTGTTTTTCGGTTTTGATTTTGGTTCTGTATTTTTTCCAAAAAATTATATAAACAGCTAAAACCACATAATTTGGGCCTGTTTTTGTTCCTACAGTAATATTAACCTTAATAACAATCATTTTCAGGCATTTCTAGGCATTTTTAACCACCTCACAGCTCACAATATTGATTTCACTATTTTTTACCAATATAGGCCAAAGGCTGCAGCGAGCTAGCTGGCTAAAGTAAGTAACAGAGCAGCAGCACAAACGCACGGCAGTTAAAAAAATATAGGACATCTATGAAACATTGCCACACAGCAGTGGCAGACAGGATGGCAGTTTAATAAACTATAATAATGTCAGTCGGCAATGTCCCAAATTGTGCCAAATGTAAAGGAAAGAGGTGCAAGATGGAATTGTCCCTCCCACCCACTCTTATGTGGGATATTAAAAAGGACATGCACAGTTTAACAAACCAAGCACTTTAGCCACTAGGACTGACACTTTCGTGGCTGAACTCATTGGTTTCTTTGGGCCCCCACAAAACATTTTTTGGAAGGACTACCTTCAATTATTAAGGAGGAGGTTAATGATGAGGGTGTTGGTGGTGGAGATTGCATGTTATGGTCCAAACTTCTGGTAGCTGATACTGGACTGCTTGTCATTAATTTACAAATTATAATTTTGTTAATCAAATTGCATGAACTCGCTGCAAGTGACGTAACAGGGAGGAGGTGCCTAGATGGTTAATGTCCCTTCCTCTGCTAACTTTGGCTTTATAAATGGAACAGTGGGCCTGATTCAGAGCCGCTCGTAAGCGGCCGCTCGTTCGTTCCGAGCGATGTTCGCACATCTGCGCATGCGTATGGGTTTTAGTACGCATGCGCGAACCAGTCAGTGCGGTCAGAAATTGTGTGCTCGCAATATAGCGAATGCCTGCTAATTTGAGTGACAGGATGAGGCGTTTGTGGGTGGTAACAGGGGAAGGTGCTTGAAAACGGGGAGTGGAGATCCGAAAGCAGGCGTGCCAAACGATCAAAACGAGCGTTTTAAGGGTGTGCATAATTAACTAAGCAGCGTCATCGACCACGTCACTTGGTTGTTTTTTAGCCTGAACTGCTCGCATGATTGCGGTAGGAAAATGCTACCACAAAAATAGTGAGCAGTTCAGACGCCGTTCGATGTACTTGATTAATCTAATAAATAGCGGAGATGACGTATGATACGAGCGGCCAGGGGGCGTTTTTTTCAAAATAGCAACCGCATGTTTAGTTCGCTCGTTCAGACATAGAGGCGTCAACAGACCGCAAAGAGTGAGCACTTCATTTAAATATCCGGCCCCTTTTTCAGAACGTCCGTCCGCAAATAGCGTTCGTCTCTGGATCAGACCCATATTCCTTCACGACTGTTAGAATTTAGATTAAAATAATTCCACATCCAAGACGTTGCATTTCTGGCTTTCTTTTGATCATCAGCAAGAACTGCTGCCACTGGTGGCTGATTTACACATACCACATCCTCATCATCAACACCCACATTAACGTCAGATAGGACACAAATTTCCCCCTCATCCTCCTTTTGCACTTCCTCCACACTATCCATTTTTTATTATTTCACCATCTAAAACTAGCACAGCCATCATGGTGTCAATGATCCGCTGTGAAACTGGATGACAGCTGTTATACTTACTTCCTCTATCAAAGGACTGTTTAATAGTCAATTGTTTTTTTTTTAATTACTACTAGTAGTAGTCTTCTTGGTCCCCTTCAGGGATGAAGATCCACCCCCAGCAGCAGCAATAGTCGTAGCACTCAAGGATCCTTCAGAGGAATCATGGATAGGAGAGGAGTCAGTCATGCTTATGAAATTGGATGCAGGACTACTTCCAATCACGAAAGAGGATGTTGATGATGATGTAGGTGTTGGTGGTGGAGATTGCAGGTGCTTGGATCCAGATAGAAGGGAGCAGCTAGGTGACACTGGACTGATTGTTGTTCGTTTTTTTGTCCCCAAAGTTTTAGAATTTGAAATACCCTTTCCAATTTGATGAATGCGATGCAAGTGACGTACCAGGGAGGAGGTTCCAAGATGGTTAAGGTCCTTACCTCTACTCACTGTTTCTTGGCAATGGTTACAAATGGCAAATGGCTTGGCAATGGTTGTCCGCATTTGGGTGGAATTCCACACATGAGAAGTGGATTTTTTGGTCCTTTGCCCAGGCATGGCAACAAGGGGATTTTTCCCACCATGGGCAACAACTGTTGCCTGATTTACAGTTTTTACGCAAACATCCTTGGCATCAACATTTTCATCATCATCAACATCCTCATGATCCTTGTTATCGCCAACTAGATAAATAGCCTCCTCACGCAATTCCACAGAAGCATCCTCGATTTCTATGTCAGAAGGCACACAAATGGTGGAAGGAGGATCCTATTCAAGTACAGTATTACTAGAAAGGTCAGGCTCACACATGGCAACAGCGGACTCTCCTCTGGGATTTGTGATTTTTCAGAGCACACAGTTGGTTCCGGTGTCTTACTCTTCTTAACAATTTTTTTTATGTACCTCTCCTACAAGCAGAGGGACTTAAATCATCACTACAACACTACAGCCAGCTAGTCCCTATGGACAGGACAACAACCAGCCCCTAAGGACAGGACAACGACAGCCAGCCCTAATGGACACGACAACAGGCAGCCCTTCTATAGACAACAGCCAGCCAGCCCTTATGGACAACAGTAGCCAGCCCCTATGCACAGTGTCAGCGCACCATTGACAACAGCACAGCACATGTCCCAGCTCCCTCCCTCTTCACTCTCCATAGCCAAATGAAAAATGTCGGCGATCGCGGTACCTTTATAGAATCCAAAACCCGCGAGAATCCGACAGCGGGATTGTGATGTTTTGCCTCGTTTTCAGATCCGAGTTAGGTGGGAAAACCCAAGTCTACTACATCTGGCTCGGATCCTCGTAGTTCGGGTGGGTTCGGTTCTCAGGGAACCGAACCCGCTCATCTCTACTTGAGACAAAGTATGCTTTGTGACAACACGTTATTCTGGACGTGGCCCTGATGAGATGGGTAGACTGTGCCCAAAAAGGCATGCACATAGACAGCCACACTACTCAGGTAGGCTGTGGCATTTAAGTGATGTACAGTTGGCATTGAGTAATCTAATGTGTGTCAAAAAAATATTCCCCATACCATTACACTGCCACCACCACCACCACCACCACCACCACCACCAGACTGAGCCTCAGTTTCCTGTTTTTAGAGGATTTAACTCATGGGGGTGGTCTGCTGTGGTAGCCAACCTCCTTTACGGATTGACGTACTGTACGTTCACAGATGGTATACCACTATTGTAATGCATAGTTATTTCAGTAACTGTTGCCCGCCTGTGAACTTTAACAAGCCTGGCCATTCTACTCTGACCTTTCATTTACCAGGTATTTTTGCTCACTGGATGTTTTTTGTTTTGTGCACCATTCTCTGTAAACTCTAGAGACTGATGTGTGTGACAATCCCAGGATATCAAGCCCCACGTGGTACCAACATTCATTGCACAGTCAAAGTCACTTACATCACATTTCTTCCCCTGTCTGGGGCTAAATTTATTAAGTGGCAGGTTTGATATAATTTAGAATCCGCAGGATACCCTGCAGAATGACAGTCGTTTCATGTCAGATTACCTGTATTTACTAAAGGTGGGTTTTGATGTATTATAAACATAATCTGCCGTCAACCTCTGTTGGTTTAGAAATGACACCCACTGTGGAGTGGTCTATATGGTGGCGTGTTCTAATTATATTCTAAAGAATGCCTTTCAGCTAGTTTGTGGTAGCTTTGGGTTGCAAAACTGCTGCATTTAGAACCTGACACTTTATCTCCTGGTGTTTAGTGTGAACAAAAGATGATCATGATGATCTTGATCATGTCTTCACACATTAAGTTTCTGTCACATCAGAGACTGATAAGTTATGTGCATTTACAAGCAGATATACAGGTGTAACTAATAAATTGGCCACTGAGCAGGGCTGAATTAAGCATTCAGGGGCGCTTAAGATAAAGTAACCCACCCCCACTACTCTGACCCTCCCCCTCTTGTCAGCACCGCCCGCTGGCAGTGCCCACTGTGTATCCCCTTACCCTATACCCCCATGAGGCAGCACCAGCAGCCCTACCTGCAGACTCCGGAACCTCCTCCCAGGCAGCGTTGGCAGTAGAGAGCCACGGATCTGAGCTGCTGCTGGGAAAGCTGCTGTTGGTGGGCTTGTAGCAGAGGCTGGAGACAAGCACACTTGGTCCCCGGACAGCAAGAGCTGGGGTGAAGCAGCTGACAGGGGGCCTGAGAGTATCTGGCCTGCCCCCATTATGGGACTGCACAGGGCAGCAGTGTGCCACGGCCAAGGGAGCCCCTTGATAGAGGGGGGCACAAGGCAACTTGTCCCCTCTGCCGTCCCCCTCAATTTGGCTCCGCCACAGACTATTTGTTCAATAAACCAAAAGGAATACAAACATTTTGATTTCATCTTTCATTTTACAAGATTCCCCAGGAACAAGCTAAAAGAATGTACAGTGACTGTGTCACGTAAAACAATTTCAGCTCAATACATATAGCATTTTTTTCTGTATATTGTAAATGTCAGATCCATCCACCACTTGCTGGGGAAAATCTCCGCGCTGCATGGTGCAACACAAGCACATCTGAAATCAATGAATAACTGTATGTTTTATTTTATGATGAGAATCTTTTACTTACATTGGAGGCAATATGTCTTTACAGCTGCATTGGGAGAAGTATTTTAGTTGCAGATGTTTGGTATTATAGAAATCCTCTTTCTAACTATGCCACTTGAGACATCACTAGCTGTGTTTTTGTCTGATAAGCAATTTCCTTTAAGTCTATTGGAAAAATGGCTTCATTTGTATTATGACCTGGACCGACAAGCAGTGTAACGTGCTGTGTTTAGGTTTCGTATTGTGAGGCAGGAGCTAGAAGGTCTCGGAATGTGTGTTCTGTTCTGTTGTAGCCATAACAAGTGCTGGTTTCTAATCATGAATTTCTCTTTTACCTTTTTAACCCGTTTGTTTTCACTTCTGGTGACACTATTAATATTTATGTTTCCTGCTGTCACTGGGGGAGCTAGGGGGAGATGTACCGCCGATGCGGTACATCCCCCTTGACTTAGTGTACATACTGCGGTCAATTACCGCGGTATGTACCAAGAATATCGCAAAGAACAGCCCTCTCGATGAGAGCTGTCTTTTGCGATGCTGCCGGGCAGAGGGACTTTCGGGTTTAACACACAGAAGTCCATCTGCGCATGGCCAGAAGGCCGCGGGCCGCGGAGGCTCATGGGAGGGATCCGTTCGGATCCCTCCCAGCCCCGAGCGTCGCGCTAAGAAGCCCACAGGCTTCTATTGGGTAACGCCACCTGAAGGTGGCGTCACCTAGCAACGCGAAGCAGCAGAATGCAGCGCATTCTCTTGCTTAATACATACGGGAAATGCGGTAAAACCCCCCAAAACTGCATTTTTGGGGGTTTTACCGCATTTTCGCCGATGATACATCTCCCCCCTAGTTTGAAGCATCGGCATAACGGTCTCTATGAGATTGCTTGACGCAAGCATCTAATTAGCAATAAGGATGGAACATGGACATCAACATTTAGCAAACATCAATGTTTTGAGGCCTACGGGCCCAGTTCAGACCTGCTCACTAGATGCGTTCGCAAGCAGCCAAAGTATGGAAATCCCGTGATCACACGGCAAGGCATTAGCACGCCCACTATGTCTTAGCGTGCGATCGCGGTGTGCATCTAGACGCCCACCAGCCTGTCTTAAGACGCCCACTTTCCCACGTCATCTCCAGGAAGTGTATGCAACAATCGGTAACATCGAGTAAAATCGGACCCATACGCAGCACCTGTGGCTGACCACACCCTACCGCAAGCACTGCGAGTGCTTCAGTGTTTAATTCAGCCATGTGACGTGTATTATGATGCTGCGCCTTAATTATGCACGCCTCTAAAACGGCGTTAAGACGATCAGACACGCCTGCGTTCACACCACCACCCCCCCCCCCGTTTCCATCGACCATCCCCTATTACCACCCGCAAACGGCTCATCCTGTCACTTATTCTAGCGAGCTAGCTATGCTATTGCTTCCCGATCGCACGGACTAGTTCATGCACGCACACTGCGACTTATACGCATGCGCACATTGCAAACATCGGCAGGCTACGTGCGAACGCAGCCTAGCGAGCGGGTCTGAATCAAGTCCTTCATCCGATGATTAATGTAGTCTCCACCTACTGCTTCTAGAAGCTATATCCACACAGTAACCAATCCCAGATGTGAAATTGATGGAGGGGAGCGAGGAGAGGAATCAATAGGTGCTAGTGTTCTGGTCTGTGTTGCAGGGAGCTACTGGGTGCAAAGCCGGTCTGCTTAGATGAGATGTCACCAAGTCATAACCAGTGATACCATGACATCACTTTAGGCAGTCGCCCCACTCCCCACACAGCTGCGTCACCAGCATTGGGAGCACTGTGGCATATGTCAACAGAAGTTTTTGTGTGGCAAAATGTGAACTAAGCCACTACTGTCTGTTAAACACATTTGTGGTGGGTTGAAGATAGAGAGCGCTACTTCGCATGCTCCATGTAGGCTCCTTTAGATCAGTTCAATCAACTGATTGCGCCTCTGCAGTGATCAGTAGGGCGCAGGCAAGTACTTGGTACGGGGAGTCGCTTTAGCTTGAACATCCATCACCTCCGAAAAAAGGTAAGTGACTGTAGACAGGTGTTGGGGGCTGGGCCTGGAGTAATCCTTAGGGCTGGAGATAAAGGACTCTATTTCTTAACATTATTTTTGCTAAAATAAAGCGAAAAAGGGTGTTTTCACACCCTTTTCACATTATTTTAGCATCACCTACAGTTACTAAAGGGCAATTGGAGTAGAATTCGTAAAATTCTACTCCAACCCCTATGTATCACTTATTTTTAGTAATCAGATCGTATTTCCTATAATTGTAATGGGAAATGTGAACCGACCAAAGTTACTAAAAACAAATTGTAAAAAAATATCGGGGGAAGCCCTGTGATAATAACGCCACCTGGAGGTGGCATTATCCAGGGTCTCCCCCGGTTACCGGCCTCCTACTCTGCTCTAATGGGGAGACCAGAGCCGGGAGTCAGTCCCAGTTATCAGCTGTGTGGTCTAAACAGACCGCAAACTGATTACTGTAAAAAAAAGAAAATAAAAATTGTCAACATTTTTTTTTACTTACCTGACTCCAGGGACTGGTGATCAACCCTCCGGTGATGTCTCCACTCCGGTCAGCTGGTCTCCGATAGTGCACTGCGGCCCGGTTACCAGGTGATCGGGTCCCAGTGCAGTATGGGAGATCACCTGATTGGAGGCATGGAGGACATCACCGGAGGCCCGGATCATGCAGGTAAGTGTAATTAAGGGAGAGGGGGGATCGCGGGGGGTCCATGATCACAGGGGGCGGTGCTTTGTGCCGGGTGGCGGAGCTTAGTGCCGGGGAGGGCTAGCAGCAGCGGCCGGTCGGTGCATGCGCAAGCACTTTGTCACAGTATTTTTTGCGAAAATACCGTGACTAGTGTGCAGAGGGGATCGCAGGGACAGAGCTTTATCGCAAGCTCTGTCCCTGCAAGGGATTTGTAGTAAATCCCTGTGATAGTGCATGAATTCGCAATGCGAATTCAGTCGATGATATCACACTACAATCTGCATTCAATATGCGGATTGTAGTAAATAGAGCCCATAGAAGGGTTTTGGGGCTGCTGCTTGGGAGATACTCTGGGGGCAGAAAGACAGCAGAGGGCTGCCACTGGAGAGACACTGAAGGCCCGGAGAGACACTTGGACTGGGGGACAGGGAGTGGGCAGAGAATACACTTTACAAGGCTTGTTGGAGGGGCCCGGTGGGGGCCAGTGTCAGTTTCTGAGGGGTACATTGTCCACTCTGCAGTGCTGCTGAGAAGAACAAATGTATTTTTTGGATATACCATGACCACGCCTCAAGTATTTGGTCACTTCCTCCCTACCCCTGTCCTGTATTTTGCCAGAACAAAGGTGGAATCCTTACTTCCAGGAGAGTAGTGCTGTAAGCAGAAAAAGAGAGAAAATGCAAGTGCACACTCTAACCATGCTAAACCTCATACTAATACTGCTAAAATGCATCAAAGAGGTTCTTAGCATAATAATGTAATCTCACACTAGTGTGATGCCATGGGGTGGTTCTGCTGGGCTGGCCTGTGGGGTCCCGTGACCTGTGTTGGTTCCATAGGAGTGTTAGGGACCTGCCTGGTAGACAGGGCCAGATTAACAATGGGGCGGATGGAGCTACAGCTCCAGGCCTCCACATACAAAATAGGCCCATTGTACTGACAACATGATGTTGAATGGCCATCTACTCTCCACACGCTCAGCCATAGATCATAAGTAGTAAAATTGTATTTCTATTTACCTCACAAAATGAAGCATTTTTTTCTTTTACATATTTAGGGAGACATTGGGGCTGAGAGTATAGGGGTGTACATGCCCACATGGCACTGGCCACACCCAAACAGCACTGGTCATACCTCCTCTGCTTCTCATAATAGGCCCTTGTTCATTTTCAGCTCCAGGCCCATGTGGTACTCAATCTGGCCCTGCTGGTAGAGGTCATCTGGATGCGGTGGGCAGGCACAAAATTATGGGCATTATTATGCTAAGAACCTCTTTGATGCATTTTAGCAATATTATTATTAGGTTTAGCATGGTTAGAGTGTGCACTTGTATTTTTTATCTTTTTCTACTTGCAGCACTACAAGACTCAGCAGTAGTACCTCACACTGGGCTCTATTTACTAATATCCGCATATTGAATGCGGATTGTAGTGTGATATTACTGAGTGAATTCGCATTGCGAATTCAGGCAATATCACAGGGATTTACTATAAATCCCTTGCAGGGACAGAGCTTGCGATAAACAGCTCTGTCCCTGCGGATCCCATCCGCACTCTAGTCGCGGTATTTTCGGAAAAATACCAGTGCGAGTTCATGTGATATATACACCACACAATCTGCATAGTAGTCACTCTGCACTAGGGGCCTGATTCAGAGAAGTACGCTATGTCAATGCTTTCGCAGTTGAGCGATTATCTGTAAACTGCGCGCGTGTCTAAGTCGCACTGTGCATGAGGCAAAGTCACTTTACCTTATTCGCTTGCTGCGCCTTTTTTGCTCGCAGTGTGATTGACAGGCTGCCAGCGTTTGGTGCAACGGGGGATGGCGGCAAATTCGAGGACGTGTCACAACTGTCTGCGATCCCGTACACAGGAATCATGGCTCTGGTGTCTCGCTTCCCATGGTTATTCTGCTGCACCATAAACTCAGTGGCGTCACAAGGTGGGTGCGGGCCGCACCCGGGTGTCACCCGCCGAGGAGCTGGGTGCAGCACTGTAGCATTAAGTGCAGCACTCAGCTCCCGTCACAGTGAGGGAGCCAGTACTGTCCAGACCGCACGTCCCGCACCCAATTGATAACCACGTACCGGGGTTCGGAGCGCGAGGCCACGCCCCTATCGGCACCGCCGTGGGCATGGCATCCCTTCTCGCACCGTGTGTCACTGCAGGGAGGGACGCCACTGCATAAACTTATTCAGGACTGTGACAATCGAATGCCTAGTGCGAGGAAACGCGATGAGGATACGGACCAGTGGCAGAGGTCATCGGTGAAACTCAATCGCATTTACCAGCACCCCCCGTCATACCGCTCATACACCTGCGGGACTTTCCATCTTGTGGACTCCGGAGTGTGAGCCCTTTGTATGAGCCAAGTATTATCCATAATCTATAATTATCCATAATATATACTAGGACACTGTGAGTACTTAAGAGAGCTGAGGCTCTTGGTGGCCTGCTGAGAACTATCGAAGCCGCAACATATTGTTACAAAATTGTTACCTTCTAACCTGCTATTGGAGACAAATTTTATACAGGCGTCTGTTTGTATTATATGGATGTATTAACAACAAAAGGATCAGCTTATGTGATTAATGTTACTCGAGACTCAAAGGGACAGTGAAACTCTATTCACAGTGACTGGTTATACCATCTTGATACCTGTCACGTACTAACTATTTTTATATGTGCTTTATATGTGCCTTTTGCTTGATGAATATATGCTCTCATTAATGTATTAAATCCCACTCCCGGGAGTTTTATAAAAGTTGGGCATGTATTGATGAAAATTTACATTAGATTATATTATACTATATATTTAAAAATGATTTAATTAAATCCTCTGTTGTGATTAACAAGTGCCACCTACTATATATTTTTTCTTCACATACGCAGATGCTTGGATTTGCAAAGCCGCAGGTGGGCATCTCAATACGACTCCAATAAGTCTCCAGGCGACTGCGACATTTGCATATTTTCGCATAGCAGCTGCATACACATACACATTTTAATGATTATATTTAAATGTTTACATTGCATTTAATTTCATAAACATATTTGGTTGTTTGCAAATATAACCAATAATATATATATATATATATATATATATATATTTATTGGTTTTATATATATATTGTCGAAGCTGAATAATTGGCTGAGACAAGTTCAGTTTAAAATTTAATCGCGGCGACGCCATCTTGCAAATGGCCGCAAGACTCCATTTTGGAAATGAGATCGCAAGACACCATTTTGTGGCCAGCATCAATTCAAGTTATAACTCAGGAGCTAAGAACAGATGGCAATGTTTTTGTTAACCTACCAAGGGCAACTGGAAAAACAAGCTTTCTGAGTAAAAGTAAATAAGAATAGACAATGGGTATTTTTACATACAAATTGGGAATCCCTGGATGCAGATAAAGTATAGTTGTGGCAATTGTAATATAATCCAGGCATTGATCTACACAATTGGATTTGTCTGAATCCTAGACAGGATGGCCCCAAACTCCACAGCTTGAGGTGGTAATACATTTGCATTTCACACAAGAGTCTGTGAGAACAAAAGAGGTTTTGTTTTCCTTTGAACACACAACAGGTGGGGGCCTGCTGACAGAGGGCATGTAGAACTACAACCCTCAGCCATCCACACTGCTGGATGTTCACTTCATGTATGAGAGATTATGCACTTAAATCTCACCCATTAATAACTAGCGTCCTTATACCAAACCCCGAATACCCACACACTACATATTCGCACACAAGGTTCCATTAGCATCAAATTGTATGATTCAAGTTGGTTAAGTTAGTTTAAATGCTAAGAAATAGAGGTTTTTGATAACTAAGGTATTATACATGATAAGCAAGGTGTGTTTGGTTTCGTTCTGATGCGTACGCTTTTTACAGCATCCCGGTGTTATCGGTGGAGAGATCGCATCATGCAAACTCAAGTTACGGATCGCAGAACTTACAAGCAACAAAATGTTTAGCTGATGGAATGTTACAGGAGGCGTTACTAGAAAGACCCTTGTTGTCGGAGGCAGGGTAAAGTCTATTTGAAACAACCTGTTAAATGTGCCGTAACATATGCTTCTCCTCTGGGAACCAATGAGATCAGCAGGAAGTTTTCCCTTTGTCCTGTTTCAGTCTGGGGGGGAATAAATACACGTGTCCAAATACTGGTCAGTCCATGCTGAATTTTGGGTGTACTGAGGATCTCTAGTCTGAGGTCTATCTCTGGGTCCAGAGGCGCAGCGTAAGTATACTGTACTTGGGTCTGTATTATTTCCTTTTACGCCTAACTTGTGTATGTATAGATTGCGTGTAACTGACTGTACTTTTACCTGAATAATACTTGTGCATTGGAACCACAGATTCAACTCCTGTCTTTATTTGCGGTTATACTGCGTACGCAATTAGCGTTCTGTTTAGAGGTTATAGGCAGGTTTTTGTCTTAGAGGTTCTAGGTAGGTGAGTCTTAGAGGTTTATATATATGTGTGGTTTTATATATATATATATATATATATATATATATCTACTCTTGTAGTCTACATTTATTTACATGTATATTTATCATTATCCTGCAAGGTATCTTGGTAAAATGGATAAGACCTTGCAGTGTTTAGAGCATGTCTGCCGAGTCGAAATTCTAGTGATCAGGGTTGGGAAGTCCCTCAATCCCTCCCGCTCTTCCCTCCCCCCACCAAAAAAAGAAAAATATCTCTAGCTACATACCTGAACATCACCAGCATATCTTATTGACTAATTTATTGGCAGGGGTCCCCTCAAGTTAATTGCCCTGTGGCCCCCACAAACTTTCATCCAGCCTTGGGTGGCCCCCACCTATTGAATTTGCTACCAAGTACATGGAGAATGATAATGGGTACCAGTAAAGTTAGATTGTTAGGGGACGTATTTGGAATTGTGTTTACATGAAATATCTAGCAATCATATCAACCAATGGCAGCCTTCCCCTTCTCACAGTCTGTTTCAGAGGAGTCCATTAGGTTAGACAACAGTAACCTATACTGTACCATTATAGTGGGGGCTTCTTTGGAAAACTGTGTTTTATACAGTACACGCACATCGCTTCATCACAGCATCATTCTCTCAATAACATTGGGGGCTACGTCTAACTAGTGTAAAAGTTATTGTTGATAACATGCCAGGTGCAAAGAACCTTTCTTAAGAGTTATACTGGTTTCCCATGGACAACTTATTTCAACATTGACGGGAGACCAGCTGATGTTAACTATAGATGAATGCCAGGGTGTCTTTTTAGCAGAAAGTGGGTTTAACCCATTAATGCAATATGTTTCAAAGTTTAAAGAAGTTCCCACAAGGTTTGTGGGCTCCGATTGGGTAGACCTATCAGAACAACTTCATTGGTCCTTGTCTGAAGTCTGCAGATGGTTTAGAAGCTCAGAGAAAGGAATCCTTGATGTATCATCTAAACTGGGAGACCTCTGTCTGTTCCTGGGCTGAATTCATTTGTGCAAACGGATTGTTCTATATCAGTCAGTTGCAGGAGCCAAGTTCTGGAGCAGACTAATATCTCCCAGATGAAATGGGTCGGGTTTATGCCTCTGACCTAATCTGCAGCTGTACATCCTAAGTGGAGGCAGAGCTTGGGCCACCTAAGAAAAAGAGATATAGGGGAAATCTACAGCATCACAGGCGTTTCTGGCCCCGGGTCCTTAGCATGCTGGTGGCTGTGTAATTACTGCTGTCTGCCATGATGTTTTTACATGCAAGCAAGTATGTTATCATACAGTAATAAGCTACTGCTACACACAGACACTCATACTGTACATTTGTTTGGTTTGTATTACACCAATGCTGTTCAACTTCAAATAAACTTCCTATCAGCTGTTGTCAGCCTACATTTCTGCACTATGTGAATAGGAGAAAAAACATTATTACAATAAAGACTGCGGGGCATATTCAGCATAACTAAAAAAATCTCTGGAGGTAATTAGGTTTAGAACTGGCATGGAGTTCTATCTAATTACCGGAGGAATTCATCATTCTTCCTCCCCATAACTATCTATTCCGAAAAGCTGTCATTTTTGCGATGAGAGCTTTTCAGGAAATAGATACTTTTCCCTATCTACTCTAGTAGTGCCAAGCGTGCGCCTGTGTCATAAGTAAAGGGCCGGCTGGCTTGACCGTTAAAGGGTGCTGTAACCCCCAAAGTACACTCCAGTCCAGACCAAAAAAAAAATTATTTTCTGTGTTTGTGAATTGTGTGCGCAGTAGCCGCACGTGCATCAACAAAGTAGTGCCAAGCGTGCGCCTGTGTCATAAGTAAAGGGCCGGCTGGCTTGACCGTTAAAGGGTGCTGTAACCCCCAAATTACACTCCAGTCCAAACCAAAAAAAAATAATTTTCTGTGTTTGTGAATTGTGTGCGCAGTAGCCGCACGTGCATCAACATAGTAGTGCCAAGCGTGCGCCTGTGTCATAAGTAAAGGGCCGGCTGGCTTGACCGTTAAAGGGTGCTGTAACCCCCAAAGTACACTCCAGTCCAAACCAAAAAAAAAAATATTTTCTGTGTTTGTGAATTGTGTGCGCAGTAGCCGCACGTGCATCAACAAAGTAGTGCCAAGCGTGCGCCTGTGTCATAAGTAAAGGGCCGGCTGGCTTGACCGTTAAAGGGTGCTGTAACCCCCAAAGTACACTCCAAACCAAAACAAAAATATTTTCTGTGTTTGTGAATTGTGTGCGCAGTAGCCGCACGTGCATCAACAAAGTAGTGCCAAGCGTGCGCCTGTGTCATAAGTAAAGGACCGGCTGGCTTGACCGTTAAAGGGTGCTGTAACCCCCAAAGTACACTCCAAACCAAATAACAAAATATTTTTTCTGTGTTTGTGAATTGTGTGCGCAGTAGCCGCACGTGCATCAACAAAGTAGTGCCAAGTGTGCGCCTGTGTCATAAGTAAAGGGCCGGCTGGCTTGACCGTTAAAGGGTGCTGTAACCCCCAAAGTACACTCCAGTCCAAACCAAAAAAAAAATTATTTTCTGTGTTTGTGAATTGTGTGCGCAGTAGCCGCACGTGCATCAACAAAGTAGTGCCAAGCGTGCGCCTGTGTCATAAGTAAAGGGCCGGCTGGCTTGACCGTTAAAGGGTGCTGTAACCCCCAAAGTACACTCCAGTCCAAACCAAAAAAAAAAATATTTTCTCTGTTTGTGAATTGTGTGCGCAGTAGCCGCACGTGCATCAACAAAGTAGTGCCAAGCGTGTGCCTGTGTCATAAGTAAAGGGCTGGCTGGCTTGACCGTTAAAGGGTGCTGTAACCCCCAAAGTACACTCCAGTCCAAACAAAAAAAAAAAATATTTTCTGTGTTTGTGAATTGTGTGCGCAGTAGCCGCACGTGCATCAACAAAGTAGTGCCAAGCGTGCGCCTGTGTCATAAGTAAAGGGCCGGCTGGCTTGACCGTTAAAGGGTGCTGTAACCCCCAAAGTACACTCCAGTCCAAACCCAAAAAAAAAATATTTTCTGTGTTTGTGAATTGTGTGCGCAGTAACCGCACGTGCATCAACAAAGTAGTGCCAAGCGTGCGCCTGTGTCATAAGTAAAGGGCCGGCTGGCTTGACCGTTAAAGGGTGCTGTAACCCCCAAAGTACACTCCAAACCAAAAAAATATATATTTTCTGTGTTTGTGAATTGTGTGCGCAGTAGCCGCACGTGCATCAACAAAGTAGTGCCAAGCGTGCGCCTGTGTCATAAGTAAAAGTCCGGCTGGCTTGACCGTTAAAGGGTGCTGTAACCCCCAAAGTACACTCCAGTCCAAACCAAAAAAAAAATTATTTTCTGTGTTTGTGAATTGTGTGCGCAGTAGCCGCACGTGCATCAACAAAGGAGCAGCGCCAAGCGTGCGCCTGTGTCCCATAAGTAAAGAGCCGGCTGGCTCATTTCTTAAAGGCTGGTGTAACCCACAAAGTGCAGTACTCTCCAGCAAAAATAAAAAAACCGCACGTATATATCAAATCGATATAACATAAATGGAGGACCAAACTTTCTCCGATAAAAATAAAATAGAGAAAGATCAAGAACCACTTCCTCCTAGTGCTGAAGCTGCTGCCACTAGTCATGACATAGACATGCCATCAACGTCGTCTGCCAAGGCCGATGCCCAATGTCATAATAGAGGGCACATACAATCCCAAATGACAAAGTTCAGGAAAATGACCTTGAAAAAAACATTTAAATCAGCTGAAGAGAAACGTAAACTTGCCAATATGCCATTTACGACACGGAGTGGCAAGGAACGGCTAAGGTCGATCCCTAGTATGTTCATGACTAGTGGTTCAGCTTCACATGACGATGGAAGCCCTCCTCCCACTAAAAAAATCAAAAGAGTTAAGCTGGCAAAAGCACAGCGAAGAACTGTGCTTTCTAAGAAGATATCACAAATCCCCAAGAAGAGTCCAAGTGTGGTGGTGGTTGCGATGCCTGACCTTCCCAGCACTGGACGGGAAGAGATGGCTCTTTCCACCATTTGCACGCCCCCTGCAAGTGCTGAAAGGAGCACCCACAGTCCACTTGCTGATATGCAAATTGAAGATGTCACTGTTGAAGTACAACAGGATGAGGATACTGGTGTAGCTGGCACTGAGGAGGAAGTTGGTGAGGAGGATTCTGATGGTGATGTGGTTTGTTTAAATCAGGCTCCGGGGGAGACAGTTGTTGTCCGTGGGATGAAAAAGCCCATCACGGTCATGCCTAGGCAGAAGACCAAACATTCCACCTCTTTGGTCTGGCAATATTTCTATCCAAATCTGGACAACAACTGTCTTGCCATATGTACCTTATGTAAAGGTGGAATAAGTAGGGGTAGGGACGTTAACCACCTAGGAACATCCTCCCTTATACGGCACCTGCAGCGCGTTCATAAAAAGTTACTGTCAAGTTCAGAAACTTTGGCTAAGACCGTAAGCAGTCCAGGGACACCTAAATCCCGTTGTCCTGTTGTATCCAAGCGCCTGCAAACCACACCGTCAACTCCCTTCTCGTCAATTTCCTACTTAGTCAGGATCGGAAGTAGTCCTGCAGGCCATGTCACTGGCATGACTGACTCTCCTATCGGGGATTCCTCCGGAGGATCCTGCATTGCTACGCCTCCTGCTGCCGCTGCTGCTGTTGCTGCTGCTGGGAGTCGTTCATCATCCCAGAGAGGAAGTAGGAACACCTCTACTTTTACTAAACAATTGACCCTCCAACAGTCCTTAGTGAGGAGGATGAAGTACGACAGCAGTCATCCTGAAGCAAAACGTATAACTGAGGCCTTGACTGCTATGTTGGTGTTAGACGTGCGTCCGGTATCCGCCATTAGTGCAGTGGGATTTAGACAATTGATGGAGGTAGTGTGTCCCCGGTTCCAAATCCCGTGTAGATTCCACTTCACTAGGCAGGCGATACCGAGACTGTACAGAAACGTCAGAAAAAGTGTCCTCAGTGTCCTGAAAAATGCCGTTGTACCCAATGTCCACTTAACCACGGACATGTGGACAAGTGGAACAGGGCAGACTAAGGACTATATGACTGTGACAGCCCACTGGGTAGATGTATCACCTTACGCAGCAACAGCAGCAGCGTCACCAGTCGCAGCATCTCAGAAACGCCAGCTCGTTCCAAGGCAGGCTACGCTGTGTATCACCGGTTTCAGTAAGAGGCACACCGCCGACAACCTCTTAGAGAAAATGAGGGAAATCATCGCCCAGTGGCTTACCCCACTTAGACTCTCCTGGGGATTTGTGATATCTGACAACGCCACCAATATTGTGCGGGCATTACATCTGGGCAAATTCCAGCACATCCCATGTTTTGCTCACACACGTGCTGGAATTTGCCCAGATGTAATGCCCGCACAATATTGGTGGCGTTGTCAGATATCACAAATCCCCTGGAGAGTCTAAGTGGGGTAAGCCACTGGGCGACTTGGTGGTGCAGAATTTTCTGGAAAGCGACAGGGGCGTGCAGGAGATGCTTTGGGTGGGCCGAAAAATTTCTGGCCACTTTCGCCATTCAGCGACTGCGTGCCGAAGACTGGAGCACCAGCAAACACTCTTGAACCTGCCCCGCCATCACCTGAAGCAAGAGGTTGTGACACGGTGGAACTCAACCCTCTATATGCTTCAGAGGATGGAGGAGCAGCAAAAGGCCATTCAAGCCTATACATCCACCTATGACATAGGCAAAGGAGGGGGTATGCACCTGACTCAAGCGCAGTGGAGAATGATTTCCATGTTGTGCAAGGTTCTCCAGCCCTTCGAACTTGCCACACGTGAAGTCAGTTCAGACACTGCCAGCTTGAGTCAGGTCATTCCCCTCATCAGGCTTTTGCAGAAGCAGCTGGAGAAAGTGAAGGAGGAGCTAAGACGGAGCGATTCCGCTCGGCATGGGGGACTTGTGGATGAAGCCCTTCATTCGCTTTGCCAGGATTCCAGGGTGGTCAATCTGTTGAAATCAGACCACTACATTTTGGCCACCGTGCTCGATCCTAGGTTTAAAGCCTATGTGGTGTCTCTCTTTCCAGCCGACACAAGCCTGCAGAGGTGCAAAGACCTGCTGGTGAACACACTGTCAGCTGAAGCGGAACATGACACGTCAACAGCTCCTTCTTCATTTTCTCCCGCAACTGGGGCTGCCAGGAAAAAACTTAGGTATCCTAAGCAACCCACTGGCGGTGATGCAGGGCAGGCAGGACCAAGTTTGGACATCTGGTCCGGACTGAAGGACCTGGCAACAATTTCTGACATGTCTACTGTCACTGCATATGATACTGTCACCATTGACAGAATGGTGGAGGATTACATCGGTGACAGCATCCAAGTAGGCATATCAGACAGTCCATACCTGTACTGGCAGGAAAAAGAGGCAATTTGGAGGCCCCTGTACAAACTGGCTCTATTTTACCTGAGTTGCCCCCCCTCCAGTGTGTACTCCGAAAGAGTGTTTAGTGTAGCCGGGAACCTTGTCAGCGAAAGGCGTAGGAGGTTGCTTCCACAGAATGTGGAGAAGATGATGTTCATCAAAATGAATTATCAGCTCTTCCAGGGAGACCAGCCTCCAGAACGTACAGAGGGACCTGTGGTGGTGGATTCAAGTGGGGACGAGTTAATACTTTGTGAGGATGAGGATGTACACACTGAAGAGGGTGAGGAATCGGTGGATGAGGAGGATGAGGATGACATCTTGCCTCTGTAGAGCCAGTTTGTGCAGGGACAGATTAATTGCCAGCTTGTTTTGTGGGGGCCCAAACAAACCAATCATTTCAGCCACAGTTGTGTGGCAGACCCTGGCACTGAAATGATTGGTTTGTTAAAGTGTGCATGTCCTGTTTATACAACATAACGGTGGGTGGGAGGGCCCAAGGACAATTCTATCTTGCACCTCTTTTTTTTCTTTGCATTATGTACAGTTTGGGGCCTAGTTTTTCAAACTGCCATCCTGTCTGCCACTGCAGTATCACGCCTAGATGGGTCACGTGTTTGTGCCGCCCACTCGTGTCGCTTAGCATAGTCATCCAGCTACCTCGGTGCAACCTTTTGGACATAAAAACACTATTGTGAGGTGTGAGGTGTTCAGAATAGACTGAAAATGAGTGGAAATTAAGGTTATTGAGGTTAATAATAGCATAGGAGCAGAAAAACCCACAAATTCTGTGATTTTAGATGTTTTTATGCTTTTTTAAAAAAAAATACAGATCCAAAACACAAAACCCAGAACCCAAAACACGGAAGGGTGGTTTTGGCAAAACTAATCCAGATCCAAAACACGAAGAAAGATCCAGATCCAAAACCAAAACACAAAACACGAAAAGTGGCCGGTGCACACCCCTAATATATACTCGATGATGTGTTCGCCCACCCGGGGTTAGAGCACTGCATGGCACTACAGGACATATAAAAGATTTTTTCAAGATCTAACCACAGTGTTGTTGCTATATGGAGGCATGTTACGTTTGTTTCTTCCTAATGACTGACACCGTTCCTGAGTGATCCAAGAACACATCGGATCAACGTTGTATCTCGCAACCAACGTAGGACCACGGTGGAAATTGGTCCAACGCTCATATACCATTTAACAATATCACACGATATTAGTTTTACATTTTTTTTACATATTTCAGAATACAGCGGGAACAAGATCAAACCTATCTACAACACAGATCTCAAGATAGCGCTGGAACCATTCCATTTCTTCACAATTACTCTCTGGGGGGCACTGTTGAAAGACCCCTGTTGTACCCAGCTGCATGTCTGGATCTAGTGGATCTTACAGAGAATTTGGCGCTAGTCATACACACCTCTACTTGTTGTTATATCCGCCTAATGGACATTTTAGATTCCCAAGAAAATTATTTGAGATCCTTCAGCATTGAAATGAATAGGAGCAATTCTCTAATTATAGTGGTCTGCACATTAATCAGTATCTGATGTTTCTTGGGTCACCTTGGATTGCGGCAGAGGCCCATTTGTATGCTAAGCTCACAGCTGGTGAATTATGCTAGAACCTGCGGCCTTTCTCCTGCATGCCCTCACAGCACCATTCCAATACATCCCCACCCAATTCGGTGACTTCTGACCCTTGGAATTTACAAGCAATAAATGAATAGCAGATTAAATCCATATATTATACCGTATGCTAATAGCCTCAGCATTGAACGTGCTACAATAACTCCTCTACATCCATACAAATTACAGCCACGTACATCAATTTTATTCTCATCCCACATATCCCAAGTGCATTACGGGTTGGGGGTCATGTTTACTCTTCATGATTGCTGGACAGAGATATGTAAACATGAATAGGATTTTGGTCTATATGCTTAGAAAGGGTAAATGTCAATGGGAGACTGGGAACAGAAATGTAGATTTAGTAGGAATCTGGATTTGAATACATTATACATTTATCTGTATATTCAAAGTAGTATTTAATATTTAATTGACAAACTTTTATTCATTTATATTAATAAATAATAATAATTCACTGGACTTATCTATCATCAACCATTCATAAGTTGGACACATGTGAGTTTTAAATAAACAGCACATTGATAAAAGAATGCTAATAACAAAACTTAAAAGAAAAGAAAAATGAATTTAATTAGTAGTAAATTATGTGAAACATACTATATAATCCCAGTGTTACTGATAAAAAAAAAGTCAACATGACAAATTATAAAATAAAAACAAATCATCACGGCCAATAACTAGAGGTGTATGAGTAGTGCCGTCTCTCAGTGTGCTGCCTCACAACACCTGTATTTGGCTTGCAGGGAGCCTAGAACGGCACCCCAGGCAAAGCTTCAGCTTAGTTAATACAGGTGGCCACTAGGTGGGCTGGGGTGAAATATATATATATATATATATATATATATATATATTATTATTATTATTATTATCCTTTATTTATATGGCGTCACAAGTGTTCCGCAGCGCCTTTCATAGGGGGTCATTCAGACCCGCTCGCGAGCAAATTTCGCTCGCTAGCGGGTCGATGTTTTGA
Source organism: Taudactylus pleione (assembly GCA_031769625.1). Lineage (NCBI taxonomy): Eukaryota > Metazoa > Chordata > Amphibia > Anura > Myobatrachidae > Taudactylus > Taudactylus pleione. The sequence goes on from JAUIMM010000300.1 coordinate 10,242,953, forward strand.
GACTGCGCATGCGCACGATAGAGGGAGCGCCGTCGTGCGCATGCGCGAGACCTGGCGAGCGACGAGAAATACGTCGCTCGGGGTCTCACACCAAAGGGGGAGTGCTGTCGATGGTGACTGACAGCACGCCCCCTTTGGTGGGCGTGCCGGCCAGACGAAGGCGTTCCCATGGGAACGCCTACCGTCTGAGTCCGGCCCCACTGACATCAGTAATGATGTCAGTGGGAGTGACTTTGGCTCTGATAGAGCCAAAATCACTCCTGGGCTTGCGGCAGCGAGACCCTACCGCAGGGTTTCGTCGCAAGCCCGATGGTCGCGATGGTCTTTGACCATCGCGACCATCATCATGGACGCTCGCTATAGCTGTGGGTGGTCACCCACAGCTATACGAGCGTCCAGGAGGACGCTCCATTTTCATGGAGGAGGGCCCTGATTCAGAGCGAGCGTTCTGCTCAGAGGGTTCAGCTCTGAATCAGGGCCATAGTACATAGAACTAATAGGTGAACAAGAAACAAGTAACTTACAGTACATTACAGTGCAGGACAAGGACACAACTTATATACATTGCTGAAATAGTGATTAAAGCACTCACAATAAGCTGCCTGGAGTTGGCAGTCATGTGTTAGGTGCCCTAATGGGGAGTAGAGAGTAGAAGAAAATGTAAAGAGAAGCACATGAGGGAAGAGGTCCCTGCTCATGAGAGCTTACATGCTAAGGGTATATATATATATATATATATATATAACCATCTCCTAGGGGTCCGGCACGCAGGAGTCACATCCAATCAACTTGCCCGGGTGCCACACATCACTTGTATGTATCGATAACTTCCTATGAGATAAATAGCTAGATAGAGTAACTAAAAATCTTTCTATCCAACAAAACAAACTTTCCCCAAACACACAAACACAGTGCCCTTACTTCTCCTGCAGGTCAAGTACTGGAAGCTGACGATGTTGCACATTATGTGGGAGAGATCTGGACGCTGTGTCTATAAATTGCACAGATCACACTACACGGCATCTCCAGCCCAGTGTGTAAACAAATCACCCGTGGCTGGCCTGGCATGTAGCAAGTTATCTCCTCCTGTACACAGGGCCAGATTAAGGTCTGTGGGGGCCCCTGGGCAACAAACATGTGGGGGACCCTATTAAATGTGGACAAAATTGGGGCATGCACAATGGGGACCTTATGCATGGCCACAGTAGTGGTGCCCCTTATGCAGTGCCTCCAGTAATGTCAGTGCTCACAGTAGTAGTGTCCCATATGCAGAGCCCAGAGTAGTAGTGCCCCCAGGAGTGGTGCCCCTTATGCAGTGCCTATTCAATACCCCCATTAGTAGTGCCACCTGTAGTCATGTCCCCAGTAGTTATGCCCACTATTGTAGTGCCCCAAATAGTAATGCCCCCATTAGCAGTGCCCCCCAGAAGTATTGCCCCCTGTGGTATGGCCACCAATAGTAATGCCCCCTGTAGTGGAGCCCTCTGTATAAATGCCCCCAGTAGTAATGGCCCTGTATTAGTGCCCCCAATAGTAATGGTCCTTCTTTAATAGTGCCCTCTGTAGTAGTGCCCCAGTAGTAATGCACCGCACCCAAGTAGTAGAGTCCCCAATAGTAATGCCCCCTGAGTATTTCCCCAGTAGTAATGCCCCCCTAGCATTGCCCCCAGTAGTAATGCCCCCCAAGCATTGCCCCAGTAGTAATGCCCCCCTAGCATTTCCCCCCAAGCATTGCCCCCAGTAGTAATGCCCCCTGAGCATTGCACCCAGTAGTAATGTCCCCCGAGTATTGCCTACGTTATTAATGTCCTCCGAGTATTGCCCCTGGTATTAATGTCCCCTGAATATTGCCCCCAGTAGTAATGTCCCCCGAGTATTGCCCATGGTATTAATGTCCCCCGAGTATTGCCCCTGGTATTAATGTCCCCCGAATATTGCCCCCAGTAGTACTGTCCCCCGAGTATTGCCTACGGTATTACTGTCCCCCGATTATTGCCCCTGGTATTAATGTCCCCCGAGTATTGCCCATGGTATTAATGCCCCTCCTGTCAATGCTGCCTGGGGACCGGCCACGCCCCCGCCTCCTATGTGCTCTCTCCTGCCGGTCCCCGTCTCCTGCGGGGTCACCGCTCACCCCGGCAACCTCTCACCATCAAGTCGCGGGCGCGCGGTCACCTCCGCGCCCGCGTGCAGCTCCAGCCCGGCCCTTCCTCCCTCCGCTCCTGGCCTCCTTCTGTCCCCCGCTGCCGGGTGCCGCCCCGCGGCGCTGTATAAAGCTGCGGGGGGCCTGGTCCTCCTTGCGGCCAGCGCTGCATGCCCCTCCACCCCCGCGACGCTGTATCAAGCTGCGGGGGGCCCAGTCCTCCATGCGGCCAGCGCCGCCCCACCCTTCCCCCCACAGCCACTATTTTGTCCCCGGGCCCTGCCCCATATCACCATCCTTCAGCCCCTATTTACATGGGGGCCAATTACCCTGGGGATCCTGTTTCTTACCACCCTACAGTTTCTGCCGGGGTGGGTGCTGCCCCCCCTCTCTATAACCCCCCCGTTCCTCCCAGCCTCCTCTCCCAGCCTGTTTCCTCCCTCCCCCCCTTTCCACTTTCAGCAGCCCATCCTTCTTTCCCTGTTTTTTCATCTGCTCCTTCCCTCACTTCATGATCCTCCCCAGTTTTTCCTTCAGTTTCCCAACATCCGGTTTTTCCTTCTTTTACTGCCCAATTTTCCAATTACCCTCTTTATCCTCCTGCGGGGGCCCCTTTTCCTTTTTGGCACCCCTCTTTTGCTCAGCCTTATCCTTTCCCAAATTACCCTGTGCCCGTTAATTCTCCTTCCGCCCCATCTTGGCCGCAACAGTTTGTTCCCCCACAGGGTCCTGCCCCACGCCCACCAGCGCCTTCTCTCAGTGCGGTTTGCGCCACCCCTCCCCCTTTACCTCCTTCTCCTCCTGTCCCGGTTTTTCACCCAGCGACAGTTCCGAGTGCCCCCGCTGTGGTGTCCAGTGATTTACCATCCTCTATGTCTCGCTGCAGTGTTTTGCCTAGTGCTCCAGTGATGGCTTCTGGTGGTGCTGGGATCTCGAGTGGTAGCGCCTTGGCCGGTCCTGCTACAGGTGACGTGATCGTTGACCCTGATGTTGCGGTGCTGGAGGCTGTCGGTGACGGGATGTCGGGTCTGGCTGGTGGTGAGTCTGCCGTCCCTCCTTTTTTCAGTTCGATACGGAATCTTCAGGGTCTAGTGATAGTAGCTCCTTGTCTAGCTCTCTGCCGCGCCGGCGTAAATTAGCTAAACTGATTGCGCAGCGTTTGGTTAGGAAAGCAGCTAAGCGTCAGTCAGCTCCAGCTGCTATTGTAGCGCCTGTGGAAGATGCGGGTATGGTTCACTGTGCCAATACGGCAGTAGACAGGGGTTTGCGTAAGCGAGTTAGGGACAAGATTTGCAAGGGTAAGTTTGTGGATGTTTTTTCTCTAACCGATGACATGAAGAAAGCTTTAGATAAAGCCAAAAAACCTGGGGGTGGCGGGGAGGATTCTTGCCGTGGTTTTCATCATTGGCTTAGCGGTATACTGGTTTTTTTCGGCCTGCTACCTTGAAACGCGCCCAACGGAGCACCGTAATGTAATAAAGTATATTCATTTGGTGCATGATATTTTTATCAAATCCAAGGGCTTTGTTTGGAGAGATTACGATGAACAGTTTCGTAGGAAGCAGGACGGTCAGCTGGTTATGCCTCTGGGCCGTAAGGATGTGGAGGTCTGGTTAGCTGTTACCCAGGAAACTAAGGTGCCTGAGGAAGGGGCACAGGGTAGGAAGGCTTCTCTCCCTTCGCGTGCTGGAGCGAACATGCTCGGTAAAGGGAAGTGTTTCACCTATAAGGACTCTCGGTGTTCCCGGGGGTCAGGGTGTCTGTAACGGTAGTCACCCCGCTAAAGACTGTAAGTCAGGAGCAAAGGGTGGTTCAGGGGGCAGGTCTGACGCTACCGAAGTTGACAAGTAAGGCATATTCTCCGGTGGTACTAGATGAGTTAGCGAAATGGTTGGGCTGGTATCCTTTGCGGGACGATTCCCAATTTTTGCTGGATGGTTTTCGTTTGGGTTTCCGATTACCCGTAGCTGGTGCTTTGCATGTAGTTTCCTCCCAGAATTTGCGGTCGGCCAGAGAGCTTCCCCATGTGGTACGACAGAAAGTCTTTGCTGAAGTGGCATTGGGCCGTATGTCCGGGCCTTTTCTCTCCCCTCCTTTGCAGGACCTATGCATTTCTCCTCTGGGAGTCGTGCCCAAAAAGGTCCAGGGTAAATTCCGTTTGATACAGCATTTGTCGTACCCTCATGGGGGCTCTGTGAACGATGCAATCCTCCACTCGCTTTGCCAGGTCCAGTACCAGCTATTTGATGAGGCGTTCGCTATGATTAGGGGTTTTGGTCCTGGGGCGTTGATGGCAAAATTGGATGTGGAATCTGCTTTTCGCTTGCTTCCGTTGCACCCCGAGTCCCTAAGTTTTATGGGTTTTATGTTAGATGGTCAATTTTTTGTTGACAGGTGCCTCCACATGGGCTGTGCTATCTCGTGTGCTTATTTTGAAAAGTTTAGCACCTTTTTGCATTGGTGTATCCAGGCTGGCACTGGCCATGCTGGTATCGCACATTATTTGGACGACTTTTTGTTCGTCGGCCCACATGATAGCACAGTTTGTGGGGACGTGTTGTTTTCTGCGCAGGCCCTTTTTCGGGTGCTCGGCGTTCCGGTGGCCACAGACAAGAGGGTCCGACTTCTTGCTTGTCTTACCTAGGTATCGAAGTGGACACAGTTGCTGGGTGCTGCCGTTTGCCGGACGATAAGGTGCAGCGATTGCTAGGTCAGATTCAATGTTGCTTAGATTCTCGGCGGGTTAAATTGCGCCATGTGCGGTCGGTTCTCGGTTCATTTCACTTTGCGTGCCGGATCATCCCGATGGGGAGGGTGTTTTGCCGTAAACTGGAGCGGGCCATTGCGGGGGTCTCCAACCCGCATTTTAGTGTTCGCCTTTCCAGGGAAATCCTAGATGACCTCCGGGTGTGGGCTTCATTTTTGTTGGATTTCAACCTGGAGTTGATTTGGCCATTGCAGCCGGTTGACAATGCTGAATTGCAGTTGTTCACCGATGCTGCAGGTTCAACTGGCTTCGGGGCATATTTTCAGGGGGAATGGTGCGCTGCTCCATGGCCGGCATCATGGATAGCTCGCGGATTACAGTATAACCTGTTGTTATTGGAACTTTTTCCGATAATAGTGGCTGTGGATTTATGGGCTGACAGTTTGTCTAACCGGAACATAATTTTTTGGTGTGACAACCTGGGCGTGGTGCACGCTATTAATAATCAGCGTTCTTCTTCTCCTATGGCGCTGCGTCTGTTGAGGTTTTTAATTTTGAGATGTTTGAAGGCGAATATTGTCTTTAGGGCGCGGCATGTACCGGGCATTGAAAATGGGATTCATTATCCCGCTTTCAATTTCATAGGTTTCAGGTGTTGGCCCCTGAGGCTAATCCGATTGGGATGAATTGTCCATCTTCTCTCTGGCAGATTGTCGAGCCGGACTAATTGGTCTGGCCCGGAAGTCCGTCAACTTTGCGAGTTTACGAGGCAGCTTGGCGCGTCTGGGAGGCTTATCGGGTTAGGCATCCTGCGGTGGGTAACTCTTTAGATCAGCGTTTAGTTGAATTTGTGTGGGACCATTATCAGAGGGGCCGATCTAAGGCGGCCATGGCTTCCGCCCTTGCAGGTATTGTTTTTTTCTCTCGCCTTCACGGCGGTCATGATCCCACAAAGTCTTTTGTGCTGTCTAAGGCCCTTAAGGGTTGGGCTAAAGAAAGTCCCATGGTGGCTGATTCTCGCCGACCAGTTGACTTGACACTGCTGCAGCGGTTGATAGGGGTAGTTTCGTTGATTACATCTTCCGAATTTGAGTCTTTTTTGTTCCGTTTAGCGTTTGCGCTTGCTTTTTTTGGCGCGTTTCGGATTGGTGAGCTTGTGGCATCTAGTAAGAAGTCTGCTGATTCAGGGCTATTATTTAAGCATGTGGTAATCCAGGCGGGAGCTATCCTGTGCAAAATTCCAAGTTCCAAAACTGATCAGTTAAGGCGTGGGTGTTGGGTTACCATCAAGCCTCATTCTAATTCTGAGATTTGCCCTTTGCGCTTGGCTGGGTTATATGCGGGTCGGCGCCCGTCAGTTGGCGCGCAATGGTTATTGCATGCTGACTCCTCCCCTTTGACTAAGTTTCAGTTTGCTGCTGTGTTTAAGCGCTGTTTGGGTCAGCTGGGTTTGGATGTTGCGCATTACGGTACGCATTCTTTCCGTATTGGGGCGGCTACTTGTGCAGCAGCTAGCGGGTTGCCTCCATCTGCCATTCAAGAAATTGGGAGATGGAGGTCATCCGCCTATAAATCATATGTTAGATGTGATAAGCTTTAAGTTGTGTTTTTCTCACCCAGAAATGTAGTTTACCCGCCAGTTTTTGAATGGCTAGCATTCAAAAATTGAGGGTGTGAAGGGATTTTTTAATTTTTCCTCCAAAAATAGGGCCGTAATTCAATTGGCTTATTATACACGGCTCACGAAAACAAAAAGGAGTTTTTTTGGATTTTCTCCTTAGCCTGGGCATTGTTACTAACATTCTCCTCCTAAGTTACCACTCTATCCTCTTTATATAATGTTCCTTTACTGACGTTTTAGTTCTTTTTGCTCTTTTACAGCTATGTCCGTGTCTTCTGAGCAAGTCTGGCTTGTGGGCCATTCGTTTATTTATTGGGCTGAAAGGCATGCGATGGCAAAAAGGGCATCCCTGTTGTTAGGGGGACGTCAGGTTCGTTGGTTTGGAGTTAGGGGCATGCAGTGGCCAGCTCTTTTGGAATTCTTGTTTCAGCAGGAGATGCGTTGTGGGCGCCCGGCATGGCTGGTGATTCACCTCAGAGGCAATGATGTGGGGCAGTCTAAGGGTATAGATCTGATCTTGCGGATGCAGGCTGATTTGTGCGCCCTTCGGTCCCGGTGGCCGGAGGTGCGTTTTGGTCTGTCGGAAATTATCCCTCGCCATGTATGGAGGGGTTCGAGGGACCTGTTGGCTTTGGATAAAGCTCGCAGGAAGATTAACAAGGCTGTTTCTCGTTTTGTCTCCAGGTCATTATTTTGGGTGGCAGGCCGTGGTTCTTTGGAACCTGGCGGTGGCGAGAAGGTGCTACAATCCAGCGGCCACGTAAAGTGTAAGAATATTCGTTGTGGAGCACATATCCTTTAAATGGTCGTAGTATGGCCTACCTCTGCAGGAGAACTTTGGGCGTCAGTCTCTGCGGACACGCTCGTACTATGCAATATCATAGGGGTTGTGAGTCTTCGCAGCTTAGCTTACAATGACCACAGGGGGGGCGTTTCATTCGCTCCCTAATATTGGTCATAATGGCCACAGGGGGGGCGTATCAGTCGTTCCCTAATATTGGCTAAGATCATATGGCTGGAGCAGATTGTAGTGGGATATTACCGACTGAATTCGCATTGCGAATTCAAGCAATATCACAGGGATTTACTACAAATCCCTTGCAGGGACAGAGCTTGCGATAAAGTTCTGTCCCTGCGAATCCCCTCCACACACTTATCACAGTATTTTCATACAGAGACATCCTGCGGTTTATTGTTTAATTGATTCAGTGGCGCCTCCAAGGGCCCAGCGCCCTTAGGCAGCTGCCTAATGGTAACGTCGGCCCTGGCTGGAGTGCAGTGCTGTATTTCCAGGATGCCAGTGACTCCACCCCTTTGGCATGATGTTACATGTTCGGGGGGCAGGGCCAGCTCAGGGAGCAAATTCTCCCTGCTCCAGCACTGCAACTCAGACAAGAGCTGCTAAAATGGTGCATGGGCTGGATAACAAAATTTATCAGGAAAGACTATGGGAGCTGAGCATGAGTAACTTAAAGCAGAGAAGGAGCAGAGGTCAAATAATAAAACATTCAAATACTGTATATCACAATTATTAGTAGCGTTTAGGAGAGCAGAATGTTTTACAATAATTTCTAGAACATTGTGGTAATTTGAAATCGGAGGGAGGAAGACAAAAAAAAATGAATTTTCCATAAGGGTGGCGGGTCCATGGACTTATACAGTAAAAGAATTCCTAAATTTGCAGGACAAAGCATCTTGCTATTGTTAAGGCTTTGAAAATAACATTAAGGGAAAAAAAACTGTCCAAAAATACTCCAACCGCATCCCTAAAAGAAAACCACACAAAAAGCAAAAGCACATAAAAAGGATCGACTAGATGTATTTTGCGGTCAAATTATATATTTCCGTAGTTTGCAAACATTCATGTATTTATAAAAGGCAAAAAACTTCTCACAACTTTATAACAGACATTACTAAAAAAGTTTAATAAAAAGAAACAAAAATACTCTTAAAATATAGAAATTTAGCCGTGGTCGTGCTAATATTATATAAAAACAACTTTACCGCAAAGTATTTTTTTAGAATGCTTATCAATTTATTTTTCTTGATGCCATTATAAGCATAGTTTTATTTTTACCTTCAATTAAAGCCATTTTACCCCTATTTCATTTGTATATTTTTTAAATCTAATGGTGACAGCACATGCTAACTTTTTTTCATTATTCATTATTCAAACCACATAAACAGACTGAGTTGCCAGTGCCATGGTTATTTATTATGAGGGTACTGCAGCCGACATCAGAGATGGTTTCTCTGTTGTCATTCGCAAAAGCAGTGCCCATAACTTTCTATGGCGGCTGTGAAAATGACTAATTTACCAGTCTTGATATGCAGAGAAAATAAATTATATTTCACATGGGAACTTTGACAATAATGATAAATTGGCCCCTTAAAAACATAAAGGAGTTGATTAAATTGCCAGCGACGTGCGCTAGTTACGCTTGCAACAGCATTTCCACACCATCGCCAGAACCACAACTCGCGCCCCTTGTGGCCTAGACTTGCACCTCTGGGGCTGCAAGAAAAAATCCACAAGTCCCAAGGTACTGTACCATAAGTTAGCATATAGCAACACCTACTCACCACTGCAAGTTATTCGCAGCTAATTAAATCAACCCAATTGAGCAGAATATCTGATTGAACAGAAACCTAAAGCCGCGTACACACTAGAATTTCGTTATCATTATATCGGGCAGTGTGTATGCCATCAACGACCAGCGATGCGCGCTCCCGCTGGTCGTTGACGACATCGTTCATCACCCGAACCTGCTGACGTCAGGTTGTGCAGGTTCGCATTGGCTGTGCTGCACAGCCGATGGACAGATATGTCTGCAGACCGCCCGTACACACACAGCGGTAGCTGCGGGGAGGGGGGCACACCCCCAACACGACCCCTGGTCGCCAGGACCCGCAGCCAGACACAGATGATGGCCATTCGGTGTGTATGAACGACCATCATCTGCAGATATATCTGTCAGGTGTGTAACCTTTAAGGGTCTATGTACTAAGCCTTGAGGGTATATTTACTAAATTGTGGGTTTTTTCAAGTGGAGATGTTGCCCATAGCAACCAATCAGATTCTACTTATCATTTATCTAGTACCTTCTAGAAGATAATAGCTAAAATCTGATTAGTTGCTATGGGCAAGATCTCCACTTCTAAAAACCTCCATTTTACTAAATATACCCCTTGGAGTGAGATAAAGTGAATAGAGATAAAGGACCAACCAGTCAGCTCCTAATAGTCACTTTACAGGCTGTGTTTGTAAAAATGACAGTAAGGAGCTGATGCATTGGTACTTTGGGGTCTATTTACTAAGCCTTGGACAGAGATAAAGTGAACTGAGATAAGCTACCAGCCAACCAGCTCCTAACTGTCATTTTTCAAATACAGCCTGTGACATGGCAGTTAGGTGCTGATTGGCTGGTACTTTAGCTCCGTTCACTTGATCTCCATTCAAGGCTTAGTAAATAGACAGCTCCATCTTCATCCACTTTATGTCTCTCCAAGGTTTAGTACATAGACCCCCTAGGCCGCAATGCATTCTGGTGCTTCGTCCCGATGGGTAACGCCACCTTCAGGTGGGGGGCACAAGTGCGATCACATCACACAGGGAGAGAGAGTACTCACACCTGCTGCAGCAGCCTTTCTCCCCAGGCCAGCACACAGCAATAGCAGTTACTTCTCTCTCCCTGCCCTAAGACTTAACCAGGAGATATCAGTGATATCTCCTGTGTTAAGTATCTTCACTAATACTAAAATAACGGTAATTTAGGAAAATGCCCTCAAAAACGTTATTTTAGTCTTGATGAATAGGCCCCTCAGACAGTTCAATAACCGCTACTAACTATTCCACAGACAGGCATAAAGCAGGAGAGGAATAGAATGCTGCACGGACATAGCGTAGAAATCCTATAGAGACTCTTGCTTGCCCTATATTGACTTTCATGCTTGTCATAATGATAACAATGATGTATAAAGTAATAAACTTATTTTTAAATCTAACATTGACAAATTAAAGAGTAGTAAACTATAGTTACGTTTACGTTTTTAGGATAATTAGGGAAAAATCGAAGATTGTGATATTGTAATAGGTACATATAGTCACTGTGTTAACTGTACTGTATTTTCAGGTTTCCATGACAAAATATAAACATCACAATGGTTTCGGCCGTTCAAGAATTTCAAATGGAGATGACGTGTTTAAAATATGCCACCGCCAGCCTAGTGGAAGGGAAATATATATGTGGAGAAAGGCAGTGGCCATGTATTGGTAATGCGCATGAGCTGGGGCCCAAATATTTTACCTACACAGGAGCCCTCTCCTGTATATGTGTTTATGTCTAACATTAACTTTAATAAATTGTTCATTAGAACATTCATACACCACCACTCTTAAAGAGACACACACACACACACACACACAAGGCTCAGTGCGCCATCACCTAGCATTGTCACACACACACACAAGGCTCAGTGCGCCATCACCTAGCATTGTCACACACACACACAGAAGGCTCAGTGCGCCATCACCTAGCATTGTCACACACACACACACAAGGCTCAGTGCGCCATCACCTAGCATTGTCACACACACACACGGCTCAGTGCGCCATCACCTAGCATTGTCACACAGCTGGTGGATGCGAGGAGAAGGCTTCAGGTTTGAACTTGCACAGGGGACCTAGAAGCATCTGCTTATGGATAGATACTATGCAGTACATTAAAATGGAAACTTACAGAAATGTTTTATAGGGTTATTATTACACAATTCTGACTGTTTCAGGAGGTGATCATAGAAAAAACAATCATGTGGAGAGGTCACTTATTTTATGAACAACGCCCAGGGCCAAAACTACTTTTAATCCTCCGCATTACGAACTCTGCACAACTTATGTTTTTTTTTTCTCTTGGAACGTTTGGACCATATAATAATTGCTGCGGTTTACATATAACATTGTAGAATGTGAGTTATGGACAAAACGTCTTATTTGGCTGAACCTCCGCAGAGAGTAAAGGGAGGAGTAAGAGCCAGATATAAATATCGCCGATCCCGCTCCGGCTATGTCTAACTATGAGAACTGCATGCTTACATGTACAGATCAAAATGCTGGCTTGTGCCTTCTGGACCAGAGCCATACAACCATAACAGTATAAAACGTATTACGTGCCAAAAACAACAGCATTATACTTTTCTGATTAGGTGGAAAACTACAGCAATGAAACCTTTGACACCTAGAAAAACAAGATATATTTTATGATTCTTTATTACATGAATACGATCTAGGTTTATACCACACCTGTTCCATAGTGGATTCCTAGATGAGCTGTCATATTAACTAATGATTTCCATTTGACTGTGCATGAAAATATCCTTTTATTCAGTATATACTGTAGTGTATACAGGTGGGAAATGCAAGTTATACTAAACACCATCCGTTTATCATGAGATTAATATCTATGGATAGATCTACTAAAGCTTCTAAAACAGGCAAGTGGTGGTTTTGACCATAGCAACCAATCAGATTCTCTTTATTATTTTCTAGGGTGCAATAGGGAAAGGATAGCTACAATCTGATTGGTTTCTAAGGGCAACACCGCCACTTTTCAATTTTAGAAACTTTAGTAAATCTACCCCTAGTGTTGTTTTTTTTAACAAGTTGGCTGCAATTACTATAATCTAAATGCAGAAATTCGCCGCATGCTGAGATGCACGCATCCATGCAACCGTCTTCCTTATTAACACACACTTCCAGCAGCCCTATGGTTCAAGAGCTACGAGGGTGAGTCAAAAATGATCCGCACTCCAGTTATATTAAAACTTCTGTTGGCCGCACTGTCTTATCAACGCTTTCCGTACTAGGTCGCTGTCTCCCCAGTCACTGCTGGACAGGTTTGAACGTGTTACGTCAGTTCATTTGTGACTGCAGTGCAAGAAAAAATGGCTGCCCCACTTGTGATTTGCATGAAAGAAGAGCAGCGTGCAGTGATTTGTTTTATGTGGTCTGGTGCCGATATTTATCGAAGACTTTGTGCACAGTATGGAGAAAGTGTTTTGTCACGAAGTAGTGTGTATGAATGGATAGAGAAGTTCAAAAAAGGTCGCACAAGTGTCAGCCATGAAAAAGGAGCTGGACGCCCATCCACATCCACGACTGATGAGAACATTGAGCGTGCACGTGAACTGATTCTGTTGGATAGACGAGTGACAGTGGATTAAGTTGCAAATCATTTGCAAATCAGCCATGGCTCTGCCTATGCAATAATCCATGACAGACTTGGGTGAAGACACCGGTGCATTCGTGGCTCACAGCTCAGTCTGAAACAATTTTTAAATAAGGGAATACGAAAGCTTGTTGACAGATGGACAAAGTGTGTTGAAAAGCAGGGAGATCATGTCGAAAAATTATGTATTTGTCTTTTCTGAAAGTTGATTAATATAAATTCTAAATCAGAGTGTGAATTATTTTTGACTCACCCTCGTACATCTGAAAACCGACAGATCTTTGCCTCCGCTTAACTCAGTGTAGCCCACAATTCCCACTACACGCACTAGCTAAATTTAGTCTTTCAGAGAGAAGAGAAAAAGGACTCCGTATGTGGGGCACACTCCTATAGAATTACCAAGCTATAAAAAATACCTTTTATTGAAATTCATTAAAAAGGAAAAGAGAAAAAAAAAAAAAGCCAAAAATACCTATCAGGTTGGACAATACAAACAAACAAACAATTCTCCAATCGTAGGAGATACACTGTAATATATTCCAATATACATCGCCCAGTTACCCCCCAGTCATGTCCACTCAGTGGTGTTGCGACTAAGATGTGTACGAATCGTAATCACCTTACAGATGCCAACGCTTGGTGACGGAGCATGCACTCAGCACAGATATCTGCCCACAAAAGGGACCTGTGTGCCAAAGCAGAAAATAAGTATTTTAATGGCCTTTCCACTGATCCTCCCAAACAACAAATACATGGGTCCTTTCTATCTTTCTAGCCTAGGAATATGTGGGCCTTTTCACACCATCTGGATCACTTTACAGAAAGGTTTAATGTTAAACATTCTTTACTACTGCTTTTGTTGCTCTTGTCTTGCATGGTGTTGAGATACCTGGAATGTGGGCTACCCCTAACCCTCCCTCCCCACAGGCTAAACCTAACCGCCCCCCCTGTAGCCTAAACCTAACCCTCCCCCCTAGTGCCTAGCCCTCCCCCTAGAGCATTAACCCTCCCCCTAACCCCACTACTTACTGTCGGGGTGCCAACGGTCGGAATGCTGGTGCTGGGATTTGACTGGTGTTGAGATTCCGGCACCGGCATTGTGAACACTGGCATCCCGACAGCCAGGATTTAAACTAGGGGTGTGCACCGGCCACTTTTCGTGTTTTGTGTTTTGGTTTTGGATCTGGATCTTTCTTCGTGTTTTGGATCTGGATTGGTTTTGCCAAAACCACCCTTCCGTGTTTTGGGTTCTGGGTTTTGTGTTTTGGATCTGTATTTTTTTGAAAAAAAGCATAAAAACAGCTAAAATCACAGAATTTGTAGGTTTTTCTGCTCCTATGCTATTATTAACCTCAATAACCTTAATTTCCACTCATTTCCAGTCTATTCTGAATACCTCACACCTCACAATAGTGTTTTTATGTCCAAAAGGTTGCACCGAGGTAGCTGGATGACTATGCTAAGCGACACGAGTGGGCGGCACAAACATGTGACCCATCTAGGCGTGAAACTGCAGTGGCAGACAGGATGGCATTGAAAAACTAGGCCCCAAACTGTACATAATGCAAAGAAAAAAAGAGGTGCAAGATGGAATTGTCCTTGGGCCCTCCCACCCACCCTTATGTTGTATAAACAGGACATGCACACTTTAACAAACCAATCATTTCAGCGCCAGGGTCTGCCACACAACTGTGGCTGAAATGATTGGTTCGTTTGGGCCCCCACAAAACAAGCTGGCAATTAATCTGTCCCTGCACAAACTGGCTCTACGGAGGCAAGATGTCATCCTCATCCTCCTCATCCACCGATTCCTCACCCTCTTCAGTGTGTACATCCTCATCCTCACAGAGTATTAATTCGTCCCTGCTGGAACCACAGGTCCCTCTGTACGTTCTGGAGGCTGGTCTTCCTGGAAGAGTTGATAATTCATTTTATGAACATCATCTTCTCCACATTTTGTGGAAGCAACCTCCTACGCCTTTCGCTGACAAGGTTCCCGGCTGCACTAAACACTCTTTCGGAGTACACACTGGAGGGGGGGCAACTCAGATAAAATAGAGCCAGTTTGTACAGGGACCTCCAAATTGCTTCTTTTTCCTGCCAGTACAGGTACGGACTGTCTGACATGCCTACTTGGATGCTGTCACCGATGTAATCCTTTAACAGACAGACGCACGCTTGTCGCTGCTGCTTTGAGGATTCAAGTGCGGCTACAGCCCACACAATTCACAAAGACAGAAAAAAAAAAAGAATATTTTTATTGTTTGTGGAGCACACTTTGAGGGTTACACCACCCTTTAACAGACAGACGCACGCTTGTCGCTGCTGCTTTGAGGATGCAAGTGCGGCTACAGCCCACACAATTCACAAAGACAGAAAAAAGAAGAATATTTTTATTGTTTGTGTAGCACACTTTGAGGGTGTCACCACCCTTTAACAGACAGACGCACGCTTGTCGCTGCTGCTTTAAGGATGCAGGTGCGGCTACAGCCCACACATTTCACAAAGACCGAAAAAAAAAGAACAATATTTTAATTGTTTGTGTAGCACACTTTGAGGGTGTCACCACCCTTTAACAGACAGACGCACGCTTGTCGCTGCTGCTTTAAGGATGCAGGTGCGGCTACAGCCCACAGAATTCACAAAGACAGAAAAAAAAAGAACAATATTTTAATTGTTTGTGTAGCACACTTTGAGGGTGTCACCACCCTTTAACAGACAGACGCACGCTTGTCGCTGCTGCTTTGAGGATGCAAGTGTGGCTACATCGCACACAAGTCACAAACACATTAAAAAAATTTTTTTGATTTTTTGGAGCACTTTGAGAGTTACAACACCCTTTAACAGACAGACGCACGCTTGTCGCTGCTGCTTTGAGGATGCAAGTGCGGCTTCAGCCCACACAATTCACAAAGACAGAAAAAAAAGAACAATATTTTAATTGTTTGTGTAGCACACTTTGAGGGTGTCACCACCCTTTAACAGACAGACGCACGCTTGTCGCTGCTGCTTTGAGGATGCAAGTGTGGCTACATCGCACACAAGTCACAAACACATTAAAAAAATTTTTTTGATTTTTTTTGGAGCACTTTGAGAGTTACAACACCCTTTAACAGACAGACGCACGCTTGTCGCTGCTGCTTTGAGGATGCAGGTGGAATCTAGACGGGATTTGGAACCGAGGACACACTACCTCCATCAATTGTCTAAATCCCACTGCACTAATGTCGGATACCGGACGCACGTCTAACACCAACATAGCAGTCAAGGCCTCAGTTATACGTTTTGCTTCAGGATGACTGCTGTCGTACTTCATCCTCATCGCTAGGGACTGTTGGAGGGTCAATTGTTTAGTAAAAGTAGTGATGTTCCTACTTCCTCTCTGGGATGATGAACAACTCTCAGCAGCAGCAACAGCACTAGGAGGAAGTGGTTCTTGATCTTTCCCTATTTTATTTTTATCGGAGAAAGTTTGGTCCTCCATTTATGTTATATTGATATATAATATACGTGCGGCTAAAGCGCACACAAACACAGAACATTTTTTTTTATTTTTGCTGGAGAGTAGTGCACTTTGTGGGTTACACCACCCTTTAAGAAATGAGCCAGCCGGCTCTTCACTTATGGGACACAGGCGCACGCTTGGCGCTGCTCCTTTGTTGATGCACGTGCAGCCACAGTGCACACAAGTCACAAACACAGAAAATATATATTTTTTTGGTTTGGAGTGTACTTTGGGGGTTACAGAACCCTTTAACGGTCAAGCCAGCCGGCCCTTTACTTATGACACAGGCGCACGCTTGGCACTACTTTGTTGATGCACGTGCGGCTACTGCGCACACAATTCACAAACACAGAAAATAATTTTTTTTTGGTTTGGACTGGACTGTACTTTCGGGGGTTACAGCACCCTTAACGGTCAAGCCAGCCGGCCCTTTACTTATGACACAGGCGCACGCTTGGCACTACTTTGTTGATGCACGTGCGGCTACTGCGCACACAATTCACAAACACAGAAAATAATTTTTTTTTGGTTTGGACTGGAGTGTACTTTCGGGGGTTACAGCACCCTTTAACGGTCAAGCCAGCCGGCCCTTTACTTATGACACAGGCGCACGCTTGGCACTACTTTGTTGATGCACGTGCGGCTACTGCGCACACAATTCACAAACACAGAAAATAATTTTTTTTTGGTTTGGACTGGAGTGTACTTTCGGGGGTTACAGCACCCTTTAACGGTCAAGCCAGCCGGCCCTTTACTTATGACACAGGCGCACGCTTGGCACTACTTTGTTGATGCACGTGCGGCTACTGCGCACACAATTCACAAACACAGAAAATAATTTTTTTTTTGGTTTGGACTGGAGTGTACTTTGGGGGTTACAGCACCCTTTAACGGTCAAGCCAGCCGGCCCTTTACTTATGACACAGGCGCACGCTTGGCACTACTTTGTTGATGCACGTGCGGCTACTGCGCACACAATTCACAAACACAGAAAATATATTATTTTTTTAGCACTTGGGGGGAGCACCCCTGATGGACAGAGCACCCCCTGGACAACACTACAGCACTCCTTTAGGACTGGGACACTGCACAGGACTTTGGAGTGGACACAGCCCCTATGGAGAACTGACTGCACAACACAGTCCAGCCAGCCCCTATGGACTTTGAAGTAGTGGACACAGCCCCTATTAACAACAGCAGCACAGCACAACACAGCCAGCCCCTATGGACTTTGAAGTAGTGGACAACAGCAGCACTACACTACACTACACTACACAGCCCTAACTCCCACCCTCCCTCTTCACTGTCCACAGCCGAGTGAGAAAATGGCGCCGACGCGGGTACCTTATATAGGATCCAAAACCCGCGAGACTCGGAAGGCGGGATGATGACGTTTTGCCTCGATTTCAGATCCGAGTCAGGCGGGAAAAGTCGAGCCTGACTCGGATCGGACTCGGATCGGGGGGGCTCGGGGGGGTTCGGATTTCAGAAATCCGAACCCGCTCACCCCTAATTTAAACTACATCTTGTTTTCACTGTTTGGACCGAATTCATTTTATATGTTTGTGTTCTATGCATAGCTGCTGGAGCCCCTAGTATTCCAAGGAACATGGATAGAGGGCAACAGTTTTGTAACTTCTATCCAAGTCTTTCATTTGTAGTCATTATCCCTGTAACCAGCATTGCATAAGAGCGCAGAGTTTGCTCGGGTCCCACTGTCTATAACACAGCTGAACATGCAGATGGAGAGGAAGTAACCTATCTTCCGGTACAGGTCATATGTTTATCCATCGCTCAAATCCATCTCTGTCACATGTTCTTAATTTTAAATATCTCAGTCTTCCAAAAATAATTTATGCCCCAAATTCTTTGAGTCCCAAACTTCTCAGTGTTATCTGCTAATCTGTGCAGTGGATGTTCTCATCCCGCTTATGCTGAATATAACTTACTGTTGATATGATAATCAATTTTGCAAAGGGTTTCTTTAAATGCTTTTAAATGATATATGATGATAGTATAACAGATGGCCATTCAAGAACAATCACGAAACACCACATCAGGGAGTCGGAATTTAAGCAGTCCTTGGATATTACTGTTTCTTTATCTTCTTGAAATGAAACCATACATATTAAATGCCTTCTGTTGCTGGTCCGATGTGGTTGTACAGATTATATATATATATATATATATATATATATATATATATTAGGGGTGAGCGGGTTCGGATTTCTGAAATCCGAACCCCCCCGAGCCCCCCCGATCCGAGGCAGATCCGAGTCAGGCTCGACTTTTCCCGCCTGACTCGGATCTGAAATCGAGGCAAAACGTCATCATCCCGCCTTCCGGGTCTCACGGGTTTTGGATCCTATATAAGGTACCCGCGTCGGCGCCATTTTCTCACTCGGCTGTGGACAGTGAAGAGGGAGGGTGGGAGATAGGGCTGGCTGGGCTGTGTAGTGTAGTGTAGTGCAGAGTAGTGTTGTGCTGTGCTGTGCTGTGCTACGCTGTGCTGCTGTTGTTCATAGGGGCTGTGTCCACTACTTCAAAGTCCATAGGGGCTGGCTGTGTTGTGCTGTGCTGCTGTTGTTAATAGGGGCTGTGTCCACTACTTCAAAGTCCATAGGGGCTGGCTGGACTGTGTTGTGCAGTCAGTTCTCCATAGGGGCTGTGTCCACTCCAAAGTCCTGTGCAGTGTCCCAGTCCTAAAGGTGTGCTGTAGTGTTGTCCAGGGGGTGCTCTGTCCATCAGGGGTGCTCCCCCCAAGTGCTAAAAAAATAATATTTTTTCTGTGTTTGTGAATTGTGTGCGCAGTAGCCGCACGTGCATCAACAAAGTAGTGCCAAGCGTGCGCCTGTGTCATAAGTAAAGGGCCGGCTGGCTTGACCGTTAAAGGGTGCTGTAACCCCCAAAGTACACTCCAGTCCAAACCAAAAAAAAAAATATTTTCTGTGTTTGTGAATTGTGTGCGCAGTAGCCGCATGTGCATCAACAAAGTAGTGCCAAGCGTGCGCCTGTGTCATAAGTAAAGGGCCGGCTGGCTTGACCGTTAAAGGGTGCTGTAACCCCCAAAGTACACTCCAGTCCAAACCAAAAAAAAAAATATTTTCTGTGTTTGTGAATTGTGTGCGCAGTAGCCGCACGTGCATCAACAAAGTAGTGCCAAGCGTGCGCCTGTGTCATAAGTAAAGGGCCGGCTGGCTTGACCGTTAAAGGGTGCTGTAACCCCCAAAGTACACTCCAAACCAAATAACAAAATATTTTCTGTGTTTGTGAATTGTGTGCGCAGTAGCCGCACGTGCATCAACAAAGTAGTGCCAAGCGTGCGCCTGTGTCATAAGTAAAGGGCCGGCTGGCTTGACCGTTAAAGGGTGCTGTAACCCAAAAGTACACTCCAGTCCAAACCAAAAAAAAAAATATTTTCTGTGTTTGTGAATTGTGTGCGCAGTAGCCGCACTTGCATCAACAAAGTAGTGCCAAGCGTGCGCCTGTGTCATAAGTAAAGGGCCGGCTGGCTTGACCGTTAAAGGGTGCTGTAACCCCCAAAGTACACTCCAAACCAAATAACAAAATATTTTTTCTGTGTTTGTGAATTGTGTGCGCAGTAGCCGCACGTGCATCAACAAAGTAGTGCCAAGCGTGCGCCTGTGTCATAAGTAAAGGGCGGCTGTCTTGACCGTTAAAGGGTGCTGTAACCCCCAAAGTACACTCCAAACCAAATAACAAAATATTTTTTCTGTGTTTGTGAATTGTGTGCGCAGAAGCCGCACGTGCATCAACAAAGTAGTGCCAAGCGTGCGCCTGTGTCATAAGTAAAGGGCCGGCTGGCTTGACCGTTAAAGGGTGCTGTAACCCCCAAAGTACACTCCAAACCAAATAACAAAATATTTTTTCTGTGTTTGTGAATTGTGTGCGCAGTAGCCGCACGTGCATCAACAAAGTAGTGCCAAGCGTGCGCCTGTGTCATAAGTAAAGGGCCGGCTGGCTTGACAATTAAAGGGTGCTGTAACCCCCAAAGTACACTTCAAACCAAATAACAAAATATTTTTTCTGTGTTTGTGAATTGTGTGCGCAGTAGCCGAACGTGCATCAACAAAGTAGTGCCAAGCATGCGCCTGTGTCATAAGTAAAGGGCCGGCTGTCTTGACCGTTAAAGGGTGCTGTAACCCCCAAAGTACACTCCAGCAAAAATAAAAAAATATTTTCTGTGTTTGTGTGCGCCTTAGCCGCACGTATATATCAAATCGATATAACATAAAAGGAGGACCAAACTTTCTCCAATAAAAATAAAATAGAGAAAGATCAAGAACCACTTCCTCTTAGTGCTGAAGCTGCTGCCACTAGTCATGACATAGACGATAACATGCCATCAACGTCGTCTGCCAAGCACGATGCCCAATGTCATAGTAGAAGCCACATACAATCCCAAATGACAAAGTTCAGGAAAATGACCTTAAAAAAAACATTTAAATCATCTGAAGAGACACGTAAACTTGCCAATATGCCATTTATGACACGGAGTGGCAAGGAGCGGCTAAGGTCTTTCCCTATGTTCATGACTAGTGGTTCAGCTTCACATGACGATGGAAGCCCTCCTCCCACTAAAAAAATCAAACGAGTTAAGCTGGCAAAAGCACAGCGAAGAACTGTGCGTTCTAAGAAGATATCACAAATCCCCAAGGAGAGTCCAAGTGTGGTGGCGGTTGCGATGCCTGACCTTCCCAGCACTGGACGGGAAGAGGTGGCTCTTTCCACCATTTGCACGCCCCCTGCAAGTGCTGAAAGGAGCACCCACAGTCCACTTGCTGATATGCAAATTGAAGATGTCACTGTTGAAGTACAACAGGATGAGGATACTGGTGTAGCTGGCGCTGAGGAGGAAGTTGGCGAGGAGGATTCTGATGGTGATGTGGTTTGTTTAAATCAGGCTCCGGGGGAGACAGTTGTTGTCCGTGGGATGAAAAAGCCCATCACGGTCATGCCTGGGCAGAAGACCAAACATTCCACCTCTTTGGTCTGGCAATATTTCTATCCAAATCCGGACAACAACTGTCTTGCCATATGTACCTTATGTAAAGGTGGAATAAGTAGGGGTAGGGACGTTAACCACCTAGGAACATCCTCCCTTATACGGCACCTGCAGCGCATTCATAATAAGTTACTGTCAAGTTCAGAAACTTTGGCTAAGACCGTCAGCAGTCCAGGGACACCTAAATCCCGTTGTCCTGTTGTATCCAAGCGCCTGCAAACCACACCGTCAACTCCCTCCTCGTCAATTTCCTCCTTAGTCAGGATCGGAAGTAGTCCTGCAGGCCATGTCACTGGCATGACTGACTCTCCTATCCGGGATTCCTCCGGAGGATCCTGCATTGCTATGCCTCCTGCTGCCGCTGCTGCTGTTGCTGCTGCTGGGAGTCGTTCATCATCCCAGAGAGGAAGTAGGAACACCACTACTTTTACTAAACAATTGACCCTCCAACAGTCCTTAGCGAGGAGGATGAAGTACGACAGCAGTCATCCTGAAGCAAAACGTATAACTGAGGCCTTGACTGCTATGTTGGTGTTAGACGTGCGTCCGGTATCCGCCATTAGTGCAGTGGGATTTAGACAATTGATGGAGGTAGTGTGTCCCCGGTTCCAAATCCCGTGTAGATTCCACTTCACTAGGCAGGCGATACCGAGACTGTACAGAAACGTCAGAAAAAGTGTCCTCAGTGCCCTGAAAAATGCCGTTGTACCCAATGTCCACTTAACCACGGACATGTGGACAAGTGGAACAGGGCAGACTAAGGACTATATGACTGTGACAGCCCACTGGGGAGATGTATCACCTTACGCAGCAACAGCAGCAGCGTCACCAGTCGCAGCATCTCAGAAACGCCAGCTCGTTCCAAGGCAGGCTATGCTGTGTATCACCGGTTTCAGTAAGAGGCACACCGCCGACAACCTCTTAGAGAAACTGAAGGAAATCATCGCCCAGTGGCTTACCCCACTTAGACTCTCCTGGGGATTTGTGATATCTGACAACGCCACCAATATTGTGCGGGCATTACATCTGGGCAAATTCCAGCACGTCCCATGTTTTGCTCACACAATAAACTTGGTGGTGCAGAATTTTCTGAAAAGCGACAGGGGCGTGCAGGAGATGCTTTGGGTGGCCCGAAAAATTTCTGGCCACTTTCGCCATTCAGCGACTGCGTGCCGAAGACTGGAGCGCCAGAAAACACTCTTGAACCTGCCCCGCCATCACCTGAAGCAAGAGGTTGTGACGCGGTGGAACTCAACCCTCTATATGCTTCAGAGGATGGAGGAGCAGCAAAAGGCCATTCAAGCCTATACATCCACCTATGACATAGGCAAAGGAGGGGTATGCACCTGACTCAAGCGCAGTGGAGAATGATTTCCGTGTTGTGCAAGGTTCTCCAGCCCTTCGAACTTGCCACACGTGAAGTCAGTTCAGACACTGCCAGCTTGAGTCAGGTCATTCCCCTCATCAGGCTTTTGCAGAAGCAGCTGGAGAAAGTGAAGGAGGAGCTAAGACGGAGCGATTACGCTCGGCATGTGGGACTTGTGGATGAAGCCCTTCATTCGCTTTTCCAGGATTCCAGGGTGGTCAATCTGTTGAAATCAGACCACTACATTTTGGCCACCGTGCTCGATCCTAGGTTTAAAGCCTATGTGGTGTCTCTCTTTCCGGCTGACACAAGCCTGCAGAGGTGCAAAGACCTGCTGGTGAACACACTGTCAGCTGAAGCAGAACATGACACGTCAACAGCTCCTTCTTCATTTTCTCCCGCAACTGGGGCTGCCAGGAAAAAACTTAGGTATCCTAAGCAACCCGCTGGCGGTGATGCAGGGCAGGCAGGACCAAGTTTGGACATCTGGTCCGGACTGAAGGACCTGGCAACAATTTCTGACATGTCTACTGTCACTGCATATGATACTGTCACCATTGACAGAATGGTGGAGGATTACATCGGTGACAGCATCCAAGTAGGCATGTCAGACAGTCCATACCTGTACTGGCAGGAAAAAGAGGAAATTTGGAGGCCCTGTACAAACTGGCTCTATTTTACCTGAGTTGCCCCCCCTCCAGTGTGTACTCCGAAAGAGTGTTTAGTGCAGCCGGGAACCTTGTCAGCGAAAGGTGTAGGAGATTGCTTCCACAGAATGTGGAGAAGATGATGTTCATCAAAATGAATTATCAGCTCTTCCAGGGAGACCAGCCTCCAGAACGTACAGAGGGACCTGTGGTGGTGGATTCAAGTGGGGACGAGTTAATACTTTGTGAGGATGAGGATGTACACACTGAAGAGGGTGAGGAATCAGTGGATGAGGAGGATGAGGATGACATCTTGCCTCCGTAGAGCCAGTTTGTGCAGGGACAGATTAATTGCCAGCTTGTTTTGTGGGGGCCCAAACGAACCAATCATTTCAGCCACAGTTGTGTGGCAGACCCTGGCGCTGAAATGATTGGTTTGTTAAAGTGTGCATGTCCTGTTTATACAACATAAGGGTGGGTGGGAGGGCCCAAGGACAATTCCATCTTGCACCTCTTTTTTTTCTTTGCATTATGTACAGTTTGGGGCCTAGTTTTTCAAACTGCCATCCTGTCTGCCACTGCAGTATCACTCCTAGATGGGTCACGTGTTTGTGCCGCCCACTCGTGTCGCTTAGCATAGTCATCCAGCTACCTCGGTGCAGCCTTTTGGACATAAAAACACTATTGTGAGGTGTGAGGTGTTCAGAATAGACTGGAAATTAGTGGAAATTAAGGTTATTGAGGTTAATAATAGCATAGGAGCAGAAAAACCAACACATTCTGTGATTTTAGCTGTTTTCATGCTTTTTTTTCAAAAAAATACAGATCCAAAACACAAAACCCAGAACCCAAAACACGGAAGGGTGGTTTTGGCAAAACCAATCCAGATCCAAAACACGAAGAAAGATCCAGATCCAAAACCAAAACACAAAAAGTGTCCGGTGCACCCCCCTAATATATATATATATATATATATATATATGTATATATATATATATATATATATATATATATATACACAGTGTATATATATATATATATATATATATATATATATATAAATGAGATACCTCTGGCTCCCCTGACATTGTAATTTAGGAGGCCGCCACTGGGAGTTTGTGATGGCGCTGTTGAGACCGGGAGTATATTTACAAAGGTTCGATTTTGTTTTCTGTTCGATTTTGCATTAAATTTTGGTTCGATTTTTTTATGAAGGGATTTAGTAAAGGCCAAATCAAATGTCAAATCAAACAGAAAAAGGAATTTGAAAAGAAATTGAATTTCTGAAAAACATCGATGTTTTCACAAAGAGGACAATAGGATCCCTTCACTTACTAAAATTCGATTTGTAAATCGAATGAAAAACTAACTCAAACTCGAACTGCAAATCCCCAAATGAATAGAACTGCTTAATGCATTAGTTTTCAGCATGAGCAATTCGATTTCACAGATACATACACACATCAGTGAGTTGCATGCATGTATCTTACTGTAAAAGCTTGTAAAGAGTAAATGTTTTATATGGGGTCCCCCCTTAAATCAGAATCAGCCCTGGACTTTTCATAGCCAGTCCTGGTTGTGTAAGTTCAGGGA
This sequence comes from Taudactylus pleione, assembly GCA_031769625.1. Lineage (NCBI taxonomy): Eukaryota > Metazoa > Chordata > Amphibia > Anura > Myobatrachidae > Taudactylus > Taudactylus pleione. The sequence goes on from JAUIMM010000300.1 coordinate 10,267,786, forward strand.
AAAAATTGTGTAGGGTTTCCCTGTACTTAGCATAACCAGCACCAGGCTCTGATCCGGTCCTGGTTCTGGAATTACAGGGGAAATAATGAGTAGGCTTCCCCTGTAATTTCCAGAACCAGCACTTCAATGGTGGGAGCTGGTCATTGGTTGAGAGAGGCGGGGGCTGACCTCTCTCAGCCAATGAACGCTCAGACACAGCACTACAAAGGGTAATGCCGTATCTGAGCTCTTTATTTGGGAGGTAACAACCATCGCGGTTGGTACCTGTTTCATGGGTCGGGTTTTCTCGTTTTCTTATTTTACGAAGACCTAGGATGCCTACAGGGAGAAGAGGACCAGTCCAGGTAATGTAGATGAGTATGAATGAGCGTGTATGTATGTATTAAAACTATACTGTCATAGTGTGTGTGTATTGTGTTTATTTATAAATTTCCTTACAGATAAACTACAGGTACCAGCGGGCCCTTAATGCCCCGCATGCGGGTACTTGTGGTTCTCCAAGTACCAGCATGCGGAGGAGGCTTGCTGAGATCCGCAGTTCTACTCGTAATGCCAATTTTCACTATTCTATTTTTACACTACACTTACACTAGGCCTGTGAAGCCCTGGCGAAGGGGTACCCCTTTATTGGGGGGTCCCCAACTGCCCAGGGATCACGGCCTTGGCTGACTAGCGGTCAGGAGTAATGTTTCAGCTGGGGAACCCGGTGATAGGGTTTCCCTGGCTGTGACATTACTCCCCCACTAGAAAGCATCTGCTGTTAGTTGTGGAAATTACAGGAGAACCTTAAGCATTTTTTCTACTGTAATTCTAGAACCAGGACCGGGTCAGAGACTGGTGCTGGTTGTGCTAAGTACAGGGGAACCCTACGCAATTTTTTCCCTGTTTTAACCAGGGAATGGCTATGAAAAGTCCAGGGCTGGTTCTGCTTTTAAACATTAACTCTTTACAAGCTTTTTACAGTAAGACACCTGCATGCATCTCACTGATGTATGCATGTGTCTGTGTGAAAACGAACTGCTCATGCTGAATATGAAAGCATGAAGCAGTACTATTCATTTGGGGCTTTGAAGTTTGTTTTGGAGTGGGATTTGCTGACATGCAAAATCGAACAGCAAATGCCTTCTTAAACTGAAACAAGATTGAATTCGAGTTGAAAATCGAAAGCAAAATCCATTCTTAGTAAATTTGAGATTTGCTAAGGGATTTTGCTGTTCAAGTTCAATTCAATCTCAGGAAATTTCAGAGATTCATAAAAATGAATCTCTAATCGAACTTTAGTAAATTTTACCCCTAGGAGACTGCTGTGGAACTACACATCCCAACAAAACTGTAACAGGGTATGCTTGGATGTGTAGTGCCACAGCAGCTGGAGTGCCACAGGTTGCCTACCCCTGAGATAGAATGTGGTTAAAGTTTATCAGAATAATTAACTTTGATGCCAGTTTTATGTGAGTACCAATAATAAGCAGATGATTTGTGTAAACTACACTAAAATGTGATTTTACATATTTGCAAATAATATAAATATAAATAATAGATATGATTTTTCTTTTTAGATGGAAAGAAACACCATGTCATCTTACTGCAGTTTTTGTATTAATGCCTCATTCCCAGTTACCATTTATGCTTTCTTCCTGCAAAGCAAATATGTTTTTTAAAGTATTTATTAACTATTGCCCATACGTGCCGGCATTACTGGGGAGATTTCCGGGAGCAGCAGGAGGGGACCTGCTGCTGTCCTCTTTAGGGGGCGGGGCCAGATGATAAATGACATTAAGCCCTGCCCCTTTACAGAAACCCCTCCGCGATTCGCGGGTCCGTTATGATGGGGCGGAGCTAAATGACGCAATTTGCTCCATTAAGCCCCACCCCTTCCCTATGGACCCGAAAATGGCAGTTAAAATCTCCCCATCCTGCCCACTTCACTAGGAAGTGGGCGGGATGTGGGAGATATGCCTACTCTTCCGGGGGTGCGGAGGTTACCTGAAAAATCGGGAGGCTCCCGCGATTCCCGGGAGAGTAGGCATGTATGCTATTGCCTATAATTTATTTTATCTATTCATCTGTAAATATCCTGATAATTTCAGAAAATATATATTTAAACTTTAATGGAATAGCATTTTAGGAATGTTCTCCGTATCACTGCTATTTACAGAAGCAGAATGCAGGAGATATCCAAGATATCATTTACTTTAAGTTAAGTAAAGCAGTTTGCCGCATTACCCAGTATTTTAAAAGGAACTGCAGTTTGCTCCAATTTATCAAGCTCCGAAAATCTGAGCTTTTTGGGGCTTATCCCGAGAGAGCACATACCATCCTAAGTGGCGACAGACATTGTGCATTTTGGGCAACATTTTACACAGGATAGGGATCTTCGGATCTCTTCCCAGCAATGTATACTTTACACGTGCGTCCCGATGGCGCAACAGGTCAGCAAGGTCTGAATCCACAGAAAAAGTAATAGCGCAAGCTATCGCTATACAATTTACTCGTCGCTGTGATGGGATCTTATTGGAGTTACAGTCCTGGGAAGAGGCTTTTGATAAATTGCCCAGAAAAGGCCATTACTTATTGCTGCAAAATGTGGGGATATGGAATGATACATTTGCCCCCCCCCCTCCCATGGTGATAATTAGGCCCTCTATTCCCCAGTCTACATGCTTACTGTGTTATCATCAGTCATTTGTATGAAATTAATAAAAAATGACAAAAAAAACCAAGATATTAAGTCCATGATTTTGGTGCTGATTGAAATTGTTGTGAATTGTGCTACTGGAAAACTGTAATTCATCTTACTAAATTTTTCTTGGCTTTCATGTAAGTACTACATAAAGTGTTTAGCCTTCTTGTGCTATTTTTATAAAATTTCAGCAGAGTTTCGTGTTGGTGCAATGGAAAATAAAATATTTTGCCTGAAATGTGAAGCAACTGAGCTTTTTAAGGTCTTTGACGTACATTATGTGCTTGATACCCATCACTGTCATTGGAAGGTTTAGAAATGACTGGACTCGTCTCAAGATTCACTTTGAAAGTGTCTGTTTTTATAACATAATTAATTGGACTCTCACAGACAACATATATCTGCCTAGAAAATGTGATCTGCATTAGACTGTGGTTACCAGTTTAAGGCTCTATGGGTTGGGTACGGGATCCCGACCAGGTTGTAACGTAACTAACTATACTGACCGAACCCCTAACCCTACTCCTAATCCTCCCTCCCTGGTGCCTAAACCTAACCTCCCCCTTAGTGCCTAAACCTATCTTCGCCCTCCCCACACCCTAAACCTAACTCTCCCCCCTTAGTGTCTAACCCGCACCCTACCATCCCTACTTACCTTCAGGATCCCGGCAGACGGGATGACCACGCCGGTATTCCAATAAGTGTCGGAATTCTGGAGTCGGCATTGTGAAAGCCGGGAATCCCTGCTGTCGGGATCCTGAACCTATTCCGGCTCTACATTTGTATTGTGGTCATCAAAATACTTTATGGGCTCTGCATAATTCTGTGGTTACCAGGATATGATCTCTGCACTGTAAAGTCATTATAACCTTTGCTTTGCATTTTTACTGTAGTCACAAGAATAGGCACTCTGTTTTATACGGTGGTTTTAGTAGAAAACAAAATATTGTCTCTGCATTATACTGTGGACAGAAGATTATAGGCTCTGCATTTTACTGTGGTCAGTAGAATATGGGCTCCGCATTATATTGTGGACAGCGTAATATACTGTAGGCTCTGCATTATACTGTGGTCAGCAGAATATGGGCTCTGCATTATACTGTGGTCAGCAGAATATGGGCTCTGCATTATACTGTGGTCAGCAGAATATAGGCTCTGCATTATACTGTGGTCAGCAGAATATGGGCTCTGCATTATACTATGGTCAGCAGAATATAGGCTCTGCGTTATACTGTGTTTTTTGTGTACAGATGTCTTGTTGATATTAAATGTATAATATTATTACTACTATCTTAGTGGCATACTATTAAAAGCTAAGTTTTAAATTAATTAGGTAGGTTGAGTGCTCCACAAAAAGAGAGTACTTTTCTTTTTCTCTCCCTTGTTCTCATGTTCAACATAACTCTCAAGGGTGCACCTCCATAAAGAGATTTTTTCATATAATTATTTTTTTTTCTATATCTATTCTAGACATATTTTGCAACATAACTACCTCCAATCCACATTTTGAGTAGGGGTGAGCGGGTTCGGATTTCTGAAATCCGAACCCCCCCGAGCCCCCCCGATCCGAGTCCGATCCGAGTCAGGCTCGACTTTTCCCGCCTGACTCGGATCTGAAATCGAGGCAAAACGTCATCATCCCGCCTTCCGAGTCTCGCGGGTTTTGGATCCTATATAAGGTACCCGCGTCGGCGCCATTTTCTCACTCGGCTGTGGACAGTGAAGAGGGAGGGTGGGAGTTAGGGCTGTGTAGTGTAGTGTAGTGTAGTGTAGTGTAGTGCTGCTGTTGTCCACTACTTCAAAGTCCATAGGGGCTGGCTGTGTTGTGCTGTGCTGCTGTTGTTAATAGGGGCTGTGTCCACTACTTCAAAGTCCATAGGGGCTGGCTGGACTGTGTTGTGCAGTCAGTTCTCCATAGGGGCTGTGTCCACTCCAAAGTCCTGTGCAGTGTCCCAGTCCTAAAGGAGTGCTGTAGTGTTGTCCAGGGGGTGCTCTGTCCATCAGGGGTGCTCCCCCCAAGTGCTAAAAAAATAATATATTTTCTGTGTTTGTGAATTGTGTGCGCAGTAGCCGCACGTGCATCAACAAAGTAGTGCCAAGCGTGCGCCTGTGTCATAAGTAAAGGGCCGGCTGGCTTGACCGTTAAAGGGTGCTGTAACCCCCAAAGTACACTCCAGTCCAAACCAAAAAAAAAATTATTTTCTGTGTTTGTGAATTGTGTGCGCAGTAGCCGCACGTGCATCAACAAAGTAGTGCCAAGCGTGCGCCTGTGTCATAAGTAAAGGGCCGGCTGGCTTGACCGTTAAAGGGTGCTGTAACCCCCGAAAGTACACTCCAGTCCAAACCAAAAAAAAATTATTTTCTGTGTTTGTGAATTGTGTGCGCAGTAGCCGCACGTGCATCAACAAAGTAGTGCCAAGCGTGTGCCTGTGTCATAAGTAAAGGGCCGGCTGGCTTGACCGTTAAAGGGTGCTGTAACCCCCGAAAGTACACTCCAGTCCAAACCAAAAAAAAATGATTTTCTGTGTTTGTGAATTGTGTGCGCAGTAGCCGCACGTGCATCAACAAAGTAGTGCCAAGCGTGCGCCTGTGTCATAAGTAAAGGGCCGGCTGGCTTGACCGTTAAAGGGTGCTGTAACCCCCGAAAGTACACTCCAGTCCAAACCAAAAAAAAATTATTTTCTGTGTTTGTGAATTGTGTGCGCAGTAGCCGCACGTGCATCAACAAAGTAGTGCCAAGCGTGCGCCTGTGTCATAAGTAAAGGGCCGGCTGGCTTGACCGTTAAAGGGTGCTGTAACCCCCGAAAGTACACTCCAGTCCAAACCAAAAAAAAATTATTTTCTGTGTTTGTGAATTGTGTGCGCAGTAGCCGCACGTGCATCAACAAAGTAGTGCCAAGCGTGCGCCTGTGTCATAAGTAAAGGGCCGGCTGGCTTGACCGTTAAGGGTGCTGTAACCCCCGAAAGTACACTCCAGTCCAAACCAAAAAAAAATTATTTTCTGTGTTTGTGAATTGTGTGTGCAGTAGCCGCACGTGCATCAACAAAGTAGTGCCAAGCGTGCGCCTGTGTCATAAGTAAAGGGCCGGCTGGCTTGACCGTTAAAGGGTGCTGTAACCCCCGAAAGTACACTCCAGTCCAAACCAAAAAAAAATTATTTTCTGTGTTTGTGAATTGTGTGCGCAGTAGCCGCACGTGCATCAACAAAGTAGTGCCAAGCGTGCGCCTGTGTCATAAGTAAAGGGCCGGCTGGCTTGACCGTTAAAGGGTGCTGTAACCCCCGAAAGTACACTCCAGTCCAAACCAAAAAAAAATTATTTTCTGTGTTTGTGAATTGTGTGCGCAGTAGCCGCACGTGCATCAACAAAGTAGTGCCAAGCGTGCGCCTGTGTCATAAGTAAAGGGCCGGCTGGCTTGACCGTTAAAGGGTGCTGTAACCCACAAAGTACACTCCAGTCCAAACCAAAAAAAAAATTATTTTCTGTGTTTAGCCGCACGTATATATCAAATCGATATAACATAAATGGAGGACCAAACTTTCTCCGATAAAAATAAAATAGAGAAAGATCAAGAACCACTTCCTCCTAGTGCTGAAGCTGCTGCCACTAGTCATGACATAGACGATAACATGCCATCAACGTCGTCTGCCAAGGCCGATGCCCAATGTCATAGTAGAGGGCACATACAATCCCAAATGGCAAAGTTCAGGAAAATGACCTTGAAAAAGACATTTAAATCAGCTGAAGAGAAACGTAAACTTGCCAATATGCCATTTACGACACGGAGTGGCAAGGAACGGCTAAGGTCGATCCCTAGTATGTTCATGACTAGTGGTTCAGCTTCACATGACGATGGAAGCCCTCCTCCCACTAAAAAAATCAAAAGAGTTAAGCTGGCAAAAGCACAGCGAAGAACTGTGCTTTCTAAGAAGATATCACAAATCCCCAAGGAGAGTCCAAGTGTGGTGGTGGTTGCGATGCCTGACCTTCCCAGCACTGGACGGGAAGAGGTGGCTCTTTCCACCATTTGCACGCCCCCTGCAAGTGCTGAAAGGAGCACCCACAGTCCACTTGCTGATATGCAAATTGAAGTTGTCACTGTTGAAGTACAACAGGATGAGGATACTGGTGTAGCTGGCGCTGAGGAGGAAGTTGGTGAGGAGGATTCTGATGGTGATGTGGTTTGTTTAAATCAGGCTCCGGGGGAGACAGTTGTTGTCCGTGGGATGAAAAAGCCCATCACGGTCATGCCTGGGCAGAAGACCAAACATTCCACCTCTTTGGTCTGGCAATATTTCTATCCAAATCCGGACAACAACTGTCTTGCCATATGTACCATATGTAAAGGTGAAATAAGTAGGGGTAGGGACGTCAACCACCTAGGAACATCCTCCCTTATACGGCACCTGCAGCGCGTTCATAAAAAGTTACTGTCAAGTTCAGAAACTTTGGCTAAGACCGTAAGCAGTCCAGGGACACCTAAATCCCGTTGTCCTGTTGTATCCAAGCGCCTGCAAACCACACCGTCAACTCCCTCCTCGTCAATTTCCTCCTTAGTCAGGATCGGAAGTAGTCCTGCAGGCCATGTCACTGGCATGACTGACTCTCCTATCCGGGATTCCTCTGGAGGATCCTGCATTGCTACGCCTACTGCTGCCGCTGCTGCTGTTGCTGCTGCTGGGAGTCGTTCATCATCCCAGAGAGGAAGTAGGAACACCACTACTTTTACTAAACAATTGACCCTCCAACAGTCCTTAGCGAGGAGGATGAAGTACGACAGCAGTCATCTTGAAGCAAAACGTATAACTGAGGCCTTGACTGCTATGTTGGTGTTAGACGTGCGTCCGGTATCCACCATTAGTGCAGTGGGATTTAGACAATTGATGGAGGTAGTGTGTCCCCGGTTCCAAATCCCGTCTAGATTCCACTTCACTAGGCAGGCGATACCGAGACTGTACAGAAACGTCAGAAAAAGTGTCCTCAGTGTCCTGAAAAATGCCGTTGTACACAATGTCCACTTAACCACGGACATGTGGACAAGTGGAACAGGGCAGACTAAGGACTATATGACTGTGACAGCCCACTGGGGAGATGTATCACCTTACGCAGCAACAGCAGCAGCGTCACCAGTAGCAGCATCTCAGAAACGCCAGCTCGTTACAAGGCAGGCTACGCTGTGTATCACCGGTTTCAGTAAGAGGCACACCGCCGACAACCTTTTAGAGAAACTGAGGGAAATCATCGCCCAGTGGCTTACCCCACTTAGACTCTCCTGGGGATTTGTGATATCTGACAACGCCACCAATATTGTGCGGGCATTACATCTGGGCAAATTCCAGCATGTCCCATGTTTTGCTCACACAATAAACTTGGTGGTGCAGAATTTTCTGAAAAGCGACAGGGGCGTGCAGGAGACGCTTTGGGTGGCCCGAAAAATTTCTGGCCACTTTCGCCATTCAGCGACTGCGTGCCGAAGACTGGAGCGCCAGCAAACACTCTTGAACCTGCCCCGCCATCACCTGAAGCAAGAGGTTGTGACGCGGTGGAACTCAACCCTCTATATGCTTCAGAGGATGGAGGAGCAGCAAAAGGCCATACAAGCCTATACATCCACCTATGACATAGGCAAAGGAGGGGGTATGCACCTGACTCAAGCGCAGTGGAGAATGATTTCCGTGTTGTGCAAGGTTCTCCAGCCCTTCGAACTTGCCACACGTGAAGTCAGTTCAGACACAGCCAGCTTGAGTCAGGTCATTCCCCTCATCAGGCTTTTGCAGAAGCAGCTGGAGAAAGTGAAGGAGGAGCTAAGACGGAGCGATTCCGCTCGGCATGTGGGACTTGTGGATGAAGCCCTTCATTCGCTTTGCCAGGATTCCAGGGTGGTCAATCTGTTGAAATCAGACCACTACATTTTGGCCACCGTGCTTGATCCTAGGTTTAAAGCCTATGTGGTGTCTCTCTTTCCGGCCGACACAAGCCTGCAGAGGTGCAAAGACCTGCTGGTGAACACACTGTCAGCTGAAGCGGAACGTGACACGTCAACGGCTCCTTCTTCATTTTCTCCCGCAACTGGGGCTGCCAGGAAAAAACTTAGGTATCCTAAGCAACCCGCTGGCGGTGATGCAGGGCAGGCAGGACCAAGTTTGGACATCTGGTCCGGACTGAAGGACCTGGCAACAATTTCTGACATGTCTACTGTCACTGCATATGATACTGTCACCATTGACAGAATGGTGGAGGATTACATCGGTGACAGCATCCAAGTAGGCATGTCAGACAGTCCATACCTGTACTGGCAGGAAAAAGAGGCAATTTGGAGGCCCCTGTACAAGCTGGCTCTATTTTACCTGAGTTGCCCCCCCTCCAGTGTGTACTCCGAAAGAGTGTTTAGTGCAGCCGGGAACCTTGTCAGCGAAAGGCGTAGGAGGTTGCTTCCACAGAATGTGGAGAAGATGATGTTCATCAAAATGAATTATCAGCTCTTCCAGGGAGACCAGCCTCCAGAAGGTACAGAGGGACCTGTGGTGGTGGATTCAAGTGGGGACGAGTTAATACTTTGTGAGGATGAGGATGTACACACTGAAGAGGGTGAGGAATTGCTGGATGAGGAGGATGAGGATGACATCTTGCCTCCGTAGAGCCAGTTTGTGCAGGGACACATTAATTGCCAGCTTGTTTTGTGGGGGCCCAAACGAACCAATCATTTCAGCCACAGTTGTGTGGCAGACCCTGGCGCTGAAATGATTGATTTGTTAAAGTGTGCATGTCCTGTTTATACAACATAAGGGTGGGTGGGAGGGCCCAAGGACAATTCCATCTTCCATTTCTTTTTTTTCTTTGCATTATGTACAGTTTGGGGCCTAGTTTTTCTAACTGCCATCCTGTCTGCCACTGCAGTGTCACTCCTAGATGGGTCACGTGTTTGTGCCGCCCACTCGTGTCGCTTAGCATAGTCATCCAGCTACCTCGGTGCAACCTTTTGGACATAAAAACACTATTGTGAGGTGTGAGGTGTTCAGAATAGACTGGAAATGAGTGGAAATTAAGGTTATTGAGGTTAATAATAGCATAGGAGCAGAAAAACCTACAAATTCTGTGATTTTAGCTGTTTTTATGCTTTTTTTCAAAAAAATACAGATCCAAAACACAAAACCCAGAACCCAAAACACGGAAGGGTGGTTTTGGCAAAACCAATCCAGATCCAAAACACGAAGAAAGATCCAGATCCAAAACCAAAACACAAAACACGAAAAGTGGCCGGTGCACACCCCTAATTTTGAGTGTTCCAAACCAGTGCTTAGGATATCCTTACCTCCCTTTCCCTACATGCTTCGTTATACTGTGGTCAGCAGAATATAGGCTCTGCATTATACTGTGGTCAGCAGAATATAGGCTCTGCATTATACTGTGGTCAGCAGAATATGGGCTCTCTATTGTACTGTGGTCAGCAGAATATAGGCTCTGCATTATACTATGGTCAGCAGAATATAGGCTCTGCTTTATACTATGGTCAGCAGAATATGAGCTCTACATTATACTGTGGTCAGCAGAATATAGGCTCCACATTATACTGGGGCATTCTTGCCTACCTTCCCGATTTGGTCGGGAGCCTCCCGAAAATCGGGTGCCGCTCTCGACCTCCCGGGAAGGCAGGCAATCCTCCCAGCTGCCGCCCACCACTCCTGTCCCCCCGCAATTCCATGTAAAACCCCCGCAGCGGGGGGGGAGCGGTGACGCGATTCACGCGGAATCGCATCATTTTGGCCCCGCCCCCTGCTTCACACTGCCTGTAATATCGGCAGTGTGTAGTGGGGGCGGGGCCAAAATGACGCGATCGCGTTGCCCTGCCCCCCGCCCGCAAACCCTTGTCATCTGGCCGGCCCCACCCCCGTTTGCTGGCCACGTCTCCCCCCCCAGTTATGCCGATCTGGCTACTCTCTCCCGGAAGGGGCAGCCAGATAGTCGGCACGTATGTACTGGGGTCAGGAGAATATAGGCAGTGCATTATACTGTGGTCAGCAGAATATAGCTCTGCTTTATACTATGGTCAGCAGAATATAGGCTCTGCATTATACTGTGGTCAGCAGAATATGGGCTCCACATTATACTGGGGTCTTCAGAATATAGGCTCCACATTATACTGCGGTCAGCAGAATATAGGCTCCACATTATACTGGGGTCAGAAGAATATAGGCTCCACATTATACTAGGGTCAGAAGAATATAGGCTCTACATTATACTGTGGTCAGCAGAATATAGGCTCCACATTATACTGGGGTCAGCAGAATATAGGCTCCACATTATACTGGGGTCAGCAGAATATAGGCTCTACATTATACTGTGGTCAGCAGAATATGAGCTCTACATTATACTGTGGTCAGCAGAATATAGGCTCCACATTATACTGGGGTCAGCAGAATATAGGCTCCACATTATACTGGGGTCAGCAGAATATAGGCTCCACATTATACTGGGGTCAGAAGAATATAGGCTCTACATTATACTGTGGTCAGCAGAATATGAGCTCTACATTATACTGTGGTCAGCAAAATATAGGCTCTACATTATACTGGGGTCAGCAGAATATAGGCTCTGTATAATACTGTGGTCAGCAGAATATAGGCTCTGCATTATATTGTGGTCAGCAGAATATGAGCTCTACATTATACTGGGGTCAGCAGAATATAGGTTCTGCATTATACTGTGGTCAGCAGAATATGGGCTCTGTATTATACTGTTGTAAACTTGTAACTTTATTATGGATAATGCATTTGTACTGTGGTCACCATGGTATTGGCTCTGTTTAATTTTGTGTTTCTTACCAATCTGTACACATTAATTATTGAAATATTCTTGGGGCACTGAGTATATGTTTGTTTTTTAACCACTGTGCCAATGTTAAGTATAGTGCAATTTCAACTGTGTTTGTTTTTTTTCCCTAAAAACATCTCAGATGCTAAATATGTTTGTCTCCTTACTGGACTGTGCTGTGCATTATGAATATGTTATTTACCATAACTGTAACTGAATCTTTAATTGCTGTGACAATACACCTGTCTGGGATTGGTCTTAGCAAAGGATGACAACAAAAAGAAAAATTAATACAAAAAGGGGAAAAAAAAAACAACTAAACATAAAACCAAATTTACAATCATATATCAGCTAAGGCTATTGTGAGCCATACACTCCCCAATACCCCATTCTGTCAATATGATTCCCCACACGGCGATCAAAAATGCAAAAAAGCGGCATGTTAAAAATTCCAGACTTTCCAATCCCGATTAATTTTTGGTCAGGATCGGCGAATCAAAAATTTCCAACATGTTGAATATTCCTGATTCCCTGACCCCACCATCGGCAAAAAGGGAAATTTCCGCGATAGCAGCTAGATATATGGGCCCTTTAGATGCAGATGATGTACGTACTATATCAACCTAGCCAGGGTCATAACTAGGGGTGTGCAATTGGTGCCACAGCACAGAGTTCAAGGACTGCGGACGGCACCATCGCCGCCCCATGGCCATTGCTTCTTGATAGCAGGGTGCCTGGAATGGCTCGCTGCAGTCAGGATAGCTTGTGCAGTGTTGTAGGGAGCCTCCTATGGATGCTCCAGATGGGCATACTGCAATCTGTACAGCCGACCAGGTGCCCTTAGGACGCCCGGTCAGTGATGCACTTACAGGTGCTGCTGGCCCTGCCCCTTTTGTACGATGATAGAGTTAAACTCTGGATATTGGTTTGTTCAAACTTATACTGAGACAGGAATGCTCACCTGTTGATAAGGATTTCTGTGTGCCTCTTGTTAGAAGTGGTGGAGATGTATCAACAAGGTTTGGAATGCAAGGTCACATCTGGATTCTCAGAAAAAAATTAGCAGAACTTCTTAATTATGTGTCAAAGAATATTAAAATATATAATTAATTTTAGTAACACAAGTAATAGCTCCCAGTGTATACGTGACTAATAATCAAATTGTTAGCTAGCTATTACAGATGCCCAGAAATGATAAGATAACCGATGAAGAAGCTATATAAATGCTTGGCACACATGTATTTGAACCTCTCACCAGTCACTATATGTTGGCAGAGTCAGACTGGCCTAGCGGGGGGTTAGGTAAATCCTCCGCCCACTATTGTCAGTGGCGTGGCCAATGAATGCAGGGGCAGGCTGGTGACTGGTCCCTGTGGGACTGCATGGCTGGGACAAGCTGTCTCCAAGTACATACTCGTACAGCTGCTGTGCTGCCCAGTGCCTTGTAAAGTTGTAATGCTGAGGAGTTTGCTGACAAGTGCAGGAACTCCTCAGCAGTGTCTGCTGTGCTCCGATTAGCTGGGCAGGCACAGGCACGCCCCGACATACATTAACTCCCAGGATAGGAGGAAACATGAGGCTGCTAGATGCTGGATAGGAAACTGCAGGCAGCATATATAAAATAGGTTAGTGTCCGTGTGATACACAGTGTATGTGTGTGAGAGAGGTGCAGTGTGTGCTTTTGTGTGAGCGGCATTGTGTGTGTAAAAGAGAGGCACAGTGGATGGAGATATAGTGACCGGAGATAAAGTCCCAACCAATCAGCTCCTAACTGTCAATTTTCAAACACAACCTGTGACATGGCAGTTAGAAGCTGATTGGTTGGGACTTTATATCCACTCACTTTATCTCCATCCAAGGATTAAGTAAATAAACCTGAGAGAGAGAGAGGTAGAGAGAGAGAGTGAGGTAGATAGAGAAAGAGAGGGAGAGAGCGAGAGACAGGGACCTATTCATCATAACTAAAAACTCTCTGGAGGTAATTAGGTTTAGAACTTGCTTGGAGTTCTACCTAATTACCGGAGGAATTCATCATTCCTCCTCTCCATAACTATCTATTCCGAAAAGCTGTCATTTTTGCGATGACAGCTTTTCAGGAAGTAGATACTTTTCCCTGCCTAGTCCTACCTTACCGCAGCTGTAATCAGTGCTGCGCATGCGCTGTTACATCCGTAAACCAGCGCATGTGCAGCACTGCCTACGGCTGCGGTAATTCTGTGTGCCCCCCCCAGCCCCCCTCCCACTCCCATTCCACCTCCGCTCACTCCCCCCCCCCGTCCCTGACTTACCTGACATATGGAAGGAACTAAAGATCAGAGGGCCTGATTCAGACCCAGTCGCAAGTGCTGTGTGCTCGCAACCGAGTCGATGGTGGGCCAGTGCACAAGCGAGCCCCGGAGCGAGCGCAAAAAGCACTCGCTCCAGGACTCACTACAAAAGGGGCGGCTGTCAATGTTGATCGACAGCTCGACCCCTTTTGTAGGCGTGCCGGGGGGGGTGGCTGAGCAAACGGAGGTGTTCCTGCAGGAACGCCTGCTGTTTGTGGGCGGCCCTACTGACATCACTAGTGATGTCAGTAGGTGGACTTCCTGCTCTAATAGTGCAGGAAATCCACTGGGGCTTGCGGCAACGAGACCCTACTGTAAGGGTCTCATCGCAAGCCCAATGGTCGCGATGGTCTTGACCATCGCGACCATCATCATGGCCGCTCGCATAAGCTTTGGCCGCAACAAAAAAAAACAACACACGCCCTGATTCAAAGCGAGCGCACGCTTTTTGCGAGCGGCTCTGAATCAGGCCCAGAGTTCATAGAAGAGGCCCACGGAACCTTCAAGATTTGAAGGCTGTTTATGTGGAAGAATGGGCCAAAATCACACCTGAGCAATGCATGCGACTAGTTTCTCCATACAGGAGGCGTCTTGAAGCTGTCATTACCAACAAAGGCTTTTGTATGAAGTATTAAATACATTTCAGTAAGCGTGGTCAATACTTCTTCCCTGTGTCATTTCACATTATTACACATAACTTAATTTCTGAACATCTATGGTTTGATTTCTTTGCATGTGTGGATTGCATGAGTTGTTGCTGACATTTGGTGACAATTTCATTACAATAGCCCCATTACAAATATATATACTGAGAAAAATGTTGGTGTGTTCAATACATATTTTACCCGCTGTGTATATATATATATATTAGGGGTGTGCACCGGACACTTTTCGTGTTTTGTGTTTTGGTTTTGGATCTGGATCTTTCTTCGTGTTTTGGATCTGGATTGGTTTTGCCAAAACCACCCTTCCGTGTTTTGGGTTCTGGGTTTTGTGTTTTGGATCTGGATTTTTTCTTAAAAAATAAAAAAAACCCGCTAAAATCACATAAATGGGCCTTTTTTTGTTCCTACGCTATTAATAACCCCAATAACATTAATTTCCACTCATTTCCACTCTATTCTGAACACCTCACACCTCACAATATTGTTTTTAGGCCAAAAGGTTGTACCGAGGAAGCTGGATGACTATGCTAAGCGACACAAGGGGGCGGCACAAACACGTGGCCCATCTAGGAGTGGCACTGCAGTGGCAGACAGGAAGCCAATCAGCGTTATGGTGCCCATTTGCATGTAGCACGAACCCGGGAGATCCGTGCTACATGCATCTGTGTGATTGGCACAGAGCAATGACAGGTCCGTGAGACCCGTCTGTGCTGCTGTGGTAAAAAAAAAAAAAAAAAACCTGTGTAAAAAAAGAAAAAAATGGCGTGCACCCCCCCAAAAAAGAGCAACCAGCCCCGGGCATTAGTAACCCAGTGCTGGGTGTGCTTAAATACAGGGGACAAACGACGTAGGGGTCCCCTGTACTTAAGCACAACCAGCACCGGGCTAGTCAGAACCAGCGCTGGTTGCCAAAATACGGGGGACAAACGACGTAGGGGTCCCCTGTATTCTGCGCAACCAGCTCTGGGCTCTGATCCGGTCCTGGTTCTGGAAATATAGGGGACAAAAAATGAGTAGGGTTCCCCTGTATGTTCCAGAACCAGCACTGGACTTTTTCTAGCGGGGGGCTGATGCCACAGCCAGGGGAGCCCTTTCACCGGGCCCCCCAGCCGCAGCATCAACCCTGACCGCTAGTCAGCCCAGGCCGGGGATCCCTGGAGAGCTGGGGACCCCCCCAATAAAGGGGTCACCCTCTCCAGGGCACCCCAGGCCCAGGCTGATAGCCCGGGGCTATCCCCGCCACCCCTGGTGGCGGTGGGTGGCGGGTTGATTGTGTGGTGTGGTGTAAATAAAGAATATCAAACATTGTCTTTACAAGTAGAACTGCAAGTCCCAGCTAGCCTGCCCCGCATGCTGGTACTTGGAGAACTACAAGTACCAGCATGCAGGGCATTAAGGGCCCACTAGTACCTGTAGTTCACCTGTAAAAAAAATGTTTAAAAAAACACAGGACACACACACCGTGACAGTATAAGTTTATTAAACATACATACACACACACACATGTACACATACTCACCTATGTAACCTGTAGCATCGGTCCACTTGTCCGGTAAAGTATCCCTAGGGGACCTGTGAAAAAAAACATACTCACCATCTCCTATGCGAGGTTCTGTCCTCTTCGTTCCAAAGTAGGCATCCCCGGACTTGGCAAAAAAAAAAAACGAAAACGCGATCCACGAACTTAGTACCGTTCTATAGAACGGTACTTCCCGAATGAGAGCTTAGCGGCGGGGTATCACCATGGAAACCCCGCTGCTAAGCGTTCATTGGCTGAGAGAGGTCATCTCCCGTCTCTCAGCCAATGAACGGCTCCCTCCATTGTAGTCAATGGTGGGAACCGCAGGGTAAACTTTAATAACCTTGCGGCTCCCAGCATTGACTACAATGGAGGGAGCCGTTCATTGGCTGAGAGAGACGGGAGATGGCCTCTCTCAGCCAATGAACGCTTAGCAGCGGGGTTTCCATGGTGATACCCCGCCGCTAAGCTCTCATTCGGGAAGTACCGTTCTATAGAACGGTACTAAGTTCGTGGATCGCGTTTTCGTTTTTTTTTTTTTGCCAAGTCCGGGGATGCCTACTTTGGAACGAAGAGGACAGAACCTCGCATAGGAGATGGTGAGTATGTTTTTTTTCACAGGTCCCCTATGGATACTTTACCGGACAAGTGGACCGATGCTACAGGGTTACATAGGTGAGTATGTGTACATGTGTGTGTGTGTGTGTGTGTGTATGTATGTTTAATAAACTTATACTGTCACGGTGTGTGTGTCCTGTGTTTTTTTTAAACATTTTTTTACAGGTGAACTACAGGTACTAGTGGGCCCTTAATGCCCTGCATGCTGGTACTTGTGGTTCTCCAAGTACCAGCATGCGGGGCAGGCTTGCTGGGACTTGCAGTTCTACTTGTAAAGACAATGTTTGATATTCTTTATTTACACCACACCACACAATCAACCCGCCACCCACCGCCACCAGGGGTGGCGGGGATAGCCCCGGGCTATCAGCCTGGGCCTGGGGTGCCCTGGAGAGGGTGACCCCTTTATTGGGGGGGTCCCCAGCTCTCCAGGGATCCCCGGCCTGGGCTGACTAGCGGTCAGGGCTGATGCTGCGGCTGGGGGGCCCGGTGAAAGGGCTCCCCTGGCTGTGGCATCAGCCCCCCGCTAGAAAAAGTCCAGTGCTGGTTCTGGAACATACAGGGGAACCCTACTCATTTTTTTCCCCTGTATTTCCAGAACCAGGACCGGATCAGAGCCCAGAGCTGGTTGCGCAGAATACGGGGGACCCCTACGTCGTTTGTCCCCCGTATTTTGGCAACCAGCTCTGGTTCTGACTAGCCCGGTGCTGGTTGTGTTTAAGTA
Organism: Taudactylus pleione; assembly: GCA_031769625.1. Classification (NCBI taxonomy): domain Eukaryota; kingdom Metazoa; phylum Chordata; class Amphibia; order Anura; family Myobatrachidae; genus Taudactylus; species Taudactylus pleione. Next base: position 10,285,132 of record JAUIMM010000300.1, read on the forward strand.
CAGGGGACCCCTATGTCGTTTGTCCCCTGTATTTAAGCACACCCAGCACTGGGTCACTAATGCCCGGGGCTGGTTGCTCTTTTTTTGGGGGGGAGGACGCCATTTTTTTCTCTTTTTACACAGGTTTTTTTTTTTTTATTTACCACAGCAGCACAGACGGGTCTCACGGACCCGTTAGTGCTCTGTGTCAATGACACAGATGCAAGTAGCACGGATCTCCTGGTCCGTGCGTGCATCTGTGTCATTGAAATACACAGCAGCACAGACGGGTCTCACTGACCCATCTGTGCTCTGTGTCACTGTCAATCACACAGATGCATGTAGCACGGATCTCACGAGTCCGTGCTACATGCAAATGAGCACCATAATGCTGATTGGCTGAGAGCCGTGACAGACGGCTCTGTCAGCCAATCAGCACTTTGCCCATTAAAGGCAAAGGCATTTTTTTTTAAATGGCCGCTCGAGGCAAAACCTCGAGATCCGACAGCAGATCTCGAGGTTTTGCCTCGGGAGAGGGATCCGGGGCAGACAGGGAGATCCGAGCTTGGGCTCGGATCGCCCCGGATCCCCGAAGTTCGGGTGGGTTCGGTTCTCAGGGAACCGAACCCGCTCATCCCTAATATATATATATATATAACATGACTTATATAATGAAACAAAAGAGAGCAGTAGTTAGTGAGGCACTAATTGTTCAAATAAAACTTTTAGGGTTCTATATTTATTATCATTTGCATCCAGCCCCCAAAAATGAAAATTTCTTGTCACCAATAAGGAATCTTTATTCACCCAGATGTACCATTGGTGAGTCCCCGGGATAGGGGCTCCAATGGGAACCCGTCCTGGCAATCATTGAGAAATAACGTGATCATATTGCGATCACATTACTTCTCCTGTGTCCCCTCAGCTGTGCTGCTCCGCTTATGCCATCGGACGTTGGCGTATGTGCAAGCTGGAGTTACTGGGGGGAGCACTGTCTATTTTGCCTCCTGGCGCCTGGTATGAACTTACGCCCCTGCTCTCACAGTAACAGAAGTGTAAGTATTGTTCTATGATAAATATGCAAATCGTCAGTGAGTTCATGGACATGGAGTATGGTGCACACATGTCGCTCTCCAGGACGGCCCACCTGATAAATGAGCTCAGCATGTGCTGGGTCTCTCTGAAGGAAAGAAGACGTTATGTATTCTGCTGTGGAATGGCAATTGGTTTTTCTAAAGAAATCTATGAAGAAGAGATGAGCTAGTATGTTCAATCGCTGGCTTCAGAAAAATAGAGACATCTGGAATTAATGTTTACTTTAAAAATAAAATGTGGCCTGTCTCCGCATAAAGGAAATTAGGCTCATATTAACAATACTTGTGCTACGGTCTTATAATAAGTGTTCCGCAGATACAAGCATACAGATATTATTAAACATTGTAAACCACCCACAGGATATGACAGGTTGCATATTCTAAAGTTCCAGTAATTGTCTAATATATTATATATATTATAATACATGTTTCCCAACATTGCTGGGAGACCTCTGGAAGGTTCAAGACTACAATTTGTGTACTGGCAGCCCAGAACCTACAATGTTTGATGCATTAATTTATCTGCATTTTAGCCCGGAGGCGGAACCTTTGATGAGACGACTCATAGTGGTAAATTTACTAAGCTGAGAGTTTGGGCATTTTTTTCCACTCTCAAATGTACTAATGTCAAACTCGGGAGAGAGATCTCCTTTGCTACGGGAAAATACTGGAGATTTAGCAAACTCTTCAATTCACCATCGGAAAAACTTGAGAACCTTTTCACTGGTGAAGATAGGATTTTGGAATTTACCAAGCAGAGAGTTTCTAAACTCTCATGAGATGGAAAAACTCTCCTGTAAAAACTCGTGAAAAAAATACACCTGCCTGTGATCTGAGATTTTGGCAGAAACATACACAGATCGTATGTATGTTTATGCCTGTAAATATAGAAAATAAATTTAAATACAGTGGGGGTACAGGTGCCTCCCGTCTGCTGGCACTTGTAGTTCCACAAGTGCCAAAGGGCAGGCATGCTGGCATCTGTAGTCCCACTATAAAATACAATAGTTTACTTAAATTTCCCAACTTTATTACCCCCGTACCTAACACTACAGGGTTGCGGGGAAGAGCCCCGGGCTTCAGACCAAGCCTGGGGTTAAGGGAGCAGGGGGACCCCGACCTCCCTTGAGATTCCTGCCTTGGCCTGACCGGCTTGGGCTGATAAAGCTTTGGCCCCAGAGCCCCGATGAAAGGGTCTCCGGGCTGTGGCATTACAGCCCAGTCATTTTGGGTCTGGTGCTGGTTTTAAATATAAGGGAGACTCTACGCAATTTTTTTCACCCTATATTTAAAACCAGGACTGGCCCTGCAGCCTGGTGTTGGTTTCTAAATTACGGTGGTAGCCCACACATTTTGTTCCCCATAATTTTAGAAACCAGGACAGGCTGGCAAGCCTGGGGCTGGTTAACCTTTAGGGAGGGGCCCTATGTAATTTTTTTTTTTTTACTTTTAACCTGTTTTTTTACAGATACAACACAAGCAGCTTACACATCTCACTGATATGTGCAGGCTGCTTGCTTAGAGTTTTGCAGAGAGAAGACACTGCAATCTTGGGTGAGTCATCTCCTGCAAAACCTGCTACTTGGCAGAGAAATCTTGTTCTGCTTCACCATCGGCCATCTTACTCTCAGCTAAACTCCCTTCTTTGTAAATTTGCGAGTCTCAGGAACTTCAAATCACCCGAATTTAGGTGAAGCTAATTGAGTTGAAAAAAAGTAAACTCTCCCAGACTTGATTCCATGGTGTATTTCATTATCGCAGCCCTTGACTCGCCCGCTTCTCCCTTTTGCGGGAGATTTGCCCTCTATTTGCAATTCAGAATTCACTATTTATGATATGACACACAGTAATACCCTCCAATTAAATCTTAGTTTGTCTGAGGAGCCCCCTTCATGCCCCTATATATGCACCAGAGCTCGTTTACATGCCATAAGCGACAACTCTTGCCCCTGTGCATGCCGGAACCCCCTAGGGACGGCTCACCCCAGAAAACATTTGAAAGGCGCCATTGAGCGGTGGCCACGGACAGTCAGGGGCTGTGCATTATAGCAATAGCCTGCACAGCCCCTGCACTGCACAGAGGAGGAGGAGGTGTGCAGTCTTTAAGTTAAAATACCGCACATTACACCTCTTCCTCCATGCAGTGCAGGGGCTGGGCACAGTATTGCTATAAAGCACAGCCCCTGACCGTCTACCGTCACTGCTCCAGTTCCTGCCTCCTGCTGCTCCATGGAGCTCCGCAACAGGTAAGTTGGAGAGAGGGAGGGAGAGAGGGGGGGGAGGTGTCTGAATGATTTTATATTGCCAAAATAAAATCTTTCTGATGCTCCTGCATGGCATCATTCTGAAGACGGGATGTACTAAAGGTATAAATGCCGTAAAACCCCCAAAAATTCAATTTTCGGGGTTTTACCGCATTCCCTGAATGTACTAAGCACCTGGAATGCGATGCATTCCGGTTCTTTGTCCCGATGGGTAACGCCACAATAGAAGCCTATGAGATTCTTATCGGGACGCTCCAGGCTGGGAGGGATCTGATCATGCGCAGAAGGATGCCAAAGGGACTTCTGGGTGTTAAACCCGGAAGTCCCCCTGACTGCTCTTATCGGGAGAGTTGTCCTTTGCGAAGACAGGCGGGACATGCCGCATCGCTAATGCGATGCTTAGTACATCCCGCCCTCTGTCCCTTAATATGCAACTAATGCCAATGCCATGCCCTTTTATATGCCATCAGATCAGAGAGACATCATGTGCCCAGAGCCCACACAAGTCATGCCATATATGCCATTACAGCTGCAGTCCGCTCCCCTTGGCTTACATTATGTGTTACACGCAGCGGGGCTACGTCTGAGCCGGGTGCCAAGTGGCTGTGTTTGCCTGATTTACTACCTTATACTAATACAGATTGCCTTAGGGCTAATGTGTGGATCCGTACAAGTAGGAAGACGCTCTGCTACCGTCATCATTACTATTAGCACATGCACCAGCTACTAGGTGCCAGAGACCTATCAGAAACAGGCTTCCATTCCCCGTAAGCACGACCCTGAAGAGCACCGAACTCTAGCTACATGCCCATGACACTCCCATTACACCTACAAGACAGAACAGCTCCGTGTTATCACATGGTCACCTCACAATTCCCGCCTTGGAATCCCCATTTGACAGAAAGACAAATCCGGCAAAGTTCCAGCTTTCTCAGAATGCATTTGCGCATGTGCTGAATGCTACAACTCCATATTTGTGTCTGTGCAAATAGATCTGTCTGATCTGAAATCGGGCCCATTATATGTAACTGTGGGTCTGATTCAGCAAGGAACGCACGGATGCAGACGCACGCACCCGTCCGCTGCGAGTATATACTAATAAATGCATACGCAAGCAGAATAAGCAGGTGCCTAGTAAAACACAATACCTCCCACTTCCCTTAGTGTGCATTCTGTTATACCACGCAAGACAGCGCAAACATCGGTAACATCGAGAACCATCTAACACATTAGCAAGCAAGTAAGAAACTGTGCCTAAATGGTGTATGGGTGCAAACCCTGCACCCCCAGTGTGCTCACCAATGAGTGCTATTCCTTCTATCTCCACCTCTCCCAACACACACACACACACAACAGATACGGAACACACATTTATACACATAGAACACAGGGCCTGATTCAGACCCGGTCGCTCTGACAGAGCGCTCGCACTGAATCAGGGTGGCCGCATGTTTTTTTTGTGCGGCCTCCTGGCCGCTTGCATAGCTGTGGATGACCACCCACAGCTATAGCGAGCGGCCATGATGATGGTCGCGATGGTCAAGACCATCGCGACCATCGGGCTTGCAACGAGACCCTTGTGGTAGGATCTCGTGGCCGCAAGCCCCAGAGAGATTTTAACAGCCGGATCTCTCCACTGACATCACTCGTGATGTCAGTGGGGCCGCCCCCAAACGTCAGGCGTTCTCATGGGAACACCTCCGTTTGGGCAGCCACCCCCCCGACCTGCCCACCAAAGGGGGCGAGCTGTCACTCAACATCGACAGCTCGCCCTCTTTGGTGCGAGACCCGGAGCGACGGATTGCCCGTCGCTAGCCAGGTCTGGCGCATGCGCACGACGGAGCCGGCTCCGTCGTGTGCATGCGCTGTGGGCCACCATCGACCCCGTTGTGAGCGCTCAGTGCTTGCGAACGGGTCTGAATCAGGCCCAGAGACTGAAGGGTATATTTACTAAAGATCAGTTTTGGGCTATTTTCCATTGGTTTTGCAAAATGACCAAAACTGACCATTTACTAAAGTCAAAACCGACAGAAAACTGACCAAAACCCGACTTTAGAACATCGGACCAACAATCAATACTTTTACACAGACGACTATTGAACCCGGAGATTTGCAAATGATCGGTTTTAAAACCAACAAAAACACCCAGAGGCAACACAATGACAAACCCACCCAAACGATCACTATCATGGTGGGGGTCCTCAGTCCCCTAATCCCACTGCTTTGGTGTCACACGTCATGCCATCCTTTGTTACAGTCCTTACATGCAGTCTATCTTCCAGTCTTGCTGCCACCAATGTCCTAAATATAATAGTAGTATACAGTTTATTAACCACTCATGTGATCTGCATACACAGTATAGACCCCTCAAGACAAAATAATGCTCCCTCATGCTCATATTCTCAGGGGCATATCCTATTATGCCACAGTGGTTAAAGGTGCTAAGCCCCTTAGTAATATGTATATGAGGCTCCTGATCCTACACACGTAACTCTAAATAAGGTGCTATAGTCTTAAACAACTCACTTTTATTATAAATGCATTTTATCAGCACCTCGAAGTAATAGCCAACATTTACATTTTCTGTGAACAATCTAAACTGTAACTTAATTAAGTCTATTTCACATCTTGCCTGCTGGTGAAATGAACAAACATTTGGAGCGCTTGGACCACAGTTCTGATTTCATCATCCCCCTGATACTCGCTCCAGACATGCTGCATGAGACGATAGTCGTAAACTCATGAAATTAACTCTTGTGGTTAGAAGAAGAGATGGAGGGAATGGCGGTGTCAGAGGGGACGGAAGTGGTAGATTACAGAATCCCAGACTGCCTAGAAGAATTTCAAACTTGGTTGAACTGAAACATTCCTATGTGTGTGTAATACATCTTCACATATGAAAAGTTCACAGCTTTGATCGATGCAAACTGAATTAAGAGTAAATGTAGCAATCCCATATGATGGTGCAGTGTTTATCCATTACACACAGTGATGAAAACCTCTTTATATATAGTAGGGCAGCCATTGTGCAGACTGTTGGGTAGATGTGTCAAACTTTGTAAAGAGGATGATTTAAGTTACCCACAGCAACCAATCAGATTCTAGCTTTCATTATCTAGTACATTCTATAAAATAATAGCTAGGAGCTGATTGGTTGCTATAGGCTACACCTCCACTTGTCTTCTTTTGAAAGTTTTGATACAACTCCCCCCGGGTTATTATTTATGACTCTGAGAATGAATTATACTAATTAACTGAGTCCAGTAACACAATTTAGCTATAAGGCACTTTTGCCTCATGCCTTAGTGACAGAGTTGTATTTTACTACATTACTACACTGTATTTTCATGAATATTGCTTTAATGTTCTCAGCTTCTCAGTGTACTGATTTTGGCAGGACAGTCACAATCAGGGCCTTAGGGAGCCCGGCTGGGCCCCGGTAAAGGAGGGAGCGTGGCCTAATTGCGAGAGGCATGACCACGCCCCTTGCCAAAAAAAGAAATAAACAAATCACCTTTGCGCGGCGCTGCGTGCTGGGGAGGGTGGTGCTGTAAGCCCCCCCAGCCCAGTGCTAAGCGGGGGGGGGCGTGATCAGTGTGATCGCTTCCCCCCCACAGCCATAGAAGACTGCTCCACACTGCAGCCCAGCACAAGCTGTGTGCTGAGCTGCTGTGGCGGAGGGGGGGGAGGGGCGACGCCGGACCAGGGGCCCCGCCGGGCCCCTCTAGCAAGCCCGGGCCCGGGTAAACTGTACCCCCCCCCTCTCGGTGCTCATGGTCACAATTAAAGGGCTCTGTATTGCCACGCTGGCCAGGACTTCCTCATTGTCTCATGGAAGGGAAGTTTGGGAGGTCCCAAAGCAGAGCTATGGCGAATGAGTGCTGCATGAACCTACCACTAGTAAATGGATGCTTATAGGGGAGCAGAAATAGTGGCCTGTGTGTTAGACATGCGGTCGGAGTGGGCCTGATTCTGAAATTGGAGTAAAGCAAAAACATTGTTGCACCTTAGTAAAACTATGCTGCGCTGCAGATTGGCACATTTAAATGTGCAGAGATCTGGATTTGGGAGGAGTGTGAAATCTCAGTTGCAAAGTAAAAATAAAGCTGTCCAGCACTTGTGCGCTACATGCAACAGCAGACAACATTTACCCTGCATGCAAAGAAAATACTGTAAATGTATTTGCACCCGTTGCACCTCAACATGGTTTATCCAGGTCCAGTCACTTACTCAATTTTGCTTTACTTCCTAATCAGAATCAAGCCCTTAGACTTTATAGACTTAGGGGTATTTTTACTAAAGTGCGAGTTTTTAGAAGTGGAGCTATTGCCTATAACAACCAATCAGATTCTCGCTATTACCTTCTAGAAGGTGCTAGATAAATGTTAAGTAGAATCTGATTGGTTGCTATGGGCAACATCTCCACTTCTAAAAACCTGCACCTTAGTAAATATACCCATTAGTTTACCTTGTGAGTAATGCAGAACTATCAGCATTGGTCTGAACTGGAATGCATTCTTGGAATTGCAGCAGTTTAGCCCTCATGATCTACGTTGATAGTTTAACCTTAGTGGATTCTAGAGCCACCACTAGGAAGTCAAATTCAGCCGTTAGATTCTGCAGCATTACCATCACAACCTCCTTGTTATCTCCCTAAACGCCTACAGATGTAATTTGCTGAGATATAGATAACATCTTGTCAAGGTGCTCATTTGTGTCTATGCATGCTCTCAGTTTAGTACCATACAATGTATTCTTCAAGTTTGTTCTACTCATTAGACCCTTATCTTCATGTGCCGCCTGTGTAAGCAGAGTTGTATGGTGACAGCAGATAGTAGTAGCAGAATAAAGCTATCACAGATATGTGTAGGGAATGTGCTTAGTGCAGTAGTCCTCCAGATAAGAAGTTAAACTCACGTACACACAGCTGCAAAGGTGGTGCTCCTCCTTTCCAGCTGGCCCCTCGGACGGACCTGGATAATCTGTACCCGCACCATCCCCCTCTCGGTGCCTAGGATTGTGTGCACACTTGTACAGCAATTGTTGCCTTAACCATCCACTTGTTGAAAGATTAAATCAGGGTGCCACCTCTAGTTACTTCCCCTACTGGGGTTCATCCAACACTGTTGTCAGACTGACACCAACATTTAGAAGCTTCCCCCTTTATACTAGCACTGGAGCTTCCCAAACTAGATAAATCTGAATCTGGAGTGAAATATATGAGATATAAGATGTAATGCTTGTTATTAGCACTATTTTTGCGGTGCACTTCTAATCCCATTTCTATCACCGTAATCATAATATGCTGACTTGGTAAAGCATTAGTGTCAATGACTGCATTTGTCTGTATTCACTCTCTAATACTGAGGAATTTACAGTGCAAATTGTTTTACTTCATTGTGTTATTAATATCATCTGAGAACATCAGCATATTTCTAATGATTAGCTGTAATTATATTCAGTCTGCAAAGTGTTCTGTTGGCCGGACTTTACTCTCAGGGATTTGCTGTACAATGTGCTGCGGACACAGGGCCTAATTCAGACCCTCTCGCGAGCGCTGAGCGATCGCAAGCGGGTCGATGGTGCCCTAATGCGCATGCGCACAACGGAGGGAGCTCCGTCGTGCGCATGCGCGAGACCAGCAAGGCGACAACCAAGTTGTCGCTATGGGTCTCGCACCAAAGGGGGCGTGCTGTCGATGGTGATTGACAGCACGCCCCCTTTGGTGGGCGTGCCGGGGGCGTTGCTGCCCAGACGGAGGCGTTCCCATGGCAACGCCTACCGTCTGGGTCTGGCCGCACTGACATCACTAGTGATATCAGTGGGAGTGCTTTTGGCTCTGATAGAGCCAAAAGCACTCCTGGGCTTGCGGCAGTGAGACACTACTGCAGGGTCTCATCGCAAGCCCGATGGTCGCGATGGTCTTGACCATCTTTTTGGCCGCTCGCATAAGCTGTGGGTGGTCACCCACAGATATGCGAGCGGCCAGGAGGCCGCTCCATTTTTAGGTAGGAGGGTCCAGATTCAGAGCGAGCGCTCTGGTCAGAGCGTCCGGCTCTGAATCAGGCCCACAGCTTACAGTACTACAATTGCCAACATTACTATATGATTTCCAGGGGCCTTTTGTTACAGCACAGGTGCACCTACATAAAATGAATTCACACAATCACAGGCAATGGCGGATAAGGAATTTAAAGTGGTTTCAGAAAATACTCATTAAGTGACATGTGTTTAGTATAGCCCAATTGTCAGCAGGCATGGTCAAATCTACAGGAGCCGTATTTGGGACTGACCTGCACTCAAGAGCTGAAGATATCACTTAAGACAGTGGCTCTGATTCAGAGCCGGATGCTCTGACAGAGCTCCCAGCACATACCACTTGTGCATTATAATGACAGCGGCCCTCTCATTCAAGCCCATTGCCAGGTAATCAGAATTTACTCACCTTCTTATTACATTGACGCTGTCTGACATATTGTATTTAACCTAAAAGTGAATTTATTCCGTTATGTTTGATCCAAATGGTGCCAAAACAACTTTCTTTATGTTTGTAGCTTGATCAGGCTGCATCGCAGCACACGTGACGTACGCACTCTCTGGTTATTGATTGCTGAAGATGACTTCATCTTAAGTGACAAAGGGGCCTATTCATTATTACTAAAAATTTGATGGAGGTAATTAGGTTTAGAACTCCGATGGATTTCTACCTAATTACTGGAGGTATTCATCATTCCTCCTCTCCATAAGTATCTATTCCGAAAAGCTGTCATTTTGGCGATGACAGCTTTTCAGGAAATAGTTTTCCCTCTCTACTATAACTTACCGCAGCTGTAATCAGTGCTGCGCATGCGTTGTTACATCTGTAAAAGCAGCGCATGCGCAGCACTGCCTTTAGCTGTGGTAATTCTGTCCCCACTCCCTGTACACCTCTCCCCTCTCCCTGTCCCCCACCTACCTGGCCGCTGCAGCCGCCTCCGGCTTCAGCTGCTGTTCTGACACTGTGTTCTCCCAGCAGTAAAGTTTAAGAAAAAGAAAAAAAGTATTTTTTTTCTCTAAACTTTGCTGTGTTCTGCCAGAAGAACACAGGGGGTCATTCAGACCTGCTCACGAGCGCAGGACGCTCGCAAGCGGGTCGATGTTGCCCCACTGCGCATGCGCACGACGGAGGGAGCTCCGTCGTGCGCATGCGCGAGACCCGGATAGCAACGGGCTCTCTGTCGCTCCTGGTCTCGCACCAAAGGGGGCTTGCTGTCGATGTTGATTGACAGCACGCCCCCTTTGGTGGGCGTGGCTGCCAGACGGAGGCGTTCCCACGGGAACGCCAACCGTCTGAAGCCGGCCCCATTGACATCACTAGTGATGTCAGTGGGAGTGATTTTGGCTCTGATAGAGCCAAAATCACTCCAGGGCTTGCAGCAGCGAGACCCTACTGCAGGGTCTCCGTCGCAAGCCCGATGGTCGCGATGGTCTTGACCATCGCGACCATCATCATGGAAGCTCGCATAAGCTGTGGGTGGTAACCCACAGCTATGCGAGCGTCCATAAGGCCGCTCCATTTTCATGTAGGAGGGCCCTGATTCAGAGTAAGCGCTCTGGTCATGTCGTCCGGCTCTGAATGAGGCCCACAGTTTCAGAGCAGTCACTGGAGCCGGAGGAGGGACCAGGGAGCGCCGAAGGGAGCGGAGAAGGACCTGCTCACGCTGACAGCAGGTAAGTGTAACCCGCTATACGCCATCTGAGAGTGGCGGATAATAACACCATCAAATTCCGAAAATACATAATTTTCGGAATTTGATGAATAGCCTAATTTCCATATCCCCATACTAATGTACTAATGTATGGGGAGTGTGGAAATTAACGCAGGCGGACTTAACCAGTGATATCTCCTGTGTTAAGTGTCTTCATGAATACTAAAAAAACTGTAAATAAGGAAAAAACTTTATTTTAGTGTTGACGAACAGGCCCCACAGTTACCATTGTCTGCAGAATGCTTATGTTTGGGGTTAGGTTGATTAGGTAGATTCATGAGTGCTACACAGCTGAGCCCCTTCCTTCCCCTTGAGCGCTTGCCCAATAGCGCCAGGAGGAGGGTGGCAGGCGGGCTCGTGCTGTGCATTCTAACACACACATCGCCGCCAGCGCGGCATTGATGTGTGTGTTAATCAGCAGCCAATGAGAGTCAGACAGACTCTCATTGGCTGCTGCTGCTGCACACACATCGCCGCCAGTGCTGGCGGCGATGTGTGTGTTAGACAGCAGCCAATGAGAGTCAGATAGACTCTCATTGACTGCTGCAGCGCTCACTGCAAGAGCCGGCTCCCATCCGGCTCCTGCAGTGGGTGATGGGTGAGACGTCATGACGTCTCTCCCATAATGCAGGGCGCTCCAGCCCGGGAGGACTGATGTGCGGACGGCGGCAGGAGCCGGTGCGTGGTATCGGGTAAGTATTTTTCTTTTATTAATTTTTTTATTTTCAGTGTGTATTTGTCGGGGGGTTCTATACTGGGGGCACTAATGGGGAACTTATACTGGGGGCACTAATGGAGGGGACTTATACTGGGGGCACTAATGGGGGCACTAATGGAGGGGACCTATACTGGGGGCACTAATGGAGGGGACCTATACTGGGGGCACTAATGGGGGGAACCTCTACTGGGGGCACTAATGGGGGAACCTCTACTGGGGGATTAATGGGGGGGACTACTACTGGTGGCACCACTGGGGGGGTACCACGACTGGGGATACTCCATCGGGGCCCACTACTGGGGGCACTGCATAGGGGGGGCTTCTACTGGGGGGCACTACATAGGGGGGACTGCTACTGGGAGCACTATATAAGGGGCACTGCATAGGGGGACCACTACTGGGGCACTGCATAGGGTGGTCTACTACTGGGGGCACTGAATAGGGAGGACCACTACAGGGTGCACTGGATAGGGGGGACCACTACTGGTGGCACTGTATAAGGGGCCCTACTGGGGGCACTGCATAGTGTGGACCACTACATGGGGCACTGCATAAGGGGGATTACTACTGGGGGCACTGTATAAGGGGCACTACTTGGGGCCTGCATAAGGGGGACCACTACTGGGTGTACTGTACAAGGGGCACTACTGGGGGCCTGCATAAGAGGGACCACTACTGGGGACATTGCATACTGGGGGTACTGTACAAGGGACACTACTGGGGGCCTGCATAAGAGGGACCAATACTGGGGGCACTGCATAGCGGGGACTGTATAAATGGCACTACTGGGGTTAAGGTGCATATGGAATGGAAAGGAATGTTCAGAGTGACGACAAAGGGGTATGTGTATCATGTTGACACGCCCCATTTTTAAGTGGCCACTCCCTTTTGACCACGCCCATTTTTCGCCGCTTCGGCGCGTGCACATAGGGAGGGGGGCTCCATTTGTACATTTGCCCTGGGCTTCAAATACTCTAGTTATGCCACTGACAGCCGGCGGTGCCCATTGCTGGCTGTTAGCATTACCATTGGATCATGTCTGCGGTCCGGTTCCTCTGCAGACATGTCTCCTCTCCAGTGGTGTCAGTGGGCACAATGCGGGAGGATCCATTATTGCTCAGCAGCTGTCACATTGGCACAGCAGCAGATCAGAAGATGATGCACACCTCCCGCAAAATCCGCACCCCTACCACTGACCACAGACATGCTCCCATGGAGGAGAGGTGGTGCCGGCGGCTGTGAGCATTACCATGGGACTATGTCTGCAGTCCAGGTCCTCTGCAGACATGTCTCCTCTTCAGCAGAAGCAACTGTACAGGAGGTGGGAGTGGCAACGACGGTATGGGAGGTGGGAGTGCCGGTGACTGTGGAATGTAGGAGTGGTGGTGACTGTGTGGGAGGTAGGAGTGGCGGTGACTGTGTGGGAGTGCCGGTGACTGTGTGGGAGGTAGGAGTGGCGGTGACTGTGTGGGAGGTGGGAGTGGTGGTGACTGTGTGGGAGGTGGTAGTGGCGGTGATTGTGTGGGAGGTGGGAGTGGCGGTGACTGTGTGGGAGGTGGGAGTGGTGGTGACTGTGTGGGAGGTGGGAGTGATGGTGACTGTGTGGGAGGTGGGAGTGATGGTGACTGTGTGGGAGGTGGGAGTGGTGTTGATTGTGTGGGAGGTGGGAGTGGCGGTGACTGTGTGGAAGGTGGGGGTGGCGGTGACTGTGTGGAAGGTGGGGGTGGCGGTGTCTGTGTGGGAGGTGGGAGTAGCGGTGACTGTGTGGGAGGTGGGAGTGGCGTTGATTATGTGGGAGGTGGGAGTGGCGGTGACTGTGTGGAAGGTGGGGGTGGCGGTGACTGTGTGGGAGGTGGGAGTGGCGGTGACTGTGTGGGAGGTGTGGGAGGTGGGGGTGTCAGTGACTGTGTGGGAGGTGGAAGTGGCGGTGACTGTGTGGGAGGTGGGAGTGGCGGTGACTGTGTGGGAGGTGGGAGTGGCGGTGACTGTGTGGGAGGTGGGAGTGGTGTTGATTGTGTGGGAGGTGGGAGTGATGGTGACTGTGTGGGAGGTGGGAGTGGTGTTGATTGTGTGGGAAGTGGGAGTGGCGGTGACTGTGTGGGAGGTGGGAGTAGCGGTGACTGTGTGGAAGGTGGGTGTGGCAGTGACTGTGGAAGGTGGGGGTGGCGGTGTCTGTGTGGGAGGTGGGAGTAGCGGTGACTGTGTGGGAGTGGTGGTGACTGTGTGGGAGGTGGGAGTGGCGGTGACTGTGTGGGAGGTGGGAGTGGCGGTGTCTGTGTGGGAGGTGGGAGTGGCTGTGACTGTGTGGGAGGTGGGAGTGGCGGTGACTGTGTGGGAGGTGGGAGTGGTGTTGATTGTGTGGGAGGTGGGAGTGGTGGTGACTGTGGGAGGTGGGAGTGGCGTTGATTGTGTGGGAGGTGGGAGTGGTGTTGATTGTGTGGGAGGTGGGAGTGATGGTGACTGTGTGGGAGTGGTGTTGATTGTGTGGGAGGTGGGAGTGGCGGTGACTGTGTGGGAGGTGGGAGTAGCGGTGACTGTGTGGAAGGTGGGGGTGGCGGTGACTGTGTGGAAGGTGGGGGTGGCGGTGTCTGTGTGGAAGGTGGGAGTAGCGGTGACTGTGTGGGAGGTGGGAGTGGCGGTGACTGTGTGGGAGGTGGGAGTGGCGGTGTCTGTGTGGGAGGTGGGAGTGGCTGTGACTGTGTGGGAGGTGGGAGTGGTGGTGACTGTGTGGGAGGTGGGAGTGGTGTTGATTGTGTGGGAGGTGGGAGTGATGGTGACTGTGTGGGAGGTGGGAGTGGCGGTGATTGTTTGGGAGGTGGGAGTGGCGGTGACTGTGTGGGAGGTGGGTGTGGCGGTGACTGTGTGGGAGGTGGGAGTGGCGGTGACTGTGTGGGAGGTGGGAGTGGTGTTGATTGTGTGGGAGGTGGGAGTGATGGTGACTGTGTGGGAGGTGGGAGTGGCGGTGACTGTGTGGGAGGTGGGAGTGGCGGTGACTGTGTGGGAGGTGGGAGTGGTGTTGATTGTGTGGGAGGTGGGAGTGGCGGTGACTGTGTGGGAGGTGGGAGTGGCGTTGATTGTGTGGGAGGTGGGAGTGATGGTCACTGTGTGGGAGGTGGGAGTGGCGGTGACTGTGTGGGAGGTGGGAGTGGCGGTGACTGTGTGGGAGGTGGGAGTGACGGTGTCTGTGTGGGAGGTGGGAGTGGCTGTGACTGTGTGGGAGGTGGGAGTGGCGGTGACTGTGTGGGAGGTGGGAGTGGTGTTGATTGTGTGGGAGGTGGGAGTGATGGTGACTGTGTGGGAGGTGGGAGTGGCGGTGATTGTGTGGGAGGTGGGAGTGGCGGTGACTGTGTGGGAGGTGGGAGTGGCGGTGACTGTGTGGGAGGTGGGAGTGGTGTTGATTGTGTGGGAGGTTGGAGTGATGGTGACTGTGTGGGAGGTGGGAGTGGCGGTTACTGTTTGGGAGGTGGGAGTGGTGGTGACTGTGTGGGAGGTGGGAGTGGTGTTGATTGTGTGGGAGGTGGGAGTGGCGGTGACTGTGTGGGAGGTGGGAGTGGCGTTGATTGTGTGGGAGGTAGGAGTGGCGGTGACTGTGTGGGAGGTGGGAGTGGCGTTGATTATGTGGGAGGTTGGAGTGGCGGTGACTGTGTGGGAGGTGGGGGTGGCGGTGACTGTGTGGGAGTGGCGGTGACTGTGTGGGAGGTGTGGGAGGTGGGGGTGTCAGTGACTGTGTGGGAGGTGGAAGTGGCGGTGATTGTGTGGGAGGTGGGAGTGGCGGTGACTGTGTGGGAGGTGGGAGTGGCGGTGACTGTGTGGAAGGTGGGAGTGACGGTGACTGTGTGGGAGGTGGGAGTGGCGGTGACTGTGTGGGAGGTGGGAGTGGTGGTGACTGTGTGGGAGGTGGGAGTGGCGGTGACTGTGTGGGAGGTGGGAGTGGCGGTGACTGTGTGGGAGGTGGGAGTGGCGGTGACTGTGTGGGAGGTGGGGGCCCCATGTTCTGAACTTGAACCTGAAATGTACATCATTTTCTAGTGCTGTAATGAGCTGCCATATATTCATCACAATCCATTATATTATGCCTATATAAACAAAGTGGAGTTATACAATAGGATGTGAGAATAAAGAATTGTATCTTTGTTGTATCCAACATTAGCTTGCTGCCAGCCGATCCATGGTTTCATCTTTGTAATGTATCATATATATTGGCATTTATGAGACAGGCATTTTTTTCTCTGTAATTATAAAGTGTTTTTTAATCTTCTGGATCCACACCTACTATGGTAATTATCTCATGACATTCATGACGCACAGATGTGTCTGGCTCTATAGGAGTAAAGTGTATTGGCAAAAAGTGTAACCACACCTACTGTGGTAATTATTTCAGTAGAGAGCAGGCGTTTATTGTAAAGGAAATTTTGTAGCTCTATAACGATAACATTTATTCAGATACTCTGTTATCACAGCTACTGCAATAACTATTCCAGGGAAAAATATTCTTAAATATGACGCACACAACTGTCTGGTTGCGTTAACATAAAGTGTCTTGGCAAACAGTGTAACCACTCCTCAGTGGCGTAAGTTCCTCCCAGATGCCCGGAGGCAAGTTATAATTTGGTGCCCCCTCATCACAGCCATTGACACTGTAATGTAGCAATTTGCATGCTGACAGGCTATAGATAGATGAAGGCAGCAGCTGATGGTCTGACATGGAGCTCTCCACTAGTGTATGGTGGCTTCTCAGGTGCTGGGAAGGGGTGCCATGTATTGGGCGGCCGTGACGGTACACTCTGGGTACATAATTACAGCCCTAAGTGGGGTGAATATGTTGTGAACAATGGAGGAGGTGCCCCCTTCAGAGCTGGAGCCCGGCGGCAGGCGCCTCCATTGTCTCCCATAGTTCTGCCCCTGCCACTCCTACTGTGGTAATCTGGGCTGTAGTAGGGCAAAAATCCACCATCTGCCGACCTGAGCAACAGAACATGTGACATCATGATGTCATGATGAGGGGGCGGGGCCGCTATGACTAAGATTAAGCTGAGCACCCGGAGCATCCTACTCCAGGCAAGTGTGCAGCTGCCCTATAGGCTGCAGGGTGTCATTCCAGGCACCCTGCAAGCCAAATGCAGGTGCCCTGGGTGGTGGCACTGCTCGCTCACCCCTAGTTACGGCCCTGATGGTCATTATTTCAGTGAAGACGAGTGTTTTAGCGCATAGGCAATTGTTTGGCTCTGTAAGTATAAAGGAGCTAATGCAGGGGTGAACGCAAGTCAGATGGATTTTGCATGTTTTCTTTTTGCGCATGATCCATAGCTGCACACAAGCGTCTACGGGTGACTCAGAGGTTTATGCATTTCTATAGGGGAGATACAGTTGCCACAACTATACACATACTCTCCCGGAATGGCAGGGAGGCTACCGAAAACCGGGTGGTGCTCCCAGAAAAATATACCCAGATATAGACAAATATACCCAGACAGGAGCTAGTAATAAGTATTTAAGAATGTATAATTGAGCCAATTCTCCATAGTGGGTTATACTGAATGCCATGTCTGAAAAATAATTAGTCTATTGTCCTAGTTGGTGCACAGGTGTATCCATTACTGGCCGACACATTGCACAAGTTCAAGTGGAGCTAATTATTTTATTATTTCACTTGTGATACTGAGAAGATCTGTAAAACATGCACTGTTAAGGGTTCCCGATGACTAGAGTTGGGAAACACTGATTTAAGTTATAGGATCTGATTCTACAGGGGAAAGGGGATTTTTTTTATTTCAAATGTTTTTATTGTTTTATAAATAAAAGCAAAATAAGACAAAAATGAAAAGAAGTAACTACTGTATACAATAGGTGCAAACTTTACATCAATGAGTATAGAGACAGCAAACTATGGGTTGGGTATTGTAGTGCTGACTGACAGTCGGGATGCCTTCTGTCAGAATGCAGACGGTGGCATCCCGATGCTCGGTATCCTGACAGCGGTCGGGTAAGTATACTAACCCTCCCCCCTTCTCCCCCTAACCCTCCCTTCTTGGTGCCTAAACCTAACCCTCCCCACCCCACACCCTAACCCTCCCCATTAGTGCCTAAACCTAACCCTCCCCCTTAGTGCCTAACATAACCGCCCCCCTTAGTGCATAACCCTAACCCCCCCTAGTTGTACCTAACCCTAAACACCCCCAGTGGTGTCTAACCTTAATCGTCCCCCCATTGGTGCCTAACCCTAACCTCCACCCCCAAAGCCTAACCCTAACACCCTCCCCGTGGTGTCTAAACTATTGCACAAGCCCTGACTGACCTTACTCAGAAATTGCTAACTTCCACACACGTTATCAGGCCTTAGGCTGCGTAGGGCATCGCAGTGGATAATTTATGCATGCCCATGCATCAGCGCTGAAATGCACTGGCACGCCAGCGTTCGCCCAACAACCCCCCTATTACCACCCACAAATGGCACTACATGTCAATCACTCTGCGATAGGTTTACGTAGTCATTGCGATTGCACTGCATGCACAGTATGCAACGATCGGCAAATTGCGTGCATATTAGCAACTGCGTTCCTTGCTGAATCAGGCCCTATTTGTTTAGTATATGTATATCATACTTGCCTATTTTTGAAAAAGCATTTCAGGGAGATTTTGAAAGCAACACCTATGAGCGCGGTAGTAAAGTGGGCGTGTACTGCTACATCTGGGAGGCGTGTCATAAACCTGACTTACATCCAATTGTAATTGAGCCCCACAGCAGTGAGTAAGATCTACATGTTGATGACAAAACACTAATACTTTCAGGTCTTGTTCATGTATTGTGTTTTACAAGGGGTTCCCTATAAGTAGCCACGAGAAACCTTATATGAAAATGCATGTAGCCATAGGGATCATTGGGCTTGATTCATTACCAATCGCAAATGCGATTACGCACGCAGACAGCTGATTGTTGCGTTCTGTGCATGTATATATATATCGCAGTGACCACGCAGACCCACTGCAGAGAGAATAAAAAGGAAGTGAGTGTTTGGGGGTGGTGATGGGGGGTGGTCGAATAAACGCTGGCATGCCAGTACGTTTGAACGCCATTACAGGTGCGTGCAAAGATTAGCCACTGCGATGCCATACGCAGCTTGGGCTTTCACTGCGTGCGTTGAGGTAAGCAATTTCTGAGTAAGGTCAGACCTTGTGCAACTGTGCGTGAGGCTAGGATGGTACTCACTGTTACTGATGGTTTCCCTATTTTACTAAGTATTACGGATGTGGGCATCCTTATGTTAGGCTGCAACGACATTGCGATTGCAAACATATAATGGAATTGCATGCGTAATCGCAGCTGCAATCACAATAGCGATCTGTAATGAATCAGGCCCATTGTGCTTTAAAGCCAATGCAGGGAAATGGCACTGATGATCCCACTTGAATGTATATATCTCTGATTTTATTATTTCCCAAGTATATAACAGCTACATAATGGGGGTAAGGTGCAATCAGGGAGATTGCTAGACACTTCAGAGAGTCAGGGAGATTCCTACTTTTCCAGGGAGTCTCCCTGACAATCAGGGAGAGTTGGCAAGTATGATATATATATGTTTGATACTGTGTAAAGTTGCATACACACACAACGATTTTGTTACCAACGATTTTCTGAACGATTTTCTGAACGATTTTCTGTCAGATTATCTGTCAGATTTTTTAAAGTGTAATGAACGATTTTTTTGAACTACAAATGATTTTTGCATATTCCTTTAATGAAAATCGTTGAGTTGACAAGTCTGACTGAACTACAAACCACAAACTACAAACGTGAACACGCATGAACGATAATCGTTCAGCGTTTGACTCAGAAAGTGAACGATTTTGTCAAACGATTGTCGTTAAACAATATCGTTTAACAATAATCGTTCAAAAAATCGTTGTGTGTGTATGCAGCATAAGGAGCATACACACGGTCAGATTTGTCAGACTTGTCAGATTTGTCAGATGAACGACTGAACGACTGAACGACTGAACGATTTGAACGATTTGAACGATTGAACGATTTTTGACTGCATTAAAATGAATGGAATCGTCCAAGTCTGACTGCAAACCCATCAGATGTCAGATATCGTTATCTGACAAACGGGAACGCGCATCGTTGATCGTCCATCGTTCAGGCATGTCAGATATGAACGATTTTCCTTCAGATATGAACGACTGAACGATTTTTAAATCGTTATCGTTCATATCTGAAGGAAAAATCTGACCGTGTGTATGCACCATTAAGTGAAACTGATTCAAGCGACTAGCGTGTCTTATGTATAATGTTTTATAGCTCACTGGGTCAAGAATGAAGTGCAGTAGTGTATATATATATATATATATATATATATATATGTATATATATATATATATATATATATATATATGCATAAGTCTTGTAGCAAAGTGCTGATGTACAGTGCTTGTGAAAAAAGTGCAGTGTGTGCAAATATGTGCTACTAGAGTGCTTAAATAGACCAATAATTTGACCGTTTAAAATGACCCCATCAAAATGTGGATGGTAAAGTGCTTAATAAATACCAAAAATACCAGTAATTACGAAAAAGATAAATATATAGCAATTTATTTCTACATGAACAAAAATCCAAAACACAGCCTAGCAATGATCACAACCTCTAATCACCCTTAATGGGTAACCAGGTGGATAATAAGGTGCAATGTGCTGTGCAAGTATTATTAGACAATAAGTTAATAAATACACTTAATCAAACAATAGTTAATAACATCCAATTCATAGCACGTTAAGAGTAAAATAATAATAAAAAACAAAAGACAAACAAACAAGGTTTACAAAAAAAAAAAGTTTTAAAAAGACAATAGGATTTGAAAGGTTCAATGCCTATCTGATTCAAATGTAAGATAGTTCATAAGGTAAGAGGAGCAGCTTCCCAACATGTTTAATCCATCTAGGACTTCATATATATACTGTATAGTGTTCCCGCTAGACTGCAGACAGGGAAGTGTGCTGAGGGAGCTGGCAGGGGAGTCTGTGCTCCTGAGACGAGCCCTCCCGAAAATGTTTATACATATATATATATATATAATCATGCACACTTAAATTATTTAAGGTGATTACACAAGTTCACAACATTGAACCACTGAAAGAAAAAGACAAGTTTAAGCCAGGCTTGCCTGCCCTCCCGATTCGGGCTGGAGCCTCCCGATAAACGGGTTCAGCTCCCGCCCCCCCGGAAAGGCATGCAAGTCTCCCGCCTGCTGCCGATCTCCCCCGGGCCCTCCGCAAATACCTGTTAAACCCCCGCAGCGGGGGGGGGGCACTGACGCGATTCACGCTGTTTTTTCGGCATTGCGTAGCGGGGTGCGGAGCCAAAATGACACGATGGCGTGGCCCCGCCCACTGTCACGCGGGCAAAACATCATCTGCACATCCGGCCACGCCCTCTTTTACCGGCCACGCCCCCTGTCCTGCCGATCTGGCTGCTCCCTCCCGGAAGGAGAAGCCAGATAGTCGGCAAGTATGGTTTAAGTACACACACATCTTGTGACTTACAGTGGCACTGCTAGTGCCAGTCGTGGTCGCTCGCCCCCCTGAGTCCTGCGGCAGTTCATCTCTTTTTCCTCGCTTCCCGGCTCCTGAGCTAGTGGCCGCTGGAGGTGGAGCCGTGAGGTGTCACTCACTTGCTCCACAATGGCCCATGGGAGGAGTGCTGGTGCACCTGAGCATACGCAGCAGCCCTACTGTGGCCATTTCACTGCTGAATGAGCTTCTGCTGTATTCCCTGGCTTAGTACATAGACCACAAAGTACCAACGAATCAGCTTCTGTCATGGTACAGACTGTAGTGGAAAATTTACAGTTTGGAGCTAATTAGTTAGTACATTGGGATTTATTCACTAAGCCTTGGAGAGACGTAAAGTGGAAAGAGATAAAGTACCAACCAATCAGCTCCTAACTGTAACTTTACAGGCTGTGTTAGAAAAATGACAATTAGGAGCTGTTTGGTTTGTCCTTTATCTCTCTCTAAGGCTTAGTGAATAGACCCCTTTATCTTTCTCCATTGTAATTCTCTCCAGGCTTTGATAAATCTCCCCCTTGGTTTTTTGACCTTTACAGGATCCCGATGGCAACAACAACACTAAGCACGGGGCTGCGGCACCATTATGTTTTTCTCTACACAATGGTGGATAGTAAGCGACTACTATAAATATTGTGCATGCTGTATTCTATGGCAACTCATCAGACATCCGAGAGAAACATCTGCAGCTTTTAAACCACGGACTATTACACGCTTTGCTGAACCGGTGATTTTACAGAACAGATCAATCAGGGACTGTTAACTGTTACTAAGTATAAATTGAAACTAGCTCTAAGCTAAAAAGAATTGGGTGGGAGCTGGCAGTCTATGGATTCCTAGAGGTGTTTTCTAAACATTCTTATTAATTTTAGGACACTACACTTTTCTCATGTGAAATTTTGAATTGCAGAATTTTTTCAGCTCTGTAAATTTGAGCCTTTTTGTAAAAATGAAAACATTACAATGCAATGATAGTATCAACAATCAGTAATGGTCTCTGAAAAACATTCCCTGTACGACATCCCCCGGCAGTCTCATAACCCTGCCACAACTTCTATCACTATTCACTTACATATGAGGTACTCTCACTTATGATGGATAAACATTACACACAACATACTGTCAGCATTATGTAAGAAACTTTATGCCAGACTTTTCTATTTACTGTATTTCTAAGTAACTGAAATGAATTGATCGTTACTTGGAACCTCCTTGCTTCCTTTTTTTTTACTGTCAGTTTTCTAAAGCATAGGGTTAATTGCATGCTATTACCTCATACATATACATAGAGAAATATGTACACCAGCCGCTGCCAATCCGAGAAAATTCAGTGTGATGAATTTCTGGGAGACTCCCTAATTTCATGGCGTTTTCTTGGGATACTGGGTTTTGACCATCAATAGTTATCAAACATCGGTGATTAACTACCAATGGTCAATGGTGTTGCCATCGATGGCAGAGATCCAATGGTTTCCTGCCATCAGAGTCAGAGTAAAACCCGATGCTTCTTTTTTCTTATTTGTCCGCACGGAGCTTAGTCCTGTCCCCCAGCGTCGGCTAAGCCCTGTCCCTATTCTGAGTGCCCCACAGTAGCGGTGGCCACCAAGTGGTGCAAACCATCGATGGTTCGCCATAGATGGTTAAGTGCCATTGATGGTAATCACAGATGGATTCATCAATGGTAACCATCGATGGACAGCCCACCGATGGCCATCCCTAATCCTGGGAGAGTAGACCAGCTCCTGGATCCCGCCTACTTCTCTAGTAAAATGTTAGAGGAGAGGCTATGATGACAGCATTTGCTGTGATGCAAACCATGGTATCCCCATCCCCCATTGCGTAATGTCACAAGTCAAGCGGGGAGTGTGCCAGGGTGCAATAATAGTGCCATACCTCCACATCATCCACCTGGACATACTCACTCCAGACCTGCCAGAGGACCGCATGAAAATCTAGGTAAGTATGGTGGAAGAAGTTTGTCAGTTGGATGAACAGTAGCTTCTTTCTTTCTTTTAAATAGCACATTCTGCAATTCTACTCTACAGTTGTATTCTGAATCTTATAACCTGCCACGATGTTTGCCTCTGTGACAACCAACATGTCTGAAGTTGCCAATCAGGGTTCCATAAAAATCAGATTTTTTAATAAAAATCAAAACAGATTTATTTGATTTAAATCAGATTTTTTGGAATTAAATAGGATATTTTATTAATTATTTTTTAAGTAAACTTTTTAAATTTTTAAACGTTTATTTTAAAAATTTTTATTAAAAAATCCTATTTAAATAAAATAAATCTGTTTTTGATTATCCAATTTTATGCAACCCTGTGCTATCATGATCAGGTATTTATCAAAGCTCGGAGAGAGAAGTACCAACCAATAAGCTCCTAACTGTATTTTTTTTAAACACAGCCTGTAAAATGTGGGTTAGAAGCTGATTGGTTGGTACTTTAGCTCTCACAATTTTATCTCTCTCCGAGCGTTTATAAATGTATACCTGAGCACCAATTTCCCCTCACACAGCGAAAACAAGTCCTTTCTGACTACATAATTCAGAACATTTACCAGTTAATCTCTCTTCTTACATACTGTACAATACTTTACTCCCTTTACTCTCAAATGTTTCCTAAAATTGTATCAAATTACCGTTCCAGGTATCCCACATCCTTCTGAATAAAAAAAAAAATTGCACACAAGAAAATAAAACAAACTGGTGATTAGAAAAGGAGAAAGGGGCTCAGGAATTAAGTAAAATGTTCACAGCCCAAATCCAACTGCAATTTACTTACTTTTATGTTAGTAATTTACTGGGAGTCCGTATCATTGTATGTTAGTCTGGGGGTGGAGATGTTCTGTAAAACAAGGTTGTCGCTGCAGACATAAAAACAACGTAAGGTTTTGCAGTCACCTCTTATTGATGTTTCAGTCTAGTATTTCATCAGTTACATACTCTTGCGTCTCCAGTGAGAGCACACTATTATCTGCACTTGACGAGATGACATTGGGTTATTCATAATAAAAATCAATTTTTGTCACCGTGACAAATGTACTATATATCCCAATATCCATGTCATAGATATGTCTCAGTCTTACCTTATCTTGGAATATTGTCATCCAACATCCCAGGAAAAATCTCACAGCCAGACTGTCCCATAAGTTTGTACGTGGAGCAAAGTCTGATAATTTTGTAATCCTGTAAAATGTCCCAGCCACAATGACAGCGAATGTATTCTCTGGTGAGGAACTAGACTACAAGTTGCAGAGGATGAAGTTTTCCCTGCTACACTAAACCCCACTCCTTTTCACTGCCACTTGCCAAGATTTCTAATTTGAAGCAACTGCAACTTTGTACAATAATCCTGTCTCCCTGAAGAGACTGGCTCTCTGGTTTAGGAGTGATCTCTTCCCTTCCATCCAGCAGCAACATACTGCATAGGTCTTTTTTTTTAATTTTACTATGATAAATAAAGTCATGGTTAACATTTTGCAGAAGCGGTCTGCAGCTTTATATCCTATTCGATTGAGGTCAGTAAGTCATACTAGCAGCTGGGAGGGATTACAACTGCAGAAACTGAGCTGGATTTATGCTGGTTGTTTAATCGGTGACCAGCACGAATGTTCTTGTTCACGGGCAGTTTGAGGTAAAGAACGAGTTCCTATTGCCGCTTTTGGTGATGGAAAATTATTTTCGTGCCTACTCAATAAAAAATATCACCGGTGGTAGATGAGGAAGGCTCCCAGGCAACACTGGTCCAGGTCAGTGCAGTTGCCTTCTGCACATGTGAGAGCTGGTTCACACATGCACAGCTTGGGCTACCAGTTGCATAATCCCCACGATATAACAAAAATATAAAAAAATTTAAATAAATTACGGATAAAGTACTTAACAATCAGCTCCTAACTGCCATGTCACAGGCTGTGTTTGAAAAATGACAGGAGCTGGTTGGCTGGCATCTCCATCCACTTTATCTCCACCCAAGGCTTAGTAAATAGATCCCTTGGACATGGCTACCACCACAATAGCCACTGGTGCCAAAGCTTTTGTTATATAGTAAAAAAAAAAAAAAAAGCTATTTTTGGGGCTTCAGAAATAGGATCTTTAGAATTTTTTATATGGGGACTGTATACTGCTTTGGATTTTGCATTATCATTTCCTTATCTAATAGAGACCATTCACAATATAATTTCTTTATTCTTACCAGCAGTTTAACTTTTTCTGTAACATATGTACCGTATATACTCGAGTATAAGCCGAGTTTTTCAGCACATTTTTTTGTGCTGAAAAAGCACCCCCTCGGCTTATACTCGAGTGATGCCGGTTCTCCCGCATGGTACGCAGCTGAGTAGCGTACCATGCGGGCCGCGGTGCAGACTGTGTCTCTGTGACACAGCTGCACCGTGTGTGTAGCGCTGACCGGACGGAGTTCAGTCAGCACTACACACTGCCAAACACACAGCTGCCGGAGCCGGCACGTGTGTGGTTGTTGTAATCAGCAGCCGATGACAGTCTGTCAGACTCTCATCAGCTGCTGCTGCTCCCACTGCGGGAGCCATCTTCCGGCTCCCGCAGTGGGTAATGGGAGAGACGTCATGACGACGCCTCTCCCATAAATCAAAGCAACCGAGGGAGCTGATAGCAGCGGCGGGACCAGGAGCGGGGTTTCAGGTAAGTGTTTTTTTATATATTTATTAGGACTACTGGGGGCACTACTAGGGGGGATTACTTCTGGGGGCACTACCAGGGAGGGATTACTTCTGGGGGCACTACCAGGGGGGGATTACTACTGGGGGCACTACCAGGGGGGGGATTACTACTGTGGTCACTACCAGGGGGAATTAATTCTGGGGGCACTACCAGGGGGGGATTACTTTTGGGGGCACTACCAGGGGGGGATTACTACTGGGGGCACTACCAGGGGGGGATTACTACTGGGGGCACTACCAGGGGGAATTAATTCTGGGGGCACTACCAGGGGGGGATTACTACTGGGGGCACTACCAGGGGGAATTAATTCTGGGGGCACTACCAGGGGGGATTACTACTGGGGGCACTACCAGCTGCTGCATTTCCCACCCTAGGCTTATACCCGAGTCAATCAGTTTTCCCAGTTTTTTGGGGTAAAATTAGGTACCTCGGCTTATATTCGGGTTGACTTATACTCGAGTATATACGGTATATAAAAAAATTTTATCTATTCAATTTCTTTACAATACATTTTTTTTTTTTTTTGAGTATACTTGCACAGGGGCGTATCTACCCATTGGCCAGGATGGCACTCGCCAGGGGCGCCGGCCAAAGGGGGGGGGGCGCCGTCTGGCAGTGCCACCAGCAGCCAAGGGGTGGACTACCCCACGGGTGGAACTAGCGGTAGTGTGCTGTGGTGCAGGGGCCCATAGCCACCGCTGCACCCACCGCTAGTCCCCCGGGCCCCACAAGTGTAGGGCAGATCAGTGAGAGCGGTCTGCCCTACACATTAAAAAACACACAACCGCCAGCGGCGGCTGTGTGTTTGTTATTGCAGCCAGCCAATGAGAGTCAGGCAGACTCCCATTGGCTGCTGCGTCCAAGGAGGGAGCCGGCTGGAGCTCACTCATGAGCTCTGCCTTCCGGCTCCCCCCACAGCGGGTGATGGGAGAGACGTAATGACGTCTCTCCCATAGTGCTCTGCAGATAGGGCCGGGAGGAGCGGACAGCGGCGGTCGCGTCAGGAGCGGGGATTCAGGTACGTTTTTTTCTTCTGTGTGTGGCAGCCTGTCACAGGAGGGCTACTAGGGGGCACTGTATATCTGGTGGCCGCTACTGGAGGCACTTTATGGGGGATGGTGGCCACTACTGGGGGCACTGTATAGGAGGGTCGCTACTGGGGGCACTTTATCGGTGGAGGGTGCTACTGGGGGCACTGTATAGGGAGGACTACTGGGGGCACTGTATAGGGGGGACTACTACTGGGGGCAATGCAGCATAGGGGGGACTACTACTGGGGACACTGTATAAGGACTACTACTAGTGGTGGCACTGTATAGGGGGGACTACTACTGGGGGCAATGCAGCATAGGGGGGCTACTAATGGGGGCACTGTATAGGGGTCTACTACTGGGGGCAATGCAGCATAGAGGGGATTACTACTGGGGTACAGTATAGGGGGGTCTACTACTGGGGCAATGCAGCATAGGGAGGATTACTACTGGGGGCACTGTATAGGGGGCACTACTACTGGGGGCAATGTAGCATAGCGGGGATTACTACTGGGGGCAATGCATAGGGTGAACTACTACTGGGGGCAATGCATAGGGGGAATTACTACTGGGGGCACTGCATAGGGGGGACTACTACTGGGGGCACTGTATGGGGGGGACTACTACTACTGCTACTGTACAGTGGCCGCTACTGGGTTCACTGTATAGGGGGGACTACTACTGGGGCACTGCATAGGGGGGACTACTACTGGAAGCACTGTATGGGGGGGTGGCCGCTACTGGGGGCACTGCATAGGGGGGACTACTACTGGGGGCACTGGATAGGGGGTAGCTGTAATTATTCTGAAATTATGGGGGGTGCCTGTCCATTAGTTTGCCAGGGGCGCTCGGATCCCAAGATACACCCTTGCTTGCACTTATTCTTAAATTATTCATATTACATATTAAATACTCCAACGCTGGAAGAAAAACGGACGTGCGTGACTGTAGGTGTTGTCAGATCTGCCAATAAGCACGCTTAAAACTTTTTAAGCATAATACAATTCAATTGGTCAAGATCACTGGTTTATTTTATTATTCATATAAAAATGTAGGTGTTTTGGTGTTTTTTTTAATAATATAAATTACTGTGGCTATAGGAATAATGTTGGTCTCTATCATTCTATGATAGAAGCCACAGTAACATGGCACATAATATAGTAAGCAGATAGACTTCACAACACTCCTCTGTACACTCCTCATGTACTATAAGCCCCACTGGCGTCACATGACATGTTGTGATCTGTGAGTCTGCTGAGAAAGTGTAACCCCTTTACTGTGGCTGATGAGTAGAACTCACCATCTGCATATACACATAAGCTGCGGAGGAAGGTTCGCAGTTCAAATGGTCTGGCGAGGACCAACCAGTGACTTAAAAGATTGTTATTTCTGTCTAACAAAAAATGAGGGATTTTCACAGAAAAGTACAGTTAACAGTGAATATCTCAAACTCTCCTCTGCAATAAGAACAGTGTTACATACACCTGAACTGCCGATTCCTGTTCCTACATCTAATTGGGAGGAAATAATAATTCCAGAAGAAGAGCAAGAGTCACCTGAGCCCCTTGCTTGTCCCTCTACATATTGTGATCCCAGTTACAGTCCAAAGCATCCCAAAAAGGACACTTCATTGAGCAAAGTGAACTAAATGACTTAGTAAGTGTTAGGATCTGCAGTTAACATATCATCTTGGTGGCAGTTCCCAGTCATAGTTACTACTGGGACACTGCATCATGTCTTGTCCTTGTTCTGGCTGTTACAGGCAGCTGGAAATCCTGTCTAGTCTGTTTTCAGCTAAGCTGTATCTTGCCTGTTTGTCTGTGTGCAGACTTCAGCTGCACAATAATTAATTGTCTCTCTGTGCTGAACCCAGTTGCACACTAGTCTGTCATTAGGGAGGCTTTCAGGGTTTTGCTCTGATTGGATCCTGCATCTGTTACGTTACAACCAGCCCTTCACTCCATGCCGGTTATACTGCCTGACTTTCAGAGTGTGTGATCATGTTCTCAGTAACCTGAGTTCTAGCCGGTTTACAAAGTTCTGCTGTTCCAGTTCGCAGTGCCTGTTTGTCTGATCTGGATCTGCCTATGTGTCATCCAGCCTGTATTCCTGCCGTGTCTGAGTGCACCTGTCTGCCATCACAGCCTGCATATCCATTGACTATCAAGCCATGTCTGTTTATGTTCACCAGAGTCAAGTTTGCAGTGTTCTAATTCATGCTGCTTCCAGTCACTGTTCCTGCCATGTCTAAAGTTCATCTGTTTACTGTCCTGGCTCATTCGCATCATCTAGTTCCAGTCAAGCCATGGCCCTTAAGGCCGCTCCGTCCTCTCTGCCGCATCACATTGTTTAGTCACACCATGGCCCTCAAGGCCGCTTTGTTCTGTCTCAGATGCATCACCAAGTTACAGTCACCATGGCCCTCAAGTCCGCTCTGTCCTGTCTCAGTCACTGAACCTAGTTCCAGTCATCACGGCCCTCACGGTCGCTCCGTCCTGTTTTAAGTTGCACATTGGCCCTCAAGGCCGCTGAAGTCCAGTCTCAAGTTGCGCTTCAGCCCTCAAGGTTGCATCGTCTAGTTCTTGTCTCACCACAGCCCTCCCGGCCTTTCGGTCTTGTCTCAAGTCACACCACAGCCGTCTAGTCCTGTTTTGCCTGTCTTGCCCTTGTCAGTCCAGTCACGCCTGTTTTGTCCTCGTCAGTCTAGTCTTGCCAGTCCATTCTTGTCTGAAATCCTGCATATCATAGTCCTGGTTGCTCCTGCCTTGCAGCTCATACCCTGTGTCTAGTCAGTCCCTGTCTAGCTTCCTAGCTGCACTATAGTCACAATAAGTTCACAATATATACCCTACAAGCAACTGCTGTCTGCATCACCTGGACAATCTTCACTGGCCTCTGTTTGCTCACTATAAGAACTTACACTTGCTAATATTTGTAGTGACTTGCTCGTTTCACGAACAACTCATAGCTTACTGTATTCACTGCCAATTTCAGTTTATTTCTTAGAAATAATGTCTTCCCACCTCTTTTCTTTTCCTAGCCTGTCATCTGTCTTCTAATTCAGTTTACTTTAATATTCCATTTCTCCTCTTTTCCTCAGCTCAATAATAGTTTGGAAATTGTGCAGACACATTTTCCTCCATTGTACTATTACTTGCTTCTCTGCAAATATCCTGTACTTTCTCTAACACTCATACTTTGTTTCTACATCTAGTTTTCCTCCCCCTATTCAACTCATCCACACCATTATCATTTGTACTTCCACCTCCTCTCATTGTCTACCTAATCCTCTGCTCTACCCCCTTTTTCCACCTATATCATTCCCCCCTTGTCTCCACAACCTCCTCCTTCCTTTCTCTCCCCTCCTCTGTCTGCCCTCCTCCCTCTCCTCTCCCACTACTACACTTTCATTCTCTTCTACCCCTCCTATGTCCTACTACCCCACTGATAATCCCTCCTCCAAACCTCCTCTCCATGTCACCCCACCCTATCCCCATCATATTAAACTCCCTCCCTGCGAACCACATACAGGTTCCCTTCCCAGCACTGGTCCCCGCACAATCTCTCCCTACATTAATCTCGGCCACCCATATTAAACTCACCTTCACGCTATAGCAACCCAAATTATCTAATTCACATCTCTCCCACAAACACTGTCCCTCTATCCTGTGCCCTCTGGAATGCCAGATCAGCATGTAACAAACTCGTACCCACCTATGACCTTTTCATCTAAAAAAACTTGCATCTCCTAGCCATTACTGAAACCTGGATTTCACCCTCTGACACCACTTCCCCTGCTGCTCTCTCCTCTGGGGGCCTCATCTTCTCTCATACCCATCGGCCTGGGGGTCGCCATGGTGGTGGGGTAGGGGTCCTTCTATACCCCGGTTACTCCTACCAACTCCTACCCTTTGAACCATCTCTTACTTTCTCTACATTTGAGGTTCATGCTATACGCCTCTTCCAACCAGTACACCTTAGAGTAGCTGTCATTTACCGTCCTCATGGCCCTTCTTCCAAATTCCTTGACTACTTTGCTGCCTGGCTCCCTCACTTTCTCTCCTCTGACCTATTATCCTAGGTGACTTCAATATTCCTATTGATATCCCCGCAGAAGTCTCTGCCTCCAAACTCCTTACCCTCACGTCTTCATTTGGTGTCTCCCAATGGACCTCCTCACCCTCCCATGTGAGTGGGCATTCTCTCCTCCGCTACCTCTCTCCTTCTGCCTGCTCCCATCTTGCCCACCTCCTTAATCTCTCTCTATCATCAGGCACTGTCCCATCTGCATTCAAACATGCCCTTGTCTCCCCATTCTAAAAAAACCTACAGTTGATTCTAACACTCTCTCCAACTACCGTCCCATCTCTCTCCTCTCTTTTGCCTTGAAGCTCCTTGAGCATGTTGTTTATAACCACCTTACCTCCTTTCTTTCCTCCCATTCCTTCCTTGACCCTTTTCAGTCTGGCTTCCGTTCTCTCCACTCCACTGAAACTGCCCTCACAAAAGTCAGCAATGACCTCCTTGCTGCTAAATCCAAGAGCCACTACGCTCTACTCATTCTCCTTGACATGTCTGCTGCTTTCGACACTGTGGACCACCCTCTCCTTCTGCAAATCCTTCACTCCCTTGATCTACGTGACACTGCCGTCTCCTGGCTATCCTCCTACCTCTCTGACCGAACCTTCTCTGTCTCCTATCATGACTCCTCTTCTCCCCACAGCCTCTTGCAGTAGGTGTTCCCCAAGGTTCTGTTCTTGGACCTCTCCTTTTCTCACTCTATACATCTTCACTAGGTGAACTAATCAGCTCTTTTGACCTCCAATATCATCTCTATGCTGATGATACTCAGATCTACCTTTCCTCACCTGACCTCTCTCTC
Organism: Taudactylus pleione; assembly: GCA_031769625.1. NCBI lineage: Eukaryota > Metazoa > Chordata > Amphibia > Anura > Myobatrachidae > Taudactylus > Taudactylus pleione. The sequence continues at coordinate 10,317,115 of JAUIMM010000300.1, forward strand.
TCTCTCCTAACTCGTGTCTCCAACTGTCTCTCTGCCATCCCTTCCTGGATGTCCCAGTGATTTTTAAACTTAATATGTCTAAGACTGAGCTAATCATCTTCCCACCCTCCTACATAACCACACTTCCCACCATTTCTTTATCAATTGATGGCACAACTATCTCCTCTAGCCCCAAAGTGCGCTGTCTTGGAGTTATCCTGGACTCCTCCCTCTCCTTCAAACCAAATATCCAGAATCTCTCACAGTCCTGTCATTGTCATCTTAAAAATATTTCCAAGATTAGACCCTTTCTCACCCAGGATGCCACTAAAACCCTCAAACACATCATCTCCAGATTGGACTACTGTAACCTCCTTCTATCTGGCCTCCCCAACTCCATTCTCTCCCCTCTCCAGTCTGTCCTCAATGCTGCTGCTCAACTCATCTTCCGCTCAAAACGTTCTGCATCTGCCTCCCCTCTCCTACAAGCTCTCCACTGGCTCCCCTTCCCTTTTAGAACCCAATTTAAAGTTCTCACACTCACTTACTAACAAAGCCCTCAGCCATTCCTCTCCCATTTACATATCTGATCTCATCTCCCTTCACTCTCCTCTCCGCTCTCTTCATTCAACAAATGCACGCCACCTCTCATGCCAATTGATTACTTCCTCCCACTCCCGCCTCCAAGATTTTGCCTGCGCTGCTCCCCACCTTTGGAACTCTCTACTGCTTCACATCAGACTCTCCACCCCTCTTCAATCCTTCAAATGGGCTCTCAAGACCCACTATTTTTTCAAAGCCTTCCAGCTCTCATCTTAACTTGCTGCTGCATACTCCTTACTCCCTGCTTACCCCATCTGTGTCACATCTGTTTGTCTGCCCCTCCCCTTTAGAATGTAAGCGCCTATGAGCATGGCCCTCTACCCTCTTGTGCTTCTCCTTACTCTACCTTCATCTACTTCTTACTCTCTACAAGGGCACCTAACACTTGGTTGCTTTGCATTGTTGCTTATCTGGGTGTTATGGTCGCGAATGTTGCAATGTATATTATCCATGTCCTGTATTGTATTGTACTGTACTGTACTGTAAGTAACTGTAAATCAACCTATTTGTTTCTGTATTTTGTAAGGTGCTGCAGAACACTTGTGGAACCATATAAATAAACGATAATAATAATAATATAGTCCCTAGACATTTCTCATACCATAGTGACCTGCCGCTGCTTGTGTTGTGTCATCTTTCTGCAGGCTCACTCCAGCTAGCTCCAGTTGTGGAAGGACTGCCGCACCTCTACCCAGTCTTGTCCATTGTCAGCAGTCCTGTGATCTCATCATCGAGTGAGAATCATAACAGTAAGAGATTTGAAACTTTCAAAGCAACAGGCCAAAATATTAGGATAGAGGTTGCTCCAATGGATTTGCTTACTAAAGACACAAGGTTTTCATTACAAAGCTGCACGCGAGCAGCTCTGCAATTCTGTCCTTGCATACATGCAAATGCAGCTTGCCAGCTTGTGAGGCCAAGAAACTGTGTCCGTGGACGCAGCCCCTGGCCTTGCCACTCCTGGAAAACAGGGCTGACATGCTCCGTTTCTGGTAGGGATGTGCACCAATCCCTGTGTTTTGGTTTTGGATCTGTATCTTCTTGTGTTTTTCATCTGGATTTGTTTTTGCCAAAACCACCACTTGCGTGTTTTGGTTTTGGATCTCTATTTTTTTTTAAAATTTATAAAAATCACATAATTTGGGCTTTTTTTTTTCCTACAGTATTATTAACCTCAATAACATTAATTTCCACTCATTTCCAGTCAATTTTACCCACCTCACAGCTCACAATATTGTTTTCATCTGGCTTAGGCCCAAAATTTGCACCAAGCTAGCTGGCTGACTTAGCTAAGTGACAGCAGTGGGCAGCACAAACATGTGGCAGTTTAACTTCCAACATAGCACATAAGGAAAAATATGTTTTCATTAATCAAGAGGCCTGAGGGAGTTGGAGTATGTATATAGTTGAAGGCAAAGACAGGGAGGGTTGATTGGTAGTAAATTTAATTAAATTTTTTGATTCCAAAGCAAATTTATGAGGGAGGAGGGGAGAGCATGGGTGAACAATATGTCCCATGCTTTGCCCACAAAATCAACTTGGTGGTTTAGAATATTTTTTTTTTAATTAAAGGGGCATGCAGGAGATGCTCTCTGTGACCATAAACATTTCTTGACATTTTTGGCATTCAGCAACCGCATGTCAAAGATTGCAGCAGCAGTGGCAGTTCAACTTCCAACATGGCACATCAGGAAACAAATGTTTTTATTATTCAAGAGGCCTGAAGGAGTTGGAGTATGTATGTAGTTGAAGGCAGGGAAAGGAAGATTTGATTAGTAGTAAATGTAATTAAATTTATGAGGGACGAGGGGGGGCATTTACAAAAAATATTTTACTTATTCGCATCAGTCCTTGCCCCAGAAGAATCCTTGAGCGCTATGCCTGCTGCTGCTGGGAGTGGATTTTCATCCCAGAAGGGGACCAGGAAGACCACTAGTAGAACTTTCAACAACAATTGACTGTTAAACAATCCTTTGCAAGGGGGAGCAAGCATGACAACAGTCACCCAGTTGAACAGCAGATCACTGATGTCATAACATCTATGCTGATCTATATGCTGGTTACCCCAGCCTATACCATCACCCCAGATATACTGTACCAGCACCCAAGCCTATATTGTCATCCCATTTTGTGTTGTGTATAAATTACAGCTGCGCTCCCTGTTAGATTGGGGATTCATTGTCCACTTTAGTGGATGTGAGATCCATTCTCATCCATATCACCACAACCCCTACACATCTTCTGACCTGGGCTACAGGAGGAGCAGCTGCACTCTGGAATATGGTTGCATGGAGTTGCTGACATTGAGGTAGAAGGGCCATGGGTTGGGACACTATATCAGAGAAAGCAGTATTAGCAGCTTTATTCCTTTTTTAAACAATATCCTCTAATTTCACCTTTTGAAAATGTTTATGTGAATCTTCTCAGCTGAGGCGTTTGTGATGTCATTATGTTTTATATATTACGCACATTATTTAGCACTATATTGTGGTCTTGTAGTCGGCATGTACATTAATCATTTATTCACGATTGAGAAAAGAAGTGAAAAGTAGCATTTTTTTATTGTTTGTATTATAAAATTGTAAAATTGTGAATATTACTTTGTGTCACAAGATTAATTATTTATGAATAAGAATAAAACACTCTCCATACCACTTCGTGTCACAAGATTAATTATTTATGAAAAAGAATAACACACTGCGCTAACACTTAGGGGTACATTTACTAAGATGGGAGTTCTATTAAGAAGTGATGTTGCCCATAGCAACCAATCAGATTCTACTTCTCATTTATCTAGCACCTTCTAGAAGATAATACCTGGAATCTCATTAGTAGTAAATTTACCCCTTAGTGTCACAAGATGAATTATTTATGAATAAGAATAACACTGCTAACACTTATGCAGCGTATCCACTACGCGACATTACTGGGCGATTGCACGATTACGACATCGTAATCGTGCAATCGCTCAGTAATTGTGCACAAATCACGCACATTAATGTCGAAAACGACCAGCGATGCACGCTCCCGCTGGTCGTTTCAGACATCAAATATTGCCCGAATATGCTGGTCAATCTGCCGATAACGACAGATTGCCCATGTTCAGGGATGATTGATGTGCCTACACTGAACGACTGTTGTAATCGTGCAGTCGTTTCACAGTCTGCTAGTGGATACGCACCTTAAGTGTCACAAGTTTAATTATTTATCAATAAGAATAACACACTGCGCTACCACTTATGCTGGCCATACACGCTACAATTATCGGGGCGATCCGCCTGATATTGGCGGATCGCCCCGATAATTGTAGCGTGTGGGGGGGCAACATACAGACATTTCCTGTGTTCCTTCTTACAGAAGGAACAGGGAAATGTCTCCTCCCCCGGGGGCGGAGCGCAGATGTTTGCCGAATACACTGTGAGAGAAATCTCACAGTGTATGCCGGCGACATCTGCGGCTGGCAGGCTGCCAGATAAAATGTCTGTCGATCTGACAGGCATTTTATCTGGCCGTGTATGCCCAGCATTAGTGTGATAAGATTAATTATTTATGAATAATAATAACACACTGCGCTACCACTTACACTGATATCATTATGTTTTATATATAACACGTTATGTAGCACTTTGTTGTGGTCTTGTTGTAGAGTAATAATTTATTCACAATTGAGGAAAGAAGCGAAAAGTTGAATATTAGACTGCGCTACCACTATACAGTGTCACAAGTTTAATTGAATAAGAATAACACACTGCGCTACCACTTACAGTGTCAAAAGATTAATTATTTATGAATAAGAATAACACACTGCACTACGACTTATAGTGTCACAATACATGGACGATAAACTGCGGTCTGGCCGTCAATGTCACCAAACAATAACAGCGCAGCTAAGTTGCTAACACACACACAAAAAATTATTATTTTTTTTTTTTTTGGTGGATTGGTATTATTAATTTAATTTCACTTTTATTTTTTTTCACAATGGGGCTCGGGAAATGCACCCCTGAATGAGGCAGCAGCCACTTCATGAGCAACACAGACAGCACCACTTCTTTATGGACAACAAAGCACCCCTACCGAGTGCGGACAGACCACCTGCTGAGTCACAAATACGTGGACGATAAACTGCATTCTGGCCAGCAGTGTCACCAAACAAGAATAGCGCAGCTACCGTAAGTTGCTAACGCACAAAAAAAAGCACTTTATTTTTTTTTACACTGGGGAAGAGCACCCCTGATTGACAGAGCACCCCCAGGATAACACAGCACCCCTTTATAGACTGCAGCCCTAGCCCCTTGATGGACAGGACAACAACAGCAGCACTTATGTATAATAACACAGCAGCAGCCCCTTGATTGACAGGACAAGTGACACAGCAGCTGCAGCACTCACTGAAGCTCCCCTTTATATACTGGAGCCCCAGCCCCTTTATGGACAACACAGCAGCAGCCTTCAGCCCCAGGACAAGTTAGTGAACACACTGACACAGACAGTGACAGCAACACGTCTGTTCAGTTCACCTTCCACACCCGGAGCGCCGATCACGGGACCTTTATAGAAACCAAAACCCACAAGAATCCGACAGTGGGAGGATGACGTTTTGCCTCGTTTTGAGATCCGAGTCATGCGGGAATACCTAAGCCTAGCTCGGCTCTCGGATCTGGAAGTTCAGGTGGGTCCGGTTCTCTGAGAGCCGGAACCACTCATCTCTAATTTCTGGGAACACCAGCCATCCCCGCCCCCCGCACTGCCCTTGTCAATCAGGCAGAGGCATAGAAGGGGCTGCGTGTGACCACGCAGGACCTGTTCTGCACATTCGCAGAACGGGTCATGCGCACGCACAGATTCCCAATAATCGGGATTCGGGAATCTGCTGTCAGCATTGCACATACTGTACATGCACTGCTGAATTAGCCCCTCTGTGGTTAGAAAACCACATGAAAACCTTGCATCTCACTGTGAAATGCAAGGTTTTCATTGCGTCTGCAAAGATGTACAGTAATTGGATTGATGATGAAATAGGGTTTAAGCAAAACCCAAAAGAGTGGAGATTATTAATCGATTCTTCTAAACTGAGTTTGAAAGCCCTGTAATCACATAATGGGAACACCCAACCGTCGGTACCAGGTGTTATGAAAAAAACTGACAATGTCCTATCAAGTTTATTAAAAGCCATCAACCATAATATATTTGTCACAAGCTGCCACACTGCTAATACTGGCCCTGATTCAGAGCCGGACGCTCTGACAGAGCTCTCGCTCTGAATCAGGGCCGGCCCTCTTGTTTTTTAGAGCGGCCTCCTGGCCGGTCGCATAGCTGTGGGTGACCACCCACAGCTATAGTGAGCTGCCAGGAAGATGGTAGCGATGGTCAAGACCATCACAACCATCGGGCTTGCGATGAGACCTTTGTGGTAGGGTCTCGTTGTCGCAAGCCCCAGAGAGATTTCGGCTCAAACAGAGCCGAAATCTCTCCCACTGACATCACTCGTGATGTCAGTGGAGCTGCCCCCAAACGGAGGCATTCACATGGGAACGCCTCCATTTGGGCAGCCACTCCCCTGGCCCGCCCACCAAAGGGGGCGTGCTGCCACTCAACATCGACAGCACGCCCCCTTTGGTACGAGACCCGGAGCGACGATTTGCCCGTCGCTATCTGGGTCTCGCACATGCGCACGACGGAGCCGGATCCGTCGTGCGCATGCGCACTGGGCCACCATCGACCCGCTTGCGAGCGCATAGCGCTCGCGAGTGGGTCTGAATCAGGCCCTCCTGTCTATTATCCTGGAATCAGTCCGGATTGGCTCCTGCGTCTATATCCTGCTGGCGCTAATGCTGCCCCAGTACCGGTGATAGAGTGTTCGTGCTTCCGGTTCTGGCTTTGTCTCCTGTCATCCAGTTGAGCTCCAGTGTTCCGGTCTCCAATATTGTTGTTCTGCCGTTTGTGTCATCTAGGCGGCACAGTGTTGCATATCATCTACCTACCGTTTGTATCATCCAGGTGGCACGGTCCACAAATCTGTCCTCTGCCATTCGTGTCATCCAGGCGGAATGGACAGTACTCTGAGTCCAGAGTACGCACTACAGCGTCTGCTGCTTGTGTCAACCCGGCGGCACAAGCTGCACTACAGCGCCAGCTGCTTGTGTCAACACAGGGGCACGGGCCGCACTACAGCATCAGCTGTTTGTGTCAACCTGGCGGCACAAGCCGCACTCCAGTGATTTGTGCGCAAACCTGCGCTCCAACGAAATGACTTTGTTTCAGTAATACCTGGCTGCTGCCACATCTAGTCAAGTTACTCTGGTCCTCAAGGCCGCTACACGACCCAAAGGCTGCTTCATATTCTACGGCCCACTGGTCACAGCAAGCCAAGTTATACCAGCCCTCAAGGCTGCTGCTTGGCCCAAAGGCTGCTTCATAATCTACGGCCTTCAGGTCCATCTAGCCAAGATATCTACCAGCTCTCAAAGCTGTTGTACGGCCGCATCCAGCCAAGAATCACCCTCCCTCAAGGCGGTTATTAGCCATTACCCTCTATAGTCACACCCATGGCATAACAATATTTTGCTGCCAATTCGGTGCAGAATTGGATGTTATTGCTTTGTTGCTTGGACTGCAGTGTTGTTTATCCAAGTAATGTTGTCTTCTGTAATTATAGGATAGTCGAGCAGTACAGAAGCATTACATTGTGAAGGACTGGCCCATGAGGGAAGAGTTTGTCCCCAGAAAGTTTGCACCTTAAATAGGTTTTGAGTAGTTAAAAGGTCAAATGACAAAATTGAGTGATGCCCTGTTGAAGGAAGGTATATATGGAGGCCCTCAAATTAGACTACTTTTAAAAGACAAAGGGCAAAATTTACTAAGCGGCGGGTTCTAAACCCCTGCGGTTTGGCAGCAGTTTTGCTATCTGCAGATTTACTAAGGCCAAAACCGCTGCAAAACTGCTGTCAAAACAAATTTTAGAATACAATAGAACAGGGCTGTTATTTTGAAACTGCCGCCAAACTGCCAACAAACCTCCAGGGGTTTAGAACCCGCTGTCAAACCACCACCAAAGCGCCGGAGTTTAGAACCTGTCGCTAAGTAAATTTTACCCAAAATCTTTGTAGAAAAACTTACCACAGCAGAATTAGCTACATGGAAATCCTTCAGATCTGTGGCTGATGGGTTTTTAAGAAATAAAAAAGCAGAAAACTATAAACAGCTGATAGGATGTCGTTGAAGATACATTTCTTACATTCTCTCCTGGACTTCTTTCTGAACTGTTTGGGAGCTGTGAGTAACGAGCATCAAGATATACACACAATGGAGTAACGGCATCAGGTGAGATGGGATCCAGCGATGAAGGGTGAATATCGTTGGATTTTGATAAGGTCGTACCATGCTACTCATAAGCGCAAAAAAATAACTCACGTAGTTTATTTTCCGAATTTATCCACCACCTTTGTATATTTATGTGTGTATCTTAAACATGCTTTTTTTTAATCAAATGTCTTTGTTTTTCCAGTATTATCCCTTCTTTAAGAGTATCAGGGGTCTATTTACTAAGCCTTGGATGGAGATAAATCTGACGTGCTACAAACAGTTTACTGACAAATTCACGTTCAGCGTGTATGATTGTTTTCTAAATCTCCTTATTTCATTCATGTTGGCATAAAAAAAAATCCAAATTGTTGACTAGTGTTATTTTTGGACATTTCTGTTACTTTTGGATCACACATTACATTACATTATTCAGCTTTCATTTACATTTAACTTCATTTTAGATGTCATTGTTTGATAACTGTTTAATTTGCTTTTTATGCAGTTTTAAGCAATACACAGTTTATTTTTAGCCATTGGAGCAAATGACAACATCTTAATGTTTTGCGAAATGCAAACACATGAAACGACTGCTGAATCGTGGTTAGAATAAACATGTGTTTTATCATCAAGAGAGGTTAGTACAATTATTTTTAGATTTCTTTTATGAGTAAAATAACAACTCACAACATTAGGCCCATTAAACTTTTCAATGCCGGAGGCGGAAAGGATTGTATTGTTTACACAACCGCTGGGACTGTAGTGAGTATATGTTTAAAGCAAGCTTTTATCTATGATATGTTCTTTCAAATCTGACTTTTCAATAATTCTTCTGGCTCATCAGCTGCTATTTCTATCACATGAAACATTCATCTCACACTTTTATTCAAAAGCTTACTTACTGATTTCAATACAGTTTTGTTTATATAACGTAACAGGAAGGAGGGGCGCCCCTTTTATCTCACTGCTGATGCTGGAACCCCAAGTAAATTGGAGACACTCCATCATTTCTAGTGGAATACATATGTTATACCGCTGGCCGCATGGTTCAAATCTCGGCAGCGCCAGCCCAACGTGGATGGAAATCCCGATCGTCTAGAAGTTAAGTATGATCTAACCCAGTGTTGGCTAACCTTGACACTCCAGCTGTTGTGGAACTATATATCCCAGCATGCCCTGCCACAGTTTTAGCATGCCCTAATAGCAAAACTGTAGCAGTGCATGCTGGGTTATGTAGTTCCATAACAGCTGGAGTGTCAAGGTTAGCCAACACTGATCTAACCTAATCTACCCCCTAACCCTCCCTTATGGGTGCTTAACCCTAAACTCTCCCCCCGTGCCTAACCCTAATACCCCCTCTAAGTGCCCTAAACCTAACCCCCCCTTTCCCCGCCATCTAAACCCTGGGGGGGTACCTAACCCTAAGTTCCCCCCGGGGGTGCCTAACCCTAACCCTCCCTCCCTCTAGCCTAAACCTAACCTTAGGGGGGGTGCCTAACCCTAAGTCCCCCCCCCGGGAACCCTAAACAAAACCCTCCCCCCCCACGTGGCTGTCCGCGCTCGGCGCCCGGCATCACGTCGATTGGGATACCGGGCGCCGGTCTCCCGGCGTAGGTTAATTAACCCTCGCCGGGATTCTGTAGTGGAGATGCTATGCCGACCGCCAGCATCATAAACGCATACCTTTCTAGTAATCCTTAATGGAGAGTTCCATATTTATTGCAAAAAACAAAAGTACAAGAATTTTTTTTTAAATGTCATCTATCCTGTGCTTATTTTTATATATTTTTTGACCATAGTCAAAACTAGACATTTGGTAAAGGGTGGTCCTATTTCCAACCCCTCTCTAATCTCAGGTCATGTTACTAACTTATAGTTTTTTTTAATTATCCACAACATCAAAGTAAACATAATTGTAGTGCCCACAGTTCATATTATGCCACACAGAATTAAAGGCCACCTAGGACCCCAGAAGTTTTAGGGATTTTGATAGAATATAATACAGTTTAGATGCTTTTTGAACACTTTTGTCACCAGTTGAGACCCAATAGTTAAGCCACTTAAAAAGATAAATAGATATCTGTTTTATCTTACCCAGATAAGCCACTGTCCAGCAAAACAAGTGTACTCAGGAGTTACTTACAACCATGTCAGCCAACACGTTTCCTAAATCTCTCTATACAGACATGGTTCTCTTTGTGTACAAGTTCTGCATGTTTAAAACCATGCTGTCTGTACCTGACCTGGGTGTAATAAAAAAAGCATGGATAGAGCTTGGCTGGAGTATTCTCCAAGTGAACGATACACAATTGTGGAGGTAGGGAATCACAGAGCTATGTCCATGAAGGAGGTGTGTTACTGTGGGAATGAGCCAATTGCATTGCGGGGACCATAGTCAGGTGACACTATCATTAACGGGCAGCTTGCTTGCTCTTCTGGGTTTGGTAAGAAGAAGGTTGGGGGGGAGGCACTGTACCATGTCAGAGTGACTAATTGCCAGTCGGGCATCATGGGAAAAAGGCCAGATGCATAATGGGTCACACCCATACCACCCTGTAGTTTCCTCTACGCTTTGGATCCCCTTTGTTCTTTATCACTCAGTGCTAGTATACACAGGGCTGCCAAAATATCAGACAGGCCTTAATACTAGAGTGGGGGTGAGGCCAATTGCAGGGGTGTGTCCACGCCTCCCTTATCGTATAGTGCACTGCTACATATGTGCACGCTTGTGTGGGAGGGAGCCTTGATTCACCTTCCCTGATGACCTAGGAACCAAATGGACTTACCAGCCAGACCCGGGCATGGGTAATCTAAACCCAACTACCTCCCCTTTTGACGCCCCTGAGCATACAGTAGGTTTCCATTAATTGTAAGCCCCGGGACGGCATACAATTGACCAGTCAGCAAGGAATCCTTGAGAGAGGCCCTTGTAGAAATATAGAAAAAAGTGGGCTTTTAAAAAAATATATATTTATTGTCAGGTTAAAAATATTATTTATTATAGGCCTATATCAACATGGCCCGATGACAAAGATTTTCTATTGCTCCCATTTGCAGCGATTAAAATCTTTTTCAGTCCAATTTATTAATCGCAATAAATACCGTAGCTGTTTCCACTGAACCATATGGGGTTCAGCTGTTTCCACTGAACCATATATGTTTAATGAACCATATGGGGTACTAATGATCAAGAGGTTCCCATCTACAATGATAATTTTTTTTTTTTTTAATTGACACTTGATAAAAAATCCCATTTGCTGCAGTTTCTCATAAAATATTACTGGCCCAGAGAGCTACTTACTGCTTCGCTGGCCAGTCTCTGTTAACATGCAAATGCCTAAATTGCCTAGCCTGATAGCTCAGGCTCTGCAGGACGACCAAAAAAAAATATTTTAGATAAGTGTAAAAAAAGATTATAAATAAATCTAATAAGAAATAATGTTCAACCCATTGACCTTGTCGGCTAACAAAATTGTCATTCTGAAACAGATATTGACAACTGGAGTGGCTGTTATATTTCTTGGATTGGTCGGATCAACGCCGTTAAAATTAGAGATGTGCGGTTCTGTTCTCCAGAAATCCGAATCCACCTGAATTTCGTGAATCCGGTTAAATCCGAGTCGCGGTTCTAATCTTTTTGTGGTTCGGAATTCGGATTTTAAATCCGAATTTCGGATTTTGGATTGCATAAATGACATGATTTTTACTGTTTTTAAAAATTTTTTATCTTTTTTTTTTATTTTTAAATCCAGATCCAAAACCAAAACACTTGAGGGTGGTTTTGCAAAACCAAATCCATATCCAAAACCTTGAAGGAGATACAGATCCAAAACCAAAACATGGGGTTGGCGCACATCCATTCCCTAGTTAAAATTAAGTTATTGCTGCGGCTCTTATTTTTATTTCAAACCCTACCCATAAGAGTTTCCTCATATATCTTTACATAGTAAGGTGATGTGTTGCAACTATTTAATCGGCTGAAAAAACTCCCTACAATATTATATGGTGGCCAGACTATGCAACCAGCCGAAATCTGAGGATCTGGGTGTCAATCAAATTAGAAATGCTAAAACTACACTCGATTGACCTGACCCAAATCATCTTACACCATCCTGATATTTCCCACTCCTTAGATGTATGAGATTTTGATAACTGTCACTACCACATTTCTTGGCACCCAAGTCCAATAATTTCCCTATTTGACAACCCCGACTTTCGGCCAGGATGTAGTAGGGCTACCTTTATACTCTGACAGACTCGCGGAGTTAGAGTAATGAATTACAGATATACAAACCACATTTTCTATCCCCCACACAAAGGACCTCATTCAGACCCGCTCGCAAGAGCTGAGCGCTCACAAGCGGGTCGATGTTTAGGCCCTGCGCACGTGCAGCGGCCGCACTGCACGTGCCCAAGCCCCGGAGCGAGAGAGAAATTCTCTCGCTCCGGAGCTCACTACAAAAGGGGCGGCTGTCGATGGTGATCGACAGCTCGACCCGTTTTGTAGGCGTGGTGGGGGGGTGGTTTCACAAACCGAGGCGTTCCTTAAGGAACGCCTGCCGTTTTGTGGGCGGCCGCACTGGCATCAGCAGTGATTTCAGTGGGGAGCTTCTTGCGCGATCAGAGCAGGAAGTTCCCTGGGGCTTGCGGTTGCCGAGACCCAACCTTAGGGTCTCGTCGCAAGCCCCGATGGTCGTGATGGTCTTGACCATCGCGACCATCAACCTGGTATTGTCGCTAAAGCTGTGGGTGGTAACCCACAGCTTAGCTAGCGACCAGGAGGCCGCACTTCAAAATACAAGCGGCCGCCCACATTCAGAACAAGCACTCGAATTTTGCGAGCGCCTCTGAATGAGGGCCAAAGTCTTTTCAATATTTACAAATCTGACATTTTCACTCCACAATTAAGTTGCAACTAAATAACAGACAGCTCACTTCTACTGAGTCCTTCATTTTACAGGGTACGAGCACCAAGGACCTTACTGTATCTCCACACTGTAGGTGGAACTCATGCATCCTAGTTCAGGGGCAAGGGAGTCACACGAGATGGCATGGGAGGTTTTCCTGGGGGAAACTTTAGATAATGAAGACTGGTGTGATATACTGTATATGCCAATGTGGAATGTAGCTCTTTATGTGTTCACATAAAAAGAACGCTTACAAATTATATTTCTAGTGGTATTATGGGGGTCATTCAGACCCACTCGCGAGCGGCAGTACGCTCGCAAGTGGGTCGATGTTCCCCACTGCGCATGCGCACGACGGAGGGAGCTCCGTCGTGCGCATGCCTGAGACCCGGCGAGCGACGGACTTTCCATCGCTCCGGGTCTCGCACCAAAGGGGGCATGCTGTCGATGTTGATTGACAGCACGCCCCCTTTGGTGGGCGTTCCGGGGGCGTGCCTGCCAGACGGAGGCGTTCCTATGGGAACGCCTACCGTCTGAAGCCGGCCCCACTGATATCACTAGTGATGTCAGTGGAAGTGATTTTGGCTCTGATAGAGCCAAAATCACTCCTGGCCTTGCGGTTGAGAAACCCGACCACAGGGTTTCACTCGCAAGTCCGATGGTCGCGATGGTCAAGACCATCGCGACCATCTTGTTGGACGCTCGTATATGCTGTGGGTGGTGACCCACAGCTATACGAGCGTCCAGGAGGACGTTCCATTTTAATGGAGGTGGGCCCTGATTCAGAGCGAGGGTGTTCCTTCCAAGTTAAACAAAATGCACATCGAAATCTCCAATTTATGCTAGAGATGCGGATCGGACATCGGAACGTTCCTTTTGGAATGAGATTAATACTCTTGCTCGCTCCATAATGAGCTTACATGTTCCTCTCACTCCGAAATACTTTCTGCTACTGATGTGTGTCCCTGATGGTACCCACCATCAACATAAACTATTCGGTATATAGGGGGTCTATTTACTAAGGGGAGAAAAGGGGGTTAGAAATGCTAAAGGTAGAGAAAATCCCTGTACATACCGCTTCTCAGTATGTACTAAAGGGATTTTCTCTACCTGGAGCCTGCCAGTGCTAAGTGCAGGCTATAACATCGCACTGCACCTGGGGCACTTAGCGCTGCCATAGACACCTATGGCAGCGCTAAGTGTCCCAGGTATTACTAAGGGGAGAGGACACTTACCATCGGGTGTCTTCTCCAGCGCTGATACCGCCTCCTGTAGCTGCCGGTATTTGCTGAGAAGCAGGACTTGATCTGTATCAGTTTGGACATTTGTTAATAAAGTTTGTTGAAATAAAAAAAAACCCTCCTCTCTGCTTCCTGCTGCACAGGACTCCGGAGACCTGGTGAGTCCTGTATCTCTGCTATGCTGCTTACACCGCCGAGGGGGTGACTTAACGCTCACCCTCCTCGGCAGGTCTGTTACTAGTAATACCCGCGGTAGCCAGCTTCTGCTTCGCAGCGGCAGCAGGCGAAGCAGGAGTGGCATTAACCCCACGGTAGGTGGAGTCTTAGTAAATAGACCCCATAGTCTTGGCAGCTACATGACAATTAGCCAATCTTTGATGACCTTCTGTCGCTATTTCCATGCACGGACATGCTGTCTTTACGACCAGTTCGCTATTTGGTAGATGTGTAGAAACATACAACTGAGTCAACCCCCCAATCTCTTTCTTCCCTCCATATTCTTATCTCTTCCTTTTCCCTACACTTTTCTTTTCTGTATAATATAAAATCTGAACGAGACTCCCTTATAGTACACGAGTACCTTATAAACAGATTTTACCTGTTCTAATATCGTTTGCATGACTCCTACATATTATTGTTGTGTCACTTGTCGTTTATGGACCTCTGCGTAGGTCATTTGCCTGTTGTCTCTCATCCATTCAATAAAATGTCCTTAAAAATAAAATAATAATCATTTTCCTATGTCATCGCCATCCTTGACAGTTGTTAACAGATCCATTGGTTTATTGCTTAATTAAACTCCTAAACACCTTATAATACTTAACCTAAATTAAACTAATAAATAAATACACAGACACATTACAGCTTGACCAAAAGGTCCGAGGTTTTATTTATAACAAAGTAATTAGCCTAACTCAGGTGGCCAGGAGACGCTGCAAACCCAGTATTAGCCATCTATCTCCAAAATACTCAGGGAACGACTTAAACGTCCCCCCTTAGAGACACACTTACAATGCGAAGGACTCGCTTCCCTCACGGGCACAGTCCGAACGCTCCCGCATGATAAACGCTCTGGTCCCCCCACACAGAGGGGACAAACTCGCCATGTAAATAGAGGGCAAGTGCCATCACAACGCTCTCTTGTGCCACATAAAGCCACTGAAATGCAGCGTTCTCCTGCCAATGCTGTGTCTACCCTAAATGGAGAAAAAAGGTTAACACCACAAAACTAATCGGCAAAGGTTTTGGCAGGATGGTGGGTTCCAAATGGAAAAGAGGCTGTCCCCACCAGAAAACACTCTTATATACCAGAAATCCTAAACACTCCCCTGTGCAAAGCATTGGCCAAAACTAAACCAGGTGACTCCTAAATTAAACTAACCTACCCAGCAACCAGGCTTTCATGCTATCCAATCAACAAAAACCTAGGATTCTTACCTATTCTCAAGCCTAATCAGCTTTCGCCTAACAATATGAGCTTCCTTATGCAGTAACTTGTGTTGATAGCAGTGTTATTACTAGCTGTAGCCCTCATTGCTTGTGAGAGGACATGTTTTTGCGGACAATATGGCTTTTTGCTTTGCATCGATATCAGACCTATATACTGCATTACATACTATAATCTTGTATAGATATCACAGTACGTTTTACTATCATATTATCAATGTTTTCTATCCATTCTTCCAGGACACTTAACGAAGTTGACGTTACAGAAGAAAGAGACATTCTGTTAGTCTTGTGTGTCTCACGAGTAGAAGATAATTAAGCCAGCTGAACATTTTTGGCACCTTAGTCCACCAGAGCAAAACATTTCTTCATAGATATCAATGACATAACCTTACAATAACACTAACACTGTATATTGCTGTGCTGTTTTGCTATGAATATTCATGCTCAGCCCTCGAGAGACAAAAGTAGGCCAGATTTTCAAAAGAACAGTTATAATACACAAACTTAAGTTTATTTGTGATAATAATTAGTGCAGCAGAGGATGGTGATTTCAATAGAGAGGAAAGACTGCAAAGCTCCTGCCACGTGTGAACAGAGTAAAGATGGCAGGACAGATCAGTAACTACAGTTCCCAGCAAGTCTCTTCCGCATGCTGGTACTTGGAGAACCACAGGTACCAGCTTGCGGGGCATTACGTACTACAGGTACCAGCGGGCCCTTAATCACCTACTTGCTGGTACTTGTGGTTCTCCAAGTACCAGTATACGGGGGAGGCCTCCTGCGACCTGTAGTCCTACTGCAAAAGACAATATTTTAACTTTCATATGCACCACACTACACTATCAACCCGGCACCCATCGGCCGGGGATAGCCCCGAGCTATCAGCCTGGGCCTGCCCAGGGATCCACGGCCTGGCCTGACTAGTGGTCAGGGTTGATGCTTCGACCGGGGGCCCGAAGACAGGACTCCCCTGGGTGTGGCATTAGCCCCCCGCTAGAAAAAGTCAGGTGCTGGTTCTGGTAAATACAAGGGAACCCTATGTTTTCCCCTGTATTTCCAGGACCAGCTCAGAACCCAATGCTCATTGCGCTGAATACGGGGGACTCTTACGTCATTTGTCCCCCATAATTTGGCAACCAGGACTGGTTCTGAAAAGCCTGCTACAGGTTGTGCTTCATACGGGGGACCCCTACGTCGTTTGTCCCCTGTATTTAGCACAACCAGTACTGGGTCTCGAAAGCCTGGTGATGGTTGTTTTTTCGTAGGGGGGGTGCCATTTTTTAAATGTGTGTATTCCAATGACCACACAATTCTGTGAATTAACAGCTCCACCATTTTGTGACAGCAATTTCACTCTGTGATAATGATAAATCTGTAGTTATCCACAGGTCGTGATGGCATATATGTATTGTGCAAGGAACACATCTGTTGAGGCGTCAGCCTCAATGATCGGAATTTCACTGCTTCTTTTAGTTTGAGTGGCACAAATTCAGTAGGTTTTTGTGAAATTTCAGATCATGGCTAAGAAGCCTTAATGGGACTTGTGAAACCGCAAGGTTTTTTGTCTATGGAATATATATATATATATATATATATATATATATATATATATATATATAGTGATATTTTTGAGGCAGAACACACTGCAATGCTATTGCTGAAGCTCTTTTGAAAAATGATGTTGTCAGGAGTGGCTGTTCGGGACTGCCTATCAGCAGGGAGCATTTGGTGACGGCGGTGTGAATTTGGTGCCGGGCCATAAGCTGATTGCAGTTCTGGGACCAGCAGCCATGGAGACAGAGCAGCAGAATTTTGAGTTTGGTACCTGCCACAAGCCAATACCAACTTGTGGGCTGGCAGCCAATCAGGAGCATCCGCTTTGTCTGCTAGCTGTAATTGGCTTGCAACCAGCACTATGGGGCTGGCTGCAGACACACTGTGGGGCTGGCTGCAGACATACTGTGGAGCTGGCTGGTGAGACTGTGGGTCTGGCTGGTGAGACACTGGAGCTTGCTGGTGAGACAAAAGGGGGCTGGCAGGTGAGAAACTGGGGCTGGCTGGTGAGAAATGGGCTGGCTAGAGAGACACTGTGGGGCTGGCTGGAGAAACACTGTAGGGCTGGCTGAAGATACACTGTGAGGCTGTCTGGAGACACGCTGTGGGGCAGGCTGGAGACACTGGAACTGGCTGGTGAGAGACTGGGGCTTGCTAGTGAGACAGAAGGGGGCTGGTGAGAAACTGTGGAGCTGGCTGGTGAGACAATGTGGGCCTGGCTGGTGAGACACTGCTGGGCTTGCTGGTGAGATAAGGGGGCTGGCTGGTGAGACAGAAGGGGACTTCCTGGAGACACACTGTGGGAATGGCTAGAGACACACTGGTGTTGGCTGCTGAGACACTGTGGAGCTGGCTGGTGAGATACTGTAGGGCTTGCTGGTAAGACGGAAGGGGGCTGGCTGGTGAGACATTATGGGCCTGGCTGGTGAGACAGAAGGGGACTGGCTGGAAAGACACTGGGGCTGGCTGGAGAGATACTGGGGCTGACTGGAGAGATACTGTGGGCTGGCTGGAGAGACACTGGGGCTCGCTTGAAACACGGGCTGGCTGGAGAGATGCTAGGTGGCTGGCTGGAGAAATGCTGGGGGGCTGGCTGGAGAGACACAGTGGGGCTGTCTGGAGAGATGCTGTGGGGTTGGCTAAAGACACACTGCAGCTAGAGAGACACTGTGGGACTGGTCTTTTCAATGTTTTTATATTAATCTGGCTTTATAAAAATGTTATGTGGATCTGGCTTTTTCAAAGTATTTTGTGTGGTTCTGTCATTTTCAAAGTATTATGTGTGGATCTGGCTTTTAATATTAATATGGATCCTGCTTTTCTTATATACTGTATGTAGAATCGTTTTTCCTATATATTTAGTATGGAGTTTGGTTTTCTATTGGTGAGTGTCTGTGAATTTACAGCAGTTTTCTCTCCTATATTTCTGTATTTGTACAGTTTTATATATTATATGATAGATTGACATGACACCCACCCCCACAGCCCAAAGTTTGACAATTAAAAAAAATTGTTTATTCACCAATTGATGCCCCACCCCACTTTACCTCCACCCACAGCTCTGCCAACCTCTGTCCACAGACATTCCTGAACCTATATTTATAAGCAGAAAAGGCTCCAGTGGTATACCCTGTGACAAGTGCCCTCTGAAGATGGCACTTGTTCTCGCAGGCAAACTCCGAAAACTTTATTCGGACCCCTGATGATGAATGTCCCGCTAACCTAAATATGCAGAAACTAGCGTTTCTGCATGGTTACTGAGCCATTTATCGTTTGATGAATAGTATCGAAAAGTATCGGGCACGTGCCTGCTTATCCCAGTATTCAATTAGAATCAAAGGAAAACGGGACCCTGGCGGAAAGGTAAGTATCGTAAAGTCCTATCACTTTAGGGGAAATCAGCCTGTCACCCCCCAAAATATGGTCTGACATGGGGGAATCACTATGGGTACCCCCGATTTGGCCTGCTGAAGGTAATCTGGGTTTTTAAACAGCCGCGGCAGGTGCATAAATGCGCCTATGAAGAAGTGGTGAAAAATAGCATTTATCTTTTTTTGCGGGGGTGAATAACTATGCCCATCAAATTTGGGGTACATTTAAATGGGTGCAAGCATATTTTTATGTCCCTAAAGTGATTTTTCATAGTTCTTCAAAAATCCACCTGCCGCAACCACCCGCATTCTAGGAAACACCTGCCGCATACTTGGGGATCCCCCCTGAGGCTATTCCGATAGTTTTTAAGTTTGTTCCCCAACATTTATTTTTTCACCCTCAAAATTAAAATGAAAGTACCTTTTTAGAAGTGTCCTAAGGAATTTTTTTTTTTTTTTACACAGATTACATTAAGGGGACATTCCAAAGGCTGCAGGCTATTTTTTAATTTTGCACCCCAAAACCCAAATTCTGCACTTTTTTTCACCACCTAAACAGTGGTGAAAACATATTTCCGATTTTTTACAAAGACTTTTCGCACCTGCGAAAAGTCTTTGAAATTGAATATGGGCATAAGTGAAAATGGTGAAAATGACATCATCGGCAATAAATTATCGCCGATAACGGACTTTTCGCTCCATGTTGAATATGGCCCTAAGTCTTTTACATGTGGTACGACCGTACGAGCATTACATGGCAGGTTCGATTTTTAATTGTCTATTTAGTTAAAAGTTTTTATGCACTATGGAGCGTACCTTGTATATTTTTTATTAACAAATATTTACCCATGGGATTCGGGGACTGTGGACCTCATTCAGAGTTGGTCGAAGCGGCCGCACGGTTGTACGCCACCAATGTTCACTATACTGCGCATGCGTAAAGTTCGCAATGCGCGTGCGCAAACTAGCCGCTACGATCAGAAATTTCTCTCTCCTTGAACACAGCCAGGTCGGTAGTTTGAGTGACAGAATGAGGCGTTTGTGGGTGGTAACAGGGGAAGGTGCTTGAAAACGGGGGAATGGAGATCCGAACGCAGGCGTGCCTAATTATGCGAACGGCATTTTATGGGAGTGCATACGGTTTATGGGAGTGCATAATTAACAAAGTAGCGTCATGGCACATGTGACATGGGGGGTTTTTACACTGACATGATCGTAGAGCTTAAGAGAGGGTATGGTCAACCTTAAGCTCTACAACCAGTTCCGATGGTTCCCAATGGTCTCGATTAATCCTTATATGCCCGGAGATTACGTGTAATGCGTACGAGAAGGGGGCGTATTTTTTTGTCTTCCGGCCGCTTCCTCCCCTTTGTCGGCCAGCTACCGATCCGAACTTAGGGACGCAACTTGCGAGGGAATCATTTGCATATCCGGCCCCTTTTCCCGTACGACCGAGCGGACGCTTCGACCGACTCTGAATGAGGTCCTGTGTATGGGGGGCTGTGGTCTGGATCATTGACTTTGATGAAAGAAAAATAAATGAATATTACCACCAGTGACTGTGGTTTTAAATATATTTTAGTTTTAAGTGCAGCAGGAGTTGAAAACAGTCTCCTTTTGATTGTTTGAAATATATATACAGTCAGGTGCATAAATATTGGGACATTGACAGAATTTTCATATTTTGGCCTCTATTCACCACCATAATGGTTTTGAAATGAAACAAACAAGATGTGCTTTAACTGCAGACTTTCAGATTTAATTTGAGGGTAATTACATCTAAATCAGGTGAACGTTGTAGGAATTACAACCGTTTCTATATGTGTCTCCCACTTATTAAGGGGCCAAAAGTAATGGGACTATCAACTCAAAAGCTGTTTCATGGACAGGTGTGGGCTATTCCCTCATTATTTCACTATCAATTAAGCAGGTAAAAGGTCTGGAGTTGATTCTAGGTGTGACATTTGCATTTGGAATCAGTTGCTGTCGACTCTCAATATGAGATCCAAAGAGCTGTCACTATCAGTGAAGCAAGCCATCATTAGGCTGAAAAATCAAAACAAACCCATCAGAGAGATAGCAAAAACATTAGGTGTGGCCAAATCAACTGTTTGGAACATTCTTAAAAAGAAAGAACGCATCGGAGAGCTCAGCAACACCAAAAGACCTGGAAGACCACGGAAAACAACTGTGGTGGATGACAGAAGAATTATTTCCCTGGTGAAGAAAAACCCCTTCACAACATTTGGCCAAATCATGAACACTCTCCAGGACGTACGTGTATATGTGTCAAAGTCAACAATCAAGAGAAGATTTCACAAGAGTGAATATAGAGGGTTCACCACAAGATGTAAACCATTGGTGAGCCACAAAAGCAGGAAGACCAGATTAGTTTGCCAAACAACATCTAAAATAGCCATTACAGTTCTGGAACAACATCCTATGGACAAATGAGACAAAGATCAACTTGTACCAGAGTGATGGGAAGAGAAGAGTATGGAGAAGGAAAGGAACTGCTCATGATCCAAAATATACCACCTCATCAGTGAAGAATGGTGGTGGTAGTGTCATGGCATGGGCATGTATGGCTGCCAATGGAACTGGTTCCCTTGTATTTATTGATGATGTGACTGCTGACAAAAGCAGCAGAATGAATTCTGAAGTGTTTCGGGCAATATTATATGCTCATATTCAGTCAAATGCTTCAGAACTCATTGGACGGCGCTTCACAGTGCAGATGGACAATGACCCAAAGCGTAATGCAAAAGCAACCAAAGAGTTTTTAAGGCTAAAAAGTGGAATGCTATGCAACGGCCAAGTCAGTCCCCTGACCTGAATCCGATTGAGCATACATTTAACTTGATGAAGACAAAACTGAAGGGAAAATGCCCCAAGAACAAGCAGGAATTGAAGACATTTGCAGTAGAGGCCTGGCAGAGCATCACCAGGGATGAAAGCCAACGTCTGGTGATGTCTATGCGTTCCAGGCTTCATGCTGTAATTGCCTGCAAAGGATTTGCAGCAAAGTATTAAAAAGTGAAAGTTAGATTTAGGATTGTTTAGTTTGTCCCATTACTTTTGGCCCCTTAAAGAGTGGGAGGCACATATTGAAACTGTTGTAATTCCTACACCGTTCACCCGATTTGGATGTAATTACCCTCAAATTAAATCTGAAAGTCTGCAGGTAAAGCACATCTTGTTTGTTTAATGTCAAAACCATTGTGGTGGTGAATAGAGGCCAAAATCTGAAAATTCTGTCAATGTCCCAGAATGTATATATATATATATATTAGGGGTGAGCGGGTTCGGTTTTACTCGGTTTTACTCGGATCTTTTTATTGGCTATCGCCGAACACGTGTTTTGGATAGCGAATAAAATCGAGCCGAATTTGCGGTAAAGTGGCGATAAGAACCGAGTAAAACCGAGTAAAACCGAACCCGCTCACCCCTAATATATATATATATATATATATATATACCATATACAGTGGTCTATTAAAAAGCAGTGAATGTTTCCCCTCCCAGGTGGACTTACCGTTTGCATGGACTGGAAAGTTCCCAGGGGAGGAGATGTAACAACAATGCAATTGGAAAACAGTGCCCCCAATACAAATAAAACTATTTCAATTTAACAGAGGCCTCCACCCAATACTAAAGGATATGCTTTGGGTAGTGCTATAACTTTATATACACTATGGTCACTTGGGCCTGATTCAGACCCGCTCACGAGCGCTGAGAGCTTGCAAGCGGGTCGATGTTGCCCAAGTGCGCATGCGCACGATGGAGGCGGCTCCGTCGCGCGCATGTGCGAGACCTGAATAACGACGGTTGATTTCAGACCCGAATAATGACTAGTAATGTCAGTGGGAGTGCTTTTGGCTCTGATAGAGCCAAAAGCACTCCAGGGCCTGCGGCAGCGAGACCCTACCGCAAGGGTCTCATCGCAAGCCCGATGGTCGCGATGGTCAAGACCATCGCGACCATAATTTTGGCCGCTCGCTTTAGCTGTGGGTGGTCACCCACAGCTATGCGAGCGGGCAGGAAGCTGCTCCAAAAAATAGGAGGGACGGCCCTGATTCAGAGCGAGCGCTCTTTCAGAGCGTCTGGCTCTGAATCAGGGCCACTTGTCCATTAGATAACCTGCTTATCTTGAACATAAATGCATAAAAACAAGTGTGTATGTTTACTATTTCAGTATGAAAATGCTTATATCAGATCGGGTGTAGAGTGCAGCTGCACAATGGAAAGATGCATCTGAGTGCAGAATAGGCACACACTTGTGCACATACACCGCTTGCTTCTGTATTTCTGGATTCATGTGCAGTCACCCTTGTGGCATCTACGATCATAAACCCACCCCCTGCCCGGCAGCCTCAGTAGAGGATTGATGTAATCGGGTTATCTCAGTGAGTGCAGTTTGGAGCACCAACCGGGAACAGGCTGCACTTTGTGACAGTAACCACCAGTAGGAAGTAGGGATGGCCATGGGTATGAAGTGACGTGCAGTGAGGTCAATGGCTGGGGAGGCGCACATGGAGTTAGGTCTGAATGCTGGAGCCTGTCTCAACACCTACCCACTGTAACTATCCCCTCACTACACTAAGCTTCAATATCCATTGATTCTCCTACTAGCATCACTTGTCTTCGCTTGCTGCTGCTGACTGAGCTCATTCTCTAAACACTGCAGTGCACTTCCTGGTCACATGACACATCCAAGGTGTCCATTAGTGCTCAAGGCATGCCCCCCCCATACTCAGAGGCATGCCTCTATTAGATCTCTTTCTGTGTAGCTTACTTCCCGTGCTGTGGTCCCGCCCCCAGCTCTGCAAGCAGTGTCTGACTATACAGAAGCGAGGCTGAGCTGTTGCTGCCTCATATCTCGTCTCCCTGCAGGTGAGTGTTAACTATAAAAATGACTACAATAAACAAAGAAGATGGTTAGAAGTTATAAATATCTTCTTTGTATTATTCTAATCATTTTATATCAAATCTCAGGTGTATGAAAGGAGAGGCCCAGCCTACCCTGACTGCACGTCCCTGATCGGTAGGTTACTCATCGATGGTCGCCATCGATGATACCACCCCCCATTTGTATGTTCCATATTGTCCTCCATAATGTACGCCACTTATTTACATTATACTGTAAAAAAATTTTTATTAACAGTTAACAATACAACATGTGGTCTTGATTTGTGTGTTATTTATAGAATGATTTATATTATAGAAGCTGTTACCAATAATGAACAAATCATTAATTAAGTCACTACTTTATATTATAATGCACAAAAAATTCTTTAACAAACTGTATAAGTCTAATGGATTGCACTCCATAAACCTTCATTGCACATAATTCTGTTGGGTGTGGTATAGAAGATCAACAGTAAAAAGGTCAACAGTGATTAGGTTGAAACCACATGGTTGACATGCAATTGGCCAACAGGGACAAAAAGTCGACTGAGAAAAAATTGACAGTGCAAAAGGTCGACAGG
Organism: Taudactylus pleione; assembly: GCA_031769625.1. Taxonomy (NCBI): domain Eukaryota; kingdom Metazoa; phylum Chordata; class Amphibia; order Anura; family Myobatrachidae; genus Taudactylus; species Taudactylus pleione. The sequence goes on from JAUIMM010000300.1 coordinate 10,341,510, forward strand.
GTGAAAAATTCGATAGGTTAAAGATGGTCGCCACAAAAATGGTCGACACGTTATTTTGTAATTTAACCCTAACCCTTCCCCCGGTGCCTAACCCACCCCCTAGTGCCTTAACCTATCTCTAACCCTTCCCCTGGTGCCTAACTCTAACCCTTTCCTAAGTGCCTAACCATAATCGTTCCCTCTGGTAGGCTAACTCTAACAACTCCACATGTGCCTAACCCTAACCATTAACCTTAAAAATTTTGAAAAAAACCCATTAAGAAAATATATCCACCATTTGTGTGTCGACCATTTGAACCCATCGATCTTTTAATCCTGTCGACTTTTGCAATGTCGACCTTTTGTCCCTACCGACCTATTGCATGTCGACCATTTGGTGTCGACCTATTGACTGTCGACCTATTCATGGTCAATCTTTCTTCCGGATACCGATTCGGTTTACCACCTTTCATATCCAGATCCCTGTACAGGTGGCCAGACCAGTACATATGGGCAAAACAACAGTAGTGTTATAACGATTTTATTTGTTAGAGCATTATTACCACTCTAATAAAGACATAAAATGGATTTATGTAATCAGCCTTAGAGCCTGCAGGCCTTTTCTTCCTGTTGCTGCCGGCTCCGCCCCCTCAGTGTGACATCATGACAAAATTTAGTGGAATGCTGAAGCATAGAGGGGTATTCAATATGAAAGGTTAACTTCCCTGGCGAAGTTAACGTTTCATATCGGAGTTTTTTTCTGCGTAAAGGTATTGTGCGCGCTTCCGCTTATCCCCGTATTCAATATCAAATTAACAAAAACGGGAAACTCCGAAGTTGGATTTGCGTAAAGTTACGAATTTTTCCTTAAAATAATTGTAAGACCCCCCTAAAGTTGAAAAACATGGGGGAACACTATGGGTACCCCCGTTTTAGCCTTTAATTGAAAGTCGGGGATTTAAATAGCCGCAGCAGGTGTTTTTTTCCCGACATTGAAGAAGTGATGCAGAAGAGCACTTAGGTTATTCTTTTCATTTTTTTAAGTGGTCCCATCAAATTTGGGTTACATGAAAATGGGTACTAGCATATTTTGATATCCCTAAAGTAAGTTTTTAAAAATTCTGCATTTGTGCATCTGCCGCTATAATTCTATTCTAAAAAACATCTGCCGCATACTTGCAGAATAGCCCTGAACCTATTTCCCTATTGTTTAACAATTTTTTCCCATTTTTGTTTTTGCACCCCTATTTTCAAATTAATTTTTTGAGGTGTCCCTATTTTTTTTTTTTTTACTTTTTTTGACACAGTTCTTTTTTAAATGTCAATCTCAGGGGTGCAGGCTATTTTTTTTAAGCCTGCACCCCTAAACCCCAATTCTGCACTTTTTTTCGACACCTATTCAATGGTGAAAAGTTATCCCCGTTTTCTATCAAAGACTTTTCAAAACTGCGATAAGTCTTTGAAATTGAATACGGTGTAAAACTAAAACAAGTGATATTAACGCAAAAAACGATGTTATCGCACCCATATTGAATACCCCTAATAGATGGGAAAGGTAGCACAGGGCAGCATCCTCCCCTGACAATCACAAATGGCACACATGGCATACTAGTGGAAATGTATGATGGGGCGTCTAATGGCCTGTAAATGCCTGGACCTGCATCACCTATTTATCAAGGTGAAGCAGGTGCATACACCGGCCGCATGTATTATCTCTATGTTTGCCAAAGAGGGAGAGTGCTAAATCACCTGGCTGGCGAAGTCCACTCTCCCTCTTGCAGCTGCTTTGACTGGCGATGCAGGTATTCTGCATTTGCGCCAGTCAAAACGTCCCAGCGGAACCCGAAAAAGAAAAAAAAAAACTTTATTTTTTTTGTATGCTCAATCCCGATAGCCAGGGACAGTGCTGTGTGCTGCGGTAATGACAGCTGCAGCTGTAGAAATCGATAGCTACAGTTGTCGGAACGGTCACTGCCTCCCCACTGCGCCCTATCTAGGGATAGCGGTGCCAATAATGACAGGGCCTGCATCACTACATACAGAGAAGCGTTGTTATAAAATATAACGTGCGCAGTTACCGATTTTACCCCTAATGCCCCTTCTGCAGGGGCATTTTGCGAGAGGAGGGTGCCCTTGTGCAGACTCAGTGCAGGCCCCCTCCTCCCTCCGGCGGTGCCGCGGTGGCCGCGGGTGCAGTCGATTCTGACTATGTGCGGGTCTCCTGAAAAATGGCGCCCACGTTTCCCAGTGATTTTTGATCCGGTAATTTTGTCTAATGGATCACTAGTTGCAGGTGCATTAATAGGTATAGCAACCATAATGACACACTGCTCTTTATAATTGTGGGAATTTCTTTTGCAAATCCTTCGTAGATCTCACCAATTATTCTGATATTTTATTTACTAATTTTATTTTTATTATAAATGTGTATCATTTTATGTGTGATTTAAATAAACCTGTATTTGGTACGATAAACAAGCCTCCTGCCTGATAATAGAGAGCACTTCATTTACCATACGGACTTCTGGTACCAGCGCTATAATATTCTATCTATATAGTTTTCTGAGATTACATTGATCTTTTTGGGTTTAACTGGACCCTATTAATTATTTGCAGCAGGTATTTATCCAAGATTCTTAATAATTAACAGCGCCAGGATCTCTAGTGATTCACTACATATATACTGTGAAATATCTCACAGTGTGTGGCCAGAATATCTGCTGAGTTTCAGGCTACCAGACATTTTATCTAACAGTGGGGAAATGTACTAAGCCGTGAGAGAAATAGAGCGGAGCAGCTCCTAACTGTCATTTTACAAACACAGGAGCTCATTGAGATCCGTTCGCTATGCTGCGTTCTCTCGCAGCCGGGCGATTGTTGCAAACTGCGCATGCGTTTAAGTCGCGGTGCACGTGCACGAACCAGTCACTGCGATCGGGAATTGTGTGCTCGTAGCACAAAGCATACTTGCCTACTCTCCCGGGACTGTCGGGAGCCTCCCGAAAATCGGGTGCCGCTCCCGACACCCCGCAAGACTAGGTAAGTCCCCCGGAATAGATGCCGGCTCCCCGCTAACCCCCGCGCCAGCCGCAAAAGTGGGCGGTGCGGGGGTGTGATGACGCGATTCAGCGCGAATCGCGTCATCGTAGCCCTGCCCCCTGCCTTATAATGCCAGTAATATTGGCATTACAAAGCGGGGGGCGGGGCCACTATGACGCGATCGCGTCGGCACGCCCCCGCTCCACCTCTTTGACCCGCCCCCATCCTCCCTGCTGGACGGACCTGCCAGCTCCCTCCCGGATTCCCCTGCCGAGATGTCGGCAAGTATGGCACAAAGACTGGACGCTACTTTGAATGACAGATAGTGCCGTTTGTAGGTGGTAACATGGAAAGGTCCAGGAAAACGGGGGAGTGGATGAGCGAACGCAGGCGTGTCTGACCATCAAAATGGCGTTCTTTGGGCGTGCATAATTAGCATGTCAGCGTCATTGTACACATCACCTGGTTGTATTTCAGCCTGCAGTGATCGCAGTGCTTGCGGCGGGGTAGGGTCTACCTCAAGGGCTGCGTGCAGCTCCGATGGCCCTCAATGGTTCTGATTAATCATACACTTCCTGGAGATGACGTGTGCTAAGAAATAAAAGTGGGCGTCATTACACCGGCGTGCGTTCGCTCTGCCGTCGCTCTCTAAGACATAGAGGGCGTCCTTAAGCCTGGCTGTGCGTTTGCGGAATTTGCATATCTGCCCCCTGTCGGCTGCAAGAGAGCGCAGCATAGCGAACGTGTCTGAATGAGCTCCACAGTCTGTAAAGTGATAGGAGCTGATTGGTTTGTACTTTATCACTTCCCACTTTATCTGTATCCTAAGCTTGCTACATCACAAGTACGTGCAGGGGCATAACTAGACCTAGGGGGGCCTCATAGCAACATTTTCATGGGCCCCGTAGGTCCCCGGCCACCTCGGTCCACGCCCCCCGTGCACTCCCCCCACCCTGCACCCTCCTCACTCCCCTCTCCTCGATGTACCTGCTCCGTGGTCACGCTGCACAGGGCAGACACACCTCCTCTCTAGGTTGACTCCCTCTCTCCTTACTGACTGATGCTGGGAGGAGGCGGCCATGCTTCCTCCAGTATAAGTCAATGAGGAGTGCTGGCGCCGACTGGGAGGACGTGACCACAAAAGGGGAAGAAGCGACCACGGAGCAGGTAAGTTGAGGAGAGGAGTGGGGAGGGTGCGGGGGGGGGGAGTGCAAAGGGGGGCCATGGGCTGAGGCCTGGCACCGTAGGTGCTAGGGGAGGGCAGGGCCCTGGGTCGAGCCTGGCCCCATAGCAGCGGCACCCCCTACACCTGCAGTAGTTACGCCAAACATAACAGTCCGGTGACTAAATAAGATTACAAGGTCGAATAAACTGTCCCGTTACCATCTGACCAGTCTTGCGACCGAACTAACAGCCCTGTGACCATCTAAACTGTCATATGCTGCCGAAATAGTCTTTTAACTACCAGTTGTATGGCGGTCCATAATGTGCAGCACGTAACCAGCCAGAACCTGCAAAAGCCATAAAATAGATGCTGTGGAGTACAGGAACTACCATTATTTATGTCACAACGCCAGATGACAGCACCACCGATCAGAAAGCTGCCGCATGCAGCCGCACAGCAGTGGCTATGAAAGCTATTCGCCCCTCTTTGGGCTTTTTGCTGTGTTACAACAACAGGGAACCAAGATGGATTTATTTGAAGTTTATTTCCACTAATCAACATAAATTACTTTGTGTGCCAAGAAAAAAATTAATCCAATCATTTTTCACAACTAATTAGGAACAATTAATGTGGCGCAGCATAGAGGGCGTGGCTTGGACATGATGCTTCATTGGTGGTGGAGCGGGGGTGTGACAGTGTATTCGTGTCAAAATGGCCTCATCGCCGTTACACAGTGCAGAGATTACCGACACTGAGCACCAATCGTGTCATCAACCCCCTACCGCAGCGGTGTGTGTGGGCAGTGCAGGGGGTCCGGGGGTATGCAGGCGGGTGGCGGCTTGCTGGGAGACTTGCCCACTTTTTAGGCAGCTGGGAGCGTCACTCGATTTTTGGGAGTCCCTACCATCCAGGGAAGGTAGGCAAGTATGGGCCAATGGCAACAGTCTGTGAATTACTGTGCATGGGACAACAATAGCAGGTACGCTTAATAAATCTGTTATTTATGGTGGGTGGCGAGGATTAATTCCTTGCTGAAATAACCTCATATCAAAGCCCAGCCACAGTTTGACCAAAGACTTGTGGGATACCTGACCATATGGTTGAAGACTCTATAGTCCCATGAGACCAAAACTGGACTCTTCAGCTAAGCGCTATGCTTGGTGCAAATGTAATACCACACATCACAGTGATAACACCATTCCTGCATGATGGTGGCAGCATCAGTCACCTGCAGTGGTAATTATCTCATAGGCAGAATTGCCATTCATATTGTTTGATAATCTGGACCGAAAATTACACTATAAAAATAGTTGTCTGCTTAAAAAATATCCGCAAAACAAAAAATAAAACAAATAATGCAAGCACAAAGAAAAAAAAACTCACGTAGTATATAAATATTAAACTGGTATTATATGGATAAATAATAATCAACAGCTCTAACTCTTATGCTCTGCTGCCACCTAGTGGTCCCCAGTGTGTGAGAAACTGAGAATACAGTTTTGTGAATCCATTTTTTTTTTCAGAGAATGATGCTAGAATGTACAGCCATGGCCAAAAGTTTTGAGAATGACACAAGTATTGGTTTTCACAAAGTCTGCTGCTTCAGTTTTTATGATGGCAATTTCATTGAGTTAGAATAACAGACTGGAAGCCTTAAAAGGAGGGTGGAGTTTGAAATCATTGTTCTTCCTCTGTTTATCATGGTAACCTGCAAGGAAACACCTGCAGTCATCATTGCTTTGCACAAAAAGGGCTTCACAGGCAAGGATATTGCTGCTAGTAAGATTGCACCTAATTCAAACATTTATCGGATCATCAGGAACTTCAAGGAGAGAGGTTCAATAGTGGTGAAGAAGGCTTCAGGGCGCCGAAGAACATCCACCAAGCGCCAGGACCGTCTACTAAAGTTGATTCAGCTGTGGGATCGGGACACCACCAGTGCAGAGCTTGCTCAGGAATGGCAGCAGGCAGGTGTGAGTGCATCTTCACGCACAGTGAGGCAAAGAATTTTAGAGGATGGCCTGGTGTCAAGAAGTGCAGCAAAGTAGCCACTTCTCTCCAGGAAAAACATCAGGGACAGACTGATATATAAAAGGTAGAGGGATTAAACTGCTGAGGACTAGGGTAAAGTTATTTTCTCTGATGAATCCCCTTTCAGATTGTTTGGGGCATCTGAAAAACGCTTGTCCGGAGAAGGAAAGGTGAGCGCTACCATCAGTCCTGTGTCATGCCAACAGTAAAGCATCCTGAGACCATTCATGTGTGGGGTTGCTTCTCAGCCAAGGGAGTGGGATCACTCACAATTTTGCCTAAGAACACAGCCATGAATACAGAAACGTACCAAAACATCAACCATCCAAGAACAGTTTGGTGATGGACAATGCCTTTTCCAGCATGATGGGGCACCTTGCCATAAGGCAAAACTGATAACTAAGTGGCTTGGGGAACAAAACATTGAAATTTTGGGTCCATGGCCAGGAAACTCCCCAAACCTTAATCCCATTGAGAACTTGTGGTCAATCCTCAAGAGGCGGGTGGACAAACAAAAACCCACAAATTCTGACAAACTCCAAGCATTGAATAGGCAAGAATGGGCGGCCATCAGTCAGTATGTGGCCCAGAAGTTGATTGACAGCATGCCAGGGCGAATTGCAGAGGTCTTGAAAAAGAAGGGTCAACACTGCAAATATTGACTCTTTGCATAAACTTAATGTAATTGTCAATAAAAGCCTTTGACACTTATGAAATGCTTGTAATGTTACTTCAGTATATCATAGCAACATCTGACAAAAAGGTTTAAAAACACTGAAGCAGCAAACTTTGTGAAAACCAATACTTGTCATTCTCAAAACTCTTGGCCATGGCTGTAGTTTTAGGTAAGAGAGAATAGCTAGACTAGAGGCATAGTATTTCTACTGTAAATGGTCTTTATGATTGTATGTACTACTGCTACTATTACTGCTAAAATCTAACTATTATTTTATTGTCATACTCACAATCAGTGCTGTAATATTATTTGGTTCTCTTGTTTGTAACTGTTAATGAATAAAGATGTAAAAAAAAAATAATAATAATAATAATTATTATTATTAATAATTAAATGCAGTTTGCTTATTTCATGACATCTGTGCTAACTTTGCATGTCAAGAGGAACACAATTTTTTGCATTGGTTTGAAAGGGATTCATTATTTTATGTGACAAAATATTCTATATAGGGGAGATTTATCAAAGCTTGGAGACAGATAAAGTGGAGAGACATAAAGCTTTGATAAATCTCCCCCATAGTTACATGTTTCCAACACTTAAAGGATTTAATTTGAGTTCATTTATTCTATATTTGGGACATAAGAAATGGATAGCTGGTGCATCTAAGACTATGTTCTTATCAGTTAGCGGTGCTATGGAGAGATGATGGGTGTTGCCAGGGCTATAACTACTGGTGTGCGAGTGGTGCCACCACACAGAACACAGGGCCCTTTGGGCGGCACAATTGTTGTCCCATGGTTCCTGCATTTGGCTAGCGTGATGCCGGGGACGGCAACATTCAACCAGACTCACTGCTGCAGTGCCGTCCGTAGCATTCTCTGGACACTCCAGACATAGACAACGCAGCCTATATAGCCCCCCCGTGCATCCTGAGGGTGATCCGGGCACAGCTGTTCTTCTGGGACACTGGTGGCCCTGCCCCTCTTGGCATGACATCATGGCGTCATGCGTCCGAGGGCGTTGCCGGCACACAGCCAGTTACCACGGTGGGTTCTGCCATGTTAAGGTCATCTCTTTACTGCAGTAGTCCCCAATGTTAGAGGCTACTGTGTCCATGTGTGCTGGGAAGGCACTTTCTATATGTGAGCCAAGTGCTGCTCACTGAGCTAACTGTGGATGACAGGGCACCTGAAAAGGGGCAGGGTGCCCCACGAAAGAAACCTAGTGGGAACGCTACATTACTAGCTGCCGCTATGCCTGTCAAACTGTATGACAGACAGGAGGCAGCGGCAGGCTAGGGTAATATCACTTAAGTGCGGCACTTCATTCTTCAGTGCTGTCACTGATCCTCTGGAATTTCACCTCTCAAACAATATGACAGACAGGAGGCAGCGGCAGGCTAAGGCAGCGTCACTGAACGAAGGCAAAGAACTCCAGTCTTCAGTGCTGCCCCCCTCCCCTTCCAGCAGCAGATGCGACAGCACGATATATCAGGTGGTCCATACACACTGCACGATCTGGTGTACCACCACCCGATGTATCGTTCCCCCGCCGCATCCAGAAGCATGGTGTCGTCCGCCGAATGTTCAAATTGGCCTGTACTGCGGGCAGATCTGAAATAACGCAGAACGCGCGGGAGCTCGCAATAGTGCATACACACTGGATGATGTGGACGATTTGTCTTTCCGATTCGCCTCAAAACCCGACCCGAAAATGGTTTTCCATCGAATGATGATGTAAAGTACTGATGGCACCATTCAATGACCATCCCTAATTCCCCACAGTTGCCTGCAAACTCCCTCATGTCTCCTAATGAGTCCCTTGAATTTCCACATGTGCTAGTGCAGCTATACCTCCCAGCATTCTCTCAGTCAGAAAAGAGAGCACCATGAAAAAGACAAACAGCCGAAATGCATTGGTGGAAAAGATAGGACTGCAATATTCCAGGAGTGGTGAGACACATTGGGACTGTTGGCACTTTGAGCGGTGGCACTCCACACTTTACAGGTACTTTGTAAACCTACCTACCTCTGCATTTAAGTGTTGTTAGGTTTACTGGATTCTGAAATAAGAATTGGAATATGAAGGTGAGTGTTTGAGTGCATGCTGATTATCAGGAAACCACTGAGTAGTTTGGAAGCTTCAAGAATCTTCTTGGTACTTGACCTTTTGTACCTTCTGTACATGTGGCCTTTCCTTTATTTCTTTTTGAGGCACCAGGGAGGATGAATGGGGAACAGTGAAGGACCAACTAGAACTGGACTGACTACTGTATATATTTAGATTTTAAGGAATATCCTTAAATACCGTACAACTCACAATCTGGTTTCCTCAGAGGTTTTGTAACAGTAAGTACAAATTTGGAAATTAAACTCTAAGGGGTAAATTTACTAAAGTGAGAGTTTTTAGAAGTGGAGATGTTGCCCATAGCAACCAATCAGATTCTAGCTATTATCTTCTAGAAGGTGCTAGATAAATAAGTAGAATCTGATTGGTTGCTGTGGGCAACATATCCATTTCTAAAAACTCTTACTTTAATAAATATACCCTTAAAAGTTTGACAAACTTTTATTGTTCTGTATTTGTCAAGGTTTTCAAATGCACACTTCCAGGCTGCTGACATGTTTCTTTTTTATTTAAAGGAAAAGTAAAAGGAAGTTCTAAAATTTTACTGCCAGTCATTATTAATGCAAAAATGTCATTGAGAGACCATAAAATTAACTGCTGTGATATATTCATGTATTAGAATATTATAGCAGTCACTGTGCTGTAACACGACTGATAGGTTTGATAACTTTAGCACCAATATCAGTCTGGTAAAGGAAAAATATTACCAGCTGATTTACGTTGTGCATTCCATCTGGCAATCATTTTTCTTACTTAATGAAATGTGGAAATTTTTTTCTGCAAAATGGGGCTATTAATTATCTGAACTAACACAAGGAAATCCATGGGGATATAACAAGATTGAGTGAAAATTAATGAATACACCTGGAGAGACTTTCTCACCCTGGTATAATGTTCTTTATTTAGCATAAAGTAATCAGGATGTACAAAATTATGCAGGGAAGTGCAGTGTTTGCATACTGAGTTCAGATGGAATGTGCAGAAGAAATATTTAAAGGACAATACACTACCTGTTGATTTATATCAGGGCAGCAACAAATGTGTACTTTCCATTCCTATGTGTCTCTCTTTGGCATTTAAATGCCAAAGAGAGACACATAGAGGTACATTTACTAAAGGTCGATTTTGGTTCTAATCCAAAACCAATAGTAAACGGCGGACATCACTGTCCTCTTGCTGTCAAAATACGACTTTATTATTCGTTGGCTTTTAGCATCAATTGAAACTCGACGTCTATGTCAGTTGGTTTTTGCAGTTCTAAATACCTTTGGTTTTCAGTTCAAAACCAACAGCAAATAGAAGTTATAAAACAATGGCAAACCCGTCCAAACAGAAGATCTGTGCAGGCTTCGTTAGGTTAAAAATTTAACAGTGTTAAAAAATTTTTTTAAATGCATGGGGTCCCCCCCAAAACTAGAAACCAGGCCCTTAACTTTCAGCCTGGGCTGGTATTGGAAAACAGGGGGAAAAATGGTGTAGGAATTCCCTTATTTTCCAATAAGCAGCACTAGACTTAACCAGCCAGGGCATAATGCCATAGCGAGGGTACACACGGCGTGGGGTCCCCCTGCCATCACTTTAAAAATCCCCAAACTGGTCAGTCCAGGGCTGGAAAGTGGGGCCCCCAAAAACAATAACCAGCACCAGGCTGAACCAGCCAGTGGAATAATACCATAGAAGGAGGACACTCAGAAAGGGATCCCCCCTGCCATCATATTAACCAGCCCCAAACTGGTCAGCCCAGGGCTGGAAAAATGAGGCCCCCGAAAACAAAATGGAGTAGCCCCTCTCGAGGTACTACCATTCCCTGCATCTATGGCGGCAGTGGGTGTGGGGGCAATGGTTAAATAATAATTAATATTGTTTGTTACAGATGGATTACAAGTCCCAGACAGCCTGCCCCGGGATGCCGGCACTTGGGGAACAACAAGTGTCAGCATGCCCGGACATTAAGAGCCCACTGCAGTCCACGTGTAAAGAAAATATTACAGTACGCACACACTGGCTGAGGTAATCCTCTACTGAGAAATATAAAACATAAAAAACAATTCCATACTAACCAGATCCTTGGGTTGCCTCCTTTTTGGTTTGGTCGACATAGGCATCCATAGGTCTTCGGAAAATTCAAAAGCACGTGCAAAATTCCCATGCCTTGGTCTGTGCGGGCACCTGGGCTGCTGAGAAGATGCAGCAATACCCCTAACACTGCGTGACCATGCTCCCTTCAGCAGGTAAAGATGGCTCTGGCAGTCCAGCCCGGGTGTGGTATAAGAGATAGACAAAAATTAGTTAGACAATGTCTAGATCTACCCCAGTTGTTAGACAGTCAATAGATCGACAGGTACAAAAGGTCGACAGGTATAAAAGGTCGACATGTAAGAAGGTCAACAGATACAAATGGTCGACAGGGTCAAAAGATCGACATGAAAAATGTCGACACGAAAACGGTCGACACATTTTTTTTGCGTAAATACCATTCAGCCCCTTGCGGGCTCGCTTCGCTCGTCACGCTGCGGGCACGGTGGCTCGCTTCGCTCGCCACAAGGATTTATTCCCCCTCCCTGCCCACTTGGATGCTAGGGAATGACGTTGGATGGTAGGGAATGACGTTGGACACTGACTCATCTTACGTGCCTAACCCTAAACCTAAAAAAAAATAAAAAATAAAAAACTGTGTCGATCGTTTTTGTTTCGACCATTTACATGTCGACCTTTTGACCATGTCGACCATTTGTACCTGTCGACCTTCTTACATGCCGACCTTTAGTGTGTCGACCTTTTGTACCTGTCGATCTATTGACTGTCTAACAACTGGGGTCGGTCTAGACATTGGCTAACTAATTACTGTCTATCTACAGTCCGGCACCCGTCCAGCCTAATGCTGGGTGTGATAGAGGGCTGTGGTGGGAGTGATAAGAGGGCTGTGCTGGGTGTGATAGAGGGCTGTGCTGGGTGTGATAGAGGGCTGTGCTGGGAGTGATAGAAGGCTGTGCTGGGAGTGATAGAGGGCTGTGCTGGGTGTGATAGAGGGCTGTGCTGGGAGTGATAGAGGGCTGTGCTGGGAGTGATAGAGGGCTGTGCTGGGTGTGATAGAGGGCTGTGCTGGGAGTGATAGAGGGCTGTGCTGAGTGTGATAGAGGGCTGTGCTGGGAGTGATAGAGGGCTGTGCTGGGTGTAATAGAGGGCTGTGCTGGGTGTGATAGACGGCTGTGCTGGGAGTGATAGAGGGCTGTGCTGGGTGTGATAGAGGGCTGCGCTGGGAGTGATAGAGGGCTGTGCTGGGTGTGATAGAGGGCTGTGCTGGGAGTGATAGAGGGCTGCGCTGGGTGTGATAGAGGGCTGCGCTGGGTGTGATAGAGGGCTGCGCTGGGAGTGATAGAGGGCTGTGCTGGGTGTGATAGAGGGCTGTGCTGGGAGTGATAGAGGGCTGTGCTGGGTGTGATAGAGGGCTGTGCTGGGTGTGATAGAGGGCTGTGCTGGGAGTGATAGAGGGCTGTGCTGGGTGTGTTAGAGGGCTGTGCTGGGTGTGATAGAGGGCTGTGCTGGGAGTGATAGAGGGCTGTGCTGGGAGTGATAGAGGGCTGTGCTGGGTGTGATAGAGGGCTGTGCTGGGAGTGATAGAGGGCTGTGCTGGGTGTGATAGAGGGCTGTGCTGGGTGTGATAGAGGGCTGTGCTGGGAGTGATAGAGGGCTGTGCTGGGAGTGATAGAGGGCTGTGCTGGGTGTGATAGAGGGCTGTGTTGGGTGTGATAGAGGGCTGTGCTGGGAGTGATAGAGGGCTGTGCTGGGTGTGATAGAGGGCTGTGCTGGGAGTGATAGAGGGCTGTGCTGGGTGTGATAGAGGGCTGTGCTGGGTGTGATAGAGGGCTGTGCTGGGTGTGATTGAGGGCTGTGCTGGGTGTGATAGAGGGCTGTGCTGGGAGTGATAGAGGGCTGTGCTGGGTGTGATAGAGGGCTGTGCTGGGTGTGATAGAGGGCTGTGTGAGAGAGGGTGCGCCAGCAGTAGTTGGGCTGTTACATCTTGTTTCCCAACAATGCAATGGATGGATGATCAGAAATCTTTTGGATAAATATGGCGCAAATGTCACTGGAGAGAATAAATCTGTATTAGGGACAAACCGCTAATTTGCCCATGCGCACAGTAGACCCTCTTTGTGGACAGAAAGCAGCAGAACACTTCTCTGACAGTGGAAACAGGGAGATTACTGACCCAGCCAATATGTATTGGTGGAAATCTGACAAATTTATGGCCTTGAATATTAAAATTTCCAATATATACTGCACAATGACCATCCCTAAATCCTATTTTCTTGAAACAAAAAGAGGATTTACACTGCCCTGGTACAATTACTAATTACTCTGCTACTTCACAGGTTAATTCCATGAAATTGTTTGAATAAAATTATTAATGATTTACTTAATGTAAAAGTTATTCCAAAACAACATCAACTTATGTTCAAGTATCATTATTGGGTAAAAAACACAGGCCCGGCGACAGGGGGTATAAACGGGACACTTGTACTGGGCCCCGAGATTCTGAGGGCCCCGGCACCTCAGGAATCTCGGGAGCTCAGATTTATGTGTCCCTCTTGCCTCTACCGCTGTTAGAAGCATTGCAGTGTACAGGCATAGGTAGAGAGAGGGCAACCGCCCACCCGGCACAGCGTTTGTGACATCATGACGTTGCGCTGCTGAATCAGAGAGGAGCCGGACATGAGCCACCAGGAGAGGAACAGTACAGCAGGCAGCATGTAATGTTTCACTGATCTGGTGGGAGACACAGATTGGGCAGTGGGGGGCTATAGATGAAGAGTGAGAGGGAGGGGATGATGGAGCTGAAGACACAGTGCTGGGGATACACAGGGGATGAGTTAAGGCTGAGAGAGGGGCTGGACAATGAAGATTTCCATCTTCATTCTCCATCCCCAGGGGCTAGGGAGACACAGGAATGAAGATGAGAGACACAGGGGCTGGAAAATGAATATGAGAGACACAGGGGCTGGGGAATGAAGATGAGACAGGGTGAAGAATGAGACAGAGAGACATGGTGGAGAATGAATCTGAGAGACAGGGTGATGAATGAAGCTGGGAGACACAGGGGCTGGGGAATGAAGATGAGAGACAGGGTGGGGAATGAGACAGAGACACAGTGGAGCAGATGAAGCTGAGAGACACGGGGGAGGATGAAGCTGAGAGACATGAGATGATGAAGCTGAGAGACAGGGTGATGAATGAAGCTGGGAGACAGGGGCTGGAGAATGAAGATGAGAGACAGGGTGGGGAATGAGGCTTAGAGACAGGGTGGGGAATGAGGCAGAGACACAGTGGAGCAGATGAAGCTGAGAGACACAGTGGAGCAGATGAAGCTGAGAGACACGGGGAAGGATGAAGCTGAGAGACATGAGGAGATGATGAAGCTGGGAGACACAGGGGAGATTAGAGGATGGCTGGAGCTGGAGAGACAGGGATGAGGCTGGAGACAGGGATGATGCTGGAGTAACACAGGCGAGGATGAGGTTGAAGAGACAAGGGTTGAGGCTGGTGAGACACAGGTGAAGATAAGGCTGAAAGACATAGTTGGGGATGAGGCTGGAGAGATACAGGGGATAAACCAATGGCCGACCTGAATGTACCTACTGGGAGGGGATAGGGGACCCCAAACACATGAGTGTGCCAGGCCCCAAGATTTCTGTTGTCAGCCCTGAATAAACATATATCTGTATTAACATTATTAGGCTGAAGTTATGAACAGTGGTTAGTAACTCACTTGTAAGTGTTCAACACATTTATTAGTGCAGAACGATAATTGGTAGAGCAGCCACCAAATTAGTACTATGTATAGAACAGGTAATTAATACCCCTTTCAGACTAGCAGTGTGATCTCAACTCCAAGTGCCAGCACTGCTCCCGTGTGCAATGAAGATGCAGACCTGGGATTAAGTCCTCTGTCTGAAAAGGGTCTGAGCTTGGTCGCATCCGGGCTGGACCCACTTTCAAAATCCTGGGTGCGACACAGCATTTTGATCTGAAAGGAGTATTAGGACTCTTTGCTTTAGGATAGTTAACCACAGGTAAAATCATCATGAGTCCCAAATGACATACCAGTTGCTGACTAGGTGTTGCGCTAATAAATAATGAATTAATTATGACTGGACCATGATGAGTCATAATTAATTATTAGCGCAACACCTATTTGTTTTGTTTGTTCTTGTGATTGCCTTGGCAATCTTTTTGGGCTTTACACGGACCCTTTGGAGTATGCAGCTATTGTATATTATATTATTATCAGTCTTTATTAGCGCCAAGCTGAGATTTTTTTGATGTATGGAATTGTGTTTATAAGTGTGTGTATTCAGTCGTATTTGGACTGAAAAAATAGACCAGCCCGTGAGCTGTATGTTTAGCAGAAGCACTGCACAGATCAGTGTGATCTGTGTAATGCTTCAGTATTGTATATTGTACAGAAAGGGTTCAAAAAAGCATATCTAGTCCTGGACCTCTAACCCATTCTGGTACAGGAAAATTGTGGGAAGAACAGTCCTGGGGTTTCCCCTATTTTCATATAACCATCACCGGGCTGAACCAAGCTTGTAAGGACACAGCAGGGGGGACACAGTGTGTGGTCCCCCCGCCAAACCATTCACCAGCCCCAAACTGGTCAGCCCAGGGCTGGCGATACTCATAAAATGGGGACCCTCCAAAAAATTGGGTACCACCTCCTTAGCATCAACAAGCCCTGGCCTGAAAGCCCAGGGTTCTTCCCTGTGCCCCTGGTGGTGGTGGATGCAGGGATAATGGTATCAATCAAGTACTAATACTGTTTTTCACTGTGGGACTAAAAGTCTCAGCCAGCCTACCCTGCGGCACTTGTAGAACCACAAGTGCCAGAAGTCCACTGGCACCGGTATCCCCACTGTGAAAAAAAAAAGAAAAAACACCAAATGACACACACACACCGAATGTATGAATACTGTATTATACATTCACTCTCACTCACCCACACTTACACTTACGCTATATACTCACAGGGCTGGCGCTACCATTAGTCAATTTTAGGCTACTGCCTATGGGAGCCAGCCACTAGAGGTCACTGTTGAATCAGTCATCCATAAACATGAAGGATGTCTGATCAATATCTCTCATATCTATCTCTCATATCTATCTATCTATCTATCTATCTATCTATCTATCTATCTATCTATCTATCTATCTATCTATCTATCTATCTATCTACTTATCTATCTATCTATCTATCTATCTATCTATCTATCTATCTATCTATCTATCTATCTATCTATCTATCAATCACATATTTATCTATCTTTGCAATTTGGCTACAATTTGTATTTTTTGAGTCTGCATACACATTTTTTACTCAGATGCAGTCTGACTTGCGATAGTGTATTATTAGGGAGCTGGAGTAAATTTGTATGTGAGGGGCTGGGCGAAGGGTTTGGAGGAAGCAGGGGCTGCATAGTGAACCTTTGCCTAGGGCGCCTTAAAACTTTGCACAGGCCCTGCATACTCACCTACTACCTGGCACTGGCAGCTCCTCTTGCCCAGGAGAATCCAGTCTTCAAATTACTTACACGGACCACACCCACTGCAAAACTGTATTTAGAGTATAGTGCTGCACCTTAGCTGCTCTTAGCAAATCAGTGGCCAGTTACTATGACAATGGGCACTAATTTGCTAAGAGCAGCTGGACTCTTAGCCAATCATGGCTATGGTATAGGAAACACATGTCCCACTGTGAAAAACAATGTTAGTACTTGCTTTATACCATTACCTCTGCACCCGTCACCACCAAGGGTGCAGGGAAGAATTCTGGGCTTTCAGCCCAGGGGTGGTTGATGTTCAGGAGGGGGAACCCCATTTTTTGGGTGCTTCCCCACTTTATAAAGAATACCAGCCCTGGACTGACCAGTTCGGGGCTGGAAAATGGTTTGGCAGAGAGACCCCACTCTGTGCGTAGGCAAACGCAGGGGGGTTTCCATCTGTCTGGAAACCCCCCTCCCCAGCCCACACCATGACCACAATAGAAATAGTAATATAATGGAATTTTACTAGCACTGCATGTTCTTCTCAGTATCATAAATGAAATAAATAGCACCACCTGTGGATCTTTTAACATGTATCAGCCAGTAATAAATACACCTGTGCACCAATTAGGGGATTTGTAATACATGCACTGTTAGGGATGCACTGCTATAGAGCCCACTATTTACATATATGTCCAGGGCAGTGCTAGGTTCTTCTGCTGCTCCCCCAGACTCCCGGACTTGCTTTAATACTCTGGAATGGTGCCCACATCTAATATAAAAACATTCAGCTCAGGCAGGATGGCTCTACTGCCGCATTTAATGGCTTACTGTGATCGCTGGTCCTGTATATGGTGGAATTATGACACACAATACACTTTGTATGATGCATATTAAAGCTGGATAAGTGGTAATTATGCCCTCTTCATGGACTGGCCACACTCGCTCTAAAATCAAGCATTTGGAAACCCCTCTCTAAAAATCCTGCGTTTGCCACTGCTGTGTGTCCACCTGCTGAGCCATTACCACCTCAACTGGTTCAGCCTGGTGCTGGCTATAACCACGCTGTTTCCCCCCCCCCCCAATTTTCCTGTACTAGAATGCGCTTAGAGGTCCAGGGCTGGTTATGCTATTGACTGGTGGGGGTGGGGGGGTACACCATATTTTTAAATGAACCCTTTCTGTACATTATAAAACACAGACGCATACACAAATCCCACTGATCTGTGCAGTGCTTCTGCTGGTAAATCCTCACGTTTTTTTCCTTTCTATGGAAAGTGCTTCCGAGTTTGTCCGATGGTGCATTAACTTCTATTTGTGTGTTCAGCCATGTTTTGCAGATTGATTTGTGTTTTTACTCCCGTGTTTGGCTTTAGTATATCTAAATTATATTTTTAAGAAGGATAATTTACTCTGTAATTTTTCAACAAATAGTTCATATAAAAATTTCTCTTTGGCAGTCTTTTTATTTGTCACTTATCTGCTCCACAAGATACAAAAGTCTTTCATGCAAAACTTGATTCATATCATTAACAATTCTTCCATGCTGACATACTGTAGTCCTCTCCTGGTAGACCCCACACCATACTCTGACCACACAAATTGTTAGATTTTCTCTGCTTTTGCATTTTAGATGTCTCTTTCTCTGGAACTTCACTTTGCAACACAGCATCTAGAAAAGAGTTATCCTCCATCATATCAAAGAGGAGTTAAAAAAATCTTTAAATGACCTCCTTGCAAAATATTTGTTTTATTTCCAGACTGTAGACTCCAGTTCTGGATTTGCAGCTTTCCAGCTTGAGACTGAACCTTTGCAAACAACCTGCTTCTTCTAGGAACATGCTTTTATTCCCCATATTTATCTGCATACAGTATATACAGGAACAGATTTTCTTGTCTTAGTGTATAGCACTTTGCGTTAAAAAATATTCTCATTACAGCAAATGACGTTACTTAATACTGCTGGTGTGGTACTACAGCTACCAGCATGTATCACAGTAACTGTCCCTTTAATAGTCTTTGCAAAAGGTATCTTGCTCTGCACCACACCTAACTCTGATGAGGCAGATTAAAGCACTTGTTTTCTTCAGCAAAAAAACACTTGGGTTTCCTCTATCAACCCATTATTTGGCTACACACTGCTGCATCACTTCATAAACACTTGCTTTTATTTGCAGCAACAATTTTTTGCATCTTCACGTATGCAAACAATTATCTGCTTAAACAACATCACAACAGGCTTTTGGTCACTTACCACTAGGGTTGTCACTCACACATATGAATTACACAGGTCCTGTGGCTTCAAGTCTCCATATCACCTGGTTTTAATCAGCCATAGAACCTGTGTAATTCATATATGTCCTTTATTAAAGGGATGATGTGGCAACCCTACTCGCCAATTCCCAAGCTTAATGTGAGTCTCCATTATACTGCTACTGTGCAGAAAGCATCCATATTTCCCATGAAGCTTCTACTGCAATCTACATACAGTATTTCTGCGTAGATCTCAACTGCAAGACAATTCTCCACCATAATATGATGTTCTGTGGTATTTTGCTCAGTAGAGTTGTCAGTGGTTCAGTATTTGGGTGCTCAACTGAGGGTCACCATACAGCTTGTCTGGGTTAAAACAAACACAATTATGCTTTAATATCATCAGCATACAGCAAATAGAAATCAACCTAGCCCCCATTCAGGGCACTACTGTATGTGCAAAGAAAGCAAAAGAAAATAATCTTGAGGGCGCTAATCCAATAGGTGACAGTATATTTATCCCAAAATAACTGCAGCTCTCAACTAAGGGTGTTGTGCCCCTTATTATTGCAGTCTAAAAAAGAAAGGTATGTATAGGCCTAAAGCCTTACCAGAGAGCGCTGTTAGATTGGTTGAGATACAAAAATTATTTATTCACATAAAATTAAAATACATATATTGACATAAAAAACAATTAGTTGGCCACATATAAAGAGCCGGCAATTCAATGGTTAGTTGTATATACCATGACAATCATAGTAAAAACATGCTTTAAGCAATGTCTATATATCCATATAATTGATTAGTATACACTGTGTGAGGACTTTACTCCTGATGAATAAAAAGCAGTAGCCTGTGTCTTATTAGACACCTCATATAGTTCAAATAGGCAGGGCTTATCCAAAACTTGTCACTGGCAATTTTTATTTTTGTAAACAATTATTCTCCTTATAGCAAACGACAAAGTCTCCTTGTGCACATAGCCAGTTAGTTAGTACAAACAGTCCATGCGGTTAGTAAGCGCTTGTGGAGCAGTGTTAGTATTCACATGCATGCAAGTATATGGTCAGCAGCCATTTATTCCTATTTCCATTCAGCACATAATGCGCATAGTGTTCCCTGCTGCTGTCCCCCAGTAACGAATAGTCACTTATAGCTTTATATAATCCTCTCTCCAATTCCTTTAAAAAGCGCTATGACAATTGTCAATAATATGTTACCGCCTCTGTAATCCAGGTACCATGTGTAACGCGTTTCTCCACCTAGTAAACACCATCAGACACACTGAGGAAGCCGCTGATGGTGTTTACTAGGCGGAGAAACGCCTTTCTAAATATACCCCTGCAGGAAAGGCTCTGCTGCCCTGCCTCACCTGGCTACACATCACTGTACAGTATGTGATGTCCTATTTGGTCTAGATTTGCACTAATATTGTAAAAGTTACAAAAGAATTAAGTGGAGACGTATAAATCCTTTGGAGAGAGATAAAGGTGAGTAGTTGCCCAAAGTAACCAATCATCTTATAAGTGTAATTTTAAATAATGTGTTTGATGAATGACAGAAGCTGCTAGTTGCTTTGCGTAAATTCTGTACTTTATCTTTCTCCAAGGCTTGATACATTTCCCCCAATCTTTTCCAAGAAAAACTACACTATATTTATCTTAATAAACAAAAAAAAACTTATGTCTGCCAAAAATGACAAAGTAAAAAGTAGCTTGGCTATGAAGAAGGGGAACCCTCTGTTCATGACCTGGTTAATGGAGGTAAAAGATATAATATACATTTTTCCCACCCCTTAAGTACCAGTGCGGCAGGGGACTGATCCAAAAACAGCAGGGACCATAGGTGTATTTATAATGGGTGCAGGGTGTGCAGTGCACTCAGGTCCCTTGGACCAGGGATGCCCCACACCGCACAGCCTACACCCAAACTATAGTTACCTCGCTCAGGCAATCAGGTCCCTCCTACGCAGCAGCGCCATCTTCCCAATAACTAGGGGGTAAATTTACTAAAGTGAGAGTTTTGAGAAGTGAGTTTTAGAAGAGATGTTGCCCATAGCAACCCATCAGATTCTACTTAACATTTAACTAGCACCTTCTAGAAGAAAAGAGCTAGAATCTCATTGGTTGCTATGGGCAACATCACTTCTATAACTCACTTCTAAAAACTCTCACTTTAGTAAATTTACCCCTGGCACTATGCCGGAGCCTTTGCTCTCTAGTGTGCATGCGTCATCTTCCTGATGGGAAGATGGTGCCACAGAGGAGGAGGGATCCGCTTGCAGGAGCGAGGTAAGATGCCTGGTTGGGAAGGGGGAGGGGGGCACTGCTCAGATGAGGGAGTCCACTGCAGAATGGGCCTCCTTGAGCGTTAAAACACTCCTGACAGGGACCATGGGAAGCTGATACCTTCCAAAAATAGGTTTGGGTGGACATTTTTGTAAATAGCATGTAAAGTGCACAAGGCAGCTCCAAAATTAATTTTCAGTAGAAAAAATGGTGCGATAGATAAAATCTTTGTTGCTTGGGGCTGGTAGGCAAGGCGTGGACTGCTGCTTTATATGCTATTAGTATTTCACATCTCTATCTAACTTTTTTTGCAACGTATTGCTTTACCTTACAATGAAATGTGTTATTTTTTTTTTTATTAAGCAGCTTTGAAAGGGAAAGTGAAGAGTAGTGTGTGCAAAATAGCATGTAAGTATCATGACATCATTAGTACAGTCAGCCAGTAACAAAACATGTCAAATGTAGATAACATAAATACCATTTAAAAACTATTACAAGTAATTAGTTTGCAATTATTCTGTCCAACTGTATTGTCATATCATTTTTGTGTGGATGCCTAGATAAATAAAACAGATAAATAGGTTTTTTTCATTCATTAGTGTGTCGATGAAAGTAGTCCTAGCAGCACATTGTAACATGTTTGTCTTAAGCAATTACTGCAGCAGGTAGTTTATTACCCAGCAGACAATTACATTCTTGGCAAAGGAACATTCCATACAAATGTGTCAAGCGATTCCTCAGCCTTGCATGGAGACAGAGCCTACACACTAATTAGCAGGATGCCAAACATTTCTTTTAGTCCATTACTGCCAGTGCGATACCTACAAAACACTATGCACATGTTTTTCCATGTGACATAATGGCTTTTATTATTATTGTTTATTCGTTTTGTGTCATCATTTTATGCAGGGCTGTACGGAGAATATTTGTCATTCACATAAGTTCCTGTCCCATTTGAGCTTACAGTTTTAATTGCAACAAACACAGTAGGGTTAATTTTGCCTGAATCCAATTAACCATCCAGTATGTTCCTTGAGGAGGAAACCCACACAAACACTAGGAGAACATACAAGCTCCACACCACATCCAGTATTGGGAATTGTACTCTAGGCCTAGTGATGTGAGGCATAAATGTTTACCTCTGTTTGCTAATTGAAGCACTGTTATACAATTACTTGGAATAAAAACAATACAAATGAATCTGACAAGGAATGTTGTAACTAATTATTAATAAAACAACTCCCTCGGTCTGTGTGGTGAGGCTGCCTATCCAATGTGACTGGAGTCTTGTTTCTGTAGCAGCTTGCAATGACAGTCCTGTAAATGGTAGTGCTCACTATAGGCTTTTTATCAGGCAGGGTGCTAATCACTGAGGAGGGCACATTTAAATTTTAAAGGGCAAATGGTGGCAACGCGTCACTCAAGCTGTGTAGGAAATTGGAGGAACTATTGAGTAGAATAAGCGAGAAAGTTTGTCTGTCTGTCTTTTGTCCTCTATGCACGACCAGAATTTTGGACCTAGCTCCACCAAATTTGGCAGGGTGGGGTGGTTTGACCACGATTTTTTCCCTAGGTTTGAACTTCGTCAGGGCCACACACTGTCACTAAAAAATGGGGACACTCTAAAATTACACAGGTTCCAGCGCAGTGGAAATTGGCAGTCTGCCAAAAACCTGTGAAAAGCTACAAATGTATCCTTTTATCCTCAGTCTAAGCAAACTTGATGACTCATGCAATTCATATTAAACCCAGAGCCTCTGTGTTTGCAGGCAAGGGCATAACTACAACAGACCACCTCACATTCCCCTTCAGTGTATCCATGGGCATAACTACCACAGGTGCAAGGGAAGCAGCTGCTATGGGGCCCAGAACTGAGGGGACCCCAGCTTCCTTGTCAAAGTTACATGGGTTATATACATTTTTCACCTTTGTGTGGTACATAGGGCCCCTTTACAAACTCTTGCTATGGAGCCTTCAAATACCTAGTCACGCACCTGCTCTGACCTCCCCACATGCAATCAGACTGCCCCACATGTGGGGGGAGGTTAGGGAGGCATAATAATAAAGTTCAAACAATGTATAAAAGCCTGTGAATGTGGATACACTCCCATTGATGTGCTTTTCTGGAAGTATCGGTGTATGTGATCAGAGGAGTAGCATGGAACCATGGTGGCCGGAGAAAGTGCATGTCATAGCTCCCCCCTCCCCGCACCCCCACCCACTCCCTGTACTGAACTGTGCCAGTGGGGCTTGGCCAGCTGGCGGGGGCATACTGAAATAAAGAAGAAAACAGTAAAACGTATCAGTATCACACTGGGCGTTGAGGACCCATTGAGGGAATGGAATGCTTCGTTGATGCACTATCTGACATTAAGGGGTAGCTCCTTTGCACCTTTTTATTTATGTATAGCACCTAGGTTCTGACTTTTATCTCCTTTGAATTATTTTTAGTCAGTAGAGGAGATTGTATTATATATTCTGAACATTTAAGTACATGTTCTAGAGTGAAAATGCCACAGGGTGCACAGCTTATTACTGCAATTACTGCCCCAAGCAGCTGTCACTGGAGTGGGGACACCTATGAGAAGTTCCCTTCTCAGCTATGCTCCTACTTAGCAAATATACATTGCACCTATATTAATGTGAGTACTACTAACCATGTTCTGTCTACCACCATTATTATTATTTCAGGTCTCCTAATATTTTTTAAAAGACCTTTCAAATAACACTTTGTGGTTATGCCTGGGAATACATCCATTACTTTAAATAGCAAAGCAGTGACTTTTTTAAAACTCATACCTTATAAGTGAAGTTTAGTATTTTACCTCAGATGTGTCACTTTTAAGTTCATTGAAGCACAGAATGAGGAGAGAAAGAGGGAGGGGTTCAAAGAGGAGAGGGGTGGGGAAAGTGCCAATCAGACAGTGGAGGTCACAGAGGCCAATAAGAAATGGAGAGGAGAGGGGTGGTGAAAGTGCCAATCAGAGAGGGGAGGTCACAGAGGCCAATAAGAAATGGAAAGGAGGGGTGGTGAAAGAAACCAATAAGAAAGGAGAGGGGAGGGGCAAAGAGCCGATCACAAGGTAGATAGGGGAGGGAGTTAAATTGGTGAGAAGTGAATGTAATCAATCTAACAGGAAAGGGGTGGCGATAGAAGATGATCACAGAGGAGGGAGGGCTGGAGGGGAGGCAATCTGGGCAGCTTGAGGGAGCATGAAATGTAGAAACGGATCCCAGATCTATAACTTATTTAGGATATAGAGCAAACAAACCGAGATAAAACTAACATACGGCTGTCATAATATGTAGCGCCCCATGAATTCCAGAACCCTGCATGGCGCCCTCTGTCCATTTTGGTGCTCGGAGCTCATGCTCCACTGGAACCACCCTCACTACTCCCCTGTATGTGATTAGGATATGCCTCCTTGTCAGTGAACGGGGATCCTGCTGACCCTAGGAGGAGTGATCGCCAATCAGTGTGTCTCCAAGAAGATGAGCTGATCCCTTGTCCTGAAACTGCACGAGGAGTTGGAATGCTCTGACCTCATTCTGTTCTCAGGCTGCCGCACTGACTACCCGCTTAACTCCAGGCAAGGAGGAGACGACCTCCGGAATCAGACAGCAGTGGTTGGATTAGGCATTTTTTGTGCCATCTCCTATGCTATCTGGTGACTGACAGGGAGGTAGGGTTAGCCTCAACGGGATTTCAGCAGAAGGTCAGAGCTGCAGCCGGAGAGCAGAGGAAGGTCACGTGGCAGTGAGACCCCTCCTTTTCATGCACTTGTGGTGGTCTTATAAATTGATTTGAGCAACTGCCATTCTGTGTATCACTTTCTGTGAGGTATGCATGGGATCAGTGCCATTTGGAGGATCTTGGGGTGCCTCCAGGTAAGTTAACTCTCAATTAGAAATTCATAAATATATGACCGAATAATGGTGCATTTATCATGTAGCGTAGGGACCACCAGAACAGACATGCCTTGCCATGGCTGGTTGCTGAGATCTCTGTATTACTATTAACATGTATGATGTAAACCACTTTTGCTGACCTAATCTGCAGTGTGCTGGGGGAATCAGTTTGTTTTTTTCTAGGTATCAAGGCAATAAGCCACCAATCAATTGACACCCTTAAATCCAGCCTAAAGTTGTGCAATTGACAGGGAACACCCAAGATGTTAGGATGAGCTCGGTTTTTCAGAAAACAGAGCCCGCACATCTCTAGTATACGCACAGAAAAACAAAACATTACAGAAAGGCAGCTATCTGAGATGTGATATACACAAAGAACAAACAACATTACAGCATGGAGTATATCTGAGGTGTAGTAAAAACATAGAAAAAACAATATTTTACAGCACGGCTGCTGTTTGTGATGTGGTATACACAAAATAGAATATAAACCATTACATCATGGTGGCTGCCTAAGATGTGCTCTACACAAAGAATAACAAACCATTACTACATGGCAGCTGCCTCAGATATGGTATACACAAAGAAAAACAAACAATTATAGCACAGCAGTTGTCTAAGATATGGTACACACAAAGAAAAACAAACCATTTCAGCACAGCAGCTGTCTGAGATATGGTATACATAAATAAAAACAGAACATTATAGCATGGCGGCTGTCTGAGATATGGTATGCATTAAGAAAAGAAAAAATATTACAGCACAGTGGCTGTGTCAAATGTGGAATACACAAAGAAGAATTATAACATTACAGCACAGTGGCTGTCTAAGATGTGGTATTCACAACTTAAAATACAAACCATTACAGCACAGCAGCTGTCTAAGGAAAGGCATATACAATGAAAAACATAACAGTACAGCATGGTGTCTGTCTTAGATATGGTAAACATATAGTAAAATAAACCATTACAGCACAGCACATGTCTAAGTTATTGTATACACATGGAAAATCATAACTTTACAGTGCAGCGGCTGTCTTAGATATGGTATGCACAAAGATAAACAAACCATTATAGCACGACTGCTGTCTAAAATGTTGTATTACCAAAGAAAAACAACCCATTACAATACGGCAGCTATCTGAGATATTGTAAACACAAAACATTATAGCACGACAGCTGTCTTAGATATGGTTATGGTACATACAAAGAGAAACAAACCATTACAGCATGGTGGCTGTCTAAGATATGGTATACACAAAAAAAAAACAACATTATAGCATGGCGGCTGTCTCAGATATGTGATACACAAAGACAAACATAACATTACAGCATGGCGGCTGTCTTATATATTAATACACAAAGAAACACAAACCATTACAGCAAGAAGGCTGTTTGAGATGTGGTATACACAAAGAAAAACAAACCATTAGTGTGAGCTAGCTGCGAAAGTTATGGTATACAAAGAAAATATAAAATATAACAGCGCAGCAGTGGATAACCAAGATATGGTATACTCAGAGAAAAACAAAACATTACAGCATGGTGGCTGTCTTAGATATAGTATACACAAAGAAAAAAAATTTCCAGCATGGCGGCTATCTTAGATATGATATATACTAAGTAAAACAACATTACAGTGTGGTGGCTGTCTTAGGTATGGTATACACAAAGAGAAACAACCCATTACAGCATGATGGCTGTCTGAGATAAGGTATACACAAAGAAAAACAAACCATAACAGCATGGTGGCTATCTGAGATATGGTATACACTAAAAAAAAATATTACAGCATAGTGACTGTCTTAGATATTGTATACACAAAGAAAAACAAAACATTACAGCAATGCGACTGTCTTAGATATAGTATACACAAAGCAAAACAAACTATTACAACACAGCAGCTGTCTAAGATATGGTATGCACAAAGAAAAATTAAACATTACTGCAAAGTGTTTGAAATATGGTATATACAAAGAAAATACAAAATAAAACAGTATGGTGGCTGTCTGAGATGTGGTATACACAAAGAAGAAACATAACATTACAGCACGGCAGCTGTCTAAAGTGTGGTATACACTAAGAAGATACAAAATAAAACAGTACGGTGGCTGTCTGAGATGTGGTATACACAAAGAAGAAACATAACATTCCAGGGCTGTAGCTGTTTGAGATGTGGTATTCAGAAAGAAAAAAACAAACTATTACAGCACGACGGCTCTCTAAGATATGGTATACACGAAGAAACACAAAACATAACAGTGCAGCAGCTGTATTACATATGGTATACACATAGAAAAACAAAATATTACAGCACGGCAGCTGTCTGAGGTGTGGTATACACAAATTAATATACAAACCATTACAGCACAATGAATGTCTAAGATGTGGAATACACAAAGAAAAAAAAATATTATACCACAGCTGTTGTTTGAGATGTAGTATTCACAAATTAAAATACAAACCATTACAGCATGGTAGCTGCCAAAGATGTGGTATGTACAAAAATAACAAACCATTACTGCACCGTGGCTGCTTTAGATATGGTATACACAAAGAAAAACAAAACATTATAGCATGGTGGCTGTGTAAAAAATAGTACACACAAAGTAAAAAACACAAAATTACAGCACGGCGGCTGTCTTAGAACAAACCACTATAGCGCGGCGGCTGTCTTAGATATGGTATACACAAAGAAAAATAAACCATTACAGCAAGGTGGCTGTTTGAGATGTGGTATACACAAAGAAAAGCAAACCATTAGTGCAAGCTAGCTGCCTAAGTTATGGTATACACAAAGAAAATGCAAAATATAACAGCACAGCAGCTTTCTCAAAATTGCAATACACAAAGAAGAAACATTACATTGCAGCACGGCGGCTATTTAAGATATGGTACACACAAAGATAAACAAACCATTATAGGATGGCAACTGTCTCAGATACGAGACAGCTGTGTAAGATATGGTATACACAAAGAAAACACAAAACATTACAGCGGTGGCTGTCTCAGAAGTAGTATTCACAAATGAAAATACAAACCATTAGAGCACAGTGACTGCCTTAGATATGGTATACACAAGCATAACATTACAATGCTTGATATGATATACACAAAGAAAAACATTCATTACAGCACAGCAGCTGTCTGAGGTACGGTATACACAAAGAAACATAAAACTTTACAGCGCAGAAGCTTTCTAAGACATGTTATACACATCAGAAAAACAAATCATTACAGCACAGCAGCATTCTCAAATGTGGTATACAGAACGAAAAAAAGAAAAACATTACAGCACGATGGCTGTCTGAGATGTGGTATTCAGAAATTAAAATACAAACCATTACAGAACAGCAGCTGCATGAGATGTGGTATACACCTTGCAAAACAAATCATTACTGCATGGCGTTTGCCTGAGATATGGTATACACAAAGAAAAACAAAATATTATAGCACGTCTGCAGTTTTAGATATGATAACCACAAAAAAAAACATAATATTACAGCACGGCACCTGTCTGAGATATGGTATACACAAATAAAAACAAAAAATTACAGCGCTGTGGCTGTTTTACATATGGTATAGACAAAGAAAAAAAAACCATTACAGAACAGTGGCTGTCTAAGGTATGTTATACACAAAGAAACAAAACTTTACAGCACGGCGGCTGTCTGAGAAATGGTATACACACAGAAAAACAAATCATTACAGCACAGCAGCTTTCTGAGGTGTGGTATACACAAATTAAAATATAAAACATTACAGCACAGTGGCTGTCTGAGATATGGTATGCACAAAGACAAAAAAAATAACATTAGAGTACGGTGGCTGCCTTAGATATGGTATACACAAAGAGATACAAACCATAACAGCGCGTCAGCATTCTGAGATATGGGATACACAGAGAAAAACAAAACATTACAGCATGGCAGCTGTCTGAGATGTGGTATACACAAAAAAAAAATCTTTACTTCACGGAGGCTGAACATGGTAAACACAAAGAAAATATTAAATATTACAGTACGGCGGCTGTCTAAGGTGGTATACATTTAAGAAAACTATAGCATGAACACTGTGTTAGATAAGGTATACTGAAAGATAAACAAACCATAACAGCGCAGTGCCTGTCTAAGACGTGGTATACACAAATTAAAATACAAACCATTATAGCACAGCTGCTATCTGAAATATGGTATACACAAAGAAAAACATTACATTACATCACGGCGGCTGTCTAAGATGTGGTATTGACAATTTAAAATAAAAACCATTACAGCACAGTGGCTGTCTCGATAATGGTATACAAAAAGAAAAACAACATCACAGCATGGTGGCTGTCTAAGACAGGGGTAGCCAACCCTGGTCCCCGAGAGCTACCAACAGTGCATATATTCAAGGTCTCCTCACAAAACCACAAGTGAAATAACTAGCTCCATCTGTGGATCTTTTCAAATGTGTTAGTGAGTAATGAATACACCTGAGCACCAGCTAGGTGGTCTGGAAAACATGACCTGTTAGTAGATCTCGAGGACCAAGGTTGGCTACCCCTGGTCTAAGATATGGTATACACAAATAAAATACAAAATATTACAGCACAGTGGCTGTCTCAAATGTGGAATACACAAATAAGAAACATAATATTACAGCACGATAGCTATCTGAGATATGATATACACAAAGAAGCAACATAACATTACAGCACGGCAGCTGTCTTAAGTGTGGTATACACAAAGAAAAAACAAAACATTCCAACAAGGCAGCTGTTTGAGATGTGGTATTCACAAAGAAAAAAAAAAAAAAACATTGTAGCACAGCGGCTGTCTAACAAATTGTATACACAAAGTAAATAAACATTACAGCATGGCGGCTGTCTAAGATATTATATACACAACAAAAAACAAACCATTATAGCATGGAAGCTATCTGAGATGAGATACACACAAAGAGAAAAATCTTTACAGCACGGAGGATGTCTAAAATATGGTAGACAGAAATAAACACAAAACTTTACGGGTGTCTAAGGTGTCTTTTACACAAATTAGATGTGGTATACACAGAGAAAGAAAAACTTTACTTCACAGAGGCTGTGTCAAATATGGTATACGCAAAGAAAAATATATATAACAGCACGGCTGAGAAGGTATAATTACAGAAAAAAAAAAATTAGAGCACGGAGACTGTCTGAGATATGGTATACACAAAGAAAAACAAACAATTACAGCACGGCGGCTATCGGAAATATGGTATACACAAAGAAAAGCATAACATTACAGCACGGCAGCTGTATTAGATATGGTATACACAAAGGAAAACAAACCATTACAGCACGGCGGCTATCTAAGAAACAGTATACAAAAAGATAAACAAACCATTATAGCACGGCGGCTATATGAGATATGGTATACACAAAGAAAAGCATAACATTACAGCACGGCAGCTGTCTAAGATATGGTATACACAAAGAAAAACTAAACATTACATCATGGCAGCTGTCTGAGATGTGGTATAGACAAATTATAATACAAACCATTATAGCACAGCAGCTGTCTGACATATGGGGCCAAATGTAATAGGGTGTGAATTTAATCGCACATATGGAATCGCACCTCCTCGCGCCTATAAAAGTTGCGAGCATGACTCTAAATTTGCGTATGTAGTAGGTCGCAATATTTTAGCTATGTGCGCAGTTCGCATGCGACATCTCGCGATGAAACTTACAGGAAGAGGTGCAAATTTTAGACCAACCGGAATGCGATTTGCATTTCTCCAAGCATACTGACACAAACAGTGTCACCCACTGGCAGGGCAAAGTCCCATGACTTAAGCATCACACACTATATAAGTCCCTGAGGGACCATTTGGTGCTTTGATAGGGAGTAAGGAGCTGGATGCATGACAGGAGACAGAAGGAATTTTGGGAGCTCAGCAGAGGCTGGAGGAGGAGGAGGATCAGGAAATGATTGTCAGGCAGAGTCACAGTCAGGAGGAGGCAGCTTTGTCTGACCAGGAAGCACAGGAGGAGGATGATGACTCAGAGGTGGAGGAGGAAAAGGAAGATGAGGGGGAGGATGAAGAGGAGGGGGTGGAGGAGGCTGAGTCTGCTGGTCCTTTGACTGGGAATACGCGCAGTGGGCGCAATAGGCGCAATATTCGCTTCACCAATGAAGAAAATTCTGCACTGGTACATGCTATGGTACCAGTGTTCACACATCTCCTGGGAGAACGCGCACACTGTACCCCCCTAACCAGAAAGAAACAAATGTGGCTTGGCATCGCAGATGCTGTTAATGCTGCCAGTAGCTGCAAATGTGACAATTACAAATTCAAGAAGCGTTTCAACTACATCAAATGTGTGTTAAAGGGCAAAATGGCGGATGAAGTGAAGCAGTCCGCCAAGACCGGTGGTGGGCGTCACATCCCCATACACTACACATCTCATGAACAAGAGCTCAAACAAATCATTCCCCCAGAGATCCTTCCCGGGACTCATATTGAGGATACAGACAGACGTCCAAACCGAGCCCCTATTGGGGAGTAACATAACAATACTCAGATTACATACTTGTACATGTATATTTTTCTTTGCACTTTGTAATGTTCTTTTCTTGTACAATATTCTGCTGCTGTAGAATAGCACATACCAGTATGCTGTGACATAGAATGCAAATGTTGGAATGTTGTTGGAATGTTTGGCCATGCTGGGATGTGTTGCGCTCCATTTTTTAATTTTAACATTTTTTGGTAAAAATTTACACAATAATGTTAGTTTGTGTAATTAGTTTCAAACTTTGAATTATTATGTTTGTGAGATTAGTTAGCTCAAAAGGGCCATTGCACTGTTTCATTCAAAACCAAAGTCTTCTCAGTGGTGCATTTATATTTTAATGTAATTTCCTGTTTTGGGTTCACTGTTGTACAGATTTAAGATGAACATGTAATTATCGAAAGAATAATGGGCCTGATTCAGACCCACTCGTGAGCGGCTGTCTGCTCGCAAGTGGGTCGATGTTATGCACTGAGCATGCGCACGACGGAGGGAGCTCCGTCGTGCGCATGCGCCAGACGCGACGAGCGAAGGAAAGTCCTTCACTCGTTGTGTCCGATCAAAGAGGGCGTGCTGTCAATGTTGATTGATAGCACGCCCCCTTTGGTGGGCGTGCCGGGGGCGTGCCTCCCTGACGGGGGCGTTCCCACGGGAACGCCTCCCATCAGAAGCCGGCCCACTGACATCACTAGTGATGTCAGTGGGAGTGATTTTGGCTCTGATAGAGCCAAAATCACTCCGGAGCTTGCGGTTGAAAACCTCAACCGCAGGCTCCGGCTCGCAATTTCGATGGTCGCGATGGTCTCAACCATCGCGGCCATCACAAAGCACACTCGTATAGCCTGTGGGTGGTGACCCACAGCTATACGAGCGTCCAGGAGGACGCTCCATGAAAATGGAGCCCGGCCCTCATTCAGAGCGTGCGCTCTGCTCAGAGCGTACGGCTCTGAATGAGGGCAAATGTCTTGAATTTTTCTGCAGCTGCTCTAGGGAGGAATCATTTTTCCTCAAAAAGGCCTCGTCCACGTCTGGAAGACCATGCTGCAGGTATGTGCTGAAATAGAAATGCAGGAAACCCAACACATTAGTATGTACCTTAGCATGTATTGAGGAATTAGCCCCAAAGCAAACTTGCTTTCAATAGGCGACTAGAATAAGATGTAAACCATCTAAACTTTACACGTTTCTCATATCGCCACAATCAGAACTGAAGTCTGGTGCAAAAAAGCTGGAAGAAGAACATCGTCTGGAAGAAGATGTTGCCCATGAAATTGTATTAGGCACAGTAGATCCTGTCACGGTGGTGGAGGAAAATACAGAAGTCGTTAATAACAACAACAACAACAACCAAATTACCCGAATAACAACAGAGCCTACACCTCCACCTCCAAAAAACCCTTCTGTTCATGTGATAGCTTTGTCCCTTCACAGTTGTACAACAAAGCAGGTTTACTTTATGGAGAGACAAACAGAACAAATGGACACCATTAAATATGTTGTTAATAAAATTTCAATTGATAAAAGAGTGGCAGATGGCACACGCATTAGAATGGATAACAATCTTGCTTTAAGGCTGCTTGACCTTACTCAGGCTATTCGGTCACAGACTGAGGCACGTAGAAACCTTCACACAGAAAGAGTAGCATAGAGGGCCTTATTAAAGCCTACATGAGGTTCCACTATTATTAGTGTGTTTGCCGACTTTACTAAGTCCATCACCCAACCACTCCACCCAGGCACAGTCTACGCACACGTGGAGGTGTAGTTAAAGGCAAAGTTATAGGTGGTCAAAAAGTACATATTACTTATGTTACATTATGTTTACAAATCACGGTTTGCACTTTTTTCTGAAAATGACAATTTAAAAAAAAAGATAGACATATATACATATATTTTACTTAATTTTTGAAAATATAAATGTTCACAGTGATCCGAGTTGAAAAATATTATTGCAATGTTGCAATATTGTTGTATCTGCAAACAAAATCATGTTACAGTGCATAACTGTGACAAAGACTAAATTTTTGGATTCCCTAATCATTTAATCCTAAGCAAAAAACAAACAAAAATTATTGAAATGTTGTTTGAAACTTTACAAAAAAAAAACGCTTACCAGACACTCATGGGCAGAAAAGAAGGTATGTCATGCAGCTTTTCCACTGGTTCCAGCTCAGACCCCTGCTATTGAATTAATGTGTTTGTAGACATACAACTTTTACACAACTATACACATACACATTCTCTTACAATGTGTCCTCAAAAACTTACGTGAAAAATAATGCTGTATGATCATCTGTCGAACCTCATCCTGCCCTCTGTATTGACAACGCCCTCTGATGGGGAAGGGTCTGGCTTCATGCATCATAGCCTTGCCCAAGCGCCATGTTATGGAGCATTCAGTATGACTGGATGATGTCACACACTTTACCCACATCGTAAAGGAGGATGCCAGCCGACCGGTCCAAACAACGAAACCTGCTTTTCAACAACCCAAAGGTACACTCTATTACTGACCTTGTAGCAATTTGTGAGTTGTTGTACCAGTGCTGTGAAGGGCCTCGTGGTCTCAACAGACGTGTCATGAGCCAAGTCTGACACCCATATGCTGAGTCACCTAATTGAAGAAAGAGGGAGTAAAATTACTTAATTTCAACATTACCAAATAGCATTGTAACAAGACAAACATTTTGAATACATGTAAAGGTAAACACATTAATAATTGCAGTACTGGCCTTTTTTTAATCAAAAACCCATGCTAACACATACACATACTATGAGTACAGCAATAGAGAGAAATACACAGCAAATCCTAATTTAGTGTAAAGTAATAGTAACTTGATAAATAACATACCAAGTAGCCAGCCCTCCGGCATGTGTCCTTATTGAAACCTCTCCCACAGGGCTGACTGGCGCAGGATATAGGCATCATGGCAAGACCCAGGGTAACCTGCAACCACACTGAGAATCTTGAGGTTAGCATCGCAGACCACCTGCACATTGAGGGAGTGGTAGCCATGTCTATTGACATAGACATACCCCCTCAAGTGCGTCTATTTGATCCCAATGTGGGCGCAGTCTATGTCTACCAGCGCATTAGGCAATGCTGAGAGCCGATAGAAAGCTACCTTAAGGTCCAGCCACTTGGACTCACAACGTGGGAATGAGATATATGTTCACCACAACTTCTTCAGGGCAGATAACACTTGAGATAAATGCCTAGAGAAGGTGGCTTGTGTAATGCCCAGCACTCTAACGCTCACTGACTGAAATGAGCCAGTGCCAAAAAAATGCAGGGCACAAATTAATTTATGCAGCCCAGGCACTACCAGCCAAAGGCTCCAAATCATCTGTCACCTGCTCATATAGGGTCATGAGGTTTGTGCGGTTCAACCTAAATAACTGAACCACCTCATGATCTGAGAGGGAGTCCAGGTCCATCCTTAGTCGATAACCTCGCCTGGCACGAAGCAGAATAGGGACCTGGATCTAGTGATGCTCCTGCGCCCTCCTCCTGCACAGCTCCTCCATAGAAAGCAAGCCACAAGCATACAGGTACAATAATGACAGTACAAAGTCAATGTCTTCAACCCTCACAGGTGCAATTGTTGTAAGTATGGTATATCTAGGCATGTGCTGATGATTTATTGACGTCACATGGGTGAATTAGCCACTTTTTTTTTGGGGGGGGGGAAGGGGAATGTCATTAAACTTGCCTATCTGAACCTGATCTAAAGTTCTGGCAAAATGTAGTCAAGTTTGGGTTGCGATTTGAAAATCGCAACATATTACATTTGGAGAGTTGTAAGTTTAGAACGGGAAAACATCTGGATGCGACTTTGAAATTTGCGATTTGTGGGAAAAAGTGAAAAGTGTGAAAAAAGCCATTTCTCACACTCTATTACATTTGCGTTTAGCCAAAACATGTGAATTTACTGTCAAACTCGCAAAAACAGTTACTAAATGTAACAACCTGTTACATTTGGCCCCTGGTATGCAAAAATAAAAATAAAACATTACTGCATGGCAGCTGTCTAAGTGTTTTGGTATTCACAAACTAAAATAAAAACCATACAGCACAGCGGCTGTCTAAGCTATAATATACACATAGAAAAACATTACATTACAGCACGGTGGATGTCTTAGATATAGTATACTATGCACAAAGAAAAACAAACCTTTACAGTGTGACGGCTATCTTAGATATGGTATACACAAAGAAAAACAAACCATTAATCTTAAATGTGACATACACAGAAAAACAAACCATTATAGTACAACGGCTTTCTACAATATGGTATACACAAAGAAATTGCTAAATATTACAACAAGATGGATGTCTCAAATGTGGAATACAAAAATAAGAAACATAACACTAAAGCATGGCGGCTGTCTAATATATGGTATACAAAAAGAAAAAAAAATAACATTACAGCGCGGCGGCTACCTAAGATATGGTATACACAAAGAAAATAAACCAGTATAGCACAGCGACTGTCTGAGACGTGGTAGATAAAATGTTAAATACATATCTGACAACGAGCATATTGGCTGTCAGATATGGTATACACAAAGAAAAACTAACCATTACAGCGTGGTGGCTTTCTAAGATATGGTATAAACTAGAGATGTGCGCCGACCCCCGAGTTTTTGTTTTGGTTTTGGATCTGTATCTCCTTGTGTTATGGATCTGGATTTGGTTTTGCCAAAACTGCCCCTTGCGTGTTTTGGTTTTGGATCTGTATTTTTTCTAAAAAAAATCATAAAAACAGCTAAAATCACATAATTTGGGCCTGTTTTTATTCCTACAGTTTTATTAACCTCAATAACATTTATTTCCAGTCATTTCTAGTCAATTTTGACCACCTCACAATATTGATTTTTTTATCTAGTTTAGGGCCAAAGGGTTGCATCCAGCTAGCTGGCTGACTAAGCTAAGCGACAGCAGTGGGCGGCACTAACATGTGGCAGTTCAGCTTCCAACATGGCACACAGTGGCATTGCAGTGGTAGACAGGATGGCAGTTTAATAACGTATACGACCCCTAGGAATTTTAAAAATCAAGAATGTTTTCCTTAACTAGGTCAGAGGCTCGACGGAGTTGGAATATGTTTATGGACTGAAGACAGGAAAAGGATGGAAGGATTGATTCATTTTTATTTAATTTATTTAATTTAATGTTTTGATTCTTAAAAAAAATTATAAGAGAAGATCAATCTAGGATCAATTTCTTCAGTTCCTAAAAGACATCTTTGATCTGGTGGAGGTTTTTTATTCTTTTATACATCTAATAAAAATGAGGTGGCCTTGCTTGTGGAGTTGCTGCTAGAACATACTGTAAACAGATGTTTGCTAGTTTGTACTCAGGGAGGTTGTTAGGGATAATGGGACCAAGACTTGCTGTTTACATCAGAGGACAGCAGCCTGTAGTTCTCCGGCTGAATTAGAACTCCCAGCATCTGTGATGTTTTCTGGGCCTACTGGAAGTTATTTGTCAGCAACAGGTGGCATGCTTCAGATTACCTCAGCCTGCTTTACGCACTGTATGTAGCATGTAAATATGTATGTATGTGACCAATATACACAACTCATTTTTGTATTAAACGTATTTGCACTTTATTGCACACATCCTGGCAGGAAGATATTCTGTGCTGCTGCTCATATTTGCCCACCCCATCAACTTGGTGGTTCAGAATTTTCTTTAAAAAAAATGAAAGGGGCATACAGGAGATGCTGTCTGTGGCCATTACAATTTCTGGACATTCATAAACCATAAAATTTAAAATGTCAGGCAGCAATGCCCCAACCAGCACATAATGCAAAGAAAAGAGGTGCAAGATGGAATTGTCCTTGGGCCCTCCCATCTACCCTTATGTTGTATATATGAAACAGGACATTCACAGTTTAACAAACCAATCACTTCAGTGACTGCCACTTGTGGCTGAAATGTTTGGTTTGTTTGGGCCCCCACAAAACAAGCTGCCAATGCGCAGTGGACATTGGTGGCAATGATCCCATAAACAAACTGGCTTTACAATATAGGTAATATCAGATTTCGTCATCGTCATCATCATCCCCATCAGTGTGTACATCCTCTTCTTCACACAATATTAATTTGTCCCCGTTGGAATCCACCATTACAGGCGCCTCTGTATTTTTTTTACTTAATTGCTGCTAAAGGTCTTCCTCGTGGATTTTTGTAATTCATTTTGATGAACATCATCTTTTCCACATTTTGGAGAAGTAACCTCCTATGCCGATCACTGACAAGGTTCCCGGCTGCGCCGAAAACTCTTTCAGCGTACACCCTGGAGGGTGGGCAACTTAAGTAAAGCAAAGCCAGTTTGTGTAAGGGACTCCAAATTGCCTCTTTTTCTTGCCAGTAGTGAAACGGACTGTCTGACGGGCCTATTTGGATAATATCCCTAAAATAATCATCCAGCATTCTCTGAATGGTGACCGTATCAGACAAAGTCACGGTAGACACTAATTGTATGCAGTTCTTTCAGAACGAGATGCTGCTATGTCATGTGCTGCTTGAGTTGACAATTTTTTTCACCAACAGCTCTTTGCATCTTTCCAGATTTATGTCCATCAGAAAGAAAGACACAAGGTATGACTTAAACCTAGAATCAAGTATGGTCGCCAAAATATAGTGATCTGATTTCAAGAGATTGACGACCCTTGGATCCTGGTGAAGCGAATGAAGAGCTTGATCTATAAGTCCGACATACTTAGCAGAATCACTCCATTTCAGCTCCTCCTTCAGTTTCTCCAGCTGCTTTTGCAAAAGTCTAATTAGGGGAATGACCTGACTCAAGCTGGCAGTGTCTGAACTTACTTCACATGTGGCAAGTTCAAAGGGTTTGAGAACCTTGCACAATAACACTCCACTGTGCTTGATTAAGGTGCAATCCCGCTCCTTTCTGTCATAGGCCGTTGGGTAGCCTTGGATGGCCTTTTGCTGCTCCTCCATCCATTGAAGCATATAGAGGGTAGAATTCCACTGAGTTACTACCTCTTGCTTCAGCTGATGGCAGGGCAAATTCAATAGTACTTGCTGGTGCTCCAATCTTCAACACGTAGTTGCTGAATGTCAAAAATGTCCCGAAATCTTTCGGGCCACCGAGAGCATCTCCTGCTTGCCCCTGTCATTTTTAAAAAAATGTTGCACCACCAAACTAATTGTGTGAGCAAAACATGGGACATGTTTGAATTCGCCCAGTTGTAATGCTCGCACAAAATTGGTGGCATTGTCTGAAATCACAAATCCCGAGGAGAGTCCAAGCAGGGTAAGCCATTTTGCAATGATTTCCCTGAGTTTTTCTAAGAGGTTCTCAGCAGTATGCCTTTTAGTGAACTGGTGATACACAGAGTAGCCTGCCTCTGAGTGAGCTAGCATTTGTTAGATGCTGCTGCTGCTGTTTTCACTATTGGAGGCAATACACCTACCCAATGGGCTGTCACAGTCATGTAATCTTTAGTTTGCCCTGTCCCACTTGTCCACATATCTGTGGTTAAGTAGACAGTGGGCACAATGGCATTTCGGAGGACATTAATAAGGTTTTTTTTAATGTCCTTGTACAGACTGGGAAGCTGTTCTGGTGAAGTGGAATCTAGAAGGGACATGGTAGCGGGGATACAGGACCTCAATTAACTGTCTAAACCCCACTGCATTAATGGCGGATACTGGATGCACATCTAATACCAGCATAGCTGTTATAGCATCAGTAATCCGCTGTGGGTATCTGCTGTCATATTTGTTCACTGTTGCAAAGGATTGTTTGACAGTCAATTGTTTTGTTAAACTACTAAAAGTAGTCTTCTTCCTGGTCCCCTTCTGGGATGAAGATCCACTCACAGCAGCAGCAACAGGCATAGCACTCAAGTATCCTTCTGAGGAATCATGGATAGGAGAGGAGTCAGTCATTCTTATGAAATTGGATGCAGGACTACTTCCGATCACGATTGAGGAAGTGATGATGATGTAGGTGTTGGTGGTGGAGATTGTAGGCGCTTGGATCTTAGAAAGAGAAGGGAGCAGCTAGGTGACACTGGACTGATTGTTTTGCTTTTTTTAGCCAAAGTTTCTGAATTTGAAAAACACTTTTCAATGTGATGAATGCACTGCAAGTGATGCAACAGGGAGGAGGTTCCTAGATGGTTAAGGTCCTTACCTCTACTCACTCTTGCTTGGCAAAGGTTACAGGTGGCTTGACAACTGTTGTCCGGATTTGAGTGGAAATAATTCCACACATGAGAAGTAGAATTTTTGTCTTTTGCCCCGGCATGACAACAATGGGCTTTGCCTTTTTCCTACCATGGGCAACAACTGTTGCCTGAATTACACAAACAACATCCTTGGCATCAACATCCTCCTCATCATCAACATCCTCATCATCCTTGTTAGCACCAACTACAGTAATATCCTCCTCATCCTCCTGGTGCAATTCCACAGAAGCATCCTTGATTTCTACATCAGTATGTTGACTTGTGCTGCTCATCCCCACATTTGCAGAGGGCACACAAATGGTGGAAGGAGGATCCTCTTAAAGTACAGTATTAGAAAGGTCAGGCTCACACATTGCAACCGCGGACACACTTGGACTCTCCTCGTGGATCTATAACTTTTCTGAGCATACAGTTGGTTCATGTGCCTTAGCGATTTAATTTTTTTTACAGTTCTACAGGGAGAAGGGCTTACATCATCATAAGATGCAGAACCTCCAGTCATAAATAAAGGCCAAGGCCTTATCCTTTCCTTGTCACTTCGTGTAGTAAATGGCATATTGCCAATTTTTTGTTTCTTTGCAGCTAACTTAGCTTATAATTTTTTTCTTTAACACTGTAAAACATTGCTTGTTTGATTTGAGATGCCCTGACTTAAGCCCTGTATGCTCTTGGGCATCGGCTTTTGTAGATGATGTAGATGGACTAGTATCGTCATGATTGGTGGCACTGGCAGCAGCTCCAGCACTAGTATGTGGTTCCTGCTCACCTCTCAACTGATCATTTTCCATATCAACAATCATGAATGAAGTGGGGTACAGCACACACGTCAATTTGCACCAATTGTAAATATTACACTGCGGTATCAATGAAATACAGTGTCACAAGATTTTTATGAATAAGAAAAGAATAACACACTGCATTTCCAATAACAGTGTCACAATATTTTTTATGAATACAATGTGTTT
The DNA here is from genome assembly GCA_031769625.1 of Taudactylus pleione. Taxonomy (NCBI): domain Eukaryota; kingdom Metazoa; phylum Chordata; class Amphibia; order Anura; family Myobatrachidae; genus Taudactylus; species Taudactylus pleione. The sequence goes on from JAUIMM010000300.1 coordinate 10,382,255, forward strand.
TCCACTTACAGTGTCACAATATTTTAAGAAATGCACTGCGTTTCCACTAACAGTGTCACAATATATTTTACAAATACTCTGCGTTTCCACTAAGTGTCACAATATTTTTTACAAATAAACTACGTATTCCACTATCAGTTTCACAATATTTTTTACGCAAACACTGCATTTTCCACTTACAGTGTCACAATATTTTTAACAAATACACTGCGTTTCCACTAACTGTGTCACAATATTTTTTATTTTTTATGAATACACTGCATTTTCCACTTACAGTGTCACAATATTTTTTTACGAATACACTGCGTTTCCACTAACAGTGTCACAATATTTATTATAAATACACTGCGTTTTCCACTAACAGTGTCACAATATTTTTTATGAATACACTGTGTTTTCCACTTACAGTGTCACAATATTTTTAACAAATACAGTGCATTTCCACTATTAGTGTCACAATATTTTTTATGAATACACTGCATTTCCACTAACAGTGTCACAATTTTTTTAACGAATACACTGTGTTTTCCACTTACAGTGTCACATTATTTATTATACACTGCGCTACCACTTACAGTGTCACAAACAATATGTGTATGAAAATTACACTACGGTCTGACCAGCAACATCACAGTAAAAAAGTAATAATAATATAGTACACTGGAGTACAGCACAAAACAAAAAATATTATTTTTTAATTATATTATTAGCTTTTATTTTTTTATTCACTGGGCACCCTTGGATGGACAGAGCACCCCTGATTGGACACAGCAACCCCTTGATGGACACAGAAGCCACTGCCCCTGGATGGACACAGCAACCCCTGGATGGACACAGCAGCCCCTGCCCTGGACAGATACAGCAGTTCTTGGATGGACACAGCACATCCAATCACCACACTCTCCACAGCCAGAGTGAAAATGGCGCTGATCGCGGGGACCTTTATATAATCCAAAACCTGCGAGAATCCGACAGCGGGAGGATGACGTTTTACCTCGTTTTGAGATCCGAGTCACGCGGGAAAACCCGAGCCTAGCTCGGTTCTCACCTCAGGTCTGGAAGTTCGGGTGGGTCCAGTTCTCTGAGAACCGGACCCGCTCATCTCTACGTATTACTGATGCATATGTGTTAATGGTATTTTAACTTACATTCATTTATAAGTAATGGATTTCTGGTTAAAAGTCAAAATTTCAAATCATAGGATACAAAAGATTTGGCCCAGATTTATCCACAAGTGATATTTTTGTTATCACTCACTACTAATCTTAAATGGTGTTCCAACCAATCAGCTCCTGTGATTTTTCAAACACATCACAGTTAGGAGCTGATTGGTTGGAGCACCATTTAAGATTATAACAACAATATCATTCAATGATAAATCTGGACCTAAGGGGGAGATTTATAAAAGCTTGCAGAGAGAGAGAGAGTGAAGAGCGATAATGTACCAACCAATCAGCTCCGGTCATTTTACACAGTTAGGAGCTGATTGGTTGGTATTTTATCTCTTTCCATTTTATCTCTCTCCAAGGTATGATACATCTCCCACTTACTGTAATATCAATATATAGTATTTGTCTAAAACACTCTAGCTGCGTCTAGATGTATGAGTGGGACGGTCAGTGCTGTTATCTTCTCCTCGCTGTTCCTGACTAGTTATGAACCCAAGATGGCCGATGTGAATTTGCTCTATTCGGATACATCAGTTTGACATAGGTCGCCACCAGGGCCGGCACTGCCATTAGGCAGCTTTAGGCAGGTGCCTAGGATGCCAGGACCTGTGGGGGCATCACCGAGGCCTCCTAACACTAGCACCTTATTGTACTGAATGTTCCCCCCGGATGCTGTATGTCGCTGTGGCCCCGGCCCCCTTACTTCACTAGGTCTGGATCCGGCTGTTCTTATGAGACAGTGACATAGGATATGTATCAAACCTTGGAGAGATAAAGTGCCAACCAATCAGCTACTAAATGTCACTTTACACGCTGTGGTTGGGAAATGACAGTTAGGAGCTGACTGGTTGATATTTTATCTTTCTCCACTTTATCTCCCTCCAAGGTTTGACACATCACCTCCAGTGTCAGTGAAAGTGCTGTGCAGCAACAGGAAGCCAGACAGCCAGGCAGCAGAAGCTCCGTCCCCTTCCTTGCCTTCCCAGCCAGTTAGTCAGTGTAGCTCCGCCACCTTCTAAAAGGGATAAGGGGGTCTATTCCTGTAAACCTGCGATAATCATGTTAGTTTACACTATACATAACATTTTTGTAATGCGATATGGAATTCATGTACACTTACCTTCTGCGTGATGTGATCTGGTATCCTGGGTCCCCGGTGATCCATTCTTCTTCTTTCTGCAGATTTACCACTGTCGTTGGGTTCTGCTGCTGTCGGCACCTGTGCCATCTTCTTGGTATGGTGTGGTGTCCTGCGCATTCGCTGGCCGGTGTTGTAGATGTATTACAGCAGCAGTAGCAGGAGCTGCAGTGGCTGCTGGACAAAAAAAGGGTGGAGCTATGTCACTGGGCGGGTTGAAAGTGATCAACTTCCCTGTGCTTTTCATATGGACAATGAGATTCCGCCGTCCCCAGATGGTGAATCAGAAACTGGCTGAGAAACAGAAAGCAAAGCTCTCCGTTCTTTTATAAATCGCACTCACCATAGAAAGAACACGGAAGGCATTTTATATGACGGGAGTGACATAAACCTTTGGTCTATCACTCGACACTCGGGAATATTAAGGGTTAGTGTGTTAAGGGGGAGGGGTTTTGGTGAGAGCATAGACCAATGGGGTGCTAGCTTTGGAATGGGGGTTGGTGTTTTACAGGTTTTATAAGTAGTTTTGTGTGAACAGAATTTGGACGGTGAAGTACTTGTACTGCTTATTGCATGTTTTCATCAAGATACTGTATTGTCATATTAAATCGTTATATATATTGTTTATCCTTCATCTTCCATCCTACTGCTTCTTTGCTTATAGTATACCTTCCTCTTTCTTACTTTACCTATACTCTCTGCCTGTTCTTAACATACCTTGCCCCGCGGTGCGTCGCATTCCCACCCGCCTATTCTTAACATGTCCTTGCCCCACCGTGTGGGTACATGGCGTGTTATGGCTCGGCTGGGGGATGCGGCTGGTCCAGACCGCGCTTTGCTCTGAGGGCTCTTTAGCCCTGCCGGAGTATCTATGCGGCGGATGCGGCGTGATCTGGGTAACGGGGTATATAGGAGCGGGCAGCATGGGTGGTTACAGCCCGGGCATTATAGTTTGCTGGCTTGCAAGCAGGGAGTTTGCACTGGGGGTGGGTGTAGCGCACCCCGGTACCAGGTCGCTCGGGCCGAGGGTATTGTAGGGGACGGTCAGGTCCGCTGCCAGGCGGTTTTTCCCCAATGCTCTCCGCGTGGCTGCTGTTTTGTTTGTGGCTGAGGGAGGCATAGGCCGGGCGCCATCTTGTAGGTGTCCGTGTAATGGTGGTGGGTTGCTGGAGTGTGTGTCAGTTTTCTGAGGAAGGGGAGGTAGTTTTCTACACTCAGTGATGCTTTCTATACACCTTATGATACACTATGACTCCTATAATCTGCACCTGCACCTGGTTCATTTATATTGATGCACTGCGACTACTACACTTAGTGCCTGTGCCTGGTACATTATATTATTACTCTGTGAGTCCCACATTCAGTTCCGGCACCTGGTATAGTATATTATTACACTGTGACTCCTACAATCTGTGCCTGCACCTGGTACTTTATATTATTTCCCTGTGACTCTGGTACTTTATATTTGTCTACACATGGGTCCCCTATGGTAAGCGGTGCTTAGATTGCATCTAGTTCGGGCCCACGCAGGATCTATGCGGTGGTGGTTCGCGGTTCTCCCGCGGGGGCATTGGCCGGTGCCGGCTCTGTAACTATTTGGGTTCGGGGTTGCTCTGCATGGGAACCATTGTCATTTGCTACGAGTATGTCAGCATCAATGCTTCCGGCAGCAGCAATGCAGGGCAATTCGGGTGGCGGTTTGGACCAGAATTGAATAGAATGATTCTGTTTGTTTCCCGACAAGAGATGTACGTTTCAATGTCAGGATGCAAAGTCAAGAGAGCAGCTGCTGTTGTGGAACAGGCTATGGGGGCTCATTTTTGTGAGTCGCCTGCAGCCCACGAAGCTGGGCAGTTCCTTGGGCAGTGTCTCCGAGGTTACTTCAGTGTAGCAAATGGCCTCGGTGCACTGACGGACCCTGCGTCATTTAGTTTTTTCCTCCACTTATTCGGATTCCTCTTCTGATTCGGGGAGGGGGAGGAAAATGGGGACAAGTAGAAAAAGCATGTGCAGGTGTCGGTCTTCATTTGGTAGTCTTGCATTTGCGTCTAACATCTCTGACGGGGTTATGCTCAATTACAGCGTTGGATATGGGCGCTCTCCTGGGGGTAGGAGTGGGTCAGGCGGTAACGTTATGTTATATTTCGCCCTCTCCAGTGAAGTTAAGAAGTGACTGGGCGTGGCATAAAGGATAGGAGAGCTGGGCTGGAGTCATGCATGTCTCGCCAAAACTTTGTGCTTTTGAGGACGGTACTATATGAGAACACATAGGTGTTTAGATTAGGGGTGTGCACCGGCCACTTTTCGTGTTTTGTGTTTTGGTTTTGGATCTGGATCTTTCTTCGTGTTTTGGATCTGGATTGGTTTTGCCAAAACCACCCTTCCGTGTTTTGGGTTCTGGGTTTTGTGTTTTGGATCTGTATTTTTTTTTAAAAAAGCATAAAAACAGCTAAAATCACAGAATTTGTTGGTTTCTCTGCTCCTATGCTATTATTAACCTCAATAACCTTAATTTCCACTCATTTCCAGTCTATTCTGAACACCTCACACTTCACAATAGTGTTTTCATGTCCAAAAGGTTGCACCGAGGTAGCTGGATGACTATGCTAAGCGACACGAGTGGGCGGCACAAACACGTGACCCATCTAGGAGTGACACTGCAGTGGCAGACAGGATGGCAGTTAGAAAAACTAGGCCCCAAACTGTACATAATGCAAGATGGAATTGTCCTTGGGCCCTCCCACCCACCCTTATGTTGTATAAACAGGACATGCACACTTTAACAAATCAATCATTTCAGCGCCAGGGTCTGCCACACAACTGTGGCTGAAATGATTGGTTCGTTTGGGCCCCCACAAAACAAGCTGGCAATTAATGTGTCCCTGCACAAACTGGCTCTACGGAGGCAAGATGTCATCCTCATCCTCCTCATCCACCGATTCCTCACCCTCTTCAGTGTGTACATCCTCATCCTCACAGAGTATTAATTCGTCCCTGCTGGAACCACAGGTCCCTCTGTACGTTCTGGAGGCTGGTCTCCCTGGAAGAGTTGATAATTCATTTTATGAACATCATCTTCTCCACATTTTGTGGAAGCAACCTCCTACGCCTTTCGCTGACAAGGTTCCCGGCTGCACTAAACACTCTTTCGGAGTACACACTGGAGGGGGGGCAACTCAGGTAAAATAGAGCCAGTTTGTACAGGGACCTCCAAATTGCTTCTTTTTCCTGCCAGTACAGGTACGGACTGTCTGACATGCCTACTTGGATGCTGTCACCGATGTAATCCTTTAACAGACAGACGCACGCTTGTCGCTGCTGCTTTGAGGATTCAAGTGCGGCTACAGCCCACACAATTCACAAAGACAGAAAAAAAAAAAGAATATTTTTATTGTTTGTGGAGCACACTTTGAGGGTTACACCACCCTTTAACAGACAGACGCACGCTTGTCGCTGCTGCTTTGAGGATGCAAGTGCGGCTACAGCCCACACAATTCACAAAGACAGAAAAAAGAAGAAGAATATTTTAATTGTTTGTGTAGAACACTTTGAGGTGTCACCACCCTTTAACAGACAGACGCACGCTTGTCGCTGCTGCTTTAAGGATGCAGGTGCAGCTACAGCCCACACATTTCACAAAGACCGAAAAAAAAAGAACAATATTTTAATTGTTTGTGTAGAACACTTTGAGGTGTCATCACCCTTTAACAGACAGACGCACGCTTGTCGCTGCTGCTTTAAGGATGCAGGTGCGGCTACATCGCACACATTTCACAAAGACCAAAAAAAAAAAGAACAATATTTTAATTGTTTGTGTAGAACACTTTGAGGTGTCATCACCCTTTAACAGACAGACGCACGCTTGTCGCTGCTGCTTTAAGGATGCAGGTGCGGCTACAGCCCACACAATTCACATAGACAGAAAAAAAAAGAACAATATTTTAATTGTTTCTGTAGCACACTTTGAGGGTGTCACCACCCTTTAACAGACAGACGCACGCTTGTCGCTGCTGCTTTGAGGATGCAAGTGTGGCTACATCGCACACAAGTCACAAACACATTAAAAAAATAGTTTTTTATTTTTTGGAACACTTTGAGAGTTACACCACCCTTTAACAGACAGACGCACGCTTGTCGCTGCTGCTTTAAGGATGCAGGTGCGGCTACAGCCCACACATTTCACAAAGACCGAAAAAAAAGAACAATATTTTAATTGTTTGTGTAGAACACTTTGAGGGTGTCACCACCCTTTAACAGACAGACGCACGCTTGTCGCTGCTGCTTTAAGGATGCAGGTGCGGCTACATCCCACACATTTCACAAAGACCAAAAAAAAAAGAACAATATTTTAATTGTTTGTGTAGCACACTTTGAGGGTGTCACCACCCTTTAACAGACAAACGCACGCTTGTCGCTGCTGCTTTAAGGATGCAGGTGCGGCTACAGCCCACACAATTCACAAAGACAGAAAAAAGAACAATATTTTAATTGTTTGTGTAGCACACTTTGAGGGTGTCACCACCCTTTAACAGACAGACGCACGCTTGTCGCTGCTGCTTTAAGGATGCAGGTGCGGCTACAGCCCACACATTTCACAAAGACCAAAAAAAAAAGAACAATATTTTAATTGTTTGTGTAGCACACTTTGAGGGTGTCACCACCCTTTAACAGACAGACGCACGCTTGTCGCTGCTGCTTTAAGGATGCAGGTGCGGCTACAGCCCACACAATTCACAAAGACAGAAAAAAGAACAATATTTTAATTGTTTGTGTAGCACACTTTGAGGGTGTCACCACCCTTTAACAGACAGACGCACGCTTGTCGCTGCTGCTTTAAGGATGCAGGTGCGGCTACAGCCCACACAATTCACAAAGACAGAAAAAAGAACAATATTTTAATTGTTTGTGTAGCACACTTTGAGGGTGTCACCACCCTTTAACAGACAGATGCACGCTTGTCGCTGCTGCTTTAAGGATGCAGGTGTGGCTACAGCCCACACATTTCACAAAGACCAAAAAAAAAAGAACAATATTTAAATTGTTTGTGTAGCACACTTTGAGGGTGTCACCACCCTTTAACAGACAGACACACGCTTGTCGCTGCTGCTTTGAGGATGCAAGTGTGGCTACATCGCACACAAGTCACAAACACATTAAAAAAATAGTTTTTTATTTTTTGGAACACTTTGAGAGTTACACCACCCTTTAACAGACAGACGCACGCTTGTCGCTGCTGCTTTAAGGATGCAGGTGCGGCTACAGCCCACACATTTCACAAAGACCGAAAAAAAAAGAACAATATTTTAATTGTTTGTGTAGAACACTTTGAGGGTGTCACCACCCTTTAACAGACAGACGCACGCTTGTCGCTGCTGCTTTAAGGATGCAGGTGCGGCTACAGCCCACACATTTCACAAAGACCAAAAAAAAAAGAACAATATTTTAATTGTTTGTGTAGCACACTTTGAGGGTGTCACCACCCTTTAACAGACAGACGCACGCTTGTCGCTGCTGCTTTAAGGATGCAGGTGCGGCTACAGCCCACACAATTCACAAAGACAGAAAAAAGAACAATATTTTAATTGTTTGTGTAGCACACTTTGAGGGTGTCACCACCCTTTAACAGACAGACGCACGCTTGTCGCTGCTGCTTTAAGGATGCAGGTGCGGCTACAGCCCACACAATTCACATAGACAGAAAAAAAAAGAACAATATTTTAATTGTTTCTGTAGCACACTTTGAGGGTGTCACCACCCTTTAACAGACAGACGCACGCTTGTCGCTGCTGCTTTGAGGATGCAAGTGTGGCTACATCGCACACAAGTCACAAACACATTAAAAAAATAGTTTTATATTTTTTGGAACACTTTGAGAGTTACACCACCCTTTAACAGACAGACGCACGCTTGTCGCTGCTGCTTTAAGGATGCAGGTGCGGCTACAGCCCACACATTTCACAAAGACCGAAAAAAAAAGAACAATATTTTAATTGTTTGTGTAGAACACTTTGAGGGTGTCACCACCCTTTAACAGACAGACGCACGCTTGTCGCTGCTGCTTTAAGGATGCAGGTGCGGCTACAGCCCACACATTTCACAAAGACCAAAAAAAAAGAACAATATTTTAATTGTTTGTGTAGCACACTTTGAGGGTGTCACCACCCTTTAACAGACAGACGCACGCTTGTCGCTGCTGCTTTAAGGATGCAGGTGCGGCTACAGCCCACACAATTCACAAAGACAGAAAAAAGAACAATATTTTAATTGTTTGTGTAGCACACTTTGAGGGTGTCACCACCCTTTAACAGACAGACGCACGCTTGTCGCTGCTGCTTTAAGGATGCAGGTGCGGCTACAGCCCACACATTTCACAAAGACCAAAAAAAAAAGAACAATATTTTAATTGTTTGTGTAGCACACTTTGAGGGTGTCACCACCCTTTAACAGACAGACGCACGCTTGTCGCTGCTGCTTTAAGGATGCAGGTGCGGCTACAGCCCACACAATTCACAAAGACCGAAAAAAGAACAATATTTTAATTGTTTGTGTAGCACACTTTGAGGGTGTCACCACCCTTTAACAGACAGACGCACGCTTGTCGCTGCTGCTTTAAGGATGCAGGTGCGGCTACAGCCCACACAATTCACAAAGACAGAAAAAAGAACAATATTTTAATTGTTTGTGTAGCACACTTTGAGGGTGTCACCACCCTTTAACAGACAGACGCACGCTTGTCGCTGCTGCTTTAAGGATGCAGGTGTGGCTACAGCCCACACATTTCACAAAGACCAAAAAAAAAAGAACAATCTTTTTATTGTTTGTGTAGCACACTTTGAGGGTGTCACCACCCTTAAACAGACAGACGCACGCTTGTCGCTGCTGCTTTGAGGATGCAAGTGTGGCTACATCGCACACAAGTCACAAACACATTAAAAAAATAGTTTTTTATTTTTTGGAACACTTTGAGAGTTACACCAACCTTTAACAGACAGACGCACTCTTGTCGCTGCTGCTTTAAGGATGCAGGTGCGGCTACAGCCCACAAATTTCACATAGACCGAAAAAAAAAGAACAATATTTTAATTGTTTGTGTAGAACACTTTGAGGGTGTCACCACCCTTTAACAGACAGACGCACGCTTGTCGCTGCTGCTTTAAGGATGCAGGTGCGGCTACAGCCCACACATTTCACAAAGACCAAAAAAAAAGGACAATATTTTAATTGTTTGTGTAGCACACTTTGAGGGTGTCACCACCCTTTAACAGACAGACGCACGCTTGTCGCTGCTGCTTTAAGGATGCAGGTGCGGCTACAGCCCACACAATTCACAAAGACAGAAAAAAGAACAATATTTTAATTGTTTGTGTAGCACACTTTGAGGGTGTCACCACCCTTTAACAGACAGACGCACGCTTGTCGCTGCTGCTTTAAGGATGCAGGTGCGGCTACAGCCCACACAATTCACAAAGACAGAAAAAAGAACAATATTTTAATTGTTTGTGTAGCACACTTTGAGGGTGTCACCACCCTTTAACAGACAGACGCACGCTTGTCGCTGCTGCTTTAAGGATGCAGGTGTGGCTACAGCCCACACATTTCACAAAGACCAAAAAAAAAAGAACAATATTTTAATTGTTTGTGTAGCACACTTTGAGGGTGTCACCACCCTTTAACAGACAGACGCACGCTTGTCGCTGCTGCTTTGAGGATGCAAGTGTGGCTACATCGCACACAAGTCACAAACACATTAAAAAAATAGTTTTTTATTTTTTGGAACACTTTGAGAGTTACACCACCCTTTAACAGACAGACGCACGCTTGTCGCTGCTGCTTTAAGGATGCAGGTGCGGCTACAGCCCACACATTTCACAAAGACCGAAAAAAAAAGAACAATATTTTAATTGTTTGTGTAGCACACTTTGAGGGTGTCACCACCCTTTAACAGACAGACGCACGCTTGTCGCTGCTGCTTTAAGGATGCAGGTGCGGCTACAGCCCACACAATTCACAAAGACAGAAAAAAGAACAATATTTTAATTGTTTGTGTAGCACACTTTGAGGGTGTCACCACCCTTTAACAGACAGACGCACGCTTGTCGCTGCTGCTTTAAGGATGCAGGTGCGGCTACAGCCCACACAATTCACAAAGACAGAAAAAAAAAGAACAATATTTTAATTGTTTGTGTAGCACACTTTGAGGGTGTCACCACCCTTTAACAGACAGACGCATGCTTGTCGCTGCTGCTTTGAGGATGCAGGTGGAATCTAGACGGGATTTGGAACCGAGGACACACTACCTCCATCAATTGTCTAAATCCCACTGCACTAATGTCGGATACCGGACGCACGTCTAACATCAACATAGCAGTCAAGGCCTCAGTTATACGTTTTGCTTCAGGATGACTGCTGTCGTACTTCATCCTCATCGCTAGGGACTGTTGGAGGGTCAATTGTTTAGTAAAAGTAGTGATGTTCCTACTTCCTCTCTGGGATGATGAACAACTCCCAGCAGCAGCAACAGCACTAGGAGGAAGAGGTTCTTGATCTTTCCCTATTTTATTTTTATCGGAGAAAGTTTGGTCCTCCATTTATGTTATATTGATATATATACGTGCGGCTAAAGCGCACACAAACACAGAAAATATTATTTTATTTTTGCTGGAGAGTAGTGCACTTTGTGGGTTACACCACCCTTTAAGAAATGAGCCAGCCGGCTCTTTACTTATGGGACACAGGCGCACGCTTGGCGCTGCTCCTTTGTTGATGCACGTGCAGCCACAGTGCACACAATTCACACAGAAAATAATTTTTTTTTTGGTTTGGACTGGAGTGTACTTTCGGGGGTTACAGCACCCTTAACGGTCAAGCCAGCCGGCCCTTTACTTATGACACAGGCGCACACTTGGCACTACTTTGTTGATGCACGTGCGGCTACTGCGCACACAAGTCACAAACACAGAAAATATTTTTTTTTAGGTTTGGACTGGAGTGTACTTTCGGGGGTTACAGCACCCTTAACGGTCAAGCCAGCCGACCCTTTACTTATGACACAGGCGCACGCTTGGCACTACTTTGTTGATGCACGTGCGGCTACTGCGCACACAATTCACAAACACAGAAAATAATTTTTTTTTGGTTTGGACTGGAGTGTACTTTCGGGGGTTACAGCACCCTTTAACGGTCAAGCCAGCCGGCCCTTTACTTATGACACAGGCGCACGCTTGGCACTACTTTGTTGATGCACGTGCGGCTACTGCGCACACAATTCACAAACACAGAAAATAATTTTTTTTTAGGTTTGGACTGGAGTGTACTTTCGGGGGTTACAGCACCCTTAACGGTCAAGCCAGCCGGCCCTTTACTTATGACACAGGCGCACGCTTGGCACTACTTTGTTGATGCACGTGCGGCTACTGCGCACACAATTCACAAACACAGAAAATAATTTTTTTTTTGGTTTGGACTGGAGTGTACTTTCGGGGGTTACAGCACCCTTAACGGTCAAGCCAGCCGGCCCTTTACTTATGACACAGGCGCACGCTTGGCACTACTTTGTTGATGCACGTGCGGCTACTGCGCACACAATTCACAAACACAGAAAAGAATTTTATTTGTTTTTGGTTTGGACTGGAGTGTACTTTCGGGGGTTACAGCACCCTTAACGGTCAAGCCAGCCGGCCCTTTACTTATGACACAGGCGCACGCTTGGCACTACTTTGTTGATGCACGTGCGGCTACTGCGCACACAATTCACAAACACAGAAAATCATTTTTTTTTTGGTTTGGACTGGAGTGTACTTTCGGGGGTTACAGCACCCTTAACGGTCAAGCCAGCCGGCCCTTTACTTATGACACAGGCGCACGCTTGGCACTACTTTGTTGATGCACGTGCGGCTACTGCGCACACAATTCACAAACACAGAAAATAATTTTTTTTTTGGTTTGGACTGGAGTGTACTTTCGGGGGTTACAGCACCCTTAACGGTCAAGCCAGCCGGCCCTTTACTTATGACACAGGCGCAAGCTTGGCACTACTTTGTTGATGCACGTGCGGCTACTGCGCACACAATTCACAAACACAGAAAATAATTTTTTTTTTGGTTTGGACTGGAGTGTACTTTCAGGGGTTACAGCACCCTTAACGGTCAAGCCAGCCGGCCCTTTACTTATGACACAGGCGCACGCTTGGCACTACTTTGTTGATGCACGTGCGGCTACTGCGCACACAATTCACAAACACAGAAAATAATTTTTTTTTGGTTTGGACTGGAGTGTACTTTCGGGGGTTACAGCACCCTTTAACGGTCAAGCCAGCCGGCCCTTTACTTATGACACAGGCGCACGCTTGGCACTACTTTGTTGATGCACGTGCGGCTACTGCGCACACAATTCACAAACACAGAAAATAATTTTTTTTTAGGTTTGGACTGGAGTGTACTTTCGGGGGTTACAGCACCCTTAACGGTCAAGCCAGCCGGCCCTTTACTTATGACACAGGCGCACGCTTGGCACTACTTTGTTGATGCACGTGCGGCTACTGCGCACACAATTCACAAACACAGAAAATAATTTTTTTTTTGGTTTGGACTGGAGTGTACTTTCGGGGGTTACAGCACCCTTAACGGTCAAGCCAGCCGGCCCTTTACTTATGACACAGGCGCACGCTTGGCACTACTTTGTTGATGCACGTGCGGCTACTGCGCACACAATTCACAAACACAGAAAAGAATTTTATTTGTTTTTGGTTTGGACTGGAGTGTACTTTCGGGGGTTACAGCACCCTTAACGGTCAAGCCAGCCGGCCCTTTACTTATGACACAGGCGCACGCTTGGCACTACTTTGTTGATGCACGTGCGGCTACTGCGCACACAATTCACAAACACAGAAAATCATTTTTTTTTTGGTTTGGACTGGAGTGTACTTTCGGGGGTTACAGCACCCTTAACGGTCAAGCCAGCCGGCCCTTTACTTATGACACAGGCGCACGCTTGGCACTACTTTGTTGATGCACGTGCGGCTACTGCGCACACAATTCACAAACACAGAAAATAATTTTTTTTTTGGTTTGGACTGGAGTGTACTTTCGGGGGTTACAGCACCCTTAACGGTCAAGCCAGCCGGCCCTTTACTTATGACACAGGCGCACGCTTGGCACTACTTTGTTGATGCACGTGCGGCTACTGCGCACACAATTCACAAACACAGAAAATAATTTTTTTTTTGGTTTGGACTGGAGTGTACTTTCAGGGGTTACAGCACCCTTAACGGTCAAGCCAGCCGGCCCTTTACTTATGACACAGGCGCACGCTTGGCACTACTTTGTTGATGCACGTGCGGCTACTGCGCACACAATTCACAAACACAGAAAATAATTTTTTTTTGGTTTGGACTGGAGTGTACTTTCGGGGGTTACAGCACCCTTTAACGGTCAAGCCAGCCGGCCCTTTACTTATGACACAGGCGCACGCTTGGCACTACTTTGTTGATGCACGTGCGGCTACTGCGCACACAATTCACAAACACAGAAAATATATTATTTTTTTAGCACTTGGGGGGAGCACCCCTGATGGACAGAGCACCCCCTGGACAACACTACAGCACTCCTTTAGGACTGGGACACTGCACAGGACTTTGGAGTGGACACAGCCCCTATGGAGAACTGACTGCACAACACAGTCCAGCCAGCCCCTATGGACTTTGAAGTAGTGGACACAGCCCCTATTAACAACAGCAGCACAGCACAACACAGCCAGCCCCTATGGACTTTGAAGTAGTGGACAACAGCAGCACTACACTACACTACACTACACAGCCCTAACTCCCACCCTCCCTCTTCACTGTCCACAGCCGAGTGAGAAAATGGCGCCGACGCGGGTACCTTATATAGGATCCAAAACCCGCGAGACTCGGAAGGCGGGATGATGACGTTTTGCCTCGATTTCAGATCCGAGTCAGGCGGGAAAAGTCGAGCCTGACTCGGATCGGACTCGGATCGGGGGGGCTCGGGGGGGTTCGGATTTCAGAAATCCGAACCCGCTCACCCCTAGTTTAGATGCACGCAGAACCGGATTTAGACCAAATAGGGCCCTAGGCAAGATACCGTTTTGGGGCCCCCCCTCCCTCTAGCAATCCATAGCACTATGTTTTCATTCCTGCACAGCACCTTGCAGAAAAGGTCCACCGTGGCCTTGAAACGTCGGCTATGTATTTATAATACACTTGATTTTTGCTAGCATTCGCTGTGTCCCATCTACTTTCTTTTATCTATTTCCTTTGTCTGTCACTCTCCTCATGTGTCCATATCGTCATCCTAGGTAACACCCTTATGGTTATTGCTAGATCCAAGTTGGAGAAGGGACCTCTGAGGTTACAACCACGAGACTGCTGCAGCAGGGCCAGTCCACGACCAGTATTACTATCCACATGGGCATAGAGGGGGAATATAAACTTGAGCCTGAATGGTGACGAGCGGACACTTTTGGCCCCCTTTTCTGTACCTTGCCCCCTCCCTTTTGTCATGGGTCATGTGGTTGTGGCGTCAGAGGTCCAGAACACCACCTGTCTAGACCTAACCACCCTTTTACTCCCTTTACTCTCCTTTTGTGTGTAATCACCTGCGTCTCTCTCTTAAGTACTTACCCCCTGCACCTCCTCTAACTCCCTGCTACCCTTTCAGCCTCTGCTTCCATTTCACCCCCTGCACCTCTGACTTCTCTCTCACCACCCCAGACTTCTCTCTGCCCGCTTCCCTCTTTCATCCCTTGCCAGGGCCGGCTCCAGGGTTCGGATTTTGTGGGCGTGACCTAATTAACACAGGCCACGCCCCGTGTGACATTATTTGGAGGTGTGCCCACATGGCAGAGAATGGTCGCTGCGCACATGCGAGGTAGCACGTGGCTGGAGGGATTAGGAGTTTCACTGTATGCAGCATGGTAAGGGGACCATAGATTTCAGGGCTGGGGTTGTAAGGGTTTTTGTAGATGTGGCTAGACTGCAGCGCTTACAATAGCAGGCAAGGGGCTCCCCTGTTGCTTTAGGGTGATTTCTTTTTGCATCTTGGTGTGGCCTTTGGGGCAAAGGGATCTGCTCCTAGGTTGGGACACGGCATATGTTCTGCCTTTAACACCAGACATGGCTTGCCCCCCCCACCCCACATCATTAAATGGGGCCCCCAACCCTGTTCGCGCGTAGTCGGTGTCGGTATGGCTGGTGTTTTCTTCAGAGACGTATGGTGCCTCCTTCTTGTGGGGAGGGTTTACGAGTGGTTTTCTGCTCCCAATGGTTGGGGACATTCAATCTTGTATGGAGCGGTATTTGCATTTAGCAAGGGATTTGCTGGGGTGTTGCGGGAATAAGGTGCATAAGTAATACAATTGGAGCGAATAGTGGGTCCCTTCACGGAGCCTCTGATTCCGGGTTTGGTCTCCTCACTGGTCGGGGTGGTCCCTAAGATGGCGTCGTTTTTTGGGATGCACATTAAAGGGGGCCATCACCAAGCTGATGTGGAGTGGTCTCTTACGGTCGGCAGCGATGAGGTCTTCGTTTGCAAGATTAAATTGTACTGGCGCTGCTGTGGGGAAGGATCGATGCGGCAAACCTTGTCGGTTTTGGGTTTGTTTAATTTAGCTTGTGGGGTTGTGCCAGTTGGTAGGAATTGTAGCAGTTAACAGCTTAGTCATGGAGCCCTCAGCTATTTCTGCGATTATCGAGTGGGATTCGTATGTATTTGCCAGCGTCGAGTGTTGTTGTGACTCATTTTAATGGGGTGCGTATACGGCATGCAAAGCTGGTCCCTATGTGGTGCTCCACCTGCTTATGGACGTGGCGGGTCTTTATAGGATTTTGGGGCTTGCCTTGGGGGGGGAGTTGGTGTGCTGTGCCTTGCCCAGATGAGGGGTCCCAGGTACCTATAGAGCCTTTTAGGCATCGTGGGAGCTGTGGAGTCAGTTATTAGCATGGCAGGGAACTAGAGGTAAGTGTGATGTTCATTAATTCTTGCCTTGATTGTTGTGCTTCTTCATTTCAGAAAAATTTCGATTGCAATCCCGGGAGAGGTGGTGGAGTGGATGACAATTTTCTGAACTGTTCCCTCTCCCTACTTACTTCAGGTTTCGGGGACTCTGTAGTGTGCAATGTTGCAGGGCCTGCCTACTATCGGTAGAGGTCCCGCGGGATGTATTACAGTGGTGGAGGAGTCGCTGGCAGGTTTCGATGGCCTCTGCAGTGGCTGCTTTGTGTCTATACCCTTGTGTCGCAGGTCGGCATTACGGCCAGCTTAGTCTCCGGGGGTTTTTGCAACGGTGCACTTGGTTGCTGGGTTGGTGGCCTGCTGATTTCGGCCTGCATGGTTTCGTACTGGGCAGATTGACCGGTGTGTTTCGTTGGCATGGAGGGAATTCAGGCACTTAGGTGGATCGAAGGCTAGTGTTCGCTTTGTTACATCAGAGTTCAGTCTGCTTTCCATCCTAACTTTGGGACTAGCTACTCGCCACTCCGGTGGGGGTCTTGAGGAATTTTTGTTTTACCACTGGTGTTAACCGAGACTTCTGCCAACCGGTGGAGGTTTTGTGTTTTTGCCTCAGGTTGAGTTGGGATTTTTCCCATGCCCAATTATCCAGGTGATAGGTTTTTTTTTAAAATAGGCCTAGTATGAAATTAGGGAGATGATGCCCCATCATAATAATTTTAGCTTGGCTACCATTCTGGTTTATTATTTTAATTTTCAAAATAAATTAACATCTTCTTTAATTTTTCTACCAACTTGTCTATTGGATGACTCGGTCATATGGGTTTTGGGTTATTCTTATATTTTCTGGCGAGCTAGGTCAGAGGTTGTTTTTTCAGGTTCGAGCGAAATGCCTGAACTAGTTAATATGCGGTGGATCGGGCATCAGGGTATGCGGTGACAGGATTTGGAGTCGGTACTTGCTGACTCTGTGGCCCAGTGCGATAATCCCCGGTTCCTTGTTGTGCACTTGGGAGGATATGATGGAGTGGAGGGGTTGATAGAGAATTGGCCCCTTTTGACACCTCATATGGTAAAAAATAGTTCCGAGATTAGTTTGTAGAGGGGCGGTGACCCTGCCACAATTGAGCAGTCTCAGAGGAAGATTAATTCTGTTGTTGGCAGTGCAGTGATGGAGAGGTTTGGGGCTGTAGTGAGGCATCCTGCAATTTATTTTTTTTTATAGGCACCTTTTCCGAAGGGAAGGTGTACATCTATCCAGGAGAGATTTGGTGTTATTTGTAAGGGACCTGGTGAAGGTTCTGAGAGGTATAGACGTTTAGGTGTTTCGTGTTTAGTGAATTAAATGCTGGCGGCTGTGGACTTAAGTCTTGGGTTGGCCTGGTACTGAATGGCCTTTGGGTATGTAGAGTAGTTATGTGTGTTTAGTGCCCTGGGGAGTTTACCCGTGCAGCTGGGTTAGTGCGATGACGACTTGAGGAGGATTTGGGATATCCACTGGTCCAGGTGGGTCCTGTCATTCTAGGCTGCAGGGGTGGCTCCCCAAGTTGTAGTCAACTCAAGGTCGGCAGGAGGCCAAAGACCTTTGCGAGTTGCACTGGAAGGGGATAGTGGTTCTTGTGAGTTTAATTTCTAGCGGGCTGTTTTGGCCCTTTTTTTGTTATTTTTAACGTATTGTATTTGTGTTCAAGATTTGCCATTGTATTAGGCCGTTCAGATCCCTGCCACCAATTTCTTTAGATGGATAATTATTTTCATTAGTTAAATAAAAGATAGTTTCATTTAAATAAGCTCTTATTGTTAGCAACAATACAAAGGTGACCCGTTCCCAACAATTCACTGTGTCTGACTCTTTTATTTTTAGTGATAGGATGTGGCATAGTTTGCGTGATGAGTGTGTTGAGTGATCTGACCATAGAGGATTTAAGTATGATGATGTGATGCATACACAAATTGGGGCCGCTGCCAGAGAAGGAATAACCTCCGCGGTTACCCACTCTATGAACTGACGAAAACCAGCGCAAAGCCCTGTCTTCAGGTAAACAGGTATTCTCACTGCTCTATGAATAGACCCCAAGGACTGAAGCTGCTGAAATGTGAAAATACATGGAGCTGCATGAGGCGCTGCCAGTGTAGACAGAACACTTAGAATAACTGTACTAATAGTAAGTAAAACAAATATATCAAGTAAAAGTATAATCTGAGCAACAGCAAAGTAAGGCGCATTTCATATACATATCTATATATATATATATATATCTATATATATATATCTATATATATATATATATATATATATATATATATACACACAGTATATATTATTATTTTTTCTAATTTTTTTTTCCAGATGTACGCCAACCCCCGTGGTTTGGTTTTGGATCTGTATTTTTTTTTTTTCAAAAGCTGATAGAAACTGCTAAAGTCACATAATTTGGGGCTGTTTGTGTTCCTACAGTATTATTAACCTCAATAACATTTATTTCCAGTCATTTCCAGTCAATTTTGACCACCTCACACCTTTAGGCCAAAAGGTTGCACCGAGCTAGCTAGCTGACTAAGGCTAAGCTGAGCGACAGCAGTGGGCGGCACAAACACGTGTCAGTTCAGCTTCCAACATGGCACATCTAGGAAAGAGAATGGCACTGCAATGGCAGACAGGATGGCAGTGTAACAAACTATACAACCCCATAGAAAGAACCCAAGAATGTTTTCATTAATCAAGTGCTAGATCATAGGCCCGATGGAGATGGAGTACGTATGTAGTTAAAGGCAGGGGAAGGAAGGAAGGTAGTAAATTTAAGTTTGGATTCTGAAGCTAATTTATAAGGAGGAGAGGGGTAAGGGTAGTATGGACAGCAGGTCAGCCTCATAAATTATTTGATATATGTCATTTGTTCATGTAAGATAAGTTGATTTGAAGCTCTGCAGTGCAACAATTAATTTTCTTGACTTCTTGTCAACCCTTCTAAAGAATCCTTGGCTATTAACAATATTTTATTTTCTGGTTAAAAAGTGGGTGGCACAAACACGTGGCAGTGCAGCATCCAACATGGCATGTCTAGGAAAGAGACTGGCGCTGCAGTGGCAAACAGGATAGCAGTTTAACAAACTATAAGACTGCATAATAAGAATGTTTTAATTAATCAAGAGCTAGATCATAGGCCAGAGGGAGATGAAGTATGTATGTAATTGAAGGCAGGGAAAGGGAGGAAGGGGTTATTTATAGTAAATTGAAGTTTTGTATTCAAAAACAAATTTATATGGAGGAGGGGGATGGTGGTATACCAAAATTATTCCATATACTGTATATGTAATTTGTTGGTGTAAGCTAGGCTGATTTGTACATGAAGAAAACGCACTGGGGGACAGATCACACAGGTTGTATAAACAAATCATAGCACAGCAGCAGCCACTGGAAGTGGAGAGGATGAACACAGCACAGCAGCAGCCATTGTAGGTGGAGAGGATGGACACAGCAGCACAGCAGGCACTTAACACAGGGAGTGGATGAACACAGCAGCAGCCACTGGACACAAGGATTGGAGTTGGCACAGCACAGTAGCAGCCACTGGAGGTGGAGAGAATGGACACAGCACAGCAGCCACTGGACATGTCAGCCTAGAATGGAGTCAGTGTGAAATGGCGCCAAAATCTCAGTGGGAGGGACTTATATAGAATCCAATACCTGTGAGAATCCGTCTCCAGATTAGGTGAGGGGAGGAGGGGGTTAGTTTTAAGCAATGGGGGAGGGGTTAGGTTGCGGGATGGGGAGGGAGGGTTAGGATACCTACCAACAGGTGTCGGTATCCTAACCCTGTCGGGATGCCAGTATCTGGATTTTGACCGCCGGGATCCCAAGCTTCGGCATCCCGTACCCAAACCGTTTGGACATGTGCACTTCTTACCAGCACAGCTCATATGCTTATTAGAATATAAGATAGAGTATATAAGTCTGAGAGTTATTCTCCTCCATTCTGAAGTAGAAAAGCAGGAGACTTACATATCTCAGGGACTGGGGGGGAATATACTTCTATTTTTATTTGAAATAACATCTTTGTGAAAACAGAACATACAGCATAGAAAACGTATCCGCATTGACAATCACAAATATGGATTTCAAGATAATTACTGCTACTTATCACAGTGAAAAGGACTTTTTCTGCCATCTGTTTCACAGTTTTAATGGAAGGAATATTAACTTTTCATTGTGTGGAATTCACAGCAACTAGCTTTATTAAATAGATACGCTTCACTTAGGGCACTCTGCTGAGATGACAGTTGCTAATATAAATGTATTATCCTTTGACACATCCAGTACAGCTCGCTGCAATCATTTTGACACTTTTGGATCTAAAATACACCAATAAATCTTAATAATGGCTGTCAGACTACCACAGAGCAGCAAAATAAGCATTGATTATTTTTTTTTCTGGAACAAATGCCACTCCTATTACATCTCATGCTAAGGGTTTATTTTCATCTCTTTTGTATATGCTACAGTCAAACTAAATCATAATGTGCTGTCAATACAAGGATGAGCTGAAGTTTACTTACTGCCTATATATTGGACCATAGGCGGCCATTTTATGAGCTGAATCAATGTCCAAGGGAATTAAACACTATTATTATAATCATAAATTATTTTACCCAGTGCTGTACAGAGAGTATGTTATTATACTCCTATTACAATGTACAGAGAATGTGTTATCAGAATCGTTTTTGCAGCACTGTACAGAAAATATGTTATCACAAACATGTTACGTAAGTGCTGTGCTGAGAATTTGTTATCATAATTACACAGTGAAGATGCAATACCCCAGATTCTGACAGGAGTCCATGGAAGTTACATAGGAGGCTACCAGCAGGTGGAGCCATTCCATGCCGGGTGCCGGGGATAGCCCCAGGCTATCAGCCTAGACCTGTGGTGCCCTGGAGAGGTGGACCCCTTCGGTACCTTACTCACCACGGATCTCCGGCCCGGTCTGAATAGCGGTCAGGGATAATGTTTCGGCCCGTGATAGGTTTTCCCTGGCTGTGACATTACTACCCCTCTAGAAAGGGTCTGGTGCTGGTTGTAGAAATTACAGGGGAACCCTACGCTTTTTTTTTTCCCCTGTACTTCCAGAACCAGGAGCGGATCAGAGCCTGGTGCTGGTTGCATTAAGTATTGGTGAACCCTACGCAATTTTCCCCCTGTACTTGCACAACCAGGACTGGCTATGAAAAGTCCTGGACTGGTTGTAGTTTTAGGGGGGGACCCCACGTCATTTAAAAAAATAAAAAATGAACACTTAACCTTTTTACAATGAGATACATGCATGTATCTGTGTCAAATCGAACTGCTCATGCTGAAAACGAAAGCATGAAGCTTCATGTGGCGATTTGCAGTTCAATTTGGTGTTCGTTTTTCATTCAATTTGCAAATCGAACATAGGCCCTGATTCAGACCCACTCGCAAGTGGGCGTACGTACGTTCGGCGTACGTAAAAAATATTTAAATTCAAGCACTCGCTCGTATTTTCGTACGCAGCTAAAAATCCGCCCCAAACTCAGCCGACCCCTCCTCTAACTAACGAGCGTGCCAAATAGCGAGCGTACATCCCCGAAATGGCTTGAAGGGAACGCACGCACAAGTACAAACCGGAAGTGGGCCTGTCAGATTCCGATTACCTGCTCGTTTTTTCTGCCTATCTCCCTCAATCGTATCATGCCAATCAATGTATCAATTAGCTTAATTGTTTTTTTTTTTCAACACAATGCAATAAACTTTAATCTTGTCCGTGTTTGTGTTTACTCGCAGAATACGTACGGCTGAAACCTTCGCTTTTATTGTTCAAAAGACATGTTAGCCACAATTAAACAATTGTTCTATTTGTTTGTATTCCCACAAATTTTCTGTGGTTCATTTCTTTATTTAAATTTGCTTACGCATGTCACTGCATCAAGCCTATCATAACTCTCAAGAGATTTGTGGCCCTGTCGAACACATGACTCATACACTAACCAATAGAATTTGTCCTGTTAATTTCCCAAATACATTAGCCAATCAAATTTTTTTTTGGTGCTTTATTAAAAATAATTTTCTAAAAATACACCATTGTCATCATGAGATACGCCGCATTCACCAGGCGCGAACTGCTGGTGCTCACGGAGGTGATGGACAGGCGGATCACCAGTCAGCCTCCACCCATCTCAAATAACAGAAAGCGTTCCGCATATGCGGAGGTACGTCGCCGCCTGCGCTCCTTCGGCTCACGCCGACATATTGGCCAGCTGGAGCGCAGGTGGTCGGACCTGCACCGGTGTACGCCCCGCTTGCTGGCATGCTTTCGCATGCAGATCGAGGAAAGTAAGTTTTATGGACTGTGGTTTTCAAGTTTATCTTGTGGGCCCTAACTGCGTGTGCATGTTTTCATGTCTGTCCTATTTAGTCATTGTAGTCATATCTGCATGTGCATGTTTTCATGTCTGTCCCATTTAGTCATTGTAGTCATATCTGCATGTGCATGTTTTCATGTCTGTCCTATTTAGTCATTGTACTTATATATATATATTTTTTTTTAATTTGGATTCCTGTTGAAACTAACCACAATATTTTTTACATCTTTTAGGGGCACAGCAAAGACTACGGCGTCATCGGCAGACAAGACGCCGGTCCCGGCCCCTCTCTCCAACCCCCAATTCCTCAATTACCCCCTCCTCCCCAGACCCTGTGGCCGAGATTTCTGGTCTACTTCCCCTCCAGCCCAATTCCCCCTCTCCTCCATCCGCCCCTCCTCCAAATACCCCCTCCCAGGATTCTTCCAACACCCTGCCCCTAGGTTTGGGGAATGTAGCCACCTCCGAGGTGGTCGAGGGAGTGGCTTCTCGCTCTGGCGTTTTGCCGAACGGTATGTTTTTTTTTTTTGTTTTGGGCACCACAAACTGTTTGTATGTAATCATGTGTCGTCCCCATTTTTGTTGGCTTTCTGTCGCCTTAGGGTATTTTTGGGGGTTGTCTTTACCTGTTCCTGCTGATTTCACCATACACATATCACACCTGTGTGCATTTTTTTAGGGCCCTTGTATTTTTGGCCTAGGACATTTTGGGGTGCTGGGTTTTATCCATGTAATGTTTTTTTTTGCCACAAGCTTTTAAGTTTTGGTTTGCTTGTTTTGTGTTTTTTTTGAATGTTGCTTCATTATTGATGTATTAATCCCCAAACTTTTGTCACCCACAGAGGAACAGAGGCGTCGGGCAGAAATCTGTCAGTGTGTGGCACGTATGCGGGAGCAAGTCACCGGGCTTCTGCAGGGCCTTGACCATCTGGCGGTCCTCCTTAGGAATTAGTTTTGTTTTTTTGTTTTTTCCAAATTGTTTACAAATAAATCAGTTTTAATTCACGCTCTGTCTCATGCGTTTTTAGTAAATCCAAGATTCTTTACACTGACATAAGTAGACTCTTCAAGCAAGGATTGCCAAAGAATCTCACTACAGATTGTGTGTTGTATTTTGAAGGCAAACAGGCACAAGAAACACCTCCCAGTACCAATGTCATTTTCCTTTTTTGGGGTGGACAACATGATAGTTTACAACATTTTACAGGTTCCTATTTGGTGGCCAATCTGCTTAGGCCAATCTTACGATGGCAACTGATTGTACAGGATTCCTTGGTGTGTTGGTTAGTACCCCGAAAACATATTACATTTTAGCTCCACTTGCTTCATTACTGGGTTACCCCTTAGGTAAAATTAACGTTTGGGAGTTTGTTTACACTTGCTTCTAACGTGCCCAAAAAGGAAACAAATTACACTCTCCAAATATTTATTCACAACAGAAATCAAAAAACAAAGTGGTCACTCACAAACAAAACACACAGTGATAATCAGAAATACACCACATACCAAAAACAGGAAACAAACACACAACAAATCAAGAACTGGTTGACGAAGGTCCATGCCCACATGATTTCAAAAATGTGGCGTTGCAATATGGGTGTCATAATATATTCCAGAAGTTTCCACATAAAGGTTTTTGAAGGGTAGCAGGAAGTAGTCATCGTGGGAGTGGCAAAGATTATGCAAACAAACAGAAGATGGTGCAAGAATTAATATAAAAAAAGATGAACGCCAAAAACCCGTAACACATTGGGTATACACACTGTTGTTTGGTCAATAATTACCTAAAATATCGGGCCACCACATCATCGCGTATGGCCCCCCCACATACTGACCTCCGACCAACCTCGGGGGGGGCCATCCTCAGGTAAGGCATCCTCTGGCTGCATTGGGACACCACTCCTTATGGCGATGTTGTGAAATATCCCACACAGGACCACAATTTTCGAAACCATATCCGACAAATACATGAGCTCGCCACCAGAGCGGTGGAGGCATCTGAATCGGCCTTTTAAAAGGCCGATACAGCGCTCCACCACTTGACTGGTGGCTGTAAGTGCGGTATTAAACTCACTTTGTGGGCCTGGTGTGGGAGCCAAATAAGGAGTGAGCAGCCAGGGCATGCAAGGGTATCCACTGTCTCCTGTGAAAAAGAATAGACAACATCAGGATCACTGTGTATCAAGCTTAACATTGTTATGTACTAAAGGTCTCCACTTACCCAGAAGCCACGCATCACCAGCTTGTAGGTTGTTTAATTTGTGCCATATCCCTGATTGCCGGATGACGAAGGAGTCATGTGCACTTCCTGGTAATTTTGCATTCAGGGACAGGATCTGGAGGGAGGCATCACATACCACCATTACATTCAGGGAGTGATAGTGTTTACGGTTGCGAAATATTGCCTCCAGCCGTGCTGGAGGCTGAAGTGGTATGTGAGTACCATCCACAACCCCTATGATGTGTGGGAAGCCAGCTATTTGGTAAAAATTGGCCTTGGCCACACTAAGGGCACCCATATCCAAAGGCATTTTAATAAAATGATGGAGGTGCTTGAAAAGTGCCTCCATCACTGCCCTCAGGATCCTGGAAAAGGAGGATTGTGAGATGCCCGCCACTATTCCCACCGTTGTTTGAAACGATCCTGAGGCACAGAAATGTAACACCGCCATAAATTGCGTAAGTGGTGGTATTGCTGTTGGACTGTCAATTTGCCGCTCAAGATCACCCTCTATTAATGAGAGAGTGTCTATGATGAATTTGGGAGGAAGACGGTAGCGTCTTAAAACCTCATCATCGGGCATTCCAAAAAGGGTGACACGTGTTCGAAATATCTGGGGCCTTGCACGCCTACGATGCCTACGCCTGGGACGAGATTGAGGTTGGTCGGCTTCCGGGAGCATGGCCAGAACAATCCGCCCAAGATCAACCTGAAATGGCAAGATTTGAATGTAAGGCTTTGGACCCACCCCAAAAGAAAATTAAAACAACTTAGCTTGATGATACCATCCATTGCTGCTTACATGCCGGGGTATTGTCATGATACGTCAAAACTGAAAATAATCCCAATATTAATTTGTAAAAGTTTAGTTTGTGCATTTATGTTTCTAAATTTGGTGCTAGACAAAACATAAAATAGGCGAAACACACATTTGGGCAAAGAGCAAAACGACATTGCACACAGTACATCAAAATGGGGTCAAATGTAAGCCAAAAATGCTAAAGGGCAACCACAAACAATTTTACAGGATGAATAAGCATTTAAAAATGCGCGAATTAGTTCGCCAATACAAGTTAAAAAACAAACATAGAAAAATGCGCTAATTAGTTTGCCAATACAAGTCACTATACAAACAGAAAAATGTGCTAATTAGTTCGCAAATACAAGTTAATAAACAAACAGAGAAAAATATGCTAATTAGTTCGCAAATACAAGTTAAAAAATGGACTTACCAAGAGCAAATATATAAGATTCCCAATCAAAAGGTCTTTGGGTCCGAAATATAAAAAAACCTAAAAGAGATGAAATTATGGTTCCAAAAATTAAGAACAATAACAAACAAAAGGAGACACCAATTGAACCAAAGTTAGACTTCACAAAACTTACCAAATCAAGAAACGAGGCCAGAAAAAAATCCCCCAAAAAACCGAACGGAAAATAAAAACGCAAATCTAGCAAACAAAATAAACTCCAAGCGCCAACTCCTTAATCCGCAAACAAGAAACTCCAACCAAGGTAACCTCCAACAATCCAAAAACGCCACCTCGACTCGAGACACACCAAGCCATAAATAGTGTTTAGTTTCCCGCACAAATTAAGGAGGGATCATAGGAACGCACAATCAATGATGCGGCCGCAAAATAAGGACGCATGTATAAATACGTCACGAAACAACATTTAAATTCTGGTGTATTTCTTGTTTGGACCTCAGACATGGCTACAGACCAGGGAAACAATGGACAGGCGGTAAGTCTTTCATGCATTTTGTCTCAATGATTAATTTGAAACATAAGATTGGGCAAGTTGTGAATTTGAGAAATCTGCATATTTACACAAATAGGTGAGGAGGATGACATGGAAGAGGCTGCTGGGCCCAGTATTCCGGCCAAAGCTGCCAAAAAGAAAAGGCAGCCACATTTCACAAGAAAGGAGATGGAGGTTTTGATTCAGAAGTGTGTGGACATCCTGCCACAGGCAGACAGGAATATGAGTACAAGCCAGAAGTGGAGAATGTGGGAAGAGGTAGCCGTTGCTGTCAATAGGGTGGGTGATTATGTCCGTCTAACCCGGGATGTCAAACGGCGGTAAGTAAACACTTGCCCCCCCTATAAACAAACCCCATTTTAAACAAAAGGATAATGGTTCCCATTTTATCCCACAGATGGGGCGACTTCAAATATCGTCTAAAGCAAAAACTCGCGGACAGGGATAGGCATGCAAGGGGGACAGGTGGGGGTCCCACCCCTGTGTCATTGGAGTTGACGGATTTAGAAGAGCTGGCACAGGGGTGTGTGCAGCCTGTGGAGGTGTTTGGCGTGTCCAACATGGATACGGACATGCCAGACTTTGCGGCTCCTCATGTTGTCCCAGGTAAATCTTGTGATGTCACCAACTCTGAAATGTTATTGGGCCAATATGTAGATTCTAATGTGAGTCTTTTCTCATTTTTCCTAACAGAGACACAGGCGGATGAGTCTGCTCCAGAGGGGAGCCTTGGCCGCCGAATTTCTGCTGGCTCTGCAGGGGAGGAACCAGTACATCCGGCTGAGGACCCTGCAGAAGCCAGTCCAGGGCAATCCCCCTCGCAGGCAGTGGCCCTCCTCACAGAACTCAATTTCAAATTGGATTTCCATACGGAGATTCTGCAGAGGATGGACTCCAGTCTGCTACGGGTGGCTGAGGCCCTGGAGCAAAATGCTGCGGCCAACGTGACCATTGGTCAGGCCCTGGCGGAAAATACCAGGGCCAACATCCGCATCGCCAATGCCCTGGAGCAGCTCGTTCGCCAGCACATGGTGGAGCCGACCTCCCTTCCTGCCGGAACATCAGGATCCTCCACCTCTGGCACAACATCAGCCAATCCTCCAAATGTGCCTAGCCCTGTGCCTAGTCCAGAGGCCACAACATCTGCCTCTGGACAGGCAAGCCCGATGACATCCCGGACCCGGTCTGGCGCCCTCCCTCCTCCAGCCAAACGGGTGAAAAAACGGTGACAGCAATGGCGACTTTTCCCACACTCCTTCTGTGCTTGGCTCATATTCCTTTCTGGTCAAAACTTCCCTCTCCTTTCTTGTGAATTGTTTTTAATTTTGTGTTCTACATTTCAAAAATCTTTTATGTTGGCCCAATTATTGTAACTTTGGGAATGAACCCTGCAAAAAAACTTTGCCACAAATTGTTTTTTTTTTTTTTTCTTTTGTTTGAGCAATAAAAAAAAAGTTAAAAACTGACATTGTATTCTCACATTATTGTCAAAATGGATTACATTTAATCCTGGGCCAAAAGGCACAAACTGGCAAAAACCACATTTTACATGCCCCCCCAAAAAAGGGCTCTTTAAGGAACGTTTCAAATTTAACATAACGATGCAAATTCAACAGGCCAAAAGAAAAAGGTAAAAACCAAAAAAACATGATGACATTATTGTTACAATAGGCCCTAACCAACAAATTGAGCCCAAAAGAAACAACCACAAATGTACGTAAATTGATTGTGTAATCATCACATTAGCAGCTATGATTTCCACCTGCGTACGCTTTTGTGCTAACACAAAAAACTGCTTTCAAAACACATACCAAGCCGGTTTTCAATCCAACACTAATTGCTGTTCTGACCACCCGCGATTAATCGCAGCAACATCGTGGAGTGCCAGGATGGAGGAGAAGGCCATCGCCAATGTGGTCGAGTAATCCAGACCCTAAGATGTGCGAGCATTTTGAAGGGAAAGAGGATCATCCAGTGACGTATGAGTCGGTCCGTACACATTTTACGCTCGCATCTGCTAATGTATGTACGCCCCAAAAACGCCTCGCCACGCCTGCGTTTTTCCATCTCCACCCCCGTCAACACCCAAAAACGCCCTGTTCTGTCAATCACATTTGACATGTCACTTCCTGTATGCTATTTGACGAACGAGACCAAAAAAGCTCGCAATCTGCCGTAGGCACATGCGCAGTGTTACACCGACGCAGGCGCGGTTAGTCAACATCGGAACGCAACGAGCGTACTGCTGTTTGCGTACGGCTCTGAATGAGGGCCATAGGCCCTCATTCAGAGCCGTTCGCTATTTGCGTTCGTTCGTTCAAAAACAAGGGGCGGCTATGCAAATGATCCGTTCGCACATTGCAGTCTGTTCGCACCTCTAAGTCTGAACGAGCGAGCAAAACATACGCTCGTTTATTTGATAAAAACGCCCCCTGGGCGCTCGCACCATACGTCATGTCCGCTATTTATTAGATTAATCGAGTACATCGAACAGGGTATGAACTGTTCGCCATTCTTGTGGTTGGTTTTTTCAACCGCTATTTTGCGAGCAGTTCTGACTATAAAATAACCCAGTGACGTGGTCAATGACGCTGCTGTATTAATTATGCACACCCATAAAACGCCCGTTTTGACCTTTAAGCACGCCTGCGATCGGATCTCCACTCCCCGTTTTCAAGCACCTTCCCCTGTTACCACCCACATACGCCTCATTCTGTCACTCAAAATAGCAGGCATTCGCTATATAGCGTACAAATGATTTTCGGCCGCACTGACTGGTTCGCGCATGTGTACTAAAAACCATACGCATGTGCAGATGTGCGAACATCGCTCGGAACGAGCGTATTGCCGCTAGCGAGTGGCTCTGAATGAGGGCCATAGTCCTCTATGAGTAAACATCGATGTTTTTTTTTTTTTATAGAAATGTTCGATTTGGGCTTTAGTAAATCCCTTCATAAAAAATTCAAACCAAAATCAAACCCCCCACCCCGGACTATTCTTAAACCTGGACTGTAATGGTAAAATTGGGACTTAAGGGACTATTTTTTATCCGCTTAATACTACATATGCAATAGCTAAATAATGCACATTGGGACTGATGCAGACCAGGACCATACTTGCGTACTTTGAAGGTCTCCTCTCTGAGAGAAGAGACTCAGCGGGTCCCTTTATGGGGCGGTAGCCGGTCTGTCACATCATTAGGTCCCACCCTGGTCACAGTAAAATTCCACGCAACGCAGGTCCACGACGGGGCTAAAATGACAATCGCATCATTTTAGCCTTACTCCCCATGGACTGGCGATTCCCGGTTTAATCTCCCCATCCTGCCCACTTCACTAGGGAGTGGCCGGGATTTGGGCGATCTGGCCACTCTTTCAGGGTATTCGGCAGCCTCCTGCACCCTCTGGGAGAGTAGGCAAGCAAGATCTGGACACAAAAGATAAATATAACATTGACGGAAATTGTGCCCAGAAAGAACACTCGTTCGGCAGAGTGGCAGCACTCTCAAAATACCAGCAACAGTGCCAGTTACATACAATGCATATTTTTCATAAATGATGCCAATGCTAGCAGTGCATCACTTCTCATAAGATCAAATAGATCCCAGTCTGGTAATGACGTGCTACTATGGAAACTAATCATTGAATTATTATTATTTTTTTGTCCTCTTTAATGTGGATTGACATAATGGTCTCGCAGCATTGTTTTCACATGTCCAGCTCCCCTGTAACCCCCCCCCCCTATATCTCTATTCACCTTTATATAATAATCTGTAAAGGTAATTCCACCACAGAACTTTGGCTTCATAACTGGTGATATTTGTCAATTCCTTGCTCAAGATAACAAATACACCATAGCAGCACAGTGGTCAGGATTGCTGTTTCCCTGCCTAGGTAGTATTTGTGTGTGGTAGACTTTAATGGGCAGGGGACTGATGTATACGAATACATAGGTGGTTTATTTACGAAGCGTTGGTTTCTAAAAAACCTGCTGCTTCTGATCATGTTTATATCCAAAATTTCTAAGGGCAATAAATTAACTAGCAAAACACTAATTCTAGCAAAAACATTGCCCTTTTAAATTTTGGGCATAAACACAATCAGAAGCACCGGGTTGCTTAGTAAATATATCCCATATTCTCTGTACAGCGCTGTGTAATATGACTCGCCCCTACTTTTCCCATGAAAACAAGTACCGATACTTGCCTCCAGTTGATTTGTTTTAGCTTCCACACTCTTTGAGAAGTTGTAGCACACTTATGTTATTACTTTTTAAAGAATTTAATTGATTTATCGGTTTTCAGAACCAGCTATGACAACTTAACAATTGTTAACTGCACATTAAAAAAAAAAAAAAAGAAGTTCATAAATAGGCTCCATGGCAATAGACTTTTCAACTCTTATCCATTATTTGAGACTAGATTTTTATGTACCCGAAAAAAATGTATCCTGCTAAGGTTATTAGCAATCAGTGATTTGTGCCGTCATTTCACTAGTCTGGTTACCAAGAAGTGATTTGTCTCCTTTCAATATATTAATACTATTTTTGACCCATCATTCGTCAGGCCTCTAGTTAGTATGGGTCAGACTGCAGCCATGGAGAGCTGACCAGATCATCATTAGGTCGTGCACAGCTCTGCGCTTACTTGTCCCCAAGAGAGATGGTGATGCGTAGTTAAATATTTAAAAAAATTAAAAAATCAGATTGGCTGCCTTTCTTGCAATAAATATGCACAGCTACAATAAAGAGCATAAATGATGTTATTGATCCAGGGAACTCATCATTTTGCCATTTACGAGGCTCTGAAGTACATTGTCTGTGGAAAAGTGGACTTGTCATCTGTACACAGTGCATGCAACCATTTTTGGGTGGAACTACAATCTATCCATCACAACAGGCTGCCTACTGGTTGAGCACACAGGATGGATGCATAGACTGTACATTGGTGACTGGTTTATATCTGTTGTATCTTTCTTCTGCCTTCCTCTAGATGAATACAATTTGAATGGATCTGAAAAATACCTATTCAATTTGGAAAGATGTTTACACCATTATGCATCTTCTCTCTTGTTCCTTCCCCTGCAACTATCCTTACCATCAGTGCTCCCGGTCTTTGGTCTCCTCTACTTCGGCAACTTAGACATAGACTGTTCGCCCATATGATGGCTAATGGTGCATACACACGGTCAGATTTTTCTTCAGATCTGAACGATAACGATTTAAAAAAATCGTTCAATCGATCATATCTGAAGGAAAATCTGACATATCCGACATGCCTGAACGAAGCGCGTTCCCGATGGTCAGATAACGATATCTGACATCTGATGCATTTGCAGTCAGACTTGGACGATTCCATTCATCTTAATGCAGTCAAAAATCGTTCAAATCTTTGATAAAATCATTCATCTGACAGATCTGACCGTGTGTATGCTCCTTAAAGGTTCAGAAAGCTGTTGTGCCTTCCCAAGCAACCCCCCACTGTCTTCTGAATCTAAGTTAGGGCAACTCGTTCTAGCTACTCTGTACTTGTCACTCCCAGTCTGATTTATTGCAAGATTTTTTTATTTATGCTCTGCACTGTACCCTGTAATATAAAGAAAAAGTACACAACATAAATACATTGTGTTAACCCATGTACAGGGATGTGTACACCTTGTTGTGCCTAAATAATAATGATATTAATAATAATAATAATAATATGTACCTGGCCCACCTACACCCACGATGCATAATAAAATATTTTTTATTCCCCCCCCCCCTACTACTTATCAATCTAAGGTACAAAGTAAAGAAAATAATTTGTTTGAACCATCTATTAGATTAGTGTTGCCGTGCTCACAGTATTTTATAAATTGCAGTAATATATTATAGTAATGTCAATTTGTTTAGTACAATCAATTACAATGCATTTTGACTTTCCCAGTAAAATACCATTTTAAAGAGAATCTGTATGTTCTTATTGGTAGGAGTCTACCCCACAGGTTCCCAAACCCAGTCCTCAAAGCACGCTAACAGTCCAGATTTTAAGGATTTCCATGCTTGACTATAGGAGATTTAATTAGTACTTCAGTCAATTTGATTTAACCATCTGTGCTCATGGATATCTCTAAAACCTGAACTGTTGGGGTGCCTCGAGGACCGCAATTGAGAACCTCTGGTCTACACACTAAAATATGTTCAGCAGATTCTCCAACAAGATCCCTTCCACCAGGTAGCAAATGCTCCTCTCCTGGACTTCCCAATTAGTTTACAATTGCTATTACATGTGTTGGACTAATGAATTGAGAAGGGTGTTATTAACGCAGGTGACTGCAATGATAAATAAAGTGGGAAGTCCAAGAACACAGAATTTTGGACTTGGCGGAAGGCCTCATGTTGATGTGTCTGATTAAGTTGTTTGGTACATCCAAAGTTGTAAGTACCTTAGTAGCGAATTGTGTGCAATGTTGGTACTCAATAGGAGTATGTTGGATTTTCTGCATACATAAAGATTAGCATTAATGAGTCAATAAAAATAAGACATGCCAATAACTTAAGTTTATTAGTCAGTCAACAATATTACAAATATTTAAAAATTACTTAATATAAATAGTTGGCAGCAAACTATTTCATTACAGAGTTAAATTACCAGTACAACAGACAGACTGGAGATTTAGACACCTGGAAGATAACAGTAAAATTGTAACTAAACTATCTCAAAAAATAAAAAATAAAAAGTTCAAGCTGAAGGCAATCACCTAGTGTCCTTAAGCATGGGCTCTTAATTATACAGAATACCCAAAAAATATAAATCAACTAAATTTGCATATCAAAGAACCTTTAATAATTACAATCCAAACACTCCGTAAGCCACTTGTGCCATTCTATACAGAAACTCTGAATTAGAAACTAGTTGCTTTAATAGTATAAAGATCTCAGCTCCAAAAATAATTCAAAATAAAATAAAACTTTAGCAATTAGCGTCATAAAATTATATTTTTCCCACATAAAAATACAAAATGATATTAATGACAAGAATATTACTTCTAAAAAACAAAAACACAAAAGAAAAAAAAAAACCAACAAAATAGAAATATGCATGAAAAAAGTCTCTCCTTTTGTTAGCAAAACACTATCCAAAATAACTACAATCATTTACATCAGTACAAAGATTTCTGGATTTTAAAAAATAGTTGCAATGACAAAAGGGGTATCTTTTCTGACAGTAAAAAATGACACTGTGGATAAAATCTGCAAAATATGCAATGAAAAAAATAAATTTGCATTAAAAAGGTTTACACTGTTTTTTTATACAAATATTAGAAACAGTATTGCACATCACAACACAGAATCGAGGTTAGTCAGCCTTCCAAAATGTGTTATATTCAAGTTTTCTAGCATCTTTGAGGAGAGGCATTGTGCAGCCAGATGCGTCAGGGATACAATATCAAGTGTTGTCCATACACAAATATATAAATGCTAAATGTTTCCTTCTTAACAAAAAGTGTGGATTTTTAATTTTTTTTCCTCCATAGTCATACACTTGGGCAGCAATATGCACATTGGGGGAGCAAAAGTGAAGCTTTAAAAATATAAAAATACAATCAAAATCAACTAGCAATCTTCTACAAAAATAGTAAAATAAATATGATTTATAAAAAATCCAATACAGTGTTCAACAATTAGAAAATAAGAATTTACTACACACAAGTACACACACAAAAAGCAGGATTAGAACTAGAAGCAGCATTGACTGCTCCACACAGAAGTGAAATGACATTAAAATGACTTTCTGCCAATCCCCCATTTAGAATATTTTCCATTTCATATTCCAAGTATTTTTTCTAAATATTTGGTAGAAAGGGATATATTTACCCCACAATTTTAAATTGAATTTTGTTTTCTCACTTGAGCAGATGCGCCTCTCTAATTCATTAGTTTAACAAGATTAATGGCAAGATTATTTTATTTCTTCTTGTTAGAAATCCAAAAAATTGAGGTATTGCAAAAAGAGATGTTAATTAAAACAAGCGCATTTCAAAACAGCTGACTGTCAAAGATTTCTCTCAGAGATAAAAAAATATAGTGCATAACAAAGTCAGAATTGTTTTGGGGTTAGGAAGGAAGGGTTAAGGTCGACAAAATACTATTAATAATATGAAGACCCAGGGAACATGACAGATCTGTTTAAGGAACAGGTAAGGGTACATAAATAAATTAGAAAGAAGCACTCTTTAGAACAGTAACAATTTTAAACATTTAAAACGTGAACTACAACCACATTGAAACATCAAGGTGAGACAAGTCACATATCGTACAGTACAAAAAAAGCACGCTGTTGACAACCGGTAAGAACGCATTTTTCATACACAGAAGATTGTCCCATGGGTTGTACCTAGAAAACCCATTTTGTCTCTATTCTTTCTGCATTAAATTGGTATATTTATGGAGTGAAAATATTCAAAGATAATTTTTTTTATACTGAAATATTTGTTGTGGGCTAGTTGCATAACCTCATGGCTTACTGAAATATTTAAATATTTCTTAATGGTGTTTAACATTTTTCCTAGCCAAAACTATTATTAATTACTGTTGGCTTCTTAAAATAAATATATAAATCAATATGTAAAAATAAAATAGCAGCCTTAATCAAATTATTAAAAAAATAATTAAAAACAAAGTGTGCAGAGGAAACCAATTTCAAAATAATGTTTTAGCCACGTGTCACTGTTGTCTTGAAGGTAGAGGGGAATTGTTATGCAACTAGCCGTCTGCATTATACATCTCCATTTTGACTTTAATTTTTACGCTAAAGCATCAAGCATTTTAATATTAATAGTAATATTATTTCTTACTAATATGTATCACTAAATATCATTTGGGTTATACATTTGGTGACTGATTAAATGTGCTGGCCATCTTTGGTTTTTATAGAAAGTTTTAAACCATGACATTTTAAACTGGGCGGGGGAAGTTACGCAATTTTATTTTTAATACGATTGAATTTTTTTTTCTATGCTACTTCACGTCACAAGAGTCAGAACCACACATCACAACTATTGCACGGGGATTACAGTATCACATCCAATCCTTGTAAATTGAAGTCCACGACTAACCAGGACACAAAATGGCTGCACTTACTAATCTAAAACAAATTTTCATATTGTACACATTTAAGGACATTTGTTTTACTTGAGTCACAATTCATGCAAATATGTTTGTTATTTATTTTTATTTTTTTGCTACAAAATTTTGTAAATTTTGCTCATGCTACTGTACCTTGCAATACCGTATCTGTGGTTAGTTAATAGTTCTAGTGCATGCATATGGTGTAGACAGGTAGGTAAACATGCATATTTCACATTCTAAAACTATGGCAGTTTCGGCCATATTGTGCTGCCTGCATTATTCTGCAATGCAGATTTTGAAAACTTTTTAATCCTGTATAAATAGGTGGCATTACACACAACACCTATATAGCAGCAAGCTAATACAGCTTATGATTAAAAATGTTTAAAAATAGCTAATAAAAAATCAGATTATCTTGAGGTATTAATTTCTTGCAAGTCAAAATGGAGAGCGGAAAAAAAAAATCAACCCTATATTTTTTTTAATTTACACACACACTTAAAATAGCAACAATAAAAATAATCTTTTTAGTAGCAGACATTTTTCCATTTTCACTATTAATTGCTACCTTTGGTAAATAACTGGGGCTGATCTTTAAGTTAAAAATTCATGTCTAGAAATAAGTGCACACTTCATCCATAAAGATATATTATATATATATATATATAGCAGCAGACTGTGTTGCCCCTATGCAGAACATTCCCATATCTAATTTCAGCATTACATATAAAAAAGAACTTAGAAAAAAAAATATAAAAAAAATATTTAACATGAAAATATCACAAATAATTATTAAGCCTGAGATGTGGGGTTTTGGTGAAAAACAAGAGGCTTTTAGTGTTTTGGCTGCTGATACAGATGCACGGATAGAGGGCTGGGGTGAGAAGCAGAAGAATGCACTTATTTCCTCTGCAAGTCAGTATTTTTAAACACAGTAAGCCGCATGCACCCATCTCTCAGTGAGTGGTAGATAAGCAATTCTTAGTTCCAGCGAAAGTGGATCTGACGAGGCCGGTCTGCTCCTTCCTTCACCAGTGGCTTGTGGAACTCCCGACCGGCACGAGAGTGGATATTCGCCCAGCAGAACTCGCAGTAATACTGCAGGCAAGTGACGTTGGCACAGAAGAACGGAGCAAATTTCCCACTGCAGCGGGCTCCCTGGCATTCATCGCACATCTGGTCATCCAACACGTATGGTTTCACCTCTACCTGTAATCAGAGGAGAGATAGAATACGAACATGAGTTATGCAGTACATGACTCGGCAAGCCAATATAATAGAGTCCCCATTAAGATGTGGCAGGGATGGGGAAAAATACATTTTTTTTCTGTTTTAACAGTTTATTTTTGTTTAAACCAGGTTTTTTTTTTTGCATTAATGTGTTAATGAAAATATTGAATCCTTCTTATAATAATACTGTGAAACATTGCTAAGTATTAGAAACCTTGATCAGCCATGTTTTAATGCTAACATTAACAATCCAAAATTAACTTTTTTATTTTGTTAAAAGAAAGCCAGACTAAGTCTTTCTTTCTTCCTTCCTGTGTGTGGGTAATCAATTTATTGCAGATAACAAATTTAGGGGGATACATATCATGCCTTCTAACAAGTGAAGAACTGGAAAAGTTACCCATAGCAACCAATCAACTTCATGGTAACATTTATCAAATACATTCTATAAAATGATAGATAGGAGCTGATTGGTTGCATCTCAGTAGAACTGAAGGTTTTGAATTTAAATAAAAGTGAAGGAGATTAAACCAAGAGGTGTTTCTCTGAATATTGCCTCATATGTGTTGGAGTTGTCTATCCTTTAAGATTGAGAATTAGTTGTGATTGTCTCCTGTCCTATAGGGAGGAGTTTGTGGAGCCTTAGCCGATACTAGGCAGATTTAGTACCTCTGATCTGGTTCACCCTCCCACCCTCCCTATTTCTTTGTTGTGTGCGAATATACTGTATTGGTTCAGCTCACTCTATATGAAGACCACAAGCAACAAGAATGTGGCATAGTACCAGAGGGATTCACTTATAATAGGCTTTTTTTTTCCTTTTAGGAAGTCACGGCGCCATGTCTATAGGACACAGCATAATACTACTTTTTTTTTTTTTTAAATAACCATTTGGTTTAAACCAGCCAACCCTCAGCTGCGGTGATAAATAAAGCTGGTTATCTGGTGAAATATGCAATAGGAGAATGAACTAAACATAGGTGGAGTTACTGTTAATATAAAAAAAAAAAATCAGGCAATGGTTAAAGAGCAGGCTCTATTGGATAATGATGCTTTTTATGCCTCAGTGGGGTGGAGTACGTTATGCACACATTATAATATGGCAGCATTATCAGAAACTCTAAGGGAAGAATAAAGTTACTGGCAATGTGACGCGATGCTCGGCTGCGCAAATATCAGCTAGTTAAGGTGCAATTTTCTAGGAATTTTCTGGGAACAGCACAGTGTCGACCTCGCCGAACTGCCTCCTAAATATATTCTGCACATTCTCATTTAGGATTTTGGAAAATACTGGAAAACAAACCTACATAAAGGGTCAATAATGATTTTACTTTAACGTGAATTTTGAAAACATGTCTTGCGGACATCGCTACTTTTATTAAAAAGTATTCTGACTTTCTATTATGGTCACTTGGTGGCGCTGTTGTGTAGGAGGCCTCTCTAGCAATCATCTAGGCCTGGTGCTGCTTATTTCTCTACCACAGGAAGAAATATGACAACTTGCAATCATTAATGCATCTCAACCTGAGGAGAAATGGGCTTTGTGCATTTAAATTCAACGGAAAAACAAAGAAAAGAAAGCTCGCAAATATCCCCGAAAAAGTCAACTCTGATCAATAATAATAATAACAAAAAAAACAAAAAAAAATCCAAAACTGGTCTTAAAATACATAATTTTCCCCAGACTCTAACCTACATACATAAATTATAATTCTTGTTTTTCAGATGCTACTGCCAGTTCATACTGCCATAAAGGACCTTTTTTACCCTGTGTATAAGAAACTCAAAAACGAGACAGAAAAGGAGTAGTAAGTTCCCTAAGCATTTTGTGGGTCAGCGCCATCAGGCATAGGCTTCTTTGGGAACTTTTCCTTGCACCCCACACAGGTGTCTTGTAATAGACCAGCTGTACATTATACAAGCCAGTTTTCATCAAGGACATTTATGCAGGACATTTGAGGTCTATTTACTAAGTCTTGGATGGAAGATAAAGTGGACGAGATAAAGTACCAACCAACTAGCTCCTGTCATTTTTGAACAGAGCCTGTGACATGGCAGTTAGGAGCTGATTGTCTGGTACTTTATCTTCACCCAAGGCTTAGTACATAGACTCTTATTACAGTAGCCCCAAAATGCTACTCTGATCAAATATTCTACATCTCATTACTGATGTGTGTGGGTAGTCAATTTGTTGCAGATACATTTAGGGGTAGACATATCATCATGCCTTCTAACAAGTGAAGAACTGGAGAAGTTACCCAGAGCAACCAATCAGCTTCTTGGTAACATTTATCAAGTACATTCTATAAAATGATAGATAGGAGCTGATTGGTTGCTATAGGCAACTTCTTTATTCCTTAGAAGGCTTGATACATCTCCCACTTAGAGAGCTACTTTACACCCAATATTAAGCAGGAGTCACTGCCTATTTTCTTTCTGTAGAGACACGGGACACATACTAAGTTGGACAGTGGTATTCTAGTCCATAGACGCTTTAGGATTGCTAATTGACATTATTGAGCCCATGCAGGAGTTTATTAGCTTTTTAAGTGATTGAAAATAGACCTGCATACTGTATGAAATACATGAAGAGGACTTTCCAAGATGCAATCTTGTATACATTGCTTAGACTCAGATAACCAGCGCTTACATTTTAGTTCGCCACCTGTCTTCTACTATACACTAGAATAAAAAAAAACAAAAAAACAACGCACTCACTCTTTTATCGATATCACCATGCTGGAGCTGCACAAACCGAGCACTGATGGCCGCAATGTAACTCTGCTGATTGGAAAACGCGACTCGTCCAGCACCTTTGGGGTACTTCAATTCTGGATCGGTATCAATTCCAGCATAGCACACTCCCCCATAGAGACGATCCATAATCATGGCCAGTTCCACTGGAGGAAGGACAAGAACCTTATTAATACCGGACAATGGAAGGTTCTCCATTTTTAACGAGATTCAAACTTGCAAACATTTAAGGTTCTTTGGTTCCAACTTAATGTGAACAACCCTGTGGGGCACTGCCGTTCTACAAAGGTTTCTCTTAAAAAGTAATTAAAAAGATTGAAAAATAAATAAGTAATTCCTGATGTGTGGTCATCTCACTTACATACATTTCACTTCCTTGACTGTTTTCACCCATTGTCAGTGCACTCGTTACCAGAGGTGTGTAAATATTTAATGCATCAATACAGCAGCTCTTTGTTAGACAACGCATAATGTCTATGTTTAGAGAATGAGTGGGTGGAAGCCGACAGATCACTAATACAATTCAGTGCTACTGACTTGAGAGATGCGGACTGACCGTGCAGAGCAATTGGCTGCTTTACTAATGTCTGGTCATGTTAGACAAAGAGGATAGATATATATATATATACATACACACACACACACACACACACACACATATATACATATATATATGTGTATATATATATATATATATATATATATGTATATATATATATAATATATACACACACACACATATATACAAATACTCGGCACTAAACTTAATCAGGTTAAACTTGTGTCGGTGCCTTCCTCCACAATACAAAGCAATATTCACATTAGGCGGCACTCAGACAACAAGTAGAAAAAAAAACGACACAGAGACCCCGCAGAGTTAGACTGCGGGGTCTCCATGTCGTTTTTTTCTACATACTGTCTGAGTGTCGCCTAATGTGAATATTGAGAATATATATATATATATATATACATATATATATATATATATATATATATACACATATACATATACACACACACCTCTATATCTATCTCTGGTGCCCTCCAAAGAGTGATGACGCATTTTACATTTTTTACAAGTTTCCGAGTGCAACTAAATTGCCGTTGTGCGTGTCTAGATGTATGTATGTACACACGAGGGCTGGTTGAAAAAAAGTAATGAGACGGCCTCCGGTTTTCTGTCCCATAGTTAGACGTGGCAACACTATGCTAGCTATTGTGAAGCTCATACATCGATGTGTCTGAACCTGCGGCTGGACTGCCATAGGCGTCTTTGTTTGGTCACGAGTGGACGATCTTTATATGTTTCGTCATGGCAGATGAGGAAGACGTGTCTGAGATTACATTAGAGATGTGTGATTGAACTGTGTGTTGAACTTGGAAAAAGCGGAAATGAAACTCATGAAATGTTACGGCAAGCATACAGTGGAGAAACAATTAGCCATGCTGCAGTATTTCGGTGGTGGAAGTACTTCAAAGAGGGTAATACGTGAGTTATTGGCAAAGCGCGTTCTAGGACACCATGCACCACGGTTACAGATGTCAACAATGCCAAAGCTGTGGAGACTTTGCAAAATGACAGAAGATTAACTGCACACAAACTTTTGGCTTCACTTGGCATCTCATTCGAAGGGGTTTAGCATATTGTGACAAAGGAACTGAAAATGCATCGCTTGTGTCAGGGCCGGCTCCAGGGCTAGTAGCGCCCTGTGCCGGCTGGGTGTATGGCGCCTCTTTACCTGCGCGACCAAAAATGGAGGCATGACCTAATTCACATAGGCCATGCCCCTTGAGTGACCAGCATGGCACGCCTCCCGTGTAACGTCAGACTGGGGGGAGCCCAGCACTCGTCACTAGCTGGGCTTACCCCAGCCCTCTCCCGGCACTGAATGGATGCAGCGCGCAGCATACATTCAGCCTCCAGGGTCCGACGCCGCGGCGGCGGGAGTACCCACCTCCCGACCAGACCACCGCTGGCCACTTCGGCCCAAGGGTGGAACAATGCTGTCTGCTGAAGTCGGGATGTTGGGGAGGGGTGCGCCCTCTATGGTGTGGCGCCCCTGTTCGACCGCACTGGTCGAACATCCCAAGAGCCTGCCCTGGAGTGTGTTCCAGGTGAGTACCCAGAACTCCCACAGACGAGCAGATACGACGACAAGTTGCATCGTGCAAGAACACTGTTTGAATGTTGGAGAGGATACCCAATTTCCCGACATTGATTGTGACGTTTCATGAATCGTGGATTAGTCATTATAATCCGGAATCCAAACAGTTCAGTGTATGGAAACCTGCGAATTCGCCTCCACCCAAAAAATTCCATGTGATTCCTTTGGCGTGTAGTCATGCTTCTGCTGTTCTTTGATGCGCACGGTATGATCCTACAGCACTGGGCTCCCCGTGGACAGACAATTAATGGTGACTTCTATGGAAACGTCCTGAAAGCCCATTTGTGTGGAGCCAAGAGGAAGAAAAGACATTTGCTGAAGAAACAGTGGTTTTTGCTCCAAGATAATGCCCGACCATATGTTACTGCTGTTGCATTGGCAGCAATCACTGAAATGAATGGGGCAGCACTGGAACACCCTCCATATAGCCCGGACTTAGCGCCCTGTGATCTCTGGGCATTCCCAACCCTGGAAAAAAGTTCTCAACAGATGATGAAGTGAAAAATGCCACAGCTGCAACACTAACGGTGATGTCACAAAACCGTCTGCTGCACGTCTTCGAATCGTTGTTGAAACGCTGCACAAAATGTATTGAATGTGAAGGATGCTACTTTGCAAAAGAAAAATGTTCAGATCCTGTGGAGTCATCTGATTCTGAATAACAAAATCAGTCTCATTACTTTTCAGTCAGCCTGTATATACAATATATACACACACACATATACATTATATATATATATATATATATATATATATATATATATTATTTTTATTATTCACCATTTACCCAACAGACTGTAAG
This sequence comes from Taudactylus pleione, assembly GCA_031769625.1. Classification (NCBI taxonomy): domain Eukaryota; kingdom Metazoa; phylum Chordata; class Amphibia; order Anura; family Myobatrachidae; genus Taudactylus; species Taudactylus pleione. The sequence continues at coordinate 10,424,954 of JAUIMM010000300.1, forward strand.
GAAATCACAGACTGCTCTCAATAATACGACAGGGGCTTTAATTATGACCTTTTATATCCTCAATTAAGGCAAATGTCAGTCAAAGGATACTGTAATTAAGCAGATACATAGAAATTTTTTGTAATTGGTATTTGTTTCTCTTCTTTAAACTCTTACCAGCTCTCAGGGGTCTGGGGACACCTCCCACAAATATTGTTTTTCGGGGATCAAGGGGCTGTGACCCGTCCATTACAAAGTCGCTGTCGCTCAAATTCCAAGGACGAATCTGAACCTATTCCAGAGAGAAAGGTCGGAGGTTTATCATCGGGTGTCATCTTCTATGCAAACAATTCTGACCCATCGTCTTCTCTCTGCCATATAATAAACTGCTATATAATATACCGGTGTCCTACCATATCTATACACACTGCATCATTAGCACTACATAGTAATAAATGAAGGTATTAATCTGGATCCTGGCTGTAAGCGAGGATCCAATTCACCTCAGCATTTGTTCAGTATATGTCACGCATTACAAAGTGACATATTATATGTAGGATGCCATTTATACAACGTACACACGGTTATGCAAAAGTGCTTCTCAGCTCTGGTGTCCAGGTACCACTAAGACGGCATCCTCCGAGTCACATGGAAAAAAAAATGTACCCCTCCTCCTTATGGATGTAAGAAATGACGAGGCAGCTGGACCCCTCTCATATTTGACCATACATGTGGCACACCATGCAAGAGATATGGAAGCCTACTGATCAGAACCAATCTGCCCAAGCACTGCCCCATCCAGGCTGGATTATGAACAGCAAGGCCCGATAGATTTCTACACTTCCCTTAGTTGTACTAGTTATCAATATCATTTGCCAAGAACACATGCACTATCTGGTGCTGTCCTATAGTTCCATCTCGGCAGAGCCTCATACACATACATAGAGCTGCCGCCATATGTAAGAGCTGATCAGTCTGCACTCAGGCCAAAAGGGAATACAATTATGTGATCGCACAGCACAATATTGGCACAGGCTACCTATAACCATATACAGTGTCAGGTGTGGTAGTTGTCCGATGGTTTTTACCAGCTGCCGATTGTCATCTAAATAAGCCCAGATCAGATATTTAAAATCAGGATAGACAGTGTTCTTTGGCCCATAACTGGCGTGCATTTAAATCTAAAGTTAGCTAAATGGCCAGCAGACTTGTATTGTATAGGACCATCATTGGCATGCTGAGGACTAAAGTGGGAGCACTGTTCCTGAACATACCTCCCAATATGTCAATAGCCCATTAAAACACCTCTTTAGAATGTAAGCTCTCACGAACAGGGCCCTCTTCCCTCGGTGGCTTCTCCTTCCTTTACTCATACGATCTACTCTACACTCCCCACAAGGGCACCACCCTGCTGCTTTTGAGTGTTATGATCACTATTGCAGTAATGTTTATAAACTATGTCCTTGTCCTGCACTGTATTTTACTGCATGTCGCTATTTTCTTGTTTGCACATTTGTTTATGCACTTTGGAGGCGCTACGGAACCCTTGTGGCGCCATATAAATAAAGGATAATAATAATTGCACCTGCTTGGCTATGAAAATCAACAGTGAACATGAGATATCGCCCAACGTTCCAGCAAGAAACACATATACATACATATATATATATACATATATATATATATATATACATACATATATACATATATATATATATATACACACACATATACATATATATATATTAGGGATGTGCAGGCTCGGATAGGTTCGAGTTTGCACGTGGAGTTCGGATTTTTCCCTCCAAAAAAACGGAACTCAGAACGAGGCAAAACGTCATCTTACATGGACGAACATCATCATTCCTGGACAAAAGACCAGGAATGATGATGTTCGTCCATGTAAGATGACGTTTTGCCTCGTTCTGAGTTCCGTTTTTTTGGAGGGAAAAATCCGAACTCCACGTGCAAACTCGAACCTATCCGAGCCTGCACATCCCTAATATATATATATATATATATATATATACACACACATACATATACAGTCAGGTGAATAAATATTGGGACATTGACAGAATTTTCATATTTTGGCCTCTATCCACCACCACAATGGCTTTGAAATGAAACAAACAAGATGTGCTTTGACTGCAGACTTTCAGATTTAATTTGAGGGTAATTACATCCAAATCAGGTGAACGGTGTAGGAATTACAACGGTTTCTATATGTGCCTCCCACTTTTTAAGGGGCCAAAAGTAATGGGACTATCAACTCAAAAGCTATTTCATGGACATGTGTTGGCTATTCCCTCGTTATTTTATTATCAATTAAGCAGGTAAAAGGTCTGGAGTTGATTCTAGGTGTGACATTTGCATTTGGAATCAGTTGCTGTCGACTCTCAATATGAGATCCAAAGAGCTGTCACTATCAGTGAAGCAAGCCATCATTAGGCTGAAAAATCAAAACAAACCCATCAGAGAGATAGCAAAAACATTAGGTGTGGCCAAATCAACTGTTTGGAACATTCTTAAAAAGAAAGAACGCACCGGAGAGCTCAGCAACACCAAAAGACCCGGAAAACAACTGTGGTGGATGAGAGAAGAATTATTTCCCTGGTGAAGAAAAACCCCTCCACAACAGTTGGCCAAATCAAGAACACTCTCCAGGAGGTAGGTGTATATGTGTCAAAGTCAACAATCAAGAGAAGACTTCACAAGAGTGAATATAGAGGGTTCACCACAAGATGCAAACCATTGGTGAGCCACAAAAACAGGAAGACCAGATTAGTTTGCCAAACAACATCTAGAAAAGCCATTACAGTTCTGCAACAACATCCTATGGACTGATGAGACAAAGATCAATTTGTACCAGAGTGATGGGAAGAGAAGAGTATGGAGAAGGAAAGGAACTGCTCATGATCCAAAACATACCAACTCATCAGTGAAGCATGGTGGTGGTAGTGTCATGGCGTGGGCATGTATGGCTGCCAATGGAACTGGTTCCCTTGTATCTATTGATGATGTAACTGCTGACAAAAGCAGCAGATTGAATTCTGAAGTGTTTTGGGCAATATTATATGCTCATATTCAGTCAAATGCTTCAGAACTCATTGGACGACGCTTCACAGTGCAGATGGATAATGACCTGAAGCATACTGCAAAAGCAACCAAAGAGTTTTTTAAGGCTAAAAAGTGGAATGTTATGCAATGGCCAAGTATCCCCTGACCTGAATCCGATTGAGCATGCATTTCACTTGATGAAGACAAAACTGAAGGGAAAATGCCCCCAAAACAAGCAGGAACTGAAGACATTTGCAGTAGAGGCCTGGCAGAGCATCACCAGGGTTGAAACCCAGCGTCTGTTGATGTCTATGCGTTCCAGACTTCAGGTTGTAATTGCCTGCAAAGGATTTGCAACAAAGTATTAAAAAGTGAAAGTTAGATTTAGGATTGCTTTGTTTGTCCCATTACTTTTGGCCCCTTAAAAAGTGAGAGGCACATATAGAAACCGTTGTAATTCCTACACCGTTCACCTGATTTGGATGTAATTACCCTCAAATTAAATCTGAAAGTCTGCAGTTAAAGCACATCTTGTTTGTTTCATTTCAAAGCCATTGTGGTGGTGGATAGAGGCCAAAATATGAAAATTCTGTCAATGTCCCAATATTTATGCACCTGACTGTGTGTGTGTGTGTGTGTGTGTGTGTGTGTGTGTGTGTGTGTGTGTGTGTATATATATATATATATATATATATATATATAATTTCATTCCTAACGCTACAGCCACCTACTAGATTAAAGTGAGAGTGCTATACTGTCACCTCCTGTTATACATCCAGGATGACTATGGCACGACATATAGATAAGGATGGACATTGGGAATGGTGAAACCTGGCATCAGGAAAAATAAATAAAACACATACCCAAATAGATTTATTCAGTGGGTACATAGTAAACAGTGTTTTAGCACATAAAAATTCCTGCATCATTAACCGCCAAACTCGTACTTCTAGTTGAAGCTGTTAAATTCCCCTTCCCCTGACAACCACTTGTTTTACTCAAACAAACAAAAAGGCAGCGATCAATATGCAAGGCAGCGGACAGCAAAAAAATAAATACAATCCATCAATACTGAACGCTAAGCCTTCCAGGGGATTTGTTTCATCTCCCTCCTCTGGGTGAATATATTTATGTATTTCTGCAACTTTTTAATATAATCCATTCATTACCCAGAGAATATGGTGTTTACTTACAGGCTTGTCCTTGATGGTAGGACTAGAGACACAGAGATAAAGTTTTGAGTCTTCTTCAATACAGGCTTCAATAAGTGCTTGAACTGAGCTTTCTTCTTGGAAGAGAAGAAATGCATAACCTACAGCATAAAATAAAAAGGACAAAACTTAAAAAAACAATAAAAATAGTGTTCAGCCAATCTTGCCCTGTACTATGTAAGGTCGGTCATAGTGTTGATGCACCTCTTCATACATCTGACAAATGCTAGTGTGTGGACTAGATCCCCTTTTATTATTACTATTTATTATTATTAAATTCTAAAGCTGCTTTTTGAACCAGACACACACACTCTCACCAGCCACAATTGTTATTTCACTATTTTATGTATCAAGTGCTCTCCACACCTTTTAGATTGTAAGCTCACTGGGTCAGAGCCATCTTTATTCTCTGGTCAAGTCAAAGTATGCTATTTATTTGTTCACATGGCTACGCAATAGGTCAGCTCTGATAAATAAACAGTTGAGTATCAGCTATATCAATAACAAATTTGAATCTTTTTAATTACTAAAAAATATATAATAAAAAGTTCAGTATACAGCAAACATTATTGGCCAATGAAAACACACAAAAAATATGTACAATGTACTGTAATATACAACAAATGACCATAGCCAATGTCAGTCGGTAGTGAATTGAAAAAATACTATGACAAAAAATTGTTAGTTTGTTTGGGTCACCACAGTACTATGTATCAGCTACCACTTGAGGGCCATTTATTTGTAACACTGATGTTTCACATCCCATGTGTAGGGGAATAATTTCCGTAGTGCTTCCAGCAATATAAATCATGAATAACAATCAAAATATACAAAGTTCCATGGAAAAGACTCGCTTTATAGCATTTTGAACAAACTTATATGTTCTGTAATGATCCTCGAGTTGAATCCTATTTTAAGGAATAGTTGTGGTACCCCCACAGTAGATTGCATATATGAAAGCGATGCCTCACTGTTGTATGGTATATATATATATGTAATGTCCAATCACTCACCAGCGTCATTCAGGTTCTATCAGCCGTTCGGCAGGGGCCTCTTGCTCCCACTAAGTTCCGGCTCGTATCTCCCCATGATGTACGGCTTATATGAGTCAGCCTGGTATAACCTGTGATGTTTAGCGGTAGTGTGCAACAAACTCCAGGCTCCGCCAGCCTTGGATCAGAGACCGCTCTCCATGCTGCGTACCGGCTCGCTGCTCCCTGCAGTGCTCGGCCTGAACACGTGAGTCCGGGTAATGTCTGCGATGTCCTGCAGCAGAGTGCAGGGAGCCGGTCCACAGCGTGGAGAGCGGTTTCTGATCCAAGGCTGGCGGAGCCTCATCCTCCCTACACATGGGATGTGAAAGGTCAGTGTTACAAATAATCGGCCCTCAAGTGGTAGCTGATACATAGTACTGTGGTGACCCAAACAAACTAACGATTTTTGGTTATAGTATTTTTTCAATTCACTACCAATTGGCTACTTTTTTATGTCATTTGTTGTATTTTACAGTACATTGTACATTTTTTTTGTGTGTGTTTTCATTGGCCGATGATGTCTGCTGTATACTGAACTTTTTATTATATATTTTTTAGTAAGTTCATGGTCTCATATTCAGTAAGGTTTCAGGTGTTTCACACCGTATTTATCCTAATTTGTTTCTTTCTAAGGCCGGCAACCACAGCAGCAGCGTGAATCACCTGTCACAACACTAATTAGTGTATATATATTGGATGTTCTTTGCAGCGCCGGTGGCTTTATTTCTGTTACACATTTTAGCTCTGATAAAGACATTAAATAGGCACATTTGGGTCAATTCAAGTAAGAGCAATGCAAAAATGGCACATTCCGGCCCAATGTTATATATGCACAAAACCCGTACATACAGTTGCCTTAATTTGCACATTTTAGTACACATCCTTATATGTTTGCAAACTAAAAATACGTGGATTATGGGCAAACCCGTGGCGAAATAGGTGCCTTTGCTGGTGTACCAGCGCCCGCACATCGCCCCTAATTGAATTGACCCAATTGTTAATTAAAAGTCATCTGTTCTGGCTCCAATTGATTCATACCTGGGTAAGAAAAAACAGCTCCGAAAAAAAAAAAAAAAACGTAAATAAATATTGATTGCAAATAATTTCAACAGTAATAAGAAATAATCAGTAAAGAATTCTGATCGGTGTCGATTTGAAACAAATTACTCTCTCTCTGGTGTTAAGTCAGTGAATAAAATAATAAAAAATAAAATAACCAATCACCATACTACAGAGCCTGCAGCTGTTCACTACAGGGATGCTTCAAAAGGCCACAAGGGTCAGCTATTTATAAACTTAAAAGTGTAAAATAAGCAGCAAGTCCATGAACTACAGGTGTGAGAGGATTATTCAAATACCGTCACACAATCACACCACTAGGTATTCCCTGGATACAAAACTCAAGCCTGCCTCCCAGAGTGAAACCAGATCCCTGGGTGAGCAGCCGTGATTCGGCCCAGAGGACTGGTGGTAGCTCACGGGCTTCATGTAATAACTGTCCGAACGCTCAAAGCTTGCAAAGAGCTGAACTTAAAATACCAAAGACACATTTTGTAACTCTATGCAAGTCAAAGTATGCATGGAGAGTAATCGAACTGGAAGTTTTCCCCATCCAACATATATGAAGAATAGTAGATTTCACTTTGAGGAACGAGATTATATAAGGTGATAAAGGTGCATATTTTGGCGGTGTCCCTTGCTGTACCTACAGCACAACAGCCATGTTCACTATGCACAAGGACATTTCTTGCACCATCTCAGAAGCTTGGACAGACTGGGCGCCATGCATTAGTTTTAATGGGACATTTTTTTTTTTTATCCTTCCAGATACAAAAATTTCAACAAACAAAAGTGAACCATGAAATAAATGTCCTCTCATCATCAGAAATAATTCAGGTCACAAACGACCTGAATTAGGCACTTTGTGGTTATAAAGTCACAAGACACTTGACGGATAGGAGGTTGTCCCACCTCCCTGCACACCTAGGCGCACCTCTCGTTTATGTAAGCAGAGACTCCGCGTGGACTTAGACATTTGCCATCTAGATGCAGAAAAGCATTTTCTGCCGTCTGTGTATAGATATAAGGTCCACTGTGTGTAGATGAACGTCCTTTTATAATACAGACCTACCAAAGTATAAGACTGAGCTGAGGCAGTTTCACACACTAACAGCAACACAGTGAGGTGTTATGTCTGACAGAAACTCCTATGTACAAATGCATAGTAACCACACAATGGTCGCTTTCTGCAACAGTTTTCAATCAGTGCCTCTCAAAAACACAACACAATGAAAGCAAGTATCCAATTGGTTGTTATGGTTACAACACAGTGTTGCGGTTATACCGTTCATAGCGTTTAGGACCAGCTATAGGTGCTTTTAAAATGGGAAAAAAAAAACCTGGAAAACGTTACTGACCTTTAGGAGGAAAGTAGGATTTACTTTCTGCCTTGTGCGGCCAATCTACCACCAGGGGGCCAAACCGACGGAAACTGGCAGTGATCTCATCTGAATGAACAGGAACGAAACAGCTCAAGATATTTAAGGCTGACATTTAATATAGAATGTAACATAGGATTCATTATAGAAACAGTTGCCGTTAATACGGACAAAGAAACCTTTCAACAAGCTGTATCATTAGTAACTATATATAAAGGGGGAGATTCAAACTTTTTAAAGGAGGGCAAGTAAAGGTGTTGTCCTTTGCAATCAGATTGTAGTTATTTTATAGACTGATCTAGATAAATAATATCTAGAATAATTGGTTGTTGTGGGCAACAGCGCCATTTTTTGGAAGGTTTGAGAAATCTCATTTGCCTTGTACATGCCATCGTGCCACTTTTGCTAAAGACATTTCATCATCCCATAATGTGGTTTACAATACAGCGTCACGTATAAGGGCAATTATCAATTCTTCCTACTAAACAGGGACCACAAAAGGAAGTGACAAAGAAAGCCATGTTCAGGCATCTTTAATAATTATGCAGAACACGCATAAAATAAAATATAGCTGTCTGAGGGTGGAGACCCATTATTTACAAGCAAGCTATTATTTTCTGCCGATATAATTTTTACAAAACATAAAATACATCATACTCTGCACTTAACTAGATATATTTTTTAAAATATGTATTGTTACATAATCTACTTGCGACCCTTGATTCTTCCTTTTGGCCAGTCACTAGATCTTGGGACCTGTAGTTCTTTATAAGCTGACTCCTAGCCAATATTCATCCCACAATTAACGGTTATAGTTCTCCCGATTAAACGTCACCAACCATACAAGACCCAATCATTTCCATGCAATTGCATTCAGGTATCTCACCTTCATCTATATCAGGTGGAAGGCCACCAACAAACACCTTTCTTGAAAAGCGTTCAATTCTCTCCCCATTCTGATGTCCAGAATAGCAATTGGGAGAATTCAAGATGCCAACTTGGTCGTTATGCCCATCGTCCAGCAGACCGTCGTCTATCGGGAACAAAGACGAGCGACCTGCAATGCGAGATTTTGCGATTATAAAAGAGATAACCTGACTGGATCATACTTTTATACATGAAAGCAAATTAAATTGGACGTGTTTGATGAAATTTTAATGTCAGATGGGAATCTCACATCCCTGTTTAGTGCTGTTGGGGAAAACTCCATTATAACAAATAGTGTGCATCTCACCTTTAGCCTCCATTCCCTTCCTCACATTATTACCCTGCCCTTCATGCTGCGGTCATCCAGATTATCTGATTGGTAGCGAATTGTTTTATTCCCACCCACTGCAAAACAGGGGGCACACCTAGAGCATGTGGTGCCCAGATCCTAGTCAAATGTACATCAAAGTTCATCTCCAATACAAGCTAATAGTTTATTAATCTCGACCATCAAGAAATTGTCCCAGAATTTAATATATATGAGAAAATATTAATTTCACAGTACATCTGCACCTACTTCTACAGTGGCAGATAAAACCAGGGATGAAGGGGTTCTGTTCATACCCGGAAACTGGGATCAGCAATATGCCACAGACCGCTCCATGAAAAGGTTAATGAAGCACTGATGAAAATGCAACTGCAGAACCCAGTTTTACAGCTTTCAATTACATTTCACCTGAAAGCTCCATTACACTAAATCAGGAGGGACGATTTTAATACAAATGGAGGTCATAAATCAAAGCTTCAAAAAGTGGTGCAGAGCTGAAGCAGTCAGCATTACAATGAAATGCAAATATTTCCATTTTAACAAGACATTAAACACAATGAGATGCCTGAATGTTTATTTGAATTCCCTGATTGAGAGAAAAATTACATTTTTATAAACATAATGGAGATGGAACCTGCTCGCAAAGCAAGTCTTGCAAAAAAAAAAAAAAGGTCATTTAAAGTGGACCCAATGATTGCACAGAGTAAAGGCAGCCATTTTGTGTTCTGAAGCAACATTAGTCAGACTGAGAATAGCATCTAGTGATATCACTGCCTCAGGGATCTTTCCAGGGGGAGATGCAGTAAAGGTGGGTACACACTGGAAAGATAGCTGCAGACCGACTGATCAACAGATATATCAATAGATGATGGTTGTTCATACACCCTGAACAACCATCACTGCCTCAGACCGCGGGTACCAAAAACCATCATGACCTGGAAACCAGAGGCTGTATTTTACAATTACGTTAAGAGGAATTGCAGACTATCAGGGTGTTGTAGAATGTACATAAGCATATTTATAGTGCAAATTGGGCTTTTTTTTTGTGTACTACACAAAAAAATTTTACGCTCCCATTCCTACGCAGATTTGGGTCACATTTTGTGTGTACGACTCCTTATGTTTACAGAGACAAAAACGGGGCCAGATGGGGCATGCATACAGTATGGCAATGTTCACACAAATGCTGATCATGTTCAATCCCTGGTACAAAATGGCCGCTGCTGTTGATGATGATTGGCAGTTCACACACTTTCATAAATGTCCTGTCCTGGGTATAGGCAGCAGGCACACGGAGCATTTCAGAAAAAGTCTGAGCGGTTCTCAAGCCTGACTTATCAGTCAAATGAGATCACAGAGGAATCTGAAGCACTGCACGCATCTTAACCTGAAAGTAGTTTATATAAAGCCATTTGTCTGGAGGCTTTAACAGAAGCAGATGGGGGTTTGAATTTCAGAGATCTGACCCTACAATGCACATTCTGATGGTGAACGAGTTACCAGCTGCACTGGATGTTGCAGGAGAAGAATGTCTTTCTAGGCAAATGTACAATTCCAGAAAAGCATGCTAAACTTATAACCCAGGAGGCTTGTAATAACCAAGACTGGAATGGCAACCCCAAAATGTCAGGCATTCTGCGGTCTGGGGAATTAAACTACGGCCCTGCCCATGAACTGGACCTGCATGCATCATGATAAAACATAGCAAGGATATCCAGAACCGTCATCACTGGGGTCTACAAGGATAAAGTTATTTCATAATACACAGGGAAAGTATGAAGCAACAACGTGATCTGTTCATGGTCGTGTTCTCAGAGAAATGTTTTTATAATGCAATTCTCTATGGATTAATAACGACAGTTATACCACTTTCACACTGAGCGTCTCTGACCGGGGATATTGCCGGGTTCTGTCTCAGTGTAATAGGCTCGACCCAGGATGTGTGTCCCCCGTCCGCCACCCAAGTCAGAACCAGGGTTATTCCGAGGACCGATCTGGGTAGGCTGCAGTGTGAAAGGTAACAGTAAAAGGATCTCATTGGCGTTACAGGAGCGCGGACACCCACTTTTCATGGCTCATATTTGTGAACCTGTAACAAAATGTCCACTTCTAATGACTCACATTTGGCAGTGCAGACACGGGTCCAGTGTGAAAAGGGTCGACCCAGGACTAACCCGGGTCCAGGGACGTGCAACCAGGGTAGGCTGAGCCTCCCGTCATACTCCCTCCCCTATCATACTCCCTGTCATGCTCCAGAGTTTTGATATAAAAACTGTTTTTACACGTGTGCCTCCCACTGACCTTACCGCACGTCACTGCCCGTGTCCAAGGTGCAGTGTGAAGACCTGTAACAGGTTGAAACTGTGTTCAACAACCCTGGTTGTAGCCGGGTGACTTCGGTGTGAAAGGGGTATTATTGTTGGAAGGGGACGGCCAGCATCTATTTATATCATTTTTTTTTCATTTATAAGGCAATCTTGAAGGCAACATTTTTTTTAGCTTGCTGCCTCAGAGTACCTAGGTCATGAGTTCGATTCACACCAAGGCCCTTAGGGGTGTGGAGTTTGTATGTTCTCCTGTGTTTGCCTGGGTTTTCTCTGGGTATTCCAGTTTCCTCCTACAATCCAAAATCCTACTAGTATTTTGACTAGCTTCCGACAAATATACACCTACGGGTATATTTCTAAAGTTCGGGTTTATAGAAATGGAGGTGTTGCCCATAGCAACCAGATTCTATTTATCTAGCACCTTCTAGAAGATAATAGCTAGAATGATTGGTTGCTATGGGCAACATCTCCACTTCTATAAACCTGCACTTTAGTAAATATACCCCCTAGTGTGTATCTGTATGTGTGTACATTTCGTAGGGAATATAGGGCCTGATTCAGAGCCGTTCGCTATTTGCGGTCGTTCGTTCAAAAACAAGGGGTGGCTATTCAAATGATCCGTTCGCAAATTGCAGTCTGTTCACACCTCTAAGTCTGAACGAGCGAGCAAAACATACGCTCGTTTATTTGTTAAAAACGCCCCCTGGCCGCTCGCACCATACGTCATGTCCGCTATTTATTAGATTAATCGAGTACATCGACCAGCGTATGAACTGCTCGCTATTCTTGTGGTTGGTTTTTGCTACCACAATCTTGCGAGCAGTTCTGGCTATAAAATAACCCAGTGACGTGGTCAATGACGCTGCTGTATTAATTATGCACACCCATAAAACGCCCGTTTTGACCTTTAAGCACGCCTGCGTTCTGATCTCCACTCCCCGTTTTCAAGCACCTTCCCCTGTTACCACCCACATACGCCTCATTCTGTCACTCAAAATAGCAGGCATTCGCTATATTGCGAGCACATGAATTTCGGCCGCACTGACTGGTTCGCGCATGCGTATAACGATCCGTACGCATGCGCAGATGTGCGAACATCGCTCGGAACGAGCGTACTGCTGCTAGCGAGTGGCTCTGAATGAGGGCCATAGTGTGTAAACTCCAATGGGATAAGGACTCATTTAAAAGGACTAACTATGCTCTGTTAAGCACTGCAGAATATGTGTGTGCTATATAAATAGTTAATAAATAAAATAAGTTATATGGTTGCTCATCTTGTTTTTTTAGTGAATGACCTATGACCACATCAAACTAGACCTGCAGAATTTGACCTCCTGATAACTTTACACACATGCTGGCATGATTATAGAGGCTGATCAGGTTTTCCTTGTGCAGTATGAGGCCACACATGATTACATATCGCCTAATTTGACAACAGCTTGTCAACCTAAATGCATGCACAAAATCTTGTTGCATTATACAGCCCACTTGCCCAGTATTAAAGAACGCGGTCAGACACTAACTATGGGCCAATGAGATGTACAGGTGGAGCCGAAACATTCCTTTCAGTATTTATCTCAGCAGGCTTGAAATCCTGGATGCCGCTCAACTAAACCACATAAATTGCATGCCACTGGTTAGGATTACACAAAATGTTTAGTTTCCTTTTGTATGGTTTTGTAACAATAATAACGCACTTGATCCAACTGTTTACTATATGAAGAAACCTCGAGGCATTTTTAAAAGAAGAAAATTAAAAACATGCGTCAGGATCAAATATTCAGTTCTCCAGTCTATCTAAAAAGACAAATTGTCATTTACATTAACTGCTCCACAGCAATTATGTTTAATTTGCCAAGCACTTAATGTATGAAGTTGGCAGGGACACTCGACAGCTGCTGCAAACACTGAACACAAATAGTGTCGACATATTTGCTGTACCAAGTCTAGATGTAATTACTGTCAGCAGGCCTGAAAGCTAGTCTCTGGGATCACATACCCCTCAAAACACTAGAAGGACATTGTAAAATAAAATAGTTCAATAGACATGAAACATCTATCCATGCTCCCATGTGAATAAGTATAGTCCATCTGTACGATTTCTGCATGGGATGTCTCTAAAGCTGAGTACACATCTCAGCGATGTGCCGACTCATCGAGGAGGCGATGCTAAGCAACGATATATCAGTTCGCCGTAGACACTGCCCGATCTGCTGAATGATGCGATATATCATTACAGGCTTAATGTAACACTGCGTCGTCCATCGCATCGTCCCATCTGATGTGCAGCACATCAAATGGAAAGAGGTGACTGCCCAATTCATCATTTGGTTTGGGGGTACACTATACGATGGTCGTTGCAATCCCCTGCGTATTGCAAGATCAGGCAATATATAGTCTAGTGTGTACCCCAGCTTAATTAGTTAATCCAGTGCAGAAAAAGATACATTTTACAATGAGCTCTCACCCACCGACCACGTTGCTGATGGCATGCAGGTGAATGCTGGGTGGAAGGGTATATCGCTCGTCATTCACCAAATCGTGCAGTGTGTACAGCCGCACAATATATCCTTCCATCGGGTGTCGGGTCGGCTGGGATACACGTCATTCTGATATGTACCCAGCATTACAATGTTCACATTTGGGGGAGATGTATCAAACCTTAGAGACATAGGACGCCAATTTAGAAGCCAGGTTGGTCCATAATCAACTTAAATGCTCCAATTTTTTCTTTTATCTTTCGCTAATTATTTATTTAGTACAGACTATAAAATGTCAGTTAGCATGGAAGCTGATTAGTTGATATGGCCATTTTCTCCAAGTCATCTCTTGTGAAGGTTGGATACATCTCCGTCTGGGTCAGTAATGGTAGGATTTAACTTGTTTGAACATTGGCAGATGATGGATCGACAAGGCTTGAGGTCACTGTTGGAGCAATGTGGCTATAGGAGCCATCCCTAGAGAGGGGTGGGCTGCAGCTGAGTATACACTGCTGAGTGTACGAGCTGCATTGTAGAAGTATATATACACTGCTGTCCCATGTGATGGAGAAAGGGTGCATAGTGAGAGGGAGATATATTGCTGGCCAGTAGCAAGCAGGGAGAGGTAGTCTGGGTATCAGGCATTAGTGTATATTGGGCCTGATTCAGCAGTGCACGCTAATGCACTGCTGAACACAGAGTCCCGATGTTTGGGAATCTGCGCAGGCTCCAGACCCATTCAGCGCATGTGCAGAACGGGTCTGCTAGGCCGCATGCAAACTGGCAACAGACTGTCAGTGATTGACAGTCTGCTGCCGTTTGTGGGCGGGGAGAGGACGGCGATGTCCTCTGTTTCGTTAAACGGAGGCATGTCGCCACCATTGCGGGGGAGGGAAGAAGCCAGGATCTCCAAAGGCTGACTGAGATTTCCTGGCCTCTTCCCCTAAACTGCTGCGGCCGGCTGCGGGACCCCATGGGTCACTGCAGCCGGCCGATGGTACACAGATTAACAGATACTGCGTTGGACAATGCAGCTCGGTTAAATAATGCACAGGAGGCGTGATGCCTCCTGCTGCATTACCATATCTGCAAGGATCGCAATTGCAAAGCTGTCTGCGTGCATACATCATGTATCTATAGCCTGCCTGCATACATCATGTATCTATAGCCTGCGTGCATACATCATGTATCTATAGCCTGCGTGCATACATCATGTATCTATAGCCTGCGTGCATACATCATGTATCTATAGCCTGCGTGCATACATCATGTATCTATAGCCTGCGAGCATACATCATGTATCTATAGCCTGCGAGCATACATCATGTATCTATAGCCTGCGAGCATACATCATGTATCTATAGCCTGCGAGCATACATCATGTATCTATAGCCTGCGTGCATACATCATGTATCTATAGCCTGCATGCATACATCATATATCTATAGCCTGCGTGCAGCTTTGCAATTACGATCCTTACGGAATCAAGCCCACTGTCTGCAGAAAGGCAAATAAAGACAGTGTAGTAGCCCACAAGGGAGGATTCATGCACTTTCTTAGGGTGTGTCCTCCATTAAAGCTGCAGAGAAGACAGCAGCTGGAGAAAGGTGTGTGAAGTTGTGGTACGACAGGCTCCAGCCAGTAAAAGGCCAGGTGGATCTGTAGGTGTAAGGTGCAAACTCCTTTTGCAACAGTGCTTTACAGTAAAACAATGCTGGTGGAGAAGGGTGGAGTGTAATACAACCATACCCATAAGATTGTCAAAAACCATCTGACATGTCAAATATTTGTGCTGGAGGGAGAGAAACTCCTGTAATCATATTTGTGTCCTTTAAATTCATGTATAGGAGGAGAGAAATAAAGAGGTAGATTTTTATAAAAGAAATTCTGACGCCTAGTGATGGCCATCCACCATTGAGGTTTCAAAAACATCGATGGTTCCAAGCTGATGTCAACTACTCTGTCATCGATGGCAGAGAACCTATGGTTCTTCGCCATTGAAGTATGAGTGGGAGCCAAAAGGTATTTTTGGTAGGACGGAGCTTCGACCTGCCCGGGGTGGCAGCAAAGCCCCGCCCCATTTTTGATTGGCCCGCTGTGCCCGCAGCAGTGGTTACCATCACGGAGGTGCAAACCATCGATATTCACCATAAATGGTTTTTCTGCCACCGATGGCCATTACTACTGATGCCCAAGTTATTCAACTGCTGCTGCACACTGTTTGTGCATACCTGTGGCTATGTGTGACTGTTATAAGCCTGCACGGACAGGGACCCCCTTCTCAGGTATTGCCCACACCCTGGAGTAACGGTGGGTGCATCTCTCCAAATACACCTTGCACCACACCGCACACTGAAAGGGGGTAACAACTGCATTGAAGTCGCTATAGTATGGCAAAGGCGTTCTCTCAATGCATTTACATGTCCCCAGATAGGCATGTACCACGTTTAGTTTCATTTTCAGACTGTTTTTTTTCTAGAGGAATTGGGAGATCTTAGCTCCTGTGTTACTATTTCCTTATATACATTTCCAGTGTTGCACAGAAATGGAGCCATTGATTAAAAGTCTATGGATGCAAAAATAACAATAAGGGATATACCCATTTTATTTTTCTAATAAGTACAAGATGTATTGTATAAACTCTGTATATGCCCTCAGAGGACCACTTAGTACATTATTGGCACTGCTCCTACAGATCTAGCCTCAATACGCCATACAGCGTGACATGCCTGGCATGAGTGACCCGTCAGGTCCCGTGCAACCATGCTAGCATCGGGCGTCTTTTTTTGCCGAAAATGCGTCTAAGTCTCAATGCGATGCGACAAGGACGTATCAGGAGACTGTGCAGATTAATTTTATATGCGACACTTGTATATCTGAGAGCGACAGACTGTAAATGGAAAAAAGCTGTGGTCGCTGCATGGTAGCACTTTGCATGCTGACTGAGACTCCGTGGCACACAGACATACAAGGGTCACATGTCAAATTAATCAGCACAGTCAGCTGGTGCGTCCTAGCTGCCTCGCATTGCAACTCTGACACATTTTCGGCAAAAAAATACGCCCGAAGAGTCTTGCGGGACCAGGCGCGCCAAGAAGGGCTGCAAGTTGTGACTGCAGCAAAGACAAGTGAGGACACATCTGTATGTAAGAACTCTGGGCCTGATTCAGAGCCGGACGCTCTGACCAGAGCGCTCGCTCCGAATCAGGGACCTCCTCCATTAAAATGGAGCGTCCTCCTGGACGCTCGTATAGCTGTGGGTCACCACCCACAGCATATAAGAGCGTCCAAAAAAATGGTCGCGATGGTCTTGACCATCGCGACCATCGGACTTGCGACGGAGACCCTGCGGTAGGGTCTCCCTGCCACAAGCCCTGGAGTGATTTTGGCTCTATCAGAGCCAAAATCACTCCCACTGACATCACTAGTGATGTTAGTGGGGCCGGCTTCAGACGGTAGGCGTTCCCATGGGAACGCCTCCGTCTGGCAGGCACGCCCCCGGCACACCCACCAAAGGGGGCGTGCTGTCAATCAACATCGACAGCACGCCCCCTTTGGTGCGAGACTCGGAGCGACAGCTTGGCTCCCTCCGTCGTGCGCATGCGCAGTGGGGAACATCGACCCACTTGCGAGCGTACTGCCGCTTGCGAGTGGGTCTGAATGACCCCCTCTATCCACACAGTTATAGACAAGCCTGCACTCTGTTGTAGGTTTGGTCCTTTCTGAGCCCAGACATCCTCTGTGATGTCACAGCCTTTTGCTGCTAGGTCATGAACCCGAGCTATTCACCAAAGCATTGAGGAAGGCAAGTCAGATGCTTGTTGCATAGAGAGAGGAATCAGTAGCAGGAAAAAATAAGTGATAATGCCCCTGTATAGATCATTGGTACGGCCTCATCTGGGGCGGGATGCACTAAACGGAAAATGCGGTAAAATCCGTTTAACGCATTTTCCGTATGCATCAATCACCTGTCCGCCGGGCTGCGATGCGGAGGGTAACGCCAGCTATTGCAGGCGTTACACTATAGAAGCCAATGTGCTTCAACCGCATCGTGCTGCTATGAGGGATCCGATCGGATCCCTCCCAGCATGCACTGCGGCCGCCGCGTCAGTCTGCACATGCGCAGATGGACTCCCGGGTCATAAACCCGGAAGTCCACTGTGCAGGAGAGATCGCAAAGGACAGCTCTTATCGGACGTGCTATCCTTTGCTGTACAGATTGCATATGTTAGTGCATATGCGATCTGTACAATGGTGATGTCCGGCGGTAAGTATTAGTGCATCCCGCCCCTAGTGTTCAGTTCTGGAGGCCATATCTCCAGAAGGATATAGACACATTAGAGACGGTACAAAGAAGGGCAACTAAAATGGTGCATGGCCTACAGCACAAAACTTACCCAGAAAGACGAAAAGCTCCTAATATGTATAGTTTGGAACGGAGAAGAGAAAGCAGGGACATGACAGAAACTTTCAAATACATGAAGGGTTTTAACAAGGGACAGGAGGGAAGCATTCTTCAAAGGAAGAGATGTACAAGAACACGAGGACATGCACTGAGACTGGGGGGAGGGAGGCTCAGAGGAAATTTGATGAAAAATTACTTCACAGAAAGGTTAGTGGATAAGTGGAATAGCCTCCCAGCAGAGGTGGTTGAAGCTAAGACGGTGGAACAATTTAAACACACTTGGGATAGGCATAAGAATATCCTTAAGAGAGACTTAAGGCATAAATAGGGTTGAAGTTGCCTAAAGGATACATGAAAAAGGGCAGACTAGATGGGCCAAGTGTTTCTTATCTGCCGTCAAATTCTATGTTTCTATTGTGTTGTGAAACGGAGATTACGGGGGGGGGGGGGGGGGGAACAAAAAAAAAACAAAACAATGGACGCTGTACGAGCGGAGAGCTCTGCAACCCAACTCACTAGCACTATCACAGACACTAGGTTCAATTCTGTCATGAGAATATCATATACAGTATTCCATTTACACACATTAATACAAGTTTTATAAGTGTACTGTAACACAGTATTGGGTACTGCAGATATTTTGGACCAAGCTGCTTATGCAGCCTTTACCACTACTAGTTTGAGATGAACAGCCCCAGGCGTTTGACAAAGGTTTTGTTAGTATGCATTGTGGAACACAAGGGGACAATGGGGTGGAGGGTTCAGAGTGAATGCAGTGCCGATAAACTCCTTCCCACCTATGCTCTGCAAACAATCCGGTTCAGGATTTCCTTGATCCTGACCTGGCACAGATACTCAGGTAACGACCTTACCTGATCAATTAGAAAAGAAAACTATTTAAACATGAGGGTCAGTTTATTCAGTGGGATGAGCTTATTCGGGGCCTCCCACCTTTGTAAGGGAACGTGACCAAAAACGGCAAAAGGAATCTGCGCATGAGAAATTTAGGCTGGTAAGCAGCTTTGTGGATGCCTGGTGACAGGTGTGTTAGCAATGTATTGGCACTCCGACAGAGCTAGGATTATTTCTACTATACAGGCCTGAATCCACTAGAACTCCGTTTGTTTCTGCAAGTCAGCTCTTATGCTGAAGGACAGTGTGACTATGGACCAAAGGATGAAACGTTAGGAGTCTTTCATTATACCTTAAAAAGGCTCAAAGCAAAAACAAAAAAAAAAAATCCCCCCCCCCAAAAAATCATACTTTATACAAACACCGGTAGTGCACACATTTAAAATCTTCAAAATTGTTTAAAAGGAAAAAAAATACATAAATAGATTCGACTACAAATCCATCGACCACCACAGGCTTTTCCAGAATCCTCAGTTACAGCACAATCTGGCCAGGCAAGATGGCTGATGTGCAGTTCGTCTCCAGGTAGTATTTGTGTCACTTCTGTTTGTAATGTATGCTATGCCTCTAAGGATATCTACAGGCTTTAAGCATTGCCACATGCCTGTACATGCCAAAGGGGGAAGTGCAGGCTGGAAGTGGACACCCAGCGGACCCCCACTCTGCGATTCTGACAGGTTGCTGTCTTTGTAGAGTCGCGGTAAACGCACTCACAGAACATCTATGCCAGTAATATAATGGGAATACCAATATTCTAAAGAGACGATGCTACTTCTTGGCAGTGGCACTAAAAGGCATTTTAGAAGGGATTTCTCCATTCACAGCATGCATAATAACAACTATATGCCAATATTTACAAATGGTCACATTTGACATTTTTTTTTTTTTTTTTTAGATGCGTGTAATTGAATCGGAGCAGAATTCAAAAATAAAAGTGCCGTTTGAGTTAAGATTTCTTGGAAAAGAGAACGTCCTTGCTTGTGCCTCACCCTGCAAGGTTGTGACGTGGATGCCACAAGCACTGTACGCTCTCAGTAGCTAACATACTCAGATGAACAATAGAATTTAAATAGCTCATATTAATCATGTGACCTCTCAACACCATCACACAGCCTTAAAGTGTGCATCCTGACCATGGGCCTACAGCAAAGACTGTAATTATCACTGAATGTTTATTGTGAGAGCTCTTTTCCAAAGGTCACTGCACTTATTAGTGTCCAAAGTATTTCCACATAGAACTCTCTGTGCGTAATCTCTGGATGACTGCACAATTCATATCCATGCTGCTGTATAACATATTTAATGAAACCCTGCTATGTCACTTTACATTTTCAATCTGCATGTATATGTATTGGGGATTATGCCACGAATGGGATAATGTGGACACGTTTTAATGCAAGAGCTGTATGAACTTTGAAGTGGTCTTTGGGCGATTTCTAGGCAAGGAGGTAAAATATTAAATCTCTACAGAAATGCTTTATCACAAAATTGTAAAATAACTGATGAAGACAACCTACAGTCTCAACTGCACGTAACCCAACTCACCAGCACCAGGCAATGCCATACATAGCACGGAAGGGCTTGCCCACTGCTTGTCAGCAGACCCATGTGATCCATGTCTATAAACTGAAGCTTGGAGTGAGACCCCTCGATGGATTTCAATGCAGCCTGTACAGCTCAGAGCACTGGATGGAAAAATCCACCCATTCAACTTTAAGAGCTGAATGGATTGCTTCTATTCTACACCCATTTAGTCCTCCTATGCCGACTGCCACAGTGGCTGGTTTGACAAATTTAGGATGGTTTATCTACCACTTTCACTTAACTGGCATGGGACTCCTTAATTGGTCCAAGAAGGTTGGGGAACTATGTTAAAATGTACAAACATTGTATTCCCATTTTATAAAGCTTTGTCTAACGAAGTTTGGAGCAGAGAAGGGATAGGGGGGACATGATAGAAACGTTCAAATATATAAAGGGTTTTAACAAGGTAAAGGAAGGAGACATTCTTCAAAGAAAGAGAAGTATTAGAACAAGAGGACATGTTCTAAAACTGGAGGGTGGTAGGTTCAGGGGAAATTTGAGGAAAAATTACTTCACAGAAAGGGTAGTGGACAAGTGGAATAGCCTCCCATCAGAAGACAGTAGAGCATTTTAAACATGCATGGGATAGACATAAGGATATCCTTCAGAAGAAGTAAGGATCAATAAGGGTTCAGGTAATATGTTTAAAAATGGGGCAAACTAGATGGGCCAAATGTTTCTTATCTGCCGTCAAATTCTATGTTTCTAAGTAATGCATTTATATATACATCTGTATAGATGCCTGTACATTCTGTGATGGTGCCATCATAGATCTAGGTCTCTTTCCAGATAGTGTTTGTCTTACCCTTGTTCTATTTGTGCTATAGATAATCTCCCCACAACTTTCTTTACAGGGAGCGTAGAGGAGAAGGCAACAGTCTCCTACAGAAATGTCTTTACTCCAAAAATACAATATAAAAACAGACCTTTGCATATTTGCTTCTCTTCACTAAACCAAAATATATAGAAATCTATAGACACACTAAATATATCTATCTATATCTATATATATATATACACACACACATACATACATACATACATACACACACACATATATACACTGCTCAAAAAAATAAAGGGAAGACTAAAATAACACATCCTAGATCTGAATGAATGAAATATTCTTATTAAATACTTTGTTCTTTACATAGTTGAATGTGCTGACACCAAAATCAGACAAAAATTATGATTGGAAATCAAATTTATTAACCCATGGAGGTCTGGTTTTGGAGCCACACTCAAAATTAAAGTGGAAAAACACACTACAGGCTGCTCCAACTTTGATGTAATGTCCTTAAAATAAGTCAAACTGATGCTCAGTAGTGTGTGTGGCCTCCACGTGCCTGTATGACCTCCCTACAACGTCTGGTCATGCTCCTGATGAGGTGGCGGATGGACTCCTGAGGGATCTCCTCCCAGACCTGGACTAAAGCATCTGCCAACTCCTGGACAGTCTGTGGTGCAACGTGGTGTTGATGGATGGAGCTAGACATGACGTCCCAGATGTGCTCAATTGGATTCAGGTCTGGGGAAAGGGCGGGCCAGTCTATAGCATCAATGCCTTCGTCTTGCAGGAATTGCTCACACACTCGAGCCACATGAGGTCTAGCATTGTCTTGCATTAGGAGGAACCTAGGGCCAACCGCACCAGCATATGGTCTCACAAGGGGTCTGGAGATCTCATCTCGGTACCTAATGGCAGTCAGGCTACCTCTAGCGAGCACATGGAGGGCTGTGCGGCCCCCCAAAGAAATGCCACCCCACACCATTACTGACCCACTGCCAAACCGGTCATGCTGGAGGATGTTGCAGGCAGCAGAACGTTCTCCTTGACGTCTCCAGACTCTGTCACGTCTGTCACACGTGCTCAGTGTGAACCTGCTTTCATCTGTGAAGAGCACAGGGCGCCAGTGGTGAATTTGCCAATCTTGGTGTTCTCTGGCAAATGCCAAACGTCCTGCACGGTGTTGGGCTGTAAGCACAACCCCCACCTGTGGACGTTGGGCCCTCATGCCACCCTCATGGAGTTTGTTTCTGACTGTTTGAGCAGACACATGCACATTTGTGGCCTGCTGGAGGTCATTTTGCAGGGCTCTGGCAGTGCTCCTCCTGTTCCTCCTTGTACAAAGGCGGAGGTAGCGGTCCTGCTGCTCGGTTGTTGCCCTCCTACGGCCTCCTCCACGTCTCCTGATGTACGGGCCTGTCTCTTGGTAGCGCCTCCATGCTCTGGACACTACGCTGACAGACACAGCAAACCTTCTTGCCACAGCTCCCATTGATGTGCCATCCTGGATGAGTTGCACTACCTGAGCCACTTGTGTGGGTTGTAGACTCCGTCTCATGCTACCACTAGAGTGAAAGCACCGCCAGCATTCAAAAGTGACCAAAACATCAGCCGAAAAGCATAGGAACTGAGAAGTGGTCTGTGGTCACCACCTGCAGAACCACTCCTTTATTGGGGGTGTCTTGCTAATTGCCTATAATTTCCACCTGTTGTCTATTCCATTTGCACAACAGCATGTGAAATTGTGAGTGCCGGGCACGCCCCCAAGTATGACGAAAAGGGGACGCGTCTTATAGACATGCCCCCTTTTCATGGCCACGCCCCCTTTTTGGGCACGCACAAAAAGTTGCCCTCTCTAGCTCCGGCACCCTGCGTGCCTCTGGAGCTAGAGTGAACTATATATATACACACACACATACATACAAACCACTCAACCTGTTTAAGGTTGGTGTAGGGGTGTATGAGAGCCGTAGATCTCATGGAGGTAACCCTATGGTGAATTAACAGATATAGGAAGGCAATGTCCCACTGGCTGAGTACCATGGAGAGAGACAAAGATGTAATCGAAGAGGAAGCCTCAAACGGTCAAACCAGCGATGGCAGTCAGATAGAAGCCCCGTATGGGAGGCAAAACAGGGAAAGTCTCTGGATTAAATATCATAGGGGGCACAATAATCTGGCAAGGATATCAGCTACTGGGTAATGTTCATTTGGGGAGCAGAGATGTAAAAGTGTCAGTTTGGAAGCAGGTGCATGACTGCTTACATTGCTTGAATTCTACAACGTAGATGTAAGACCGTTTATCTTCCACGCCTGGATGCATGCGCCAGTCACCACCTTGTCTCGTATGGATGCTAATTGCAATATTGCATTGTCTAAATCTCAAAATTTGTACCATTTTGGGAAAAATTTGGGGTCTCTGGCAACACTAAAATATCTTAAAGAGTGTAGGGCATAGGACAGGGGACGCTTATATGGATGCACAACACTTCCGGTTGGCTATTGAACGATACAGAACGTAAACCTTATGATGCTCAAAATGATCGCGTCCTAGTCTACAATTAATGTGAGATATCCTGGCTTCTCTTTTTACATTGGAGTTTTATAATATTTTTTGGAATTGGTTTTCATTTAATGTGAAAATCATGTAAACTAGCTGTACAAGGGCCAGATTTAAACCAGGCCCTACATGGCCTTCTTCAGTCTCCATGATTAAATCTCATCAAACAAAAGTAGGTCATCCCTCCACCAGTTTCACAATGTTACAGCAGAATAAGTTATTACGTGCCAATTTATTAGCGGCATAGCAAGGGAGAAATCACTGCCCCCCAGCAATATGCCATAACATTGCCATGCATATTTAAAATTGTAATGTAAACGTTGTACAGGCCAAACACTGCATCATCATTATCAGGAGAGTATCTATGAATTTTAAATTCCCTGCAATAACCGGTATACGTCACCCGGCAGCATCATTAAACGACAGTGTTAACAGAAACCATAATCAAAAAAGCTTTAAAAGCATCGGATCTCCTGCAGAGCATTCTTATCAGTGAATTGTGTAAGTTAATAAAAGCATATCATGTATAAATTGCTTCCAGAAATTTTGATTGAGAAAAGATGAAGGGCAAAATCAGAATTTATAAAGGCAGAAGAACGATTGTTAATTCAACTTTAGTAATAAGTAGATAAATAAATTTACCTCGTCTTCTCCCATAACTCCTTGCTGCATGTAAACAAAGGAGAACATTATCAATCACATAATCACTTTGTCAACAGTTAAACTAATGTGCCCACTATAAATTGGCACCAGACACAATTTTCAGTACAAGACGGGTCACCGGACACACCAAGATAAAGGACTGTTAGTACTGCAGATATATATCGTGCTGTTTACAAACACCTGCAATTTATTTACAGCTATCGATAAATTACTGGAAATGTGCTTATTTTACAAATAAATGGGATATTTATAAAAAGCAATGAATAGGGAACTGCCCCCACTCCTGCAGCCCCCACACCCCTTCCCAACCCCCCCCCCCCAAGAAATTTTTTTTACAAACAATTGCATAAATCATGGTAAGAAAACGTAACAATATGAACCACACTAGACGAAGACAAATAACCTGCGCACCAGTTAATAAGCATCCCATATATGTGTTGCTCCTTCTATTTCTGAAATGTTATAATAATTTAGCCTCTAGGGGGAGCGTTTCATTGTTGTTGATAATTTATACAGTACTTCAATCGGGACTGGTATGAATGACCGCCGGACCTATGTCCGGTGGTTCAAATCCTGACGCCGGAAGACCGGTAGCAGTGAAGATCCTGACAGGTAATTAAGGTAAGTCTAAATAACCCTCTCCTCCCCCTAACCCTTCCTTAGGAGTGCCTAACACTAACCTCCCCCTAGTGCCTAACCCTAACCCCCCCCCCCCCGTAAGTGCCTAAACCTAACCCCCTGTCCCACAGCTCGGGGGTGTGCCTAACCCTAACCTCCCCCTTCCCCTGGCCTAACCCCTACCCAAACCCCCCCCCCAGAAGCCCCTAACCCTCCCCCCCCTGCGGCTTTTTGCGCCCACTGTCCGGCTTACCTTCGTTCAGAATGCCAGGCGTTGTGCTCCCGGCGTAGGGATAATGTTAGGTGTCGGGATTTCGATGCCTATCATTAGTCCCCTGTCGGATTTGCACAGTTGGGAAGCCGGCAGTCTGCATTTCGGCCGTCGGTTTCCTAACTGCATATCCTTCAATCCTTCTGTTTATTAGAAGATAAACCAATATAATAGCCTAAAGACCCCCATACACGGTGCGATTTGCAAACGATCCAATCTCGTTTGCGATTACCCTTGAATTCCTGAACTCGCCTGGTCAAACGATATTGTGCCCACACATGAAACGATTGTACAAACTACCAAACGATATAGATGGGTCGTAAACGACTGCAGATAGTAAATGACATATCGTTTATAACAAACAATCTCACAATGATGGAATTTAAATAATGGGAGGAAAAGTGACAACATATCGTCCATCGCATCGTTCACACACACATGAAACTGTGTGTGCCAAATTGCGAGAGATCGGTCGATATCTTTCTGCAGGTTCAATTGATCAGCGATGACGATGTACGACGGAGGGGGCACGCATCGGCATAGTGATCCCAAAACAGCCAAAATGTGTAAAAAAAAAAAAAAAAAATCGCACCCTGTATGGGGGCCTTCAGCCATACAGAATAGCAAAGAGTTTGTAAATGGGTTACAGTCTAATGAGAATTCAGCTTCAGTACGATCAAAATAATTTATGCACCAGCAGATATTTCTCATGTAATTTTTATTAAGGCACTGGTCTGGATGAATGAAATTAAATATACTTAAATCTGTCAAACACACTGAATACTTCAATGTGAATATCGCGGACACAATGTAGCATCACATGCAACTGAAATGCTCCCTTTAATGTTACGTTCAGAGAAAGTGATCTAGGGGTCTATTTACTAAGCAGTGTCAGGAGACAGAGTGAAAAGTGATAAGGTGCCAGCCAATCAGCTCCCAACTGTCAGTTGGGAGCTGATTGGCTGGCACCTTATCACTTTTCATTCTGTCTCCTAACACTGCTTTAGTAAATAGACTCCTTAGAGACATAGGGGAGATGTACTAAGCCTTGGTAAGTGATAAAGTGGAGAGATCTAAAGTACCACCCACTCAGTTTACAGGTTGTGTTCGAAAAATGTCAGTTAGGAGCTTATTAGTTGGTACTTTATCTCTCTCCAAGGCTTACATCTCCACCATAATGTGAAATATATGGTAAAAGTACAGATGTGTCCTCATACACCTAGGTGTGGGATGCCTGGCATGAGTGAGCCGCCAGATCTCGTGCAACTACTATTTACGCCGCTTTTTTTTTTTTCATTTTCGCCCTAAAATGAGTCTGTGACTAGGTCGCACCAGGAGACTGCGCTGATTAATGCATTGCGACCAGGATGCATTTTCAGGCAAAAAAGATGCTGGGCACAAGCAGTCACGTATGGGACCTGGCACGCCGAGAGGGGTGGTTTGGCACGACTGCAGCAACAGTGCATGAGTACACATCCATAGGAGAGGCCACCGAGGGAAAAGAATCCATCCACAAGTGACTGCAGCATTTACCATAACAACTAGCCGACCACTATGTCTACAAGACAGGCAGTTCATCAGTGCTGAATTCTGTCTTTTTATATACACTTTCTGAAAACGGTGCACAAAAGCACACATTACCCTTTATCCCTCAAAAAAATAAAGTAAAAAAATAAATAAAAATGTCCAGTTAGTTACAAGAAAACAAAAAATCACATGCTCCGAGGAACATTTTGTACATTTGCTACATACAATATGAGGGCTGTAATGTTTGACCCTCATCTGCTGTCTGGCAGGAACACTGCATAAAGACTTTTTTCCCCCTTTGTCAACGCAACAAAAGCCCCCTTGTAGCAATACACAAATCTTCATCTAAAACGGAAGAAATTCCATTGTGCTGAAGGGAATAAAAGGGAAAATAGTCTTATTTATGCAACCACTAAGCCAATATGAGGCTTGTTTTGGGGGACATATGCACAAGTGTATCAGAAAGATTCGCCCCTCTGCACTCTTTGGTACACACTCCCTTCAAGGATACAGGAAATGATTATTACCTATGCACCCTCCTGCATTATAGATATAGGGACTGATTACACTGCACAACAATGAAAATGTTTCCGATGTGAAAATAGTTACTTCTAATTGATTTCAGCATGCAAAGAATGAATATGACATAAAACTCTCAGTTAGCTCTGAGTTCCGATATATAGCCCATTTATGACGATGTAAGGGTATTCCTAGTGATGTGGTCAGAATGGAGAGAATCTTACCAGCAATCTGCGTTCCGTGCAGAGGGGGCGGGGCCTAATGACCCAATTAAATGAATCAGTTATTTGTCCCCTCCCCTATTCAAATATATGCGATTCACGGGATTACCCACACAAGATAACTGGTGCACTGAGTGACAAGCATAGGGAGTGATTCCACCAAGACATTTCAGCAATGGAACAAAGATATCAGGGCAGGTGATCACTACTGTTGGACAGTGACAAGAGATGCCCCAGAAGAGGAGTACAAGCGACAAGCAAAGAGAAAGCACCCCCATGAATAGGCCACTATATTAGATAGTACTTTCCTATGCTGTATGTTTGTTTCGTATGCTGTATGTATGTTTCGTATGCTGTGTGTGTGTTTCGTATGCTGTGTGTGTGTTTCGTATGCTGTGTGTGTGTTTCGTATGCTGTGTGTGTGTTTCGTATGCTGTGTGTGTGTTTCGTATGCTGTGTGTGTGTTCGTTTTGTGTTCTCATTTGTGATTGATAGAATATAAATAACAGTTGTTTTAATTCAATCATGAAAATATCAGATTTTAAAATAGCTTTTTTCTATGACTATATAACTAATGTACATACAGTATAGTGCAAGTAGTGAAGCTCAAAAAAATAGAGCTAGTAAAAACATTCTGAAATCATCTTAGTTTTTCCTGACCTCAAATTAGTAATGTATGACTATTTTTAGAAAGGAAACAAATTAAAAGTATTCATTTGTTGTACAGTGTTATTTTGAAAACTAGTTTTACAAATGCCCCTTCTTATTGCAGACTGATCACAAGGTAAAGCAATAAACAGCTGTGTATTAGGAGACAAATAGGATATGGTACCCTTACTGTCACATGCTAGTCATTTTATAGAGTATTACAACACACACCAATTCATGTGCAGTCTGTTATACCATTCACATTCTAAAAATATCTGCAATACAGTCTCCTGCACAGACAGAGAAGCAGGCGGAAATCACAAGATACTAGATTAGGAAGAGTGCTTATATTCTCAGCATGTGCCCAACCACAGATACATCTCCACAAAGACACAGACAGACCATATAAATCTGTGCACAGCCCATGTAGGTCAGGTGGTTTGGGCAGGAAGTGAACGTACAATCGCAAAGCGGGACTAATGTGTTTTCCGAAGCAGCCCACCCTAAAGGACTACCTTTCAGTCCTACTGAAACATCTTCCTCATCTAAACAACTTGAGAAGTTCACAGTGAAAGCGTATACCATAATATGGGCCTGGCTGAACAACCTGTACAGACTGGGCTTTCTTTATGAGGCAAATAAAGTTCTGTGCATTACTGAAGACAAAAAGCGAAATTTGCCAATAAACACATTTATACCAACACTAGAGCAGTAAAATCATAAATATATGAGGGAAGAGAGATAATTCTTATAGGGAGATCAAATATGTGCACTTAGGTGTGATACAGTCATGGGAGCTTAAGCTGGTTACACTTCAGACGATGTGTACCCAGCCTTGACGGGACACAGCATACGGCAAGTGCATACACACTTGCCGATGCTGGGTCAGACGGGGGGGAGGGACGCGCCATGCTGTATTCTGCAGCACAGCAACGTTAGCGACATCCCCCGTCATCCCAGCAGTAGGGCCAAATGGATATGTCTCTTACGACCCGCGGGAGTGTGCTAATCGTGGGTACACACTAGTCAAAGTACCAGATATGTCCGCGGAAGCAGACAACATATCGTCTAGTGTGTACCCAGCTTTAGAAACGAGAATATAACCTTTTAGAAACAGTTACTGTCTAAAAATGTTCATAAAAAATAATTTTTATACATGGGGTAATTTGGATAAATGGGGGTAATATTGGGGGGAATTCAATTCAACGCGATGTTGAATAGCCGCGGGAGGGAGCTCCCGCAGCTATTCAATACACCGCGCTGTTTGGGCGCACTAAGGATTTCTTCTCGTACTCCCCTGGTGATGCAAGGAGAAATCCGACCAAAGTGCCGGGTGCGCAGCTGTTTTTCTGCTTAGCGCTGCGCTAACAGCCGTGCGCCCGGCACTTTGGTCAGAGAATGCCGGTTAATGAGCCTTAACACCCTTGTTAAGGCGTGATAACCGGCATTCTCCGACCACATAGAACACTGAATTGAATAGCTCCGGGAGCTCGCTCCCGGCGCTATTCAATTCGCGTTGAATTGAATCGCCCCCATTGATAGCAGTGGGCAAGATATGTAGGAATAGAGGAACACTAGATGGATTGAGCCCTGTTTGTAGTATAGGTCTTGAGGTATTTTCAGCATGAAATCTTATTCTGAGGGGTAGATTCACTGAAGCTTCTAAAAATGTAATTGGTGTTTCCCATAGCAACCAGATTGTAGCGATCATTTCTCTATAGCATCCTAGAAAATGATGGACAGAATCTAACTGGTTGCTAGGCAACACCACACCACTGTTATTTGAAGCTTTAATAACTCTGGGCCTGATTCAGAGCCGCTCGTAAGCGGCCGCTCGTTCGCTCCAAGCGATGTTTGCCCAACTGCGCATGCGTACGGATCGTTATACGCATGCGCGAACCAGTCAGTGTGGCCGAAATTCATGCGCTCGCAAAATAGCGAATGCCTGATAATTTGAGTGACAGAAAGAGGCGTATGTGGGTGGTAACAGGGGAAGGTGCTTGAAAACGGGGAGTGGAGATCCAATCGCAGGCGTGGCTTAAAGGTCAAAACGGGCGTTTTATGGGTGTGTATAATTAAAACAGCAGCGTCATTGTGCACGTCACTGGGTTATTTTATAGCCAGAACTGCTCGCAAAATTGTGGTAGCAAAAACCAACCCCAAGAATAGCAAGCACCTCATACCCTGGTCGATGTACTCGATTAATCTAATAAATAGCGGACATGACGTAGGATGAGAGCGGCCAGGGGTCGTAGTTTCCCAAAAAACGACCGCAAGCTTTGTTCACTCGTTCAGACCTAGAGGCGTGAACAGACCGCAAAGAGCGAACGGTTCATTTGAATAGCCACCCTTTTTTTGAACGAACAACCGCAAATAGCGACCGGCTCTGAATCAGGCCCTCTATCCTTAAGTATTGTCCACACAGCCAGCAGCATGTCGTTACCATTTTAGATCTGCTTATAGCTGCAATAGGTCAGTTATACCCCTTTCAGACATACTGAGATTCCCGGGATTTTGGCCTGCCTCGGCCAAAATTCCCGGGTCTCATGTCTGTGTGAAAGGTACCGTTCCCGGGTAGCCGCCCCTGCAATCGACCAGGGTATTTCCCAGGACTTAAGTCCCGGGAAGACTACCCTGCTCTAGTGTGAATGGTGCAACCCGGGGATTTTACTCCCGGGCTGCACCAGGCAGGTTCTGATTGGCCCTGGCTCCGACTGAGCCACCGGGGAGGCGGCACCAGCGGCGGTAACAGCGCCCGCACCCCTTCCCATTCTCAGCGCTGGCAGCACTGAGAGCAGCGGCCCCCCTGTACCTGTAAATACCTGCGGTAGCAGCGCCGCTGGTAACAGCGCCCGCACCTCCCCCCCTTCCCATACTCAGCGCCGACAGCACTGAGAGCAGCCCCCCGTCCCTATAATTACCGGCAGTAGCAGTGCCGCCGGTAACAGCGCCCGCACCTCCCCCCCTTCCCATACTCAGCGCCGGTAGCACTGAGATCAGCGGCTCCTCTGTCCTCAGCCCCAGCGCGGGAAGTTTCCGGCTGTCACCAGGCAGAAGTGGAGGGAGAGATTACAGCCTCCCCGTATTCTCACTGCTGCACGGAGCTGCGCTGGGAAACTACAGGTACAGTGTCCCTCTGTCACTTTCCCCACCTGTCCCTCTGTCACTTTCCCCACCTGTCCCTCTGTCACTTTCCCCACCTGTCCCTCAGCGCCTTACCGTCCACTTTAAAAAAACTGTCTAAAACTCTCAAAAACCCTGCTCTTGTCTGAAAGGGGTCTACCCGGGAATTTCCCGGGTAGACCGTGTAGTGTGAAAGGGGGGTCTAGACCAAATACCCGGGATTTTTCACAGGAGAAATTCCCGGGTCTGAGCAGGAAATTTCCCGGGTTCTATGTCTGAAAGGGGTATTATCCTGTACAGGAGGAAAACAATTTCAAACCTGCAGAACGTCCACATTATTTCCAACAATTATTATTATCAACATTCAGCATCAGGAGTGTCAATCTATTTCTATTTAGGAATGTGGAAAGCTATGACATATATTCGTGTGCATGCATATATCCCACCACCCTACTCCTGGACAATGCTAAATCACAGAGCCGGATTAACAACAGGGATTAACAACAGGGTGGCCGGGTCGGTTGCTCAGGGGCCCTCACACATGAGGGGACATTCACACATAGCTACATCACTAGCGTGGGAGGTACTGACACATATGTGAACTGGAGTTCCTGTATGGCATAATGGGGTTTATTTACTAAGCAGTGTTAGGAAACAGAGTGAAAAGTCATAAGTCTGTGATAAGGTGCCAGCCAATCAGCTCCCAACTGTCATCTCACAGGCTGTGTTTGAAAAATGACAGTCGGGAGCTGATTGGCTGGCACCTTATCATAGACTTATCACTTTTCACTCTGTCTCCTAACACTGCTTAGTAAATAGACCCCATAATGTGAACTGGGAGCAATACAGTGTATTTAAAACATTTGTGGTGATGGGGGTGTATTTACACATTACACTTTTTAATAACATCACCAGCATATATTATTGACTATTTTATCTGTAGGGGCCCCCACAATATTCCATACTGGAAAATTCATGTTGGTTAGCCAGGGTCACCTAATCCAGGCGAGTTACTTTCCGGAACATTATTTTAACCAACACTTTAGGACTAGCAGTAGCAGGTAGGGAAAATGGCTGCAAATTGTAACTAAAGCTGGGTACACACACTGGAGCGATATGTCGTTTCCGGCCTAAACGGAACAACGTATCGGCCTATCGCTTAGGATGTACGGCCAATCTGTGTGGTCCATCGGTCGTAGCGATATCTTCCGCTCGGCCGAGCTGCACGGCCAACTCGAAGATACCGTATGAAGAGCCATGCAAGGCAATGGAGGACGGAACAAGGGATCGTTCCGTCCTTCATTACATCGTTCCGATGTGTACCACGGATACGATATGTTGACCCGTCTGCCACCATATTGTCTGGGTACACATCGCCTAGTGTGTACCCAGCATAAAAGGATTCAAAGCCAACAATCCCAAAACGACTTCTGTAAGAATCATTTTATACTCAGACCCTAAAGACGAAGAAATCCTATTTACGGTACTCAATAGGGGGAAGAAAAATGCTAAAGTGACAGCGAGGGAGGAACGTTGCACAGGAACGTCAGCGATTACCAAGGTCACAATGGTAACACTGTATAAGTTACTGTGAGCATGTACACAGCACCTCATTATTCCTTTCATTGAGGGTCATCCAGTATGACAATGATCATGTGGGAAACGGTCAGCGTTTTTCTTTTACACAATGTTAATTTATAAACAGGAATTGTGTCTCTAATTTGTTACTTAGGCAAGCATAGCGTACAAGAGATGGCATTATGCAGTTGTCTATGCACAAAAAAAAAATGAATGTAAAGATTTTCTATCTCTGCTAATTACAGCTATACTAATCTATTGCTCAAATTGTACCCGAAAACTCCACTGACTCATGATCATGTCCCTGGCAATGGTAAGAAGAGACTTGGCGCCTCACCAGCGAACTGAATTGGGCCTCCAGTTGCAGATTTGACATGTATACAAGGCATGTTTTTTTCCCCTGTCTCTTTTCCTATCCCACACTCTCGTTGTAAAGTAGGCTAATTGCTGGATCCGGCAGAGATTAGCCACAATGTTACCTGACAATGGACCTCACCGACCTGGGGCCTTTGGGAAATATTTTTTTTTTTTTTATAATTTAGATCACTTCGCCCAAGTCCATCTAATTTGTCTTTGTCTTAATTTAGTGTTTTAATATTGTAGTCAATAAACAATGGGCTGCTACCAGACAAGATTACACCGCTGATCTGAATCGCATACCCACTGCAACAACATAGACACCTATAAAGTTTCAGCAAGAATACTGTAAACAGAGTATCCATGTACACTGTCCTACTGCTAGTGTGTAACACCTGTACAGCTGCACAACTGCGTCCCCTGAATACTTCCATGTCTGCTTGGGGGAAAAAAAAAAACAACAACTTATAATAAAAATCTATTTAGCCCAGGAAGGAGGAGGGGATGGCAGATTTCCAGCACCAATTCTTTGCAAAGCAGAAAATTACTGATTCACTAATACCTCATACAGCTCACATCTCTGTATACCATTTGTTTGAGCTAATCATTCAAATGTAAAAGGTCTTTCCCTATTTATTTTAGGTACACATAAATGCAGCTTATATCAGAGGGGCCTTTATCTACAAACACTGCTGTCGATAGACTTCCAGAAAGAAATAGCTGTATTGACCCAAAACGTTGAACTAGCCCCATTAAGCTCTAGCACCGCTGTAGGCAGAACAGCAGTGAGCCAATTTGCATGAAAATTGCCTGGACTCCATTCTGCCCTCAATTACATAACTCCGTTCCCTTTCAAAACAGTAGCCACATCCCCCGGTTAGGTGAAAAATTATGTCAAGACTGATACACACAGAAGAAGTGAAGAAGGATTTTTTAATCCCACTTCACCCCGGAGGCCTGTTGGCTCACCGTGTGTGTTAAGCAACTGGAGTCTAATTGGAGATTTCATGCTGGATCTGAGAAAATCTTATAGAGAACAGAATTAAACCAACATGTCTTTTCTGTACATTCACCGCGCACTGGAGCCCCTACCGATGTTATTAATTCAGCACAGGGACAGGAGAATGGGACTCTCTAAATCTCAATCAATCTGTTAACAAAATATCATTTAGAAAGTGTAAATATATACATTGTTATAGGCGCTCGTACTGGGTTTACACTGAAAGCGACAGTGTCACAAGAGTCTCAGTTGCTGTTGGTTCGTCTACACGGATGTTTTTTTCCGTTTTGCTAGCAGCAGTTTCGCTAAGCATTCATTAACGTACAGGAGCTTTTAGTTTCATTCTTTTTCCTTTTTTTTTATAGTTTCTCAGAGTAAATAATGATCGACCCTGCGGGGTTAGAAATAAATAGAAAATTACTTTGCTTGTAAGAACAGGGCATGGAAAGAGGTGTATTTCTGCCCATAAGCAGAACTGTACGCCATGAAAAGGTGCAACCATATTGGCGCATAAACCTAACCTACCACTAGTCATCATTAGTGCAGAATTATACTTACCCTATATAAATTGCAAAAGTTAAGCCTCCAATCAAACATTTTTCTCTTACATCCTCCTCAGAGCCTTACTGACCATTGCCTATAGGATTACACCCCCTTTACAATCCCAGCCCTGCACCAAGTGTTGATGCGATGGAAATGTGTACGACTTTCCATCGCCCGTACTTGCGTATCCCTATTTTGGAGTTCAGGCAAGTTACGCTCCGCAAATGGGCGTGCGTTCAAATCTACGTCAGCCCCAGTGTGTTTTACAGTGTAAATGCACACGAGTTTGTTTAGCATCCATAGGAGGCACTTCATTAATACGGTCAATGCACAGAACGAATAACAGTGTTGAAAAGAAAACATGCGATGTGTCCACATCCTATAGCTAGTGAGGCTCATACTGTTTTGTGGGGGCTACACAGATCCTAAGCTTCAGGAAAAGCTAATGCACCTTTAGAGGAAAACCAATCATAAAGCTACTGCTGGGACTATTGCTCTTCAAAAGCAATGAAAGCACATTTTCCCCAGCTCCTTATAAAATACTGGTTATTCCTAGACCTGACGGACCGGCTCATGCATTCTATATTATTTTGCCCAACCCTATGCAAGTGTAAAACTGGAAAATGCATGAACATATGTATTACACATATGTTAGTAGCAATTATTCCTTTTGCAATCATAAAGCAAGATATTTCTCAGGGCGCATGACACCTGATTAGACTCTGTCACTATAAACCATTTTTTTATGGCCGCACCAAATGACAAAATCATTTGAACAGACCTCGTGTTTTGGCTTAAGTACCAAATAGATTGCTGCTGAGGGGAATTTGGAGCAGAAAGATTAATTCTAGTGCACTATGAAATCAGTCACTGGATCAACAATTATGCACAGAGATAAAAGGTCATGGCTTCCTTGGCCTTTGTTCATTAACCCCTGGTGCCAAAGGTCAAACTTAACAACCAGGGTGATTTGGTGTGAAAAGTAAAGCCGACTGCTAAAGACAAACGGCAAGCTGCCGGACACACGGGCATGAGAAACACATCTCTGCGATTACATCCGGACATAACAAGCAACTTTATTTCATTTTATTCTACTAGAATATGATCCCAAGGCATTACATCGAAAACATCTCTATGGTTCTAAGTTACAAAGTGTAATGGAGGCAGCCATTTTCAGCCTCAGCGACGCCACTGGCTTTCAGCGAATAAATAAGCTGCAGGCTTATAAATACCACTTCCGCCCACAAAATGGCTGCTCCCATGCTCTCTATTGCTATCTTTGCAGTCATGTAACAAAACAGTCCTTATACAATACACAGGCGATAAAGCCCTTTACAAGGTCTATTTATATGTTTATTTGTCTATCTTCATCCGATTTCTTCCAAATTTAGAATCCACATGAAAAAACAAGGAAGTATTTCAACAAAACTGTACAAAAATGGTGGAATACCTTAAATAAAAAAAGACAAAAAAAAAGGACTATACCTGGGGCACATCCACTGATATAAATTATCCTTTAAATTATCTTGGTGTTTTGTGGCTTTTTAAAAAATACTCAGAATCTGGCTTTGTGACTTTCTAATGTTGTGTAACGTTACTTAGAATCCCCCTCATGACTTATCATAGTGTATATTATCCATATACTGTTACATACTATACGTACCCATATACTGTTACAGGCACCGTATGACTAACACCATTGATTATACAAACAGGGTGTGACATTGTGTTTGTATATTTAAGTATTTAAAAAAATAAAATGACTTACCATTTAACATCAGAAGACTGTCTGTTCCTGGATGTGGGTAGTTCAATCGACCTAAGAAAAAAATAAAATAAATGTACAAAAATTAAAAGTAACACATTTTAGGTTAATAATGCGTGTTATGAATCCCGCAAACTAATACATAGCAATGTCTAGCATCTACAGTATTTAGGTTAAAGAGTTAAGGAAAGATCCATGCAGCACCTTTGGGGAGGTTGCCCCCATCGCACAGCCCTAGTTACGTCCCTGGTAGCCCAATAGGATAAGCGTTTTGATTCTGGCCGCAGACTCTCCTGAAATGTGCTGACCTCTGTGCTCTCCCTCCCGCTTCCAGAGAATCTATACCCTCTCTATACTCCGAACAGCAGGAACCTTCTGATGCTGCCAAGAAACCAACAGGCAGAAACATAATCCACGCACGTTTTATTAAGAAAACATTCCCCAAACACTGTTCTGTGTATTACTGCCCTGAACAGAACATGCTGGTGACGTTATGTATTAAGACAGATTTTATTTTGCGAGCCATGTCTAGTGTGCAGCATAATTAAAAGCCCAATAGTAGCACATCTATCAGGCTCGTTATATCACTCAGAGGATGGTATACATACAAGGGACCTAAAAATCTATACAATAAGCTTATAAGCTGTGTCCCAGCTCCGGAAGGCATGAGCGGTGGAAATTGTGGCACGTGGGTCTCAGTTCTGTGTCAGCAGGGTAAGACACAGCAACAAGGGGGGGGGTAAATTCTTCAGCCTATAGCGACCTAGGCTAGGTCCCATTACTAGTCTGTAAATATTGGCTAATGGGGCCCCATACATCTGCAATGTACTGCCCCAATTCCCCATTCTGACTAAAATGTGATCGGGTACAGTTAGACAAGGATTTTTCCTATGGTTTTATGCAGATCCGGCGATGGGTCGGCGATCGATGTCTGCGGGTCAGCGGCTTTGATCGCCGTTCAGAAGAAAGGGGAATCGGGGGTAGATATATGGCCCACATAAGTCCGTTCTGTCTCGGACATGCTCAGTAGGTGTCAGAACGCTCCGATAGTGACGTAACTGACAGTGGTGAGACGGGTCACAGTTAACACCAACTGCCAGTAAGTGTAATGTACAGATGCAGTCGCACTAAAAAGCCCCTCTCAGCGGGCCAGGTGTCTTTTTGCCGAAAAGGTGTCTAAGGCCCGTATTCAATTAGAAGCGAAAAGCCGAGATCCGCTCAAAAGTATCGCTGATTGCGACTTTTCGCCAGGCGGAAACTTATCTCCGTATTCAATTCCATCCGCTTTTCATGTACGTGGAAAGTCAATGCAATATAATAGGCGAAAAAGATCTGGCTCTGAATAACAGGAGAAAAGAAGTGCATTTTTAATTTTGGGGTGCAAAGTTGGGAAACCACTCAGAACCCTTGGGATAGCTCCCCAAAAGGATAACTACGACAAAATAATCCCTAAAAAAAAAAAGTACTTTGAATTTGGGGGCGAAAAAGCACAAAGTGGGGGGACAAGTTTGCAAACTAGCGAAATAAGGTTCTGGGGGTGCTCTAAGAAGGGGTCAAGTGTTTTTGAGGTTGCAGGTGCTTTTAAGAAGGTGGAAATTCGCATTTTTTTTTAAATCTTCACTTTATAGACATTTAAAGATGCTTGCACCCATTTTCAGGTACCCCAAATTTGACAGGACTACTTATTTTGTCCAAAAAATACTTGTGCATTCTTCACCACTTGTACAAAGACACGAATTAGTGGCAATTGTGCGAACTTAAGTACCCCAAATAGTGTTATTAGGGCTACTCGGGCACTTCTACAACGTTCCCCAATGCTTCAGCATCTTTTCGGGGGGGGGGGGGGTGGGTGGCATGCTGATTTCCCTGATTCCGATGCCACTTTTCGCCTGTTCTGACTCTGCGTGATGCCGTTTTCGCGTCCTTTCGAATTGAATAGGGCGAATAGTGGGTGCGCGCACGAAAAGTTTCCGCAGCTAAAATACGCGATGTAGGCGAAAAGTCCGGCAGGCGAAACTATCACATACGCGAAACTAACTGAATACGGGCCTAAGTAGCAATGCGATGAGACTAAATCAGCACAGTCTGCCGGTGCATCCTAGTCGCATCGCGACAAACGCATTTTTGGAAGAGAAAAAAGAAGCGAGAGTAGCACGGGACATGGCAACTCCTTTGCACCAGGCAAGTTACGCAGCGTGGCGTATTGAGGCTAGATGTATGAGGATACATATGTAACTTTTACTTATGACGGGCATACACTGTCCGATTAAAATCTGATGGACAAACAGACATTTTATCAGACAGTCTGTAACCCATCACATATTGTGGTCATACACTGACATACAATGGAGCTTGCAAGTTATCGGATCTTTCGGACATGCTGAATCATGTGGCACAACGAATGGACCGATAATTTGTGCCCATTCAAGCGAAATACATTGTATAATTATCTGACCAATCTGCTGTTATCTGGCAGATCGGTCATATAATTGTACAATGTATGCCCAGCATAAGTAATGCTGGGTACACACTGACCGCCACATTGGACAATCAATTGATCGGCCAATGTATCTGCTGCCCGTCGGCCTGTGTGTACCCGCGATATGTCGGTGAACGTCAGTGTTCACAAACATATCGCACTGGCTGTGCTGCACAGCCGATGGACAGATGTATCTGCAGACCGCCCGTACACACACAGCGGCAGCCGCGGGGAGGGGGGTGGAACATGCCCCCCGCCAGACACGCCCCCTGGTTGCCGGGACCCGCAGCCAGACACCGATGATGGCCATTCAGTGTGTATGAATGACCATCATCTGCAGATATATCTGTCAGGTGTGTACCCACCTTAACAGTGTTTTTGCTTATACCTTTAATTAGCACCAATCTACAGAAACAATGGTAAGATGGGAACATTCCAGGAAGCAATTTCAGAAATGCTTTGTGAAACAATGTAAAAACTGTCCGGAAAGTGATCGGCTCCAATCATAAAATATATCTCACGCTTCAGAAACAAACACACACACACACACACACACACACACACACACACACAACTCTAGGCCAGCTTAACCAAGCCACTCTACCTTCCCTAATAACAACCAATTATTCGGTCGCATACTTCTATATGGGCACTTTCTCCTGCCAGTGAAGCATGGGACGAGGACGCGGGATGGAGGCAAGGCGGAGCAGAGATGGAGTTGGGACAGAGGGTGGAGCTGGGGCAGGGGCAGCATAGAGGATGGGGGGTGGATGGAGGCAGGAATGAGGCAGACATAGACCAGTCATAAGACTGGTCTTAAAACTACTAAATATAAATGGATAGACCTTGGTGGATATACCAGGCCACTACAAATAATGGGAGGCAGCCATTTTGTGGGCTGAACCAAAATTTACGGAAATAAAATCCATCAACTCACTATGAACTACTACTCTCACTAGGGGAGATGTAACAAACCTTCGAGAGCGATAACGTGGGGATGTTGCCCATAGCAACCAATCATCTTCTGTCATTTTATAGACTGCTAGATAAACAATAGCTTGACGCTGATTGGTTGCTATGAACAACTTCAGTCCCTGTCAAATCGATAGGCTTCAATTCAATCCATAAAATGTCCGCTTGCACTGGGCGTAGGCAATAGATGCACACTGAAGAGTTACCCATCTGGTGATTAGGAGAACATGGTCTACTGAGGTAAAGGTTTACCAGCCAAAGTCAGAAGCAAAATATGGACATGAGCAATCCCGCAGAGCTGTGTGGGGTCAACGGATCTTACAACAAAGAAAAAAAAACGAAAAAAAAAAAACCTAAAATAAAAACAAGTTAAGACGTCCGTTTAATTACGCATTAAAACCTTGCAGCTGTAAGAGTGCAAATACATCTCTGCCATATGGGAAATGAAGTAAGTCTGTAATCAGGGCCGTAGCTAGGGTAGTGCGGCCGGTGCCATCGCACAGGGCACCACAGGGCAGGGGGCGCTGTTTGGGCCTGTCCATTTTCTGTTTATTATCATTCTTGCTTGTAGCTTCCTCTTATTTCATCCCCAGCATCTCCTGGCCTCCCCTATCTCTTCCCTGGCCCTTCCCCATGAAGCCATGGCCCTTTTTTGGCTGCATTATGTCCATTTGAAAAATGAGGGGGGCGCCAATGCTCTTTCTGGCACAGGGCACCAAAAAGTCTAGTTACGGCTCTGTCTGTAATAACCGAACTTGACAGACATTTGCTTAACAAATGCTTTTAAACCTCTCATAAACTTGCCATAGAAATGTAATGTGCCCATTAACCACGTGGATCTAGTGCCTGGCGCCATCGAAAAATACGTGCCAACTCTGCAGTAACCTATAGCAAACCATAAAAGACCAACATCTCTCTTGCCTACACTGCAGTAGGTCGCTACAGGTTACTGCATAGCGCAGCCTGCACATATTTGGCTAAATAGGCCAGACAGACTACTAGGCCGTACTGTGATTTAGAAGATCAGTTTCAGTACTGGAGACAATATTTTGCATGTGCACATTATGTTTTTTTGGATTTCAAACTTCCACTTAGTCTAATAAGACCAGTGACAAACTCCTACACAGTGCGTTGCTAAATATAGCGGCAACTATTAGATGTTTCCTGAAATTAGCACATTCAGTTTCTGTTTGGGTTGTTGCATCTGAGTGGAGTGTGGATTTAACACATGCATAGATCCTGGGGAATACTGCATAAATACGCAACAGTGCCATGACGACTACGCCAAGTACACCAGAAACCGCTTTTTCATCGGATATTCTAATTAGTGTACAAACTCTGCTCTAAAAGAACACAGTGTGGAAGTACAGATGAGTCCAGTTACATTGTGGCTGATCACGCCACAAACGTGCGCTCGCATTGCGCCATGCGATTCCCTGCGACTTCATATGCTACGGTACGCTATGGTGCAAACTGCGATCGCACCAGTCATTCCTATGGAGGCACGGTTGCGTACACAGTGCGCATACCCAATCGCGTGCGTGTCTCACGCTATGCGAGGCGCAATTTGCCGCACCATCGGCCACACTATAGCTGAGCATATCTGTAAGTAACAATGCTGTATTCCACAGATTGCACATAACTAATAAAGTAGAAACCAATCTATCGCATGGCATGAAATATCTTGTTTCTGTCTCACTGCTATGTCAGACAGGTTTATTATAATTTTGGGCTTCCACTAACCACTAACTACGTTTTTCATTTAGAGTAAGATCTTGTCTATATTATACATTGTTTTTCTTTGGGTAGGTTATGGAACCCTGCCAGATGCCAGATACACAAGTATTGCTAATATTGGCTTAGGTGGGGTATTCAACTTGCAGTCCCCCAGGTGCTGTGAGACTACACATCCCAGCATGTCCTGCATGAATTTTGCCATTAGTGTATGCTAACTGTGGCAGCTGAAGGGCCACATGTTGAAATGGTAACTTGAAACAACTTCGGACCTAGACAAAACATATTACATACAATGAAACTCCGTTTCGTACATCACCCTCTACATAACTCATTCCCCCTCCACTTGTCTCATCCTCCCTTATTATTCACTCCCCCCCATGTAATTCATTAGTCTTCCCCTCCTCAGTCACTTCTTATCTCA
Organism: Taudactylus pleione; assembly: GCA_031769625.1. Classification (NCBI taxonomy): domain Eukaryota; kingdom Metazoa; phylum Chordata; class Amphibia; order Anura; family Myobatrachidae; genus Taudactylus; species Taudactylus pleione. The sequence continues at coordinate 10,467,428 of JAUIMM010000300.1, forward strand.
TATACAAGTAGGTAGGGGATTGGGGAGGAAAGGTCTCCTACGCAGAGGAGCAGAATAATGTGTGATGCCTGGGACATGCTCACTGCCTGTACCACAAGGTGAGAAGCTTGGAGTGAGGTGGGTGGGGAAGGAGAACAGGAACACAGAAGTGCAGCAGATGTGGAGCATGAGGCAGCTGGGATGGTGTCTGGATATTACTGGGAGGTACTGGCGGATTGCGACCCCCATGTCTCTCTACGCCCTGATTTGGACTCTCTTGGTTAACCAGGAGAGAGACATAAAAACAAGTAATCTGGGCCGTAGCCAGGCGCCTAGAATATGTAATGGGTGACTCAGCTCTGTTGAGAGGCAGTAAAATGTGTTGGCAGATATATTAAAGTAACTGGCCTAACATTGGGAGGTGGCAGGCTTTATTTTCAAGTTCTGCCATTGTATTTATTACCCTGACGTGGCACAGCCCAAAATAGCCAGATTTACAATAAGTCAATGCATAAAGTTTATCCAGTGAGTGACAGCCAGTTCATAACACTGTTTTTGAAAACAGAAGACAAGGGTTGTCGTACGTCACAGCTACATGCCAAAGGCAGCGTAACTGCCATGGGATCACATTTCTACTAGTTCTTTTAACTGACAACCGGGAGTCAGAGTTCCGAAAACATGGTTACAGATTACAACGAAAAAACGGATTAAGCCTTCAGCAAATCATGCTTCACATCCTTACCACGTGTTACACAGCATGACCTAGTAGCTGCATCCCATCTCTTCTTCCATTCCACCCAAAGGGGTCTATGTACTAAGCCTTGGAGAGAGACAAAGTGAATGGAGATAAAGTACCAACCAATCCCCATCTACTTTCACTCTCTCCAAGGCTAAGTACATAGGAAGCACAACTAACCACCAAATTCTAAAAACGTAAGCTTTGATTTTCAGCCTCCCATTTGCGGTCTTCACTATGAAATATTTACCACCCCAAAATCAAACACACAGATCCCACATTAGACAGTCTTATAATTGTAGCCAAGCATACTGATCATAGAGCTAGAAGGTACAGCATGGCAATTATCTCCTATTAAACCTGTTATGACCATCACTGACTGACTCCATCTTGAACCCGGAAATCTAATTCTACCAAATTGGATACTATAAAGCTTTAACCCAGACCGTAGTGTCTGCACTGCCCACTCATGGAAAGCGTAGCCCATCAAAGGACGGGTCAACCATTGGCACTTGCTATCCCAGTGCGTGTGCTTATTCCTGGCGCAATGCGCAGTTGTAGGTTTTATTTCCATTGCTCATGCAGTGTTTTGCAGCTGTATCCACTACACCCATCCGCAATTAAGCTTGTGTCTGACGCCATAGCAGCCGCTATATGAAAGCACCTTATAAACTGCGCATTGAACAGGCCGTCTGTAAAACACGGAGGAAACCGAAGAAATCATTCTGAAGTGTTATTTACTACAAGCGTTATCCATTGACAAGAAATCCACGTTGGACAGTATGAATAGTGTAGGGTACTGTATACATCCTGCCGGGGGAGGGGGGAGTCGGCCCAGGGCGTACCAAAAAAAAAAGTTTGTTCTGTGTGCCAAGACATACACTGAGCAATAGAGGCACAAGATGCTTAGTCATAGTTGAGAGGGGAAGCGGCTTCGCTCACACACGTGCTCCACATTCCAATCACTTTCTCTTCAGCTCGGCCACACCACACACAAGATGCACTGTCCTAGCTTGTTATGATTATTCCACTTTAGAGGGGAGTTATTATTAAACACAAAGACTTGCTTTCTTCTACCAAAAGAATGTCAGCTTAGGAGTATACACATACATTCCCAGTTAAAACAGAGCTGGCCAACGACATTGCAAATGTTATCGTTTATGAATCCACATCTTTTTAAAGGCTCTCCAAGACAGAAGGGCTACTCAATGGCCGGGGCATTTAGTTCACCCGCTGAGAACAAGCCAAGCCTTTCAGAGCCAGGCGCCGGTGGCAGGAGGGCATGCGCCGGAGTTTGGTTGTCGCTCATGAGAACACGGGTGAGGACATTAAAATGGCACTAAAATTGAAATCATGTGTTTAGTGGGTTTTATTTATTCAATCACAAAACATGTATTGATGCGAGTGCAAAAGACGGGCGTTTACATAGAGCGAAATTAAATATTTGCGCTCTCAGATTAAGTGGAGTAGGAGCTGCCATGATGATCTTGCGGACAGTGAGTGGTCCGTGCATATAGTTTACAGTACCAAAGTAAAGTGTGCAAAGATAGAGATGTTCTGCTGAGACAGCCCTTTGTATCGAAATGTTTCACATAAAGATGGATTAAAAAAAAAAAAAGAAGGTGTTGACCTTTTATTGATTAAAAAAAAAAAAAAAAAAAACTTTGACCTGAGTTTTGGAATGGAATTTAATAGACATATGGTAATAGGTGGTGATAAACCTTTCAATAATTTTTTATATTAGTAAGTAAAGAAATATTTATCCTCTTTCAATACATGTAAAAGGCCAACCCAACATTATATTGTCCCTTATCATTTGTCCAATGCAAATATTTTGGAACAAACTTATAAAATATTTTTAACTAGCTTCTATGATGCTGCTAGGAAGGTATTTTGCATAACTTGCCAGTCAGTATAAATCCATTGTCAACTTTCTCTTCCCCAGAATCCCTTTAATCTTTTCCCAGAGCTCTCCTGTCAATCAACTGAGGTCTTTAAATCCTATTACAATACAAAAGACTGGGGGGTGCAGTGCAGTGGCAAGAGATACATGGGACATCATGGGGGCAGGGTATGGTACCATGGGGGTATGGCCAGGTCCACAATGGGTCTGAAACTACGAGAGCTGACAAGAAGGTGGCAGACAGCCTAGGATTCTTTATATCCTTCCTGTACAGAGGCATGACAGAATTATATCTAGTATATATATTTCCTTGTAGTATGTACAACAAAATAAGCAGCAGGCAGGGTTGAGGTTAGTGTCCCTTATTAAGTATCCTTCCTGAAGGCAATGTATAGTTCGTTACATCTACTTCCACACAGGTAAAAATACAATTCTGAAAAAAGCAACTGTATTTTTATCCCTACCCCCTTAGTGTATACTTTCATGCAAAGGAGGGTAAACTTAAATGGACATTGTGACTATCTTAAGGTGCCCCATCCACTAGACGATTAAGTTGAGCGATTGTACGATAACGATTGTTCAATCGTTCATAAATCGTTTGCAAAAATGTCTAAAACGACCAGCAATGCGTGCTCCCGCTGGTCGTTTAGACTTCTATCATCGTGCAAACATGCTGGGCAACCTGATGGTAAAGTCAAATGATTGAGGAGCTTGCATTGAACGACTGCTCGTTCAGTGCGGGCTCATCACAGACTGACAAACGACGGCACGATTACAATGTCGTAATTGTGCAGTCGTTTTCATGTCTGCTAGTGGATGGGCACCTTTACTTTATGCGAGGTCCAGTGTACTGGAGACTGGTGATCGCTAGGTGAGCTCGTGTCTCTCCACATCACCACAAATAACATTAATAATTCAGTAACACACAAGATATGTAGGGGCGCGTCTCGAAAACATTTGCAACTTTAGGAAATGGGAATTTGGTGGAGTATGTTGCACATCACATTCCCCAGTCTTGAATCATTCCTGTCTTGCAGGATTTTCCTATGGTATTTTATTTTAGATCAGTGTCTTCAAGGCAAACAAATAATAAAAAAAAGGTTACTTTTGGTTACTGGGCAGACAAGTGCAAGTTCTAACCCTACTTCACAGTTCCTCTAACCCTTTCATTGCCGCAGCCAAATTCCATAATAATGGAGTGCATGCATCATATTGTATCTTCTTACAGTTACTATAAGGTGCTCTGCTAAACAATAACGCTCCAAATTATGGAAAATTCCCTCGTCTGTGTGTACGCCCTGCACACACGTCGTCTAGGGTGTACGCACCTAAAATCAACCTGGGTTTGCCTTTAAACCAATTGCCTTTAAACCAATTGCCTTTAAACCAATTGCCGCTTTAAGGGGTCTATTTACTAAACAGTGTTAGAAGACAGAGTGAAAAGTGATAAGGTGCCAGCCAATCAGCTCCCAACTTCCATCTCACAGGCTGTGTTTGAAGAATAACAGTTGGGAGCTGATTGGCTGGCACCGTATCACTTTTCACTCTGTCTCCTAACACTGCTTAGTAAATAGTCCCTTAAGCCTCGTGACTATCTCGCAGGAATCACGTCAGCTCCTGAAAATTGCGGGCAATTTCATTTGGCCCCATGTCTTATTCCCACAAACGCGTTCCTAAATTTATCCTCTGACGCTGTCCTGGGGCAGAAGCATACAGGGTATTTGTTTGTCTGATTACTAAATCCTGGCACAACGGATTACCATGCATGGTAACTGGGTCAGGATACACAAGTCTCTGAGCAAACGCTAGTTAATAGCTTATAGCATGCACTGCAAAAAATAAAAAATTAAAAATATGCAGTTAATTGTTAAGCTCAGCGATTGGATAGGACTCAAAAATAAAGGTGATGTGGGATTTCTGCCTCGCCACCAGATTTAAAAACCGCTGTACGATTTCCCATGTGTTCAATCCACAGAGGGTTTGTCATAGATTAAAGATGAATACATTGCAACCTTTTGCATGCAATTTATAGGCACAAATGAGAAGGTGTTCTCTGCAACTTTATAGGGCAACAAACATCGACACATGACTGTGTACTCACCCTTTAAGGGATCGTGTTCAGCTCTCATTATTTCAATGAGGGAATTTTCCAATGAGTGCATATTCAAACTGTCATACATTCTGCTCCGATCCTACAAGAGAACAAGGACAGACCTGTATTAGGGCTTGCTACAGAGTCCTTACAAGCAGCGATACTTTGCTTTAACTTTTACTACGTAGCTTTTTGAGTGAGTAAAACGCATGGGGATGTGCGAGATTATATATGAAATATTCCTAAACTGCGTAGGTTTGCTTTTAAGGATACGGTGTCTGTAGTGATGATGCATAAACACATAAGCCGGTAAATGTTGTGTACACAGTTGTGAATTTGTGGTATACAATACACAGGAGAGCCATTTAATGGCAACTACCAGGTGAAGGATGTGGAATTTAAAACATTGTTCGATGTCAGTTGGCATCAGCTAAAATTAAGATATCATTATGTATGTCATAGGGTTGGGTACGGGAGATAAACACTCAGTATGTGTAGAGTCAATATGTCGACCTCAAAGCGCCAACGCGTTTAATGCGCTTAATGCGCTTTACAGCACCGTGGGGGGGCTATAGCTTTATACATGCCGGCATGTTTAAACACCCGCATGGGTAAAAAGCTGAAAAGAGCATTAAACCCATGTGAGGATGCCTGAGCCATTATTGTGAGAGTGACATACTCACTGTACACATAGTAAGTCTTGAACTCATGTAAAAGGTATACAGACACCCTGAGAATTCATCTATCGCCCTGACAACCCAGTCTTAAACATTCAGCATTCTTACCAACTGTCTCATTATGGGCGGAATTCAATTGTTTTCACGGCCTGCATCTCCCGTCTAAAGTGACAGGAGATCGCGGGCCGCTATGCAATTGTTCCAGATTTTCGTGCTGATTGCGCCCAAAGTGGTCGGGTTTAGCCGCGTAAAGTAGCTAAACCCGACCAAACTGTTGGGCGAGATCGCGAAAAGTGATGTTTGGGCGCCCAAACAGGTCACTTTTCGCACATTTCAGCTCTCATCCCCCAGGGGCTGCGAGCTGAAATGTAGCGCTGGCAGCTGATCGTGCCCCACAGAAGCAAGAATTGAATAGCTCCGTCGGGCGCGATGGGGGCAGGAATCAACTGAATTCCGCCCTATGTCTTCATTTAATTAGAAGCCTAAACAATTGCAGTGCCTGATCTCTCAAGCTGCAATCCCACTCTCATTTCTATCTAATAAAAAGAAAATTGCAAGTACCCTTAAGGAATGCATCATCTTCTTTTCAATACCTCTCTGGAGGATAAACAAATATGGCTTCCACAATTTCTCAGCATGGGGTGGGGAAGGATGTCTGAGTGCATAGAGCAGACAGAGCATCAGTCTGTGAAGAAGACAATGACTGGCAGCATTTCATTAAAAGACAGAGAGGGGGAGGGATGTCACCACACAGACAGAGCTAAAGAGCATTCCAAGTACTCTATGCTCACTACATCATGTTCCATGTTATTTTGGTTGACATAGTGTAACCTAAAATGGTGGTGATTCGGTATTAGCAATTATTATTGGCAGTCTGAAGTAATCAACCAAGGAGATAATATTAGTAAGATGCATTTTATTGTCTGCCATGGTAATATGTAAAAAAAAAAACAAAAAAAAAACTTGTATATAGATTTATTGAATGTATGCATTTAAACTTCCTTAGAATATAATTATGTTGATTGTTCAGGCTACCTCTATGCATGTGAACCTATGGACCAGTTCAGTGTCCCTGGAAATTATTTTCCTATCATAGTAGTTATGCATGCAAGACCTCTGACCACAGGGAAGATAAGTAGTCAGTCTGCTGTACACTCTAGCTTGGAAAATTCCAGTCAAATAGAAAGCTGAATAATACATTAGGAGCTAGTTACGAAAGGTCTGTTTACGGTAAAGGAACACCCATGTGAAGCTACTATTACACAAACATATTACAAGGTGGGAGGAGACATTCAAAGTGGAAATAAATTGCACACTGAAAGAGGTACACACTATTAATGGTAATGTATAGTGGTATTGTAGCGTTAGGAAGAAAATCCCAGCTGTCGGGACGACGCTGATCAGAACACCGACAACGCATTCCTATCCCCCCCCCTTCCTTAGTGCCTAAGCCTAACCTCCCCCTCCCAGCACCCAAAACCTAACACCCCCTCCCCGGTGCCTAAACCTAACCTCTTCCCCTAGTGCCTAAACCTAACCTCGCCCTCCCCGCACCATAATCCTAACACTCCCTCCCCGGTGCCCAACCCTAACCCTCCCCATAGTGCCTAACCCTAACCCCGCACCCTAACCTCCCCCTAACACCCCGATACTCACCTTCGGGATGCAAACGGTTGGGATACTGGAGCCGGGATCCCTACCTGTCAGGATTTCGGCACCGGAATTCAGATAGTCGGCACCCCGCACGCCGGGATGCCGACTACAGCCCGTATTGTAAATGTAATTGTGCACCTAAACAAAGAAAAACATCTAATCTAAGAAATCCATTTTATTAATTAAGGCAGAGGTTCCCTAACACGGTCTTCAAGGTTCCCCAACAGTTCAGGTTTTAGAGATATCCATGGTTGACCACAGGTAACTTCATTAGTACCTCAGTATATTTGATTTTACCATCTGTGCTCAACCATGGCTCTCTCTAATAGCTGAACTGTTGGGGTGCCTTGAGGGCCGCGTTTGGGAACCTCTGTATTAATGCCAGAGACCCAAACTTAGTGTTCACTATATACGTATCCAATGCGTTTGCAGCAGTAAATGCAAGATTCTGAAATTAGCTCAACCGAAATACTAGTATCAGTGTTGGCAGGTAGCCAGGGCTGGCTCTAGGGGTGTTCGAACAGGGACGCCACCCCACAGAGGGCGCACTCCTCCCTAACATCCCGATTTCAGCGAGACAGTACTGTCTCGCTGGTCAAATCGGGAGGTAGGGGACCTCCAACGGAGTAGCTGAATGGATGCTGTGCGCATGAGCGCGGCATCCATTCAGTGTCGGGAGAGGGCTAGGGGAATCCCAGCTAGTGACGTGCTTACCCCCAGCCTGACGTTATTTGGAGGCGTGCCATGCGGGCACACCTCCAAGTATCGTCACATAGGTGGCATGGCCTATAATTAGACCATGCCCCCCATTTTCCACAGGCGACTGGGAGGCGCTATTAATAGAGCCGGCCCTGCAGATAGCTATATTTTTGGATTTACATGCACACCCAGATTATATACCTGCCTACTTTTGAAAAAGCATTTCAGGGAGATTGTGAAAGCAGCACCTATGAGCGCTGCGGTAAAGGTAGGCGTGTACTGCTACATCTGAGAGGCGTGTCATAAAATTTACTTACATCTATATAACTGGCCACGAAAAACCTTATATGAAAATGCATGTAGCTATAGAGATCATTGTGCCTTATAACCAAATGCAGGGAAATGGCATTGATAATCCCATTTGAATGTATATATCTCCGATTTCTTTATTTAATGATATCACAGCTACACAATTGAGGCAAGGTGTAATCAGGGAGATTGCTAGAGCCTTCAGGAAGATTGGGGTTGGGTAAGGGATGCCGTTGCTCAGGAGCCCAGTGGTCATAATCCCGACACCTGTCGCTAAGTATCCTGACACTACCCCTAAACCTAACCCCTAACCTCAATACTTACAGTTGGGGATGCCGACGGTCGCGCTGCAGGCGCCGGGATTCTGATTAGTGACAGGATTCCGGCAACCGGGATATAAACTACATCTCGGAGATTGCTATTATTTCAGGGAGTCTCCTTGACAATCAGGGAGAGTTGTCAAGTAGGATTTACACCCCCTCATCCCCCCTCCTTTGTTGAACTACAAGGCTCCAGCAGGAAGTGCCCATCAGAGTGCTGTGTGTTTGAGAAACATTAGTTATTTTAGTATATTCTTATTTTTGACATATCCCCGCTCTAAGTTTTCCGATGTAAAAGGTGCATAACATAGCAAGTGCATATCAAAAGAGAAAAAACTATTTTGGACCACTGAAAACTCAAAACGCTTTAAAAACTGCTGTTGAGTGGAGAAGTCAAATCAAACTTGAAGGCCACAATTTCTGAGCTGGAATCGGATTTCAAAGAGAGATAATGAGATTATTCTTATTAAGTCTGCTCTGTGTACCGCCAGGCTGTTATTAATACAGAGGGGCATTGTAATGTAAGATAAGAAGCTCTGAGACAAGTCCTTCCTTATGGTTCTGTATCATGTGCACTAAGAGCCACAAATTCACCAAACAGCCATCCAATTAGAAACCATTTAACAAGTAATTGGACTTCATGATATTATCCTAAATCAATAGCGTAATATGTTTCTATTTTCCTGGAAATTGCATGGCATCTTATTTGTAGCTGTAAAACAAGGCATATTACACTCAAAATTTGCATTCAATAGCAGCTTTATAAATAAATATACAAATTGATAAGACAAGTAATTATGGGGAATGGGACATCTTTCTTATTTCTGTAAAGGACAATTTTTGGACTTAATCAAAGCTGACCAGATTAACACGGTCAGACTGACACGGGCACGCACTATCGGAGGATGGCGCTGAAACGACCGCCATTCCCGACAATGATCTAATCAGGCTTAATGGCTAGATCCTATGATGAACAACTAGACAAGAGGACATCATGCATAGTAATCATCTGATCACCATCACGGAGAACCTGAACATATATCATCAAGATCAGCTTAGTTTGGCCCACCCCTGGAGACATTTGTAGGCAAATCGGCTTTCTGAGTTACCGTTTTATGGGCAACTTAAGTTTACAATGCTCCCGCTAGGGAGAGAACAATCCATGGATGCACCAAACCCGGAAAATGTTTTGCAAGAGATTCTACAAGTCACCAAATTGGGCCTAATTTGGCACATTACTAACTGAAGGGAATCCATTTAAAATTAGAATCTGAATAGTACTTCTGTTTTTTTATATGTTACACCAAGCAGTTCTTTGCATTCCTTCCTCACAAAATAGACTTCTTCCCTTATCTGGTGGCACTCTGTATGTATATAGAGCTCAGCAGTGTTATAGTAGTTTGAGCTGCTTGGATTGGCCAAAGGTTGCTCCAAATAAACATTAGTAGTTGAATGTAGGGATGGCGATCAACTGTCAGCCACCATCACCAACTTGCCACCGATGGTCAATAGCTTTACGACCCGATAGCAAAGCAATAATTTTTTTTTCCATTACACGGCACTTGGGATCCATGTCCCATCCCACGTGCTTAGCCTCTCCCTTCTCTTATTGGCCCACCGCATTCACATGTCTCACAGTAGTGATGGATTTCGATCGATGGTTCCTACCATCCACGGTGTACCATTCAACTGCCATCCCTAATGTTGAGCCATCCGCACTTGTGTTCAGAGGCTCAGTATACAGTGAGCTTGAGCTGAGCGAGAACTTGAACAAACAAACAAGATACCTCCCAGACGCCTATGTCACTAAAGATGGCGCTCACTACTGGTCATAGGATGGAGGAGCCGCCTAAATAATGCCTGTAATGAAAGAAGAAAGATGAAGCTTAGAAAATGCTACACTTCTGGTTTTAATAAAAGAGACAGGTGCGCTTTCCCAGCCTATATAAATATAAATATATATATATATATATATATATATATATAAAACCTGATTCAAACTGGCAGCTCCAACAGCAGGATCTGCTGCCTGCTTAAAATAGAATACAAACAAAATAGACGGAGCACTTGTTTGAAAAAGACCCAAATAGAAAATTAAATAATTTTAGTAACACAATTGTAAAAGATATATCATATAATATAAAATATGCTCAAGTTCAGTGCTTAGAATTTGCTCCAAGCTCTATACATAGAGATTCATCATCACTTTTACCTTTCAACAAAGAAATAGGGTGATAAAAGTCTATAGAAAGAAACAGTGCAGGACCTCATGATAATCAGATCTTATATGAGAGTCTGCCAGAAGCTGTCCTTATTGAGGCAATATATATAAAAAAAAGGGAAGTTTCGCACTTTCCAAGTGCCAGTATTGTATGGACACAGCGCACCAGTATATTGGAACGTCCTTTTCACTGCCAAATGAAATATTGGAGATCTATAGATATATCTCCCGTCCGTGATATCTATGAGTGCTGGACTTACTGTTATATTTTCTGTCCCAGTAGTCAATTTAATCTTGTGGCGCCATATAAATAAAGGATAATAATAATATTAATAGCTGTATAGACAGGTCAGGCCAATAGCAAGTAATTTACCTCTCTTGTCCACATTTAATTATTTCAATTTACTGATCTTTCAAGGAGGAGACCTAAATGATATATAGTTTATACTTCCTAAAAAACACAGCCAGTAGTTTAAAATAAGAAGGGAGAGAGCTAATTAGTAATCGCATACAGTATTTCCAGCCTGGAAGCCTCTAGCAGATTTCATCAGGCTTTTTGGTTCTATGGGAACTAGGCGTCTGCATGTGAATGATTTCTTTATCCAAGACTGCCATTATATCAATTCGCAGAACTGCACATCTAGGTTTCGGTAAAAGCGACAGAAGAGCTGTAATTGGAATGCAGTACAGTACTGTGTAACATTACCTATGCTAATGCTGGGCAGGCACATACATACACCAATTTCCATGTCACAGGGAGCACATTTACATAACAAATTGTCCAGCAGCAGCGATGCTGAACAGAGCAAGCTGCAGTCTGACATCAGCAGGGAGGAGCCCACAAGGGCTGAATGAACCACGGAGAAGGACAGCTCAAGGTGAGCGTCACCGTTAGTAACACAACCTTCCATATTTACTTACAGGGCTCAAAATAGCATGCACATTGCAACATATGGGAGAGCTTTCAAGGCACAAATTTAGGCCTTAAGAGGCTTTTAGACAAGAGGGTTGTCCTCCTGATTTTTGTATGGGTCAATGCAAAATGCTCAAATAATTAACCCCTACACATTCAGGTGCACTTGGCTACTTAATGACAAGCCCAGCTTTGCATTGCTCTCCGTTTTAGTTTAATAGTGGTGCAAAAAACGCATACGTAAAATATCAAGTAAAACGTTCTTATATTTATTGAGTGGTGATGTGACTGTTGGAGAATATAACTTTAGAATTGCTAAATGATGATGTCTCAGTGTTCCATGACTCATTCTGACAAGTCCGTGATGGAACATACAATTTCCAGTGAATGCAAAAAGACATCTAGACTTCAGGATCACACGAGCACCTTGGTTTGTTTCAAACTGAAACTTGTGTTTTATTTGGAATAATCTAACCCTGGATAAACAATAAGGTTAGCCAACTCGGGGGGCTGTGGCTTGGTCTGCGGCGTCGCACTTCTAGAGCAACAGATCTCTTCCATGATCTTTAATCTTTGTTACATTTTACAGTGGAGGGAACACTATTCTACTAGAGGGGTAGGCAACCTGGTTGCGCTAGCTGTTGTGGAACTACACATCACAGCAAATTCTGCCACAGTTTTGATATTAAATCATGCTAAAACTGTGGCAGTGTGTGCTGGGATTTGTAGTTCCACAGCAGCTGAAGTGCCAGATTGGCTTCCCTTGTTCTACTGTATGCCAAGATCGTTTGCGAGGTAGTCCTTTGGATTTATTTGCTTTTTCTTTTAGTTAAGCTACAGATAGTCCCACTTTTATAGCAACATGGTGTCCATTTGTAAACTGATCACGTGTAAATAGCTTTTACAGTGTTTACGCAAAACGGTTTCCACACAACTAATTGCACACCTGCTCCCTTCCTGAATTTTGCCAGAAAAGCCAGCTGTCCTGACTGGCAGCCACAAGGTTAATGGGGCAGAAACTTCCAGCTTCCCTTTTCTTGCTGGAGAAACTTTCCCGTCCACTTCAGAGAAGAGTTCCACACATTGGAATCACATTAGAGTTGCTGAAGTTCCAGCAGCTCCTATTGCTCAACAACCCCCCGTCCTCCACAGCACACAGACACTCAATTGAGCACCTAGCAATGGTGCCATGTCTGACATGCTGTAATCTAAAATAAAGAGGCAGCGCTGAGCTCTGCTCATCCTGCAAATACAAAAAAAACATCTTTGTGCCCCTTTGGAAAAAAAAAAACATTTATGGTTTATTTAAATCAACCAGACACGTGTTGTATTGCGTGCGTATTATATATATATATATTTTATATACATATATACATGATATACTTAGGTGTGCATATATCGTATGTATACCAGAACGAGGCCCAAGAGTGGCATAGCCATCTTATAAAATGTTCCTGACTCCTGTTCCAGTTCTTTAAAATCATCATTGTACCAGTCATCTTTAAGGACTATTGATGTCAGGTCCTTTGAGGTATGTGGTAACTCTGCCATTTAAAATAATAATAAAAACCCATTTCTGTCAGATATTTGTATTCCTGTCAGAGTGTGGCAGTGATGTGCTGCTTTTCTTACAGCAGTCTCTTTCAGTGACGCTATGGGTGATACTGCTGTGGCTTTCTGATTAGGCTTTGGTCACAAGTAGATCAGGCATGCGGTCACACAAGGAGGCGTGCAGGCGCTGGGAAACTATGCACAGCCATGTGATTTAGCGTGTCCAATCAAGTTAGTGGGATTTCTGCCATTTTACCAAACTATTTACACACACACACACACACAAATCTAGCTGGTCGAATGCTCCAAAAATACCAGTCCCAAATGGAAACAATTTTTTTTGCAGCGATTCTGAAAGAGTTTTACAGGCTTGGAAGCAATCCTCTCCCTCATGTACATGCTCCATACCACTCATATATTCCATAAAATGGTGCAATCTGTAATCATTTTTAGCAGCCAGGCAGAATCTGTAATTCCTCTTCTGCAGTTTAGATAAAAAAAATTAAGCAAATGGTGAGGTTTCTATAGTTACAGCACATTTGAGTACACAGAATCATTTCATCCTATCACTTTACCAATGCATCATATCAGCCCCTTACAATGACGCATCTCACGCTGCTTATGTGTGATCCTGCGATTTTTCTCTTAAGAAAAAAAAAAAGGGGTTAGTCCTCCTCTGTTGCCGACATCTTAAATTTGTGATGTGCAATCCCCTGCCTTAGGGATAAATGTACTAAAACATCTAAAAACAGCAAAGTGTAGATGCTGCTTATGAACCAACCAGGGTCTAGTTGTAATTTTCTATTATGTGGTTGCTAAGGGCAACACCTTCCATTTTCCTCTTTAGAAAATCTATCCGTAAGATGGTGATGGACTGAAACGGTCCCGAATCACTGGATCAGCACCTGAATGTGGAGCCAGACACCAAAATCAGCTAGACTCGATAGGATGGGAAACTGGAGGCTAAAATTTCCCAAAAACAGTATTGTGTTCAACGAAGAGACCGGTATGCGGCAGGAGTAGAGAAAACCAAAAGTTAGGATTTAAAGCGAAAGCTAAAATACAAATCCATTTTAAATATATGGGGGGTCTATTCACCAAGCCTATGGGACAGATAAAGTGGAGAAAGTACCAGCCAATCAGTTCCTGTCATTTTTCAAACAGCCTGTAACTTGGTTGGCATCGTTCTCCACTTTCTCGCTCTCCAAGGCTTAGTGAATAGACCCCATAGCTCCTGATTCAGAGTGGCACGCAGAGCACATGCTCACAAGGCCATATGATGTGTGCTTACCCATCTATGCGGGGCAATTCAGAGTTGAACAAGTCAGAAGCATCACCACTTGCAGCAAAATGGAAATAACTGGGGCGGCAACATGACATTCGCACGTGGCATAATTGTGTAATGGGTGCGTAGACAGAATTGCGGCCTGTTCGGAGGTGGCCGTACGCAAGAATCCAGCCATTTCAGAAGGATCTTTTGCACGTAGAACAGGACTGGTGCAAATCCTCACCGATAGCGATGACAGCTGCCCTCACAAGCAGATGTATAGGGGCAATGTATCCATACAGGTCTGACGGATACTACATAAAGGCGGAAATCAAGCATGCAGATATGGCAGTTTGGCATGTGACTGAATCTGGCCCACGGACTTCAGTTTCCATTTAACGATGATGGTGCCGACTATTCTTATAGTATCCTTGCAGTTCAGCAAGGATCCTCGCACCTAGTATGAAAAGACATTGCTGTATTATTTTTATATCAATCCTATTCTTGTCTGACTTTTAAGTTGTGCAATCTGAGGCTTCTATTTTAGTACCAGACATCTATTTCACCCATCCTGTCTTAATTTTTACCCAAGATGCTAATTTGTTTTATGACTGCTTCTGGGGTGCGCCTTATAGCACACATTCAACTCTTCCATTTTCTTATATGCGGATACCTCCCTTGTCTTATTTAACTGTCCGTCACATTACTTAGCACGTTATTGACACTTCAAATCTATATATGGGGGAGAAAGAACAAGCAGGGGGCAGAGAGAGAGAGAAAGAACAAGCAGGGGGGAGAGAGAGAGGGAGAGAGAGAAAGAACGAGCAGGGGGCAGAGAGAGAGAGAGAGAGAGAGAGAGAGAAAGAACAAGCAGGGCGGAGAGAGAGAAAGAACAAGCAGGGGGGAGAGAGAGAGAGAGAGAGAGAGAGAGAGAGAAAGAACAAGCAAGAGAGAGAGAGAGAAAGAACAAGCAAGAGAGAGAGAGAGAGAGAAAGAACAAGCAGGGGGGAGAGAGAGAGAGAGAGAGAGAGAGAGAGAGAGAGAGAGAGAGAAAGAACAAGCAGGGGGGAGAGAGAGAGGGAGAGAGAGAAAGAACGAGCAGGGGGCAGAGAGAGAGAGAGAGAGAGAGAAAGAACAAGCAGGGCGGAGAGAGAGAAAGAACAAGCAGGGGGGAGAGAGAGAGAGAGAGAGAGAAAGAACAAGCAGGGGGGAGAGAGAGAGAGAGAGAAAGAACAAGCAGGGGGGAGAGAGAGAGAGAGAGAAAGAACAAGCAGGGGGGAGAGAGAGAGAGAAAGAACAAGCAGGGGGGAGAGAGAGAGAGAAAGAACAAGCAGGGGGGAGAGAGAGAGAGAAAGAACAAGCAGGGGGGAGAGAGTGAGAGAAAGAACGAGCGGGGGGGGAGAGAAAGAACGAGCGGGGGGGGAGAGAAAGAACGAGCAGGGGGGGAGAGAAAGAACGAGCAGGGGGGGAGAGAGAGAGAGAGAGAACGAGCAGGGGGGGAGAGAGAGAAAGAACGAGCAGAGAGAGAGAGAGAAAGAACGAGCAGAGAGAGAGAGAGAAAGAACGAGCAGAGAGAGAAAGAACGAGCAGAGAGAGAGAGAGAAAGAACGAGCAGAGAGAGAAAGAACGAGCAGAGAGAGAAAGAACGAGCAGAGAGAGAGAGAACGAGCAGAGAGAGAGAGAACGAGCAGAGAGAGAGAGAACGAGCAGAGAGAGAGAGAGAGAAAGAACGAGCAGAGAGAGAGAGAGAAAGAACGAGCAGAGAGAGAGAGAGAAAGAACGAGCAGAGAGAGAGAAAGAATGAGCAGAGAGAGAAAGAGAGAACGAGCAGGGGGGTGAGAGAGAGAACGAGCAGGGGGGTGAGAGAGAGAACGAGCAGGGGGGTGAGAGAGAGAACGAGCAGGGGGGTGAGAGAGAGAACGAGCAGGGGGGTGAGAGAGAGAACGAGCAGGGGGGTGAGAGAAAGAACGAGCAGGGGGGAGAGAGAGAGAACGAGCAGGGGGGAGAGAGAGAGAATGAGCAGGGGGGAGGGAGAGAGAGAAAGAACGAGCAGGGGGGGAGAGAGAGAGAACGAGCAGGGGGGGAGAGAGAGAGAGAGAGAACGAGCAGGGGGGGAGAGAGAGAAAGAACGAGCAGAGAGAGAGAGAGAAAGAACGAGCAGAGAGAGAGAGAGAAAGAACGAGCAGAGAGAGAAAGAACGAGCAGAGAGAGAGAGAGAAAGAACGAGCAGAGAGAGAGAGAGAAAGAACGAGCAGAGAGAGAGAGAGAAAGAACGAGCAGAGAGAGAAAGAACGAGCAGAGAGAGAGAGAGAAAGAACGAGCAGAGAGAGAAAGAACGAGCAGAGAGAGAAAGAACGAGCAGAGAGAGAAAGAACGAGCAGAGAGAGAGAGAACGAGCAGAGAGAGAGAGAACGAGCAGAGAGAGAGAGAAAGAACGAGCAGAGAGAGAGAGAGAAAGAACGAGCAGAGAGAGAGAGAGAAAGAACGAGCAGAGAGAGAGAAAGAATGAGCAGAGAGAGAGAAAGAATGAGCAGAGAGAGAAAGAGAGAACGAGCAGGGGGGTGAGAGAGAGAACGAGCAGGGGGGTGAGAGAGAGAACGAGCAGGGGGGTGAGAGAGAGAACGAGCAGGGGGGTGAGAGAGAGAACGAGCAGGGGGGTGAGAGAGAGAACGAGCAGGGGGGTGAGAGAGAGAACGAGCAGGGGGGTGAGAGAGAGAACGAGCAGGGGGGTGAGAGAGAGAACGAGCAGGGGGGTGAGAGAGAGAACGAGCAGGGGGGTGAGAGAGAGAACGAGCAGGGGGGTGAGAGAGAGAACGAGCAGGGGGGTGAGAGAGAGAACGAGCAGGGGGGAGAGAGAGAGAACGAGCAGGGGGGAGAGAGAGAACGAGCAGGGGGGGGAGAGAGAGAGAGAGAGAACGAGCAGGGGGGGAGAGAGAAAGAACGAGCAGGGGGGAGACAGAAAGAACGAGCAGAGAGAGAGAGAGAAAGAACGAGCAGAGAGAGAGAGAGAGAGAAAGAACGAGCAGAGAGAGAGAGAGAAAGAACGAGCAGAGAGAGAGAAAGAACGAGCAGAGAGAGAGAGAAAGAACGAGCAGAGAGAGAGAGAAAGAACGAGCAGAGAGAGAAAGAACGAGCAGAGAGAGAAAGAACGAGCAGAGAGAGAAAGAACGAGCAGAGAGAGAGAGAGAGAAAGAACGAGCAGAGAGAGAGAGAGAGAGAAAGAACGAGCAGAGAGAGAGAGAGAGAAAGAACGAGCAGAGAGAGAGAGAGAGAAAGAACGAGCAGAGAGAGAAAGAACGAGCAGAGAGAGAAAGAACGAGCAGAGAGAGAAAGAACGAGCAGAGAGAGAGAAAGAACGAGCAGAGAAAGAGAAAGAACGAGCAGAGAGAGAGAGAAAGAACGAGCAGAGAGAGAGAGAAAGAACGAGTAGGGAAGAGAAGTAAATGGAAGTGGAGAGACAAAGAAAAAAAAAAAAAAAAAAAGACTGCAACGCCAGGCACGATCCAAATCATATCAGGATTTTTAGTATTCTACATGTTCTAATCTTACAGTATTAATAAATACTAGGCTGCACACTACCATTACATTTGCTATTAGCCCTCTATGCACCAATGCACTGTTACAGACTTGCTTGGAAGCGTAGGAAGTATTGAGACAAAAGGAAAAAAAAAAAAAAATCACATTTACATATATATTCAGGAAAGCTGTATGTAAATACAACACAGGCTCACTTAAATACATACTCACAGACACAGGCACGACACAATAAGGTCTTTATATTGTCTTATCCTGTTTGCAGCGTCAATCGTCAGTGGCAAAAACAGAGCACAACAAAATACACGTACACAGCAATCTCACGGCACCTGCTTATCTCACAGCAGGGGCGCTGAAACTGGCTGGCTGCAGTCTGGATTTGGGGATATTCCCATTTTAGCTCCAGGATGTAGTGAAACGGGTTTTATTCATTCGGCCACTTAAGCTGAAATAGCGCAGAGGTCGAAATCACCATGTCATTAAATCATTATGGTGCATGTCAATACATAACCATCCCCTTTCCCACGCACTGGGAAACGTCAAAGAACCATATGCAGCCCTCAGCCTTTAATATTTAAAAAAATATATATTATATATATACATACACACACACACACACACATATATATATGTATATACATACACACTTTTTTCTTTGGTGGTGTAAATGTGTATTCAACTTTTTTTTTTTGTTAATTTTCACATTTTTGGTATAGATCAGACAAAAAAAAGGATTTCATGTTTTAACCGCACAGTTAATTTCTTGGTACCGCAGAGTTATGGTGTAGATAAACACATTACACATACACTGATGATCACTTACAAGAAGCCTAATTCAGAATCCTGCACACAAGAGCTTACAAATCAATAGTGATATGAGGAAGAGAAGCACAAAGAAATATATGTCATCATTATAAATAGCATCTTTCCAGATACCAAAAAAATTGCCCAGTTTCAAAATGACCAAAAGCAGAGTATGTGTATTTTTTATTCAAATAGAAAGGGCGTGGGGCATTAAATGGAAAATAATGATGTTCTCGTCATGAATATTACATTTGGAGGAGTGAGACACAAACACAGAACTGAAGCTGAATATATAAAATTACTATTTCGATATAAGGGAAAGCAGAGTTGCACTTTCATGTCTCGGAGGAGATAAAAATGCAGCAGTTTCTGAAGGAACGTTCCCCTCTGAATACCCGACCTTGTAAGGCAGAAGGTACAAAGAGCAGAGGACATGTTTACCAGCCTAATGCTGTCTCTGTCCCCGGCCACACCACACTCCTAATAACCCCGTGTCCTGGAAACTAGCAATGCATTGTTCCCATATGTATTGGACTCCGTTATTTGTGGACTGAACTTAGGGATTTGCTGACGAGATGCTTTAACCTCAAAAATGTTCAGCACGAAAATTTAAGATTTTAAAATGTTAATTTAAAAAAAAAAAAAAAACACAGGTTTTCATATTATATGAGAAATTTTATTACAGAATATAAAGAAAAATGTTCAGAATTTTGCTCATCAGTAATAACATAAGGCCCAATTGTACGCTTAGTAAAATGTACTGATATAACTATTTCCCACACTGAAAAACAAAGTTTTCTACATATTTGCACCAATTGAAATAATTAGTTGATCGTTCCAACGTTGTAACATACCTGCCTGCTTTTGAAAAAGCATTTCAGGGAGATTGTGAAAACAGCACCTATGAGCTCGGCGGTAAAGTGGGCGTGTCCTGCTACATCTGAGAGGCGTGTCCTAACATTGCTAGACTCTTCAGGGAGACAGGGAGACAACGGCTATTTCAGGGAGTCACCCCGACACTAAGGGAGAGTTGGCAAGCATGCGTTGTAATATTCACAGACAGAAGCTAGGATAGCCTTCTGCCACTTCAAGTTTATGGTCAAAAATGAAGCTGGGTACACAGGCAATATTTCGAGCGATTTGGCCATTCGTTGAAATTGTCAACTGTGTACGCACTATGTGCACTCCCGCGGCGGCGTCCTTCGCATCTTCAGGACGCCCCTACATGTTGATCAATCTAAGGATCACGCAGGGCACAAAAAACAGAGGTGCACACTCTGAGTACTAAGAACAATAATAGTCAAAATAATCATGTTTTTGTCCCCTGCATAGTACTACAAGTCTCAGCATGGTAGCACCTGTTCTTATGTTTAAAATTAGGGTGTGCAGTCCAAGCCCCTCTCTCTTTCCACTAGATTTGTGTATTTTGCTGAGACTCCTCCTGCTTGGTATTTGTTGATATAATGTTATTAGGGATGTTAGGGACCCACCTAATGGGGTTCACCTTGACGTGGTGGATGGGCAAACAATTTTGGCCAAACTTGTACTAAGAACCTCACTTATACTCTATTTTAATTGTAGAGTTCATCATGATTATTTTGACTATCATTGTTCTTAGTACAGGTTGAGTAATACGAAATACGTAATATTTTTGGCTGGACTGAGATAAATCTATTTGAGTTTAGATGCAAATGATCTGATTACCAGCTGGAATTTATAGAAATTTTACAATGGTTAGCAGCACTGGGGGTCATGAGTTCAATTCAGACTATACAAATAATAGAAAAAAAAAATGTAATAGGACTGGTGGGAGGGCTCATAACCCACACTGGTGATGTAAATTGGAACCTTGTAGAAGTCAGTACAGGTATTGCCAAGTTAGCGTTCCCGCAGGGCACCGCAGCCTGCCCCATTTCTAAAGGGCAGAAAGCACCCTGCCCTCCAGCGCAGTGCCCCGCTGAAACAGCCTGCAGGTTCTGTCCCCCACTGAGGGCCGCAGTGTCCCACGGGTGGGAAAACGGCGGTGCATCGGTCACCGGTGGTGAATGGATGCTGGGTGCATGCGCCCGGCATCCATTCAGTGTTCGCAGAGCTTTGGGGCTGCCCTGCATGTCCCCAAGAGTGACAAAAAGGGGATGCGTCATTAAGACACACCCCCCTTTTCCATGGCCATGCACCCTTTTTGGGCATGCGCAAAAGTGCCCCTTACGTCACAGGTTCCCAAATGCGGTCCTCAAGGCACCCCAACAGTTCAGGTTTTAGAGATATCCATGGTTGATCACAAGTCTTTAAATCAAATGGTCTGAGGTATTAATTAGGTCACCTGTGGTCAAGCATGGATATCCTTAAAACCTGGACTGTTAAGGTGCCTTGAGGACAGAGTTTGGGAACCCCTGCCTTACGTAACAAATTCTGATAGCTAGAGACTTCTGCTACACCCTAACAGCATCATCAACCCTCATTTATGAAAAGGCCAAAGGCGGTGGTGCCCCCTATAGCAGCCATAGCAAAAGTATTTTCATGTTCTAGGTTGAGCTAGTAAAAGAACATTAGACGTTACAAATAAAGGATCAAATGAGTATTATTTTTACTTCTAACTTAAGGACCAAAAAGAACCATTTTTCTGTGTGGCAAACAGTTTCTGCATATTAGACACTTGCACGGATTGGCTTGCAACCAATTATTATTATTATTTTTTTTAAATATTAAAAAAAAAAAAAAAAAAAAGAGAAAGTTCCAAAGAGTATTATCTACTAGTAACCGAAATAAGCTGCTTTCGCCCAGTTTAAGGGCTCTGCAATTAGTTGAAAAACCATCCCTCTTGCCCATATGGAAACAAAGCTGACAATCCCTTTCGTCCTTCACAGAACAGCCTTGTACGGTATTGGAGTGTTCGGTTTGTATGGCCGTCTGCCAGGGAAGAGACAGGACGGGGCTCCTCATGTTGTCACACAACACACCTGCTACACTGGTACACAAACTAGATGTGTTGAAGCTGCCCGTGTTTGGAGCTTGGTTGTGCAGGCCGCCTCATCTTGACTCATTGTTTACACCACAGACAAATCAAATGAAGTTTCCACTGTAGCTGAATGACAGTGACCAGAGGGCCCTGCAGGGAATAAAAGCCACACCACCCCATATATATATAAAAATATATTATATATATATATATATACATACACATATATATATATATATATATATATATATACACACACACATATATATATATATATATACACACACATATATATATATACACACACACATATATACACACACATATATATATATATATATATAAAATAAAAAGTCTAAGGCCTCAATTCTCCACCTTCTTCTGTACACTGGAAGTGTGGGGTGAAGAAAAAAAGTGTGTAAACATCTTTATAATACTGTCCAGTCTCCAACAAGTCTCCCATAGAGAGAGTGATTGGACAGACCTAGCGCCACAGAAGAAGAGTTGTCGGCCAGCCACCAGAAATGGGAGCGGGGGAAGGAGGGGGGCCTCGATTGGACTGAGTGGAGCAGGGGGGGGTTTGGCTTTACAAGTGGAGGTCAGAGCAGGGTGGAGGAGCATTGAAAAGAGGGAGCAGGTCCAGAACAAGCAGGAAAGGGGGGTTGGGGGGGACAAACTGAAGTGACCGGGTCCCTTCATTAGTATTATAATAAGTAGATTTTTAATACAGCAATAACTAAAAAATAAATGAGACTATCAAAACCTTCCACTCAATGAGAGTTTGCATTTTGAAAACATTGTAATTGTAAGCATGATTACATAGGACAATTTATTACATATTACACAGGCATACCCACATGAGACTGATCATGTGACACATAAATACCACTAAGTAATTATATAAATAGCTATGGAAACACATCACATCTGTTTGCTTGAAGCAACCTCACACTCTAATCTACCTGGCAGCTCTCACTTCTGCCATTCTACAAAAATAGCTTGTTCATTTAAACACTTGTAGCATTTAACCAGCCCATTGGGGAGTATATTCCTTCCATATGGTAGGTGCCCTCTAAGAAGGGATTTTTTGTTATTTGAATCCTAAGGGGATGAAAAGGCCTAAAATGTCTCTTCCCCCTGTGCAATGTCCTGTCTGACGGTCATCGTGGCTGTAGCACAGATCATATTCAAACACCAACTGTCATCCCAAGTGCTCCCAAACATTACTGGCTGTTGCTCCCCTATTTGAATAGCGAGGGAATGGAATGTGTTACTCCAGAGGAGAGGGAGGGGAAATGTGTTACTACAGGTGTGGGGGAGGGGAACGTCGAATGTGTTACAACACGGGCAAGGGAGGGAAATGTGTTACTCCAGAGGTGAGGGAGTGAAATGTGTTACTACAGGTGTGGGGGAGGGGAATGTGTTAGTACACAGGTAAGGGAGGGTAATGTCTCACTATAGTAGTGATGCATTACTATACAGATGAAAGTTTAATTTGTTCTTGGAGTGGTGAGTTGGAAATGGAAACCGTAAATATACACACACACACACACGCGCGCGCACGCACGCACGCACGCACGCACACACACACACCTACCTACCAGTGGCGTAACTGATACCCCCTTTCACACAGAGCAAAAACCCTGGCAGCTTCCAGATCTTAAGTTTGAAAGGGTAGAAAATGGAAGGAAAGATCTAGCAGAGCCCCGAAACCTCCTGCACTCCTATTGGTGAATAACCAGCACCATCCACCAATCAGTGTGCTATTGCATGTCAGCTCCTGAGTAGCAGGCACAGGATTCTGCCAGACGTACACAAAATCAGAGCAGCCAGACAGGATCCTCCATCAGCTTTTCAGCTGCCAGATACATCTATGATCTGTGCAGCCAGAGATAAGCCCCGATCTGCAACCGCCAGTCATATTCTACCAGGGTTTCTTATTTATCATATATTCTTCTTTATGGCTTATACAAACAATGGGTGGAAGGAGTGAAGCTCTTTAAGTAGATAAACTTATGTAGGTGGATGGCACATAAATACATACTATGCACACTTCAATAAGATTTGAAGCAGAGAAAATGGCAATTAAACTACTTCTATGCATAGTCTACAATCAGGAGAAGAATGTGCATAGTGGATAGCATTCATAGCATGAAAAAAAATAAAAATAAAACTAGTGATGTAATGTATATGTCTGCATGCTAGAAAACCATAAAGCTCTGTTACTATGTTGTTATGGTGGGAGTATCTGTATGTACTAAGATATATAAACACAGTGTAAAAAATGCACGAAGGTAAGAGCGCCATTACATACCATTCTTACCTGTAAGGGTAAGAGAGAATTGCTGTTGTTATCGGTTCTGAAAACATTGTCATCGATCCAGGATTTGGGAGTTAGTGACGGAGTGGAGCGTGTGAACTTGGGTGGGGCGATGACGTTCCCAGAAAAGGGCTTCTTTAGGGGGGAAATTTGGTTCATGGTCCCAGGGATCCCCATGTTAGCAGAGCGGCGATCTCGGCCATGCATTCCAGCCCAGGACATGCTGCCTGTGCTCCAGCCGCTTCCTTGGTGGCTGGTCCATGGAGACTGCTTGACCAGAGGCTGCAAGACAAATCAAGACAACACTCACCGTTAGCTCAGGAGAAGCCCAAAACTTGTCAAGTATCAGGGAGGCTGCATCTGTTCCTGATTAACAAATATGTTTAAAGGATACACTGCTGCTTAACTAGCCTTTCTATAAACCACTTTATCAGTCTGTAAACGCCATTGCTTTGGTTTTAGATGTTGAACACAGTAAAATCTCTAGTATCCAATTTCCTACTAATCTGGGTGCATTTCAAGGTGAATTCTGCAAAATAAAAACGAACACAATTTGCTTGTAAAAATGCACCTTATCCTGGGGGGGAACCTTTAGATTTCTACAAACATTGAAAGAGCACCTGTTCCTTACATACAATGGAGGAGTCTATTCTGTGGGTTCATTCAACATTCATGAGCAGCCAATTTACGGGAACCAGCAAGGCCCACATAGGTAAAACTTTGAAGGATTTTCAGTAACGGAAAAGACAAACAGACGTAGAGAAGAGGCAGGACTATATGGACATGACTTGTGATTAAAGGAGGAAGTGAAACAAGGAAATTTCAATATGGGCTACAAGTGGTTCAGAAATGCAGTTGGAACCGTTCATCCTGTGTGGTCATTTACAGACTTAAACCGAGAATGGTGAGACAACACACAGCTTTCAGGAACCACCCAAACCCACTGCTTTAAAGCTATACGCGGATTCTTATGATATGAAGAAAAATTGCCGTATGCTAGTCACGGCCATGGGCCACCTCTAAACTATATGGTCATAATGGCAAGCACCCCCCCTCCCTCTAATGAATACTGCAGAGACACACAAGATCTCAAGATGTAAAAAGCCAAAAAATATCAAGAAAAATGGGGTCACCACAGGTGCAAAATTGTTCCTCAACAGTATCAAATATTCAGAAGTAATATTTACTTGTTTTTCACACCCTATGTAAAGCGTCTATGTCCGAAAACGCTGGCTGATATTTTCTCACTACAATTGCTACAGACCCTAACCAATGGAGCTAAACCAGCTTACCATTTGCTGACGTTATGGAGAGTCTACATAAAATATATGGTCATCATGTCCCCTAATCCCTATGAATAACGCGTCACCAATGTCAAACCGTGCAACATATACAGATATTCCATAAAACTATGCACTGGAACACCAACTATAGTTCAAATTGTAAAGGATCTTGGGGTCATCATAAATTATATATATCATTTTTTTTTTGGAAGACTGTCTATGATTCAAGTACTCATGTCCGCCAAACTAATGCATAGTAGATCAGAGTTGAAGTAGATGACTTAGATTTATTTGGAAACATATTTGAAATGCACATGCATGCAAAAATAATATATAGGCAGCATATGTACCTACTTTATTTCAAATATTCACCGCCAGCATGTACTTACACCTGCCTTCCCGCATGTCCCAAAGGTTCCCCTCCTAACAGATGTACATGCGCAGTTCTGCACGCGAAGTGCAGACACGAAAACGCTTTTACTTTACCCGGCCTATGTTTGCATACCCTTTCCCTCCATCGTTCCTCTTCTCCAGCTGCAAAGAGCTGCAAATGCCAAATACGCACAGGTCTGCATTGGCCCATGGATGTTGTTATGGGTTACTGCACATAGGCCTATCACCACCTCAGCATATTTACCATTCCACACAATATGTTAAGGCTGTACTACAGCATACAAGGTAAATATAGCTGGGGTGACACCATCTATTGTGCGAACTAGGAAGTACCTGTAATGTTTATTATTAGTCAGCAGTTGAGAATTCCCCTGTATCTTTGCAAGGACATAGCATCAAACAACTGGTCTCAGGCCACCGACTAAAACGCCCTTTGACTCGAGCAGAAGAGGGTGAAAACAAAAAACGACAACAATGTTACTAAACCAGCTAAACCAAATGGGACAGGCTAATGACAGTGTACAGTCATAATGAAGACAGGCAGAACTATTTCAGGCACAGAAGCACCAAGCTATAAACACTCATTAGCAATAATAGGGCTGTCAATAAAATGTTTTGTTTTAGACAGATGGGTGGAACACACAAGTCCAGAATAGCAGGAATTACAGACACTGTCACTTTATACAGAACAGGATTCCGTGTCTCTCTGTACACTGTACAAGGCCACCTAGCTACCAAGTTGTGTTTGGCTTGCACCCAACAATGTGCTTTAACTCACAATGCCGACTATAATCTATCTATACACACACATACATAACACCTATAGAAAGTAAGCTCTCACGAGCAGGGCCCTCTTCCCTTAAGTGCTTTTCCTTCCCTCACTCATACGATCATCTACTCAAAACTCTCCACAAGGGCACTTAACACTTGGTAGCTGACGCCCTACTGCTTTTTTGAGTGTTATGATCGCTGCAGCAAATGTTTATAAACCATGTTCTTATTCTGTATTGTACTGTAAGTCGCTGTTATACGAGTTTGCTCATTTGTTTATGTACTTTGTGAGGCGCTGCGGAACCCCTGTGGCGCCATATAAATAAAGGATAATAATACTAACATTAGTTATATACATATACGCACACATGTAATGGATATACCACTTTTGGGTGTGGTGTACCGCTAATATATGCACACCTACGCGCCCACAGCGTGCGTATATCAGAACGTGCGCGACCGCACACCCAAGAGTGGTATAGTCAGAATTACAAAATGGCCCTGTTTAAAGTCCTTTAAAGAGATCATCATTGTACCACTCATCTTTGGTGAGGATTGAGGTCAGGTCCTTTGAGGTATGTCGTAATTCCAGGGTCAGACTGGCCCACAGGTGTACAGGGGAAATCCACTGCCTGAGGGCCCACCCCATTCTCTAGTGATCAGGTTCCAGACTGTGCACTTGAATTATACATATGTAGTGTTCACTCTAGGTCCGGCAGCAGGCAGGGCACTGGACCTAGAGATAGGACACTTCTGCGCATGCCCGAAAAGGGGGCGTGACCAAAGAATAGGGGGCTTTATGACGCGCCTCTTTTCGTCACTCCTGGGGGCGTACCCGGGAACTTACGGACATGCTGGGCAGGTCCCAAGCGCTGTGGTCACTGAATGGATGCCAGGCGCATGCGCCCAGCATCCATTCACCGGCGGTGACCGCCACACCACCGCTTTGATCACCCGCAGGCTGTCTCAGCGGGGCGCCGCGCTGGAGGGCAGGGTGCTTTCTGCACAGCCTAGCAGGAACGCTACATATGTTGCATTATACGGCACAGGACTATGGTGTATCTTCTACAATGCATTTGAGTTATTAATGTGGTACATCATAATGCAGTACTTAATATACAATATATTTTTAAAGGGACCCTGACCATGCACTCTCTAATGGTTAGCCAAGCCTCTCTGGAGGCTGGCCACACCCCTAAATATGGGCCCCTATCATTGCATTCCCCAGTGGGCCCTTCATGCCCCATTCCAATACTGGGTAATTCTGCCAATTTTCTGTCAGAGAGAGGCAATGATGTGCTGCTTTTCTTTGAGTAGTCTCTGTGACTAATGGTATTGATTACACTTGTGGAGTGATACTGCTGTGACTTTGTGATTAGGTTTTCGTCACAGTGTGAAGTAGATCAGGCATGCAGTCATGCTGGGAGGTGTGTAGTTCCTGGTAAATAGTGCTCAGTCATGTGATTTAATGTGTCCAATCAGGTTAGTGGGATTTCTGCCATTTTAAACACACAATTATATATATAAAATGCACTGAGGTGAAAACATAGTTGTGGATATTGAAATATAATAAGTCACACAAAGAATAATTAATTGAAACCTTTAAGCTTGCGGTGTGGAGTTCTAGTGCTTCCTGTAACCAGAGCAAACAACGCACATTGCAGTTAGGATCTCTAGATTGGCATCTGGACTTAAGATAGACAGTAAAAAGGTTGACAGTGTCTAGATCAGTGTTGGCTAACCTTGACACTCCAGCTGTTATGGAACTACATAACCCAGCATGCACTGCTACAGTTTTGCTATTAGGGCATGCTAAAACTGTGGCAGGGCATGCTGGGATATATAGTTCCACAACAGCTGGAGTGTCAAGGTTAGCCAACACTGGTCTAGATAGACACCAGGGGCAGGATGCATAAAGAACAATGCAAAGGACCGCCCTCTCGGTAAGAGCAGTCCTTTGCGATGGAGAGACTTCCAGGTCTGTGACCAAAAGAGCCCCTCTGGCGTCCTCCTGCGCATGTGCAGAATGATGCATGACCACAAGGGGTGCTGGGAGGGATCAGATTGAATCCCTCTCACACCACTTTCGCGATAGAAGCCCATAGGCTTTTATAGGGCAACGCCATTAGGAGATGGCGTTAGCCACCGCAACCAAGCCCCAGAGTGCATCACATTCTGGGGCTTGGTGCATATGAGAAATGTGGTCAAAGCCGCATTTTCAAGGTTTGACCGCATTTCTCCCTTTGCTTCATCCCGCACCAGATGTTAGACAGTCAATAAGTTGACAGGGACAAAAGGTCGACATGGATGAAGGTAGACCGATGCAGATGGTCGACATAGTCAAATGGTTTACTTTTTTTTTTTTTTAGGGTAAGGCACTTACCAGAAGGTTAGGCACCAGGAGGGAGAGTTAGGCTCTAGTAGGGACGGTTAGGGTCAGGCACCTAGCCCTACGGTTAGGGTGAGGATTAGGGTTAAAAAAATTCAAATAAAAAGTGTCGACAATTTGTACCTTCCGACCTACTGACATCTGTTGTCTATTAAGACACTGTCAACCTTTTTACAGTCTATCTTTTATACCATAACCCTCTACATTTTCTGTCCCTCCTGAAAAAAAGAAAGGTCCCTTTATTCCCAAATCTTGGACCCATTAATCTTTGGGATCTCCTGAGGCTTCCACCGATGGTCCAAAACTTTTCATTTCCACCCAAAGAGGGAGGAGTTAAAATCTTCAGGGAAGTGGGAACCCCAAGACCACACCACCTCCTTTAGATTAAGGATAAGGAAGACTTAATTCTAGATATTGATCTAGGGCCTGCTGCAATTAAAAATAATTTTGCTGGCAACCCTCAGTAGATGGCTATCTTCATAGGATCGCAGCATTAACGAATATGTATTACGAGGTACCTCAGCAGATATCGGGTCCCTCTGTTAACGACATCAAAAGCAGTCCCCATAGCTTTCTATGCCTAATGTATCAAGTTCTGATGGCATTCGCCATTTTAGACCTATATGCTGCATTTTCACATTTCTGTATGGACAGGAATCTAAAGCAGTGGTTTCCAAATGTTTTTGGATAATGGCACCGTAGAGTATCAGCCTTTTTTACATAGCATCCCTAGGCCAAAAGTTTCTGAGTGGTTAACGTATCATGCAGTGGAAAGAGTGGAGAAATGGACGAGTGAAGAATTTTCCCATAACAACCAACCAATCAGCATTGAGATAACATTTATCATGCATATTTTATAAAATGATAGGTAGGTGCTGACTGGCTGCTATGGGCTACTTCTCCACTCTTTAATATATCAACCCCTGAGTGAGAAATTCTGCAAAAAGTATTAAACTAAGTAAATTGTGCTCAGCGGTCATCCTTAGGTTCAGTTATGTGGTGTTGGATAGGGTTGCAATTGTGGTTGCCCACATTTTATGATTAAAAATTAGAGCTGGTTGCTGCCTATCACATTGACCATAAATAATTTGATTTAGTCCTGGACCGCCAACCCGCAGCACCCAGTTTAGGAACCACTGATCTAAAGTGTATCCCTCCAGTAACTAAAGTTTACACAAGAGCAAAATGGCTGCACATGTTCAGTAAGTAAAGCTGAGTACACACTGACCGAAATATTGTCCGATCAATTGATCGGCCAATATATCTGGTGCCCTGTCGCTCAGTGTGTACCAGCGATATGTCTTAACGACGTCATTCACAGACCTACCTCGTCGGCTGTGCTGCACAGCCGATGTATAGATATATCTGCAGACATATCTGTCCATTGGCCAAGTACGTACGGGTGGTCATATCTGTCCCGGCCAGCGGGACCCGCGGCTGCCTGGAAGATTATGGTCGTTCAGTGTATAAGAGCGATCATCATCTACAGATATCTGCAGATCACTCAATCTGCAGATATAGCAGCTAGGTGTGTACCCAGCTTAAGCCAAGTCTGAACACTGAATTGATTATTTAAGATAGCACTGTACGGTTTGCTAGAATGGGCAAGAAAATCTGAATAAGTCCCAAACCACTACCATACGCAATTAAAAAAAACAAAAAACAAAAACTGGGAATGTTCCATACACAAGCCCCCAATCTTTACTGCCTTACCAAAAGTAGAGCACTGTAAAAACCTAAAGACGTCAATTATGAACAAGTACCATGTGATTAGGTATCAGGCCTTCTGTCACATCTCACTGAGCACCCCACCCCCGGCCAGACGACAAAATCATGCTGCCTCATCTCCATGCGATACTATTAAATCCCATAGCTATATGATATGAACTACACTTGATCTTAACCAAAATACCGAGAAGCAATCAGCATCTCACAGCTACATAGGGTGACACTATGAACCCCACTTAGTGATAGGAGTTAACACAGCCAGAAGGTGGATTTTTTGCAGTGGCTGGCAGTTGCATAAAATTGGATTTAAAAAAAAATAATTAAAAAAATAAATAAAAAAACGATTTATTTGATCTAGAATTAGTATTTTGGGATTTAAATAGGATTTTTTTAATAAAAAAAATTTGTTTAGTAAACGTTTTAAATTTAAAAAAAAAAAATCCTATTTAAATCAAATAAACTAGGTTTTGATTTTTTTTTTCTTTTAAAAATCCAATTTTATGCAACCCGCCCCTGGCAAATTCAACGTTGAGAGTGGGAAAACATCATACGCCACTCTCTTGCATTATAAATACAAGCTGCTCAGTATTTCAATGCTACCGGCAAAAGCAGAAAGTATTTCCCTACATGCAAAAATAAAACAACGTTTAGTGGGGCGTTGCAATTCTATTCATCATGGCCCCACCTCTGATGCAAAATGCTGTCATTTGCAACAGGGGTGGGGATTAACGCAATTTAGCAGAAAACACCCCTGCCCCGCCTACTTCACTTAGGAAGAGACAGGCTGACTGGGAGCCTGGGGAACTCACCGAAATTCACCAGTCTCCCGAACTTTCTGGGAGAGTAGGCAAGTATGATGTAGGAGGTCTGGGCGAAATGAGACCTTGCTTCTGTTTTACATCGTTCTCTATTAAAGCCTGAGCTCTGAACAGGCTGACTGAGGCATACATCATTGCTGCAAGACTCGCAGGAAAGATACGTATCTATAGGAAATATTGCCTTTAACTGGGTAGTGCACTATGAATGCATGCTTGTATTAGCAGAGACATAAGAAAACTATAAACTGACTGAACAGGCGATTTACTAAATAAAATACTACAGACTGGTGGTAATGGAATTGAGCTTACATTAACATATTTATTAATAGATAGAAGCCACATATGTGCCATATTCTACAGCATATATAGATATATTGTATTAATATGGGTCATGTGGGGTAATTCGTCAGTCTAATCACATCTATCTTATTACATGGAACATCCTGCAGTTCATAGGGCAAAAGGTCAGAGCTGGGCGAATGCAGATTCCATTGATACATACAATGTATTTACAACCATCCAACCTTGCTCCTCAATGGCCACCTTCACACTTTCTATGAATACTAATAGCAAATCCAATTCTGCTGCAGGGGGCTTCACAAAAGAATCTGAGGGAACCAATACCAATATTAGGGTCAGCAGCACGTGACCCTATAAAATGGACCTGTCCAAAGTAACATGGATAATTGCATTTTTTAAGACCAGGCAAATGAAAACCTTTGCCCCTGCCATGCTATAAAGAGGACATAAATATACACAGCCAATGTGCAAAGCACATAATAGACTATGGATGGGACTTAATACAGAAGTCATTTATATAAAAAGCAATATATTCTTTTCATGGCTTCTATTTGAGCACAATGATGCCCCACCTATCTGCAATGTTGCTGCTCTGAGATATTGCTCCAGCTCATTTTGAGAGAACAAATTGGCAACCTAGGGAATAGATTATAGACAGATCAAATATAGCAAATTACACTGCAATAGTCTCCCCCTCTAATTGCATGCATACAGAATTTTTTGATAACTGGTATGCATGACACCCTTCTTGCCAGGACAGCTCTTCCAAAATAAAGCTTGCATGCACAGGCCGCTAGTACCAGAGATTCTTGCATAAAGAAACCCATATGCCACTACAGCCAACCCCAACCGCTTTCAGTGCCTCATGCCACAGGACGTTAATAAATATAGGGATCCATACAGTATGTACCGCAGTAAACCTCCGAATACTGCAGTTTTCAAAGGATTTGCTGCATTTTCTTCTTTGATACATCCTGCCCACAGCTAGATAGGGTGGGATGTATCAAAGTGTAAAATACCTTTAAAATGAGGTTTTCAGAGGTTTACTGAAATACATACGACTCCCAATATGTATTAAAAAGGTCAACAGCAGATATGGTAGACATTAAAGCTAGTATAGATAATATACATCTACAGATGTGTCCTCATACATCTAGCCTCCTTGTGTGTTGGCATGACTAGATAGCGCCGAGAGTCTTTTGCGCGGCTTTTTACCTTCAAATGCATCTTACTCACAAAGTGATGTGAATAGGTAGCACAAGAAGTTTCTGCTGATTACACTCATATGCAGCATGCTTATGTTCTGTGTGCGTCTGCGAGTGTATCTGCATGCAAAACGCTACGTTACAGTGTTACAGCCGCTGACACTAACGTAGCATTTGACATGCAGATACACACAGAATATAGGCATGCCACATATTTTAATCACCAGAAGCTGCTTGTGCTAGCTACTGGCAGCACTGTGTGAATAAAACGCATTTGAAGGTAAAAAGTCGCACAAAAGATGCTTGGCGCTACCGAGGCACAAGGAGCTCCCACGTTGTGTGGCGCGACTTGTAGCGAATGGAGGATAGATGTATGTGGACACATCTGTACTATAGAAGGGGCTTAAATTCTCTCTTGCAGTTGCCCTACACTCCACCCCCATTTAACTCCATCTCAAAATCCACAGAAAGCAAACCCAGCAGCAAGGGTCAGTCATTTGCTGGCAACGAGCCCCCTCCTCCACTACCATGTAATGCAGGGAAGTCACTATCCCCTGTGCCTAGCACAGAGCTTACATTGATATATCTTGAACAGCAATGTGGACACAACCAATATATCGGGAACAAAGACAGCAGAGAAGCGTGGGAGAGGGGCATGGTGGGGGGTGAGAGAGAGAAAATATAGTTGGGGCAACAGTGATAGAGATAGGTGGGGGAACTTGTGAAAAGACTGAGTGGCAGATGTATCAAACCTATGAAAGAGATAAAGGCCCGTATTCAATTAGTTTCGCGTACACGATAAAGTCTTGCCTGCCGGAGCTTTCGCCTACATCGCTTATTTTAGTCGCAGAAAAGTATGCGCATACCCGCGTTTCGCCCTATTCAATTCCAAAAGACGCGAAAACAGAAACACGCGAAGTCAGAACAAGCGAAAAGTGGTGTCTGAATCGGGGAGATCATCCTGAACCCCCCAAAAAGATGCAGAAACATTGGGGATCAATGATGTAGTGCCCGATTAGCCCTAATGAAACTGTTTGCACAATTGCCACTATTTAGCGTCTTTGCACAAGTGGTGAAGAATGGCATAAAGCAGTTTTTTTTTGGAGAAAATAAGTAGTCCTGTCAAATTTGGGGTACCTGAAAATGGGTGTAAGCATATTTAAAAGTCGCTAAAGTGAAGTTATAAGAAACATAAAAAACGCACCTTCAAACACCTGCAATCAATAAAACACCTCACCCCTTACTTACAGACCCCCTAAAAGTCTATTTCGCTAGTTTTTAAGTTTGTACCCCCGCTTTGTACTTTTTCGCCACCATTTTTAAAGTGCTTTTTTTGGGGTGTTCCTCAATTTTTTTAGGGATTTTTTGACACAGTTAAGGGCGGTATCCACTTAGCGATTTAGCCAAGCGATTGCACGATAACGACGTTGTTATCGTGCAATCGCTTGCAAATCACACATGCATCGGGCATGTTTTGGTCGGAAGCGACCAGCGATGCGCGTGCCAGCTGGTCGCTTCCGACATCGTCCGTACATGCTGGTCAACCTGACGATCTCGTCAGGTTCAGCATGTGCGGGGATGAGGAATGTGCCGGGACTGAACGAGTGAACGTTCAGTCTAGGCACATCACTAGATATACAAACGAGAGCACGATTGCAATGTCGTAATCGTGCTCTCGTTTGTATATCTACAAGTGGACTTTGGGCCTGATTCAGAGCTGAATAGCTATAGCGAGCGTCCATGATGATGGTCGCGATGGTCTTGACCATCGGGCTTGCAACGGAGACCCTGCGGTAGGGTCTCGCTGCCGCAAGCCCTGGAGTGATTTTGGCTCTATCAGAGCCAAAATCACTCCCACTGACATCACTAGTGATGTCAGTGGGGCCGGCTTGAGACGGTAGGCGTTCCCATGGGAACGCCTCCGTCTGGCAGGCACACCCCCGGCACGCCCACCAAAGGCGAGACCCGGAGCGATGGTGAGCCCGCCGCTCGCCGGGTCTCGCGCATGCGCACGACGGAGCTCCCTCCGTCGTGCGCATGCGCAGTGGGGAACATCGACCCGCTTGCGAGCGTCCTGCCGCTCGCGAGCGGGTCTGAATGACCCCCTTTATCCTTTGGGGGGCTGTCCCAAGGGTGCTGAGTGGCTTCCCCACCTTTGCACCCCAAAATAGCGATTTTGCACTTTTTCTCCACCTATTCAGAGGCAAATCTTTTTCGCCTATTACATTGCATTGCGTTTTTGCGTACGCGAAAAGTGTTTGCAATTGAATACGGAGACAAGTTTCCGCCTGGCGAAAAGTCACAATCGGCGATACTTTTTCACGGATTCCATCTTTTCGCGGCTAATTGAATATGGGCCAAAGTGTAGAAATTGCCCATAGCAACCAATTAGTTTATGGCTATTTATCTAGCAGTCTACAAAATCAGAAGTAGCTGGTTGCTATGGAAAACGTCTCCACTTTATCTCTATTGAAGGCTTGTTACATCTCCCCAGGAAGACACATCAAGACTTAGGGCGGTATATACTACAGATAAATAAATGCAGTAAAACCCCCGAAAATGCAGTTTTCAGGGGTTATACCGTATTCCCCGAATGTACTAAGCACCTGGAATGCGATGAATTCCGGTGGTTCGCCCCGATGGGTTACCCAATAGAAGCCTATAGGCTTCTTATCGGGACGCTGCCCCTTGGAAGGGATCCGATCGGATCCCTCCCATGAGCGCCCGCGGCCTTCTGCGAATGTGAAGGATGCCAGAGGGACTTCTTGGTACATACCGCGGTAATGAACCATGGTACGTACCTGATGTCAGGGGGGATGTACCGCCTCGCTAAATGCGATGCTTAGTACATCCCACCCTTGAAGGGATAAAGTGGAGAGATATAAAAGGCCCTATTTATCAACGAGACATAACCCCTTTAGCACTCGCTAAAGGTGTTACATCTTCCTTTCAATATTTAACAAGCAGCGGTAATCCAAGATTACCACTGTTTATCACTGTTGTATCCCTTATGCCATCTGTAGATGGCGACCACAATAACTGCAATGGGGACCCGGCAGCAGTCTTTCTGGCTTCAGTGGCGACTTCCAGGCACTACCGGGTCCCCGTGGGGTGAAAGTGTCAGGTTGGCAGCGATAGGCAGCAGCAGAGCTGAGGACGGCGCTGAGGAGGGGGTATTGTCGCTGGACCTCGACAGACTTCACTGGAGGGGTAAGTAATGCTGAATATAACTGGCATATTCGTTAGTATCACGGCAACAAACGAAAAATGCAGCTGGTAATAAGATACTTTCTTAAATGAGGCCCTAATTACCAACATGTCAGCTGCTGGCATTTTCCTAGCACAACCTGTAACCTGATGGTTAGAAGTTAACTGGTTGGTACTTTGTCTTCAGTATGTTATAAATCTCCACCACAAAGAATGGAAAAGTGGGTTAGATATAGAAAGGGTAGGGGGCACAGAGGAAGGTGGGGGCAGTGGCACAGGCCACAACAGCTAGTGAGGGTGCTCTTGCTCACTACTCCCAGTAGCAGCAGCGAGAAAGGGAAACAGGGTGGAAGAAGGGGGATAGATAAGAATGAGGGGAAAGAGAAGGAAATCAATAATGAGACAAGAAAAGCCCAGAAACAGTTTAGAGGGGAGAAATAGGGGGAAGATTCGGGTTAGTTTGGAGAAATAGGGGAAAACAGGAGAAAAGGGGGACGAATATTGGGAACAGGAGGGGGGAGAGTAGAGGGAGAAAGACGGTAAAGTGGGGGAAGAGAGGAAAAACAGCTAGCAACTAACCGTGCAAATGACATGTTCACGGGTTGGGTACGAGATCCCGGCAGTCAGGATGCCGCTGGTCAGATTACCGACAGTGGCATCCCAACACCCATAAGGATATAAGGTCTCACTAACCTTTACCCTTACCCATTCCGCCCCGTGCCTAACCCTAACCCCCCCCCAGTACCTAACCCTCCCCCTAACGCCCGATACTTACCTTCGGGATGTCGGCATTCTTGCGGTTGCCCGGCGGCATCCCGCATGCATCCCGTTCAAAACAACTATGCAGTATACACATACCATATATAAAATAACACGTTTATATGTGTGTAAGGTCTTTGCTAAGGAGTCACATTGTTCCAGTAAGGGCTATTTTACATCTTCCGGCAAAAAAAAAAGGCTTTTTTTGCAGCGTACTATTTTTAGTATGTAAATAAATAGGTCCTTTCAGGCACGGTCGCTGGGTTACAGCCGGAAATATCCACTGAAATGGACGGCTGCCGTCCGCGGTTTCAATGTTAATGATTTGAGGAAAAAAAAAAAAAAACACACTGCAAAAGCATCACACGTGGGGCACTAAACTGGTGTGTGGAAGGAAAATATCCACTGGAAAAAAACGCCCGGTGAAAACCGGCATGAATGGTGCATACACACGGTCGGATTTAGCAGGATGATATAAATGATCAAACGATATCGTTATAGTTTATATCGACCATTTTTTAGCCCCTTCCATCCCCCAAACGATGGACGATGCGCGGGCAGGGATGGTCGATAACTACCATCGCCCGTGCATGCAGTCCAACCTGGTCGATATCGACCAGGTTACTATAGGGACCCACGATCGTTGATCGCGGGTCGTTTAGGGGTTGGTGCTGTGCTGGATGTTCAATAATGATCATCCAGCACATGCAGGACGATCAGACAACAATATCTTTATCGCTGTCTGATCTGACAGTGTGTATGCACCATTAGACCCACAAAAGTCATGATATCAAGAGAAAGTAGGCATCATAGATTAACACTTGATACCAATACTGCCAAGTGCTACATAGACCCACTGAGCTCCAATGCACAAAGATCAGGTTGTGACCAGCATGCAGACCGTCAGCTAGAACATAAAGCCACAGCTGTACTTTCTAGATTGGGAGTCTCCCTAGTTATGGTTAGTGCACTTCTGAGCATTAAAGTGGACCTGCCCAGAGATCTATTTTGGGAGAGAATACAATATTCATTACAGTGCCTCCCGTCAATGTACTAGGAAGGCTCTAGCAATGATTTGTGACTGTTGCTGGTAGGTGAACTCTTACTCCCATATCCATAAATGAGAGTCAGCCTGGACATCCAAGCCTAATGACCTCCGACGATACACAGCTCCAGCTCCACAAATTTATGTCAAATGCACATTGTATCCAAATTTTACACCAAAATTCCTTCAAATACAGACATGTAGGAAGTACATTAGCGGATATCTAGGTAAAGGTATATTTGACTGTAAAATGGGCAAAAAATGTCTAGCATTTATTGGTTAAACAGTCCGCTGAACAGCACAGTACGTATGGCAATTTTAACTACTACTTAAGCACTGTACCAAACTATGGGGGAGATTATAACAAGCAGTGTAAAGAGTGAAGACATTGACAATTGGAGAAGGTGTCTATAGCAGCCAATGAGCTTCTGCCTATCATTTTATAGAATATATTTGGTGTTGCTAAGGTCAGTGTTGCTATGGGGGGAGTAGTTGCCATGGAAACTGTTGCTGTGGGGGAATATTATTGATAGGATGTGACAGAAGGGAATGGCTTGCTCTATTCAGTATACCATCTACATGGGGCGCCCAAGCCCCCTCTGTTGGCGCTCTGCCACTTTGTGGCGGTGTACTCATTTCTGTTCCCATGAGAAGCATGGTATAACTGGGGAGGGCAATAACTACAAAGAGGTCCCTCTTTTCCTCGTTTAAGCAGGATTTACAGCGGTCTCTTCTAGGGTGAGATGCATCAACGGCCGCAGAAATAAATAGCATCATTTCAGAGTATCTTCCCGGGCCATTCACAACTGCACCGCCAAGCAGACCTCCCGTATGTACTAATAAGACATAGCCAGGACAGTTCCTCCGAGATCAAACTGTCCCTACAAAGTATATACTCCCGACTTGGGTAATGTGCATTCAAAGCCATCGGGCTACGTGTATGCAAGAGGTCACCAATTTAGAAAGGAAATCTTTCCTAAAAAGCTTTCAATCACCATCAAATGATGGCATAAAAACATTCAAACATATTGCAGTCCCCATAAAACCTGTAGGGATTGCACCTGCCGAACGAAAATATAGGAACCACAGCAGATACCTGCTGTGAATCCCTGTACATACAAATGAGGGATAGTTAACGGATGCTAAAATCATCAGAAAAGTGCAGTTTTCAGAGGACTTCCCGCTATTCTCATTTGACACATCTCCCCTCAAATAAGTACAACCTCACAATGTGGCTCTTGGACAAAACTAGAAGATGTTGCACCCCTGTTAAAGAGAAAAAGTATGCAGGGTATGGGGGCTCCAGTTAACCTGTAGATGAAACAATACATGGCTTTCAAGCACTTCAATTCCCGCACTGGCATAATACATACTTTTTCTGCTCCAGCTTAAGTGAAACATTATACTCAGATTTTTACAGACCTAAATCTCTAATAAATCCACAGCAACATCATACAGACAAGTAAGGTAAATCTCATTTTTCAGTATAGAAGGACTGAATTCATGTCAGCACGTCACACCCCAGAGACTACAAAACTGGTACTTATCCTAAAATAAAATTCTGCGGCTGCACTGCTCAACGTCACCCATTGATAACAGCCCATTATCAAACTTGTGTGGGCTGCCAAAGAATAAGACTTAGCGAAAACTAAAACCCTCTGGCTCTGCAGGAGAAATATTTGAAACTTGGCCCAAGCGAATGCTACGTACAAATGTCTGACATAGACGGGGGAGGGCAATTAGTTTGCAACAGTAACTATAATTAATGTGGAGGATTAAAGGATCATCAGTTGTTTTTTTTCTTCACACAGTCGCACCAGGATAATTTTTTGCTAGCTGTAGAGATTTACCACAGCCAAATGGATATATAAAATAAACCTGAAACTAGGTCTAGTGACAGCAGCCATTTTTAAAAGGAGAATATCTAATGCACGAAAAAATTATACCACTGAATTGTACTGCTCCTGGAGCCAAGTCAATTTGTGATATGAACCAATATAGATAACGTAACTTATACCTTCACAACCAGTGAGAGCACTGAGGCATTAATAGTGGACAGACCAATATTGGTATTCTCCACAAAATGGCTGCCACACCCGCTACTGTATTTAGGTAGGTATACATTAAGTAGCGTAGCCAGAAGATAAAAAGTGAAACCCAATAAAGAAATTATATTACAGCAAAGTGAGGCCTTGTTTAAAGGGTAATAGATAAGGCCATTAAAAGTCCACGCAAGCAGCTTTATTAAATGTGGGTTCAATGTGAAAGCAATTAAGGTTTCCTAATTATATGTTTTACTTTCAAAGCAAATATACTCCCGACATTTCTGCATAATTATACACAGTACTATCCAATTAAAAAAGGTACGCCAATGTTACATACGCCTACAAACCAAAACAAAAGAGACCTTCCAGTTTTGAAGATGGTTACCTATTCCCATACATGATACATAATTAGGATGACACAGTATCAGTTTTGCAAAGAATAAGTTTCAAGTGAATAAAGATTAAAATGAATGATTAATGATTTTAAACTGGTATAGACTGAAAATAATATTATAGCTGAAACAAAGTTGTGTGTGTTTTTTTTTTTTTACATATATTCCTGTGGCGGGCTATAATGAGAACCTCTGTATTTACAATTTCTTCTTGGTTTGCCATTACAGGCTGCTACTAACAATTTATAATTCAACAGGGTGCTATGGACTACCATGGCAACCACATTCACATGGTATATAATATTGTTAGAAGAGATGCTTTGAAACACCCCTCTGATCTCTATCTGCACTGACCACACGATCCTTCATTCCTCTCTGCCATCACATGATAAGCTGAGAGCCTGTGTCTGTGTAGCAGGCTGACTGGCAGACATACCCGTTTTCTCTCCAGAGAGATCAGATTCATGCTAAAATAAAAAAAAAATAACAAGTTTGGGGAGAGCAATTCATAGAACGACGGAAACTTCTTGTTTCCGTTTCGCTTCTCAATTTCATTTTGCCATCTGGAGATGGTAAAATGAAGTGAAGTGTACCTCGCTGGGCAGAGAGGAGGCGTGAAGCTCAATGCTCCTGCTCTGTCGGTGCAACCCCATGAGTCCAACGTTAGACCTGTGACATGGGCAGATGCTGGAGCACAAGACACTGCCAGCGCACGCTCCGTGTAATGAAGGCTTATCGGACTCCCGATATGTCATTCTTCGCACTACATGACGAGATCGCAGAGGGGG
This sequence comes from Taudactylus pleione, assembly GCA_031769625.1. Taxonomy (NCBI): domain Eukaryota; kingdom Metazoa; phylum Chordata; class Amphibia; order Anura; family Myobatrachidae; genus Taudactylus; species Taudactylus pleione. The sequence goes on from JAUIMM010000300.1 coordinate 10,508,488, forward strand.
GCATTTATCGGAGGATGCCGCCAGACAGATAAGGCTTTCTGAACAGCTACAAAACAGTATTAAATATTGTATCGATATGATGTGATATGTAGTGATATTTTCCGATAGCCAGTTCATGTTCTACATAAAGCCCTTAACTTGCTATTTAGAAAAACAAAACTATGGGGTATCCAATTAGCCGCGATCTGCGAAAAACAGTGATTTTGCTCCAATTATCCCCATTTTCAACGATTTTTTTTCTCCCCTATCCTATTATTTTGGATGAAATAACAGGATATTTCACCTGAAAACACACAGGATCTGTGATAAGCTCACGGACATGTTTACGGAATTGAGGCTGTAAAAAAAACAGCACTTATCGTGGATTATTCGGGACACCTCAGGTCCCGAAAAAAAAACATCGATAAGTGCCGGCATGAGGCAGACTTCGGGGCTAATTGGATAGCCCTGGGGGATCCCATTTGGGCAGCACAGATGGTGTAATGGTTAACATTACTGCCTCACAGCACTGAGGTTGTGGGTTTGATTCCCACCATGGCCCTAACTGTGTGGAGTTTGTATATTCTCCCTGTGCTTGCATGGGTTTCCTCCGGGTTCTCTGGTTTCCTCCCACACTCCAAAAATATACTGGTAGGTTAATTGGCTCCCAACAAAAATTAACCCTAGTGTGTATGCGATAGGGAACGTTGGACCCGATTCAGACCCGCTCGCTCGTTCACTCGTAGCTGGCAGATTGTCGCATTCTGCGCAAGCACTACAGTGCATGTGCGCGAACCAGTGCGAGAAATTGGCAAGCGTTCGCTCGCTGCACATAGACAGCCCAGCAGAGTGAGTGACAGTAGAAGCCATTAGTGACAGGGGCTGGACAATATAAACGGGGGAGTGGAGGTGCGAACGCAGGCATGCCTGAGCATTTTAACGCCGTTTCAAAGGCGTGCACAATTAGCAGGCAGTGTCATAGTACACGTCACCTGGTTGTATTTCACACTGAAGTGATCACAGTGCTTGCGGTAGGGTATGGTCTACCTCAAGCGCTGCGATTGCATCAGATGGTACCCGATGCGCCGATGGCTGCATACACTTCCTGGCGAGGACGTGCGCCAAGTGGGCGCCTTCGACAGGCTGGTGGGCGTCTACATACACAAAGCGATCACACGCCAAGACATAGTGGGCGTGCTTATGCCTTGCGATCGCCTGCCTTGCTGGCTGTGTGCCGAATTTGCATACGCTGGGTGCGAGCGTGCGCATCTAGCGAGCGGGTCTGAATCAGGTCCATAGATTGCAAGCTCCACTGGGTCAGGGACTGATATGAATAGACAAATATTCTCTGTAAAGCGATGCGGAAAATGTGTGCGCTAAATAAATAACTGGTAATAAGATAAATAAAATCCATTAGCGCTCGAACAATGGCCCTGATTCAGAGCCGGACGCTCTGACCAGAGCGCTCGCTCTGAATCAGGGCCCACCTCCATTAAAATGGAGCGTCCTCCTGGACGCTGTACGAGCATCCAACAAGATGGTCGCAATGGTCTTGACCATCGCGACCATCAGACTTGCGAGTGAAACCCTGTGGTCGGGTTTTTCAACCGCAAGGCCAGGAGTGATTTTGGCTCTATCAGAGCCAAAATCACTCCCACTGACATCACTAGTGATGTCAGTGGGGCCGGCTTCAGACGGTAGGCGTTCCCATAGGAACGCCTCCGTCTGGCAGGCACGCCCCCAGAACGCCCACCAAAGGGGCCATGCTGTCAATCAACATCGACAGCACGCGCCCTTTGGTGCGAGACCTGGAGCGATGGAAAGTCCTTCGCTCGCCAGGTCTCGCGCATGCGTACGACGGAGCTCCCTCCGTCATGCGCATGTGCAGTGGGGACCATCAACCCACTTGCGAGCGTACTGCCGCTCGCGAGTGGGTCTGAATGACCCCCAATATTCAGGGGTTAATTGGATAGCGCCCTGTGTGGGATTGCTACATTTTATATTGTAATGCTGTATGTTATTTTATCAACCCTTTATAAAAAAGAAAAAAAAACAATGGCTGTGTGTATGTATAGCTAATCTGTTCAAACTGGATATATTCAGGACATATATAGCTAATGTTAACATTGATAAATCAGTAAATTCCACAATGTGCTTAGCTACATATAAAGATGGCAATAATTGTAGGTTTCTATTCATTAAAGGGAAAAAAAAAAAAACATACCAGGATTTACTCATGCAGAATGGAAAAGCAATGCTAAGACACTGCTACATTCAAAGTTCATTAACTCTGAAATCACCTGCTGTACAGACACAAAAGGGCAGAAGATTGTTCTTTGCACTGTAGTCTCTGTATAAGGATGACTCAAGTGCTAGAGGATAAAAACATAACTATCAGCACATCATATGACAAGCACCATGCATAATGCACAGAATAAGAGCTTTACACCAACTGAAACATCCAAAGAAGGCGCTGTGATCCTTCCTAGGTCTATAGTCAGCATTCGCCAATGCACTACATGAACAAGAGGATGGGAAAAAATGGCATGTGTTTTATGATGTATGTGTAGGAGCATTGTACAGGCCGGTTCGTCATCCGCATAATTGAGCAATTGGGAAAGAAACTCCATGCAGAACATCTCTATGGCCAATTCACCATACAGCAAGAGACATTCATTTAAGAACCTTTTAAGACCACAGCTGTCATGAACCTTTATCTATTTCTATTCTTAGATAGATAAGCAGTTAAAACTGATTTCAACCCATTAATGACCCTCTTAGTCCTGACTTTTGACTACTGTGTGAAATTGTAGGAAAGGTATAGATGCACCAAATATTCAGACACGCGACATATACCTGAATTAAACATAAAAGATATCCGAAAAATAACCATGTATACTAAAAGCAAAGTGACTCAAATCTAGATTTCAGATAACAGGACAGACAGCAGAATTAAATAAAATGATCGGTTTTTCTGAAGAAAACACAGATTGATATTTCCTTGCTTATCGACCATTTACCAAGTACTGACAGCACTGATGTAAACTTCCAGTGACATTTCAAAAAGTACAATATAATGTACGTTTGTAGAGCTATATTTATTAAGAGGAAAAAAGCCCTTTCTCTGGCAAAAAAACGACCAGATGTAATTTTTTTTCCTATTTAACAAAGGCTACAGCCGGCAGTGGTTATTGACGAGTATCGCTGGCGCTAGCCATAGCCATGCAATCGCTATGGTAACCACCAATAAAAAAAACAACAAAAAAAAACAACTATCAACCAATCTTCACAAATAGTCCCCTTCATTTTTGTTTGCATGCATCCCATATTTTTTTATTAGATAATAATAAAGGATGTTCTACCAACTCCAATAGTAAGTCAAACCGATAGCTGATCTGTTGGGACTTACATCTTATTAAGTCGCAGTTGTGAATGTAACATTAAGGGAGAGATATCCAAAGACCCTAATGTTTCAAGTTGTAAGGACAGTGTGCTGATAATACTGTAACCAACGGAGTCCATTTTGGGCCTGTGCATCACAAATACATAGTGATTGCATGTGTTTTGGTTGAGTCTTAAGACTCCAATTTCCATATTTTCTTTATTTATTAAGATGGCGCACAAAAAAGCGAATGTAAAAATGCTGACCGATTTCATGCTCTGCCTTTGGGTAAAGACATTTCTGTGAGACACTAAGTTAGTGAGGTCACAGCAGGCACCCATGAGTGGTCCATAATGGTCCCCTACTGCTCCTCCAACCTCCCTCTCTATCCCCCATCACCCTCCCTGCAAAACAGAAGCCTGATAAGGAAGTAAAGCACGTCTACCTGCAGTATGGAAGGCTAGTGGTGCATATAGAGCCAAGGGGAGGTGGTAATTTTTAGTGCACACATAAGAGAAGGTCTTATATGGAAACACTATAAGAACAATGGTTGTGTGTTGTGCTGTTTATCGAGAGAACAGTCAAAGAATATTGATATTTTTTATATAATTGCTTTAGAAGACAATTTTAGAAGGCCATAGGGCGAAAGCTTAAAAAATGGGTTAGTGTGGCTTTAAAAATATCCTTCTATCCCTTGACAGTAGGGTAATTTAATATTTATTTCCCAACATGCTGGAAAAAGATACCATATCTCCCACACACACACAGAAGTGATTATTATTCTGCAAGTACATCAGCAGATCATGACGTAGATTTCCACCATGTAAGATACACCTCAGCAAAACATGGCAAAAACAGAAAACAATTGGGTGTTAAGGGCTTAATGCTCCCTTGTACCGTGTCGGACTCTGAATGCCATTTCATCCATCTGCTGATGGAGAGGACTTCAAAGTCTGCACTGCAATGTACTGAAAAAGCCCCTCATATCAATAGCATGTTCTAGCTGAACATATCTATTAATAAATGGACTAAAAAAATAAATAAAAAGTACATTTAGTGCAAAATTATATACAGTGCCTTATAGCATATAGGATAATACAATTAAAAAGGAACTTCAGACAGACAAAGGGCTGGGTTTGCAATATAATTTGGCACAGTATATTAAAAATGTGTCACTATAAATGTCACAAAAGGTACGGAGATGGTAGAGGAGACAACCACGCAAAAGTGTTTCTTTATGCTTTTTATTTTGTTACTTTAGTGTCATTTGTCACATAGTATGGAAGAGGGTGCAGCATCGCGGCCACTGAGGGGCTGTACAGAATTATATATGATATGACAGTCCTAAATTGGACATGAACAATAAGATCTGGAGCATTAAGACAAGGTGGTGAAGAGATCTGTTTGAGCTACTTAGCAGAGATACAAGGTGTAGCATGATGACATAAGAACTATATGGTTATAGAAGCTCGCGGAACCTACCCATTAGCAATTATAGAGACCTAAACATTTTGAGCATTCAACAAAAAAAAAAAACACTACTTTATTATACTATTCCTGAAAGTCAATTCTTGATGATTCCACTGCAGGAAGCTATATATAGCAAATATGTGTACTTGAAATCATTATGACGCAAAAATCACAATTCAAACACATATGCTATTTTGAATTCATTATGCAAAAAAAAAAAAAAAAAAAAACGGTGGCCAACGCCACATCCTGTACAAGCTAAACAAGCATTCTATTTACTAGAAACCGCACATAAACAAAATAGAAGCTACATATTGCTCCTGTAGTCCTGCGACAGAGGTTACACACGCCGAGCAGACACAAAATGGCTGTAGCAAAGGCCAAAGATCAGCAATGCCTGTGGTGGGTAGAGAAAAATGTGGTACATGCATTAGAATGAAAGCTTCATGCGGCATTAAAAGCCCACAAACTGGAGAATGTATTTTTAATGAAGCAAATTGAACACAAGAGCATACAAATGCACTGCAGGAAATCCAGTTTTGTACAGAACCATTGTTACGCCATCTTGTGCTTAAATCGCCTTGCTTCCCTTACAAAGAAAGGCCATCAAAGATGCCATTTATTACCACAATAATGTATGACGGGGCGGAATTCTCCTACACTCAATAACAGTCATTTTAATCTATTGCAGCCTACTGCATTGTAATTAAGGCCTAGCATCACTCAACATCAAAGCTGCTGCTTTCATCCACCTTATAGGAGTTCCAAATCCCATTCTGCTTAAACGTGGCCAAAATGAATAGGCTAAATTAGGAAATACAATAGCATCCAGTACCCTCAAATGCCCAAGTCTGACACTTTTTTTTTTTTTTTTTTTTAAGATAAGAAACAGATTTCACATAACAGCCATCCTAACACCATCATTTCCAATGGTGTGATAAGATCCCTGAAAATTGTTTTTTTTCCTGCTGCTGGAACACACTGGAGTCTATTGTCCAGATAAGACACTGGTAATTGATAGGCACACAGTGGATGTGATAGCAGGTGACATTGAGATTCTGATTATAGAGAGATGTATATACACACACACACGTCACAATGCATAAAGAGATTTAAAGAAGTACCTTAATAAATTCACTTCTATCTTATAAGACCTGAGAAACAAGCATAACATTTGGCAATATGACCCTATGTAAGAGGCACCACCAGGATGCAGAGGCTGACAAGACCCAATTACCATGCAGAAGACAAGCGACACAATGGGTTGTTCTACTGGGCACCACAGGGTTAATGGCATGTGCCAGCTGGGCATAAGGGCAGTAGGATCTGCATTACCTGATGGTGGTTATAGTTGTTCCTCTGCTGGAGGAAGGCTGCAGCCTGGTGGTGCTGGGGGTTCAGCTGGGGGCTGACCGGGGACCTCCGGCTCTGCTGCTGCTGTTGGGTGATACTGATCTGAGCCGAGAAAGGGCTGCTGAATCCGGGGACGTTCATGCCAGGGCACGGGTTGGCAGAGACCGGGGAGTAGCTGTGGAAGAAGGCCGGGTTGATGGAGGAGGGGATGCCGGGGTAGAAGCTGTCAGGCTCCGGGCTCTGCAGGGCGTTGAGGTTGGGGCCGGCAGGGTGGGGCGCAGCCGGCTGCTGCTGCTGGTGGGGAGGTGGTGGAGGGGAAGATGTCTGCACGGACCAGGGGGTGCCAAAGCCGGGCAGCGAAGGAGAAGAGCCGGGTGCTCCGGAGCTCTGGCTGCTGCTGGGCAGCTCCGGGGACCCGGGGAAGGGGCTACCCCCGCTCAGCAGGTGCCCACCCTGTGCCTCCATCTGCATCTTGGTCCTGACTGGCAGCTGGTGACCCAGAGAAGGAGGAGGGGAGACCTGGGCATGAGCCTCCCTGGCAGCAGCTGTAGCCACCTCCAACGCGGCCGAGCCAGCACTGCAGGAGGAGGAGGAGGAGGAGGACGAGGACGGGGAGGCTGGCAGCAGCTTGTCCGGACCCTCCACACCCAGATCCTCCGCTCTGGGCGATCCCTGGCTGCTGTGACTAACCTCCCCCGGCGGCTTCTTCAGCTCCTCCCTGAACGCTGCACTCTCCTGGGGGCTGCTGAAGTCCTTCCTCTTGTGACCGGGCGGCAGCAGCAGCAGAGGGGAGACCTGGTGGTGGCCCCCTCCTCCGTTCTTGCCGTGCTTCCCAGGGGCGCAGCTCATGCCCAGCAGCAGCTCGTCCTGCACCACCTGCGGATAGCCAGGCAGGAAGAGGGGGCTGCCCGCGGACGAGGGGAACTGGTTGCTGCTGGCCCTAAACGCTGCCCCCCCTCCGAACAAGCCGCTGCCTCCCCCGCTGCCGGCTCCGCTACCCGCCGTTTGCAGCAGCCCGAACCCGTAGTCCCCCATTGACACCCTACGGGGGATCAGAACTCTGCTGCTGGGCGATTATATATTACTATGCAATAGAGGATATATTATATGTATATATATATACTATGTACAGGCTGGAGGCTGCTGCTGGCTCTCTGCTATATGGTTACAAGGAGGAGGATTCTCGCTTTCTAGCTCTCTGTACAAAGTGTTACAAAGTAACCATACACATAAAGCCACTGAGCTGTGAGGAGGGTCTGTGGCACTTGTGGTGTTACTGTCCTCTGTGTGGGGTGAGTGGAGGGACTTGTGCAGCTGCTCTGAGGGTGCCTCAGTCCTTGTAGGGTCCTTGTTGCCCTCTGTCCTCTCTCACCCCCCTCCTCTCCTCCTTATGCCGGCTCTGTGACTGCAGTACCACATTAAATACCCCGGAAGCCACGTCGCTGCGACGTCACAGTGTATGCTGATTAATATTCATGACCCATCCACCACCCTCCGTCCTCACCCCCACTGGCAGCTTGGAGTGGGGCATCCAACCTGGACATGACATGTAAAGTAATGGTGGTGTCGCTTAACCCTTCATAGGTGCTGCTTAGGCAGATATAGGCTGGCACAGGGAGGTGGGTGGTAGGGGTTAGATTTTATTTACATTATAGGAAAATGCAGAGACAGGGTGAAGGGTGTTGCCAATGCCATATCGAGGTGGCATCTGCAGTGGGGGCTGTGGTGTGGACACAAAGAGCTGGTGGGTGGGTGCATGCACAGCAATGTGTGTGCCTAGCTTAGTGCCTATGATATGTAATGATGGTGATGAGTCATCACCACAGACAATGGTGGGCTTATCTCTCCTGGGCTCCCTGGCACAGAGCTTTTATTTGCATTTTTACGCTTTCCTTATGCAAAAGACCCCGGATGTCTAGTGCAGAATGATCTGCAGAATCCACAGAAACAGGTGGTACATTCCCTGGACTTGCAGCACAGGATCAGTGACCTATATTCATCCATGTTGTGTTTTGCATATGTCATGTGCTCTGTGTCTGACTACACTGGATGTGTGCATGTCACAGAACATAGCTGCAGTGTTACACATTGACATGTATTCCACTCTGCGAGCACTGGATGTGTGCATGTCACAGAACATAGCTACAGTGTTACACACTGAGAGATATATTCCTCTCTGCAAGCACTGGATGTGTGCATGTCACAGAACATAGCTGCAGTGTTACACAGTGAGAGATGTATTCCTCTCTGAGAGCACTGGATGTGTGCATGTCACAGAACACAGCTACAGTGTTACACAGTGACATATGTATTCCACTCTGCGAGCACTGGATGTGTGCATGTCACAGAAAATAGCTGCAGTGTTACACAGTGAGAGATGTATTCCTCTCTGAGAGCACTGGATGTGTGCATGTCACAGAACACAGCTACAGTGTTACACAGTGACCTATGTATTCCACTCTGCGAGCACTGGATGTGTGCATGTCACAGAACACAGCTACAGTGTTACACACTGAGAGATGTATTCCTCTCTGAGAGCACTGGATGTGTGCATGTCACAGAGCATAGCTGCAGTGTTACACAGTGACATATGTATTCCTCTCTGCAAGCAGTGGATGTCTGCATGTCACAGAACATTGGGGGTCATTCAGACCCGCTCGCGAGCGCAGGACGCTCGCAAGCGGGTCGATGTTCCCCCACTGCGCATGCGCACGACGGAGGGAGCTCCGTCGTGCGCATGCGCGAGACCCGGCGAGCGACGGGCTCTCCATCGCTCCAGGTCTCGCACCAAAGGGGGCGTGCTGTCGATGTTGATTGACAGCATGCCCCCTTTGGTGGACATGCCGGGGGCGTGCCTGCCAGACGGAGGAGTTCCCATGGGGACGCCTACCGTCTGAAGCCGGCCCCACTGACATCACTAGTGATGTCAGTGGGAGTGATTTTGGCTCTGACAGAGCCAAAATCACTCCAGGGCTTGCGGCAGTGAGACCCTACCGCAGGGTCTCCGTCGCTAGCCCGATGGTCGCGATGGTCAAGACCATCGCGACCATCATCATGGACGCTCGCATATGCTGTGGGTGGTCACCCACAGCTATGCGAGCGGCCAGGAGGCCGCTCCATTTTCATGGAGGAGGGCACTGATTCATAGCGAGCGCTCTGGTCAGAGCGTTCGGCTCTGAATCAGGCCCATAGCTACAGTGTTACACACTGACAGATGTATTCCTCCCTGCAAGCACTGGATGTGTGCATGTCACAGAACATAGCTGCAGTGTTACACAGTGACATGTATTCCTCTCTGCAAGCAGTGGATGTGTGCATGTCACAGAACATAGCTACAGTGTTACACACTGACAGATGTATTCCTCTCTGCAAGCACTGGATGTGTGCTTGTCACAGAACATAGCTTCAGTGTTACACAGTAACATATGTATTCCACTCTGCGAGCACTGGATGTGTGCCTGTCACATTACACAGCTACAGTGTTACACAGTGACATATGTATTCCACTGTGCAAGCAGTGGATGTGTGCATGTCACAGAACATAGCTACAGTGTTACACACTGACGAATGTATTCCTCTCTGCAAGCACTGGATGTGTGCATGTCACAGAACATAGCTGGAGTGTTACACAGTGACATATATATTCCACTGTGCAAGCAGTGGATGTGTGCATGCCACAGAACATAGCTGCAGTGTTACACAGTGACATGTATTCCACTCTGCGAGCACTGGATGTGTACATGTCACAGAACATAGCTGCAGTGTTACATACTGACAGATATATTCCTCTCTGCAAGCGCTGGATGTGTGCATGTCACAGAACATAGCTGCAGTGTTACACAGTGACATATGTATTCCTCTCTGCAAGCACTGGATATGTGCATGTCACAGAACATAGCTGCAGTGTTACACACTGACAGATGTATTCCTCTCTGCAAGCACTGGATGTGTGCATGTCACATAACACAGCTATAGTGTTACACAGTGACATGTATTCCACTCTGCAAGCACTGGATGTGTGCATGTCACATAACACAGCTACAGTGTTACAAAGTGACATATGTATTCCAATCTGCGAGCTTGGATGTGTGCATGTCACAGAACATAGCTACAGTGTTACACACTGAGAGATGTATTCCTCTCTGAGAGCACTGGATGTGTGCATGTCACAGAACACAGCTGCATTGTTACACAGTGACATATGTATTCCTCTGTGCAAGCAGTGGATGTGTGCACGTCACAGAACATAGCTACAGTGTTACACACTGACAGATGTATTCCTCTCTGCAAGCACTGGATGTGTGCATGTCACAGAACATAGCTGCAGTTTTACACAGTGACATATGTATTCCTCTCTGCAAGCACTGGATGTGTGCATGTCACAGAACATAGCTGCAGTGTTACACAGTGACATATGTATTCCACTATGCAAGCAGTGGATGTGTGCATGTCACAGAAGATAGCTACAGTGTTACACACTGACACATGTATTCCACTCTGCGACCACTGGATGTATGCATATCACAGAACATAGCTGCAGTGTTACACAGTGACAGAGTTACACAATAATACCCCTTTTCCACCAAAATTCCAGGTCTGACCCGGAGTTGGAACAGAGGGTCTGATTCAGACCCGCTCGCGAGCGCTGAGCGCTCGCAAGCAGGTCGATGTTGGCCCAGTGCGCATGCGCACGAGGGAGCCGGCTCCGTCGTGCGCATGCGCGAGACCTGGATAGCGACGGCCAAGCCGTCGCTCCGAGTCTCGCTACAAAGGGGTCGTGCTGTCGATGGTGAGTGACAGCACGCCCCCTTTGGCGGGCGTGGCTGCCCAGATGGAGGCGTTCCCATGGGAACGCCTACCGTCTGGGGCCGGCCCCACTGACATCACAAGTGATGTCAGTGGGAGTGCTCTCAGCTCTGATAGAGTCGAAAGCACTCCAGGGGCTTGCGGCAACGAGACCCTACCACACGGGTCTCGTCGCAAGCCCGATGGTCACGATGGTCTTGACCATCGCGACTATCTTTTTGGCCGCTCACTATAGCTGTGGGTGGTCACCCACAGCTATGCGAGCGGCCAGGAGGCCGCTCTGAAAAAAGAGAAGGATGGCCCTGATTCAGAGCGAGCGCTCTGTCAGAGCGTCCGGCTTTGAATCAGGGCCAGGGTTCCTATCTGGATCAGACCTGGAATTTAGCTGGCGCCGACTCGGGATATGTTCACACCGGAGTCGGGTCTGCATAGACCCGGCTTTTCCGGCGTGAAAGTGAACGCTTGGAGATGACGTCATCTCCAAGCGCCACTGAAACCGGACTAGTCGGCCGGCTTGCAGCGCACTCCAGGTCATCGTGACCCGGAGTGCGCTCTTCTCAGAGCAGGGTTTCATGGGCTACGCACGTATTAAACCCTGCTATTTACCTGGGTTGGATTGCCGGGTCACTCGACTTTTACAGCAGGGAGCTGCCCGGGTTAACCCTGCAATAACCCGGGTTTTAGCTCCGGTGTAAATGGGGTATAACATGTATTCCACTCTGCGATCACTGGATGTGTGCATGTCACAGAACACAGCTACACTGTTACACAGTGACATGTAATCCACTCTGCAAGCCCTAGATGTGTGCATGTCACAGAACACAGCTATGCTGTTACACAGTGACATGTATTCCACTCTGCGACCACTGGACGTGTGCATGTCACATAACACAGCTGCAGTATTGCCAGGGACAGATTTACTCCACACTGTGGGGGTCATTCAGACCCGGTCGTTAGCGCCGATGCGCTCGGACCGGGTCGATAGCCCCCCACAGAGCATGCGCACGACGGCGCCGGCGCATGCATGATACCCGCTACGACCGACAGCGCCGGTCGTAGCGGGTCTCGATCCAAACGGGGCGAGCTGTCGATGTTGATTGACAGCTCGCCCCGTTTGGAAGGCGGGCCAGGGGGGGTGGCAGCCCAAACGGAGGCGTTCCCATGGGAACGCCTACCGTTTGGGGGCGGCCCCACTGACATCACTAGTGATGTCAGTGGAGAGCTTCCGGCTCAGACAGAGCCGAAAGCTCTCCAGGGCTTACGACAAGGGAGACCCTACCCTAGGGTCTCGTCGTAAGCCCCGATGGTCGCGATGGTCTTGACCATCGCGGCCATCACCTTAGGCGGTCGTAAGGCTGTGGGTGTTAACCCACAGCCTTACCACCGCAACGGAGGACGTCTTGAAAATTCAAGACGTCCTCCCCTCATTCAGACCGACCGCATGCACGCTCTGTGCGACCGGCTCTGAATGAGGTCCTGTTTGTGTACATCACATATATATATATATATAATCTGGTAAAGTAAGTATTGAACACATCAACATTTTCTCAGTAAATATATTTGTAATGGGGCTATTGTAATGAAGTTTCACCAAATGTCAGCAACAACCCATGCAATCAGGGGTGTATCTGCAATGGGTGCGGGGAACATGGGCCCCTGGATGGCCCTGATTCAGAGTGAGCTCTCTGTCAGAGCGTCCGGCTTTGAATCAGGGCCAGGGTTCCTATCTGGATCAGACCTGGAATTTAGCTGGCGCCGACTCGGGATATGTTCACACTGGAGTCGGGTCTGCATAGACCCGATTTTCCGGCATGAAAGTGAACGCTTGGAGATGTCATTTCCAAGCGCCACTGAAACCGGACCAGTCGGCTGGCTTGCAGCGCACTCCAGGTCATCGTGACCCGGAGTGCGCTGTTCTCACAGCAGGGTTTCACGGGCTACGCCCGTATTAAACCCTGCTATTTACCTGGGTTGGATTGCCGGGTCACTCGACTTTTACAGCAGGGAGCTGCCCGGGTTAACCCTGCAATAACCCGGGTTTTAGCTCCGGTGTAAATGGGGTATAACATGTATTCCACTCTGCGATCACTGGATGTGTGCATGTCACAGAACACAGCTACACTGTTACAAAGTGACATGTAATCCACTCTGCAAGCCCTAGATGTGTGCATGTCACAGAACACAGCTATGCTGTTACACAGTGACATGTATTCCACTCTGCGACCACTGGATGTGTGCATGTCACATAACACAGCTGCAGTATTGCCAGGGACAGATTTACTCCACACTGTGGGGGTCTCTCAGACCCGGTCGTTAGCGCCGATGCGCTCGGACCGGGTCGATGGCCCCCCACAGAGCATGCGCAAGACGGCGCCGGCGCGCGCATGCGTGAGACCCTCTACGACCGACAGCGCCGGTCGTAGCGGGTCTCGATCCAAAGGGGGCGAACTGTCGATGTTGATTGACAGCTCGCCCCGTTTGGAAGGCGGGCCAGGGGGGTGGCAGCCCAAACGGAGGCGTTCCCATGGGAATGCCTACCGTTTGGGGGCGGCCCCACTGACATCACTAGTGATGTCAGTGGAGAGCTTCCGGCTCAGACAGAGCCGAAAGCTCTCCGGGGCTTACGACAAGGGAGACCCTACCCTAGGGTCTCGTCGTAAGCCCCGATGGTCGCGATGGTCTTGACCATCGTGACCATCACCTTAGGCGGTCGTAAGGCTGTGGGTGTTAACCCACAGCCTTACCACCGCAACGGAGGACGTCTTGAAAATTCAAGACGTCCTCCCCTCATTCAGACCGACCGCACGCACGCTCTGTGCGACCGGCTCTGAAAAAGGTCCTGTTTGTGTACATCACATATATATATATATATATATATATATATATAATCTGGTAAAGTAAGTATTGAACACATCAACATTTTTCTCAGTAAATATATTTGTAATGTGGCTATTGTAATGAAGTTTCACCAAATGTCAGCAATAACCCATGCAATCAGGGGTGTATCTGCAATGGGTGCGGGGAACATGGGCCCCTGGGTCCAGGGGGGCCCGCACCGCACACCTGCTAGCTGTAAAGTAACAGCTGACTGCCGAGGAGGAATGCAACAAGGACAGCTAATTGGTAAAAGTGTCTGGGGGGTCTCATGGCGATTGCACCTGCCGCCCCGCAGGATTATAACACACTGCAACATTGTTATGGTGCCATATGTGTTGCACTTTGGAGACATGAGTGCCTGCATAATACACTGAAGTGCCAAAAGTAATGGGATAGCAGTATGTAAAGGTAATGGTAGGTGGTGTCACCGTACTCTCATGTCTTGGAAATGCCCAGACCTGCTTATCGGACGGGGCATGATAGTGGATACCCGATGGCCAAACTTGACCATGGGAACAGACAAGTGACACTGGCTCCAATCACATCCACATTCAATGCAGGAGCTACCAGACGCATATCCAGCAGGTCAGTGCAGCGTTTTTTAGCTTCTATGGGATATGGGAGCAGAAGGCCCACCTGAGTGCCCCTCTTAACACTACGACACTGGTAACAGCGCCTCACCTGTGCTCGTGACATAGCTAATTGGAACCTGAAGGACTGGCAACATGAGATGTGGTCTGATGAGTCATGGTTCCAGTTGTTTGAGGCTGATGGTAGAGTTAGGGTGTGAGGCCATGGACTCCAGTTGTCAACAAGGCACCGTGCAGGATGGTGGTGGTTCCATAATGGTGTGGGGTGTATTCATGTGGCAATGGTTGGGTCTGCTGGTCTGAACACATTCATTGACCGGTAACCGCTACGTTGCATTGCTTGATTCTGGAGAGTTCCGCCCAACATGAACCCAACTGAGCATTTATGGGACCTGCACCTACAAATACCAGGTAGCTGTTGAAAGCTATCTAGATGGCATGGGTCAACATCTCTCCAGAGGGCTTCCGTCCACCTGTGATATCGACGCCACGTAGAGTTGCTGCAAGTCGCTGGGCTAGAGAAGGGTCCTACAAGATATTAGGCATCTATTTTATGTCTTTTGGCACTTCAGCTTACTTGGGGACTGATTCAGTACTGATCGCAAGTGCAACTACGGACGCAGATTGAGCAATTGTTTGATAGCGTTTGGGGGGGGTGACAAGGGGGTGGTCGGAAGAATGCAGGCGTGCCTGTCCGTTTGAACACCGTTTGATGGGCGTGCATAAAATTGGCACTAGTGGCCTCTAGTTATGACACGGCACGCCGTGTCATAATAAGGGGCCAGGCCGTGGCCGGTGTCTGTCATGTTGGAGCCGGAGCGGCTGACGCGGGCCAGCTCCGGCTCCAACCTTTTACTTAATAGGGACCGGGTCGGCGAGCAGTGGTGCTGTCGGATGCAGGTGGCCATGGGCCCCTGCACCACAGCGGACCCCGGTGCAAGGCACCGGCTGCCCTGCCGCTAGTTCCGCCACTGTACCAGGGTAATTTCATAAGCCAGACACTGGCTACCAAATTAATCTAACCCTGCATTTGCTAGATGTCTGTATAATAAGACGCGGGATGTAGTTGGCATCCCGGTGCTAAGAATGCAGGCACCGGAATCCCGAAACCAGTCAGAATCCCGCGCCAGCATCATGACTGCTGCCATCCTGACCATAAGTAATGAGGGTTAGGCACTAGGGGGAGGATTAGGTTTAGACTGTGGGGAGGGGAGCACAGACGGTGTTATGGTTAGCATTAATGCCTCACAACACTGAGGTCGTGGGTTAGATTCCCACTACGGCCCTGTGTGGAGTTTGTATATTTTCCCTGTGCTGACGTGAGTTTTCTCCGGGTGCTCTGGTTTCCTCCCACTCTCCGTAATATACCGTTATGTTAACTGGCTCCCAACAAAATGAACCCTAGGGTGTACATGTGATAGGGAATATAGATTGTCAGCTCCACTGGGGCAGGGACTGATGTGATTGGACAAATATTCTCCATAAAGCGCTGCGGAATATGCCTGTGCTATATAAATAACTGGTAATAAATAAATTTAGGGGTAGGGTTAGTGTTGGCATTCATACCTAGTTGGTATTCCAGCGTCGTGATTTTGAGAGCCGCCCCGTACCCAACACTAAGTGTCCCATTAAGCCATACTGCTAGCACAGGACATCATACAAAGATAACATGACACTGCAGTATTGTCTGACAGAGCCATAGCTCATTATTATTGCAAAACTTGGTTCTGTGTGCTTATACAACAGGGCAATACACCAATAGTTTGTGATATTACAAGGCTGAGTTATGTCACTACATGGGCATACTGCAGAGCAGAAGGCTCACACGTTCATACATGACAGCTCTGTAGCAGCAGCAGCAGCATCTCACATCACAGTCACTGCAAGAGGAGAAGAGACTAGGATTCGCCTGCCTGACCAAGTGACGTCGGCTCAGCAGCAGTTGCTGCAGAGGAGATAGCTCTGCGCAGGCGCACTATCAACGGGCCGGTGAGGCTGTGGGCTGCTGTATTACTGGAGCTCTGTGATGTCACAATGCAGGGGTGGGCGGGGTCGGAGGATCAGCCGTGGGAAAACGCAGGCAGAGCTGTCAGCAGTAACCCCTTCCCTCCCGGGAGAAGGAGCCTCTAGCTGCAATGACACTACAGCTCATCATTGGCATAATACTGGCTTCTTTTTCATACAAATGTATAAACTACCAAAGAATAATAATTTAATATTCAGCTTTAAATTGCTATTATAATAAAGGCGCATACTGGTGTAGTACTTTGCTGGGTAATATGCTTTTCTTATTTTATGCATGCTTTGCCCTTTGTTTTCTGTCTATGTAACATTTACATAAGCTCATTTTGTAGTCAGTCTTTAAACAAATTGAGCGATGACATTGGTGAAACTTCAGGGGCTTAGTGGGTTAAATACAGATTAAACAATATGTTTTGCTCCTTGCACTAAAATATCCCATTACAGCATGTCAGTCCAAGTGACCTTGTTCTTTTGTCATCTTGATTTTGTAACACTCTTCCATTGTTATCTGGCTAAACAAACATTGTTAAAGCTCCAGTCAAAACATTTATTTCATTTTTAAACCCCAATGAGACACTATGGACCATATTTATCATATCCCGTCGTGATGTAAAAATATCGCCCATAATAGCAAGGCGGTAATATAAATTACTACTTACAGTTATCATCCTCTCTGTGCCGGGATAGAATTTCCAAGAAAGTCCTATCCCAGCGGAATATTAGCTGCAAAATAATAGGTACCAAAATCACTTTACTTCTGGGTTGGGACCAAACGAGGGTACTGCGCGTGCTGGGGATACTAATGGGTATATTTACTAAAGTGCAGGGTTTTTAGAGGTGGAGATGTTGCCCATAGCAACCAATCAGATTCTAGCTATTATCTTCTACAAGGTGCTAGATAAATGTTAAGTAGAATCTGATTGGTTGCTATGGGCAACATCTCCACTTCTAAAAACTTGCACTTTAGTAAATATACCCTCACAGTTGTTTTATATGATAAATATGCCCCATGAACCATACAGGCAGTTTTATCACAGTAATGGATTCAATGTATAAAAAATGGTTTGAAAATGTTATATAGGCAATTGTGATGACCACTTTGAAGTGAACAGGCATTTCATTCACAGCAGCAATTCTAGATAGAAGGTTTGTTTCCCTGGAATAACAAGTTAAACACCTTTTACGCATGCATTGGGTAGTCATTTTTTTCTCTCTCCTGCAAAGCATTAACTCCTTTTCAAAACCTTTCTGGAAGGCAGGCAGCCAAGGCTGCCAATAGCACACACACAGAGACTCAGGGGTAGATTTACTAAAGCTTCTAAAAAGAAAAATGGTGGTGTTGCCCATAGCAACCAATCAATCAAAAACTAGCTATCATTTCTCTATTGAATCCTAGAAAATGATAGACACAGTCTGATTTGATAGTATGGGCAACACCTCCACTTGTCTGTTTTAGAAGCTTTAGTAAATCTGTCTCTCAGCATGTTATGTGATGGCACAGAGATAAAAAAGGAGTGTTCCAAAGCTGCTCTGCTCAGTGCATCATGTTCTATGTGACTGTTTACCAATGTAATCACATGCACTGTAGAATGATAGATCAGCAATAGCAGCAAGAAGAAACAAGCCAACAAAATAAAATTAACTAACCATGGGCCTGATTCAGTAAGGATCGCAGTTGCTAATATACACGCAATCAGCCAACTGTTGCGTACTGCGTATGCATCGCAGTGCGCATGATCGACCCGGTCAGTGTGATCGGGACTGCGATCGCAGTGACTAGGCAGACCCATCGCAGAGTGATTGACAGGAAGTGCCATTTGTGGGTGGTGACGGGGGGGGGGGGGGGGTAGTTGGCGAAACGCAGTGCATTTGAGCGCCATTGCATGGGCGTGCATAAATTAGCCACTGCAATGCCCTACACAGCCTGAGGCCTCATTGCGTGCGATTAAGTTAGCAATTTCTGAGTAAGGTTTGACCTTGTGCAAGTGTGCGTGAGGCTGCGATGGTACTCGATTGCAGTGATGTGTGGCTAGGTGAGGCAGGTTAGCAGAGCCTTTCCTGTCATACTTAGGTATACTCCAAAGTTTTGACTGTAAAAATTATAACAAAAAATTTAAGAAAATATAATAAATATCTTCTTTGTATTATTCTAATCATTTTTATAGTCAAAACTCTGGAGTAAAAAGTATATGGCAGGTGAGGCACTGCCTCCCCTGTCTACCTTTTCCACAGATCTCTGATCAAAACACACCAAATTTCCAGCACTATATATTGCAGCACCTTTGTATAATGCCCACATGAGCCCTCAGGTTCATACAGTACTTGTCAAAAGTCTGAGCACACCCCCTGAAATCGAAAAAAAAGCTTGTTTATCATACATTCTGCTACTTGTATATGAATGGAGTATGATAAAAATAACAAAATATATTATTTCCGTACCGATGCAACCCGGAAAATCGATAGAAATGTGTCAAAAGATTAGTATACTATAATAATGACCACAGTAGCCGTGCCGCTTATACTCATAATAAATGCCCACGGTAGCGGTGCCACTTATACAGTATACATAATAAATGCCCACAATGGCAGTGCCACTTATACACATAATAATGCTACACACATGCAGTACACACACACACACGGACCTCATTCAGAACCGTTCGCTAACGCTGTGCACTTGCAAGCGGCCTGGTTTGCGTACGCGCATGGTTCGTTCTGCACGTGCGTGAACTACTCTGAGCGATCGCAGCCCGCTCGCTCGCCCAGCAAAGACAGCCCAGTGAAATGTGTGACAGGAGAGGCCATTTGTGGGTGGTAACAGGGGCAGGACACTAATAACGGGGGCGTGGAGGTGCGAACGCAGGCGTGCCTCGGTGTTTCAATGCTGTTTTTAAGACATGCATAATTAACAAGCAGCGTCATAGTACACATAGTACACATGCCTGTTTTTCACACTGCAGTGCTTGCGGCAAGCTAAGGCAACCACAAGTGCTGCGTTCGCTACCGATGGTGCTCGATGTACCAATGTTTTAATACACTTCCTGGAGATGACGTGCGCTAGTGGGCGTCTCAACATACGCTAATGGGTTTCTGCATATAGAGGGTGATCGCTCGCCCAGCCAAAGTGGGTGTGCTTATGCCTTGGCGAGCGATCGCTTCCCATGTCGTCACTTTCAAAAATTTGCATACGCTGGATGCGAGTGATCGCATCTCGCGATCGGCTCCGAATCAGGTCCACAGTATGTATACAGTACACACTCCATTCATACAGTACAGTATACACACATTAATCGATGCAGTAGCCATTATAGAACACTTTACACAGTATCCGGCTTTATGAGGCAGCAGCAGCAGCTCCTCGTGTAGTCTGGGGGCGGAGCTTGTGAGTGTGAGTGACAGGCTCAGTCAGGACCCCGGATATGGAGAGAGCTGAAGGAAGGGTGGCCACCACACTGCCTGCACGGATCTGCAAGGGAGTTCAGGACTCAGGTGAGAGTGCTGGAGCCGGGGGACGGCTGCTGGCAGTCTGTGACAGGAAAACGTTTTTTCCTGTCAAAACCTGGAGCTGCAGCTCCATCCGTCCCATTATTAATCCAGCCCTGGTGTGAGCGCGAAGTGATCGGAAATAATCGAACATTATCAACGTGTGATTGTGCTGCTTTCTTACGTTGCAAATTGTCAACAAGTTTCCTGAAAGCTCCAGTTAGTCCAAAATGGGCAAAAAGAACCACAGGGCGCCACGATGCCCTCTAGGTGGCGCAACCTTCCTGGGAGACATCCTGATCAGGGTTGTCTTAACAGCAGTGTGGGCCCTGGGCAAAGCAATGCACTGGGGCCCCTACCCACCAATTCACAGGAAAAAAAACTAAATGGTCAATAAAATTAAACCCTCCTGCATGCCCATCAGACCTCCCACACATGCAGAGAGACTCTGTCTGACTGGTCTGATGCCGACGGATGAAGTGAAACTGGGACTGGGAGGTGAGTACTCGTCAACGGGGGGGATTGGGTTGGGGGAGGTTAGATCAGAATACAGTGCACCGGCGGCCGGCTTAAAAAAAATATCACAAATTTACCAACTGCCCGCAGCTGCAGGGGGGCGGGTTGGCGGGTCTCTACAGCCTTCGGGCCCTTGGGCAACTGCCCAACAAGCCCAATGGAAGAGATGGCCCTGATCCTGATCATTACAGTTATAGTAAGGAAATGGTTAAAACGCAGGCAAACTGTTTGTTGCACACAGTGTTCTTCCTGTTATCTACTAGGGTTCTCTGGTGTGGTTCCGTTTGCTATTTATGGTGTGTGAGTGCTTTCTGTTTTGCAAGATGCCTACAGCTATGGGAGGATATAGTCGACAGTAATGGGAGAAAGTGCTGCTTGGAAAGACTTGCTGAGACATGGGATTTTTCCCTAATGACAGCACAGAGCTGTCGGGGACCTGAGCAAATATCTAATCTATATACAGCTTCTCTGGCCTTCTGGTAGAGAAGAGGTGCAATGTGACACAGATTAGGCCTTAGGTAATGTTATGGTTGTGTGTAAGGAAGGCTGAGATAAGAATCACATACGCACACAACACCTTTAAAGGGACCGTATAGATATTATGAATACAGTGTGTTGTTTTCGTACGATTGTATTTACTAAATACAAAATTCTCTTCATGTTTTCTATACTGTATGTGTGTGGGATTGTTAGCCCTGAGCCTACTCCTTGGCCGGGGTTTTCTCATTTGTGGGCGATGTGGAATCGTACCCAGCTCAGTCGCATCTCCATCTGAGGCTGAGTGGGCTTAACTGGGCGGCAGTGGGTGTATGTGGGGAGTGTAGTTGCAATTCTTACCTATGGCGTGTCATAAACCTAACTTACATCCAATTGTAAATGAGCCCCAAAGCAGTTAGTAGGATCTACTTGTTGATGAAAACACACTGATACTTTTCAGAAAATGCATGTAACCATAGGGATCATTGTGCCTTATAACTAATGCAGGGAAATTATACTACGGTATACGTTTATGATGCCGGCGGTCACAATGCCGACTGCCGGTATCTAGACTACAGATTCCCGGCGAGGGTTAACTAACCTACGCCGGGAGACCGGCGCACGGCATCCATATCAAAGGGATGCCGAGCTCGGACAGCCGCGAGGGGGAGGGGGGTAGGTTTAGGGTTCCCGGGGGGGACTTAGGGTTAGGCACCCCCCCGGGAGGTTAGGTTTAGGCTAGGGGGAGGGAGGGTTAGGGTTAGGCACCCCCCCAGGGGACTTGGGTATAGGCGGCAGGGAAAGGGGGATTATTGTTAGGCACGAGGGGGGGGAGGTTAGGGTTAGGGTTAGGAATCCTAAAGGAGGGTTAGGGGGTAGAGTTAGGTTAGTAAGTACTTACCTTCTAGACGATCAGGATTTCCTTCCATGTCGGGCTTTGAACCATGCAGCCGGCGGTGTATCATACCGAATCCTATACTAATGATCCCATTTGAATGTATATATCTCTGTTTTTTCTTTTATATAACAGCTACATAATGGGGGTAAGGTGCAATCAGGGAGATTGCTAGACTCTTCAGGGAGACAGGGAGATTCCTACTATGTCAGGGAGTCTGACAATCAGGAGGAGTTGTCAAGTATGCGTATACATGCACTCAATTCAACATCTGTATGTTGTTCCAGGCACACAGTGCGCATGTAATTGCGGTCAACTTGCCACTTGGAATCTGACCCATAGTGTCCCTCATGTAATCCTTGAGGTTATTACTTGGCCAGTCACTTTGGCAAAGTAATCTAGGTTAGAAATAAAAGTATCAACAAGTGCTAAAAATGAAATAAATTGAGCTAGTTAGCTGTGAAACTTTGCATGAATTGAGTTTTGCTGTACACTCTTAGCACCTCACTGCTGCACCAAATGCCATTCTGCATCATATTCATCAATTTGCATGTTGTGGAATTTATAGTCTACTAGCTGAAGTACCCGGCATCCAAGTTATTAAGTTAGGCATCCCAGATCAATTGCCATCCCTCTGTGAAGTTTTCATTCAAATCATCCAGTGGAAAGTCCAGAGCTGGCTCCTCAGGTCAAAATTCTGCCCAATGTACACTAACGGGAGGTCCAACCAGGACCCTAACCACCCTAGTATGTCTTCTGGAGATCCAATGTTACCACTCTGTGAAGTTTTCGTCCAAATCCATCCAAGGGAGGCTCAGAACAGGCTACCCGGGTCAGTGTTCTACCCAGCATACACCAGTGGGAGGTCCGTCCGGGACCCTAAACCACCTAAAACCTGGAAAAGATCCAAATGGATCACCTTGCGTTGGTTTCAATCCAATCTGTGTTGAGGTGTCCAAATGCATAACCGGACAGACAAACAAAAAGTCCAATTCATTTTATACATACTGTAAGATAAATACAGTTTAGATGACATCGATCAATACATGCTGCTATGTGGTGCGGTTTGGAATTACTGAGAACACTTCTGCTGTGCAAATTTGCAGAACTGTCCCAACCCTTACATTTCTTCCTGTGAGTTATTTCCTACACTCTCCTGTAAAATTTTACTTTAAAGCTAATGAATGTGGGTATTTTTTGCTGTGTCATGCCAGGTAATCTACAATTTATCATAATTATTTAGGCATTAGTATATTATATTTCACCAGCAGCGCAAAATAAATGACAAGTGCAACTTGTATCAAATGAATAATGAATGTGGGACTATGAGATTAGAAATGGAGTAAGAATCAATAATAAAATTGCAAAAATACGCCTATGCAAAGACCAGTTACACCTCTTTTTGTGCCAATGCACTAGATTTATATGCAACATGCATAGATTTTCAACATGCCAGTGTCTTGTGGGGGTTGCTAATTTCACCAGTTCCTTCCTGGCAATGGGCAAGACACGTGAAATGCGTAGGTATGTGCCAACAAGCAAAAATAAGATATTTGTATGCTTAAAGGAGAATCAAGTTGTAGAGAAGGCATATTTCTAAATTGTTTAGCGTGCATCACAAATGTTTCTCCCTGGTGATGATGGAAACCAGTCATGGGGCCTGATTCAGAGCCAGACGCTCTGACCAGAGCGCTCGCTCTGAATCAGCGCCCTCCTCCATGAAAATGAAGCGGCCTCCTGGCCGCTCGTATAGCTGTGGGTGACCACCCACAGCATATGCGAGCGGCCAAAAAGATGGTCGCGATGGTCTTGACCATCGCGACCATCGGACTTGCGACGGAGACCCTGCGGTAGGGTCTCCCTGCCACAAGCCCTGGAGTGATTTTGGCTCTATCAGAGGGTCTCCCTGCCACAAGCCCTGGAGTGATTTTGGCTCTATCAGAGCCAAAATCACTCCCACTGACATCACTAGTGATGTCAGTGGGGCCGGCTTCAGACGGTAGGCGTTCCCATGGGAACGCCTCCGTCTGGCAGGCACGCCCCTGGCATGCCCACCAAAGGGGGCGTGCTGTCAATCAACATCGACAGCACGCCCCCTTTCGTGCGAGACCCGGAGCGATGGAAAGCCTGTCGCTCCCCGGGTCTCGCGCATGCGCACGACGGAGCTCCCTCCGTCGTGCGCATGCGCAGTGGGGAACATCGACCCGCTTGCGAGTGTACTGCTGCTCGCGAGCGGGTCTGAATGACCCCCATTGTCCTTTTAGTGAAACGCGTTTGTACCAACCAGTTGCACTGTATTTAAGAAATCTCACTATTAACTGCAGCTGAACCCAATTTTTTTCTAGAAAACCTTTTCAAATATAACCATAGGTGTATAAATAATATGGGACTAAGCCGTTCTGTGCCCCTGTACAGCAGGTTCATCCCATGTCTGACCGGCTTTATTTGTCATTTTAAGCCTATACATCTACAGGACATTTATTATTTGATTATTGTATCTATCACGTCATTATTTCTTATTTAATACTTATTAATCCACAGATATATTACAATAATACTGATATTTATTCGGCCTTATGGCTTCTTTATACACACAATACTTATTTCTAAATGATTATATACAGTAATTTAGATAATGATCATATTGTTAACGTCAATACATTTTGTATTTTTTTTTTCTTGTCTTGTACCATCTATTAATTATTTACTTAATTATTAGTTACTCAAGAACTTTTGCACCTTGTACTTACTAGACCAGCTTCTTCATAGCAATAACAGATTAATTTTTTTAAAAGTGAAATATTAATTGATGTGAGAATACCAGACATTCCCTGCATTCTTTTACATTTTTTTTGTTTTTATTGAATATTTGCTGATGGGGGAAAGGGATACAGGATAAGGTGAGGTTACAACATAGTCAACCAACAAAATGCCAATTGATACATCAAGACAGATCTGGACAAATGTCACTCAGCAACGTGTAGGACAGAAATATAGTAGTGACATTACAAATATATTGATTTAGATCATACAGGAACAGCGTGTGTCACCCAATACCCTGTGATAGGGCAATCACTGGGACTCAAAGCCCAAAAGTCATGGGAAGGGACATACCATGATGACCATGTAATACCTATGTTAGAAATAAAACTCAAAATATGTTCCATTTTGTTTACCAGCCAAATAGCTTCTTGAATTGGAACCAGGAAAGAAGATATAAAGCCCGAGTCAGTAAGCTCGGTTTAATTTTTCACCCACACCCTAGAAAGGTTGTTGGAATGCCAAAGAACACACTGAGGTGAGCTGTAGTGTAATAGGGTTTTACCTTAGGGACTGCGAGGCCAGCCTACTTCTTAGGTTTGTGGAGGTGCTGTAGCTGTACCTTCACGCAGGTGCATTTTCCAGTTCACAAGAGCTGGGGTGTCTTATGTTGGAAGCACTATATTGCCTTTATTGCCTTTCATGGCACATTTATTGGAAGAGCCTGAATAACATACAGAGCTAGGTTCATAATCACACGCAATTCAGTCAGATCTGCGGCGGCCACATTGCGTGCTTGTAAATAAATGTGAATATCTGCCTATATTCAGAGTTGGCAGTACCTACGCAACTGCCCTGCTCCCATCCATCTGCATGTGAAAGTAGTCATCATCACGATCAGTGCGGCCTTGCACCAGGCCAATCCTTGGCACAAGAGTTCTGTCTGAATTCAGACCGATCTCTACATGGACACAAATCTGAATAGCCCACAATTCCATCTACACGCCTGCAGCACACTCGTCATACGTGCAAACACCCAGTTACCGCTTTCAAATACACCCACTAAGCTGCAAGTGGAGATGCGGCTGAGGTACGTATAAATCTAAAGTTGGGTATGCAGGCATCCAATTGCAAAAAATTGCAAGTTGCATCTGCAGAGCGTGTTGGCAATGTGTGTACAGGTCATTTTAGCAGAGTTAAATGTACACACCAGTGGACTGCAAGATGACCCAAGAACCAGTCCATTGTAGCTTAACCAGGCAGTGTGGTTTATTATGCAAGTGGTAGTACAGCCGTACTCACTGTTACAGTGGTAGAAGAGGAGCAACACTTTAGTAAATATACCCCTAAGAGTTCGAAAGACAGATAGGACTGCAATTTTTAAAACGCAATTAATCAAAATTTGCCACAAAATTCAGAAAAAATATATAATATGTAAACGTTTCAAAGGTATAAATAAAGACAAACATTGTGATCAAAGCAGATTTATATGTATATGTATCTCTCTCTCCCTCTCTCTCTCTATTAGGAAATAGTAATACATTTGTTAAACCTGTGTGACAACACAGGAGTTACCTTAGACATGTCACAACTTGTTCTGTATAAGTAAGGAAACTATTCCATTGCTACTAATTAAAAGTGCATCTAAGGGATTGGACAAGTCTAGCCTGTTTTGGTTGTAAATGTGCTTTGTTTCCATGCAAACACCTCTCACGAAAGAGCTTTCCCAATGTCAGGCAAGAAATACACTAGGGAATTCTGGGATAGCCACGTTGGGCAACCAACACTATCTCTCACAATGCTGTCAGCACCTCCTAGGAAGTGAAAGCAGGAGAGGATAACTTCTGTTCTTTGGAAACTGAAAAGACCGCAACATGTGCACCTGACAGATAAGAAGGTTGTAGGTTCTGGCACACAGGGAGTTTCCTGAAAAGTGTCGATGAATCAGACAGCTGAAAGACATTAGATACTCATAGCAGTTCAATATTATTCATTATATAGAAGATTCAAAACAAATGATCCCACCAATTCTAATACATCTGCAATGGATTGCCCCAATTCCCTGCTCTGCCAGGGTCCGGGAATCGGGGGAATCCTACATGTTGGACAATCTCAAATCCTCAATTCCAACCTGAAAATAAGTAGTGGATTTTTAACATGCAGTTTTCCTCAGATCCACCGACAGATCGTCGATCATCGATGTCCACGGGTCAGTGTTTTTTGACCGCAGCAGAATGAGGAATCGGCCCATAGATGTATGGCCTTCATAAGTTGAGACCAGTTTTTTCCTTCTGGGGAGGAGAAGCATGTGGGCGCCGATGGGGGACAGGGCTTGACGTGTCGCATCATTAAGGCCCACCCCCTCATGGTAAATTGCCATGATTGGCCCATATTTAAATAGGGGCGGGGCTAAATTATGTGATTCTTGTAGAATCACGACATTAAGCCGGAAAACCCTTTCTCAGAGACCCCCCGATCACCGTGGAAATTCTCCCCACTCTGCCCTCTTCACTAGGAAGTGGGCAGGAATGTAGGAGAAATGCCTACTTTACTGGGGGTGTGGGTGGTTACCCAAAATCGGGAGCCTCCCGCGACTTCTGGGAGAGAAGGCATGTATGGTCCAAACTAAGGCCCTCATTCAGAGCCGTTCGCTATTTGCGGTCGTTCGTTTTCTAAAAAGGGGTGGCTATTCAAATGAACCGTTCGCACTTTGCGGACTGTTCACGCCTCTAAGTCTGAACGAGCGAGCAAAACATGCGAACGTAAATTTTAAAAATACGCCCCCTGGCCGCTCGCACCATACGTCATGTCCGCTATTTATTAGATTAATCGAGTACATCGACCAGCGTATGAACTGCTCGCTATTCTTGGGGCTGGTTTTTTCAACCACTATTTTGCGTGCAGTTCTGAGTTAAAAAAAACCAAGTGACGTGGTCAATGACGCTGCTGGATTAATTATGCACTCCCTTAAAACGCCCGTTTTGACCTTTAAGCACGCCTGCGATCGGATTTCCACTCCCCGTTTTCAAGCACCTTCCCCTGTTACCACCCACATACACCTCATTCTGTCACTCAAAATAGCAGGCATTCGCTATTTTGCGAACACATGAATTTCGGCCGCACTGACTGGTTCGCGCATGCGTATTACGATCTGTACGCATGCGCAGTTGGGCAAACATCGCTCGGAGCGAACGAGCTGCCGCTTACGAGTGGCTCTGAATCAGGCCCTAAAATCTAAATTGCAGTGTAAAAAGTAAAGCTTTCTACGTAGCTCTTGGAATAAGGAATGCGTTTCAGCTTCCTTTACTACTAAAAAAAGGGGAGTGGCTGTGGTGTTTCATAAATGCTTAGACTATTCTATTATTAGTTCGAAGTGCGACCCGGAGGGTCAATATGTTTTGTTGAATGTGCTTTTAAGGGGTGAACCTTACACTCTCCTTAACATCTATGCCCCTAACTATCCCAACTTAGATTTCTTCCGTGCTATCTCCAATTTACTTTTGGGTCATCCTACTCCGAACATGCTGGTGGGGGGAGACTTTAATGGGGTAGCTAGTGAGACATTGGATAGGTCTAGATTATCAAACCCTTTACCAATATTCGGAATGTGGGGTGTGGGGTTATTACTCTCACTTCATGGCCTATGGGACATATGGCGTCTCCTCAACCCTACTGACAGGACCCATTCTTACCATTCTCGGGTACACAGATCCTTTTCCCGAATTGACTATTTATTGGTAGATGACAGATTGATTCCCTCAGTACATTCATGTGATATCCATAGTATAGTCATATCTGATAATGCTCCAGTCTCAGTAGATATTCAGACTAGGTTCTCTGGAGTGTCATGCGGATTTTGGAGGTTCCCGTCTTTTCTTGGCCAATCAGATCACTTTAAACAATATCTCCAATCCAAGTGGATGGAGTTTATTGATGACAATCTAGAGCATTGGGAGGATTCAGTTCTCTTCTGGGAAACTTCCAAGGCAGTAATGAGAGGTCATATATTGGCTTATCAGGCTAGGAAGATACGGGAATACAGAGGTAAATATGATATCTTACATAGTGCTATGCGTATAGCTTATAGTGCCTATGAGACTGACCCCCCTGATAATAATTTTGAGATTTATAAACAACAGCGACAATTGCTGGAGAGCTTTCTGTTGACCAATGCTCGGACCCAAACAGATTACGCAAAAAAATCGTTACTATAGATGGGGCAATAGATCTGGAAGATTATTGGCTAACATGGTGAAAATACACAATACTCGCCAAACCATCAAGACATTATGCCATCCCACTACATCTGCCCGCTTGGTGTCCACTCCTGCTATAGTATCCACATTCCAAGATTATTATGAGTCTTTGCATAGAGCTCCTCCAGAACTCCCTAGTTTACACTGGGATGTGTTAAAGGAGGCAAAGCTTCCGAAACTTTCTCCTACCCAGAGGGAAATTCTGACTCAGGATATAATGGAGATGGAGATTTCTGAGGTTATTTCTCACCTCCATAATAACAAATCTCCTGGCCCTGATGATTTTTCGGGGGAGTACTATAAGATATTGCAACCCAACTAGTCCCATTTCTTACTACCCTGTATAAGGGTATATTAGAGAACCGCTTACATTTTCCAAAGTTTAATAGAGCATACACTATAGTTATACCCAAACCTTCTAAGAATCTGGAATTAGTCACATCCTATAGGCCTATTACACTCTTGAATCAGGACTTTAAAATCCTGACTAAAATCATGGCCAACCGTCTCCAATTATTTCTACCTTGTATTCTTACACACCATCAATTAGGGTTTACACGTGGTAGATTTTCCCTAAAGAGGGTTAGAACGGCCCTATCAGCTTTAGTGTCTCACTCCAACTCTCCGTCCCATATGGAAGAAATGCTTTTGAGTCTAGATGCGGAAAAAGCATTTGACACAGTGTCTTGGAGTCACTTGCTTAAAATCTTTGAGATGCGAGATTTTGGTAGGCCTTTCTCGGATCTGTTTCGTTATTTATATGGTTCACCGACTACTATTTTGATAATTAATGGCACTTGTAGTTCGCCCATTACAATGACAAGAGGCACTCGGCAGGGATGTCCTCTGTCGCCAGTATTATTCAATATAGCTTTAGACCCATTACGTTACGTATTCTCCATTCTTGGTCACTTTTTAAGGGTATTCAGGTGGGTTCTCAAGAGCTTAAAGTCCAGGCCTTTGCTGATGACTTACTACTTTACATTTCGGATCCAGAACAAACACTACCTAAAATATTCAACAAGCTATCAGATTTTGCTAAAGTTTCTGGTTTCAGTATTAACCCAGATAAATCAGAGGCATTATATTTGGGTTCTGTAGTGAAACCACACTGGGGTGATTTATATCCGGTGGTATGGGCCCCCACTTCCCTTAGATATTTGGGAATTGAATTGCCACATTATATTGGAGACATATGATCTCAATATGAAATTGCTCATTCGAGAGGTGGTGGGAGAACTGTCCCGTTGGCGTCACCTTATGTTATCTTACCTAGGTAGAATTCACTTACTAAAAATGATCTCTTTCCCTAAACTACTTTATCCCCTACAAATGTTACCGATTTTGCTTTCACAGGCGGATGAAAAATTTCTACATAAAATATTTCGGGAGATTATCTGGAAGAATAAATGACCTCGCATTGGGTTCCTGAAGCTTCAACAGACTCGGGCCAATGGAGGGGTTAATTGACCTAATATAAAATTGTATAATCATGCTGGGGTTTTGAGATATGTACGGGATTGGATACACAAGACTGATTTATATACTAATTCACAGCTGGACCAATCTTTTCTATCAGATCAACATATATTGGTGTTCCTTCACTCCCATAAACAAGAGTTATCTGAAGATATTATTAATAATCCCCTGTTGATGGTTACATGGTGAGTTTGGCACTTTGCTAGAAAACAAAGAAATTTAAACTGCCATCATTCCCTTTTCCTTCCACTAATATTAAACCCTGAATTTCAAAACGGGGAGGCTTCTGTACCTTTTTCGCTATGGCCAGATAAGGGGATCCCTTATGTCCGAGCATTGGTCGACACTGAGAATTGTCGACCCCTTCGGGTGGCGGAAGTATGCCTCAATCCCACTCTCTGGCATTATATCAGGCACAACATTATGTGAGTTTTATAATACGTCCTTTCTCTCCAGTAGACTGGTCCAACTCTTTGGACTTGTTATTAGCTAGAACTATGAGTGGAAGAGGGGTCATTTCTCTTCACTACAAAATTTTACAGATTCCATTAGATCATTCTAAAATATCCACGGGATTATCTACTTGGTGTACCGTATTCCCCCAGATTACCATGGAAAGCTTATTACGGTCATTCCTCTATTCTCAATCAGTGCTGTCATCGAGTATGTACAGAGAAATGTTCTATAATATTTATCACAATGGATGTCTCTCCCCCCACCGCAGGTTCCTGATGGGATTGTCTGATACTAGCAATTGTGCTAAATGTGGGACCTATGATGCAAACTTTAAACATTGTATGTGGGACTGTCCCCTTATACATAGATTCTGGTCATCAGTTAATAGATTCGCATCTAGATGTTTGGTTAGTTACCTTCCATTATCAGCGGAATGGGCGATTTGGGGCATTTTGCCACTGTCAGTTTCCAGTAGGAGAGATAGCAAAAAACTACTATTGATAGTCTCTGCGGTAGCTCGTAAGTGCATATTACAGACGTGGACCCATGCAGATCCCCCATCAGTTCCTTTATTTCAGGCCAAATTGTTTTTTGTTTTTCAAATGGATTGGCTAGAGACCACAATGCATAAAGAGACCAAAACAGCTGCTTTTTTCCATGTTGTGGGAAGATTTTATAGATACCTTTACGCTGGACCTACGACGCCAAATCTACTTATGTTTCAGAAATACTTCTTGGTATGAAACCAGGATATTGTACGACGACCCACCTATCTCTTTGCCTGTTACAGGTTAAGATTTGTTTACTTTGATTGGAAAAGCATTTGGGGGGGCGTGCCTGCCATATCTAGATTGCCCTGAATCATATGCTGTATGTTGTGTCCTGATTTTATTTTATGAAGGAACTGTTTATATGTAGTTATGTTGTTCTATTTGATGTACTAAGGCCCTTAAAGGGCTTGTGTTTTATTTTTAATTTACCATTATTTTTGTTGGATAAGTGCTGTATTGCTCTGATGAATAAAATAAATTATCAGAAAAAGTAAAGCTTTCAAGCATGTGTGGGCTACATGCAGATACAGCCAGTATTTACCCTGCATGCAAAAAAATCTATATAATATGTGTGTGTGTGTAGGTGTGTGTGTATGTTTGTCCTCTATGCACGACCTGAATTTTGTACCTAGCTCCACCAAATTTGGTGTGGTAGTGTAGTTTTAGGATTAGATGCTTGAAGTACGTCATGGCCATGGAGGTCCACATGGTGCCCACTAAGTAGGCTGTGGAGTTTCTGATTTGAAATTTTGTTTTAAACAAGTTTGCTCAGGATGTCTCCCAGTGCCTAAAGCTGCCCTGATCTGAAGGCACAGGCTGATATGTACCAGTGGGGGCAGGCAGAGCTCCAACGGAAGAGCAGTGAGTCGGAGGATCAACTGTCACACTGCACCTGCACTGACAGTTACTAATTTCCTCCAAGTACATTTTCATATGCCACGGTCTCCAATGTTGGTCTGCAATGTAAAAATTTAAGTCTGCAGATGTACTTCAAGGTATCCCAGCTAGGTAAAAATACATTTATATGTAAATTTTGTATCCCTTGCATTGCCACGTGCTTTATTTCTGTTAAAATGAGAATTGATTCCAAATTGTCATGGATTGATACCTGGATATTAATTACAAGGGTACATATTTAAATGGTTCAAAACCTAATTTTTCCTTAAGAAAAATATACCAGTAAAACTGTATGGGATTGTTTAGATTCGAGCGTACTCAACAAATTTGGTGACTCTTCTGTCAAATTAGCACACAAGGTACATCTCACGGGTCAAACTAGATGCAGTATGATCTGTGGCTTCATTCTGGCACTACTGTGAACAGCAGAGTGGGCCTGGGTCTGCCCCCCTCATGCCCCCTCTTACCTGTCAGCGCACAGCAGCCTTTCTCCCCTGCCCAGCACATGCTGCTGTGCTGGGCTGTGGTAGGTCCAGCAGTAGTCTCTTCTGCCTATCTGAGGTGTAGGGGGAGAGCCGTGGAGCGATTGGACTGATCGCGTCTCCATCCCACCAACACCCCCCCTGGATCTGTGCGGCACCACAATTACAGCTTATTTGCCATTTTTATGTTTGGGGCGTGGCGTGGCCACGTGTGCACTATTAGGCCAAGCCCCCCACAGTTCCCAGGCCTGGCACTGCCCGTTACGGCCCTGGAGGTGAAACTTTATGTTTCAAGAGTGCTGTAGTGGAATGTCACATTAACATTGAACTGTATATTTTGCCTACCTGGTTGATACTGGAAATTTCTTAGTAGTATTAACATCCAAGTAATATTTCTGCAATTAAAAAACATGATTGCTGAAAGATGCATAGAAATGGGATTTGGCCGGCTTCCAGTGGCATTCTGGGTAATGCAGGAAATGAGGACAGAAAGGTGTGAAAGCTCCCGCAGAGGTCAGGTGACACTGTGCCTGCCAGGATCAGAGCAAACAGCTGAGGTTCACATCTTTTGTCAGGAACATCATGTAATATAAGCAAAACCATGCTACATTTCCCACTTCTACTTAGAAGCACACAGCGTGCTAGAGTTCCTCTGCCCTTCTTTATATCATATTCTCTCAAAATTTTGGGACACAGATCACTTTGTAGTTATAACAAATAGTTGAACAGTCTGGGAACTGACAATCTTAAGGTGCCTACACACTAGACGACGTGAACGTTTTCCCTTGAACTCTCCCCGGCAGCTCCCCGGAACCCCAGGACACCATATGGTGCTAAAAAGTGTCAAATCTTACCAATGATCTATAGGGCGTCCTTAACGATTTCCAGTGCGTCATGTACGAGATTGGCAAATCTTGCCTGCTGTAGGCAAGATCTGAAGATTCGACGTACGACCTGCGGGTACGTGCATCGGCATCATTGTCGTGAGTGGACACTCACGATTTACACATCTTTTGCACGATTTGTCTTTCTGATTTGTTGAAATCGGGCGAATCGTGCAAAATATCGTCTAGTGTGTACACACCTTTAGGCTTCTCCTCACAGTTACTTACTTTCTGTGAATTGCAATGTTGTATTGGTGAAAATGTCAAATATTGCCACAGATAGACACATCTGCCACCACAATGAGTGTGTGTCTGTGAGTAAATCCAAAACATTAAGGGTCCTATTTATTAATGCCGCTATACGTATGCAGTGATTACAGATTAATATATACAGTGCCTATATATAATTGAATGCAAGTCAGTACAGTGCTTCGATAAAAGGCTGTCCCAGCCAGGGTTGGACTGGCCCACAGGGGTCTGGTTCCAGACTGTGCATATGTTACATTATACTGCATATGCATATGTTACATTATACTGCATTTCCAGGATTATGGTGTATTCACTACTATGCATTGTAGTTATCAATCTGGTACATTATCATCAGTATTTACTATATATATTTATAAAGGGGTCCAAACCATGCACTTTCTAATGGTTAGCCAAGTTTCTGTGGTGCCTGGTCACACCCCTTAAGCTTGGGCCCCTACCACTGCATTCCCCCAGTGGGTCCTTCACACCCCAGTCATCAATGACTACCCACCATGGCTTTCTTATCACAAATACTCCAATGCTCAGTAACTGGAGTACTTGGTAGAGTCATTTAAATAGTCCAAAGCCTCACTAACTGGAGTACTGTGCTATGCAGAGCCTCATAATGGGTATACTATTTTTCTTCAATAACAGGGGTACTGTAGATTTCAAAAGAGAGTCTCCCTAACTGGAATACTGTTTTACTCCCAACTTCTTGAGCCTCACTTATGCTGGGTACACATCAGTGGCAGCTCCTTGTCTGTCTGGCCGGGGGCCTTAGTCGTGCGAATTTGCTAGGGCATTCCTTTGTGCATATATAGTATAAAATAGAGTACAGTTATGAGTAGAGATGTGCGGTTCGGTTCTCCGGAAATCCGAATCCACCCGAATTTCGTGAATCCGGGTAAATCCAAGTCGCGGTTCTAATCTCCTGAGGAGTTCCGGGTTAATCCGGGTCGCGGTTTTGATTTTTTTGCGGTTCGCAATTCGGATTTTAAATCCGAATTTCGGGTTCTGGATTGCATAAATTACACGATTTTAGCTGTTTTTAAAATTTTTTATCTATTTTAATTTTTATTTAAAAATTTCAGATCCAAAACCAAAACCAAAACACTTGAGGGTGGTTTGCAAAACCAAATTCAGATCCAAAACTTTGAAGGAGATACAGATCCAAAACCAAAACACGGGGGCGGCGCACATCCCTAGTTATAAGTAACCAAACAAATGTAATACTGTCTTTAAAATAGTGCTGACCTAAGCTGCATATTAAAGTTCACAGTGGTTCCTTCTCCTTTTTTTTTTAACCACAACATGTGTATTAGTAGAGAAAAATATATACATAGTGCTCTTCCATAAATATGAACTTATTAGGCCCATGAAATAATCAGAAAGTGAAAACCAATTCAGAAATTGTGTTGTGCACTTTGGAAATTTGTGGCCCTTGAAATGTATCTTTTTGATAAAAGTGGCCAATGACCATGACAAACCTGTTCAAGAGCTGTCTGTCCTAGGGTCTGTAAATTCCATACTTCAGGCAGCCATTTTGGGTGGAGTCTATATTTAGGCTGTCTATTCACCATGAACTGGAGATATCTCTGAGGCATGACACATACAAACTAGTATGTTACAAACTAGTGAGTGACACGTTCCTTGGTGTATTTTTAGCCTTAGTATCGGTCCACTACATTTAGGTCATACTTGCCAACTCTCCCTGCTTGTCAGGGAGACTCCCTGAAATGCTAGCAATCTCCCTGACTCCCTGAACCTTACATCCATTATGTAGCTGTTATATAAAAGAAAAAACAGATATATACGTTTAAATGGGATCATTAGTATAATTTCCCTACATTGGTTATAAGGCACACTGGGGTAGATGTATGATAGCGGCACTTAACGTGCCGCTATACCACTTCCTGCTTCGCCTCTTTACCGAGGCGAAGCAGGAAGCACTACCGATGAGATGTAAAAACATCTCATCGGCCGGAGAGGGGGAGCGTTAACTCCCCCCTCCGGCACTACCCGTTAGAGACTGCAGCGCCTCAGCCTAGTGATGATGCGCTGTGTCTCTGTCCCAGCCAGCTCCACTGAGCATGCGCGGGATCTCGCAAGTATCGCGAGTTCCCCGCGTGCAGCCTGGAGCCGGCAGCCGCCGCAGCAGGGACAGCGCTGTCCCTACTGTGGGGATAGGCTAGCGCCAGGCTGTAGCTGTCGACAGCTACAGCCGGCCGAACGGTCAGACGATCTGACCATTCGTACATAGCCCAGGCTATTGGTGTTGCTATCTTGTAGATAGCAGCGCCGAAAATGACAGGGGCGCTTAGCGCCCCTGTCATTTACCGCCCAGACCCCCGATCATACATCGGGGAGAAGCAGTATCAGCGCACATAATGTGCGCTGATATCGTTTCTGGGCTTAATACATCTTCCCCAATGATCCTTATGGCTACATGCATTTTCTGAAAAGTATCAGTTTTCATCAACAAGTAGATCTTACTAACTGCTTTGGGGCTCATTTACATTGAGATGTAAATCAATTTTATGACACACCTCTCAGATGTAATAGTACACGCCCACATTACCGCTGCGCTCAGAGGTGCTGCTTTCACAAACTCCCTGATATGCTTTTTCAAAAGTAGGCAAGTAGGTGTGTTGTCGTAAACTGGTGGTATTGGTTATTTACTACAGTCACTGTAAAGATGTTTCTTAAATTAATTAAAATTTCAGCGGGACAGTTCCACTTTTTGGACACTATCTCACCTGCTGGCGCAGTGTTCCGCATGCGAGCATGGAGGAGAGGTTTGGGGGGACACTATCACACACTGCACTGCATAGATGACCGGTGAATGCTCCAGGAGTGCTGGGCAAGCCTCCAGCATGATGAGAAACGGGGTCAAACACGCCTCCTGACATGGGCCTTTTAAATGTTGGGAGGTATGACAGTGTAAAGCTGGGTACACACTGGCCGATATATTGGCCGATCAATTGATTGGCCAATATATCGTGCCCCCGTCGGCCAGTGTGTACAGACGATATGTCTGTGAACAACGTCATTCACAGACATATCGCATTGGCTATGCTGCACAGCCAATGAACAGATATGTCTGCAGACATATCTGTCCATTGGCAAGTGTGTATGGGTGATCACTTCTTACCCGGGTCTTGCACAGCTCCCCATCCACAGCAGCCCAGCACACACTGCTATGGGCTGCGCTGCACTGGGAGACTGTCCGAGGCTGCTAAAGCAGCAGCCCGAACAGTCTCCTATGCCACAGGGAAAAGCGATCACGCTGATCGCGCCCCCCATTGGCTGTGGGCTGGACCGAGGGGCACACAACACCCCACTCCCCTGCGTCGCAAATGTTTTATTTTTAAGGTGGCGTGGCCACGCCTTCCACCATTAGGCCACGTCCCCTACCTGCCCCCCGGCTGCCGGAAACCCGCTACAGCATGCAGGTGATGGTTGTTCAGTGTGTATGAACGACCATCATCTGCAAATATACAGTCACGTCCATAAATATTGGGACATTGACAGAATTTTCAGATTTTGGCCTCTATTCACCACCACAATGGTTTTGAAATGAAACAAACAAGATGTGCTTTAACTGCAGACTTTCAGATTTAATTTGAGGGTAATTACATCCAAATCAGGTGAACGGTGTAGGAATTACAACGGTTTCTATATGTGCCTCCCACTTTTTAAGGGGCCAAAAGTAATGGGACTATCAACTCAAAAGCTATTTCATGGACAGGTGTGGGCTATTCCCTCGTTATTTCATTATCAATTAAGCAGGTAAAAGGTCTGGAGTTGATTCTAGGTGTGACATTTGCATTTGGAATCAGTTGCTGTCGACTCTCAATATGAGATCCAAAGAGCTGTTACTATCAGTGAAGCAAGCCATTATTAGGCTGAAAAATCAAAACAAACCCATCAGAGAGATAGCAAAAACATTAGGTGTGGCCAAATCAACTGTTTGGAACATTCTTAAAAAGAAAGACCGCACCGGAGAGCTCAGCAGCACCAAAAGACCCGGAAGACCATGGAAAACAAATGTGGTGGATGACAAAAGAATTATTTCCCTGGTGAAGAAAAACCCCTTCACAACAGTTGGCCAAATCAAGAACACTCTCCAGGAGGTAGATGTATGTGTGTCAAAGTCAACAATCAAGAGAAGACTTCACAAGAGTGAATATAGAGGGTTCACCACAAGATGCAAACCATTGGTGAGCCACAAAAACAGGAAGACCAGATTAGAGTTTGCCAAACAACATCTAAAAAAGCCATTACAGTTCTGGAACAACATCCTATTGACAGATGAGACAAAGATCAACTTGTACCAGAGTGATGGGAAGAGAAGAGAAGGAAAGGAACTGCTCATGATCCAAAACATACCAACTCATCAGTGAAGCATGGTGGTGGTAGTGTCATGGCGTGGGCATGTATGGCTGCCAATGGAACTGGTTCCCTTGTATTTATTGATGATGTGACTGCTGACAAAAGCAGCAGAATGAATTCTGAAGTGTTTCGGGCAATATTATATGCTCATATTCAGTCAAATGCTTCAGAACTCATTGGACAGCGCTTCACAGAGCAGATGGACAATGACCCGAAGCATACTGCAAAAGCAACCAAAGAGTTTTTTAAGGCTAAAAAGTGGAAGGTTATGCAATGGCCAAGTCAATCCCCTGACCTGAATCCGCTTGAGCATGCATTTCACTTGATGAAGACAAAACTGAAGGGAAAATGCCCCAAGAACAAGCAGGAACTGAAGACATTTGCAGTAGAGGCCTGGCAGAGCATCACCAGGGATGAAACCCAGCGTCTGGTGATGTCTATGCGTTCCAGATTTCAGGCTGTAATTGCCTGCAAAGGATTTGCAACAAAGTATTAAAAAGTGAAAGTTAGATTTAGGATTGTTTAGTTTGTCCCATTACTTTTGGCCCCTTAAAAAGTGGGAGGCACATATAGAAACCGTTGTAATTCCTACACCGTTCACCTGATTTGGATGTAATTACCCTCAAATTAAATCTGGAAGTCTGCAGTTAAATCACATCTTGTTTGTTTCATTTCAAAGCCATTGTGGTGGTGAATAGAGGCCAAAATCTGAAAATTCTGTCAATGTCCCAATATTTATGGACCTGACTGTATCTGTCAGGTGTGTACCCACCTTTAGGTTTTGCGATCCTGTGAATGATGATGTATCTGATTTGTGACTTTCATGTTACTGGCCATGTTGCATTTGTTCTTGATACATTTTAAAACATATCTATTATTTTTTTGTCACCTTTTTATCTCTTTAGTGCAAATTAGACAGTGGAAAGAAGTGTCAGATTGCTTGCTGTAGTTCACTTGTCTCTAATAAGTGCAATGTTATAAAATAATCCATGTATTCTGTACTGTATAAAGCTTGATGTGTGTCTACTTTACTCTTGATACAATATATATATATACTGTATATATATATTTTTTTTTAAATATGTTATTGACTATTTATTTTTATTGTTCAAATAGTTTGTCAGTGTGAAGCGATAAATTGGGATTTAGCAATTCTCCTAAAGAAGGATCAGGCATTGTTATGCAAATTCCAGCAATCTGTCCTTTTCTGTAGATACTGAGGACCCCGGTATCTCTTATCAGAGGTGGTTTTAAAGAACCTACGAAATGGCAGATGGTCGAGGCTGGTCCTCAGGCAACACACATGGTATTTATGGTAGTATCCTGATGCATGATTACCAGATCCCTCATTAATGAAGGAATAAACAAAAGACCCATAGGGACTGATTCGGACACAGCAGAGCTATTTTATTTTCTTCTGCTTAGGCGTCAAATTCGCACTGCGCATGGGCCTGGGGTCCGTGTGCACAGAGTCACGTGTCACGTGCACGAAATGTCTGGAAAATGTATTGGGGCGTTCCTGGATGGTGACAGGGCCGGGGCCAGGCGGACGCATGGAGATGGCGTGCTATGGGAGTGTCGCAGGCGTGTCACTGATAGCGGCTGCGTTCAGAGATGCAAAGTCGTTCACGCTCTGTAGCGGAAGTAGCATACAGTCACAGACATGACTGCGGCAAAAGACACAGACACGAATGGGAATCTAAAATATATATATATATATAAATATATATATATATATATATATATATATATACATTTTTGTCACTGCTTTTTCCTATGGTAAACCAGTGGAGATGTAAAATTGCTGTGGAATTTATGGTGTTTAAGGGGTCTATTTACTAAGCCTTGGATGGAGATAAGGCAAATGGAGATAAAGTACCAGCCAATCAGCTCCTAACTGCCATGTCACAGGCTGTGTTTGAAAAATGACAGTTAGGAGCTGATTGGTTGGGACTTTATCTCTGTTCAAGGCTTAGTAAATAGACCCCCTAAGTTCTCTATTCTTTATTATTTATGTACTAAACCTTGGAGAGAGATAAAGTGGACAGATATAACGTACCAACCAATCAGCTCCTAACTGTTACTACAGGCTGTGTTTGAAAACTGACAGTTAGGAGCTGATTGATTGGTTATTTATCTCCATCCACTTTATCTCTCTCTCCAAGGTTTAGTACATAGACCCCAAAGTCTGTTAAAAGCAAAAATGAGGCTTACTGATTCGTTTTGTGGAGAGCCAAGAAAAAGAACCCAAAGAAAAGAATCTACAAAGTTATACCTGGCAAAACCCATAGGGGTCTATTTACTAAGCAGTGTTAGGAGACAGAGTGAAAAGTGATAAGAAAGTGATAAGGTGCCAGCCAATCCGCTCCCAACTGTCATCTCACAGGCTGTGTTTGAAAAATGACAGTTGGGAGCTGATTGGCTAGCACCTTATCACTTTTCACTGTGTCTCCTAACACTGCTTAGTAAATAGACCCCATAGTGAGGTTCTTTCTAGCAAAGAATCCAGGGGAATTGTGCCACCTAACCTGAGACACATTTTTAAACCACGCATTTACTTTGCAGGTCTCATGAAATTTTAAGCAAATTTAAACATAGCTTTAGATCACCAGTTATTGGCAATCCAGTTAGGTATGAAACCTTAGAGACAGGGGTGGATCCAGGGGAGGGGGGCAATCAGGGTTATCACCCCTCCACAACACTTCCGCTAGCCACTATATATCAACGCAGCAGCACATCGGGCAGATAGAGGGCCTGATTCAGAGCCGCTCATAAGCGGCCGCTCGTTCTCTCCGAGCGATGTTCGCACAACTGCGCATGCGTATGGGTTGTAATACGCAGGCGCGAACCAGTCATTGCGGTCGGAAATTGTGTGCTCGCAAAATAGCGAGTGCCTGCTAATTTGAGTGACAGGATGAGGCGTTTGTGGGTGGTAACAGGGGAAGGTGCTTGAAAACGGGGAGTGGAGATCCGAACGCAGGTGTGCCAAACGGTCAAAACGGGCGTTTTAAGGGTGTGCATAATTAACAAAGCAGCGTCATCGGCCACGTCACTTGGTTGTCTCTTAGCCTGAACTGCTCGCATGATTGCGGTAGGAAAATGCTAGCACAAGCACTGCGAGCAGTTCAGATGCCTTTCGATGTACTCGATTAATCTAATAAATAGCGGAGATGACGTATGATGCGAGCGGCCAGGGGGCGTTTTTTTAAAAATAGTGAGCGCATGTTTCATTCGCTCGTTCAGACATAGAGGCGTCAACAGACCGCAAAGAGTGAGCGCTCTATTTAAATATCCGGCCCCTTTTTCTGAACGAGCGAGCGCAAATAGCGTCCGGCTCTGAATCAGGCCCAGAGAGCAGAGACTGCTTCTGCTCAGCGTCAGCAGCCTATCTCCCCACAGCACGTGCTGGGCTGCTGCTGCTGCTGATTCCCCCCGCCTCTTCAGTCCTAAGAAAAAGTGGAGATGTTGCCCATAAAATCCATAAGATTCTAATTGTCATTTTATAGACGGTGCTAGCCAAAAGATAGCTAGAAGCTGATTGGTTGCTTTGGATTGACTTTATCTCTCTCGAAGGTTTGATACATTGTATGCAGCCGGGATGCCGATGGTCTAAATGCCGACAGTCGGCATCCCGACTGTCTAATCCCGGTAAGGGACTAATGACAGGTGTCGAAATCGTCGAAAACGCCTGCCATTTTACCTATACTGGGAGCCCGGTATCCCGATCGAAGGTAAGCCGGGCGCCGGGCGCGGACAGCCAGGGGGGGGGTTAGGTTAGGGGCTCCCGGGGGGGGACTTAGGGTTAGACACCCGCCCGGGGGGGTTAGGGTTTGGCTTGGGGAAGGGGGGTTAGAGTTAGAAACCCCTTGGGGGAGGTTAGGGTTAGGCACCCCGGGAGGGTTAGGTTTAGGCAGCGGGGAAGGGGGGGGTTAGGTTTAGGCAGCAGGGAAGGGGGGGGGGGTTAGGGTTAGGCACTTGGGGGGGAGGTTAGGGTTAGGCACCCCTATGGGAGGGTTAGGGTTAGGGGGGGGGATAGGTTAGTTTATACTTACCTTTAGCGCAGTTGGGATCTTCACTGGTGCCGATCTTCCGGCGTCGGGATTTGAACCGCCGGATATGCTTCCGGCTGTAAATCTTACCGATCCCTGATGCATCCCCCCTATAAATCTGGGGTTTTCACATGGGTGCACGACTATGCAAATCCATACTACAGTTTAAGAAAAGAAGCAAATCAGTACCCCAGCCAGAAAATGCTTAGTTGAAATGCTGCCTTAGTTATATAATGTAAATCTTTTAAACATTTTATTTCAATTTCATTGTTACACCTGTGTTATACTTGTCCTGGGGATAGCTACGTAAACAGTCATGTGATTGTATTACTTTATCTATGAGTCACGGC
The DNA here is from genome assembly GCA_031769625.1 of Taudactylus pleione. Taxonomy (NCBI): domain Eukaryota; kingdom Metazoa; phylum Chordata; class Amphibia; order Anura; family Myobatrachidae; genus Taudactylus; species Taudactylus pleione. The sequence continues at coordinate 10,551,143 of JAUIMM010000300.1, forward strand.
AGGTAGGTGTAGGCTGCTATCATGCTCATGGTATAAATATGTAAGATGTAAATAAAGAATCTTCATGACTTGATGTTTTTGAATATTTTTTCACTGTTGATGTTTGCTTGGCAAATAATGGATGCCCAGCAGGTACTCTGCAGTGTGATATACGTGGCAAAGTCACTACACAGCAAACCGTGGGCTTTGCCAAATACTGTACTCCACCTCGGAATGTTAAATCTAATTTATTTACCTTTTTATGAATTATGCTAGTTGTCGTTAAATGAAACATCACAACCAACAATAATAATTGCACAGTACTTGCTTTGCATTAACAAATGATTGCAGTTAAACAAATAACATCAAACTTTGGGCCTGATTCAGACCCGGTCGCAAGCGGTGTGCGCTCGCAACCAGGTCGATAGTGGGCCTGTGCGCACGCGCACGATGGAGCCGGCTCCGTCGTGCGCATGCGCGAGACCCGGCTAGCGACGGGCAATCCGTCGCTCTGGGTCTCGCACCAAAGGTGGCGAGCTGTCGGTGTTGGTGCTTTTGAAAGTTGTTCATGTATGTGAAAATTTTGCATTAATTTGAAGCTATCATGTAACCATTTGCAATGAACAATATAATGACCAGGATACCAACTTAGCAATTTTATATAAGAAATGACCATTGGTCCAGGACATTGGTCAGTGTAGTGCAGTCCACACTACACAGTAACAAACACCTCCGCCGGCTAGTACACTTGTACTACTCATACTACACTCGTAGTGTGTTTATTTTGGCAGCCAATGAGAGTCAGACAGACTCTCATTGACTGCTGCGCCCACTGCCATAGCCGGGCTGGAGCACACGCATGAGCTCCATCTTCCGGCTCCCACAGTGGGTGATGTGAGAGATGTCATGACATCTCTCCCATAGTGTAGAGCGGGCCGGCTCGGGAGGATGGAGGAGTGGACGGCGGGAGGTGCAGGTGCCGGGATTCAGTTAAGTGTGTTTTATTTTATTTTTTTGTGTGTGTCTTTGTCTGGCACTGCTGGGGGGTCACTACTGGGGGCACATTATAAGGAGCACTACTGGGGGCACTGCAAAGGGGGAACCACTACTTGGGGCACTGCATAGGGGGGCCTACTACTTGGGGCACTATATATGGGGCACTACTGGGGCAATGCATAGGGGGGCTGGGGACACTATATAAGGGGCACTACTGGGGGCACTGCATAGGGGGGACTACTACTGGGGCACTGTATAAGGTGCACAACACAGGGGGACCACTACTTGGGGCACTGTATAAGGGGCACTACTGGGGGCACTGCATAGGGGTAACTACTACTGGGGCACTGTATAAGGGGCACAGCATAGGGGGGACCACTCCTTGGGGCACTGTATAAGGGGCACTACTGGGAGCACTGCATAAGGGGGACCACTACTGGGGGCACTGTATAAGGGGCACTACTGGGAGCACTGCATTGTGGGGACCACTACTGGGGGCACTGTGTAAGGGGCACTGCATAAGGGGGGCCACTTTTGGGGGCACTGCATAGGGGAACCACTACTAGCAGCACTGTATAAGGGGCATTACTGGGGGCACTGTATAAGTGGTACTACTGGGGGCACTGTGTAAGGGGCACTTCTGGGGGCACTGTATAAGGGTTACTGTATAATGGGCACTGTATAAGAGTACATTACTGGGGCACTGTATAAGGGTGCACTACTGGGGGTACTGTATAGGGGCACTACTACAGGGGGCATTGCAAAAGAGGCACTGCTACTGGGGACATTGCATAAGGGTCACTACTACAGTGGGCATTGCAAGAGGGGCACTACTTCTTGGGGCATTAAGGCATGGAAAGGAATGTTCCCAGAGTGATGAGAAATGGTGGTGTGTCATGTTACCACACTCCCATTCTCCAGTGGCCACGCCCCTTGTAGCAGGTGACCACGCCCACTTTTCCAGCATGTGCACCTACTGGTGGGGAAGGGGGGGCTCTGTCTTTTGCCCTACTGACACCATTGCCCCTCCCACAGGCATAGGAGACTGCTGTGGCTACTGTTCAGCAGCTGGGAGCGGTCTCCCACTGCAGCCCAGCACACAGCAGCATGTGCTGGGCTGCTGTGAGGTAAGAGGTAGGGGGAGGCGGTGCCGGACCAGTGTGATTTGTGTATGTTTCTGCATGTAAACCTTATCTAAAGGGTTAATTTTTTTTTTTTTAAATGACGTAGGGTGACCCACATGCTGTAGAGTGAAAGGCACCGGTCGCAGCCAATCAGTCGTGTTTTTGTTTTGCCAAGACCCATGGATGCTACGGAGACCAGTGCAAGGACTTAGGTGAGTAGAAGATATTTTTACAGGTACACCCATTGGAATTCTACTTGGAGAAAGGGACAGAAGAGCTGGCATCAGGTAAGTATGTGTGAGTGTGGTAGATATGTATTAATATTGTACTTACTACAATGTGTGTCTTGTGGTTTTTTTCACTATATTTTTTACAGTGGGGGTACAGGTTCCAGCCGCATGGGGGGTTGTTCTCCAACTTATGCTGACCAGCTTGGGGTAATAATGCTTTCGTCTGGGAGACCCGGTGAAAGGGTTCCTTGTCTGTGGCATTACACCCCGGCCAGATTTGAGCCCAGTGCTGGTTTTAAACATAGTAGTACCCCTACACAATTATTCCCCCCTATTTTTAAAATCAGGACAGGCTCATCAGCACAGTGCTGGTTCCTAAAATACGGGGTAAACCTACTAATTTTTCCCCCCGTATTTTTAGGCTGAGCAGTCCGGTGCTGGTTATGCTTTTTGAAGGGGGACCATACACCATTCTTTTAAAAATAGTTAACACTTTTTTTAAAGGTATAACACACATGCAGCCTTCACATATCTCACTGATATGTGCGGGCTGCTTGTTCAGGAGAGTTTAGCTGCAAGAAGACACTTGCAACTCGGGTGAGAAATCTTGTTCTAAACTTACAACTCGGGTGAGAAATCTCGATGTAATAGACATTGGAAAACTTAATCTACTTAGCAAACCTGAGAGTTTCAGAAGCCTCAAATCCTCTGAGTTTCGGCAATGCAAATCGAGTTTAAAAAAAAACAACTCAATCATACTCGATTCTTAGTAAATTTACCCTATAGAAGGGGGAGATGATGGTGTGCTGAGAGACAACACAGGGAGGGAGATGATGGTGTGCTGAGAGACGAAGCAGGGAGGGAGATGATGGTGTGCTGAGAGACGACGCAGGGAGGGAGATGATGGTGTGCTGAGAGACATTGTGGTGGGGAGGTGATGGTGTGCTGAGAGATGATACAGGGGAAGATCATGGTGTGCTGAGAGAAGACGCAGGGGAAGATCATGGTGTGCTGAGAGAAGACGGAGGGGGAGATGATGGTGTGGCTGAGAGACACAGGGGCAGGAAGTTAAACAGGGGGGCACAAATCTAGTTAAACCACTGTTATATGATGATGACCTTGTTAATATTCCTAGTTCCTACAAAAACAGGCATCTTCCAGACGGCCGCCTCGATGTTTGTCTAGTGCGCATGCGCACGAGGAAGCCGGCTCCTTTGTGCGCATGCATGAGACCTGCTACGACCGACAGCGCTGGTCGTAGCGGGTCTCTTTCCAAAGGGGGCGAGCTGTCGATGTTGATTGACAGCTCGCCCTGTTTGGAAGGCGGGCCGGTGGGGGTGGCAGCCCAAACGGAGGCGTTCCCATGGCAGCGCCTGCCATTTGGGGGAGGCCCCACTGACATCAATAGTGATGTCAGTGGAGAGCTTCCGGCTCTGACAGAGCCAGAAGCTCTCCGGGACTTACGACAAGTGAGACCCTACCCTAGGGTCTCGTCGTAAGCCCCGATGGTCGCGATGGTCAATGACCATCGCGACCATCACCCTAGCGGTCGTTAGAGCTGTGGGTGTTAACCCACAGCCTAACGACCGAAACAGAGGCGGCCGGTCAGGATGCAAGCGGCTGCCGTTTCTGAGCGACCGCTTTCATCCTCCGACCGCCTCTGAATGAGGCCCAAAGTACCTTTGCGACGTAACGCCGCACCGCACCGCCGACAGACACCTTGGCTGTGGTGTGAGGAGCAACAAGAAGGTAGGTCAAGTGTGGGGGTGGGCTGGAGACAAGAGACGGACAAAGCAGGACAGGAGACACAGAAGGAGGGCTATATACAGTACATATCTGTGACTATATAAACAGTTGGAATAATTTACATGATTTCACACAGAAGGGGGGACTGGAATATGGTGAAATATAAACAAAAAGCTGCTGCCATATTCTCCCCAATACTTGGTATTGTGTCAGTTATTAAATGTGCTATTGTGGTATGAAGTGAGGGATGGAGGGACAGCTAGCTTATACAGTACATGTCTATGATTACATCAACAGTTGGAATAATTTACATTTCTCATAGAAGGGGGATCTGGCAGGGGACACAAAAGGGGGTCTGGGAGGGGACACAGAAGGGGTTCTGGCAGAGGGCACAGAAAGGGGTCTGGTAGAGGGCACAGAAGGGGTCTGGCCGGGGCCACATAAGGGGGTCTGGCTGGAGACACAGAAGGGGGTCTGGCAGGGGACACAGAAGGGGGTCTGGCAGAGGGCACAGAAAGGGGTCTGGTAGAGGGCACAGAAGGGGGTCTGGCCGGGGCCACATAAGAGGGTCTGGCTGGAGACACAGAAGGGGGTCTGGCTGGAGACATAGTAGGGGGTCTGGCTGGAGACACAGAAGGGGCTCTGGCTGGAGACACAGGAGGGCGTCTGGCTGGAGACACAGAAGGGGGTCTGACTGGAGACACAGGAGGGGGTCTGGCTGGAGACACAGAAGGGGGGCCAGCAGGGGAGACACTGAGGGGGGGCTGGTAGGGAGACAGAATGGGGGCTGACAGGGAAGACACTGAAGGGGAGCTGGCAGGGGAGACACCAAAGAGGGGCTGGCTGGAGAGATAGACGGGGGCTGGCTAGAACTGGAGAGACACTGCAGTGCAGGAGTTGCAAAAACATGGGGAGGGACTGTCTATTTTGTCTGTCCTAGGCCCCACAATTTCTTATGGCAGCCCTGGAGGGCAGGACCTATGGTGCCACTTGGTATGGCAAGCTGAGCAGTCACCAAGGCTGTGACTGATTTGGCCTGCTGCTACATGCAGAGGACAGGGCCACAGTGCAGCCAACAGTGCACTACTGGGTAATAAATCCTAGTAGTCTCTGCAGAGGGTTCAGAGGAGCATGTGCTGAGCTCTGATTAGAGGAGCCCATCACATGCTCCTCTGACCCGTGAAGATCAGCAGCAGCCTCATGGGAGTAGGGATGGCCATTGGTGTGGTTACCATCGATGGCAAAATAGAAATGGATGACCATTGATGGTTTTACCAACCAATGGTCATCCCTGATTTTTGACTGATTGGCCCGTTGGCCAATCAGCACCTGGGGTGGGGCTTCATGGGTGCCGAGGGGTGGAGCTATGCTCAATGTCCTGACACTTTGTAAAAAACAAACAAACGTTCAGTTATGCTTACACATCAATGGAGGGAAACTATCTGGTTCTCCTCCATCGATGGCAAAAGCATTCTACATCGGCCATAAACCATCAATGATTATGAATCATCGATGGTCGATTGCCATCCCTACATGGGAGGGAATCAGTTACTGCTGCTCTGCCGGCTGCTGAGGCTTCTGGCGAGTCACTGTAGGTAAAATGTGTTGACACTGGGCGCTACAGTATAGCATGATGTGTGTACACTACAGTGTTGTATGATGTGTGTGGGCACTGCAGTGTGGTATAATGTGTATATATATATATATATATATATATATATATATTTTTTTTTTTTCCCTCATTAATTTGTTGTTATTTTACCAAAAAAATAAACAAAAATATTCCCTTCGGTATACAAAAACTTGTAAAAGGTTGTAGGTTATTAGGATGAGTGTTTATTGGGAATATAACTGAAAAACAGACAAACATAGGGCCTGATACAAAGACGGATTAAATGGTGATTACGCATTCAGTTTGAGCGATTGTTTGCCATAACTCATGCGTATAAGCCACACTTATAAGACCATCTACAAGGGCAAGATGGGCGCTCGATGTGTGTCAATATTACAGATATTTATGCAGGTAAGCGACGTCCTATGCATATAATAAGGAAGCAGTGGCCCTCCCTTTGATTGGGTATTTAGCATATTTTCGCAGCTGCGTTGCGTACAAAATTGCAGCTGCGATCGCATTACCGTCCATCTCTGAATAAGGCCCATAATACTACTTAATACTACTTAAAAAAGGTAAAAAATGTGAACATGGACATGTGAGCTGTAAAACACCCCTAGTAATAATAAAATGAAATAGATAAATGTATTTGTTTTTGCTTTCAATGCTCACAATATAATAACAACTAGAAAACAAAAACTTTTGTTTTATTTTGTCAACGCTCTATAAAGCAGCCAGCCCATGCTCTGATGCTGACACGTCTTTTCTCATGTGATAAACATTTTACTATCCTCTGTTCCTTGTGTTCAGAATCACAGCTGTCAGCAGTACCGGCACTTGGCATTATTTCAGGACCAATGTTTGTTTTTCCTGATTGTATTCTTTGTACGTTGCAGCACTGGGATCCCAAAGAAACAAAATATCCTATGGTATCTGTGAACTACTATCATAAGTAATAAAGAAACAGTATAAGACTGTTACTGTAAACTAATATAGTGGACATACTGTAAATAACAATCTAATACATATCCCATAACATATTGAGTTGGGCTTCAGTTCCCTGGTGATTTGTATGGAAAATACGTCTATCTATTCTTTTTACTTTGCTCTCCCTCCAAATAATACTGCTGATAATCTTCACGTTCCAAAATATTACTTCAAATGAGAGTATTCATCCTGAACTTCGATTATTATGAGCTGACTTATGCAGGGTACATGCTAGACGATTTTATGAACGATTTGGCCGATTCCGAGGTATGCAATCGGGAAGCCGGCGCACAGAAGCCCGACAGCCGGCTTCCCGACTGCATTATCCTGGCGAGGGTTAAATGACAGGCATCTAATTCTAGACACCTGTCATTTTCCCGATGCCGGGAGACCGGCGCCCGGCATCCCGGTCAAAGTGATGCCGGGCACCGAGCGCGGATAGCCGCGGGGGGAGGGTTAGGTTTAGAGCTCCCGGAGAGGGACTTAGGGTTAAGGCATCCACCCGGGAGGTTAGGGTTAGGTTAGGGGGAGGGAGGGTTAGGGTTAGGCACCCCCGGGGGGGACTTAGGGTTAGGCACCCCCCCACGGGCCTTAGGTGTAGGCGGAGGGAAAGGGGGGGTTAGGTTTAGGCACTTAGAGGGGAGATTAGTGTTAGGCACTGGGGAGAAGGTTAGGGTTAGGCAACCCTAAGGAGGGTTAGGGGGGTTAGGTTAGTTCATACTTGCCTGCGGACGATCAGGATTTTCAACCATGTCGGCCTGCCGCTGCCGGGATTTGAACCGCCGGACTTGTGTCATATGTGTTCCGATTCCGACGCATTGGAACAACAAATTGTTCATATAGTCCAGTGTGTATGCACTATATCACAGATGGTGCACGCTCCCGTGCGTCATCAGTGACATCATATGTCGGACCAGCATGCAGGTCCGACAGGCGATATCGCTAGCAGGGGTCATGCTGCCGAGTACAACATGGACCACACCATAGTCCCGTCGCTGCCGGCACTTGCCGGTCCCGTACCAGCTTTAGGACCTGTTTCATAGATGGATGCAGTGCCGATATTTATGCATATGAGCGATGTTTTGCTACTGCGCATGCACGAAAAGTCTTGAAAGAGAACCAATGTGAGTGATGCCATTGGTCGTTGAGAAGGGGTTTGCGATCTCTTGGCGTATTAGGGTGGAGACTGAGAGGTGACCTACAGCTATCGTAAAACACAGCCTTTTAATGGGCAAGTTATGGGAGTGTCACAAGCATGTCTGGGAACGCTGCAGTGTTCTAAAATACAAATCCAATGTTTCAGAGGCCATGTTTAGCTGGATTAGGGGAGAGTAGATGAAGTAGACCCAAGGCTACTGCAAATGTTGATGGTGCGACCGATGTTGAGTCAATGTTGGTGTGTTTAAATTTCTATCTATGAATCAAGCCCTTACTCTGTGTTTTCATTAAACACTTTTTTAATTGCTTATAAACATAATTTTACTAGAGATGTGCAGTTCGGGTTTCCTGAAAACCAAGCACACCCGAACTTAGGGGTTCCGAGTCAAATTGAGTCCCGGCTTGGATCACTTTTGGGGTTCCGATTAGGACCGAGGACCTGATTCAGACCCGCTTGCTAGATGCGTACGCTCGCACCCAGCGTATGCAAATCTGGCCAACCCACAGCAAGGCAGGCAATTGCACGGCAAGGCATTAGCACGCCCGCTATGTATTGGTGTGCGATCGCTTTGTGTATGCAGGCCCCCACCAGCCTGTCTAAAGACGCCCACTTGCGCACATCATCTCCAGGAAGTGTATGCAACCATCGGTACATCGAAGACCATCGCAAGCGAATACAGCGCTTGACGTTGACTGTACTCTACTGCAAGCACTGCGATCACTTCAGTGTGAAATACAACCAGGTGACGTGTACTATGACGCAGCCTGTTGATTTTGCACGCCTCTGAAACGGCGTTAAGACGCTCAGGCATGCCGGCGTTCGCACCTCCACTCCCCCGTTGTTAATGGCCAGCCCCTGCCACCACCCGCAAACGGCTTCTCCTGTCACTCACTCTGCTGGGCTGTCTATGCGCAGCAAGCAAATGCTTCCCGATCTCTCGCACTGATTCGCGCACGTGCATTGCGATGCGTATGCCTGTGCAGAATGCGAAAATCGGCCAGCTACGAGCGAACGCATCCTAGTGATCGGGTCTGAATCAGGTCCTGAGTCCCGGCTTGGGAATGCTGTAAGTTCGGAACTCGGATTTAAAAAATTAACATTGGTTTTATATTGCATGTAAGCAGGTCCACATTACTGTACATGATTTTAGCTGTTTTTATCAATTTTAAAGAAATCCAAAACCAAATACAAATCTGAACTAGAACATTTGAGGCTGGTTTTGCAAAAACTAATACCAAAACACAGAGGTCTGTGCACATCTCTACAATTTACCTACACCCAGTGTTGGACTTGGGCATAAAAGGGCTACAGGGAATGCAGTGGAGCTTTACGGTGTGGCCAGCCTCCAGAGGGGGTGTGGCTAACCATTACAGAGGACCTGCAAAGAACAGAGGGCCTGATTCAGAGCCGGACGCTCTGACAGACCGCTTGCTCTGAATCAGGGCCGGCCTTCTGTTTTTTTAGAGCAGCCTCCTGGCCGCTCGCATAGCTGTGGGTGACCACCCACAGCTATAGCGAGTGGCCAGGAAGATGGTCGCGATGGTCAAGACCATCGCGACCATCGGGCTTGCGATGAGACCCTTGTGGTAGGGTCTCATTGCCGCAAGCCCTAGAGTGCTTTCAGCTCTACCAGACCCGAAAGCACTCCCACTGCTCACTGGGCCACCATCGACCCGCTTGCGAGCGTGCGGGTCTGAATCAGGCCCAGAGCCCAACAGGGGTGTGTCAGGACCAAACACTGAACTCGGTGTAGTTTCCATAGAAACAAACCAAGCATTCATCCATGATCCTGCTCCACCAAGTTACTGACCCCTGGAGGAGGGTGTGGGGCCCTCAGATAGTGAAACCATTGGGAATTTCACACGTACATCTGTATGCCAGCCCGACCCAGCTTACACTCCATTTATCTGTGTACACCAAATGTTAAAGACAGAAACAGCAATTTGTATTATACAAGCAATTGTTCTCTGTGGTAAATTTCTCCTTTATCCAAACGGAGAATACCATAGAATGCGTACGTCCACCCAGAGCCTTTCTTGCACCTTAAACGGAAAACTGACGTCACAGGAGGGGAGGAGCCAATTTAAAACATTGCATCATCACATGCATTTCTCTATCAGGCACGCATGTGATGTGAGTCACACAGACATGCAGGACGGTGAATGGAGTATACACTGTGATAGACTCCTGCTTATATGCACCCTGGCTGTTGGCTGGTCAGAACGTAGATCCAGGGGTGTTTAGTGCTTCAGTTTATATGAATAATGATTATATGAATGCAGATAAATACATAGTAGCATTTTACTTACTGTCTATTATTATGCAAAGATTGTAAAGATGTTCTGTTTCTACTTATTGCAGTGATAGAAAATCAGTGAATGCTGCAATTTAATAAAAAAATATGTCGTCAGAGAAGCTGAGTGATTCTCAGCTCCTTGTTGGAACTAGCTGGCAGCAAATATGCTGAACTTACAGTAGTCTGGCTCATTCTTGAAAACTTTTAAAGAGGGCCATCTGGGAGATATCTAGAAGGGAGTTGTAGGAGGCATGTTGTCGGGAATTTGCAGCATTCTGCCCAGGGCGTGGGGGTCTGTGAGGCTAGATTACTCTACTGGGTGGCAATGAGAGCACCCCAGAATGTGGGATGTCTTTTTTAATCGTCTTTTTCCAGGTTCTCTAGTTACTCAGTGTCCTACTCAGAAATCATGAAGAAATGACTAGAAGGCAAATATAAAAACTGATATCAAAACCAAGAGTGCAGGACGCGGCCACAAACTGAACAATGTACAATTGTTCTTCCAAAGGGATGAGCTTAATATGTGCTCACCAGATTGGGATCTGAACTCAGGGACATCAATTTAACCCACCTCATTAGTGAGGAGCTTGTTATTGACTGTTGTGAAAAGCTTGTTTTTAGGTCACTTAATTAATTGAGCCCTGGGCTTTTTTGGTCAGAAATAATGTGATAAATAAGGTGCAGACTGACTTCTCCCTGATGAAATGAAGCAGGCTGAAATAAACAGAACATATAATGACACTAAGGGGTATATTTACTAAAGTGCGGGTTTTTAGAAGTAGAGATGTTGCCCATAGAAACCAATCAGATTCTACTTAACATTCATCTAGCACCTTCTACAAGATAATAGCTAGAATGTGATTGGTAGCTATCAACAACAACTCCACTTCTAAAAACCTGCACCTTAGTAAATATACACCTAAATCTAGTGATATATCTTTTAATGAGACATACCGAGGCAGCTTGACAGTAGAAATGAGCGGGTCCGGTTCTCAGAGAACCGGACCCACCCGAACTTCGCGATCCGGGCCGGGATCTGAGGTCGGCTCGGGTTTTCCCACCAGACTCGGATCCCAAAACATAACAAAAGGTTTTGGATACTATAAAGGTACCCGGTCATCGGTGCCATTTCACTCCGGCTGTGGAGAGTGAAGTGACCAGACGTGCTGTGTCTGTCCAGGGCTGCTGTGTCTGTCCAGGGGTGCTGTGTCTATCCTGGAGTGCTCTGTCTGTCCAGGGGCAGTGCTGCTGTGTCCATCCAGGGGCTGCTGTGCCCATCCAGGACAGGGGCTGCTGTGACCATCAAAGGGCAGTGGTTGCTATGTCCAACCAGGAGCTGCTGTGTCCATCCAGGAGTTGCTGTGTAGATCCAGGGGCAGTGGCTGCTGTGTCCATCCAGGGGCTGCTGTGTCCATTCAGGGCAGGGGCTGCTGTGTCCATCCAAGGCAGGGGCTGCTGTGTCCATCCAGGGGCTTCTGTGTCCATCCAGGGCAGGGGCTGCTGTGTCCATCCAGGGGTTGCTGTGTACACCCAGGGGCAGTGGCTACTGTATCCATCCAGGGGCTGCTGTGTCCATCCAGGGCAAGGGCTGCTGTGTCCATCCAGGGGCAGGGGCTGCTGTGTCCATCCAGGGGCAGTGGCTGCTATGTCCATCCAGGGATGCTCTGTCCGTCCAAGGGTGCCCAGTGTAAAACAAAATAAAAGCTAATAAAAGCTAAATAATATAAACAAAATTTTGTGCTTACCCCAGTGTACCATATTGTGTTTTTTTACTGTGTCGCTGCCGGTCAGACCGCAGTGTAATATTCAAACACGTATTGTGACACTATAAGTCACAGCACTGTATAATATTCATCCACGTATTGTGACACTGTATAACCGCAGTGTAATATACAAATATTGTGACACTATTGTGACACTGTAAGGGATAGAGCAGTGTATTCATAAAAATTATTGAGACACTGTAGGTGGAAACGCAGTGTAATATTCAACACATATTTTGACATTATAAGTGGTAGCACAGTGTATAAATAAAACATTTTTGATACTGTAAGTGGAAACGCAGTGTAATATTCAACACGTATTATGAGTCACTGTAAGTGATAGCGCTGTGTATTTATAAAAAATATTGTGACACTGTAAGTGGTAGGGCAGTATTTTACTAATAAAAAATCTTGTGACACTGTTAGTGGTAGCGCAGTGTGTTTATTCTTTTATTCATAAAAAATCTTGTGACACTGTAAGTGGTAGCAGAGTGTTTTATTCATAAAAAATCTGATGACACTGTAAGTGGTAGTGCAGTGTGTTATTCTTTTCTTATTCATAAAAAAATCTTGTGACACTGTAGGTGGTAGCGCAGTGTAATATTCAACTTTTCCCTTCTTCCCTCAATCGTGAATAAATTATTAGTCTACACGCACGCTGACTACAAGACCACAACAAAGTGCTAAATAACATGCATAATATATAAAACATTATGACATCATTGTAAGAGGCCGCGCAGTGTGTTATTCTTTTCTTATTAATAAAATATCTTGTGACACTGTAAATGGTAGCACAGTGTTTTACTCATAAAAAAATCTTGTGACACTGTAAGTGGTAGCGAGTGCGTTATTCTATTCTTATTCATAAAAAATATTGTGACACTAAAAGGTAGCACAATGTGTTATTCTTTTCTTATTCATAAAAAATGTTGTGACACTGTAAGTGGTAGCGCAGTGTAATATTCAACTTTTCATTTCCTTCCTCAATTGTGAATAAATGATTAGTCTACATGCCGTCTACAAGACCACAACAAAGGCTAAATAACGTGTAATATATAAAACATAATGACGTGACTGTAAGTGGCAGCACAGTGTGTTATTCTTTTCTTATTCATAAAAATATATTGTGACAACGCAGTGTAATATTTAAATTAGTACAAATTGACGTTTGTTGATATTTAGAACGATCAGTTGAGAGGAGAGCAGGAACCCTATAATATGGCTGGAGCTGCTGCCAGTGCCACCAGACATGACGATACTAGTCCGTCTAAGTCATCTACGAAAGCCGATGCCCAAGGGCATACAGGGCTTAAGTCAGGGCATCTAAAATCAAAGAACCAATCTTCTACATTGGTAAAGAAAAAAGTATCAAAAGGAAAGTTAGCTGCAGAAAGACATAAAATTGCCAACATGCCCTTCAACACACAAAATGGCAAGGAAAAGCTAAGGCCTTGGCCTTTATTTATGACTGGTGGTTCTGCCTCTTATGATGATGTAAGCCTTTCTCCCTGTAGACATTTCAAAAAAATTAAAATCGGCACAGGAACCAACTGTGTGCTCAGAAATGTCACAAATCCCTGAGGAGAGTCTAAATGTGTCGGCGGGTGCCATTTGTGAGTCTGACCTTTCCAAAACTGTACTCGAAGATAAGCCTCTGTACACAACTTGTGCATCCTCTGCAAATGTGGGGATGAGCAGCAGAAGTCAACATGCTGACATAGAAATTGAGGATACTTCTGTGGAAGTGCACCAGGATGAGGATATTTGTGTAGCTGACGCTAATTAGGATGTTGATGATGAGGATGCTGATGATGAGGATGTTGCTGATAAGGATGTTGTTTGTGTAAATCAGGCCCCAGTGGAAACAGTTGTTGCCCATGATAAAGAAAAGGACATTGTCATGCCTGGGCATAAAACAAAAAAATCCACATCTTATGTGTGGAATCATTTCTACCCAAATCCGGACAACAATTGTCAAGCCATCTGTACCCATTGTCATGTCAGAGTAAGTAGAGGTAGTGACCCTAACCATCTAGGAACCTCCACCGTGTTACGTCATCTACAGCGCATCCATCAAAAGTGTTTGCAAAATTCAGAAACTTTGGCTAAAAAAGTATCAACAAGCAGTCCAGCATCAGCTAGCTCCTTTCTATCTGCTAGATCCAAGCACCTGGCATCTTCACCACCAACACCTTCATCAACAATATCTTCAATCGTGATTGGAAGTAGTCCTGTATACAATTTGATAAAGCTAACTCAGTCCTTCCATATCTTGGATTCCTCAGAAGAATCCTTGAGCACTACACCTGCTGCTGCTGCTGGGAGTGGATCTTCATCCCAGAAAAGGACCAGGAAGACTACTAGTGGTAGTTCTAAAAAAACAATTGACTGTTAAACAATCCTTTGCAAGGGGGAGCAAGTATGACAACAGTCAACCAGTTGCACAGCAGATCACTGATGCCATAACATCTATGCCGGTATTAGATGTGCGTTCTATATCCACCAGGATGAGGAGGATATTTGTGTAGCTGACGCTATAAGGATGTTGATGATGAGAATGTTGTTGATGAGGATGTTGTTTGTGTTAATCAGGCACCAGTGGAAACAATTGTTACCCATAATAAGGAAAAGCCCATTGTCATGCCTGAGCATAAAATGAAAAAATCCACTTCTTATGTGTGGAATCATTTTTACCCAGAGTTGGACAACAATTGTCAATCCATCTGTACCAGTTGTCATGCCAGAGTAAGTAGAGGTAGGGACCCTAACTATCTAGGAACCTCCTCCCTTTTACATCATCTACAGCCCGTCAAAAGTGTTTACAAAATTCAGAAACTTTGGCTAAAAGAGTAACAACAAGCAGTCCTGCATCAGCTAGCTCATTTCTCTCTGCTCGACCCAAGCACCTGGCATCCTCACCACCAACACCTTCATCAACAATATCCTCAGTCATGATTGGAAGTAGTCCTGCATCCAATTTAATAAGACTATCTCAGTCCTCTCCTATTCTGGAATAATTCTTGAGCACTATGCCTGCTGCTTCTGGGAGTGAATCGTCATCCCAGAAGGGGACCAGGAAGACTACTAGTAGTAGTTTTATAAAACAACTGACTGTTAAACAAACCTTTGCAAGGGGGAGCAAGTATGACAGCAGTCACCCAGTTGCACAGCTGATGCCATAACATCTATGCTGGTATTAGATGTGTGTCCAATATCTGCCATTAGTGCAGTGGGTTTTAGATAGTTAATTGAGGTCCTGTGTCCCTGCTACCAAATCCCATCTAGTTTCCACTTCACTAGGAAAGCAATACCCAGTGTCAGGTTCTGGTTTTGTTGTGGACCCAGGGTGGTATCAGGAGCAGACACTGAAGAAGATTTAAAGGTAAATGTGGAACTTTTAATGAGTGGCTTAACAGACATGGGAATGGCAAGAAATAGTCCAGGTATAGCACTAAAGTGCACTTGATAACTGTAGTGGAGTAAATGGGAGAATGTCCAGAAAGTGACAGGCAGGAACAGTCCAGTATGCAGGTATGGTGAGCTGTAACAAAATGCAGGCAGAGGTAACAAAGTCCAGCTGGGAGTAAGTGGAGGCAAGGTGCAGGGAAACAGCAGGTTCAGGTTCTCAGGCAGGGGAAAAGGTAAATGGAGGGTGCAGGGTAAGTCTAGCTGACACAGGTGCTCAGGTAATAGGGAAGGTAATTGGAGGAGGCGGGAATTAAGCAGGGTTGGAGCAGGTCAGGTGAAGCAGGCTTAGGCAATGAAACTAATAGACAGGTGAAAGCACAGGAACTCACTCTCTCAGCTCTCACTGAGAAACATGTTGCACTGGCAGTGCAAGGGAGCTCTGCACTGCCTTAAATCTCCAGTGCTCAGCTGTGACTGGTCAGAGAGGAGCATGTCACACAACAGGATAGGGCAACTTGGTCACCTGACTGGAGACAAGATGGCGGCGCCCATGCCAGAACAGAAGCACCACCAGGCCTAACCAGACCAGAGTGACAGTATGCCCACACGGAACCACGCACAGCCAATGCTCCCTGCCAGACACCAGCGCCACCACGAGATGCCCCTCACCATAGCATCCTCACAGGTATTACCCGTCGACTACCAAGCTGAGAAACCCTGGTTGTGACACCCAGCCTGTACAGGGACGTTAAAAATAACTTAATTAGTGTCCTCCAAAATGCCGTTGTACCCACTGTCCACTTAACAACATATATGTGGACAAGTGGAACAGGACAAACGCAAGATTACATGACTGCAACAGCCCACTGGGTAGGTGTATTGCCTTCAGCGCCACCAGCATCTCAGAAACAGCAGCTCATTCAAAGGCAGTTTGAATGTATCACCGGTTTCACTAAGAGGAATACCACTGACAACCTCTTAGAAAAACTCAGGAAAGTAATTGCAAAATGGCTTACCCCGCTTGGACTTACCTCGGGATTTGCGATTTCTGACAATGCCACCAATATTGTGAGAGCATTACAGCAGGGTGAATTCCAACACATCCCATGTTTTGCTCACACAATTAACTTGGTGATGCAAATGTATTTAAAAAAAAGACAAGGCCATGCAGGAGATGCTCTCTGCAAAATTTGTGGACATTTCCACCATTCAGCAGGTGCATGTAGAAGATTGCAGCACCTGCAAGAAATGTTGAATTTGCCCTGTCACCAGCTGACGCAAGAGGTAGTTACAAGGTGGAACTCCACCCTTTACATGCTTCAGCAGGTGGAGGAACAGCAGAAAGCCATCCAAAGCTACACAACGAACTATGACATTGGAAGAGGAGGGGGGTGTACCTTACTCAAGCTCCGTGGAAAATACTTTCCGTGTTGTGCAAAGTGCTGAAACCCTTTGAAGTAGTCACCTGTGAAGGGAGTTAAGACACTGCCAGCTTGAGTCAGGTAATACCTCTAATTAGACTGTTGGAAAAGCAGCTTGAGAAACTGAAGGAGGAGCTGAAACAAAGTGATTCCACTAAGCATATCGGACTTGTATATCAAGTTCTTTATTTGCTTCACCAGGATCCAAGGGTTTTCAGGATCTTAAATCAGATCAATAAAATTTGGTGACCATGCCAGAAGACACAGATATGAAAAGATGCAAAGAGCTGTTGGTAAAGAAATTGTCAGCTCAAGCGGCACATGATGCAGTGATGGCTCCTCCAGTTTCTCCAGCATGTGCGGCTGCCAGGAAAAAACTAAACTTTCCCCCCCCCAAAAAAACCCACTGTTGATGCAGATGAGTCAGCGCAAACAAGTTTTGACATCTGGTCAGGTCTAAAAGAATTGCCTACAATTAATGAGACCTCTACCGTTACTCCATCTGATATGATAACCATTCAAAGAATGGTTCAGGACTATTTTAATGATAGTGTCCAAATAGGCATGTCAGACAGTCCGTTTCACTACTGGCTGGAAAAAAAGGCAATTTGGAGGCCCTTGCACAAACTGGCTTTTACTTTACTTGAGCTGCCCACCCTCCAGTGTGTACTCAGAAACAGTTTTCAGCAAAGGCGAGAACCTTGTCAGCGATCGGCATAAGAGGCTACTTCCTCAAAATGTGGAAAAGATGATGTTCATCAAAATGAACTACAAATTTCACGAGGAAGACCTGTACAGCCAATTACATCCAAAAATTACAGAGGCATCTGAGGCTGTAATGGTGGATTCCAGCGGGGACAAATTAATGTTGTGTGAAGATGATGTACACACTGATGAGGGTGAAGAATCGGATGATGATGGTGACAACATCTTGCCTCTGTAAATCCAGTTTGTGCACGGAGAGATCATTGCCAGCAATGTCAGCTGCCCGTTGGTAGCTTGTTTCGTGGGGGCCCAAACAAACAGATCGCTTCAGCCACAATTGGCAGTCCCTGTCGCTGAAGTTATTGGTTTGTTAAACTGTGTATGTCCTGTTTACTACCGTGTTTCCCCGATAATAAGACCTACCCCGAAAATAAGCCCCTACCCTTACTTTTGGAAAACGGTCCAAAATAAGCCCTACCCCGAAAATAAGACAAAACAAAATCCCCATTTTGTCCGGTCCCTGCCAGTGCTACACTAAAATGCCCCCAGATCTGCCCCCCGCATGAAATGGATGCCGCTGTTAAAGATTTAACAGTGGCATCTAATCAGAGCTGCAGCGTCTCACTCTCTCACAGTGAGCGCGAGGCAGCTGGCATGCATGGCAGTGTCATTTACAGCAGCGCCGCGGAGGAGAGTAGAGAAAAAGAGGAAAAAAATCGGGGAAACACGGTATATACAACATAAGGATGGGTGGAAGGACAATTCCATCTCTCACCTCTTTTCTTTGCATTATGTGCTGTTTGGGGAATTGCTGCCTGACATTTTAAATTTTATAGTTTATTAAAATGCCATCCTGTCTGCCACTGCTGTGTGGCAAATGTTTCATAGATGTCCTATATTTTTTTAAACTGATGTGCTTTTGTGTGTCACTACCCGAAACTGTTACCACTGTCATCGGGTCACTTACCGATTCTAAAATATAGAAATAACCCTGAGCAAAACCTTAGATTGGGGTCATAATGAAAAATTAGTGACAATGATGGAAATAAAACTTATTAGGAATCTTTTTCATAAATCCTTTACAGTCTCTGGAAATAATTGTTGAATCATTGTCAATAGGTGTCTTGCACAATACTTCACAATTCTGTCAGTCTGCCAAAAGAGAAGAAATTGTCTCTTGTTTCCTCTTCACACCGACTTGTAATCACCCCTTGTTCCTCAAAAGATAAAAGGGGACAAATACAGGTCGCCAATAGTGTGATAAGGTTTTATTCAAGATAAAATTGTATATAAAACAACAGAGAAGCAGCGTACCAAAAAACCAGGTGTATACAAACACCATCAAGCGTATAATGTATAACTTTCTGGAAAGGGTACCTCCTGGGATCAAGAATCTACCTCCTCCTTCCTGGTTAGCCTGGTTACCTCCTCCCTGGTTCACCAACGCGTTTCTGCTTTTAAAAGCCTTTGGTTTTTTGGTACGCTGCTTCTCTGTTGTTTTATATACAATTTTATCTTGAATAAAACCTTATCACACTATTGGCGACCTGTATTTGTCCCCTTTTATCTTTTGAGGAACAAGGGGTGATTACAAGTCGGTGTGAAGAGGAAACAAGAGACAATTTCTTCTCTTTTGGCAGACTGACAGAATTGTGAAGTATTGTGCAAGACACTTATTGACATTGATTCAACAATTATTTCGAGAGAGTGTAAAGGATTTTTTATTTTTGCTCAGGGTTATTTCTATATTTTAACTTCATATTTGGTGTTTGTCATTGGGTGTACACCTAACCCTTTGTAGCAGCTCCTAACTTTTGTGAAGTGCACAAATTGTTAACCCAATTTTTCCACTTACCGATTCTGCCAGTGTTCTCTGTCACATTCCAGACACACAGGCTTCAGTATATCTCAGCCTGCTAGGCCCCAAACAAGATCTAAGCCTGCTACAGAGCATTGACAAGTCCCGATCACCTGACTGTAGCGGCCAATCGAATGATAGCCTGTCTCTGCTCAGCCTATCCCAGGTAACGCAGGGGTAAATATTCCAGCTGCTGACTCTACCTAATGGCCAGTACCAGGGTCGGCTCTAGGGGTGTTCGACCAGTGCGATCAAACAGGGGTGCCACCCATAGAGGGCGCACTCCTCACTAACATCCCGATTTCAGCGGGACAGTACTGTCCCGCTGTTCCACCTGTGGGCTGAAGTGGCCCGCGGGTGGTCAAATCAAGAGGTTGGGGAGCTGCGGCGGTGCCGGACTTTGGAGTCTGAATGGATGCTGTGTGCATGCGCGCGCAACCATTCAGTGGCGGGAGAGGGCTGGGGGAAGCCCAGCTAGTGATTCCCCCCCCAGCCTGGCGTTATTTGGAGGCGTGCTTTGTGGGCACGCCTCCAAATAATGTCACACAGGGGGCGTGGTCTATGGCAATTATGTCATGCACTCATTTTTGGTCACGCAGCGAAGCCGTGCACGATGTTTTGGTGCACTAATCTCTGTTCCTATACTGAGCTCCTGTTGCTCACTTGCATCCTGTTTGTGCAGTTTTGCTTCCTTCTGCTACACGGACTCCTGTAAGTGATCTACACCTGGTGCAGCTATTCCACTCGCTGCACGGAGAATCTCAGCCTGTTCCTAATATCCAAACCTGCCACTCGCCTGTGTATACCATTCTCATTACATGGTGAGCATTCCTGGTTCCTGCACCATTTATATCGTCCCTGGTATGATCATCCACTATCCATTCCGGTGTACGGTCTGAATGCGGTTCTGAGGCAGCTATCCCACTAGTTGCACAGAGAATACCACCTGTTCCTGTTATCCGAACCTACAACTCGCCTGTGTATACCATTCTCACTACTTGGTGAGTGTTGCTGGTTCCTGCTCCATTAGATGCCGTTCCTGGTGTCATCACCTACTACCCATTCCAGTGTTTTGTCTGCATCCGGTCCTGCTACCATCTGAGTGCTTCTGGATCCTGGACTACAGCAACAACCCAGTTTCAGCCTGGTCAATACGTTGCCAAGATCTACCACTCCAGCATTCCGGTTACAGTAAGAAGAGTGTTTTTGTTATACTGTATATCTATAGTATTAATCCAGTATCAGCCTGGTCAATCTACTGCCACACTCTCCTCTGATTGCACATAACCACTTGTCTTCAGGGAAGTGTTCTTCACTACATGCCAGGAGGTCTCCTTAGGCCTCCCAGCTTTCTGTACAAGCCTCCAGACACCAACACAGACGAATATCAGACATCGGGCTCACAAACAAATATTAGTCTGACATTGTGCCGCTGCTCTGATGCTTCCTTTTTTTTTTGTTTCATACTGTATTTATTTCAACTAAAATCACAAATAGTCATACTTGCAAAATTCTCTTATGCCATTTTTCAACCTTGATTTTGAGATACCAACCTGGTGGCCTTGGATTTCCTTGATCATAACAGCCATGTTTGGTCACATGCAACTCAAACACCAAATGGAGAAGCTATTTTGTAATGGTATCTGGAGATGTTCTCCCTCCTCCCCTCCCAGCCTTCCCATACATAATCCCAGAAGCACAATTATAAGAGATGTTTAGTACCAGATTTTAAAATCCCTCTGCCCCCTTCCTGTTCAGATCTTCCATTTTGTGTGCTGCGACAGACATCATCTCCTGCATGTCCCTTTGATGCTTTTGAAGAACCACCGAGAAGCTCCACTTGGGTAAGGACTGATGCGAAAGAGTAAAATATTATTTGTAAATGCCTCCCCTCCTCCCTCATAAATTTGCCTTGGAATCAAGAAATTAAATTAAATTTACTATTAATCAACCCTTCTTTTCCCTGCCTTGAACTACATGCATACTCAAACTCCCTCAGGCCTCTTGAATAATAAAAACATTTCTTTCTTGATGTGCCATGTTGGAAGTTGAACTGCCACAGCTCCTGCAATCTTTGATATGTGGTTGCTGAATGCCGAAAATATCCAGAAATGTTTATGGCCACATAAAGCATTTCCTGCATGCCCCCTTTAAGTTTAAAAAAGTATTCAGAACCACCAAGTTGATTTTGTGGGCAAAACATGGGACATATTGTTCACCCATGCTCTCCCCTCCTCCCTCATAAACTTGCTAAGGAATACATTTATTTTTAATTTACTATGACTAAACCCTTCCTTTTCCTGCCTTTAACTACATACATACATACTCCATCTTCCTCAGGCCTCTTGATTAATGAAAACATATGTTTCCTTATGTGCCATGTTGGGAGTTGAACTGCCATGTGTTCGTGCCGCCCACTGCTGTCAGCCAGCTAGATTGGTGCAAATTTTGGGCCTAAACTGGATGAAAACAATATTGTGAACTGTGAGGTGGTCAAAATTCACTGGAAATTAGTGGAAATTAATGTTATTGAGGTTAATAATACTGTAGGAACAAAAAAAGCACAAATTATGTGATTTTAACAGTGTTTATCAATTTTTGAAATAAAATACAGATCCAAAACCAAAATACACAAGGGCGGTTTTGCAAAACCAAACCCGGATCCAAAACCTCGAACGATAGACTTTTTGGTGCCCTGTGCCAGAAAGGGCAAGGGCCAAGGAAGAGATAGGAGAGGCCAGGAGATGCTGGGGATGAAATAAGAGGAAGCTACAAGCAAGAATGATAATAAACAGAAATTTGACAGGCCCAAACAGCGTCCCCTGACCTGTGGTGCCCTGTGCGATGGCACCAGCCGCACTACCCTAGCTATGGCCCTGTCGAATGAGATACAGATTCAAAACCAAAACACGGGGGTCTGCGCATATCCCTACTTGACAGTAAAGCATTTTAACGATATCGGTATTTAGAACTGTAAACTTGATGCTTTATCATGTTTAAAGCTTACTTACCGACTTTCTAGAATTCATCTCCGGGAAAGCTGCTGCTGCTGGTCGGTTCAGGGGGCGTGGCGGGGCCAAGCTGGTCTGTAGATGTAATTAGGCCCCGCCCAATTTCCAGAAAACTCAGCGATTCAGGGGTCCGCATGGATGGGGCAGGGCTAAATGATGCCATTTGCTTCATTTAGCCCCATCCCCTCTCTACGGACCCACAAATTCACAATTAAATCTCCCCCATCCTGCCCTCTTCACTAGGAAGTGGGCAGGATGTGGGTGATCTACCTACACTTCCGGGGGTGCGGGAGGCTACCCAAGAAATCGGGAGCCTCCCGCGACTTCCAGGAGTGTAGGCAAGTGTAGTTTAAAGTTATAATGCCAAAATGGTTACAATGCTTTAAATCATATTACAAGCACGTCTGCATTCTCCCGTCTCCATACAGTAATGCTGTCGGCACTTTGACAGTCGGCAGCATTACTGTCGATAAATCGTATGTACCCCCATGGTGGATGGGACAGCAACATTTATGAAATGAACTAAAATAAACAAAATTAACTTGAGTCTAAAGCTGGACACACACTACACAATTTGTCGTGCAATCATGGTACCTGCGATCCATCTGCTTGACCATCATTTAGTGTGTACACCCAACCTGTCGTTTGTTCACGTAGTTCATCGCATCGTCTCATCTGATGGTTGCATAATATGTACGTTGGGGCACATGGTCACACCATCTGGAAGGGCCATCGGATGATCGGCATGTCGTTTAGGCGTGTACCCAGCTTGTCATCACTTATGGCCTCCAATTGTTGGTAGATGTAGCAGTATTTGGAAACACTTGTCCTCCTATAGTGTCCTTCACACTGGGCCTGATACAGAGATGGATGCGATATTGATGTTTACGCTCTTTGGTCTGTAATCTTTGCATGCGTCCGAATCGCCCTGCGCATACATTCATGCTCGAAAGGATTTATTCGCAAAGTGATTGACAGACAGGGACCATTTTTTGGGGGCAGCAACGGGGAGACGGCAACTCAACCGCAGGTGTGTCGCTACCATTTTCGGGGCATGTCTCTGCCTGCGACAGAGATCCCGTACGCAGTATAAATGGCTCCGGCGTCTCGGCTCCTGCGGTCATTGGGCTACTCAGAAATCCAATAATTGACTGATCAGCGTCCCATGCTGTGTCACTGTACGCAGTCACTTGGATTTGCGAAGCCGCATCTCAAAACAGATCCTGGCAGCTGCGACATTTGCATAGTTGTGTACAGCTGCTGCATACAAATTCGCAACTGCGTCTGCATTACCGTACGTCTCTGAATAATGCCCACTAATACAAAACTTTGCGAATCAAATGGGGCACCAGGCTGTAGGATGCGCCCGTCATGTAACTGGGTGCATCCTGTTGCCTCCTATCCCTCTACGACCTGTATGCGGCCTATCGGGTAAATACAAAACATGTTATATGTAGCCCTAAAGCTGGGTACACACTAAACAGATATATCTGTAGATGATGGTTGTTCGTACACACTGAACAACCATCATTTGTGTTCAGTGTGTAGGAGGGGCAGCTCCGCCCTCCCCTTCCCGGCGGCTGCCGCTGTATGTGTACTGGTAGTCCGCCCATACACACGTGCCGATGGACAGATATGTCTGCAGATATATCTGTCCATCGGCTGTGCAGCACAGCCAATGCGATATGTCTATGAACAACGTCGTTCACAGACATATCATCGGTACACACTGGCCGACGGGCAGCAGATATATTGGCTGATTAATTGTTCGGCTAATATGTCAGTGTGTACCCAGCTTAAGACTTGAGTGGGCCTGCAGCTGAAATAATTGCCCATCCATGTCTTCATGGTGCAACTTCAGGTATTGATTAGGCAAATGGATTTAAAATGGTAGCCAAAAAAGGAGGTCTAGATAATATATGATAGGGGAAGAGTATAAAACCCCTTCAGTAGTTGTACCTGGAAGTGACGTGAGTGAGGGCGGAAGTGGAGGTTTCTGCCCACACTTTCCAGGAAAATCTGAAATTCGGCCCCTTGCGAGCTCGCTTCACTCGCCACAAGAATATATTCCCCCTCTGTGCCCACTTGGATGGTAGGGAATGACGTTGGACACTGGCTGATGACGTCGTATAGAAAGAAATGGAAGGGGTTCTATCTCATTCCAAGAATTAGGGCCTGCATTCCTCTGTGATATTCCTGTTTATGTAGCACAGGCAAATCCGCCTATTTAATCAGGCAAAAGAAAAGCTGAGCACAAACATGCTGATATTTGCTTTAGGCAGCTAGCACAATGAAGAAACAGCAGGATTTGCAGCTACACACGTTTGCTAAATGTACTCTGTATTTACTTGTATTGCAGATAAAGCCTATTTTAACTTGATGTTTTCTCTGTGATGGTTTCAATGCTTATTTTTTAATTGCTCACACTGTTCTCTGGACCCAGGGGTGGATTTTAGGGGTTAGGGTGCCCCCTAGACACAACAGTAATGCCTCTCCCCTCCCCCCACCTGCAATTTCCTTTTTTTATTTGGTTATAAGCCCTCATTTCGCGATTGGAAATTTAATATAATATAATAACAAAACAAGCCATGAGATTTTATTTTATTGTGAATTATTTATATATATATATATATATATATATATATATATTAGGGGTGTGCACCGGCCACTTTTCGTGGTTGTGTTTTGGATCTGGATCTTTCTTCGTGTTTTGGATCTGGATTGGTTTTGCCAAAACCACCCTTCCGTGAATGGGGCTGGAGTCACAGAAATACCGGGGGTGGGTGGGGGGCCCTGCCTATTTTGTCAGTCTAGGGCCCCACAATTTCAGATGGCAGCCCTGTCTGCCATTGGCTGTGCTGCACAGCTGACGCGATATGTCTGTGAACGACGTCGTACACACATATCGTCTGTACACATTGAACGTCCGTCTCTTCAATATCGTCCGCTCAATTGAATGGCCGATATGTCAGCCAGTATGTACCCAGCATTAGAAGCTGATTGGTTGGTACTTTATCTCTTTCCACTTTATCTCACTCTAAGCTTTGATAAATCTCCCCCTTAATTATTATTTTTTTTTGCCTAAAAATAGTTGTATATACGAAAGGTTAACAGTTTTTGTAATTCACCTGTATAGAGAAATAAAAGTACCTTGAACATGTAATGCTTTTTATACAGTTATATCATGTTTCTAAAATAGTGTACAAGCTAGGCATCTCATAAGATGCCAATTCATTCTATACCATGCCTGGACAGCTTATAGGCAATGTATGAAAAAGAAACCAGTAGAAAAGGGGATGTTACATTAAATTCGCTGTCACTGTGTCGATCTCCCTCCAACAAATATAAGTAAAAAAGATAAAGCTGAATAAATCTACATTAATAATCATACTGGTGCCTGATAATTCTGGCATTTGTGAATCGAGCACACTGATCCATCTGGATCTAATCGTCTAATGAAACAAGACAGGTTGTGTCTAAAACACAATTGTTTGTACTGCAACATGTCCGCAATTATAGGAATATTGTGAGACAAAGACTTGAGCACATGTTTTGTTCTCTCTTGTGAGCGGAACAATGGTCTGAGGAGAACAGTAATAGGAGGTTGATGATTTTTTCCATCTGCCACTTGCAGTGAGAGTGTATTTATATGTACACAGGTGCTCAACTTTCATGTGTGCTTATAAACCCCCCCACACTCTATGCTGAATACAGGGACAGTTTGCTGGGAAAGCAGGCAGGTTACATGTACACCTGTATGTCTTTTTATGTCAACAATATGCAACATATTTAAACCTTGCCAAACTCTGGTCTTATACTCAATCACTAGACTTTTGTTTTGTTTTACATAGTAATATTAATGAGTAAAGATGAGTGAAATATACAGTGGCGTAACTATAAATTTTATTCCCCCCTGCCAATATGTTTTCTGTTGTCCCCCCCCTTATAACCCCCCCCTCGTCATCTTGGTAAAATTATTACAGGGCCATTTATACGCAATTTGGCCCCCAGTGCAAAAGTAAAAAATTTGCTCCCACCCCCCCCTAGACAGTTTACAGTATACAGTAGTGCCCTTATACAGTGCCCCCAGAAGTGGTCCCCCTATGCAGTGCCCCAGGTAGTCATCCCCCTATGCAGTGCCCCTTATATAATGCCCTCAGTAGTAGACCCCCTTAAATAGTGACCCCAGTACTAACCCCCCAGCAGTGCCCCCAGTAGTAGTAGTCCTCCCCCAGCAATGCCCCCAGTAGTAGTGGTCCCACCAGTGCAGTGCCCCCAGT
This sequence comes from Taudactylus pleione, assembly GCA_031769625.1. NCBI lineage: Eukaryota > Metazoa > Chordata > Amphibia > Anura > Myobatrachidae > Taudactylus > Taudactylus pleione. The sequence continues at coordinate 10,577,718 of JAUIMM010000300.1, forward strand.
AGTGGTCCCACCAGTGCAGTGCCCCCAGTAGTGGTCCCACCAGTGCCTCCAGTAGTAGTCCCCACCAGCAAGGCCCCCAGTAGTAGTCCCCCCACCAGCAATGTCCCTAGTAGTAGTTCCACCCCAGCAATGCCCCCAGTAGTAGTCCCCCCCAGCAATGCCCCAAGTAGTAGTCCTCCCTCCCAGCAATGCCCCCAGTAGTAGTCCTCCCTCCCAGCAATGCCCCCAGTAGTAGTAAACAACCCCCCCAGCAATGCCCCCAGTAGTAGTCCCCCCTCCCAGCAATGCCTCCAGTAGTAGTAGTAAACAACCCCCCAGCAATGCCCCCAGTAGTAGTAGTAAACAACCCCCCAAGCAATGCCCCCAGTAGTAGTAAACAACACCCCCCCCCTGGAAAATGTACAAAGAATAATCAATAGAGCGCTTCACACTGCTGCTGCATCTAGCACTAACACCCGTCAGCTGGGTGTGAATAATGACTATAATGCAAATGGTGAAATTCACCGTGATAGACTCTGCAGCGCTGTGTTAAATGTTTAAATCTAATATTATGTAGCAGATCACTATACACATAAACCACATAAAAAAATCAAAGAGAAAGAATCATGTGTCCATAAAGTCAAAAAAATGTTCCTTGTAATGAACAATAGTGAAAGGTATTCTTTATAAACAACACTACATAGCGTCTGATGATGTTTTATGGATACTATCCGAATGGGTGGTAACTTCTGTATACCACTTTAACGTTATCCTGGATGGTTTTATAGTCACAAAAACAACGTGAGACTCTGTTCCTGAAAACAATATTCTAGCAGGTGAATCGAATGATTGCAGTTCACCCAAGACAAAGATTTTAAAAGTGTCGATGTTCTCCCAAAACAAATACTTTTAATAAAACTTCAAAGACAGTCACAGTAAAAACAAAAAACAGATTCCAAAATAGATCTTCTTTAGAAAGAGTATATCTCTTTCAAAATACACTAATGTCATTCAATGATGTTAGCTCCGTGTACGACAGGACTTGGAGTAGCTTACCGGACCTGCAGGGACCCACCGAATAGCAGCGTTATGAGCTCCGTCTACGATAGTAGGGATATCCCAGAGGAAATCCTATATCACCTGATGATGTCAGATTGGTAGATCCTCTGGGCAGTAGATGATATTCAGGGTTCGGCTCTCACCCGGTACCTGTCTGCTCTCCCCACTATCTCCGACGTGCTGTTCTCGGCTCTCACCCGCGGCTCATGCGCTGTGTATTACCGTCTAAGCGTGTGGGTTCTAAACTGCTCCGGCATCCAGCAAACATCTGCCCCCTGTCGGCTGGGTTCTCCTAATCCCGCGTAACTGCAATGGCTAATGTAATTAGAATCTCCGTCTCCAAATCAGGTAAGCTGATTTGGAGACGGAGATTCTAATTACATTAGCCATTGCAGTTACGCGGGATTAGGAGAACCCAGCCGACAGGGGGCAGATGTTTGCTGGATGCCGGAGCAGTTTAGAACCCACACGCTTAGACGGTAATACACAGCGCATGAGCCGCGGGTGAGAGCCGAGAACAGCACGTCGGAGATAGTGGGGAGAGCAGACAGGTACCGGGTGAGAGCCGAACCCTGAATATCATCTACTGCCCAGAGGATCTACCAATCTGACATCATCAGGTGATATAGGATTTCCTCTGGGATATCCCTACTATCGTAGACGGAGCTCATAACGCTGCTATTCGGTGGGTCCCTGCAGGTCCGGTAAGCTACTCCAAGTCCTGTCGTACACGGAGCTAACATCATTGAATGACATTAGTGTATTTTGAAAGAGATATACTCTTTCTAAAGAAGATCTATTTTGGAATCTGTTTTTTGTTTTTACTGTGACTGTCTTTGAAGTTTTATTAAAAGTATTTGTTTTGGGAGAACATCGACACTTTTAAAATCTTTGTCTTGGGTGAACTGCAATCATTCGATTCACCTGCTAGAATATTGTTTTAAGGAACAGAGTCTCACGTTGTTTTTGTGACTATAAAACCATCCAGGATAACGTTAAAGTGGTATACAGAAGTTACCACCCATTCGGATAGTATCCATAAAACATCATCAGACGCTATGTAGTGTTGTTTATAAAGAATACCTTTCACTATTGTTCATTACAAGGAACATTTTTTTGACTTTATGGACACATGATTCTTTCTCTTTGATTTTTTTATGTGGTTTATGTGTATAGTGATCTGCTACATAATATTAGATTTAAACATTTAACACAGCGCTGCAGAGTCTATCACGGTGAATTTCACCATTTGCATTATAAACACCCCCCCCCTGCCAGACAGACAGACACACAAAATCCACTTACCTTGATCAACGCTCCGGCATCGGCTCCTCCATTCGGCGTCCTCACGGGCAGGCCCGCACTGCATGATGGGAGAGACGTCATGACATCTCTCCCATCATCACCCACTGCGGGAGCTGGAAGAGCCCGGCTCCGGCAGTGGGCGCAAGACAAGCAGCCGATGAGTCTGTCTGACTCATCGGCTGCTAAAACAAACACACAGCTGCCAGCGCCGGCGGCTGTGTGTTTGTTATACTAGTGTAGTGCGGATGGCACTTATGTGCGGTCCGCACTACCGCCCTGCCTGCGTGACTAACAGATGCTAGAGGTCCAATAGGACCTCTAGCATCTGTCTCCTCCTAGGCGGCGGACATTTTTGGAGGGCTGTTTTCTGCAGATTCCATGCGGACGGCTAGTCCGGATGGAATCTGCGTTCACCTCGCCCCACAAGCCACGGCGGGGTCTGGGGGGGGGGTAGTTACGCCACTGGAAATATAGAAAAAATGTATGTGTACATCACTGAATTAACCTTTCTCCTCAGAGGCCAAAGTCATCCGACCTCACCAAAATTTGAGTGCAAGCTCCTGGTACATGCTAGGAAATCTCGACAAAATACTTTGCATACATTATATATTTATTATTATTTGTTATCAGTTACTCATATAGTGCACATAATATTCTGCAGCGCTTGACAGAAAATATTTGGCCATTCACATCAGTCCCTGGCCCAGCGGAGTTCACAATCTATATTACTAACTAGGTGTTGCCCGCGGCTTCACCCATGATGATATCGCTTTTGCCAACTGGTTTTTATTTGAGGTGTTTTAGTTGTATAGTTTTGCATAGGGGCCCTGTCGCTGGAGTGGCCCATTTGACTAGCAGCGCTATACAGACTGGTAACAGCAGCACCTTCACCCACCACTCACACCAATGTCATTGTGTGCCCTGTGTCAGGGTTGCCTATCCTCCCGATTCGGGCGGGAGCCTCCCGATAAACGGGTGCAGCTCCCACCCACCCGGAAGGCAGGCAAGCCTCCCGCTTGCCGCCGATCCCCTGTCTTCCCCCCCAGTACCTGTTAAACCCCCGCAGCGGGGGGAGGCGCTGACGCGATTCATGACATTTTGGCCCCGCCCCCTGCTTCACAATGCCTGTTTTTTCGTCATTGTGTAGCGGCCAAAATGACGCGATCCCTGTCACACCCGCAAACTGCCCTCAGCCCGCCCGGCCATGCCCCCTTTTGCCGGCCACGCCCCCTGTTCTGCCGATCTGGCTGCTCCCTCCCAGAAGGAGCAGCCAGATAGTCAGCAAGTATGCCCTGTGTGCTATGTAACCTGTCATATTCACCCACCACTCACACCAATGTCACTGTGTGCTATGTAACCTGTCCTATTCACCCACCACTCACACCAATGTCACTGTGTGCCCTGTGTGCTATGTAACCTGTCCTATTCACCCACCACTCACACCAATGTCACTGTGTGCCCTGTTTAGTTTTTTCTTAGCTTTAACTTGTCGGATTAGGATGAAACAAAGTGCAGGTTATGTCTAGGAGTTTCCACTACAAAATGATTCATGAAAATTGGTTCAGAAGTTTTTGCACCAACTTGGAACACACAGACAGACACAGCGTATTGTATTAATATAGATTACATGAACACACACACACATATGCTAGGGTAAATTATTATTTTTTTGGTCAGAAGGGAATAACCTACCGGTATGTTTTTGGATTGTGGGAGAAAATTTGGGCATACTTGCCGACATTCTGGCTGTTCCCTCCGGGAGGGGGCAACCAGGGTGGAACGGCGGGGGGCGTGGTGGGAATGTGACGCAGTAATGGAGGCAGAGCGGAGGGCGTGACTGCATGATCGCGTCATAATGGCCTAGCCCCCACTACATGATGCTGAGATTATACAGCGCAAATCATCTCATTGCCCCCCAGTAGGCAGCCAGCCGGAAGACTTGCTAACTTTTCCAGGTCGCTGGGAGCACCATCTGAGTTTTGGGAGCCTCCCGGTCATTCCAGGAGAGTAGGAAAATATGAACTTGAGCACCTGGAGGAAACCCATGCAAACACAGGGAGAGCATATAAACTCTACACCAATGGGCCATGAACATGATATATAAAATATAAAAAATAGACAATGAGAAGAAACAGAAGGTAAAAGCTGACACTGGACAAATTAATTTACAATGTAATAGGTGTGGTGAGCAAGGGATGCATTAGGAAATAACTATTTTAGCTATTGGTGGGGAGACTGCATTTGGCTCCTGCAAGGCAGAAGTACAGTATTGTGACCAATCAACCCATAAGCAGCCATTGACAACTGGAATTCTTGTGGAGCTTCTAGCTGGCGGTGGTGCATGGTTGGAATAAGAAGAGACAGTGGAGACATGAAAAATTGTCTAATCAATGAAGAAATCTTAAGATAGCTCCTGGCAACCATGACTGTCCTTTGTCATGTACATTAACTGAACCTTCTTCTTCTACTCCAGCTTAGAGTAGCCGTATCTCCAGTATATTTCTTTGCTTAATGCTGGTCACAGAACCAAGACCCTTGTTTTCCATGTTCGCAAAGTGTTGGTGGTAGTTACTGCAACAGAGGAGGTTACAGACATCACCAAAGGAGAAACAGAGATGGCTGAACTAAGATCAGATCTTTGAAACTATGGGGTCTATGTACTAAACCTTGTAGAGAGATAAAGTGGCAGATATAAAGTACCAACCAATCACCTCCTAACTGTCACTTTACAGGCTGTGTGAAAAATTAGTTAGGAGCTGATTGACTGGTACTTTATCTCCGCCCACTTTATCTCTCTACAAGGTTTAGTAAATAGACCCCTATATCCCCAGTGTGATGACACTGCTGACAAGATTGTTATGTGGAAGGTGGGACACAGAGCTCATGTAAGGTGGAGCCATCTCTAGCTGCTGTGCACAGTTTGTTCATCATCATCAGTTTGGGCTGTCCAAATCTGAAGGATTTCCTATCTATCACCCCCTAAGTGGAACCTCTGGGGGCACATAATACCCCAGGCTGTCTTGCCGTGGCCTCATGGTAACAAGACAAACTGACAATCATGGGCTGCCAATCCCTCTCAGGACAGTACTACAATGGATCTGTGAAAATCATTGGTATTGACATAACCAGGATTATATTGCCAATGGGGTTAAACAAACAAATGGATCAAAATGAGGCAGCACTCAAGGTAACAAATTAAATATTTCCGATATTAGTTTCACTTGATCACTTAATATATATACTGTGTGTGTGTGTGTGTGGACGAAGGGGCGAAGGGGCGCTGGACCCCGAAACGTAGCAATAAAGCACCATTGTTGATTAAGTTACAAGCCTTGGAGTGCCACCTCAATTTTTGATTTCTGCATCAGAGGGGTGTATCCCACTCGGGGAAGGCACCCAAGCAAGGAGATATTGGCTACAGCGGACGACTGAGTGCTGGATATTTGGATATAATATATATTTATATATATATATATATATATATATCTATAGGGCCGTATTGAATAGGGCCGTATTCAATTAGGTTGCAAAAACCCGTTATCAGCGATACTTTATCGCCGTTGACGTCATTTTCGCAGGTTTGATTTATCCCCGTATTCAATTTTCCCGACATTTCGCCAGAGCGAAAAGTCTATGCAATGGGACCTGCAAAAAAGTATCACCATTGAATAGGTGGCGAGAACAAGTGCAGAATTGGGGTTTTGGGGTACAGACTTCCAAAAACCACCTGCACCCCTTGGACAGTCCCCCGAAGTTATTCTATGTCAAAAAATGTTAAAAAAGGACCACAGGACACCCCAAAAAAAGTACTTTCAGTTTGGAGGCGAAAAAATTATAATTAGGGGACAAACTTCCAAACTAGCGAAATAGACTCAGGGGGGGGGGTCCCCAAGTATGCCCCAGGTGTTTTTTTTATTGTAGGTGGTTGCGGAAGATGGATTTTTCCCGATTTTTAAAACTTCACATTAGCCACTTTAAAATATGCTAGTACCCATTTTCATGTACCCCAAATTTGATGGGACACCTTATTTCCCCCCCTCAAAATTTCTAAATGCTATTCTTCACCACTTTCCCAAAGACGCTATATAGCACCTATTGAGACCATTTAAAGATCCACATACCTTTAGCAGGGCTATTCGGGGGTACCCATAGTGATCCCCCATGTCAGAGCATCTTTTGGGTGGTGCCAGGCTCATTTCCCCTAAAATTACAGGACTTTACGCCGATTTCCTTTTCGTCGGGTCCCGTTTTTGCCGACATGAAATTGAATACGGGGAATCGGGGGGACGAGCGCAATAACTTTTCACTTCCAAAACCTCAGCTGACGGCGAAATATATATATAATAATATAATATAGTATTATATAATATATATAATAAAGATAGATAGAATTTGTATCTCTGTTACTTATATTGTATCTCCCTAAAAAAAGAAAAAATATCTCAAAAATATCTGAAGATCGGCTTCTTCGTACAGTGAAGGTAATTTCAAGCTTTAAATAATGGTTTCCCACCAGTGACCTTCAGAAATTGATTGTCCTCTAGCAGGAACAGAAAATCTAACCATGGTGATCAAGAATAATTGTCCTGCTAATTATCTTAAATACTAGTGATTGCTGAAGCCTAGCTGCTGCAGCCACATGATAATGATGAGTGATGTCAATCTTGGTGCCACCCCATTGTGATTGAAATGAGCATATTAGTGACTACTGAGGACAGTCTATCGGGAAGGTAAATACAAAAGAAAAAAAAAAGAAAACCCAAACATTTGATCAGTGTTATTGTGCAAATACCTAGCAAATAGATCTAACAATAACACTGCTTTGTCTCGTAATCTAATCAGTACAATAATATGCTGTCTTGTGTTATATACCCCTTTTACACCGGAGCTAAAACCCAGGTTATTGCAGGGTTAACCCGGGTAGCTCCTTGGTGTAAAAGGGGAGAGGGTTGGATCGTCGGGTCGAGTGACCAGGCAATCCAACCCAGGTAACTTGCAGGGTTTAAAATGGGAGTAACCCGTGAAACCCTGCAGTGTGAACAGCGCACTTCAGGTCACGATGACCTGGAGTGCGCCGCATGCCAGCTGATTGGTCCGGCTTCAGTGGAGCTTGGAGATGACGTCATCTCCAAGCATCCACTTCAATGCCGGAAAAGCCGGGTCTGTGCAGACCCGACTCCGGTGTGAACGGCGCCACCTCGGGAATGTCCTCGGTTGGCGCCGGCTAAATTCCGGGTCTGATCCAGATTGGAACCCTGTTCCCACTCCAGGTCAGACCCGGAATTTAGGTGTAAAAGGTGTATTACTAAGAAAGTTTTTCTACACCTTATCAGCTATTATAAAGTGGATGGAGATAAAGTACCAACCAATCAGCTCCTAACTGTCACATTTCAGGCTGTGTTTAAAATATGACACTTAGGAGCTGATTGGTTGGTACTTTATCTTTCTCCTATTCCTCTCTCGCCAAGGCTTAGTACATATCACTCTGTAGTCTTTGTATTATGTCTTTGTTTTACTAATATTTGGTTTAAATCATAGATTCATTCATAACCCAGATGCTAATGAAAATGTTTGGGGCATGTTGCTTCAGTGAAACTCTAAGTAAAAATGGCTAGCCACACTCACCTACTCTCCATCCAGGAGAATCCCGGCAGAGTTGACCCCACTTCCAGGAAGCAGCTTCATTTTCTGATGTGGGAAGGGCCTTAAAAGGTAATTCTGTGTGAATCACATCATTGTGGCCCAGCCTAGCAGGAAAGCAGAGGAAGCGACTATTATATATATAAGAAGCCCGACCGCTGGCATCCCGAAGGTAAGTATCGGGGGTTAGGGGGGAGGGTTAGGTTTAGGCACCCGGCAGGGGGAGGTTAGGTTTAGGCACTGAGGGGAAGGTTAGGGTTAGGCACTAAGGGGGAGGTTAGGGTTAGCCACTAAGGGGGAAGGTTAGGATTAGCCACCAGCAAGGGGGAGGTTAGGGTTAGGCACTAAGGGGGAGGTTAGGGTTAGGCTTCGGGGAGGGAGGGTGAGGGTTAGTGTTACCTTACTTACCTAATGGTGTTAGGATTCTGAATGCCGGGATGCCGCTGTCGTTATTCTGACCAGCGGCATCCTGACCAATGGGCTCCCATATCCAACCCATATATACATATACTGTATATATAATTTTCATACAGAAAAAACAGAATTCTTGCAAAAATTGACTGGCTAAGCCGTAATATGATCATTTACAATATAAACGGACATTAAATAATTCCTATTTGAAAAATTAATCCTGGACCATTGAATATGGTAAATTTAGTTTTGGCTTATTCTCTTAAACTGGGTACACACTAGATGACATTTTAAATTAATTTGCCAATAACAACCAATTGTTACGACAAAATCTTTAAATCGTTCAGTGTGTACGCTCTATATAGCTAGCGATGCGTGCTCCCGTGGCTCGCTAGCAGCGTCCTCTGTCGTCTGTACATGCAACTCAATTTCGAAAATATCGCTAATGACTGGGAGCAAATCGTGCAGTATGTACGCTACGAACGATGAACGATATGCCTTCACGTATTTAAATTAGCCAGAAATCCAACAATTTATTAATGTCGAACGACTCATGTATATCGTTTGGTCGTTTGTAAAATCGCTCAGTGTGTACGTACAATATCGTTGGTCCAGGATTTCCAGGGAGTTCACAGAAAATCATGAGCGACATTGAATCGTTTGCTTGTCGTCTAAACCCGGCTTTAGACAACAGAACAAGATACATGCAGTATACTGTAAGCATATAGAAAACTGATTCCTGAACACAACAAAGGTTGTAATACTGTGGATGGCAGTATACTCTGACAGTTCTATAGCCCTAACAGTGTAAATCAGTGGATCGTATACTTGTGCGGTTCTCCATTGCTCTGAGTAGGATAAATGGCATAACTAATAATATCCTGTCATACAGACTGCCAAAACACGTATGAAATAATGGTTTTATCCGACCAGCTCTCTTTGTAAATGTAACACACCCGCACACTAATCTGGTAATTACTATACTCACAATGGCTTCTGTAAACTGACACTGCTTCACCTGTTGTAAAGAGAGAATTCCCATGACGCAGCAAGTCCTGAGTAGGTAGGTGGCCTGTGATAATAGCTACGAGGAAGGCAGAAACAGAGCAAAACTAATAAACATGTATACAGGGTATGAAATGAATAGCAAATGTTTATTGATTGCGCAGAACCTAGTCACTGTATTTTTTCCGAAAAATACAGTGATAAGGCTGCGGAGGGGATTCGCAGGGACGGAGCTTTATCGCAAGCTCTGGCCCTGCAAGGGATTTTTAATAAATCCCTGTGATATTGACTGAATTCGCAATGCGAATTCAGGCCCTGATTCAGAGCCGGACGCTCTGACCAGAGCGCTGGCTCTGAATCAGGGCCCACCTCCATAATTATGGAGCGTCCTCCTGGACGCTCGTATAGCTGTGGGTCACCACCCACAGCATATACGAGCGTGCAGGTTGATGGTCGCGATGGTCTTGACCATCGCGACCATCGCCACTGCGAGCCGAAGCCTGCGGTTGAGTTTCTCAACCGCAAGGCCCGGAGTGATTTTGGCTCTATCAGAGGGGGCCGGCTCTATCAGTGGGGCCGGCTTCTGACGGTAGGCGTTCCCTTGGGAACGCCTCCGTCTGGGAGGCACGCCCCCGGCACGCCCACCAAAGGGGGCGTGCTGTCAATCAACATCGACAGCACGCCCCCTTTGATCAGACACAACGAGCGAAGGACAGTCCTTCGCTCGTCGCGTCTCGCGCACGCGCACGCCGGAGCACCCTCCGTTGTGCGCATGCGCAGTGCACACCATCGACCCACTTGCGAGTGGACAGCCGCTCGCGAGTGGGTCTGAATCAGGCCCTCAGTCGGTAATATCACACTACAACCGCATTTTAAATGCGGATTGTAGTAAATAGACCTCAGAGTGAGATTGCTGTCACTCACTAAATGGTGGAGTTGCTAATTCACAGAATTGTGTGCTCTACGCTGAGCAGAACTTAGAGCTGCGAAGATGGGATAAGAGTATGGTGGATGGGGGGAGAAGACAGAGCGGTGTGAATGGGGCAGACAGAAAGGCGTGGAGAGGGGAAGGTTAATGATCGAAATTTCATTGCTTTTTGAAGTTTGAGTGGCAGAAATTCAATAGGTTTTGTGAAATTTCTGATCATGTCTAATGGGAAATGTGAAACCGTAAGGTTTTTTGTCTATGGAATGTCATTGCTTTTTTAAAATTTGAGGAGCAAATCGGGCCACCTGCAGGGGAGAAGGGCAACAAAATGGTACATGTGGAGGAAGGCTGGTACACAGGAGGTGTTTTGGGGATGCACAGGAAGAGAGACGGCTACGGGGGCAGGCTGCAGAATTGCGGGTCAACAGTGGGGTGCGGACCAGTGGCAGCAGTGCACAGGGGCATCAGCGGGCGACAAAGGTGCTCACTGTGCATCTGAGAAAATAAGACAGCGATGCATGGATGAATCAGTGAGATCCATCTATGCATCTGTGTTAAAATTTGAATTTGTGTAAAATAAAAAATAAAATAAAAAAAAGGGAAATGCCCCCTCCCCCAAACACAACCACCCCAGCTTTTCACCGCCGGTCCTGGTTGTAAAAATACGGAGGACAAACGACATAGGGGTCCCCAGTATTAGGCACAACCAGCACCAGGCAAATCAGTACCAGTCCTGGTTGCCAAAATACAGGGGACAAACGACGTAGGGTTCCCCAGTATTTAGCGCAACCAGAACTAGGCTCTGCACTGGCCCTGGTTCTGGAAATACATGGGAAAAAATGAGTAGGGTTCCCCTGTATTTTCCAGAACCAGCACCAGACTTTTTCTAGAGGGGGGGCTGATGCCACAGCCAGGGGAGCCCTTTCACCGGGCCCTCCAGCCAAAGCATCAACCATGACCGCTAGTCAGCCCAGGCCGGGGATCCCTGGGAGCTGGGGATCCCCCTAAATGAAGGGTTGCCCCTCTCCAGGGCACCCCAGTCCTGGGGCGGTGGGTGCCGGGTTGATAGTGTACAGTGGTGTAAAGAATAGAATTGTTAATATTGTCTTTAGCTGTGGAACTACACATACCAGCAAGCCTCCCCCGCATGCTGGTACTAGAACCATAAGTACCAGCATACGGGGCATTACGGGCCCGCTGGTACCTGTAGTTTTACAGCAAAAGAAATATTAAAATAAACACACAAACACCGTACAAAGTAGGGGTGAGCGGGTTCGGATTTCTGAAATCCGAACCCCCCCGAGCCCCCCCGATCCGAGTCCGATCCGAGTCAGGCTCGACTTTTCCCGCCTGACTCGGATCTGAAATCGAGGCAAAACGTCATCATCCCGCCTTCCGAGTCTCGCGGGTTTTGGATCCTATATAAGGTACCCGCGTCGGCGCCATTTTCTCACTCGGCTGTGGACAGTGAAGAGGGAGGGTGGGAGTTAGGGCTGTGTAGTGTAGTGTAGTGTAGTGTAGTGTAGTGCTGCTGTTGTCCACTACTTCAAAGTCCATAGGGGCTGGCTGTGTTGTGCTGTGCTGCTGTTGTTAATAGGGGCTGTGTCCACTACTTCAAAGTCCATAGGGGCTGGCTGGACTGTGTTGTGCAGTCAGTTCTCCATAGGGGCTGTGTCCACTCCAAAGTCCTGTGCAGTGTCCCAGTCCTAAAGGAGTGCTGTAGTGTTGTCCAGGGGGTGCTCTGTCCATCAGGGGTGCTCCCCCCAAGTGCTAAAAAAATAATATATTTTCTGTGTTTGTGAATTGTGTGCGCAGTAGCCGCACGTGCATCAACAAAGTAGTGCCAAGCGTGCGCCTGTGTCATAAGTAAAGGGCCGGCTGGCTTGACCGTTAAAGGGTGCTGTAACCCCCGAAAGTACACTCCAGTCCAAACCAAAAAAAAATTATTTTCTGTGTTTGTGAATTGTGTGCGCAGTAGCCGCACGTGCATCAACAAAGTAGTGCCAAGCGTGCGCCTGTGTCATAAGTAAAGGGCCGGCTGGCTTGACCGTTAAGGGTGCTGTAACCCCCGAAAGTACACTCCAGTCCAAACCAAAAAAAAAATTTTTTCTGTGTTTGTGAATTGTGTGCGCAGTAGCCGCACGTGCATCAACAAAGTAGTGCCAAGCGTGCGCCTGTGTCATAAGTAAAGGGCCGGCTGGCTTGACCGTTAAGGGTGCTGTAACCCCCGAAAGTACACTCCAGTCCAAACCAAAAAAAAAATTATTTTCTGTGTTTGTGAATTGTGTGCGCAGTAGCCGCACGTGCATCAACAAAGTAGTGCCAAGCGTGCACCTGTGTCATAAGTAAAGGGCCGGCTGGCTTGACCGTTAAGGGTGCTGTAACCCCCGAAAGTACACTCCAGTCCAAACCAAAAAAAAAATTATTTTCTGTGTTTGTGAATTGTGTGCGCAGTAGCCGCACGTGCATCAACAAAGTAGTGCCAAGCATGCGCCTGTGTCATAAGTAAAGGGCCGGCTGGCTTGACCGTTAAAGGGTGCTGTAACCCCCAAAGTACACTCCAGTCCAAACAAAAAAAAAAATTATTTTCTGTGTTTGTGAATTGTGTGCGCAGTAGCCGCACATGCATCAACAAAGTAGTGCCAAGCGTGCGCCTGTGTCATAAGTAAAGGGCCGGCTGGCTTGACCGTTAAAGGGTGCTGTAACCCCCGAAAGTACACTCCAGTCCAAACCAAAAAAAAATTATTTTCTGTGTTTGTGAATTGTGTGCGCAGTAGCCGCACGTGCATCAACAAAGTAGTGCCAAGCGTGCACCTGTGTCATAAGTAAAGGGCCGGCTGGCTTGACCGTTAAGGGTGCTGTAACCCCCGAAAGTACACTCCAGTCCAAACCAAAAAAAAATTATTTTCTGTGTTTGTGAATTGTGTGCGCAGTAGCCGCACGTGCATCAACAAAGTAGTGCCAAGCGTGCGCCTGTGTCATAAGTAAAGGGCCGGCTGGCTTGACCGTTAAGGGTGCTGTAACCCCCGAAAGTACACTCCAGTCCAAACCAAAAAAAAAATTATTTTCTGTGTTTGTGAATTGTGTGCGCAGTAGCCGCACGTGCATCAACAAAGTAGTGCCAAGCGTGCACCTGTGTCATAAGTAAAGGGCCGGCTGGCTTGACCGTTAAGGGTGCTGTAACCCCCAAAAGTACACTCCAGTCCAAACCAAAAAAAAAATTATTTTCTGTGTTTGTGAATTGTGTGCGCAGTAGCCGCACGTGCATCAACAAAGTAGTGCCAAGCGTGCGCCTGTGTCATAAGTAAAGGGCCGGCTGGCTTGACCGTTAAAGGGTGCTGTAACCCCCAAAGTACACTCCAGTCCAAACCAAAAAAAAAATTATTTTCTGTGTTTGTGAATTGTGTGCGCAGTAGCCGCACGTGCATCAACAAAGTAGTGCCAAGCGTGCGCCTGTGTCATAAGTAAAGGGCTGGCTGGCTTGACCGTTAAAGGGTGCTGTAACCCCCGAAAGTACACTCCAGTCCAAACCAAAAAAAAATTATTTTCTGTGTTTGTGAATTGTGTGCGCAGTGGCCGCACGTGCATCAACAAAGTAGTGCCAAGCGTGCGCCTGTGTCATAAGTAAAGGGCCGGCTGGCTTGACCGTTAAAGGGTGCTGTAACCCCCGAAAGTACACTCCAGTCCAAACCAAAAAAAAATTATTTTCTGTGTTTGTGAATTGTGTGCGCAGTAGCCGCACGTGCATCAACAAAGTAGTGCCAAGCGTGCGCCTGTGTCATAAGTAAAGGGCCGGCTGGCTTGACCGTTAAGGGTGCTGTAACCCCCGAAAGTACACTCCAGTCCAAACCAAAAAAAAATTATTTTCTGTGTTTGTGAATTGTGTGCGCAGTAGCCGCACGTGCATCAACAAAGTAGTGCCAAGCGTGCGCCTGTGTCATAAGTAAAGGGCCGGCTGGCTTGACCGTTAAAGGGTGCTGTAACCCCCGAAGTACACTCCAGTCCAAACCAAAAAAAAATTATTTTCTGTGTTTGTGAATTGTGTGCGCAGTAGCCGCACGTGCATCAACAAAGTAGTGCCAAGCGTGCGCCTGTGTCATAAGTAAAGGGCCGGCTGGCTTGACCGTTAAAGGGTGCTGTAACCCCCGAAAGTACACTTGGCCAAAAAAAAATTATTTTCTGTGTTTGTGAATTGTGTGCGCAGTAGCCGCACTTGCATCAACAAAGTAGTGCCAAGCGTGCGCCTGTGTCATAAGTAAAGGGCCGGCTGGCTTGACCGTTAAGGGTGCTGTAACCCCCGAAAGTACACTCCAGTCCAAACCAAAAAAAAATTATTTTCTGTGTTTGTGAATTGTGTGCGCAGTAGCCGCACGTGCATCAACAAAGTAGTGCCAAGCGTGCGCCTGTGTCATAAGTAAAGGGCCGGCTGGCTTGACCGTTAAAGGGTGCTGTAACCCCCGAAAGTACACTCCAGTCCAAACCAAAAAAAAATTATTTTCTGTGTTTGTGAATTGTGTGCGCAGTAGCCGCACGTGCATCAACAAAGTAGTGCCAAGCGTGCGCCTGTGTCATAAGTAAAGGGCCGGCTGGCTTGACCGTTAAAGGGTGCTGTAACCCACAAAGTACACTCCAGTCCAAACCAAAAAAAAAATATTTTTCTGTGTTTAGCCGCACGTATATATCAAATCGATATAACATAAATGGAGGACCAAACTTTCTCCGATAAAAATAAAATAGAGAAAGATCAAGAACCACTTCCTCCTAGTGCTGAAGCTGCTGCCACTAGTCATGACATAGACGATAACATGCCATCAACGTCGTCTGCCAAGGCCGATGCCCAATGTCATAGTAGAGGGCACATACAATCCCAAATGGCAAAGTTCAGGAAAATGACCTTGAAAAAGACATTTAAATCAGCTGAAGAGAAACGTAAACTTGCCAATATGCCATTTACGACACGGAGTGGCAAGGAACGGCTAAGGTCGATCCCTAGTATGTTCATGACTAGTGGTTCAGCTTCACATGACGATGGAAGCCCTCCTCCCACTAAAAAAATCAAAAGAGTAAAGCTGGCAAAAGCACAGCGAAGAACTGTGCTTTCTAAGAAGATATCACAAATCCCCAAGGAGAGTCCAAGTGTGGTGGTGGTTGCGATGCCTGACCTTCCCAGCACTGGACGGGAAGAGGTGGCTCTTTCCACCATTTGCACGCCCCCTGCAAGTGCTGAAAGGAGCACCCACAGTCCACTTGCTGATATGCAAATTGAAGATGTCACTGTTGAAGTACAACAGGATGAGGATACTGGTGTAGCTGGCGCTGAGGAGGAAGTTGGCGAGGAGGATTCTGATGGTGATGTGGTTTGTTTAAATCAGGCTCCGGGGGAGACAGTTGTTGTCCGTGGGATGAAAAAGCCCATCACGGTCATGCCTGGGCAGAAGACCAAACATTCCACCTCTTTGGTCTGGCAATATTTCTATCCAAATCCGGACAACAACTGTCTTGCCATATGTACCATATGTAAAGGTGAAATAAGTAGGGGTAGGGACGTCAACCACCTAGGAACATCCTCCCTTATACGGCACCTGCAGCGCGTTCATAAAAAGTTACTGTCAAGTTCAGAAACTTTGGCTAAGACCGTAAGCAGTCCAGGGACACCTAAATCCCGTTGTCCTGTTGTATCCAAGCGCCTGCAAACCACACCGTCAACTCCCTCCTTGTCAATTTCCTCCTTAGTCAGGATCGGAAGTAGTCCTGCAGGCCATGTCACTGGCATGACTGACTCTCCTATCCGGGATTCCTCTGGAGGATCCTGCATTGCTACGCCTACTGCTGCCGCTGCTGCTGTTGCTGCTGCTGGGAGTCGTTCATCATCCCAGAGAGGAAGTAGGAACACCACTACTTTTACTAAACAATTGACCCTCCAACAGTCCTTAGCGAGGAGGATGAAGTACGACAGCAGTCATCCTGAAGCAAAACGTATAACTGAGGCCTTGACTGCTATGTTGGTGTTAGACGTGCGTCCGGTATCCGCCATTAGTGCAGTGGGATTTAGACAATTGATGGAGGTAGTGTGTCCCCGGTTCCAAATCCCGTCTAGATTCCACTTCACTAGGCAGGCGATACCGAGACTGTACAGAAACGTCAGAAAAAGTGTCCTCAGTGTCCTGAAAAATGCCGTTGTACACAATGTCCACTTAACCACGGACATGTGGACAAGTGGAACAGGGCAGACTAAGGACTATATGACTGTGACAGCCCACTGGGTAGATGTATCACCTTACGCAGCAACAGCAGCAGCGTCACCAGTAGCAGCATCTCAGAAATGCCAGCTCGTTACAAGGCAGGCTACGCTGTGTATCAACGGTTTCAGTAAGAGGCACACCGCCGACAACCTCTTAGAGAAACTGAGGGAAATCATCGCCCAGTGGCTTACCCCACTTAGACTCTCCTGGGGATTTGTGATATCTGACAACGCCACCAATATTGTGCGGGTATTACATCTGGGCAAATTCCAGCACGTCCCATGTTTTGCTCACACAATAAACTTGGTGGTAAAGAATTTTCTGAAAAGCGACAGGGGCGTGCAGGAGACGCTTTGGGTGGCCCGAAAAATTTCTGGCCACTTTCGCCATTCAGCGACTGCATGCCGAAGACTGGAGCGCCAGCAAACACTCTTGAACCTGCCCCGCCATCACCTGAAGCAAGAGGTTGTGACGCGGTGGAACTCAACCCTCTATATGCTTCAGAGGATGGAGGAGCAGCAAAAGGCCATACAAGCCTATACATCCACCTATGACATAGGCAAAGGAGGGGGTATGCACCTGACTCAAGCGCAGTGGAGAATGATTTCCGTGTTGTGCAAGGTTCTCCAGCCCTTCGAACTTGCCACACGTGAAGTCAGTTCAGACACTGCCAGCTTGAATCAGGTCATTCCCCTCATCAGGCTTTTGCAGAAGCAGCTGGAGAAAGTGAAGGAGGAGCTAAGACGGAGCGATTCCGCTCGGCATGTGGGACTTGTGGATGAAGCCCTTCATTCGCTTTGCCAGGATTCCAGGGTGGTCAATCTGTTGAAATCAGACCACTACGTTTTGGCCACCGTGCTCGATCCTAGGTTTAAAGCCTATGTGGTGTCTCTCTTTCCGGCCGACACAAGCCTGCAGAGGTGCAAAGACCTGCTGGTGAACACACTGTCAGCTGAAGCGGAACGTGACACGTCAACGGCTCCTTCTTCATTTTCTCCTGCAACTGGGGCTGCCAGGAAAAAACTTAGGTATCCTAAGCAACCCGCTGGCGGTGATGCAGGGCAGGCAGGACCAAGTTTGGACATCTGGTCCGGACTGAAGGACCTGGCAACAATTTCTGACATGTCTACTGTCACTGCATATGATACTGTCACCATTGACAGAATGGTGGAGGATTACATCGGTGACAGCATCCAAGTAGGCATGGCAGACAGTCCATACCTGTACTGGCAGGAAAAAGAGGCAATTTGGAGGCCCCTGTACAAACTGGCTCTATTTTACCTGAGTTGCCCCCCCTCCAGTGTGTACTCCGAAAGAGTGTTTAGTGCAGCCGGGAACCTTGTCAGCGAAAGGCGTAGGAGGTTGCTTCCACAGAATGTGGAGAAGATGATGTTCATCAAAATGAATTATCAGCTCTTCCAGGGAGACCAGCCTCCAGAAGGTACAGAGGGACCTGTGGTGGTGGATTCAAGTGGGGACGAGTTAATACTTTGTGAGGATGAGGATGTACACACTGAAGAGGGTGAGGAATCGGTGGATGAGGAGGATGAGGATGACATCTTGCCTCCATAGAGCCAGTTTGTGCAGGGACACATTAATTGCCAGCTTGTTTTGTGGGGGCCCAAACGAACCAATCATTTCAGCCACAGTTGTGTGGCAGACCCTGGCGCTGAAATGATTGGTTTGTTAAAGTGTGCATGTCCTGTTTATACAACATAAGGGTGGGTGGGAGGGCCCAAGGACAATTCCATCTTGCACCTCTTTTTTTTCTTTGCATTATGTACAGTTTGGGGCCTAGTTTTTCAAACTGCCATCCTGTCTGCCACTGCAGTTTCACGCCTAGATGGGTCACGTGTTTGTGCCGCCCACTCGTGTCGCTTAGCATAGTCATCCAGCTACCTCGGTGCAACCTTTTGGACATAAAAACACTATTGTGAGGTGTGAGGTGTTCAGAATAGACTGGAAATGAGTGGAAATTAAGGTTATTGAGGTTAATAATAGCATAGGAGCAGAAAAACCTACAAATTCTGTGATTTTAGCTGTTTTTATGCTTTTTTAAAAAAAAATACAGATCCAAAACACAAAACCCAGAACCCAAAACACGGAAGGGTGGTTTTGGCAAAACCAATCCAGATCCAAAACACGAAGAAAGATCCAGATCCAAAACCAAAACACAAAACACGAAAAGTGGCCGGTGCACACCCCTAGTACAAAGTAAAAGTTTATTAAACATACATACACTCACACATGTACACATACTCACCTATGTATCCCTGTAGCCATCGGTTCTTTTCTCCAGTAGATTATCCATAGGGTACCTGTGAAAAAATATCCATACTCACCGTCTCCTATGCGAAGTTCGGATCCTTACCTCTACTCACTGTTACATGGCAATGGTTACAAATGGCTTGGCAAAGGTTGTCCGAATTTGGGTGGAAATGATTCCACACATGAGATGTGGATTTTTTTGGTCCTTTGTCCAGGCATGGCAACAATTGGATTTTTCCCACCATGGGCAACAACTGTTGCCTGATTTACAGTTTTTACACAAACATCCTCGGCATCAACATCATCATCATCATCATCAACATCCTCATCATCCTTGTTGTTATCGCCAACTACATAAATATCCTCCTCATCCTCCTCGTGCAATTCCACAGAAGAATCCTCGATTTCTACATCAGCATGTCGACTTGTGCTGCTCATCCCCACATTTGCAGAGGGCGCACAAATGGTGGAAGGAGGGTCCTCTTCAAGTACAGTATTAGAAAGGTCAGGCTCACACATGGCAACCCCCAACACACTTGGACTTTCCTCGGAGATATGTGATTTTTCCGAGCACACAGTTGGTTCCAGTGTATTACTCATCTTAACAATTTTTTTTTTTACCTCTCCTACAAGCAGAGGGGCTTAAATCATCACTAGAACCATCAGTCATAAATAATAAAGGCCAAGACCTTATCTTTTCCTTGCCACTTTCTGTAGTTAATGGCATATTGCCAATTTTTTTTCTCTAAAGCTGACTTAGCTTTAGATTTTTTTTCTTTAATAGGGTAAAAGTTAATTTTTTTACCCTTTTTGGCCTGGCTAAAGCCCTGGTACATCGGCCTTCATAGATGACATTGACGGCCTTGCATCGTTATCATGACTGCTGGCGGCAGCTACAAGACTGGTATGTGGATCCTGCTCTCCTGTCATGTGACTGTCCTCCATACTCACTGCTAAGGATACTGAATTTGAACCTCTATACGCTCCTACCTATACCTTCTAAAACTTGCCTATAAACCTCTAAAATTTACACTATTTGCGTACGCAGTCATACAGTAAATAAATACCTTCAGACCTTGAACATGTGTTTCCAAAGCACAAAGTATTATTCAAGTAAAGTACAGTCAGTTACACGCTGTGATCTAAGTACAATTTAGCGCAAAGAAATTATACAGACCCAAGATACAGTTATACATACGTACGCGCTCTGGACCAGATACCGGCATCAGCAAGAAACCTCCGTCAATCAGCAATCAGCAAGAAGACTCCAGACTGGGGTCACAACACACACATTTATACCCTTACAGAAACAGACAACACAATAGAGATGTTTGTTGCTGATCCCATTGGTTCCCCATCACGGTGCATTTGTTACAGGACATTTAACAGGTTGATTCAAATGGACACAGAACAGCCTCTAACAGCATGTTGCCTCCTCTAGTCCCCTTGCATGCAAATCTAGGCTGTTGGTTTCACAAAATACAGTTTGGTACTTAATATCTTTACGGTCCATAAGTTGAGAATGCATATTGCGATCTTCACACCGATGATACCAGAAAGCTGTTGAGAAAGTGCAGATCAGTATATACCAAACATGGCTCACTTATCACATATTAAACCTTAGATACCAAAATATCCTTTATTTCACAGCATTTGTAATAAATGAATAAAACTTAGATCTTATACTTTAAAGCTATGGAACCTTTTATGTGAGTGTGCATTATGTAAGTATTAGGGGTTTGGGAAAAGACGCTAGTTAGGATTATCTGATTTGGGGCAGATGTGCACGCATGCAGCTAACAAACAGTGTTCGCATGCAGGATATTGTGCATTCGCTAATGTGCGTCATGTTAGCAGCGCAACTGTGCGTAATGTGCGGTGCATATGCATGTGATTTTATTTATGATGGATTATATATATATATATATATATATATATATATAATTTCTTACTAACATTTTTTTAGACTGCAATGCAAATGTGTTATGGGCAGTGAGCTTCACTCTCAAACAGGGTGGTGCCAGCCTGTCTGACAGTGAGTTTCAAAGAGCAGATTTCTTACCATTGTTCATTCAGTCAAATTCAAGTGTCCGGGCCATATTACAATTACCACAGCTACACCTGTCCACATGTGGGGTCTCTCCCTTTACATGCAAAAACACCCACAGTTCCTGGTGTATTGTTTTTTTCGAAGAGAAACCGAAAGATTGCATAAGAAAAGAGGTGTTTTAAACCTCTAGGATGGGGGCAGGCATGTATGCAAATGACTTGTGGGAGTTAGCCTATGGCAAGCAGGGGCGGGTTTGTAACAGGAACAATATATAGTGGGCTAAAAGTGTGGGCCAAAGCCTCTTTGTTCCAGATTCCTCCAGGACAGGGAAGTGCATTTTGTCAGTTGTCATTTTCCTTAATAAAACTCTCTTAGTGCTTCTCCTTCTTCTCTTCTTCTCTCCTCCTTTTCCTTATTGTATTTAGTCATTCTTTTCATTTACTTCATATCATTGCTTTTACTTTTCCTTTCTGTCCTCAATCACTGTCTTTTCTGATTTCTTGTTCTGCTGGGGGTGG
This sequence comes from Taudactylus pleione, assembly GCA_031769625.1. NCBI lineage: Eukaryota > Metazoa > Chordata > Amphibia > Anura > Myobatrachidae > Taudactylus > Taudactylus pleione. Next base: position 10,599,123 of record JAUIMM010000300.1, read on the forward strand.
GTGTAGCTATGTCCTGCCTAGTAATGAGCCTCCCCAGACCCTGGTCCCTGGCTCCACAGTGTCCCCATGTTATTAGGGGCTGCAGGTGTGGTTCCCCTATTGATAGTTCTATCCCCCCTCAGGCTGCTGCAGCAGCTTTGTGGAAGGTGTGTCAGTGCGGGGGAGGGGTACTTCCCTTCAGTCCTTAATGCCCCTGGTCAATATCATCTTTGTGGCTGCAGTGGCCAGCACCATAGGCAAATGCAGGAGGGGTTTATGAGTGCCTTGCCTTAACCCCCCCCCCCTCAGCCCACACCATGATGACTACAATAGAAATAGCATATAATACTAAAGTTGCATGTTTTTTAGGATCCCCTCAGTGTCACAAATGAAATAACTAGCACTACAGTCCCTGTTGATCTTTTAAATGTGTCAGCCAGTAGAAAAAGTTAAAAAGCCAGTAATGAATATTGTTGTGCACCAACTAGGAGATCTGGAAAACATGCACTGTACGGGGTGCACTGATATGGACCACCTATTGGATCAATTATTAATACTGGATAATACACCATCCAGTACATAAGGGGACCAATCTGTGCATCTATGTCCAGGACAGTGCATGGTTTCTTTTTCTGCCCTCTCCCAGATTCCCCAACTTGCTCAAATGATCTGTAAAGGAGCCTGCACATGAAATAAAAAGATTCAGCTCAGACATGATGGCCCTACTTCTACATATAATTGCTTACTGTGTTTGCTGGTCCTGTATATGCCAGAATTATTTCATTCAGTACATTCGTATGATGTATTTTATAGCTTGTCTAAGTGCTGATTATGCCCTCTTAATGGTAGAAAACAGTTGCAGCAAACAGTGTCAGTATTATGCTGGGCATTGAGGTATCATTGGGGGAATAGAATGCTTTAGTGATGCGTTATCTGACAGTAAGGGGTAATGGCTTTGACACTGCTTTATTTATGAATAGCACCTAAGATCTAGCTTTTATCTCCTTTGAATCATATTATCAGTCAATAGAGGAGATTGTATTATATACTGTATTCTGAGCATTTAACTTACAAAATAGACAGAATACATGTGCTACAGTGAATTTCTACAGGGTGCACAGCTTATTATTGCAATCACTGCCCCAAGCAGCTATCACCGGGAAGCTCCATTCTCAGCTATGCTCCTACTTCGACAAATATACATTGCTGGAGGTCACGCAGCCTTCGCGTCCTGCCTATGAGGGGTACAACGCAAGCAAAGCAGCTAGTTCAGTTCGTCAGGGCTAACAGCAGGCGTCTGGGGGAAAATGCTTCGCCTTTAATAATTCCACCTGTACGCAGGGACGAAAATGTCGATTTCGTCACCAGTTGCCAAGTGTTTCAAGGGGGGTGCCCAGCAGCAGCCTGCACAGCCAGCAAAAGGCACAAGTGCTAAGTAAAGTTCCATCCCCTGTACGTGTCACAGCGATAGCAAAATGGTTGAGTTGGTACCCGGTTCTGCAGGACGCTGAATTTTCGTTAAATGCTTCAGTTTTGGTTTTCTTTTACCTATTTGCAGGGATGTCGACACATATTCGCCTAGAAATTTGAAGTCTGCCTTTGAATTGCCTCACATTCTTAGGGAAAAAGTGGCTGGCGAGGTTAGTGTCAGGCACATTGCAGGGCCTTTTGCAGAACCCCCATTAGGGATCTTGTGAATTCCCCGGTGGGAGTGGTTCCCAAGAAAATTCCAGGAAAATACAGGCTCATGCAACATCTGTCTTATCTGCCAGGCTCGTCAGTAAATTATGCCATACCAGTTGAGGTTTCCTCGGTGGTGTACCAGTCTTTTGACGATGCTTTGGATGTCAGGTGTTATGGTCCGGGTGCACTGATGGCTAAGATAGATGTTGAGTCAGCTTTTCGTCTACTTCCTTTGCACCCAGAGTCATTCCAGTTTATGGGTTTTTAGCTTGGACAATGGATATTACATAGACAAATGCTTGCCTATGGGGTGTTCTGTGTCCTGTGCGTTTTTCGAGCGTTTTAGCACCTTCCTACACTGGTGCGCGGAATTTATTTATTTAATTTTTGCGGTAGTCATGGGATAGCCCACTATCTCGATGACTTTCTGTGTGTCGGCCCTTCCGGTTCAGGCAGATGCAGTTATCTTTTGTTTTCTTTATGAGCGCTGTTTTTTCATTTGAAGTTCCCGTTGCTGCGGACAAAACGGAGGGCCCTTCCCCTTGCTTGTCATTCCTGGGTATCGAGATCTGTACCTTGGCGGGTTCTTGTCGCATTCCTCTCGATAAGCCTGTCAAGTTGTGTAATGCCATAGCGGAATGCACGGCTTCCAGTAGAATTACCCTGCGGCAGGCGCAATCCCTGCTGGACCTGTAAAGTAATTCCAATGGGCAGAGTTTTTTCACGTAAATTGGAAAGGGCCACGGCTGGTGTCACTAACCGAGACATTTGCTACGTTTATCCTCAGAGATTAAACAGGACCTCTCTGTCTGGGTCTCGTTTCTTCGGGATTTTAATGGCGTTCGGTTGTGAATGTCTCCAGCCGCTGACAATTTGCAGCTGCAGCTGTTCACCGACGCAGCAGGCACCACGGGGTTCAGATGTTACCTTGATGGCTCCTGGTGCGTTGGCCGTTGGCTGGAAGAATGGGTGGGAAAGGGTTTGACTAAGGACTTACTCCTTCTCAAACTTTCCCATAATGGTTTCCTTGGAAATCTGGGGGGAATGGTTACGCAATCGCAGCATCATTATCAGGTGTGACAACCTGGGCGTGGTCCATGTGATACAATCTGCAACGTGCGGCTTCCCTGCTGGTTTTGCGCTTGCTAGCGCAGCTGTGCTCACATGTTTGCGCTGTAACATCATATTTAAGGCAAGACACGTTCCTGGGGTGGAGAATGAGATAGCCGATACGTTATCACGTTTCCAGTGGGCTAGGTTCCGATCTGTGGCCCCTGGTGCTGACGTTGTGCTTTGCCCCTCTTATGTTTGGCAGGTGATCGAGCCGACATGGAGGGCTTAGCTGAACAGTCTCTAGCCCCCTCCATGTTGCGACCATATCGGCAGGCATGGAATGAATGGGAAGATTATTCCCGTAGCAGCAAACAGGCAGGTAAGAGTCAGCATCGTTCGATGCTTTCTTTTATTTGGAGTCTCCGTTTGTCTGGCAGATCCAGGGCTTCTGTTGCACGCTCTTTGGGGGGCATTGCATTTTATTGTAAATTGAAGGGCCAACCTGACTTTACTAAAAGTTTTCTGATTGTGAAGGCTTTAAAGGATTGGGCATGGGTCTCCTGGCCAGTAGCTGACCGTAGGAGACCTGTGGACGCTCATCTGCTTCCGGCAGTATTAGGGGCGGTTCTCGGAGTGGCTCTTACTGCGTATGAGGCGGTCCTGATTCAAGTGGTGTTTTTGGAGGCTTTTCACGGCACCTTGAGGGTATCGGAGCTGGTGGCATCATCCAAATGGGTTGATGCCGTCATGCTTCTCTCGGATATCCTGGTCAGTGAGAGGTCTGTTCTCTGTAGGATTCGGCGGTCGAAGACCGACCAGACTGGTAGGGGTAGGTGGATCTCGTTGGGTCCATCTAGGGACGAACAGATCTGCCCCGTGGCACTAGCTATGCGGTATGAGTTATTGCTGCCGGATATTCCTGGTTCATGACTCATGCATATGGACAGGACTCCGCTTACCAAATACCAGTTTGGTTGGTTTTTGAAGAGGTGTGTATCAGTTTTAGGCCTCCCGCCTCAAGATTTTGGTACACACTCGTTTCGGATCGGAGCCGCAACTTCGGCGGCTCCGAAGAAATTAAGGCCCTAGGACGTTGGAAATCGGATAGTTATAAAGGTTACATTCGACCTAGGCATTAAGGCCCTTTGTTTAAAGTCATTTCACAGTCTGTTCCGGTTACGTTTATATTTTATGCTTGCCTGGTTTTTGTCTTGTCTCATGTACTGTCCTGTCTTGTCTTGTCTGTTACCCCTGTCCGTCCTACTCGGGATTAGCTACTCGCCATTGCTGGCAATGGGAGTCTTGAGGGATTTTACAATTTTTACCTGAACTGACGGATTCAATTCGGCTATTCTCAATCATTTAATTAGGCCATAGTCCATCCCTCAGCAGGTTTTTATTTTACCTCTTGCCGAGTTCACCTGTTTTTTCCCAATTCCCCCCACCCATTCTTCCCCTTTGTGTCTTCTGTTTGTCTTAGCCACTTTAAATAGTAAAGTCGGCGACCAATAGAAAATTTTTCTTTTTGGCAGATACTCACTTATGTTCTATCAGATCCCACTAATACACCATCAAATTTTATTGTTTTATGACAATTACTAATTTTTTATTTACTGCTTTCCTCCACCTTTAGGATTGCTCTTTGACACGCAGGACATTTGGGTGATAGGCCACTCATATATTTTCTGGGCTGCTAGGTTTATGAGTTCAGATCAAGCTCCAATTTTTGAATATTCAGCTAGGGTCCGTTTGATAGGTTCCAGAGGTATGAGATGGCATTCCTTTTGTCCTAAACTGTTAGAGTATGCAAGGCTTTTTGGTAGGCCACGTATTTTGGTGGCTTATTTAGGAGGCAACGACTTAGGACAGAGGTCCACTGTAGAATTACGAGTTGATATTGTCAACGATTTGGCGAGGGTGCTATCGGCCTGGCCCTTGTGTAAATTAATTTGGTCTTGCATTGTACCTCGACAGGTCTGGCGTGGGGTTGGGAGTTTTCCTGCTAATGACGAAGCTAGGAAGAAACTTAATTTCGCAGTTGCCAAATTTGTGATGGCAAATTATGGCCGTGTCATTTACCATAAGAACATTCAATTTCGATTTAGTTATATGTATAGATCTGATGGAGTTCATTTAACAGAGGAGGGTTTGTCATTGTTTATTGGGGATCTTTTTGAGGAGTTGGCGTTATTGGGGTAGTACTTGGTATGGTGGCGGTGCGGCGGTTCTATAAGCAGAACCTTGCTGTGGCGGGAAAGAACGGCAGGTCACCAGTCCGGGTGCAATTATGATTTAAGGGCGCTCCCTTCGTTGACTGGTAGTTGGCTGTACCAACCTAACGGGGGGCAGTATCACCACCTAAACGGGTGGGAAGTCAAGATGGAGGTGAGCGTTACCTTTTGTTGTTGACATGATTTACATGGTTATGTGTATGCACTCTGGGCGATCTACGCCTGCTATGCCTTTTGTTGTTTGTGTGTGGGCATAGCAGATTTGGCTGATTTCTGGCCATCCTTTCTTTGCCACCATACATCCTTAAATAAATAATAAATAAATAATAATTATTATTGCTCCAATAAATCGCCATCAAGTTAGATGCCAAATCCACGTCTCAGTGTCTTTATTTTATCTTAGTATGATAAGTGGTTTGCACACATGACACCTCATTCGATAGAAGGTTTAGAGAAACCGAAAGATTGCATAAGAAAAGAGGTGTTTTAAACCTCTAGGATGGGGGCAGGCATGTATGCAAATTACTTGTGGGAGTTAGCCTATGGCAAGCAGGGGCGGGTTTGTAACAGGAACATTATATAGTGGGCTAAAAGTGTGGGCCAAAGCCTCTTTGTTCCAGATTCCCCACCCTCCCTCCCCTATAAATTTTGGTATGTTGTGGGTTTGGTTTTGGGTGGCGGGAAAGAACGGCAGGTCGCCAGTCCGGGTGCAATTATGATTTAAGGGCGCTCCCTTTGATGACTGGTAGTTGGCTGTACCAACCTAACGGGGGGCAGTATCACCACCTAAACGGGTGGGAAGTCGTTACCTTTTGTTGTTGACATGATTTACATGGTTATGTGTATGCACTCTGGGCGATCTACGCCTGCTATGCCTTTTGTTGTTTGTGTGTGGGCATAGCAGATTTGGCTGATTTCTGGCCGTCCTTTCTTTGCCACCATACATCCTTAAATAAATAATAAATAAATAATAATTATTATTGCTCCAATAAATCGCCATCAAGTTAGATGCCAAATCCACGTCTCAGTGTCTTTATTTTATCTTAGTATGATAAGTGGTTTGCACACATGACAACACCTCATCCGATAGAAGGTTTATTCCTTTTCTCAGGAAGCTGTTTTTCTAGTTGCTAACTGATACTGTGTTTGTTTTGGTATATTTCTATGCAAGGTTGTCCCCAGAATGGGCCTGTCATGGCTTCTAAAGGGATTACCAAAAACATTGCCATCTGTACTTAGCTCGTGAGTTGTAACTTAAAATGGCGTCGTGCAGAGTCTTATTTTTAAGATGGAGTCTGGTTTCCATTCGCAAGATGGCGTCGCTCCAAGCTAATTTTACACTGATTCTGTCTCAGCCACTAAACCAGCTTCGACACTGCGTCTTACAGCAGTGTTACCAAGCAATTATAGCGCAGCTAAGTCGCGGCTAACGCACACAACCAACCACACACACATAAAATCGTTTTTATTTTTTCACTGGGGGTGTGGCTAACATGCACACACAAAAAATTGTTTTTATTTTTTCACTGGTGGTGTGGCTAACACGCACACACACATTTTTTTATTTATTTTTACACTGGTGGTGTGACAGGCTAACACTCACACGCAAAAAATTGTTTTTATGTTCACACTGGTGGTGTGGCTAACAGCCCTTTGGACTACAGCCCCTATGGACAAGACAACAGTCAGCCAGACCCTATATGGATTAATATGGACAACAGCCAGCCAGCCCCTATGGAGAACAGCCAGCCCCTATGGACAGTTCAACCTCAAAACAGCCAGTTAGCCCCTATGGACTACAGCCAGCCAGACCCTATGGACTACAGTCAGCCAGCCCCTATGGACAGGACAACAGCCAGCCAACCCCTATATGGTATGGATTATGGACAACAGCCAACCCCTATTGACAACAGCCAGCCCCTATGAACAGGACAACCTCACAAGTCACAATTATGCACAACAGCAGCTCCCAACTCCCTCCCACTTCACTCTCCACAGCCGGAATGAAAAATGGACCTTTATACAATCCAAAAACCGCGAGAATCCGACAGCGTGATGATGACGTTATGCCTCGTTTTGAGATCCGAATCAGGTGGGAAAACCCGAGCTGGGAACCGAACTCGCTCATCTCTAATCTCAAGGGGGGACCAGTACTAGGCCAATTAACTTATACAATTGTCTGTGTCATTATTTATTTAGTTAAGTAGAGTGCAAATAATAAAACCTATGGGTGACTAATGCTGGGTACACACTGGCCGATATATTGGCCGATCAATTGATCGGAAAATGTATCGTGCCCCCGTCGGGCTGTGTGTACAGAGGGTATGTCTGTGAACAACGTCATTCACAGACATATCGCATTGGCTGTGCTGCACAGCCAATGAACAGATATGTCTGCAGACATATCTATCCATCGGCAAGTGTGTATGGGCGATCAGCCGATCGCCCGTACACAGGGGTGCAGAGAGAGGTGGGGGGGAGTCATGAGCGGGTACTACTTACCCGGATCTGGCACTGCTCACCATCCCTCTTAGGTTCATAGCAGCCCAGCACACGCTGCTATGTGCTGGGCTGCACTGGGAGACTGTCCGAGGCTGCTAAAGCAGCAGCCGGAGAGACTCCTATGCCAAAGGAGGAGAGCGATCACGCCCCCTATTGGCTGTGCGCTGGGCTAGAGGGCACACAGCGCGCCCATCCCCAGCGCGCAGCACCGAAAATGTCTTTCTTTTTTTAAAGGGGGCATGGCCACAAGGGCCGCAATTAGGCCACGCCCCCTACCCGCCCACAGGCCGGTCCGACATGCTGCAGCATGCAGATGATGGTCATTCAGTGTGTATGAACGACCATCATCTGCAGAAATATCTGCAGATCACTTGATCTGCAGATATATCGCTATAGTGTGTACCCACCTTTATGCTGGGTACACACGATCCGCCGTCTTATCTGACGATTGGTAAGTGCATACACACTTATGCATACAAAGCCGACCGCCCCTACACTGTTTATCACCCCTAACACACAGCAAGATGTGCCAATATATCTGCAGATATATCGGCCATCGGCTGTGCTGCACAGCTGATGCAATATGTCGGTGAATGACGTAGTTCACAGACATATCGCTGGTACACATCAGCCAATGTGCCTAAGATATATCGGCTAGTGTGTACCCAGCATTATATAAGTTATTTATCCTGTCTGGCAATAAAATTCTAGCAAGGGGCCAGTGAATGAATAATAAGAAAAAAACAACTTCCTTTGTACTACAAATTAAAATGCAAAATACTGTTGTACGCTGGGTGACACAATCACCAAGGCACAAAGGCAGGGTAAGTGAAATGACCCCAAAAATTACATTAGACAAAAAATTCCAATATTATATAAAAATACACATAAATTGTGCTCTGAGTAATTCATGTCACCACATTAACAGATATGAGCCTCTTTCATAGTTTCCTCATTTGTAAAAACAGTGATAATGCTTCACATATTAGCACTTGTGGATGTTTGCCATTTGCTATTTTGTTGTTAGTTGGAGAGTAGAGCAATGACTGAGTAATGACCTTCTATCCTCCCTCCGCAGCCTAGCCCTAACCCCAGGGCCGTAGCTAGGGTAGTGCGGACGGTGCCATCGCACAGGGTACCACAGCTCAGGGGGCGCTGTTTGGACCTGTCAAATTTCTGTTTATTATCATTCTTGCTTGTAGCTTCCTCTTATTTCATCCCCAGCATCTCCTGGCCTCCCCTATCTCTTCCCTGGCCATTCCCCATGAAGCCATGGCCCTTTTTTGGGTGCATTATGCCCCTTTGAAAAATGAGGGGGGCGCCAATGCTCTTTCTGGCACAGGGCACCAAAAAGTCTAGTTACGGCTCTGCCTAACCCTCCCGGCTCCACTGAGCCCTAGCTGTCAGTATTCTGAGAATGTCAACATTACAGATGTTGACATTGTAAGCATGTTGATATTCTGAGGATGTTAACATGTTGAATCATGTCGACATTGTGGTTTAGGCATTATGAATGTCAATATGGTAATTGTTGACCATGTGAGTGGATCCCCAGTGTTGGTACATTGTGTTGAATCACAATGCTGGTAAATTGTGCATGGATGACTATATAACGTGTGGGGTAATGTGTGCTGGTACAGTATATAGTGTTAGGTCACAATGCTGGTACATTGTGTTGGATCACAATGCTGGCAAATTGTGCATGGATGACTGTAGGTATAATGTGTGGGGTATAATGCTGGTACAGTATATAGTATTAGGTCACTTTGCTGGTAAACTATGTAAGGATCACTTCAGGTATAATGTGTGGAAACTAGAGATGTGTGCGGATTCCCGTCAAAGGCTTCAGTTTTGGCAAAACCAACCTCAAGTGTTTTGGTTCGGTTTCGGTTTTCATTTTGAATTTCTTAATAAAATTGGTAAAAACAGCTAAAATCATGTAACTTGGACCTGTTTTGTTCCTATAGTATTATTAACCTCAATAACATTTCCAGTAAATTTTGACAAATTTTGGCATCTGAAATCACAAGGGAGGGACAAATAAAAAGCACACAATATTCGTTTCGTACATCCGAGATCTGACTTGTGAGAAGACCCAAGCCGGGACTCGGTTCTACTCGGAACCCCAAAAGTGTTTAGAGTCGGGGCTTGGTTTGACTTGGAACCCCAAAGTTTTGGTGTGTTCAGTTTTCAGCAAACACAAACCGCTCATCTCTAGTGGAGACACTGCTGAGTATGATAGTAACTAACTGAGTTATGGTAACTAACTTAATTAAAAATAGTTGTATTATTTGTCATTTCATCTCACAACTACAACAAAAAAATATCACTTTACTTTTGCGTATACCTCAATCTAGGATTATTTACAGGCTAAACTTTCATGATTAAGGAAATTAATAAGGGGACTATGCCATTAATCTTCATTTTACAGTGACAAGGAAAATAATTTGTAGATTTGAGGCTTCAGTTGTCGCTCCTGCCTGGATAAACAGTTTGTGTTTTCATAAGTCAGTGTACAGTCGAAGTTTTGCTGTGTGTGGATATAATTATAATGTAATTGAAATGCCATGATGGATGCACTAGATAACTCACTGTGAGTTACGGCTTCTAGAATGAATTTCTTACTTAATTTTCATTACATGATAGTGTGTCACAGGACGTGACACATGCTGGCTGTGCTGATATGGTGACCTGATTACCATATAAAAAGATGTATTTTAATAAATAAAGATTACAGAATATGCAGCAAATATAATTTGGAAAAAACAACATTGTTTTACCAGGAAACATGGATCTTGCAATACCTAAGACAGCTTACTAAAACGACACTAGTTGACTAAAGGAGGGAAAGATGAAGAGATATTTTGTAAACCGTTCCACAAAAAATTAACCTCTATACACATTTCACCAGAGGCATTTGGTTTCAATTTTAAATGTGGCTGGTAACACCATAATACCACCACCACACCAGAGAGTAAATTAGCTGCCATTCTCCCCGCTCTACTCATAGTGGGTGATTCAGCATCGGATGGAATTGCAGAGCTGCACAGGCAGCTTTGCAATTCCGTCCTTGCTAATAGGCAAATGCAGCCGGAGGTGTATGACACTTCCTGCTGCATTTGTGATCCCAGCACTGCGACCGAGGTCGCAGGTTGGGATCACCATCACAACCATCAGTGGTCGATAGTCGCAATGGTGGATGGTGCCAGGCCGCCAACCAGCTGAATAAGCCTCAGCTTACTCAGGCTGGCCGGCTTTCGAGGCCAGGAAACTGCATTTGTTGACGCTGGCCTTGTCACTACCGACAATCAGGGCGGACATGCCCCCGTTTCCGGGAACGCTGGCCTCCCCTGCCCCACCCCTTAAATGCCTCTGCAATCAGGCAGAGGCATAGAAGGGGCTGCATGCGATCACACTCGCAGAATGGGTCCTGCGTACCGCAGATTCCCGGTAATCGGGAATCTGGGTTTACTTGCGTGCTCTGCTGAATCAGCCCCATAGACCATGAAATGATTTTATGTCAAATGTGTGACAATTACATTTTGGTTAAGGTGACAGTAAGGACTCAAGGCGACAAACCACAGAGGTGATACAATCTTCTGTTTCCCACATTTCTCAATGTTGAGTGAAATCTTATTTATTTTGAGACTGCAATCAGGGAGTCAGAGTTGCACGTAATGCAGATGCAACTTCTGATGCCCACTGTGAACCCTACGCTAATTCATCTTTACGCCCATATTCTGAATTGTTTGCATATTTGTAAATGATTACCCGTGTCTGGGCTAGTTGGTAGGGACCCGGGTCAGCTGCTGAGGGGTACCTCTTTGCAGTGCTGCTGAGACTTTGCAGCTCATGGCGCCATGCATAGTATTGTATTCTCTTTTTTTGGTGGGGGCATGGTCATGTCTCCCTGATTTGGCCACACAACCCAGTATAGTAGTCCCATTCAGCTCTTGGTGGCCCTTCCCATTGCTCTGTCCTTAACAGCAACTGTCATCACTATTGTCGGCACTTACAACTACCTCATACTAGGTGCCAGAGATACCTTTGAAATTGGAACACACTGCTCTGGCACTGGCCTGCTCACCGGGAGTTCCTTAAATAGGGTGCCCTCGGCCCTGATAGGCTTTTTGGGCCAGCTGATCCTAGAGAGACTCCTGATTGGTCAGCTGACAGGAATCAAGATGGCGGCACCCATGCACCGCTGATGTGAGAGATGATCCAAGAGATATATCAACCACTCGGATGATTGGCATGCACCAGATTCGGGGTTGTCTTTGGCAGCCCGTGGTGATATCTAACACCAGAAAATAGCAGCGCTGCATCAAGTAATGGGGCTTGGAAGCTCCATGTGTGACATGTAGTGTTTGTATTGGCCTATATAGCATACTATAGGACTAAGCTAGTGTTGAGAGTCCAAATGGTGGTCGAATGCTTGTAATGTCTGAGACACATCTCCTATAAGCACGTGCAGGGACACGTTCACACCAACAGTAGTTAATAGTCTGGCGCAGACATTCACACACCACACAAATATAAAACATGCAAATAATAAAATATATCGTATTACCATCTATGCTAAAATAAAAATTAAAATAAATGTGCTCATGTGTTAAAAATCATAGTAAATATACCCTCTTGTCTCTTTGACATGTTATGTGTATAAGCGTGTATTATCTATTCATATTGTGTGAGTGAGTGTATCTGTGTGTAAGTGGCTGAAAGGAAATTATGGACCTGATTCATCACGGATTGCAACTGCAACAGCGTACACAGATCGGCCGATGGTGCTTACTGTCTATGTATATGCACCGCAATGTGAGTGCGCCGGCCAGTATTGCGATCACATACGCAGATACAAAGCCATCGCAGAGTGAATGATGGGATATCAGCATTTGGGGGTGGTGACGGGAGAGTGGTTGCAGAAATGCAGGCGTGCCTGTCCGTTTGAACGGCTGTTCTTGGGTGCGCATAAATTAGCCACTGTGTCAGCTGAGTACTCACTGCGTGCGGCGAGAGTTGCAATTTCTGAGACAGGTCAGACCTGCTGTAATTCTGCTTGAGAGTCTGATGTTACTTGATTTTACCGATGTATACCAGGATTGCGAGGTGTTTCGGATGTGCAAAAGCAGTAGAGGGCGTCTCTACGCCGGGTGAGCAGTTGCAAACATTAGCATATTTTCGCAGCTGCGATCCGTAATGAATTGCCCTATATGTAGTTGTTAGAATAACTATAAGTTCCCTGTCTAAGATATGTGGAATGATCTGAGGATCTCATTCAGACCCGCTCACAAGTGGGTCGATGTTGGGCTATGCGCACGAGCAGCGGCCGCACTGCACGTGCGCAAGCCCCGGAGCGAGAGAGAAATTCTCTCGCTCCGGGGCTCACTACAAAAGGGGCGACTGTCGATGTTGATCTACAGCTCGCCCCATTTTGTAGGCATGGCGGGGGGGGTTCACAAATGGAGGCGTTCCCGAACAAACGCCTACCGTTTGTAGGCGGCCCCACTGACATCACCAATGATGTCAGTGGGAGAGCTTCCGGCTCTATTAGAGTCAGAAGCTCTCTGGGACTTGCGGAAGACATGACCCTACCACAAGGGTCTCGTCGCAAGCCCCGATGGTCGCGATGGTCTTGACCATCACGACCATCATCCTGGCCGCTCGCTAAAGCTGTGGGTAGTAAGCCACAGCCTAGCGAGCGGCCAGGAGGCCGGATAATTTTTTAGATGCGGCCGCCCTCATTCAGAGCGAGTGCTCGCATTTTGCGAGCGGCTCTGAATGAGGTCCTGAATGAGTAGTATTTAGTGATGAATACAGAGTTAATTTACAGCAGAAAAGTATTCCTTGGGTTAAACTGGAAAATACCTTGCCCGTTAATTTAAATATGAGCGGTAAATAGTTATTAAATGGTCATTAGCATATTTACCTTGCTATTAGACTATCAGTGTGGGTTAGTACATACTATAATACCAACCATGATAGCCACAAATATTTTGAAGCAGCCAAGAGACTAAGGACCTCATTTAGAGCCGCTCGCAAAATGCGAGCGCTCACTCTGAATGAGGGCGGCCGCTTCTTCTTTAAAATCCGGCCTCCTGGCCGCTCGCTAAGCTGTGGGTGACCACCCACTGCTTTATCGAGTGACCAGGTGGTGGTCGCGATGGTCAAGACCATCGCGACCATCGGGGGTTGCGACGAGACCCTTGGAGTCGGATCTCGTCTTCCGCAAGCCCCAGGTAGCTTCCTGCTCTAACAGAGCAGGAAGCTACCTACTGACATCATTGCTGATGTCAATAGGGCCGCCTACAAATGGCAGGCGTTCCTTCAGGAATGCCTCCGTTTGTCCGGCCATCCCCCCTCCCCGCTTTCAAAACATCAACATCGACAGCCGCCCCTTTTGTAGCGAGCCCCGGAGCGAGTGAATATGTCACTCGATCCGGGGTTTGCGCACATGCACTGCAGCCGCTGCGCTTGTGCAGGGCCTCACCATCGACCCGCTTGCGAGCGCATAAGCGCTTGCGAGCGGGTCTGAATGAGGTCCTAAATCCTCCTCTGGAACAATAGACCATGATCCAAGAAACTGAAAACCCATGCTCTGTCCCAAAGCTTCCCTCATGAATATACTGATAATTGCATGGTTCTTCCTATTATACCCAAGTCGCGGATCACCAGGACAAAACCTGGACAAATCTTCAGGTGGAACCTATCTCTAGTTGCTTTCCTATGCAGGGAATATCTGACTAGCTGTCTTATTGGATAAATTATTTTGGATGCTCCATAAGCATCTATTTATTTTCCACTTCAGTTTAGAGGCTAGCTTTAAAATAACTAAAATCACTGATTTCTCCCCATTCTCTTTTCTCTAACAACAGTGCTGCAGCCCCCCCGCACAAACAGTATTTAATAAAATGAGAGAAGCATTATAGGCAGTGTTGCCTACCCTCCCGATTTGGGCGGGAGCCTCCCGATAATGGGGTGCAGCTCCCGCCCCCCCCGTAAAGGCAGGCAAGCCTCCCGGCGGCCGCCGATCCCCCGACATCCCCCCACAATTTACACTTAACCTCCGCTGCGAGGGCAGCCAGTGACGCGATTCGCGTCATTTTGGCTCCACCCCCTGCCTCACAATGCCTGTATTATCGGCATTGTGTAGCGGGGGCGGGGCCAAAATGACGCGATCGCATGACCCCGCCCCTGTGACGCCTACAAATGCCAGGCAGCAGTCCAGACACGCCCCCTTTTTGCCACACCCCCCGCTGCCCTGCCGATCTGGCTGCTCCCTCCCGGAAGGAGCAGCCAGAAAGTCGGCAACTATGATTATAGGATAGTGTTATGTGCGCCCCTAGGAGAGATAAGCGGTATGAGACCATTCTCTTCCTACTTTCTCCCATACTGCATTGCACTCCCCCTCCTCCTGGCCCCTGAGGCTGGGAGGCGCACTGCGCACATGCCATCTTACACAAAGGCGAAAGATAGCAGTGGGCTTTATTATCTCCTCGCCAGGACAGCCCTTTACCAATCGGTCTGTCCTGGCATCCAAAAATATATAAGGGGATAAAAGGAAAACGAACAGCGGCCATATTTTTTTATGCAGCTTTTCACTTTCCTTTTTAAATAGGGCCCTAAGCAACAGTTACATTACAGATACTGATAGTTGGTCTGAATTCTGGCCCCTCCCACCAGTGTCAGTGATGTCATTACCTGAGAGTTCCGACACTAATGGTGGGTACACACTGGGCGATTAAAGTGGACGACTGAAACGATATCGTTATCGTTCAGTCGTCCACTTTATCGTCCATTTTTTACACAAAAGCGATGAACGATAACGACGACGCGCGTTCCCGCGGGTCGTTCATCATCATTGTTCATCGGGCTAACATGCAGGCCAACCTGACGATGTCATCAGGTTGCTGCATGTTGGGGAATGGGGGAGAGAGCCCGGCGCTGAACGATATCGTTAATGATATCGTTCAGCAGGTGTGCTCAATGTCATGAACGACATTTAGCACACCCTGCCGGGGACACACTAGACGATATCGCTCAGGGAGCATATCTTCTAGTGTGTATGCACCATTACTGAGCATGTCTGTCTCGGGAAATGCCATTCTCCATTATTATATAGAATAGATGTCATTGCAAAAACTTACCATCTTCAAGTGATACACTGTGATCTGAGTGGTGGTAAACTATTTTAGTGAGATGAGTCACTTTGTACAACTGTCCTAACTGCCATCTGCTAAGGATTTAGCTTCCTCTTTCATTCAACACATTTTGAAATATCATGGAGTACCTGTCAGCATTGTTTCCAACAGAGGAAATCGTTTTGTATCTCAATATGAAAAGGCCACAAAGTAAAAGTCATACAAACATACACCACCCAGTCACTGGAACAATATTTAACATCTTATGTGTCTGCTCATCATTTAAATTGGTCTGATTATTTCCTGGGCAGGTAGGACAACTCTCTGCTTTCATTCCATGGATCATCTTCATTTGCTGAGTTGATGGCCGTCACACCAGATCCTTTTCCTCCGAATTGCCTCATTCCTTCCATAAGGCAGGATTTACAGATTCTCATGGAGGAGGACGAGCAACGAGTGTTCATTACAACTAAGTGGAAAATACTAAGCAGAGTTTATTTTTTTTCCGCAGAACTCCTGGTCTCAAAATAGGACAATGTATGGTTAGTAACCAGGAACATTAAACCTCAGCTACTTTCAGTTAATCTGGGTTCCAAAAACAAAGGGATCCTATGAGATCTCTGAAGTTTTTAAGTCATTATCGTTTCAACGGTACCTATTGTCAACACTTAGTATTCCTAAACCTTCTCCTTCTCATCCACCCCAATTACTGTATATTTAAAGGTAAACATAAACCTACTAGTAAAATGGGCATTTCTGGCCGGTAACCGTACAAAAATCATGTGGATGCACGGAACTGTTCCATCTCGTAGTAGTGTCATGGGTGCTGGCTTCCTTGCTGAATCGTAATGTGTGGATGGAAATTGGACTTGGAGTAGGTGCAAGTTCAGATATTAATGGTTGCAACTGTGGACATAAAAACAGAAGGCGGGATAGGCTTCCACATTCAGATGTATGGATTTTTAGTATACACAAGTGGATTCTCACATTAGCATAAAGAAGTAAGTAGGCTACCTTGGCCAAACAGAGAAGCGGTAATTGATATGTCTGACTCAGGCCCACAAGTATTTAATACCTAGTGCTGTACATTGGAAAGAATGTGATCCTGAGGAGAGATCTTAGGTCCCAGCCAGCCAAGGATATAAATGTGGAACAAGTCCAGAAACAGTTTCTTAAGGGACCTTACTTAAAGGGTCCTAAGAGCCCATCATCAGGGGGAGGAGTGTTCTGAGATGTTTTTAAATATATGACCATTTAGGCACATACACAATCCTTAAACTATTATTTATGCACCTTGTCACACTTGTTAATCTCTGCCAGCCCTGACCTTTTGCTTTGCCTGATCCTGTATCTGCTTGCCAAACTCTCTAAACACAGTTTGGAGTACATGTGGGATCTGAGGGCATTCAGGTACATTTTTGGACTGGAAGGTCTGAGTGGCATGTGATGCCTTTTTGTGGCAAGGATTCTGTCCTCCCTGAGCTCGCCTTAGCACACCTGCATTAGTGTTTGACAGATGTACCGTCCCCACATGCCCAACAGTAGAAGGTCTACAGGCCATGTGGGGGTAGTTTTGGGAGGAGTGATGTAGGGGGCGCAGAGATGATTTTGGAGCACTTTCTATTACTGATATTAAGGATAATATTTGGCCATTTTGAAAGTTGTTGGGCCCCACAAGTAGCCCTGTGACATTAACAGGTTACCCATCACTTCTCTGCATATTAAACATGTTGAACAAGAGGTGTGGTAAAGCATATATTGTGACTTTCTGTAAGCCTATAAATGAACTGCACAGTTCATATAATTCTACCCTGAAGCCTCAAGTGCAATCTGGCCCTGCCAAAATTAAAAACCACGGAATTCAAGAGCAGTCAGAACAAATGCAAGGCCTACTATCCTTACACTGGCATATGTATCAATTCATTGGCTAATTTGGTATTTGTACACCAAATTGGCTTGTAACTGTCACCTGTGCAGGGCTGCATTGATCCCAAAGATTTTTGAGAACTTTTGAGAATGTCAGTGACCAAAGTACAGTATATGTGATTGGGCAGCTGCCTTACTGGGGGGCCTATTCATCAACACTAAAATAAATTTTTTAAGGACATTTTCCTTAAATAACATTATTTTAGTATTTATGATGACACTTAGACCAGGAGATAACACTGATAACACTTCCTGGATCTCTACTGACATACTGTAGATCCAGATGGCAAACAGTAGCATGACATGGTTGGCCAAATGTAATCTATATGGTCTCAAACGCAGCTCTGGAGAAGGGTGATTTGCTCTCTGTATCTTCCCCTATAGAAAACATGTGATGTCATTTGGACTCTCCAGCAGCATTGCAGCAGCTGTACTGGCTGCAGGGTGCCATTTCAAGCACCCTGCAAACCAAATGCAGGTGCTGTGGGGTAGCAAAGGCAGTGTCACCGCTCGTACACTCCTAATTACGTCCCTGCTAAAATGTGTAGTGGCTTTGCACAGTGTTAAAGGAACAAGACTTGCAACCAGAAACAAATGGAGTTTTCCAAGGAGGCTCCTTGAAAAGAACATTGAATAGAAAATGGTTCTAGCACTTCTCCAACCTTAAAAGAAATTCTTCTTTATTTTCACTTTTGCGTTTATATCCTTGAGTGTACAAAAGAGATAGAGAGAGAGAGAGCGAGAGACAAAATAGTGTACACTGTAAAAAAGAGTGCAAACATAATGGGGATGATTCCACGTAGGGAGCAAGGCAAAAAAAACAGTAAGTAACATTGTACCTGGAACAAACCAAGTAAGGTGTGCAAATGCATTTATTATTTTTGGGTACAGGGTAAATACTGTATACCTCCCAACTGTCCCGCTTCCAGCGGGACAGGCCCGTCCAGCGGGACAGGCCCGTCTTTCTGGGACTGTCCCGCTGTCCCGCCCGCGGGCCGCATGTCCCGCGGTGGGGGGGAAGTTGGGGAGAGCACAAACCGCTGCCTAGCAGAGCAGGAGATGTATAGGAGGAGAACAGATGCCGTGCGCATGCGTATGGCATCTGTTCTCTTGTGTACGGACTGCCTGGGGGCTGCCCAGCATCTCAGAGAGTTCTGGGCATGGCCCCAAAGTGACGAAAACGCGAGCCGCGAGACTCCTCCCTGTTTTCTGTAGACCCCCCCTTTTTATTCAAGCCACGCCTCCTTTTGGGTCGCGTGCGCCAAAGGTGCGCGACCTGTCCCTCCTTGACAAGTTTAAATGTTGGGAGGTATGATACTGGCTGTTTTTGCATGTAGCCCACAAATGCTGGCCAGCTTTATTTTTACACTGCAATTTACATTTGAGCTAGGACACACCTCTCCCAAATCTAAACCTCTCTACACATTTTACATTTGCCCCATGGTATCCGTACTATAGACAGTTAAAAAGTCGACATTGTCTAGATAGACACCAGATGTTAGACAGACAATAGGTCGACAGGGACAAAGGGTCAACACATTAAATGGCCAACAGGGTCAAGTGGTTGATGCGAAAATTGTCAACACATAAATGGTCGACACAAGTTGTTTTTTGTTCTTTAAGGGTTAGTGTTAGGTTTACGGTTAGGGTTAGGCACTTACCCCGATGGTTAGGGTGAGGCACTTACCCCGACGGCTAGGGTTAAGCACCAGTAGGCAGGGTTAGGCACTTACTGGAAGGTCAGGGTTAGGAACTAGAAGGTGAAGATAGGATGTGTAGAGAATATATAAGACAAGCAGAGTATATAGATAGAAGATAGTAGAAAAAGTATATGAAATTAATTAAATAAAAATAAATTAAATAAAATTAAATTAAGTTTGGAAATAAATAGATAAATAGAAAATAAATAGGAACTATGCCCAGCATTTATCACACAATTCAATTCCAATCACAACCAGATAGAAACCATAATGACCAAATATTGGCACATTTTAATGATGGACCCAGATCTAAAATCAATAATTCTAAAGAAACCGAGAAGTATATACAGATGGGCCAAAACACTAAAACAATAATTAACACAGTTTTTTCCCAACAGAAAAAACAATTAAGACCACAAAAGAATCAAAAGTTTTTCACTTCTGCTTAAAATGCGCAGGATGCAAAAACACAAGGATCAAATCAACTAAACCAATAACAACATACCAATCTAACCAAACAGATACAGAATATAGAATTAATCAACAATTAACATGTGAAACAGAAGGTGCTGTTTACCTGTTGACAAAGTGCCTGAATGCATGGAATGCATTGGATACCTGGGAGCAGTAGCGGCTCCAGGCACGGGCAAGACGGTCCGTCGCCCGGAGCGCTGCTGTTTCCGGAGGGCGCAGGAAACGCCCACCTCCCTCCCAGTGTTATAGTTCATATTTAAGCTCAGGGGGAGGGAGCGGAGGAGGGAAAGGGCAGCAACACAGAACGGCGCTGGGCGCAGCGCAGCCTAGCGCCGGCCCTGCCTGGGAGCCGCAACACCACGCCACCCAGAAATTCCGTCTCAAGACTTCCGGTTTCGGCGGACAACATCGCCGGAGGAAAGAAGATCATCCCAGTGCGGGAACAGGGGAACCGGCAACAATCAGAGGAAACTGCTGCCAAAGGACTCAAGGTAGAATAGGGACAGTTAGGAAACCTGCTGGGCCCTTACCATAGCGCACGGACTCTGAACACCAGTGTCCCATCCCCGGCACTCGGCTCCAGGAACACACTCACTGAAGAGCTATAAACATGCCCGGCGTTCTCAAAATACCTATATTTTCACCTATTTCCTTGTTTTTTGTATTTTAATACTTCTAGTTGACTCTATCATTTTATTTTCTATTTATCTATTTATTTCCAAACTTAATTTAATTTTACTTTATTTATTTTTATTTTCATTTAATTAATTTCATATACTTTTTCTACTATCTTCTATCTATACACTCTGCTCGCCTTATATATTCTCTACACATCCTATCTTCACCTATTCATCCGAGCACCACATTTGGAAACATTTTATATGAAAGCGCTCTATACACTTCAATATTAACGTTATTTTTCATAACCATTAGAGCTGCTAACAAGATTGGCGCAGTTCAAATAACCCATATCTAGGAACTAGAAGGGACGGTTAGGGTCAGGCACCTACCCTGACGGTTAGGGTTAGGCATCAGGAGGGATGGTTAGGGTTAGGTACCAAGGGGAGGGTTAGGGTGAAGTTTAGGGTTAGAAAACAAAGAATTTGTCAACTTTTTGTGTGTCAATTATTTACATGTCAATATTTGCCTCTGTCGATTATAGTGTGTCTACCTTTTGTCCCTATCAATCTTTTGTCCCTGTTGACCTATTGCCTGTCTAACATCTGGTGTCTATCTAGATTTTGTAGACCTCTTAACTGTTTGTCTTTTATACCACAACCCTGTCCCACCCGCAGTGCGACATGGTTTTGCCAAGGGGCAAAGTTTCTTGCTCTTTTTTGGTTTGCTCCCAACTCAGAATCATCCCTAATAGGTGCATGTAATGTTCTGGTTTAGTTGTGGACCCGGGGTGGTGACAGGAGCAGATACAGAAGCGGATTTAAATAAAAAGGTAGAATCTTTAATGAGTGAATTAGCAAACATGGGAATGGCAAAAGCAAAAGTCTAGGTTTAGCACTAAAGTGCACTTGAAAACTGTAGTGAGGATAATGGGAGAATGTCCAGATAGTGGCAGATAAGAACAGTCCAGTATGCAGGTTAGTGAGCTGAAAAAAACACAGACAGAGGTGATGAGTCCAGCTGGGAGTGAAATGGAGGCAAGGTGCAGGGCGTCAGCAGGCTCAGGCACTCAGGCAGTGGAAAAGGTAGTGGAGGATGCAGGATAGTCCAGTGGGTTTTTGGAGCTGACAAGCAGGCTGGCAGGTAGCGTTTTCACAGGTAACAAGAGGTGAGCACAGATAACTCCCTCTCAGCTAGGCTGAGATACACGTTGCACTGGCAATGAAGGAAGGCTCTGAACCTTCCTAAATACCCCATGCCATGCTATGACTGGCTGAAGGGAGCACATGACTCACCAAGATTGGGCAGTTGAATCACATGGTCTGAAGGCAAGATGGTGGCGCCCATGCCAAACGGAACGGAAACACCGCCAGGCCCTACCAGCCCTGAGTGACAATGTGCCTGCACAGAAACACGCGCAGCCACATTCAACTCCTCTTTCCGTCTGGACTTGGGGAGAAGCAGGCAGAACTCTGTGGAATTTGTTCAGCACCAGGGGTTTGAGTAAGGAAATGTGAAAGGAATTGGGAATTTTCAGATATGGGGGCAACTGTAGGCGATAAGCCACGGAATTAATGACTTCAATGATGGTGAAGGGACCGATAAAGCATGGGGCAAACTTCATAGATGGTACTCGAAGATTTCGGGTGGACAGCCAGACTTGGTCTACAACTTGCATGCGTGGTACCTTCCTACGCTTTTTATCGGCCTGGATTTTATAACGGGAGGACGCCTTCACCAAGTCAGCATGCACCTGAGTCCAGATGGCAGCAAAATCCTGCACCTTATCTTCTACGGCTTGGACATCTAAGACAGGCAAGCTTTGAAATTCCGGAACGCAGGGGCGAAGACCGTAAACGATCTGAAATGGAGTTTGATTTGCTGAAGAGTGATAGGAGGCATTATGTGCAAACTCGACCCATGGCAGCAATGCAGCCCAATTATCTTGAGACGATGTCATAAAAATTCTCAGGAAGGTCTCTAGGTCTTGATTAACCCTCTCAGTGGAGCCATTGCTTTGCGGGTGGTAAGCTGTGGAAAAATTTTATTTCACCTGAAGAACAGAACATAATGCTCTCCAAAACTTTGCAGTAAACTGAACACCACGGTCAGAGACTATCTCAACAGGAAGACCATGGAGACAGAATATGTGCTGAATGAACAGGTGAGCCAAGTCAGGGGCTGTAGGCAGCTTCTTTAGGGGTATGTAATGGACCATCTTTGAGAATCGGTCTACTACGACCCAGATAGTAGTGAACCTTTGTGAGTTTGGCAGATCTGTGACGGTCCATGGAGAGATGCGTCCATGGATGTGATGGAGTGGGTAGTGGCAACAATTCACCAGCCGGGGCCTGTCGAGAAGATTTATGCTAGGCACAGAAGGAGCATGAAGAAATGAATTCTAATACGTCCGTTTTCATGGATGGCCACCAATAGTTTCTCTTTAAAAACTCCAAGGTCTTCCGGGTGCCAGAATGCCCTGCGAAGCGAGAGGAATGTGCCCAAGTGAGGAGCTGCTTCCTTAACTCTGGGACCACGAACGATTTCCCAGTAGGCGGTTGGACCTGTAAGGTGGCGAACACTCTTGACTCCAAGACAGGGGTATTGTGTTGATTCTCTAGTTTGTCGTCACAGAGGAGGGATCTAGATAGAGCATCTGCCGTTTGATTGAGTAACCCAGACCAGAAGGTCAGAGTGAACTGGAACCTGGCAAAAAATATTGCCCATCGGGCCAGACGAGGACTTACGCATTGAAGATTCTTGAGCAAAAGAAGATTTTTATGGTCAGTAAACACAGTGAATGGAAACTTTGCTCCTTCCAGCAGATATCTCCATTCTTTTAATACCAACTTCACTGCCAGGAGTTCTTGTTCGCCTATGGAGTAAGTTCTATCGGCAGGCGAGAATTTCTTGGAGAAAAACCCACAGGGATGAACTCGATTGTCCTCATAACACTGGGATAGGACTGCTCCCACAGCTTCCGATGATGCGTTCACTTCCAATATTAAAGGCCTATCCAGGTCTGGCTGTCGAAGAACTGGTGCAGAAGTGAAGGCTTGTTTTAGGAGCTGGAAGGCAGATTCTGCTTCAGGTGACCATAGGACAGTATTGGCACCTTTACAGATCAGGGCTGTAATGGGAGCCAGTAATGACGAGAATCCCTTTATGAAGCATCTGTAGTAGTTGGCGAACCCTCTCTGGATGGCTTTCAAAGTCTGAGGTCGGGTCCAATCCAAAATCACCTGTACCTTCTTGGGATCCATTTCCAGACTGGAGCCAGAGATGACATAGCCAAGGAAAGGCACACTGGGTACACTGAAGACACATTTCTCCAACTTGCAGTAATGGTGATTCTTTCTCAGACGAGTTAAAACTTCCTTCACATGTTCATGATGTTCTACTACAGAAGACAAAAAAATTAGTATATCATCCAGGTAGACAACAACTGAGACGTATAACAGGTCCTGAAAAATCTCATTAACAAAACTCTGAAAAACAGCAGGAGCGTTACATAATCCAAAGGGCATCACCAAGTATTCGAAATGTCCATCCCTGGTATTAAAGGCGGTCTTCCATTCATCGCCAGCCCGAATACGGATGAGATTATAAGCCCCTCTTAGATCAAGCTTTGAAAATATGATGGAGCCCTTGACCCTGTCAAACAACTCTGTAATCAGGGGAAGTGGGTAACGATTCTTTACTGTTATGTCATTGAGACCCCGGTAATCTATACAAGGTCTCAGGCCACCGTCCTTCTTGCCAACGAAAAAGAACCCAGCTCCAGCAGGTGAGGTGGAAGGTCGATTAAAACCCTTTGCCAGGTTGTCCTGGATGTATTCGGACATGGCTTGCGTCTCAGGCAAGGATAATGGATAGGTACGACCACGAGGAGGTATCTTGTCAGGTATTAGATCGATCGGACAATCCCATTCTCTGTGGGGAGGTAAGACATTTGCTTGTTGCTCAGAAAACACATCAGCGAACATCTGGTATTCCTTAGGAATGGCAGGTGATATTAATGGAGCTGTCTTCCTTACAGGTCGCATTTTGGGAAGACAGGATTTCTGACAGTCTGAACCCCACAAAAGAACCTGCATGGAACACTAGTCTATCCTGGGATTATGCTGGCGTAACCAGGGTAGACCTAGGATGATTTCTTGAGAAGCCTCTGGTATCACGAAGAACCTTAAAAGTTCTGAATGAAGTGCTCCAATTCGGACTAGAACTGGTTGAGTCTCCTTGGTGACTATTCCATTAGTTAGAGGACGTCCATCTACAGAGGTCAGAGAAATAGCTTGATTGAGAGGTGTACACGGAATCTGTAATTTATTGATCAAGCTGGAAGTCATGAAATTTCCGGCTGCTCCGGAGTCAAGAAGAGCAGTAACAAAGACAGGTTTAGGTTTGAGATCTAAAGCGAAAGTAATTTTAAAATCTTTAGTATTTGAGGACAGCCTCATAACTCCTAACTTGATGTCTCTGGGGTCAGTTAGGATTTGGCATTTCCCGGTTTACAGGGGCAAGAGACTACCAGGTGACCTGACTCTCTGCAGTACAGACAGAGGTTTTTTTGTAATCTTCTGAGACGTTCCTCTTTGGAGAGGTGGGTATGATTCACCTGCATTGGCTCTTCATCTGTAGGAGAAGGAATAGGACGGGTAGGAAAGGAAGGGGTGAATGACCTTTGCCGGTCAGTTCTGTGCTTTTCAGCCTGACTTTCTCTGAAGCGCAGGTCAATTTTATTACAAAGTGAAATCATGTCATTTAACTTAGTTGGAAGCTCCCGGGTGACCAGGTCATCTTTTAGTTGATCTGACAGGCCATGCCAAAAGGCTGAGGTGAGGGCTTCCTCATTCCATCTGAGTTCTGATGCCAAAATTTTAAACAGCACGGCATATTAGCTGACAATCCGCGACAGAGTTTAGGATTGCCGTCGAACTTGCTTGGCATAGGGAGATGTAAGCGGGGAGGCAACCTGCCTCCTGTATTCATAGACGCTGAAGCAGATGTAGTTGTTGGTACTCCAGGGGTGGATAAGGAAGTTTGTAAATTATCCTGTCGCTTAGACATCTCTTGCAGAAATTGAGCCATTTGATGCTGCATAGTTTCCAGGTTTTCTAGACGACCAGAAATGCACCGGAATAAATCCACTCCAGACTCCTGTTCCGTGGCCGGATCCATGAGGCCAGTGCAAACTGTAATGTTCTGGTTTAGTTGTGGACCCAGGGTGGTGACAGGAGCAGATACAGAAGCGGATTTAAATGAAAAGGTAGAATCTTTAATGAGTGATTTAGCAGACATGGGAATGGCAAAAGCAAAAGTCCAGGTTTAGCACTAAAGTGCACTTGAAAACTGTAGTGAGGATAATGGGAGAATGTGTAGATAGTGGCAGATAAGAACAGTCCAGTATGCAGGTTAGTGAGCTGAAAAAAACACAGGCAGAGGTGATGAGTCCAGCTGGGAGTGAAATGGAGGAAAGGTGCAGGGTGTCAGCAGGCTCAGGCACTCAGGCAGGGGAAAAGGTAGTGGAGGATGTAGGATAGTCCAGCGGGTTTTTGGAGCTGACAAGCAGGCTGGCAGGTAGCGTTTTCACAGGTAGCAAGAGGTGAGCACAGAGAACTCCCTCTCAGCTAGGCTGAGATACACGTTGCACTGGCAATGAAGGAAGGCTCTGAACCTTCTTAAATACCCCATGCCGCGCTATGACTGGCTGAAGGGAGCACATGACTCACCAAGATTGGGCAGTTGAATCACATGGTCAGAAGGCAAGATGGCGGCGCCTATACCAAACGGAACGGAAACACCGCCAGGCCCTACCAGCCCTGAGTGACAATGTGCCCGCACAGAAACACGCGCAGCCAATGCCCCTCGCCAAACACCAGCGCCACCGCCAGACACCCCCCGCCATAGTGACCTCACAGGTAATACCCGACGACCACCATGCCGAGAAACCCTGGCCGTGACAGTGCGTTGAATTGTACTCACCATGTTTATGTAGTAAACATGCCTTGATAATATTAATTCACCATTGTCTGGGATGCAGTGTATGTGATTTTGGGTCAATGTTGGGTCATTACACATCTCTTAAATACCGTGAATAGAATATAAAAGTGTGGGCAATAGTGCATACCCATTTAAACAGACACATACCATTAATATGAAATAAATGAGCTCTGGACATTTATTTTAAAGCCTGATGTCCAATTGTTTTATATAGGGTAGGTCAGTTGTAATGAAAAGCATGTACTGTCTCTGTGGTGCATATACACTTTCAAACACCAACTTATAACATAAAAAGATGTTTTATTTATTCCATCTATAATAATTGGATGAAGCATTCATAAAGTATTTAATATTCCAGGAGCTAAAAGATAATAATCAATTCATACAGAACAGAAACATAAAAAATTTAAAATAAAATTAAAAAAATTTAAATAAGTAGGAGGATGACAGTAAAATAAAGCATGTCTCTTATAGAACAAAAAGGATGAGAATTCCGCACAGGACTGAAATATAAAGGCCCCCAAAAATCAAATACCAACTATTGCTAATAATATTAAAGGTATAGAATCCCTTTACATAATTTGAACTTTCGTTGGTGGAGCACCCATGGAGTAATGTAATAAATACACTTGAGTGGGTTCTCATCTTCAAGAAGGGAGAGTTGAAAGCAGAAATAATTATTTTCGGGGCACTCTGAGCCTGCAACCACTGTATGGGTGAAGGTTATAATGCTTTTCCATAGTGCATAGGCTAGGACAAGGCAGCCTTTATATCCCACTCTAATGCTGGGTACATACTAGATGATATGTTTTCCAATCCCATGGATTGAAGCAACATATAGGGTACATCGCCTAGTGTGTACCCATGATATGCGTGCTCCCGCAGGTCGCTAGAGACATCGAAAGTACTGCAGGGCCAATGGGCGATGTCGCTGATGAAGCCATGATACACAATGCACCATGACACGTCCCTCACCCTGCTGGATCCAGCATCAGCAAGTGTCTATGCACTTGACACATCCCGGGAACCATCACTGGCGATGCCGTTAGTCGTCGAAATCCCAAAGCCTATCTTTAGCCCAATGCCGAAATCCTGACAACCGTCATACCGAACGAAGGTAAGCGGGGCATGTTAGGTGTTAGCCACGGGGTGGGGGGGGGAGGGTTAGGTTTAGGGACCCCCGGGGGTAGATTAGGATTAGGCACTCCGGGGAGGGGTAGGCACCACCGGGGGGAGGTTAGGGTTAGACAGCCCCCCAGAGAGCGTTAGGTTTAGGGTGTGGGAATAGGGGGTTAGGTTTAGACACCACCAGGGGGAGATTAGGGTTAGGCACCACTAAGGGAGAGTTAGGGTTAGGGGGGGGGAGGGTTATGGTACTGACTGCCCCTGTGTGGATCTTCATCCATCGGGATGCCGCTGTCGGGATTCAGCCGCCGGTATTTCATACTCAACCCGTATGGCCCCCCTGGAGGATTTGCACATGTCTGTGGCACCAGTTTAATCATTTCCAGCAATCTGATAACTTTATTGAGGGATTTTTTTTTGCATAGCAACTGATTATCTGCGTTTCTGCCCATAGACTTTAAAACTACAATACTACTGGGTGTTGTGCAAAATGTCGACATTCAGAACGTCAACATGGGCGTTATGTTGACATTGTGCATTTTGACAGTTGTCGGTATGTGTCAACATAGCGTTTCTACAGTATTTAAGTGCTAACCAGTTGCTTTGAAAAGCCAACGATTAGTAAATAGTCCTGTGACCTATGGCACAACTATGTAAATAAAAATTACAACCTACATATGAAGCCAGCTGATAAGAGCTATCATCCTGCAATCCAAAGGAAGCCCATCCAGCTGGCCAGGGAGTCAGATAACCTCTGTTGATGTTTTTGCTATCCTCATGACCCACAGCCAAGTGCCCTGCAGATACTAAGATACTCACCCCCTCTCCCTTCTCTGTTCACTATTGATCCGTAGTAGAAGTTAGAATCTATGCTATACACTATGGGCCTGATTCAGCGTTCACTGCTGATCGCAAATTCACTATTATCGGGAGTTAGAGCGTGCGCAGGACCCGTTCTGTGCATGTGATTGACAGGCAGAGGCGTTTACTGGGTGGTGCGGGGACGGCCTGCATTCCCTGAAACGGGGGCATGTCATATTTTCTGGGAGTGGCAAGGCCAGGATCTGCGTCCATGAATGCAGACTCCTTGCCTCGCATGCCGGACAGCCTGCATAACCAATGGTCGTGATGGTGATCCCAGGCTGAGACCTCGGCCGTAGCACTGGGATCGCAGATGCAGCAGGGGGTTTCATGCGGAATTGGTATGTAATGCCGGCGGATCAAATACCGACAGCGGCCGGCCGACTGATCGAAATACCGACAGCTGAAGGTAAGTACCCTAACCCTCCCCTCTGCCCCCCTAACCCTCCCTTAGGGGTGCCTAACCCTAACCTCCACCCCTAGTGCCTAACCCTAACCTCCCCCCGTTAGTGCCTAAACCTAACCCCCCCTTCCTGCACCCTAAACTTAACCATCCCAGGGGGTGTCTAACCCTAACCCCCCCCTAGTGGTGCCTAAGCCTAACCCCCCTTTCCCCTTCCCTAACCCTAACCATTCCGAGGGGTGCCTAACCCTGTCCCCCCGGGGGTCCCTAAACATACACGACTAGACGCTAAGACAACCGGCTTACCTTAGTTCAGTAAGCCGGGTGTCGGGATTCCGTAGTGGGGCTAATGTTAGTTGTCGGGATTCCGTAGTGGGGCTAATGATAGGTGTCGGGATTCCGCAGTGGGGCTAATGATAGGTGTCGGGATTCCGTAGTGGGGCTAATGATAGGTGTCGGGATTCCGTAGTGGGCTAATGATAGGTGTTGGGATTTCTACGCCTATCTTTAGTCCCATGTTGGGATGTAAGTGTCGAGATATCATCGGACGGGATAGCGCCCGCCGGTATCCTGACTACATCCCATGTCATGCACCTCCTGCTGTAATTGCATTTTAGCAAGGACGGAACTGCACAGCTGCTTGTGTGCGGATTTGCAATTCTGTCCTCTGCTGTGATCCAGAGATGCCGGGTCGGCCGTTCGGTGAAATCCACCATGTTGGATTTCACAGATTTACCAATCACGATCAAAAAATTACCATGATTGGCAGATCGGTGAAATGTAACATATAGAATTTCACCGATCCTGTGACGGATCGCAGAACATCGATGTCCGCCATTCGGCATTTCCGACCAGCGAATTGGCAGATCTGATTGCAGGATCGCAGCGATCCATGTCTGATGTATGGGGGCCTTAACGTGTATCAGTGGCCATTAGAGCAATGACAAGTGGTGGAGTTTATGCAGACTGGGGGATCCTAGACAAAGCAACACTGTACCTGTACCCAGAGGAGTAGCGTGGAACCATGGCGCCCGGATAAAGTCATGTCATAGCACCCCTCCCCACTCCCTGTACTGAACTGTGCCAGTGGGGTATGGCCAGCCTAAGGGGGAATACTGAAGTGAAGAGAAAAACAGCAAACAGTATCATTATCACGCTGGGCATTGAGGGAAATAGAATGCTTTGTTGATGCACTATCTGACATTAAGGGGTAACTCCTTTGGCACTGCTTTGTTTATGTATAACACCTAGGATCTGACTTTTATGTATTTTGGATCATTGTTATAAGGTAATAGAGGAGATTGTATTATATATTCTGATCTTTTAACTTAAATTGGCAAAATATATGTGCAAGAGTGAGATTCCCCAGGGTGCACAGCTTATTACTGCGATTACTGCCCCAAGCAGCTGTCACTGGAGTGGGAACACCGTTGGGAAGCTTCATTCTTAGAAATCCGGAACCCTGGATGGCGCCCTCTGTCCATTTTGGCGCCCGGAGCTCATGCTCCACTGGAACCACCCTCGCTACACCCCTGCCTGTACCTCTACTCTTTGGGGTCAGGATACTGTAGAAATTGTATTATGTTATATTTTTATTTTATTTTATTATACTCTGTGTGGAGTTCTATTTATTATTCAGAATTATTTGTTTGACAATTGTATTTATGCACACAGGAAATCTAAAACTTTGGGCCTGATTCAGAGCCGCTCGTAAGCGGCCGCTCGTTCGTTACGACCGATGTTCGCACAACTGCGTATGCGTACGGATTTTAATACGCATGCGCGAACCAGTCAGTGCGGCCGAAAATCGTGTGCTCGCTAAATAGCGAATGCCTGCTATTTTGAGTGACAGGAGGAGGCGTTTGTGGGTGGTAACAGGGGAAGGTGCTTGAAAACGGGGAGTGGTAATCCGAACGCAGGCGTGCCAAACGGTCAAAACAGGCGTTTTAAGGGTGTGCATAATTACTGAAGCAGCGTCATCGACCACGTCACTTGGTTGTTTTATAGTCAGAACTGCTCGCATGATTGTGGTAGGAAAAACCAACCACAAGAATAGCGAGCAGTTCATACGCCGTCCGATGTACTCGATTAATCTAATAAATAGCGGACATGACGTATGATGCGAGCGGCCAGGGGGCGTTTTTCAAAATTACGTTCGCATGTTTTGTTCGCTTGTTCAGACATAGAGGCGTGAACAGACCGCAAAGAGCGAACGGTTAATTTAAATAGCCAGCCCCTTTTTCTGGACGAGCGAGCGCAAATAGCGTCCGGCTCTGAATCAGGCCCTTTGATCCATCTGTGGCATGTACAGATGTGGCCACATACTCCTATAATCAATTTGCACCAAATACCCCGGTTTGGTGCACCATGAAAAATGTGACTAAACCGCGGCGTTCATCTTTTTTTCTCAATAATGTGAGAAAAAAGGCAGGAGACCAGGGACAGATGTGACCATGCCATGCGTATTGCCACACAACACTGTGCAAATTTACACGATTGCGACACAAGTACAATTTTTTTTCCCCGAGTACACTACAATGCGGGTTTATGCCCTGAGTACACTACAATGCGGGTTTATGCCCTGAGTACACTACAATGCAGGTTTATGCCCTGAGTACACTAAAATGCGGGTTTTTATGCCCTGGGTACACTACAAAAAGGTACCATGCGTGCGAAATAGACACAAAAGTGCAATAGTCCAAAACTTGCTATCTGTTGCGTGGCATCTGAGTCGCGCCATGCAATTTATGCCATATGGCACAAAAACACTAGGGGGTCTATTTACTAAGCAGTGTTAGGAGACAGAGTGAAAAGTGATAAGAAAGTGATAAGTACCAGCTAATCAGCTCCCAACTGTCATCTCACAATTTGAAAAATGACAGTTGGGAGCTGATTGGCTGGCACCTTATCACTTTCTTATCACTTTTCACTTTGTCTCCTAACACTGCTTAGTAAATAGACCCCTAGGTGACCTAGCAGAAATAGAGTCACCAGTTTCACCGAGTAAACTGCCAAACTAATAGACAAAGCTTCTGCACTAGCAGACAAAGCTATAAGTACTAGCTACAAGTAGGTAGATCCAATTCCACAGAGGAACCTTATTTAAGCTGGGTACACACTTTTGGCGATATATGTCGTTTTGAGCCAGATTGGAATGACATATCGTCCATCATGCGCGCTCCCATGCTTTGTTCATAGCATCCTCTCATCTGCTGTACTGCATGACAGTTATGATGATCCGGTGGGCAACGGCATGCTCCTGGATGCAGCCATTGAATGATATATATCGCGCAGTAGTGCGCTACATCGTTCAGTGTACGGGCGACCAATGTATTGTTACATCAGTCGTCTCGCTGGCCACGATCCAGGGTCGTTTAATGTGTACCCAGCATTAGCCAAAAAATGCAATCCAGGGTATCATGTACAAGCTGTAAGAGAGTACTATGGGGGTCATTTAGACCAGCTCGCGAGTGAAGGGCGCTCGCTAGCGGGTCGATGTTACCCCAATGCGCATGCGCACGACGGAGGGAGCCAAGCGACAGCCAAGCTGTTGCTCCGGGTCTCGCACCAAAGGGGGCGTGCTGTCGATGGTGACTGACAGCACGCCCCCTTTGGTGGGCGTGCCGGGGGCGTGGCTGCCAGACAGAGGTGTTCCCATGGGAACGCCTACCGTCTGAAACCGGCACCACTGACATCAGTAATGATGTCAGTGGGAGTGATTTTGGCTCTGATAGAGCCAAAATCACTCCTGGGCTTGCGGCAGCGAGACCCTACCGCAGGGTCTCGTCGCAAGCCCGATGGTCAAAGACCATCGCGACCATCTCTTTGGCCGCTCGCATATGCTGTGGGTGGTCACCCACAGCTATACGAGTGGCCAGGAGGCCGCTCCATTTTCAGGTAGGAGGGCACTGATTCAGAGCGAGCGCTGACCCTTTTCACTACATCTACCTCCATCTGTAGAGGAACAGCATATTCTTTCTTACAGTGTGCTGAACCTCTAGTTACCCCCACAGCTGTTACAGGAACATACATCAAACAAATATATCATACTTATTGTCATTGTTTTCTGGTGAAGTATTCACCTAGCAGAAACATTCTCAAACACTGCATTGTTTGTTTCAGCCTGATGCAGGTTGTGAGTTACTATTGCATTATTGCCTGTGCACGTGTAGTGTGATTGCATTATTATGCTATGCTATTGTCCATTAAACTGTCAGTTGTATTCAATTGTTAGCCCATATGGGCAAGGCTATTGTATTATCTAAATTACATCTTGTCCCAAGTATTTGCTGTGGCTACCACTGATCACATATCAGGCCAAAGGTTACTGGCTATTTATCCTAACAACGTGCCAAGTGGCTTCTCCCATGTTCCCGTGAGTGTGTGTTCTGCAGGAAAAATAAAATGCAGGGGCACACTCTGGCCTGATTCAGAGATGCACAATATTGCAGCCACTATTGCGACTTTTTTGCTGTGTCACAGTGGAGGTGATAAGCAAATGTTAGTTTCAGCCTTCCCCATGTGTACTAGCGAGTGCCGGAGAGTGCAAACCCTGAGACACCCACTTTCAATGCCCGTGGATGGTTCAACTCCTTTGGTCCATCATCGTGAGCACCATCGACCCTTGCACCGGCCTATGGCGGACGCAGTGTCTCCTTCTTAACTCCATATAAACATGGGCCCTGGGGCTGCAGCTCTGTGACTGAGAATGCAGCCGAGTTCTCTGACATGCCTCGCTGCGCTCCCATAACACACCCGAGACAGAATTTTTTGTGCACACTTAAGGCCATCTCCAAGACACCACCCAGGAATGCCCATGGTTTTGCCCCGTTGTTCCTAATGCCAGCAATCCCGTACACAACAAAGCATTTGTGCATACACTTGGGGTAATGCATGCGCCGTAAGAGTTTTCAGTATTTTTTGCGCATGCGTAGTAGCAAATAATTTCTCCACTCCACCAAATTCCACATTGAGTTCAGTTTGCAACCACCTCTGAATTAGACCCTCTAAGCACTAAGAATACTGATAGTGAAGGCAATTATGATAAACTCCTCAATTAATGGAGTATAAGGGGCCTATTCATGATGTTAATTATCGGGGTGTGATCGGACCCCGATAATTAACATTCTAACTCGCCGCGGCTACTGGAGCAATTCATCATTGCTCTGGCACGTGACAGCTGAAGCTAAATCAGCTGTCCCCGCGACCGGCTTCACTGCTCCTTTTTCGGAGCAGTGAATCTTTTCACTGCAGCGCATGCACGACCTACTAGCGGCTGGTGGAAGGAGCCGGACAGGGGCAGAGGGATCCGAAATGGAAGGAGTGAGTTGCGATCCCAGAGCAGGAGCATTCGCCATCTGAAGATGGCGAATGCTCCCGCAGTCAGGCTCCGAAAATATGATAGTTTCGGAGCTTGATGAATTCTGTGGGGACAGCGGGCCATTCTGCAAGAGGAAGGTTATCTCCTGCTTTACATTCCTGATGGATGGCCTCATATCTTGTAATATGTTCATTTTCACCTGCTTTTGTGAAAATGAAGTCATGTTGAATAGTCCCCTAAATGAGGTTCTTAGCACGTTTGTCAAAAAATGCATGCCCATCCACTGCATCAAGGTGATCTCATCAGATGGGTCCCTGAAACTGCTGTTATGAACATATTATATCAATTTATCAAGGACTTAACTAATAGTAATAATGCTCCCCATTTCATATGTATGGTCAACTAATTGATTGTGTAGGTAGTCAGGTAGTGGTTTCTAGATCAACCCCTAGAGGACCCTGCAAGGATGCACAACCTTGTGAGGGAATCTGACTTGAGTAGATGCACTTATTGAAATGAAAACAAAGAAAGGTAGAGTCGAACAAAAACATCTAACACCCCTCTCCAGTCCATTGGGTAAACTTATGCTAGGTACACACTGACAGGTATATTGGCCAATCAATTGATCGGCCAATATATCAGGTGCCCGTTGGTCATGTGTGTGTACCAGCGATATATGACGTCGTTCACAGACATATCGCATTGGCTGTGCTGCACAGCCGATGCTCAATATATCTGCAGATATATAGGGGGAGAGGCTCTGGATTGCACACCCTAAGCACAAAGTGAGGTGCTACTTGCTGAGACTTGTAGTGCTGCAAGCAAAAAAAACAAAAAACAAAACAGAACAAAAAAAAAACAGATGCAAGTGCACACTCTAACTGTGCTGAACCTAATAATAATACTGCTAAATTGCATCCAAGAGGTTCTTTGCATAATAATGGCCATAATTATGGGCCTGCCCACCGCCTCCAGGTATATCTGTCCATCGCGCTGTGTGTACGGGCGATCAGCCAACCCCCGGGCCAGCGGGACCTGCAGACAGAAGGAAGATGATGGTTCGGTGTGTATGAACAACCATCATCTGCAGATATATCTTCTAGGTGTGTACCCACCTTTACTGATGTTCAGTTGCACAAGAGGAGGTGTTGCCCATAGCAACTAAAGTCTAGCTATCGCTTCTAGAATGTACAAAATATATTTTAGCTATATTCTAATTAGTTGGTATCGGCAACACCCCCACATTTGTACAGCTGCACTTTGGTAAATTCCAGGTTCAGGGTAGCTCCTGGATGTGCATGGGCTACATAAGTATTATATTTAAGTGTATGTGTAAGGTGTAACACATTGAATTCACAGGTTACAAAACCACAAGAAACTGGAAAGCAGAAGTGAGAAAACAGCCTGAGAACACATTGCTGGCTATGGGCTCTATTTACTACAATCCGCATATTGAATGCGGATTGTAGTGTGATATTACCGAGTGAATTCACATATCACAGGGATTTACTATAAATCCCTTGCAGGGACAGAGCTTGCGATAAATCCCATCCGCACTCTAGTCGCGGTATTTTCGGAAAAAATACTGCGACTAAGAGCCCGCGCATGCGCCGACCCACCGTCGCTGCTACCCCCCACCGCCGCTAAGCCCCGCCCACCGGTGATAAGCCCCGCCCCCCATGATCGCGGACCCCCCCTCCCCCCCGCGACCCCCCATCCCTTCATTACACTTACCTGCATCCTCCTGGCCTCCAGTGATCTCCGGGCTTCCCGATCAGGTGATCTCCCATACTGCACTGGGGCCCGATCACCTGATGACCGGGCAGCAGTGCACTGTGGGAGACCAGCTGACCGGAGAGGAGCCATCACCGGAGGCCCGATCACCGGTCCCTGAAGTCAGGTAAGTAAAAAAAAATGTTTAAATTTTTTTTTTCTTTTTTTTACAGTAATCAGCTAGCGGTCTGTTTAGACCACATAGCTGATTACTGGTACCGGCTCCCGCCTCTGCTCTCCCCGTTAGAGCAGAGTGGGAGCCCGGTAACCGGGGGAGACCCTGGATAACGCCACCTCCAGGTGGCGTTATTATCACAGGGCTTCCCCCGGTATTTTTTTACAATTTATTTTTAGTAACTCTGGTCGGATCACATTTCCCATTACAATTATGGGAAATGCGATCTGCTTTACTAAAAATAAGTGATACTAGGGGTTGGAGTAGAATTTTACTAATTCTACTCCAATTGCCCTGTAATAACTACAGGTGAAACTAAAGTAATGTGAAAAGGGTGTGAAAACACCCTTTTTCACT
Organism: Taudactylus pleione; assembly: GCA_031769625.1. Lineage (NCBI taxonomy): Eukaryota > Metazoa > Chordata > Amphibia > Anura > Myobatrachidae > Taudactylus > Taudactylus pleione. Next base: position 10,635,447 of record JAUIMM010000300.1, read on the forward strand.
TTATTTTAGTAAAAATAATGTTAATAAATAGAGCCCTAAGACATAATTGATCACATTATTGAAGCACCTCACAGCAAGCAGATGTTACCCTTGTTCATCTTAGTACAGCTTAGAGTTTAAAAGCAATGTCCAGTTGATTACTTCACATTCCCATGTTATTTCATAAGCGTTTATTATTTATTTTTATATTTTCAATATGAGATGTACTAATTCACCAAAAGCCTTAAAAACTGGTCTTTATTGGCTGTTGTTGAAAATTGTGGAGAATAGAATTGTTTGTTTGGGTTTGTTCGACGACAGTTAAGCCAACCTTAGTGTAGAGGGCAAGGCTGAGGCGCTAAGGACTCTGGAGACAGACGTACCACTCAACAGCAGCTTTATTATGTGTAAGTGTAGGAACATCAGGCACCGCAGCACAGGAGTAGGAGGGAGAAGGGTGAAGGATGGGAGTGAAGGAGCTATGCAGAATATAGGGGGAGATGTACTAAGCCTTGGAAAGATATTAAGTGGAGAGAGATAAAGTACCAACCAATCTGCTCCTGTCACTTTACAGGCTGTTTGAATTTTGACAGTTAGGAACTGATTGGTTGGTACTTTGCGGTCTATGTACTAAGCCTTGGAGAGATATAAAGTGGGTGGAGATTCAGTACTAACCAAACAGCTCCTAACTGTCATTTTTCAAACACAGCCTGCAAGTTGGCAGTTAGGAACTGATTGATTGAAATTCTATCGCCATCCACTTTATCTCTCTCCCCCATAGACACACTTGAGTTGATTCAGAGATGAATACAATTCTGCTTGGTGGATGGATCTCATGATTTATTGCGACTGCGCATTTGAGCAGCTACGGGCAATTCAGATTCATATGCATCTCAACAGCATCTATGCTTGCGGCTTAGTGGATGTAATTGGTTCAGCGACTGGATGTTCGCCAGTAGGGTAAGTGTTCCAGAGCACTGGGCATGCCCTCAGAGTGACAAGAAAAGGGGGCGTGTCATGCAGGTACGCCCCGTGATCCGTGGCTATTCCCCTTTGATGCAAGGCCACACCCATTATTCATCCATGCACCTTCGGCGTGAGCATAGAGTTCTCGGACAGTACCAGTAAGAAATAAAAGCTACCTGCTCCGCTGATACACCGAGATGTGCCCGATTTCAGACAGTATAGAGTCGGTGCACTTGCGTCATGAGATAGCTGCTTTCACAAATGGATGTATAGCATCGGTGCGTCTGCATAGATGTGGCTAACTCTGAATGCAGGCAGAGACCCACATTTATTTCTGAGCATGCAATGCAGTCCCAAAAGCGTGTGAGTCTGAATCTGTCCCACTGTTTACACCTGCAGAAGGGAGCACACCGTGAGCTAACATACTACACTTCAGTCACTACTACTAATCACATTTGGATGAGTGCTGCCAGGCAAACAGTGTCACCTCCAACGATGACAGAAGCATTGACAATAATGAAAGTATTGCAGATGGGAAGAGAGCAGACCATTGATCTATTCTTAGATGGTGCCGTATTACCAGGGTGATGACAGGCTATGCATATGGAAATTCTATGACCAGAAGGAGTATGGAAAAAAAAGCTTGCTACTGTGTATATGTCAGCAGCTGCTTAACAGGGAACTTACAATAGCTGCTTTATTGTCCCCCCACCCCTAATGGTATTGTCTTTTTTATTTTTTTGTTAACTCATTTGAAGACCTGGGGGTAAATTTACTAAAGGTCGATTTGATGGTCGATTTGAAGTGTGATTTAGCTCACCTCAAACCGCATTGTGACAACCCCGTTTTTTTTCCAGATTTACTAATGGTCGATTTGTTTTGCGATTTGCAAAACAAACTCCATTTGATTTGGTTTTGAGCAGTGATTTGCTGTTCGATTTGACATGTTCATGTACAAATCGAATGGCAAATCCCAATTCAAACCAAACTGCAAATCCCTGTCTGCATTGAACTGTTTCATGCTTTCACTTTCAGCACGAGAAGTACATTTTCACACAGATACATGCAGACATCAGTGAGATGCCTGCATGTATCTGACAGTAACAAGCAAATAGTTGAAAGTAAAAAAAAAAAAAAAAAAAAAATTAAACCCAGTCCTGGTTGACTAAGTACAGGGAAAAAATTGCGTAGGGTCTCCCTGTACTTAGGGCCTGATTCAGAGTCGGACGCTCTTTAAAGTCGGCAACTTTAGCATGTTATCTGATTTACCCCACACATGCGTCACAAGCGTTTATATCCCATTTTCACCCATGCTGTAATCTATTTCTTTTTATGTGCAAAACGCATTTTCATATAAGGCATCAATTAAACTGAAGAAATCTTTTTAATACTGCAAAGAAAAACTCTCCGACTTGCATCCGCAAAAAAAGCAAAAGTTGGTTAGGCACGCTCACATGCCTGAACGATGTACAACCAATCAGAGTCAGCAGGACATTTACAAACAGCCAATCACAAGCAATCATCATCATCTATATGCATCCGCCCCAGACCACCCTCAAATAATATGGCTTTCCCAGGCAAATATGTACCTCTATTCATAATTGTGCAAACATGACTGTACTGTACTTGGTACACATGCGCAGAAGGCTGTGGAGATGGGAGAAATCCGATTGGATTCCTCTCAGGGAAGGTGTCCCGATAAGAAGCCCATAGACTTCTATTGGGTAAGATGGCGTTACCCACCGTGATGAAGCACTGGAATGCATCATATTCCGGCACTTAGTACATATGAGAAATGCGGTAAACCCCCGAAAACGGCATGTGTGCATACCGCACACATTGTTCAATATTAGGGATGTGCGCCGACCCCTGTGGTTTGGTTTTGGATCTGTATCTCCTCGTATTTTGGATCTGGATTTGGTTTTGTCAAAACTGCCTCTTGCATGTTTTGGTTTTGGATCTGTATTTTTTTCTTAAATGTATAAAAACTGCTAAAATCATATAATTTCTTTTTTTTTATTGTTCCTACAGTAGTATTAACCTCAATAACATTAATTTCCACTCGAAAACAGTCAATTTTGACCACCTCACAGCTCACATTATTGTTTTCATCCGGTCTAGGCCCAAAATATTCACCAAGCTATATGGCTGACTAAGCTAAGCGACAGCAGTGGGCGGCACAAACACGTGGCAGTTCAACTTCCAACATGGCACATAAAGAAACATATGTTTTCATTAATCAAGAGGCCTGAGGGAGTTGGAGAATGTATGTAGTTGAAGGCAGGGACAGGAAGGGTTGATTAGTAATAAATTTTATTTCATTTTTTGATTCAGAAGCAAATTTATGAGGGTGGAGGGGAGAGTATGGGTGAACAATATGTCTCATGTTTTGTACACAAAATCAACATAGTGGTTTAGAATATATTTTTTTAAATCCACGGGGCATGCATGAGATGCTGTCTGTGGCCATAAACATTTCTGAACATTTTGGCATTCAGCAATTGTATGTAAAAGATTGCAGCAGCAGTGGCAGTTCAACTTCCAACATGGCACATCAGGAACAAATGTTTTTATTATTCAAGAGGCCTGAAGGAGTTGGAGTATGTATGTAGTTGAAGGCAGGAAAAGCAAGATTTGATTAGTAGTAATTTAATTTAATTTTTTGGTTCTGAAGCAAAATTATGAGGGAGTCCTTGCCCCAGAAGAATCCTTGAGTGCTATGCCTGCTGCTGATGCTGCTGGGAGTGGATTTTCATCCCAGAAGGGGACCAGGAAGACTACTAGTAGTACTTTAAAAACAATTGATTGTTAAACAATCCTTTGCAAGGGTAAGCAAGTATGACAGCAGTCACCCAGTTGCATAGCAGATCACTGACATAACATTTATGTTGGTATTAGATGTGAGTCCAATATCCACCAATAATGCAGTGGGTTTTAGATAGTTAATTGAGGTCCTGTGTCCCCACTATCAAATCCCATAAAGATTCCACTTCACTAGAAAAGCAATTCCCAATCTGTCCAGGCACATTAAAGAAAACCTTAATTAGTGGCCTCCAAAATGCCATTGTACCCACTGTCCACTTAATGACAGATATGTGGACAAACTGATCAGAGTAAACGCAAGATTTAAGATACAAGGTTTAAGTCATACGTTGTGTCTTTCTTCCCAACAGACACAGATCTGAAGAGATGCACAGAGCTGTTGGTAAGCAAATTGTCAGCTCAAGTGGCACATGATGCAGTGATGGCTTCTTCAGTTTCTCCAGCAAATGCATCTGCCGAGAAAAAAATAAACTTTCCCAAAAGACCCACTAGTGATGCAGATGAGTATATACAAAACACAAAAATGTTTTGGATGGAATGCGCTGTAGATGATGTAACAGGGAGGTGATTCTTAGATGGTCAAGGTTCCTACCTCTACTTACTCTGGCTTTACAAAGGGTACAGATGACTTGGCAACTGTCTGGATTTGGGTAGAAATAATTCCACATATAAGAAGTGGATTTTTTTGTCTTGTGCCCAGGCATGACAATGGGGTTTTCCTCATCATGGGCCATAACTGTTTCTTCCACTGATGCCTGATTTACACAAACAACATCCTCATCAACAACATTCTTATTAGCGTCAGCTGTGTATCCTGCTATCCTGTTCATCCTGGTGCACTTCCACAGAAGCATCCTCAATTTCTATGTCAGCTTGCTCACTTGTGCTTACATCATCATAACAGGCAGAACCACCAGTCATAAATAAAGGCCAAGGCATTAGCCTTTTCTTGCCACTTCATGTGGTGAAAGGCATGTTGTCAATTTTATGTCTTGCTGCAGCTAACTTTCCCTTTGATGTTTTTTTCTTTACCACTGTAAGATTGGTTCTTGATTTTAGATGCCCTGGCTTAAGCTCTGTATGCCCTTGGTCATAGACTTTAGTAGATTATGTAGATGGACTAGTATCATCATGACTGGTGGCACTGGCAGCACCTCCAACACTAGTATGTGGTTTCTCTCAACTGATTGTTCTCCATATCAACAAACACAAATGAAGTGGGGTACAGCACACATGTCAATTTTTAACAATTTTAAATATTACACTGCGGTATCAATGACCTACAGTGACACAAGATTTTTTTAATAATAAGAGAATAACACACTGCGCTACCACTTAGTGTCACAAGGTTATTTATGAATAAGAATAACACACTGCAATACCACTTAGTGTCACAAGATTATTTATGAATAAGAAAAGAATAACACACTGCAATACCACTTAGTGTCACAAGATTATTTATTTATTTAAAGATTAACACACTACGATACCACTTACAGTGTCACAAGATTATTTATGAATAAGAAAAGAATAACACACTGCGCTGCCACTTAGTGTCACAAGATTATTTATGAATAAGAATAACACACTGAGATACCACTATATTGTCACAAGATTATTTATGAATAAAAAAAGAATAACAGACTGCGCTGCCACTTACAGTGTCACAAGATTTTTTTATGAATAAGAAAAGAATAACACACTGCGCTACCACTTAGTGTCACAAGATTTTTTATGAATAAGAAAAGAATAACACACTGCGCTGCCACTTACAGTGATATCACCATGTTTTATATATAACGCATGTTATTTAGCACTTTGTTGTGGTCGGCGTGTACGCTAATCATTTGTTCACGAATGAGGAAAGAAGTGAAAAGTTGAATATTAGACTGTGCTACCACATACAGTGTCACAAGATTTTGTATGAGTAAAACACTGTGCTACGACTTATAGTGTCACAATACATGGACAATAAACTGCGGTCTGGCCGTCAGTGTCACCAAACAATAATAGCGCAGCTAAGTTGCTAACACACACACAAAAGCACTTTTATTTTTTTTGCACTGGAGAAGAGGACCCCTGAATGACGCAGCAGTCCCTTGAGGAACAACACAGACAGCACCCTTTCTTTATGGACAACAAAGCACCCCTGCCGAGTGCGGACAGACCACCTGCAGTGCAGAGTCACAAATACGTGGATGATAGACTGCAGTCTGGCCAGCAGTGTCACTAAACAATAATAGTGCAGCTAAGCTGCTAACGCACAAACACAGAAAAAAAAAAATATTTTTTTGTGGACTGATATTATTTTTATTTCACTTTTATTTTTTTTACACTGGGGAAGAGCACCCCTGAATGAGGCAGAAGCCCCTTGATGAACAACACAGACAGCATCCTTTCTTTACAGACAACAAAGCACCCCTGCCGAGTGCGGACAGACCACCTGCAGAGTCACAAATACGTGGACGATAAACTGCGGCTGTGTCACCGAACAATAGTAGCGCAGCTAGATTGCTAACGCACACACACAAAAAAAAATAGAAAGAAAAAAATTACTTTTTTTTTTTTTTTTACACTGGGGAAGAGCACCCCTAAGTGACAGCGCACCCCCTGGACGGGATGTTGTTATGTAACCAGTGGCCGCCGGTCACAATCCAGACAGCAGAATGCCAGCTAGGGATTTATGATAGGCGTCGAAATACCGCTGCCTATCATAATCCCGATGGCGGAATCCAGGACGTCGCGTGCCTGAACGAGGTAAGTCCGGGGTGCTCATCCTGTTAGCCGCAGGGGGGGGGTTAGGTTTAGGGCAGTTATTGGGGTTAGTGATAGGTTTTGAGGGGAGGTTAGGGATAGGCACCCCCAGCCAGGGCCGCCATCAGGGGGGGACTGCCGGGCCTGTAGTCCCGGGCCCGGAGAGAGAGGGGGCCCGGTGGTCAGCATTAATGTAGAAGACGCGGCGCAGGCACTGACAGCATTGCAAATAAGATGCCAGCCGCGGCAGCCAATCAGGAGCGGTCGCTCCTGATTGGCTGCTTACAGAACGACAACCAATCAGGAGCGTCCGCTCCTGATTGGTTGTCCCGCGAGCAGCCAATCAGCAATGGCCGCCCCTGATTGGCTGTCGGTCCGTGAGCAGCCAATCAGCAGTTGCCTTATCTGAAATGCCACCGACACTTTCTTGTGGCTGCCGGTGCATAACCCACTGCTGCGGCCCTGCAACCTGGGCCCCCGCTCTCTCCCTGGACCGACTGAAGTAAGTACTTAAGTCCTAATAATGCAACCAGCCTTTCACTGCGCGTCGCCCCCCCCCCAAGTCCAGACAACCTTCCCTACCCTGTGCCTCTCCCCTACTCCTAGCAGCCTTCCCTCCCATGTCCCTCCCCCTTCTCCAGCCTTTCCTAACCTGCACCCCCCCCCCCCCCCCCAATATGGTTCAGCCTTCCCTGCCCTATGCTCTTCCCCAGGGGGGCCCTGAATATTTTATTAGTACCGGGCCCCACAATTTCTGGTGGCAGCCCTGCCCCCAGGGAGAGGTTAGGGTTAGGAACCCCCCCTGGGAGGGTTAGATTTAGGGAGCAGTAAGGAGGGGTTAGGGTTAAGCACCCCTGGGTGGAGGTTAGGGTTAGGCACTAGGGGAGAGGTTAGGGTTAGGCACCCCCGGGTGGAGGTTAGGCACTAGGGGGGAGGTTAGGGTTAGGCACTAGGGGGGAGGTTAGGGTTAGGCACCACTAAGGAAGGGTTAGGGGGGAACACAGGGGAGGTTAGGATACTTACCTGCCTCTGTCTGGATTTTCATCCTGTCGGTTAGCCGCTGTCGGGATTTGAACCACCGTCATTTCAATCACATTCCCCCTGGACAACACAGCACCCCTTTATGGACTACAGCCCTAACCTGATGGACAGAACAACAACACAGCAGCAGCCAGAGTTAATTGACAGGACAAGTGACACAGCAGCTGTAGCACCCAATGAAGGAAGCACCCTTTATATGCTGCAGCCTAAGCCCCTTTATGAACAACACAGCAGCAGCCTTCAGCTCAAGACCCCGACTGGACACACACACTGAGTGACTGACAGTGACTGACTACACATCTGCTAGCTTCTCTCTCCACAGCAGGAGTCCCCGCCGATCGCGGGGACCTTTATATAATCCAAAACCCGCGAGAATTAGACAGCAGGAGGATGACACGTTTTGCTACATTTTCAGATCTGAGTCAGGCGGGAAAACCTAAGACGGACTCGGATCTCGCCTCGGAACACGAAGTTCGGTTGGGTCCGGTTCCCGGAGAACCGGACCCGCTCATATTTATTCAATACATTATAAAAAGCAGAATCTCACTCACAAATGTAGCTCGTACAATTCTTCTACCATACAACAAACCTCTGCTAAGCTTGTTTGGTTGATTTAAGTTTCTTTTTAAAGTAGAGTCTATTGTGTGTATTTGTATTCATTGCAGCTAAATAGTAGCCCTCTTTCTTATATGTGTGCTTTGATCCTGTAAGTGGCTGACATCTGTGCCTGGTGGTGGTAACCTTTTTCTTCATTATAAATTGTTACTTTTTAATCTAGTACTGCACAGAGAGACTTCCACTTCAATCAACCATAAACACCCAACTGTGACTGTAACCTGGCATTGTGAAGACATGCTACTTACAGACATCAGTTTTTATACTGAGATTTATAATGTTATTTAATACTGTACAATGACTAGACTGAATCTTTGGTAGAAACACAGGGGGTCATTCAGACCCGCTCGCGAGCAAAGGACGCTCGCAAGCGGGTCGATGTTTGCCGAATGCGCATACGCACGACGGAGGGAGCTCCGTCGTGCGCATGCGCGAGACCCGGCGAGCGATGAGGAATACGTCGCTTGGGGTCTCGCACCAAAGGGGGCGTGCTGTCGATGGTGACTGACAGCACGCCCCCTTTGGTGGGCGTGCCTGCCAGACGGAGGCGTTCCCATGGGAACGCCTACCGTCTGAGTCCGGCCCCACTGACATCAGTAATGATGTCAGTGGGAGTGATTTTGGCTCTGATAGAGCCACAATCACCCCTGGGCTTGCGGCAGCGAGACCCTACCACAGGGTCTCATCGCAAGCCCGATGGTCGCGATGGTCAAAGACTTTTATTTTAAATATTTTGTCCCTCTAAATCCATTCTCCGATACTTTACCTAATATTACTATTTTCCATCTACTTGATCTCTTCACTCTGGGGGAAATGTGCCAAGCCTTGGAGAGAGATAAAGTGGAGCAGTTGCCCAATGCAAACAGTCAGCTTCTGTCATTTATCATCTTTGAAATGACAGCCAGACGCTGGATTAAGGGCCACATGGGCCTGGGGCTGAAAATTATCAAGTGGAGGAGGGTGTGACTACTGCAGTGCTGTGTGGGTGTGGCCAGTGTTGTGTGGGTGTGGCCAGTGATGTGTGGGTGTGTACACTCCCTACACTATGAGCCCCACCCTCCCTAGGGGGCCCATTTATCAACGAGTTTTACAAGTTTTAAAACTCGTTGTGTATGATGCTCCTATCTGTCATCTGTTTGAAAAATGACAGTTGGCAGCTGATTGGCTGAGCAGCATTTATCATACACAATAAGTTGAAAACTTGTTGTGTATGATAAAACTTGTTGTTAAATGGGCCCCTAAATATGAAAAAGTAGGACATTTGAAAACTTTAATTATGTAAGGCCAACCGTGTGACACACTGCATGTGGGCGTTCCATGACAAATACTAGTGACACCACCTGTGAGAGTCTTTGATGCATGCCACAGTTTTACCCACGCGCAGCAGCTGTGCTATGAGCTGCAGTGTGCAAGACTAGAGCTCTTCTCCATTTGACACTGCAGCAGGTAGGAAGATTTGGGAGTCGGAGCTTTGGGAGAGCGGTAGTAGAGCATAGTGGAAGAAGGGAAGGAAGGTGCTTAAGTGAAATGATGAAATAGAGCAGGAAGCTCACTACTGACATCACTCGTGATGTCAGTGGGACCGCCCCCAAATGGCAGGCGATCCTTCAGGAACGTCTCGGTTTGTCCAGCCACCCCCCCTCCCCGCCTACAAAACGGGGCAAGCTGTCGATCAACAACGACAGCCGCCCCGTCTTGTAGTGAGTCCCGCTGCGAGTGATTTCTTGCTCGCTACGGGGCTTGCGCACGTGCGCACTGCCCGGCCATCAACCCACTTGCGAGCGCATAGCGCTTGCGAGCGGGTCTGAATCAGGCCCACAGTTACTTGCTCTATCTTACTCTATTCCCAACTCAGAATCAGACCAATATCAGTTACAGAATTATTTATACTTTCACACTATTTCTCAGTGGCCACCTTATTATTTTCCTGGACTAGGTTGGATAATCATTTCAAAATAAAAACAATGTTTGATAGCTATACAATATAATGTACTATTACCGTATAATATCATAGAGTAAAATTTCAGAATTTTCAACAATTACTACATTTAGAGAACACACGCACATGAATATAACCGGGATATGGTACTGCAGCAGCTGCACTTTACAGTTTTGGAAACTCATCCCTAAATTATCCAGCGCTGAGTACCAAATCCATTCTGATCTTCAGTATTATATTAGAAGAGGTGCAAATGACAACTTGCTAGCTGTGAGCTACAGTAAAGTAGACTTGCTAAGCTTTTTCTCTAATTGTATGTGGGGGGAGCAGGGGTTGTCCAAAACTCCACCCCCTTACCTTCACCTTTTACTTGAATACTCTCCCAGAATGTCTGGGATACTTCCCAATTTTGGAGAGTGGTCCCAGAATCCAGCCAACCGGGAATCACTGTAATCACATCACCTTTGACCCACAAATCATATAATTGTGCAGCAGTGGCAATGCTACGGTGCCTCAAATATTGTCATTACTCCTCCAGCACAAGCCCCTCAGGGATCTCCCGCATAAGAGGTCCTATAAGAAGGGGAGTTTGCTTTCCAAAATGTAATTTCCACCTAAAGCAGGGGTGGGCAATAAGCGTCTCTCCAGCTGCTGTATAACTACACATCCCAGCATGCCATGCCACAGTTTTTTGTGTATTCAGGGATTTAAAATACTTATTTCAAAAACCATAACATTGCCTTTATTCTCATGACGGCTCACAAATTTGCCATTGTGCTTTACCACCAAGCCATGCATATTACTCATTGGTAAAGGTTTTCTTATTACTTTTACCCTAATTTTGTTTAAGCATATCAAACATCTAAAGCAGCCTAATCAGCATTTTACCAAGACTAGAGAATACACTTAATATAAATTCACCATTGAGCTTTGCTCTGTGTATTTCATATGAACACTCAAAATAAAAATAGATTTATTCCCATTATCCTGGGTCAGCACTTTCCAACATTTCATTGAGTGGACATGTAATTTAATTAATAGATCTAAATCTATTTTGAGCTACTGTTCAGTCCTACTTCCAGTATACAATCTCTGCTGGCAGAGTCAATCGCTGACAGCGGGCCAGGTACACATGCTGCCTGTGACATTCCCATGTAACTACGATGGTGGTATGGGAGTGAGTGACAATTTTGTATAGGGTATAGCTGTTTGCAGGGACGTGGCGCATGCTGTCCGGAGGTAATGTATGTTCTGCTTCATGCTGTTGTAGCCACTGCGGGATACAGTGTAACAATTAGGAAGGGCGTTACTCTAGCACTTTGTGTGCTGTGATTGTTCTATAAGGGTTGTGCAAACGATCCCTAATATAAGCTGCTGAGCAGTGGAGTAACTAGGGCAGGGCCGCCGGGCCACGTGCAGGGGGGGTTGGGGGGTGTCTGGTGGGGTTATGGTTAGATTTGGGGGGAGGGGGAATTAGGTCTAGGCACCCCTGGGGGGGAGGGTTAGGCACCCCCAGGGAGAGGTTAGGGGCAGGCACCCCCCCTGGGAGGGTTAGGTTTAGGGAGCGGTAAGAGGGGGTTACAGTTAGGCACCCCTGGGGGTAGGTTAGCATTAGGCATTAGAGGGGGAGGTTAGGGTTAGGCACCACTAAGGTAGGGTTTGGGGGGGGGGACAGGGGAGGTTAGTGTACTTACCTGCCCCTGTCGGGATCTTGATCCTGTCGGGCATGCGCTGTCTGCATTTCAATCCCATTCCTAATATTCCAAGATGTGACTAGTGTGTTAAATAGTGAATCTCATAATTGCTGTCCCGTCCCATGCTACGTCATGTCACAATGTATATTTTAAGACAGGAGCAACTGAATCTATGCAAAGGTGTCATTTCTACATCCAACTTTAAACCACCCCAAAGTTTGCAAATGATATATACACTATAAAAATAACATGTCACCAACCTTGAGATAAATTTGGTATTTTTGTTGCATGTAAAGTGCTGCAGAGTACAGTATGGTGGCACAATATATCTATACATGTTATTGTTGTTTTTAATAATAATAATTATAATTGTTATTATTATCTAAAAATTAAAGTGCAGAATTAACTCTATTAAGTAAAACATGATGAATGAACGCTTTGTAATGTATTACAAAGATAATGGTTTGGAACAGAAAATAAGTGCATAGTTGTCCCCTCTAAGCAGTGTTAATTTGTCTTATTCACAAAAGAGTTATGAACACTCTGCCGAAAGCAGCCAGCAGCCAGGGTAATGAATTACATGTGCCTTGCACAGCAACGGGACTTTTAATATTTCTTGGTCTTCACTTACACTGATGTATAGAACATCTGTTTTCTGCATCCCTGCATTCACCTTCACTTATGTCTACAGGTGCATTAATAAATTACTTAGTCTATGTATAGCTGCTAACTGTCCCTAATGTCCAGACGACCCAAAGTTTTAAAGATTAATTCTCTAGAAATATTTCTACATGGAAATGTCCCAGGTTTTCAATATTTAGCATCTGCACAGTACAATGGTAGTTTATAATAGTGTGGAAGCGTTGGCTGCTCGAGTGGGGGCAATGGGGTGGGGGTGATTTAGCATAGCTTAACCCCCTCCTGCACTAGTGATGTCAGTGATGTCAGTGGGGGTGCTTTTGGCTCTGATAGAGCCAAAAACACTCCAGTGCTTGCTGCAACGAGACCTTACCATAAGGGTCTCGTCGCAAGTCCGATGGTCGTGATGGTCTTGACCATCGCGACCATCATTTTGGCCGCTCGCTATAGCTGTGGGTGGTCACCCACAGCTATGCGAGCGGCCAGGAGGCCGCTCTTAAATTCAGAGGGACGGCCCTGATTCAGAGCGAGTGCTCTGTCAGAGCGTCCGGTTCTGAATCAGGGCATCTGATTGGTGGATGACACACGACCACTACACAATCTGGATCCTCTGTTTCTTGTCTTTGATACTTCAATGTAGAGCGGCCACTGGCAGTCTGCATCTGCTAAGTGGATGAGTGGATCGGTCGCCCTCTTCGCCCTTACTTGGATGTTCCACTGTATTTGAGTCAGTAGAGGAACCATATTCTCAGTCCTATTTCTTCTGGAGGACTGCCTCACTCTTTTTTTTTCAAGATATCGGTGGTGGGACATTATTCTATAGTGGAGTAGACCACAGCATTGGGTTAAAAAAACTCCTCCTCACTGATGGTCATCTGTCTGGCACACCTCCATTAATCCTCTTTTTCTTCCCTCCTTTCCTCATCTTATTGCTGAGATGCTCGCCTATCCTTCAACACATGTGGCAAAATCCAAAATGTTGGACAATCTCAATTTGCCAATTTCGACACAAAAATTATTAAAATCGGAGAGATGGGGATTTTTACTGAGAAATCGCTGATCATCGGAGTGCACCGATTGGTGGATCAGATCGGCATTGGGGAATTAGCCCATAGATGTATGGCCCACATGACTCTCACCCTGCCGAGGATCAGCTGCTGGGGACCCAGCCACTAGATGGAGGGGTCTGTGACTAATGGTGCCCATGGCCCAAATCACACAATGAGTGTCCAGCTCGTATATTGGTGGGTGATAGGCAAGCATCCTATGAACCACCAGACCCTAGTTAGTCTCCTATACTACGTTGTCCATAATCCAGCCCTGCCCAGACAATATGGGGAACAGAGGTGAGGGAAATGTGTTCAACGGAAGTAAGGAGGGGACCCTGATTTTATAATGACTTTTTGAAAATATTGAGTTTCAGGATGCATTGGGACATCCATACTTGAGGAACTCTTACTTTTACTACTGAATCCCAATAGCTGGAGGCCACAAAATCATCATTATCAGTCATCAGAGTTAATGTCCAGGGTTTAAAATACTTGAAAGCCAGAAAGTTAGCAATAAGCACAATACACAGTCAGGGTTAATGTTGTGGAGCCAGAGTGATGTCAGCAAGTGCAATGAGGGATCCCACTAAAGAACTAGTGCACTGAGAAGCCAAAGAACTATCAGTAAGCTTGATTATATCTAACATCAAAGCATTATAAATAAGCATGGTCAGGATTAATGGCAGGGATTCAGTACACTTCAAAGCCTGACAGTTACTAATAAACACAGTCATGGTGAATGCCAGAAGTTTGGCACACTTGCTATCAGTCCACCACCCACACTAGACACTAGTACATGGACACAATAATCTGGCAATGCTACCGACGTTAGAGGTGTTGTGCTAACTCCAGAGGGGATGTAGCCAGCATCGCAACAGTCAGGATGCTGACGATCAGAATACCAGGTCCAGAATCCTGACAGTAAGTATCAGGTTTAGGGTTAGGGGTAAGGTTTAGGGTTAGACACTACGGGAAGGGTCAGGGTTAGGCTGCGGAAGGGGAGGATTAGAGTTGGTATGGAAGAAGGGTGGGTTAGGGGGAGGGTTAGGATAAGGGTTATAATAATTACAGAAATCTGTCAGGATTCTGACTGTTGGGATGCCACTGTCAGTATAAACTCTCTATCAGCCGATGCATTTGCTCTCCACACATACAACTTATCTAAAATAAAGACGCGACAACTGAAATTGTAGTGAAAAGGGGTCAGCTGTTATTGAATAGGAATTTGACCTAAAACTATTTAGTTTATTTAAACTAAAGTTATGGTGGCAAGGAAAGAACGGCCTAGCTTAAGCAATACTAAATAAAATAACAAATGAATTGAGAATGATAAGGGCCATCTGCCCATCAGACAAAGATGAGGCCAACTGACAACATCTCTGTCCTTTGAATCGCCAGGGTGACCGGGCCATCTGCCTCCACCCTTAGCGGAGAAAAAATTACCAAAACAACAAGCAGCCAACTGCTGCCATATTCAAAAACAACTTGAAGCGCCAACCCAACCACAGAGAAGGTAACGGACCCACCAGGACTGATGGTCCCCTTGTTGTCGCTGATAATCATGCGTATCCTTCTCCATGGCATGAGTCGCACCCTAGGGCTGAAAACCTATCACAAAATTAAATCGAACAAATGCCGTTCTGCAACCGCCCATACAAGGTTCCCTATGAACCGCCCCCGCCACCATACCCTGAACAAACCTTTACACCGTCCTCAAAGCTTCAAGCAAATCATCCAAAAACAAAACCAAACCGGCCTCAGACAGATGTACCCCATTTTCCCTGAACAAACTCCTACTCCTGAAAGAAATCCGAGGATGACTAATGACTTGACCACCATGCTCCGCCATTGCCCTAGACACCACCGAGTTCACCCTTCGTCTAGCCAGATCCACCGCTCCAAATCTCAAAGCATCCCGCCAATTCAGACGGTATGATTTCAGACCAAAAGATCATACAAAAGGGCCAAAGTGCAATCAATTCTAACAACTCCCTGCGGATCCTGCATCTAAGTTCTAGTGAAGACACTTATGTCAAGTCATTTCCCCCAGATGAATTATTAGGAACAATGGATGACCAAATTTACATATAGCTCTATGCAAATACACCTGAAAGGAATCCCAGCGTCCTTGAAGGGGCGACCAATTCGCCCACCCTAAATGCCCCATGATACGCCATCCCAAAAGCCAGTCTGAATACACACAGCTCATACGATGTTGCGCAAACCCGCGCCAAAACCTTTAACATGCGACACAACAACCCGCCGTCAATCGGGCAACATGAGTCCGGCGAGGTAGGGGCTACCCTAGCCCAACCTTTCAAAACTCGTGACAGAAAAAATTACTTAGTGACGTCAATTTCTCCCCGTAAATGCAAGAAATAAGAAATCCTGGCCAGCAGTTTAACCACGTATGACCTGGATTTACCCGTCGAATATAGGTGCCAAACAAAGGCTAGTATCAATGAATTGTAACTCTTACCTCTGTTCTGCTGAAGCAAGCGGAATGCATTCCATTGCTCCTAAGCAGAAAAATAGGCAATGTGGGTAGCCGGGGCCAATGATCGGCGAGTTAATCCCTCCATGTCGGCCGGATCACCTGGGTGCCAATCGCCTTAACTTCCCCCATTCGCAGCACGACAGCGCATCTGCAATATCATTATCTACGCCAGGAACATGTTCAGCTCGCAAAGCAATGTTACCCTGCAAACACTGCAACACTATCTGCACCAGCAACCTTATGGCCTGTAAACATGAAGACTTTTGTCTATTAATGGCTTGGACCACCCCAAGGTTATCGCATCAGAAAATCACAGCCCGGCTCTCCAACAATCCACCCCACAGCTCTAAATCCACCATTATGGGAAATAGTTCAAGCAAAATCAAGTTCTTCGTCAAACCTTCATCAACCCACTCCACCGGCCAAGGAGTCGCACACCACTTCCCATCAAAATAAGCTCCGAAACCAACGGAGCCTGCTGCATCAGTGAGCAACTGGAGAGCTGGGCTGGACACCGGGGGTGAAACCCAAATCCTAATCCCAACCGCCTCCCAAACAAGCAAATCCCTCCGCATTTCTCCAGTGAGGCAAATAAAATGATCTCCGTGGCGAACGCCTGCAGTAGCCCTCTCCAATTTATGACAAAATATCCTACCCATGGGAATTACTCTACATGCAAAGTTAAGCAAGCCCAAAGACGATTGAGCCTGCTTAAGTGTAATTTTCCCATTGACAAGGGCCATCAAAACCCGTCTTGAAAACGCAATACTTTGTCTTTTGGTAATCGACATAAACCTTGCACAGTATCTATCTCGATCCCCAAATATGACAAGATCGTCGTGGGTCCTTCTGTTTTATCCTCGGCAATGGGCACCCCAAACTCACAAAACAACCAAACAGCCACCTACAAGAGCCTAGCGCAACCCTGGGTAGCAGCCGGACCCACAAATAAGAAATCGTCCTGCTAATGGACAATACCTGACTGGCCCGAAAAAGTCGCCAAGCTCCAATGCAAAAAGGTACTGAAACACTCAAAGTAATCACAAGACAACGAGCAACCCATAGGCAAGCATTAACCCACGTAGTAACCATCATCTAAATGAAATCCCATTAATCTAAATGCAGACAGATAAAGCGGGAATAGGCGAAAAGCGGACTCAACATCCAGCTTGCACAGCAGATAGCCAAAAGATCAGAACCATGTTCAGGGCAGCATCAAAGGATTGAAAAAACACCCTGCACAAGTCATCCGGTATGGCATCGTTGATTGCTGAACCCACCGGGCAAGACAGATGCTGAATAAGCCTAAACATCCCCGCAGCCTTCTTGGGCACAACCCCCACCGGCAATAACACCAAATCCGATAGTGGTGGCCCCGTAAAAGGCCCTGCCATATGCCCCAGCCTAACCTCCTGCAGCACCTTTTCTCGCAAGACGTCTGGGAAATCCCGCGCCGAGCGCAAATTATGAACAGACTTGCAACAAACTGGACACACAATAGGCAAAACAAGCCATCAGTAAAACCATCCCTCAGAAAGTCCGCCTCTGCATGCAAAGGGTATAACTCTAGCCATGGCAGCAAAGCCTGCACGCAAATAGGCGTATGGACTCTATTTAGCGGAAGGGGCTTTGAGCATTGGCAGCACCACCACTCCCCCCTCCCATAAATGGCCGTGTGCAATCTTTAATGGGGTGTGGACCACCGCAGTGGATACAAAAATGTCGGAACGGACACCGAGATCCCAGGGTGCATTGCCCGTTGTTAAAGGCAAAACAGTTATCATGTCCAGGTTTCGAACCGAACGCCTTTGCCCCTCCTGAATGTCCACCAAACAAACCCATTCCTGACCTAGCTGGATGACGCTGACTAACTCTATCAGCCACTGCCCATTCAGACTGAGTGACATCGACTTATACTTCCACGTCCTTTGCGCAGAAATCAATGATCTCACGCCAGTGCTGTTTAGGACTAAATTCTTCATCATAAACGCACCATGCAGCCCTCTGAGCCAAGCTAAAAAGCTCATGAATGAGGTATATGTAACGAATGATATTCATATACTCATCCGGACGCGTTTCCAAGTGACACGCAGAAAAAACATACATGCCCTTAAGCCAGGTATGATAGGACCTGCAAGCCTCCTTGCCCCCAAAACCCTTCTTCTTGGCGACCGCCAGCACCTTTTTAGCCTTGCTAGTTAACGTAAATACATTAACGTACAGACCCCGTCTAATTCTCTTGCATACCCGTGGTCGGAGGCCACGGTGCACGGCAGTGTTAGAACAACGCAGGGCATCAGAATGGAATTGGTATGAATTACTCGACAGCGCCTGGCCGACATGGCTGAAAATTCAGATAATCCCTAGGTAAGTATTTACTAACCTAACCTCCCCCCCTAACCCTAACCCTACTTATGGGTGCCTAACCCTAACCTTCCCCCCAGTGGCTAAACCTAATCCCCACTCTAAGTGCCTAAACCTAACCACCCCTTCGCCACCGCCTAAACCTAAGTCCCCCGGGGGGGTGCCTAACCCTCCCCTCCCCTAGCCTAACCCTAACCTCCCGGGGGGTGCCTAACTCTAAGACCACCCCGGGAGCCCTAAACCTAACCCTCCCCCCCCCGTGCGGCTGTCCTTAGTGGCGCCCGGCATCACTTCGATCGGGATGCTGGGCGCGGGTCTCTCGGCGTCGGTAAAATGACAGGCATCTAGATTTAACCCTCGCCGGGATAAAGCAGTCGGGAAACCAGCCGTCGGGATTACGTCCGCCGGCTTCCCGACTGCATACCCATCGGAATGACCTTACTCTAGAGGCATACTTCTACTACTGAATGACCTAGGTCTCTTCTTAGAGCGCCATTTGTCCGAACCCTGTTTTCTATCCCTGCTACTGGAAGAGGACCCAGAAGAGGTAGCGGAAAAGCTCAGACCACTCGCAGACCCGTTACGCTGCCTTCGCCTGCCACGAGATGCCCTAGCCGGCGCAGAACTCCCTAAAGACCCCGACCTTTCTGAAACCAAACCCCCCAAATCACCTGAAGAAGCATTACTAGGAGCCCATTTGGGATCCGGAGAAGACTCACCAGACCTAGGGGACCGTTCCCCGGACCTCCTGTTTCCTGGCGCGCCCTGGTCCAATTGCACAGAATCCATCGCGACACTGCCGGAATGCTCTGCAACGGAAGACCCAACATAAACAGTAAACTCATCAGCAACCCCGGCCGTATCCTGCACATCAGGACCACTAACCCTCCTACGAGAGCCCCTTGACATACCGAATGCCGCAGTGACAACCGGAACAATTGACTGCGCCACCTGCGAGGCCATCTGCATAGGCTCATCCCGCGCCGCTGAAACCCTGTCCTCCCACTGGGCCCGGTGGTAAATAGGGGGATGATCGCTGAAACCACCGAAGCACATAAAGCGGACACTTCAGACACATCTAATCCACCCCTGACATCTTTCCTCGCACCAGCATTTGTTACCATGGAAGAAACTCCCCTGTGGGAGGACGGAGGCAGACTTACTACCTCCGCGTAAGTCTTTCCATCAATGCCATATCTAATCCCACCCACAGGAGAATTAAAATACAAATTTGACAACTCCCAGCCAGAAGACTCATGCTGGGGACACACATGGCAATTTTTTGCCTGATCTAGCCGATTCCGTCACATTGGAACAACAGATCGTGTAAAAAATGGCCAAATCACGAGAAAATCGTGAGTTCCCACTTACAATCATGATGAGATGCGTGTCCCCGCTGGTAGCACATCGCATCTTCAGATCTGCTGTGCTGTAGGGCAGATCTGCCAATCTGGGATACAAATGCACTGGAGAAATGTCTGGCTGCACGATAAATAGTTTAAAGATTGGACCCTGCAAACACCAAATCGTGTGCAGAGCTGTCGAGGAGCGTTTTCAAGGGAAATCGTGCATGATGTTGGATCGTGAACACATTGCTATGTCTGTGGCCAGCTTTAATCTCTGACAGGGAGGTGGCAGAGGACCCTCCAGCCACACACAGCTGCTGCAGGGATAACATCTGACCTCGCCTGCGTGCCCCCCTGTGAGCCCTTGCATTCGACCTCCCTTCTCTGCCGTCGGAGACCATCGGGACAAATCCAGACCCCCAGAGCGCCTGTAAGCCCCTGTCCCAGAGCCACCATTTTATGGGCCCAAGCGCTGCACCATGCCGCCCGGCCCGCAAGTGGCTCTAGCCCTTCGCGGAGTAGCGGTGTTACCGCCTTCCGCGGCCACCACTCCCCTCACCTCTGATCCCGTACGAGCACCAGCACACCCGGAGCCCCCCGACCTAGACGGGTGCGCCGTCCAGCGAATGCCCGTCTCCCCGGAGCCGCCATTTCGCGGGCCAGAACAACGCAAAATGGTGCCCGGCCCGCGGGCAGCTCTCCTTCACGGGGGAGTGACAGAGACCCTGTCAGCGGCCTCCGCTACACCCCGGCCCGATCCGATACGCGCACCCACAGGGGAACCTGACAGTCCCCTGATGGTTGCGCAATCACGTAGACTGCCCCTGCCTCTAACTGGCGGACCCTGTTGTGCACCACCGTCTCTCCAACCACTGACGGCAAAGGGCTGCGGCCGCGCACACCCTCCGCAGCACCACTAAATCTTGCGCTCCCACGACTGTATCTATAAGATACTGCGCGAGGAGAGACACAACCCGCCTGGGACGCTGCATCATCCGAAAAGAATAGAGAAAGAATAGGGAAGGAAAGATAGATATAGGAGGATAGTGGGAAAGGAAGAATAGAACAGAAACAGGGACAGACAAGTTAGGGTTAGATGAGAGAGAAAAAACAAAAATAATAAATGCAGTTAATATACAATAAGGAATACAAAAGGTACTTCTCTGCTCAACATCAAAATGGAAGAGAGAGAAATCCTCTTCTCCACCCTTGTAAAAACCTATAACTCCTCCCCCTTTCTATAAACCCTACTGCTAATGGCTACATCTACAAACCAAATTCCTTCCCAGCAACAACTTAACCCCTGGTTTGCCTATGAATGAGAAGAGTCAATGCACAGGCCTGGAGGTTTATGACACTCCTGTCACATTACATTGCCTCTGTGTTCTTACCATACTGACAGCAGAGTCCATTTAGCAGGGCCGTAGCTAGGGTAGTGCGGCCAGTGCCATGGCACAGGGCACCACAGGTGAGGGGGCGCTGTTTGGGCCTGTCAAATTTCTGTTTATTGTCATTCTCACTTGTAGCTTCCTATTATTTCATCTCCAGCATCTCCTGGTCTCACCTATCTCTTCCCTGGTCCTTCCCCATGAGGCCATTCCCCTTTTTTTGGTGCATTATGTCCCTTTGTAAAATGAGGGGGCACCAATGCTCAGAGCCGTAACTAGACTTTTTGGTGCCCTGTGCCAGAAAGAGCATTGGCTTCATGGGGAAGGGCCAGGGAAGAGATAGGGGAGGCCAGGAGATGCTGGGGATGAAATAAGAGGAAGCTACAAGCAAGAATGATAATAAACAGAAATTTGACAGGCCCAAACAGCGCCCCCTGACCTGCGGTATCCTGTGCGATGGCATCGGCCGCACTACCCTAGCTACGGCCCTGCCAATGCTCTTTCTGGCACAGGGCACCAAAAAGTATAGTTACGGCTCTGCCATTTAGTTACCTCTGTCAGAGCATTTTCACTGACTTTCCTGGGGCAACCCCGCCGACCCGCCACCAGCACCCATGACCAGTGCAAGCCAGTCCTCCTGCACCTTAACAAGGAGGTTTGTGATTAGTAATTATTTGCAGGTAAGATGTTAAGGCTATTAAAGCATAAGTGATTTAGGATATACACCATATAGCTGTGGTTTGTGACAAATGGTTGGTGGGCCTATCAATGTAATGTCTGGGGTATTCATGCAATGGTGGGCTATTAATTTATGATAGTGTATTTTTTATTACATTTTATATAATGTTGTTTTAATGGAACACTTTTAATATATAATATTGCTAATATGGGAAAGCTACTAATTTAATATAAGGATTGGGAGGCTAATATATTAATTGTTGGTGCAATAGTTTTTGTATCAGGGCTGGGGGAATGTGTGATCTACATTATTCACTCATTGCACAACTTTAATAAGGTTAATAACCATGTCCATTTTCCAAATGGAGTCCCAACATTGCAAGATCCAGTCAAGTAGAACAAAACTTAAGACACCAACATCAGCAGCAGGTACTGCAGGAACAGGTTGGAGAGAGCAACTCTCCTGATTCTGGTGGGACTGCCCTGAGCAGTGAGCACTATTGGGGAGTATATGGGGTAGATGCACTAAGCCTTGCAGAGATAAAGTGGAGAGAGATAAAATACCAACCAATCAGCTCCTGTTAATTTTCAAACACAGCCTGTAATGTGACAGTTAGGAACTGACTGCTAATTGGCTGGTCCTTTATCTCTCTCCACTTTATCTCTCTCCGAGACTTAGTACATCTCCCCTTGTGTATCAAGAGAAGTGTGGGGAGGGCATACGTCACATATGCTCTCCCCATACATAATATAAGGTAGTCAAGATCCACATGCAGGGCCGCCGACAGCCGTGTCGGGCCCAGGTGACGGGGGGCGTGGCCTAATCGAGGGAGACGTAGCCACGCCCACTTAGAAAAAAAAGGATACAAATTTCATTTTGCAGTGCCGTGAAGCGCGACGCTGCGCGCTGGGGAGGTGGGCACTGTGTGCCCCTCAGCCCGATGCACAGCCAATGGGGGGAGTAATCAGCATGATCGCTCCCCCCATAGGCAGAGGAGACTGCTCCAGTGCCTGCTTTAGCAGCCGTGACCAGTCTCCCAGTGCAGCCCAGCACACAGCAGTGTGTGCGGGGCTGCTCTGACGTAATAGGGAGGGGGACGGTGCCGGCCCCTCCAGCAAGCCCGGGCCCGGGTAATTAGTACCCGCTCACCCCCCCTCTCGGCGCCCGTGCCCACATGTGGTGTAGAGAACTATGGCATACTGAACGTACAGCCCAGGTTGAAAGATCAATTTTATCCACCTTTGAGTACATTCCTATTATTTTGTATACAGAATATAATTCTTACTATCCATTCTTATACTCTGAGCTTTATAACTAAATATTTATTGAACTGGATCGCTGGCAATGTAATAAAAGGCATTATAACCAAGTTCAAAAGAAACATACCGTGACGTAGGCTGTTGTCCTTGAATGTCTAATTAGACTGTGCCATATAAGATATGCTGAGATTCAATTGCACAATACCAAGGTGCCCCTGGAAACTATTTTTAAATATTGACAGCTATGATGTATGTTCTATTTATATTGCTCTACCAATGATTGTAACTGCCAACATTTTTTTTGTTAGCATTTGTAAAACTTTCAGCAAGGGATGTACATTTGCAAAGCACGTCACCATGACAACAGAGAGCACCAGAGTTGTTGAGGTAAATTTGGAATAGATTTTAAAATGGAAAATCGGTGCGGACAAAGTACAGTATGGTTTTGTCAACATGAAATACATCACAATATGGTCACCAAACAGATATGTATCTATGCGCTTGTCTGGAGTTGAAAGATTTATGGACACCTGAACCCTAGTGCAAGTTGCGAGCTTATGATGACAGCCATGGGTCATACATAAGACATACCCAAATATACAAATATTAAATAACTTATGTGGATTCTATCTAATTACAGTGATTACAGTGTACTGAACTTTAATTTATTTAAATAAAGCATGATTCCTAAGCTGTTTGGGAAGGGGAAGGCTGTTATGTTTATTAGGGATATATTTACATACAATTACTCATACTTGCCTACTTTTGAAAAAGCTTTTCAGGGAGAATGTGTAAGCAGCACCTATGAGCGTGGGGGTAAAGTGGGCGTGTACTGCTACATCTGAGAGGCGTGTCACACATGTGATGGGCGTGTACTGCTACATCTGAGAGGCGTGTCATAATACTGACTTACATCCAAATGTAAATGAGCCCCAAAGCAGTTAGTAAGACTTACTTGTTGATTAAAACACACTGATACTGTTCAGAAAATGCATAGGGATCATTGTGCCTTATAACCTGTGCAGGCAAATGATACTAATGATCCCACTTGAATGTATATATCTCTGTTTTTTTATACATAACAGTGTCATAATGTGGGTAAGGATGAAATGAGGGAGATTGCTGGACTCTTCAGGGAGACAGGGAGATTGCTACTATTTCAGGGAGTCTCCCTGACAATGAGGGAGAGTTGGCAAGTACGCAATTACTACATGCAATGGCATATAACATTTTGTACTGCAGCTTACCACTTCGAAACAAAACAAGTTACCATTGCAATTCACCAAACGATACACCTATTGAGGTAACGTGCAGTAGCTGGGCCCCCACACAAAAGTCCATGTTGGTAGTGTAATGCTCTGGCCGTAGGCTTTGTGAATGTTTTCAGCATTTCCTTTAAAAGCAGCTGGTGCCTCCATTTTCCCATGTTAAGGGGGCTAGACCTTGATGCTGAATTCAGTGTCTCAACACACAGATCCCTCCAACCAGCCATGCGAGGGGCTCAGTGTATGTGGATTCCAGTCATAGGCAAACGCAGGGGGGGGGGGTTCCGTCTGCCTGGAAACCCCCCTCCCCAGCCCACACCATGACCACAATAGAAATAGTAATATAATACAATTTTACTAGTGCTACATGTTCTTCACAGTATCACAAATGAAATAATTAGCACCACCTGTGCAACTTTTAACATGTACCAGTCAGTAATAAATAACCTGTGCACCAACTAGGAGATCTGGAAAACATGCACTGTTAGGGATGTGCTGCTATAGAGCCCAATATGTACATATATGTCCAGGGCAGTGCTAGGTTATTCTGCTGCTCCCCCAGACTCCCGGACTTGCTCTAATACTCTGGAATGGTGCCCACATCTAACATAAAAACATCCAGCTCAGGCAGGATGGCCCTACTGCCGCATCTAATGGCTTACTGTGATTGCTGGTCCTCTATATGCTGGAATTATGACACACAATATACTTTGTATGACGCATATTAAAGCTGGTTAAGTGCTAATTCTACACTCTTCATGGACTGGCCACACTCACTCTAAAATCAGGCATGGAAACCCCCCCTCTAGAAATCCTGCGTTTGCCACTGCCAGTTACAATGAAGCCCAGAGTGGAGATTCCTCCCCACTCTCCTATCCCAGTGTGCCACAACCTGCTGCACTAAAACAGGCTCAATAACAGTTGCCATTGCCGTGCTCTGCCCCACCTACCAGTGGCACAAATAGGGAGTCACTGGTAAAGCAGAGTCTAAATGCTGAGGTGGGGGCCTTGTGAGAGAGGAAGATCCTGGTTAAGGGGGGACCATTTGGGGACCCTACTCATTTGCTGGGGAACCAGAGATAGGAGCAGGTAGAGCACCTTTTAGTGGGTTTGTGGCTGTCACCAAGAATCTGTTGTGTGTGTGACAGTGGGCAGTTCTAGTAGATGAAAGGATCCGTAGTAAATAGCCCCCTGATATGTGCTCCATAGTGAGCGCGGGGCGGGGATTGCTGCAAAAAGGCAGTGTGGCTAGAGGGGAGTCCTTGTGTAACAGAATGGAAATCAGGGAGCCCAGCAGTGAAAAAGTCAACTGTGTCAGAAAGTGACCTGCATCTGCAGAATAGAAGAGTTCCTGGATACTTGGAAGTATTGTATGTAGCAGAGCCCCTGGATTTTGGGACGTCCGTTAGATCTGCAGGAGGGTGTAAGGAAAGATGGTCCCTGTACTGCAAATGCCATCCACATGTGTCCAAATCCACCAGGTACTATCTGCTTAGTAGAGGAGAGGAATTACGAGGGGCTGGGCCACTCTACATTCTGGCATCCTACTAAGTAAGTCCTATTGCTGCACCAGTAGGGCTCACAGTGCTGCCTCAACCACCAACTGAATGATCTGACAGCTCTGCACCAGAAGCTTTTCTCTCTAAGCATTTCTGCTGGTGCTAAAGTCTTGTCTGAACTAAAAACTTCCTGCTGATGCCAATCTCAACCAAAACCAACTGCCAGGACTTGATATTTTGACATATGGGAAAAAGTTTTTTTTTTTTTGTTTTATATATTTCTACCTGTCTTTGTTTATCTTTCCATCTTTTCTCACTTTCTATTACTCTCTTCTGCTCTCCTTTTTCACACTGTTTCTCTTTCCTATGCATCCTTTTTCTCCCTCTCTTTTTCTTTCTCTGTTTCTCTATGTCTGGGCGGAACAAAAATAATGATGGTAATTCTGTGTGGAAGGCTTGAGGCCAAGTCCCGCCATCCAAGTGCAGAATGAGCCAAATATTCCACGCAAGAGTTTTTCAAATTGTCTTTCATCTGTGCATCCTCATCCTAGTTGTACTGTTGTTTTCACAAATTCTAAGCAGTCAAGGTTACAATTCCAGGGACATCTCTAGATAAACGCTCTACGAGTGAATCATTTTGGTTAAAATGAGAGATTTAAAATATGACAGCTATGTCTGAGGATATCACCGTTCATGGCAAATCCGGATCTTCCTGGTCAAGCTCTTTAAATGATCCCGCTGCTATTTGTATGTATTTTTCACTTTCATAGCAAGAGCCCATGCATAGAATGTCATTATTTATAATGGAGAATTAAACTTGTCTGTGGATATAGCACGTTATCTGTTTGGCTTTCCATAGATACGGCTGATAGGAGGTAACTGAAGCTATTCCGTGCAGCCTAGTTCCATTATGAAAAGCAATTTCCAAGTTTGATCAAATAAGGGAAAGAAATATTTTGTGAGGGGAAGATATATGGCCCAGTATTAGCTGAGCTGTGCCATTCAGTGGTGATAAGAATAGCAATAGACAAGAATTACAGTGCATTGCTAATAATAACTAGTGATATATACAGTTATAGAAATTATTAGGGTATTAGAGCCAGTTGCAATCTCCAGGACTATGTAAAATAATAAATGTAAAAAATAAATTTTCCAGACAAACTCGCCAACTCACCCCTCCTTCTCTCTGTACACACACACACATATATATATATACATACATACATGCATACCGTATATACTCGAGTATAAACTGACCCGAATATAAGCCGAGGTACCTACTTTTACCCCAAAAAACTGGGAAAACTTATTGACTCGAGTATAAGCCTAGTGTGGGAAATGGCAGCAGCTGGTAGTGCCCCCAGTAGTAATTCCCCCTGGTTGTGCCCCCAGTAGTAATCCCTCCTGGTAGTGCCCCCAGTGGTAATCCCCCCTTTCAGTGCCTCCAGTAGTAATCCCCCCCTGGTAGTACCCCCAGTGGTAATCCCCCCTTTTAGTGCCCCCTGTAGTAATCCCCCACTGGTAGTGCCCCCTGTAGTAATCCTCCCCTGGTAGTTCCCCCAGTGGTAATCCCCCCTTTTAATGCCCCCTGTAGTAATCCCCCCCTGGTAGTGCCCCCTGTAGTAATCCCCCCCTGGTAATCCCCCTTTTAGTGCCCCCTGTAGTAATCGCCCCCTGGTAGTGCCCCCTGTAGTAATCACCCCCTGGTAGTGCCCCCTGTAGTCCCCCCCCTAGTAGAGAGAGACGTGATAAGAATTTAAAAAAAATAAACACTTACCTGAAACTCCCGCTCCTGGTCCCGCCGCTGTCCGCTCCTCCGGCCGCTTTGCATGGGAGAGACGTCGTCATGACGACGTGTCTTCCATCACCCACTGCGGGAGCCGGAAGATGGCTCCCACAGTGGGAGCAGCAGCAGCCGCTGAGAGTCTGACAGACTCTCAGCGGCTGCTGATTACACCAAACACGCAGCTGCCGGCTCCGGCGGCTGTGTGTTTGGCAGTGTGTAGCGCTGACCGAACTCCGTCCGGTCAGCGCTACACTTCACTCGAGTATAAGCCGAGGGGGTACTTTTTCAGCACATTTTTTGTGCTGAAAAACTCGGCTTATACTCGAGTATATACGGTATGTGGATCCAAAAGTCTGTTCACTGACGTCCCAGTGGATGTAGTATGTTTGTATGTACTAGAGGTCTTAGTAGAACACTGTGGAAAATTACAGCACAATTCTGCTGTTATTTTTGCAGATTTTGAATAATAAACGGCACTAAAAGTTGGGAACAACATCACTAAAAGTTGGGAAATGGAGAAAACTAAAAAATGGAAAAAATTAAATTTGAGCCGTCATTAAATATCTGCAAATGAAGAAGATGACGTTACTGACATTCACAATCAAGCTCAAGGAACGCACTTGTGGGAAGACTTTGAATCTGATAACGATGTCATGACCAGAGCCGGCTCTAGGCAAAATTCTGGCTGGTGCCCCCTAGCAGATAATCCCACCAAAAATCTTAATGTATTTACGCGCACACCAAAAATAACACATATTGACATATATGATATATAGCCATAAGAACAATTTAGTATTTCACTATGCAAATATACCAGAGTACCCAAAAAAATCAAAAGGTCTTATCAAACCTTAAAACAATATACATGCAAAAGAAAAATAAACTCAAAAGAAAAATAAACTCTGTGCCTCTATTTTAGGATATTCAGGAAAAGTGTTATTCCTAGATGAGTAGTTCCAAGATTATAAAATATTGTGTCCTCTTCTTCAGGGTAATTTTCAGCCACTCATCATATACTGTATTTAGTTGAAATCATCTCCTTCACCCCCCAATTAATAAGAAAGCATTGCACTGATTTGGCTGAGCCACAGCTGCATGTAGCCCAGGAAATAGGTAAATTACTTATTTATCAGCTGCAGGAAGACTGACTGACATCTCTGATTGGATGGTTATTTACGGCAAAAGCAGTGATAGGGCAGCAGATCA
This sequence comes from Taudactylus pleione, assembly GCA_031769625.1. NCBI lineage: Eukaryota > Metazoa > Chordata > Amphibia > Anura > Myobatrachidae > Taudactylus > Taudactylus pleione. The sequence continues at coordinate 10,664,235 of JAUIMM010000300.1, forward strand.
ACTTGGGCAAACAGAAGCGCAACAGTGTCAGCACAACAAGCCGAAACTGGAAGATTGCAGGAATACCCCTACATATTGGGAGGTGAGGGGGATGGTTTAAACCGAATGTGTTGAGTGGCTGAAAATTACCCTGAAGAGGAGGACATAATATTTTATACAATTGGAATTTTCATACATGTGGAATAACACTGTTCCCTAATATCCTGTTCCTAACACAGACACACAGAATATATAGCCATATATCCAGATTTATAGATCTCTCTCTATACAGTGTGTGGGTGTGTGCATATATATATTAGGGATGTGCAGGCTCGGATAGGTTCGAGTTTGCACGTGGAGTTCGGATTTATCCCTCCAAAAAAACGGAACTCAGAATGAGGCAAAACGTCATCTTACATGGACGAACATCATCATTCCTGGACAAAAGACCAGGAATGATGATGTTCGTCCATGTAAGATGACGTTTTGCCTCGTTCTGAGTTCCGTTTTTTTGGAGGGAAAAATCCGAACTCCACGTGCAAACTCGAACCTATCCGAGCCTGCACATCCCTAATATATATATATATATATATATATATATATATATATTAGGGGTGAGCGGGTTCGGATTTCTGAAATCCGAACCCCCCCGAGCCCCCCCGATCCGAGTCCGATCCGAGTCAGGCTCGACTTTTCCCGCCTGACTCGGATTCTGAAATCGAGGCAAAACGTCATCTTCCCGCCTTCCGAGTCTCGCGGGTTTTGGATCCTATATAAGGTACCCGCGTCGGCGCCATTTTCTCACTCGGCTGTGGACAGTGAAGAGGGAGGGTGGGAGTTAGGGCTGGCTGGGCTGTGTAGTGTAGTGTAGTGCAGAATAGTGTTGTGCTGTGCTGTGCTGCGCTGTGCTGCTGTTGTCCACTACTTCAAAGTCCATAGGGGCTGGCTGTGTTGTGCTGTGCTGCTGTTGTTAATAGGGGCTGTGTCCACTACTTCAAAGTCCATAGGGGCTGGCTGGACTGTGTTGTGCAGTCAGTTGTCCATAGGGGCTGTGTCCACTCCAAAGTCCTGTGCAGTGTCCCAGTCCTAAAGGGGTGCTGTAGTGTTGTCCAGGGGGTGCTCTGTCCATCAGGGGTGCTCCCCCCAAGTGCTAAAAAAATTATATTTTTTTTGCGTTTGTGAATTGTGTGCGCAGTAGCCGCACGTGCATCAACAAAGTAGTGCCAAGCGTGCGCCTGTGTCATAAGTAAAGGGCCGGCTGGCTTGACTGTTAAAGGGTGCTGTAACCCCCAAAGTACACTCCAGTCCAAACCAAAAAAAAAATTATTTTCTGTGTTTGTGAATTGTGTGCGCAGTAGCCGCACGAGCATCAACAAAGTAGTGCCAAGCGTGCGCCTGTGTCATAAGTAAAGGGCCGGTTGGCTTGACCGTTAAAGGGTGCTGTAACCCCCAAAGTACACTCCAGTCCAAACCAAAAAAAAAATAATTTTCTGTGTTTGTGAATTGTGTGAGCAGTAGCCGCACGTGCATCAATAAAGTAGTGCCAAGCGTGCGCCTGTGTCATAAGTAAAGGGCCGGCTGGCTTTACCGTTAAAGGGTGCTGTAACCCCCAAAGTACACTCCAGTCCAAACCAAAAAAAAAATTATTTTCTGTGTTTGTGAATTGTGTGCGCAGTAGCCACACGTGCATCAACAAAGTAGTGCCAAGCGTGCGCCTGTGTCATAAGTAAAGGGCCGGCTGGCTTGACCGTTAAAGGGTGCTGTAACCCCCAAAGTACACTCCAGTCCAAACCAAAAAAAAAATTATTTTCTGTGTTTGTGAATTGTGTGCGCAGTAGCCACACGTGCATCAACAAAGTAGTGCCAAGCGTGCGCCTGTGTCATAAGTAAAGGGCCGGCTGGCTTGACCGTTAAAGGGTGCTGTAACCCCCAAAGTACACTCCAGTCCAAACCAAAAAAAAAATTATTTTCTGTGTTTGTGAATTGTGTGCGCAGTAGCCGCACGTGCATCAACAAAGTAGTGCCAAGCGTGCGCCTGTGTCATAAGTAAAGGGCCGGCTGGCTTGACTGTTAAAGGGTGCTGTAACCCCCAAAGTACTCTCCAGTCCAAACCAAAAAAAAAAATATTTTCTGTGTTTGTGAATTGTGTGCGCAGTAGCCGCACGTGCATCAACAAAGTAGTGCCAAGCGTGCGCCTGTGTCATAAGTAAAGGGCCGGCTGGCTTTACCGTTAAAGGGTGCTGTAACCCCCAAAGTACACTCCAGTCCAAACCAAAAAAAAAATTATTTTCTGTGTTTGTGAATTGTGTGCGCAGTAGCCACACGTGCATCAACAAAGTAGTGCCAAGCGTGCGCCTGTGTCATAAGTAAAGGGCCGGCTGGCTTGACCGTTAAAGGGTGCTGTAACCCCCAAAGTACACTCCAGTCCAAACCAAAAAAAAAATTATTTTCTGTGTTTGTGAATTGTGTGCGCAGTAGCCGCACGTGCATCAACAAAGTAGTGCCAAGCGTGCGCCTGTGTCATAAGTAAAGGGCCGGCTGGCTTGACTGTTAAAGGGTGCTGTAACCCCCAAAGTACACTCCAGTCCAAACCAAAAAAAAAATTATTTTCTGTGTTTGTGAATTGTGTGCGCAGTAGCCGCACGTGCATCAACAAAGTAGTGCCAAGCGTGCGCCTGTGTCATAAGTAAAGGGCCGGCTGGCTTGACTGTTAAAGGGTGCTGTAACCCCCAAAGTACACTCCAGTCCAAACCAAAAAAAAAATTATTTTCTGTGTTTGTGAATTGTGTGCGCAGTAGCCGCACGTGCATCAACAAAGTAGTGCCAAGCGTGCGCCTGTGTCATAAGTAAAGGGCCGGCTGGCTTGACCGTTAAAGGGTGCTGTAACCCCCAAAGTACACTCCAGTCCAAACCAAAAAAAAAATTATTTTCTGTGTTTGTGAATTGTGTGCGCAGTAGCCGCACGTGCATCAACAAAGTAGTGCCAAGCGTGCACCTGTGTCATAAGTAAAGGGCCGGCTGGCTTGACCATTAAAGGGTGCTGTAGCCCCCAAAGTACACTCCAGTCCAAACCAAAAAAAAAATTATTTTCTGTGTTTGTGAACTGTGTGCGCAGTAGCCGCACGTGCATCAACAAAGTAGTGCCAAGCGTGCGCCTGTGTCATAAGTAAAGGGCCGGCTGGCTTGACCGTTAAAGGGTGCTGTAACCCCCAAAGTACACTCCAAACCAAAAAAATATATATTTTCTGTGTTTGTGACTTGTGTGCACTGTGGCTGCACGTGCATCAACAAAGGAGCAGCGCCAAGCGTGCGCCTGTGTCCCATAAGTAAAGAGCCGGCTGGCTCATTTCTTAAAGGGTGGTGTAACCCACAAAGTGCACTACTCTCCAGCAAAAATAAAAAAATATTTTCTGTGTTTGTGTGCGCTTTAGCCGCACGTATATATCAATATAACATAAATGGAGGACCAAACTTTCTCCGATAAAAATAAAATAGGGAAAGATCAAGAACCACTTCCTCCTAGTGCTATTGCTGCTGCTGGGAGTTGTTCATCATCCCAGAGAGGAAGTAGGAACATCACTACTTTTACTAAACAATTGACCCTCCAACAGTCCCTAGCGATGAGGATGAAGTACGACAGCAGTCATCCTGAAGCAAAACATATAACTGAGGCCTTGACTGCTATGTTGGTGTTAGACGTGCGTCCGGTATCCGCTATTAGTGCAGTGGGATTTAGACAATTGATGGAGGTAGTGTGTCCCCGGTTCCAAATCCCGTCTAGATTCCACCTGCATCCTCAAAGCAGCAGCGACATGCGTGCGTCTGTCTGTTAAAGGGTGGTGACACCCTCAAAGTGTGCTACACAAACAATAAAAATATTGTTCTTTTTTTTTCGGTCTTTGTGAAATGTGTGGGCTGTAGCCGCACCTGCATCCTTAAAGCAGCAGCGACAAGCGTGCGTCTGTCTGTTAAAGGGTGGTGACACCCTCAAAGTGTGCTACACAAACAATAAAAATATTGTTCTTTTTTTTTCTGTCTTTGTGAATTGTGTGGGCTGTAGCCGCACTTGCATCCTCAAAACAGCAGCGACAAGCGTGCGTCTGTCTGTTAAAGGGTGGTGTAACTCTCAAAGTGCTCCAAAAAATAAAAAACTATTTTTTTAATGTGTTTGTGATTTGTGTGCGATGTAGCCGCACTTGCATCCTCAAAGCAGCAGCGACAAGTGTGCGTCTGTCTGTTAAAGGGTGGTGACACCCTCAAAGTGTGCTACACAAACCATAAAAATATTCTTCTTCTTTTTTCTGTCTTTGTGAATTGTGTTGGCTGTAGCCGCACCTGCATCCTTAAAGCAGCAGCGACAAGCGTGCTTCTGTCTGTTAAAGGGTGGTGACACCCTCAAAGTGTGCTACACAAACAATTAAAATATTGTTCTTTTTTTTTCGGTCTTTGTGAAATGTGTGGGCTGTAGCAGCACCTGCATCCTCAAAGCAGCAGCGACAAGCATGCATCTGTCTGTTAAAGGGTGGTGTAACCCTCAAAGTGCGCTCCACAAACAATAAAAATATTCTTCTTTTTTTTTCTGTCTTTGTGAATTGTGTGGGCTGTAGCCGCACTTGCATCCTCAAAGCAGCAGCGACAAGCGTGCGTCTGTCTGTTAAAGGATTACATCGGTGACAGCATCCAAGTAGGCATGTCAGACAGTCCGTACCTGTACGGGCAGGAAAAAGAAGCAATTTGGAGGTCCCTGTACAAACTGGCTCTATTTTACCTGAGTTGCCCCCCTCCAGTGTGTACTCCGAAAGAGTGTTTAGTGCAGCCAGGAACCTTGTCAGCGAAAGGCGTAGGAGGTTGCTTCCACAAAATGTGGAGAAGATGATGTTCATAAAATGAATTATCAACTCTTCCAGGGAGACCAGCCTCCAGAACGTACAGAGGGACCTGTGGTTCCAGCGGGGACGAATTAATACTCTGTGAGGATGAGGATGTACACACTGAAGAGGGTGAGGAATCGGTGGATGAGGAGGATGAGGATGACATCTTGCCTCCGTAGAGCCAGTTTGTGCAGGGACACATTAATTGCCAGCTTGTTTTGTGGGGGCCCAAACGACCAATCATTTCAGCCACAGTTGTGTGGCAGACCCTGGCGCTGAAATGATTGGTTTGTTAAAGTGTGCATGTCCTGTTTATACAACATAAGGATGGGTGGGAGGGCCCAAGGACAATTCCATCTTGCACCTCTTTTTTTTCTTTGCATTATGTACAGTTTGGGGCCTAGTTTTTCAAACTGCCATCCTGTCTGCCACTGCAGTGTCACGCCTAGATGGGTCACGTGTTTGTGCCGCCCACTCGTGTCGCTTAGCATAGTCATCCAGCTACCTCGGTGCAACCTTTTGGACATAAAAACACTATTGTGAGGTGTGAGGTGTTCAGAATAGACTGGAAATGAGTGGAAATTAAGGTTATTGAGGTTATTAATAGCATAGGAGCAGAAAAACCTACAAATTCTGTGATTTTAGCTGTTTTTATGATTTTTTTCAAAAAAATACAGATCCAAAACCCAAAACCCAGAACCCAAAACACGGAAGGGTGGTTTTGGCAAAACCAATCCAGATCCAAAACACGAAGAAAGATCCAGATCCAAAACCAAAACACAAAACACGAAAAGTGGCCGGTGCACACCCCTAATATATATACACATAGGCTTACCATACTGTCCCTTTAAACTGGCACACTCATGAACTACACAGATTCTGTGTCTGGCTGACTTCAATCCTGCTTTGCACCTGC